>OY754466.1:50233400-52633400 GCA_963575645.1 Xanthostigma xanthostigma | reverse complement strand
TTCATCAATTTATAAGACGTTATCACGTCAAAAAATAAAAAAAAATAATATACCACGTTTTTAAACCGGACTTAAAAAGTATAAAATAATTTTTTACAGACAGATTTTTAACTTGTATAGTTATATAAGAAGTGTAGAGAGTAGCTATATCAATGAAAAATTCTATTTATGAAATAATACTCCCCACGTTTTTCGTTTCAAATCGTACAAGTTAAAAATCTGTCTGTAAAGGAATTATTTTATACTTTTTAGTTCGGTTTATAAACGTGGTAGATATATTAAAAAACTTTTTTATTTCTTTTATTTTATCGACTTGCTTCAGGAAAATTGTCACTATCAATGGTAATTGCCTGTTTTCTAAGAGTAGCAAAATGTAAACTCAACCCTGATTACACAACGGATCTAAAAGGTTCGGAAGTTAGTCACAAACAGCGTCGCACACTTTAGAGCCGTTGATACTCCCACCACCTCCCAGCTACCTGCACGGAACGTGCGCTCGTCGGTGATTGGCCATGATCGCTCGTTGCCTTTGTCACTTTCCTGCTTTAAAGTACAGTCGAGTACGCTATTGTCAAGTTGTTATTGTTATTTTAGTTTTGTTGAGTTGCGAGTTTGTAGTTTTTCAACAGACTGTACAAGCGCAAGCCTGCATTCGTATCTAACTTCCGAGTCTTTTAGATTCGTGGCGCGTATTATACGTATAATTTCAATTAAAATACATGCGAATTGAGTCAGTGGTTCTCGAGTTATAAGCACAGGTACTGACAGACAGACAAACCGTCAGAAGCGATTTAAAACAATGACACACAATTTTCTTTGTTAAGTGCTATGTAATATTCTATTATGTCAACTATACAAATATGAAAGTGGTCTTCCACAGGTGGGTGGTCGGTAATATAGATGCCCTATTTTTAAAACATCGATCAGTTCTTCAGTTTTCAGTGTCGTGCTAGGTACAAAAAGTATATTAATTGTACCTTTTCAAAGAATTTATTCGATCGTTTTCTTGAGAACAGCAAATCGGGTTGCAGTGTCCTTGTTTATTAAAGTGAAACTTTTATTCTATCGCCCCGAATTTTTCTGGCCGTCTGTTGCATGTCGCATTACAGGCGGCCGCGGAGTAGGGGTAAAGTGAAAGGCGCTCGGAGTAGGCGCTCGGTAGAGCAGCCAAGGCCAATATGGCGGCGCCATAACACATAGTCAGTCTGTCATGCGGGCAAGTGCTGTACAGTGTTTACATGTTTTTATTCGTGTATTCGTGTGAATATTGTTGTTTATAATTAATCGTGATGGATAAGTGTCTACAATCCAACGCCTACAATCCAATAAAAGTTTCACTTGCGTCGTGGTTTCTCAAAACCACACAACTGTTTTTTGGCGTGCCTACTGCAAGCCCCCAGTTCTCAGGTTTTATCCGAGAACTGCTGAAAATATTAAAAAAATAATAAATTGTAAATTTGAATTAGTGCAAATACTTGTTGGTGGCTAAAAAAAAGATTTAAAGAAAAAACAATAGAGAAACTATGCAGCCAAATGCTGGGTGACAGGTTAAAGGGACTTCCCCTGAAGCGTAGCTTCGGTAAAATGTTCAAAAATGCTTCCCCCAGTTTCAGTTTTTGAGTACGCCACTGCGTCGGTTCTATTTTCTTTTTAATTAGCTTTTCTAACCTTGGGTTGTCGAACTAGAACATACGCTCACCGTGCCCTACATTGATTGGTTAATATTTACAAACGTGTCAGTCAGTCATTTTAGTTTGTCTGTCAGTCAAAATCATACTTATGTCACCTACTGTAGCCTGTGTGTTCAACAGGACTCTGTTTGAGAGCGCTGTTACTTAAAAAATACGTGTGGCACTCGGGGACTGCCGCGGTAAAGCTATTGCATATTCTTTTTTGGTCTTTAAGTTTTTCGTCTCTATAAAACGAAAATAGCTAGGTATAAATAATAAGGTATAAATAGTGTAATTACACACCAAAACAATTATTCATTCAAAAAATTTGAACAAAAAGAACGATATTAAGAGTTTGATCATAGAATTTCGCGCGATGTACATTTATATAGATATAATATCATATATACTTTCTCTGCACATAACCTAAATAATTTAGGTTATTTTTATAGCAGTACATATTATATATAAATTCATTTATGCATAAATAAAGATAGAATCAGTTATGAGCAGTTATGCAGTTATGAGCACACAAATACCGTGCCGAAGTCTGCCGAACTGAAACGACGTTAGACGAAGCACGGCTGTCAACGCCGCACCGCTGTGCCGGTCGGAGTGGGGGGTGTTAGGTTTTTTTTCGTTACGGAATTTCTTGATTCGGCAAAGCCCGCGATAGAAGCTATGCAATAGCTTAAAAATGTAGGAAAATTTTGCGGACGTCTTAAAAAAAATAAAATTGAGACCTTTTTAAAGTTTGTAAGTACAACTTTAGAAGAACTTTTAATATTTCTATCTATATTTATATAAAATTCTCGTGTGACAATTTTGGCCACGATAATCTCTAAAACTACAGAACCGATTTTAATAAAATTTTGTAAATGCGTCTTACTTGGTGCAACTTACGTTGTAGGATAGTTTTTATTAAAATATTTTGTACAAAATTACGGTGTTTTCTAAAAAAAGAAACTGTTTTAGTACCATGTAGCGACGTCTGATAGAATCGCTCAAAGCTATTAGTTTAGGAGCAAATCTGGTAGAATTTGCTCAAAGCTATTGGTTCATTTGAGAAAACACTGTAATTTTGTACAAAATATTTAATATTTCGTACAAAATTACGGTGTATTCTCAAAAAAAAAAAACTGTTTTAGTAACATGCAACGACATATCTGACAGAATTCACTCAAAGCTATTAGTTCAGAAACAAACAAAAAAACTGTTTTAGTAACATGCAGCGACGTCTGATAGCATTCACTCAAAGCTATTAGTTCAGAAGCAAATCTGGTAGAATTTGTTCAAAGCTATTGGTTCAGACGCCGGGCCGCAAACGAAATACGTTTAGCATAATTATATATATCGCACCCGGGTGAAACCGGGACGGACAGCTAGTTACAGAATAAAAATCTGTGATCTGTATCGGATATTGATATAAAGAGTTTTTGTTGCAGGAAACAATAATGCTCCCGTTAAAGATATCAACTGCAGTAACGCGTCTGCAGGCCTGCAATGGAGACAACAAAATGGCGCCCTCAACAACAACTGCGGCAGCGGAACAATCTACGATGGGGGGAATACCGGGTCAGCCGCAGATGGGACCACAACAGGACCAACAGCCGGGATACCGGGGGACGGCGAGGCGCAGGCGGGGGACGCGGGCGGCAGGAAGGACGGGATGGAGGGGAAGGGCTCAACTCAGGATGACGCTGTTCACCTCAAGAGACGGGTGGGACTCGTCAGTGGGGTGGCTCTAATTGTTGGGACTATGATCGGTGAGTCCTTTGCACTTCTAAACTAGAAACATTATTCAGTTAAAGTAGTGTTGATCCAATAGAATATTAAGATGAAGGAAGGTTTTGGTTGAGGATCATAAAATAAGCTTTACCAGTGTTTCGCATTCGCACTAGACTCGCATTCGGAAGGTACCGGGTTCGAATCCCGGCGGGGGCAGATGTGACTGGGACTTTTTCCTATACTGCCTCTCGCCGAGAAACGGTAATTCCTGTACCGGCCGTCTTGTTGAGGTTTTCCATGGTTTCCCTCAATAATTCCAGATAAATATCGAGATGGTTTCTTATTCAAGGCCATGGCCGATTACCTGTCAAACTTCTAGCTCAAAATTTGCGTACCTTATCTTAATTTCCTAAAAATTCCTTCATTCGCCCATTGCTATTAATTAAGTTGAAGTTTTAAAATTGTAGAAAATAACGGGAAGTGTGGTAGAAAAAAAATAGTAATGATGCGAATGGCGTCTGTTATGACATAAAGTCGAGAAACGGACGTTAAACGCATTATTATTATTATTTTTTTTTTTTAATTCCTAAGTAATTTCTCAATGATTTGAAAAAAAGTCATCCAGATTTTTCTTTACTAAAACTCCACTTTTTTTCTGTATGGGTGTTTCGGAAAGATTAAAAAATTTCCGTTTTTGTGAGATTCATTTACTCCTTTGAAAAAATGCGAGTTTAAAAAAAATCAACTCTTAGGATGTTTTTTTTAAAAGTCACGCTTGCAGAAAAAATGCAATTGTTTCAAAATTTTGAAATACAAAAAACAGACAAATCCTACTTAAACAAAACGATAGAAACAAATGAAGTAGGTACGTAAATCGGTATTGAGGATCGTCGAGTATGATAAGCTTTTAGCTACCGCTGTGTTTTGTTCTAGATAAATTATCTACGAAATAATAATATCGACAGCTGAAAACATTAAACACCGGAAGTACGTTTTGTGACCGGAGAAAATTATTATTTAATTGAATTTTGTTTTGTACTTCCGGTATCCGAAAATGTCAATCCATATATCTATACCTTTATCAAAAATTCATTACGTATTTACTATCAATTCATGTTTGAATTTCGTAATTTTTTCGCTATCAGTGCAATAAAATAGATCCGAAATATCTGTTTTTGGGGTTTCGTACATCCGATGAAGAAACGGAACCCTTACAGGATTATTCTAGTGTCGGTCTCTGCCCTGATTAAAAAAAATATATATGTTACCGGCCAAACCCGATTTCAGGACAAACTAGTTTGGCCTAGGCCAAACTAGTTCTACAAACCAGTTGGGCCTAGGCCAAACTAGTTTGTCCTAGTATGAATAGTAGGCCAAACTAGTTTGTCCTGAAATCGGGTTTGGCCGGTAACATATATACAATGGCAACAATCAAAGCCTATACGCTAGTAAAGTATCTTTTGACACGCGATTTTTGCGCCCTTTTGTGTTTGTTTTTTAAATTCTGGTTCAGCCAAAACCTTAGTGTCATATTTTCAATAAATAAAATTATCGACCAATTTTTCAGACAATATATTAGTGTCATATGTTATACGTGCATTTTAATAAGGATTAATTTTTAAATAAGATTAGTGAAAAGCTATCAAATCGGAAGTGCTGTGTTGTTGATTGTAAAGATACACCAACTAAACATCCAGAATTACATTTCCACCGTTTTCCTGGATTTTCTTATGAATTAGAGAGGGAAAAAATAGACTGCAGCAGTACGTCGTCAAGGGAAATTAAATTTTATTTTACGTCTGTAATCATTATTAAATACATGAAAAATATCATAATTGTTATTTTTTTAACAAAAATTAGATTTTAAAAATTTGAAATAAAACATGTATATCATTTATGTAGTTATGCGTAAATATTTTTTTATAATTAAGAATAACGCTGGTTTCCATGGATTTGTAAGTTTTGAGTGAACCAGATTTTAAAAAATCAAACACGAGATGGCGCGAAGATCGCATGTCAAAGATATTTCTCTAGCGTATATAAAACAGAGCTTTTTGAAGCATTAGCCTTTTTTTTCAATCTGAAACAACAGACATTCGGAACCATTGTAATGTGCCAAATAAATCGCATTTTGGCACCTGTCGGAATTCTGCCGGTGTATTTCATTTTGACAAACTGTCTAAAATGTTTAGAATGCTTTAAATCTAATTTTGTTTTCTTTAATAACCTTAATGTTTAGACGGCAAGGGTGAGTTTTTTTTGTGGGAATTTAGAATGAATGGAATCATCCATTATAGCGTTTTAAAAACATTTGAATATAACGTTTGCCAACTGAAAAAAAAAATAAAAGAAAGATTCGTATTCGACTTAAAAAAATAATTGATTACTACATTAGTCTGACGTCAAATTTGACGCTTTAACACTTAATGAGTTGCAGTTGTTTATTTTATTAAAATTATTTTTATTATGAAACATGTGATTTAGTTACTATATCACATTTTTTTTAATGTACAAAGGCTGTCTGTATATCACTTCCTTCTCTTTCTAAAAAAAGTTTACAGTAATCCCCTCGCCATCCTGTAAATACCTACCTCTTTACGAGAGACCGACAATGTCATTTTAAAATTGCAGATTAAATTTTCATTTTATGTCTGACCATAGTTGAATTGTTTTATGCAGCAAAACCTATATAATTGAATTTCTTGACTACTTTGCTTACCCAAACATAGATGGCGGTGCCAACCAAACGCGTTGTGTAGATCGTAAATAGTGCGCAAGTTGATTAGATCTTGGCTCTTTTTTCTTTTTCGTTTCATACGCGCTACAGACGTTTACCACTTCAAAAATATTTATATTTAGAAAGAAATATAATTAATAGCAGCCTAAGCGTTGTTGCCGTATATAGAGACTAATAGGGCTTAAGCCCTAGGCCCCCCAATGTCAAGGATCCATAAAAATTGATTTATTATTATTATTTTATTCAACATATTTATTAACGTAAGTTTGTAACATGAATATTATTTAATTCAACATATTTATTAATTTAAGTTTTTTAACATGAACACTACTTCCTAGTTCATACGCTCCGCTGCCATCTTGCCTCTGTTTCTCCACATGACCACCAGGGTACACCAGTGGCGGCGTGGCTTTACATTATCCATTTTTAATACTTTTTCATTAACAATCAGCACGTATCCTGTAGTAAAAATAGTTAATATTAATGATATTCATTGTCGTAGGTGAAATTTGACAATTTTTTGAGTAAATTTTGATAAAATTTTGAGTAAATTTTGACAATTTTTTTGATAATTTTATTGTATTAGTTGTTCAGGTCAGGGCACTTAGTTTCAACTCTGATTTTGATGTTATATTAAAAAGGAATTTTAAGCCTCGATTAAAAGTTTGTTAATCGAACCAAAAATGGATTTTAGTAAGCCCTAGGCCCCGACAAACCTAGAGTCGTCCCTGGCCACAGATTATAATGTAACGTATTTATAAATAGAGTAGTGAAGGCAAGTCATTTGACTTCATTGGCTGTTTTTATGCAGTTACCGGTGCAAACCGGTATTAAATAATATTTTGTTGCTTTGTTGTCTATATGTTACGGTCAATGTCCGGAATCCGGGCAATGTCGACAATGCCCGAGCCACATCGGACAATGTCCGAAATCGAACAAGGTTCATAAAATAGATTTTTTATAAACATGAAACGCTGACATTTGATTGTATCTTTATCATGATAAGTTATCATTAACGCTTTATGGCATTTTTATCACTGATATCAACTATTGAAGAATATATTTTTCAGCTTTCTAATACAATTATTATTATAGTGCGGGCAATCGACAATGCCGCACGAGTTGCACATGCAATTTTTATTACGAATTAAATTAAATTAAAATTAAAATTTTATACATTAAACAGTTGACAATTCAGTTAAAATTGTTATTGTATTGGTAACTAAGGTAACGCTGAATTTGCGTGCGGCAAACAATAATTTGAGTGCGACAAATAAAGTTTCCGCACGCAAATGAAAATAGCTAGTTTTCAACCGTAAAAGCGTGCGTAAACATACCACTTTTCCCGCATGAGTAATCAAAATTATATTCTTCAATAGTTGATATTAGTGATAAAAATGCCATAAAGCGTTAATGATAACTTATCATGATAAAGATACAATCAAATGTCAGCGTTTCATGTTTATAAAAAATCTATTTTTTTAGCCTTGTCCGATTTCGGACAATGCCCGATGTGGCTCGGGCATTGTCGACATTGCCCGGATTCCGGACATTGACCGTAACGTATACAGTTCAGGGCTTATAAATTTTCTATTAAGCTGACGAGTTTGTTTGTGTGTTTGTTTGGTTGAACGCGCTAATCTCAGGAACTACTGGTTCGAATAAAAAAAAGAATTTTTTTTTGGATAGCCAATTTATCGAGGAAGGATATAGGCTATATAATATCACGCTACGACCAATAGGAGCAGAGCATCAATGAAAAATGTAACTCAAAATTTGTCCGTCCGACAAAAACTTTTGAACGGTAACTCCGATCATCATGAAATTTGGACACAGCATTCATCTCGATTCTCGGTAAACTAAAATTTTTAGGGTTCCGTATACCCAAATGGTAAAAAAACGGAACCCCTATAATTTCTTCACGTCCGTCCGTCCGTTCGTAAAAATGTAAGATGTTTTCTATTCAGCTACGATTCGGATTCAGATAAGCGATTCCGCGGTTATAGGCTAGTAAAACGCTAAAATGTTTCAGTCGATGAATCAGTTGAACATGTCCGCTGACAAGAAAAAATGTGGGCGATTATAAAAATATACCAAATCCATTTATTCATTGTTAGTTTTTCGATTGTTTTCCTAGTCTCCGCGACTCTTAATTGAAATCATGCCAGAAGATATTTTGCGATGCCAGCCGAAGAAACGGGGAATATTATTAAATTTATGTTGTATTATTATAAGATATCCTTCGCAAAAAAAAATACACGACATTTCAGTTTTTAAGCAAAGCTGTACAATAATGAATTTTCTTGGCTACTTAATTTTGCGGTTCTTTGTGACAAATCTGTAAAAAACAAACGTGAAAGCTGTCAGTTAATTTTTGAAGTGAAAACTTCTTTAGCGGCGTTGTACACTTTTTTTGTAATGGGTAAAAAATGTTAAACTCGCGTCAGATCGAAAATTCGTAATACTTGATCGAAAATGCGTAAGACAAAATTCGTAAGACGAAAACTTTTTTGTTTTTTTTGCTTAGCTATTTTAAAATAAATACAAAATGTAATCACATATTTCAATGGAGTAAGTAATTGTCTTTCAAATGCAAGAAACAGTTTTTTGATTTAATGAATATATTTTGACAAAATCAAATGTTTGTAAAAACGATTCTCACTAGTAGTGGATTTCTGAGTAACGCTAAGTATATATACGAGTTGTTGAGGCACGTCTACCGTACTTGCGGCAGTACATAATATACTAAAATTGAAATGATACAGAGAAGATTCAAGTTTTCACTTCTGCCGGCACTCCTGGAGTGCAACCCGTCTTTGTTTTTATTTCGATACGAGCATGGCTGGAACTTTATCAATTCCCGTCTCCATGACCTTGTGGGGAAATCGGTGTTGGTAATTGAACTGTTGGCGCCACTGCAATTCAGGAACTAACAAGGTCAACGGTCAAAATAAATCGAAGAATTAATTATTGTGAATTTCCGCGGCTACTCTGTTGCAAGCCTCCACTTTCCAGTTTCTCAAAGGAGAACTGGTAAAATTTTCAATTTATTATCATCATATACCTATATTAATACGTTAAGGTTAAGATGCTTGCTTCCCTTTTTAGAAAAAACCACACAATTTCTCCACATAAATTATATATCATTTTACAGAGAATTGCTTGCTCTACTGACATCGACAACTAAAAAATTTATTATTGCTTTTGTTTTTGTAAACTAATTAATTAACAGCAACGCTGAACAACATCTGCCATCTGACGGCTTTAATTTTGAAACAACGTCAACACTTCGATCTGTCATCTGACCTTTATATTGTAAATACTGCATACTGCCATCTGACGGCTTTAATTTTGAAACAGCGAGCAACGCTGAACAACGTCACAGCAATGCTGCATGATGCCATCTGACGGCTTAGCTCAAAGCTTTTGCTACTTGCGCCTCTATATGACAATTTTAGTAAAATATTTCTTCGATCTGTCATCTGAGCTTCATATTGTAATACAACAAAAAGAAGAACGTTATAAGCAGTGTGCAAAATTAGAAACGAATTGAATACCTGCAATCATATTTAAAAAATAATTTTGTAGAGTGATAATTATTATACTTATTTAGCGCGAATAATTCGCACAGGTCACTCTAGTTGTAATAAAATAATGTATTGAATTGGTACTAATCACAAATAATCCTAGTTGTTGGCGGTCTAAAAAAAATATTACTAATTAATCAGGGAAATGAATTTAAGGGAATCGTCTTCCATATTTATTACATGGCACTTTTTTAACATAAAAATAAAAATAATTACCCAGAGTCGATTTGTTTACACAACGGGGACGAAATTGCCCTTCATCGAGCTCCCCTAGACTATGGGTTGGCAACCTGCGGCTCTTTTGATGTAAAGTTGCGGCTCTCCAGTTCCATACGCAAAAAATAATTATTTTATTATATAAACCCTTAAAAATCGTCTAATCGATCCATGATTGAGTACCATGTCTATATCTCTCAGTCATTTCCACTCGCGTCTCACCCGCACCGCCCCCGTCGCGACGTGTCGTCCTCGGATATATATATTATACGTATATATAAGCAAATACTATGATACTGAAAAGAAAATGTTTAGTGGCTCTTTAAAAACTGGGAAATTTTGTAAATTGTAACTTTTCTCTTCCGTCTCAAAAGGTTGCCGACCCCTGCCCCAGACCCTAATACTCAAATGATCTTTCTTGTCAATTATAATTTCATTCAAGTAAAAACACTAGCACGATAGTCTGAACTGGCAAGTTGCTTTGGTTCCGATTTTATGTCGCAAGATAACGCTGATAGATAGATAGATGTTTATTAATTGTTAGTTAAATCGAATAACAATGCGTCATATAATCAATATTAATTAAATAATAAGTTCAGCATAACATAACTCCACTTGCCGGATTTAATATCTGCAATATTTTTTTTTTAAAACGTTGAAAGAAGTGCCTCAATAAATTAATCCCCAACAGGGTTAAGCTATTTGTCCGTCACGTTCGGGACGAATGCTTCCCCTGTGGACTGACCGACGCGTCGTGTGACGTCTGGACGTGGTTCGGTCAAAAAAGAATAAGGATTTAGTACCTTGCTCTCTGGGACGCATCTGGTTGATTAACGTTCTTAATAATTAAAACTTTATTTTAACACGATCTAGTCGAGAAAAAATTAGCCAATACTAAAAATAATAATTTGTTTTTTCAGTAGACACAGAGCTGATCAAAGCATCGAGTACTTTTATAAATGCTGGATGTATACAAGCGACAAAAACTGTAATTTTCTAAAATGCTTAAAAGCATCGACTTAAAAAAATTAAGCATTGAGTATTAAGCATTTCAAAGTAATTCAAACATTCAGTTATTATATAAATTTTAGATGAACAATATTTTTAATCAGGCGCGGTCGCAGCCTGAAATTTTGGAGGGGGACACTCACTACACTAATAAAAAATAGATAGATAGACAGATAGATAAGAAACTTTATTCTGTTAATACTAAAAATTATGATTAAAAAATTCCTCAACAGAATAAAAATTTGTCTGTAATAAAATAGATTTTAATTTTTGTTTAAATTTTGTAGCCGGTAGATTTTTGATTTCAGGGGGCAACTTATTGAAAATTTTCAACATAGCATTAACAGGACCTTTATTCGTAGTCTAGTCTAAAGTTTGTTCGTGTTCTTGTGCTGTATGTGTGACTAGTAGTATTTCTAGAGAAAAGATTAAAATTAAATTTGACAAAACTTGCACATTCTAGTATATAAAGGTCATGAAATGTTAAGATCTTTAGTGTTTTAAAAAGGTATCTAGAATAAAATAAACATTATTGCACAAGACACAATTTTATTTTATACTTTACCTATAAAACAAATGGAAGTCGTCTTTTAGGGGATAGCTAAAAATTTCCTCTTATTATTTGGCAAATTTTTGAGATTTTTCAATTTGACCTTAGAGTTTGGGGGGGTCATGTCCCCTGTGACCCTCCCCCCTTCGAACCGCGCCTCTTTTTAATTGATGCAAAAGTCCAGGTTTCAACAAACAATAAAATCATCTCTAACATAAAACGAAATAAGAATTATAAAATACTAGCGGTCCCGCCCAGTTTCACCCGAGTGCAAAAGAACGAATGGTGGTAGAGACATTAGTACACGCGTTCATCTTAGTTTACCGAGATGAATGTTGTGTCCAAACTTCATGACGATCGGAGTTAGCGTTCAAAAGTTTTTGTCGGACGGACAAATTTTGAGTTACATTTTTCATTGATGCTCCGCTCCTATTGGTCGTAGCGTGATATTATATAGCCTATAGCCTTCCTCGATAAATGAACTATCCAACAAAAAAAAATTAATTCAATTCGAACCAGTAGTTCCTGAGATTAGCGCGTTCAACCAAACAAACAAACTCTTCAGCTTTATATATTAGTATAGATTACTGTACTGACCGATAACAAGTGACTATCAACTGTATTACGTAATACGTACTTAACCTCCTTGACGCGATTCATTGACGATGTGTTGTTATGTTTCAGGCTCTGGAATATTCGTCTCCCCCTCGGGGCTTCTTATGCGAACCGGCTCCGTCGGGATGAGCTTCATTATCTGGATGTTGTGCGGTTTACTCTCATTACTAGGTAAGTTACTCCAGCAAGTACTATAATATACGCTTTTTGTTAAGCTCGTTTGTCGCGACTGTTATTTTTCACAGTCGAACAAAATGAAACTATGAACAGAATACGTCTTATACAAATTAGACTGTGTCGCTCCTGAGCGAGTCGTTCATAATAAACGACTCCTTTCTTGGAGCGGAGCGAGTCGCTCTTTTTTTGTGAATGACTCACTCCGAGCGCCGTTACGCTGTGCGGACTGCGGAGCTGTTCTGTACTGAGCGCACACAGCACAGGCCACAGAGGCACTAGTGAATTTTGCACGTACGGAGTTTTCTTTGCTGAGTCATTTAATGTTACACACTGTAAGTGTCATAGTACTAAGCTTAACAGTGACTTAAACCATTCACATTGACGTCGTTGACAAAGATATAATATTGTAACAATAAACGTTATTATTGTTAAGCTTTTATTATACTTTATAGTTTATCCGAAATGCGAATAATATAAGATCAGAATCATATGAAAATGAGCTCAGAGCTGAGTGTGTGTATTGTGCTGTGCAATGCTAAGTGACTCCTGAGCATGCATGATGACAGCTCACACCTCTGCAGTCTGCACTCTTGTGTAGTGCGTACTGTCTAGTGTCGGTCCTTTGAACGACTCGCTCTGAGCGACTTTTTTTAGTGAGTCATGTGGACACATCACTAATGGTTAGGATAGGACTTGCGGAGAGAATAACCGTGTTGCTCTAATTTCCATTGTTTTTATAGTTCCCGATTCTATTCCGAGGATTGGTCAAAAGTGTTAATTGAATTTTCAAATTAATATTAAGAAAATATGATGAAGTTAACGGGATACAAGGCAAAATTTTAAAACAATATCTATTTAATAGCACTTCATTTAATAGTCAACGTTTCGGCAAACAATTATTGCTTCTTCAGGACCTATTACAAACAAACAAAACTCTACACATCTAAACATAAACTAGTTTATGTTTAGATGTTTAGAGTTTTGTTTGTTTGTTATAGGTCCTGAAGAAGGGAATAATTGTTTGCCGAAACGTTGACTATTAAATGAAGTGCTATAAAATAAATATTGTTTTAAAATTTTGCATTGTATCCCGTTAACTTCATCATACCATAATACCAAGGTGTCTTATTTTATTTTATTAAGAAAATAGTTCATTGAAAAATGAAACTATCCTATATTAACTTCACTTGTATGTATGTATGTATCATGTGTTATAGAATCTTTCAAATCAATTTTTACCCACTTCCGAACGTCCGAATATTTAGAAATTTTGGCACAAGCATTAAGAACCCACGACAATACAACGATCAATATTAATATTTATAAATCAATCGACTAGAGAAATTACTGTAAGCCGGCTAACGAGCCGGACAGTGATGTGCGTTGAGTTGCCTAGGCGTGGTATATAAAATTATAGTTTAGTAATACTGTACTATACCTGATAAATCAATTTGGAATTCGGAACGTCAACGCTGACAATGTTTCGCCGTCCTGTTGAAAATAAAATAATTTAACGACTCATCGGTCACTCAGATGCATTCAGTAATTTTTTTGGCACGTGTCAATGCGGATAATTTAAAATCCGTCCGATTATAAAAACGCACCAATTTACGTCACGCGTCGAGTTTAATTTTACAGTTGATACGAATTTATAATCAAACGTGATTGTAATTTATTTTTGAATGCGTTGACGAATCGTTATTTTATTGAATAGCTAGCTTTTGCACGCAGTTTCTAGCGCAGCCGGATAAAAAGTAAATTACTTAGAATGCAAGCTATACTAAACGGTTTTACCATTCCTACCCACAAGTGGGGAATGGTACTAGTTTAGATCAAAAATCACTTTTCAAAAATTTTACAATATTTTTCCGTTTTGAGGTCCCCCGAATCCAAAAAACATATTTTTGAAAAAACTCTGTGCGTCTGTTAGTCTGTGAACACGATACAGATCAAACGGATGAGCAGATTGAAACCAAATTTTGGGAAGATGTTTGGTATGCAAATATGAAGAGCCATATTGTTTTTGGGGAAAATCGGCGCATGCGCAGAAGAGATATATGCTATAACGGTGTTTTTTTATATAATAATGGTATACTTTTCATAACGGCTTATTATTCTATTTATTTTTTCAAGAAAGTTTCGTTAAAATTTTTTTTTTTAAACTTTATAGTTTCGGAAATATTTTGAAAATAAAAAAAAACAGCCGGTTTTTGTTTTATGGATCTGTCAGAAATAAACAGTTCGGCATGCTTTGATTAATTTTTACATGACGTGGAACATATTATTATGTAGGTAATCATGGCAACGAATAGCAAATATCATATTGAATACTAGTAATACCCGCGTCACCTCACACGATATCAGAAATTTTATTTTCATTATTATAATCAAATGCCAACGTTTTTGAAGTTGGAATGGTCCCGTCGCCCAATTGGCTGGAATTTTTTTTTGAAAATAGCATATTACACCAAAAGGTGGCACGCGACAGATTATTGTTGGCACGGCATTGATTGAGGTGCAAAATCGAAATAATTAAAAATATGCTAGATGCCGAAAACAGTTGACTATCACCAAATAGAAAATATGAAAAAGTTTCATGGCGCTCAATGCATTATCAAAATTATTATTTTTATCTATGTTTGATTTATTTTTTTGACAACTAAATTTTTTGTCGGCACATTAAACATTTTTTTTTAAAAATCGGCACGTAGATGTACGAAGTTTTGCCACCCCTGTCTCAAAAAACATAAGTCATTTTTTCGGAATACTTATAACCGCCTGTATTATTTAAATTATGAATTGTCTTCTCAAAAAATAATATTTTGCAAACATTGAAAAAGAAAATCTTAAAAATATATAGATCGTAGATTATAGACGCTCGACAAGGTAGGGGCAATCAAAAATAGATACACAGTATTTATAACTTGCCGTTAGATCAGTTGTTTTGATGAAAATGTTGAGAACGTCTGCAATAAGCCAATAAACTTACTGTGACATGAAAAAGATTCAATTCGGTTAAAAGTTTATATTCGACAAAAGTTGTTTTCTGAAGACGCTGAATGAAAAATGTTATCTCGAGATGAACGAAAAATCAGAAGAACATTTAAAGAAATGAAACAAAATTTTTCTTTTATACCTTATTTTGCGAAATTCGTACCTTTTTTATTAAATCAGTCATTCGACGTGCGAGGTTTGTATATAGGCATTATTTAAACAATAGTAAAAACAAAACAATTTTTTTCTCTTATTTGCATTATGCATTTGTGCATTTACGTTTCAACGGAGATATTTAAATGGTATACTGGAAAAGCATATCTAATGATACTTATTATTTTTTCAAACATAAAAATTGCAATACCTATATGTAATACCAAATTATGTACAAATTTGAATAAAATAAATCTTATTTCTATTCTATTCTAATTAAAAATTTGTCGATAAGAATAAAAAATAAAAAATTTATTTATTCAACACGCGTGAGTAATATATAATTTCGGGGCCCTGCTAAATTCGGGAGAAATAATAAATTACTTCATGTTGACCGCGTAGAGTGTTAATAATGAGCCGTACTGTACGATAATAAATTTTCTGGACCAATAGGAACGCAGTAGCGAGCGGAAGCGTACAATAATGAATAATAACTGCATAGTTTCTGGACCAATAGGAACGCGGTAGCGATTTGTATATAATATATATGAAAACAGCATCGCAATTCAGCGAAAGTCAGGTCCATCTTGTGTGCATCGAGGGCGGTGGGTACGTCAATCAATGAAGTGATTTATTATTTTTCCCTCTTTTATCAGGGCCCCGATTACATATGTAAGACTTGAAATCAAAGTCAAATTGAAGCAGTAAAATATATATTTTGAATACTAATATAATATGAAAATATAACTGATTCAATACAATTGTCGAAAATTAAATTATTCTAATCTTAATTTTAAGATTCAACTGTCTTTTTTATAATTGACATTTTTCAGACCAAGCCACCACCGATCCTTACTGACAAAACAACATAGTTTGGCGGGACGTTCAAACTTACATCCCCCCTTTTCGGCAAGGGAGTCACTCACCCAGCGTATGGCACTAACTTACTTGCATGAAATAAACTATCATTTTTTCGAGATCTACTAGCAATACTATATATTACATCTGATATTTTTTTCTTAATTCTGAATGGTCCTGTTCTGATAGTATCTAGTTTATCCCTGTTCAGTTTGTTTTTGTTCTGAACATATATTAAGTCTCCTACTTTATATTCTATTTTCCTTGTATTTTCATCATAGTATTTTTTGTTTTGTGCATGTATTTTCTTTGAATTTTCATACGCTATTTTCTTATTAATTTCCCAATTCTCTTTATTATTTATTTCTAATATCTCAGGTAGAATAGAACTTTCTTTTCCAGTTATCAAGTAATTTGGTGTATAACCTGTAGAACTGTGGATTGTGTTATTATAATCTTTTACACATTCCTCTGCTATTACTGGCCAAGATTTATTTCTATTTTCAAATATCTTGCATCTCATTCTATTAATTAAAGTTTGGTTTGTTCTTTCATTTAGACCGTTAGAAAATGCACAGTCACTTGCTGTAAATATTAAATTTATTTCTTGATCATTAACATAATTCTTAAATTGTGTAGAATTTATGCCAGAGTATTGGTCTGTTAATATTGTTTTAATTTTCCCCTGTTGTTCTACTTTTTTAATTAAATTTATAAAATCCTTAGCAACTTGAGTTTTTGATGTGCTTATATAAGCGAATCTCGTGAAATGATCAACTATTAAATGTATATATCTTTTAGTACTTTTTCCTTTTAAGCCTCCTATTGTGTCCAATGAGACAATTTCAAAAGGTTCCTTTGCCGGACCTAATTGAGACAAAGGTGCTTTGAAACATCCAATTCTAGTTTTATTTTTGTTACAAACTTCACAAGAACGACATGTCAACTTGATGTGTTTATACATGTTTTTAAAATAAATTTTATGACATATCATTAGAATTAATTGTTTGGTTCCAATATGTCCTTGTTTTTCATGTACTTTTTGTACCAGAGATTTTCCAAAGTCTTCTGTTAACCATATTTTTTCTCTTCTATTCAGGGTTTTATATATGATATCATTTTTAATATTGCACTTGTCATCTAGTTGCAAACTTCTTTGGTTATTTTTTATCTCTTCTAATTGTAAAAAATTTGTTATTCTAATTATTGAATTTTCATCACATTCTTTTCTTGGTTCTAGTACCGGATTCCTAGATAAGCAGTCTGCTTCTAGATTTTCTGTTCCTGGATTATATACTATGTCAAATTCAAATTGTGATATATAATTTAATATGTGAATTAGTTCTGGATCTTTACTTTTCTTAATATTAAAATTTTCTAAAGGTTTGTGATCTGTAAATATAACAAATTTCTTTCCTATTAAATAATATTGCCAATATAAGATGGCTTCTTTGATAGCTAGACATTCAATATATATTGCTTTTTTTGTTTTTTTGTGAATTATTTAATTTTCTTGAGAAGAAAAATACTGGTTTTAACATCTCATTTTCTTGAGTTTGTTTTAATATTGCTCCAACTCCTTCTATACTTGCATCGGTAAAAATATAGATTGGGGCTTCTGGATCAAATATAGCTAAAGCCGGACCCGCGCATAAATATTCTTTTACTTTTTGAAAACTATTCTGGCATTTTTCTGACCACTTGAACTCTATGTTTTTCCTTAATAAATTATATAAAGGTTCTAGCAGTATAGCATGATTAGGTATATATTCTACATAAAAATTTATCTTCCCTAAAAATTGTCTGACGTGTTTTCTAGTTTGTGGTACAGGAAATTCTTTTATAGCAATGAGGTTATCATTCATTGGTTTTATATAGTTATCACTTATCTCATGACCTAGGTAAATCACTTTGTTGCTGGCAAATACACATTTTGATAAATTTAATTTAAAACCTTGGTCTTGAAGTGCCTGTAAAGTTAATTTTACATGTTTTAAATGATCCTCATAGTTCAGTGAATGAATTAAAATATCATCTATATAATTCACAGCAAATTCCGTTAGATTATTCTTTCTTAAAACACTTGATAATATTCTTTGGAAAATCGCTGGTGAGGTTTTTAAACCAAATGGTAAGCATTTCCACTGCCAATGGCCTTGATGGGTTACAAAAGCTAATTTGTACTTGTCCTTTTCACGTACTGGTATCGACCAAAACGCCGAGTTTACATCTAGTTTTGTGAAATATTTACAATTTCTAGCACATATTTTTAAATCGTCAATCCTAGGAAACGGTTGACTTTCAGGAACAAGTATTTTGTTTAAACCTGTAAAATCTATGCACAAACGAGATTTTTTTCCATCTTCTTTTTTATAAACCATTGTCACTGGAGCTGCATAAGGGCTGCATGACTCTTCAATCAAATCTGCTTTTAATAATTCTTTAATTTGCTTTTCAATTTCAATCTTATCTTGAAATGAGCATCTGTATGGTTTTCTTGAAATGTATTTAACCTCTTTTAGTTTTATATTTGCTTCATACCCCTTTATTATTCCAATATCAAATTTTGTTTTTGCAAATACTTTATCAAATTTTTGCAAAATTATTTGTATATTATTGGGTAGTTTTTTATTATTTTGTAATACATTTATATTTACTTGTTTATCTTTTTTTATTTCGTCTTTTTGAGTAATTTTTAAATTCTCATTTTGACATAACCTAAATTTCTTTATTAAATCCAGACCTAATAATAAATCATCTTTAAAAGTTTTGCTTTTTATTATGAAAAATGAAAAATTACTTTCTATATTGCAAATTTTTATTTTAAGTGTAACAGTGCCTTCTGCTTTGGCTATTCCTGCTACTCCTTTTATATTTTCATTCCCACTTATTATATTTTTTAACATTTTCATTTTGTTTAAAAATTCATAATTTATTAGTGAAATGTTAGACCCTGAGTCGTAAAGGCCCACAGCGGATTTATCATCCACCAACACGTTTATTCTAATAAGTGGGAGAACTATTCGTTTTTTGCTTCCTCTGATTTTGCTATAGCATCTTCCAAATCTACATTATTTACTACTTTAATATTATTATTTTTTTTATTACTTGATTGTTGCTCTTTTAATCTACACATATTTTCTGGGTGGAATCTATTTGGAAATCCTAATTTTTCACAACTTGAACATGGTTTATGTGAAGGTACTGTTTTATTGTTTTCTTTTTTCTTATCATTCAAGTGCCCAAATTGTTTTAATTTTGACATTAAGTCCTCTATTGTTCCTATTGTTCTTCTTTCTATCTTATTTTGTATAAAATTTGGTAAGCTGATAACAATTAAGTTTATTTGAGAATTTATAGAGATATTTTCATCTACTTCCATTAATAAATTTCTTTTCTTAAGGGCAAAATCTAATAAAGATCCATTTAAATATTTAAAATTATATGCGTATGCTATTTCAGTCCAGGACTGTACTGAGAAAGTTTCTACAAAAGAATTATTCCATAATTCCCAATTGTTTAAAGAATTTAGTTTCATACAAACATTGAACCAATTTACAGCAGAATCTGTCAAAAATAACCTCAAAGTTTCTGCATATTTATTTTGTGTGATTCCTACTCTCATACATTCCTGAACGAATAATCTAATCCAAGTACTGGCCTTGAAATTTTCTCCATTAAAATTTTCTATAATCATATCTTTTGCTAAAGATCTAGTAGATTTTTCTTGAATATCTGTGTTAGTTGGTTTTTGTAATGGTAAAGCCTCTTCTAAATATTCATTGTTGAATGCAACATTTCCCTCTTCATCCAAGTAAATATCTTGTAATTCTGCATCCAGAGTGATCATCACGTTACGAAATTTATTTCTAATTTTCAAGCTTTTTACGACATTTTTAACCACCGTAGTATCAAAAAGTTCTTTATGCTGTGTGCTGTTTTGTTTATCATTTGGAAACTGAAAAATTTCTGGTTGATTCATAAGTTGTATAGTTTTTACCTTTACTATAGTGCTCTTGGTATCTGAACCAGCCTCAGATACAAACTGGAACTTAGCTTTGTTCTCCATTGTATTGAATTGTAAGACTTGAAATCAAAGTCAAATTGAAGCAGTAAAATATATATTTTGAATACTAATATAATATGAAAATATAACTGATTCAATACAATTGTCGAAAATTAAATTATTCTAATCTTAATTTTAAGATTCAACTGTCTTTTTTATAATTGACATTTTTCAGACCAAGCCACCACCGATCCTTACTGACAAAACAACATAGTTTGGCGGGACGTTCAAACTTACACATATTACTCGTGCTAGTTGAATAAAATATTATATGCAACCATTGATCGAAGGAGAATATTACACTCGCGTGCTACCGCACTCGCTAAGCTCATGCGGCAAATTTCACGCTCATGGAATCTTCTCCTTCTCTCACTAGTCGCACAATATACTATTTTTCATATCACACACAACAATAAAATATATAGTGTGTTCCTAAACGATAAGACATCGTTTTTACGCGAAACATTACAACTTCATTACATCAAAATGATGACTCCATGCAAAAATGCATTCCATACTGTTTTATTTTTAATAGACACTGATGACCATAGTTGTTGACCGTCTGTAATCTACAAACAACACTCTAAACTATAAACGACACACTTCGAGTCCCGTTCCTCCATATATCTATTAATTAACTATATGAATCATTGCCTATCCACTCAATGTGCGGTGAGTGAACGCAACAATGCGTATCGAAAATATATCTGCGTCTCTTTCTTCGATGTAATTCCCTGATTTCTTCGATGATAGGATTGGTTGATGTACTTGCATTCAATCTGAATAAAGTATATCTCTGTTTCAAAAACTTTGTCCTTTTCTATGACGTTAACATGGGCGTACCCAGCTTTTGGCCCAGGAGGGAGCAAATTAGAAATTTCTTAAGCCGGGACCCCCGTGCTTGTTTTGCCCTCCTGGATATGCCAGTGCTTACGGCGTATAAAAAGGCAGAAGTATATTATGTTTGCACCCTAATGGTTCGATTGCGATTTTATTTCTATGCTCAGTATAGAATAAAAGTATATTATGTGTTCCACAATAATAAAATTAAAAAAAATATCGGCTTCTTTTGCCAAATTCTTTTATTTTAAAATACATGTCAGTGCGTTTTATATAATAAAAGTGTTTTCTTTATTTTATCTCTTAATTTATGTTTTATTATTCGCGGATTTTTTTTTATACTGGTTACTTTTTTAAAGCAATTTACAACACTTGAACATTATTTGTGGATATTTAGTGTTTGAAATTTGAATGTGTTTGTTTGTTTTATATTTATTGCTGTTTTAATCTGTTGCTCTCGGTGGCCATTACTTTTGAAAACATCTCTCTCTGTCTAGATTTATTTGTCGTGGCTTTTTTCACGGCAACGATACAATATGAAATGTTTGGCAGTATTCTTTTAGTTTAATCATATACTTTTATTATATACCAAGCATACGAATAAAATCGCAATAGAACCATTAGGGTGTAAAGATATATTTCTGTATTTTTTTTAAGTCGTAAGAGCTCGTCGGTTTTGATTGGCTAACGTCATAGATGAAGACATAAAACTCTTGATAAAGAGAGATATACTCCAAGCTAAATATATTGTCAGAATAACCGAGGAATTACTTCGAAAAAAGAGACGCAGATATATTTTCGATACACTTTGTTGCCTTCGCTCACAGCACATTGAGTAAATAGACAATGCTTCATATATAGTCATTATATCTAGATAGCCATGCTTGTTTTCTATCTTCGTCGCTATGTTCTCAATCCTGCGATACACCCTGTGTATCAATCGAAGGAAAACCGGGAAAATACGATTTTCCTGTGTACATAAACAATGGAATATCTTTTGTTTGTTCGAAAATGAAAACAGTAAATAAATTTGTCAGCTAGCGAATATCAGAAAAATGCATACATATTTTATGGCTACAAAAAATTCAAATATTTGGCTTTTTCAACGCGGACCGTTCAGAATTTTCCACTGAAAAACAAATATTAATTATAACCTGACGTGTGCCAAAGTAAATTCTATGTTTTTATGCACAAAATATGCATTGTTATGTTGCAGTATATTTTGTTGTTTTATGTATAAGTGTTTTAAATGTGTTTCAAAAAACAAACCAGATTTTTTCTTTCTCGTTGCCATAATAATAATAGATCCGACCGACTTATTTATTTCACGAGTCGAGGAAAGCCATTTTTTACTGTTCCCCGTAAATAACGACTTGTAACCGGTCAAGGGGCGTGACTTATATTACTGCTTTCAGTTTTAATATACAGTATGGTCACTTAAGTGTGCAACATATGGGAAAATTTTTAATTAAATGCACAACCAAAATACAAATATTGCCAAAAGTTGATGCATGTCCGATAATCATTTTAGATGCTCTTAGAATTGTTGAAACTCAAACAGCATACAGGGTGGGTCAAAAAATATAATAATTGTACAAGAGTAAAGTGCCCTTATTTCAAAAAATTCAGCGAAATGTTATAAGAAAAAGTTGTTTAGAATTAAAAGCTATGCCCAAATACCAAAACATGGCCTTCTAAGAAAAAAAAAATTTTTTTGAAAAACCAAAATTATAATTTTTTTGAAAATTTTTTTTTATACTTACCTTAAACACACTAATAAATTATTCAAAATCAAATCAATTTCGCATAACTTTTTTCAAATTCAGGCATATTTGTAAAATTAACTTAGATTTTTAATTTTTTATGGAATCACAAACTTTATGTTTGTTGCAACGATATTAAACACCCTGTATGCTGTTTCAGTTTCAACAATTCTAAGAGCGCCTAAAATGATTATCGGACATGCACCAACTTTTGGCAATATTTGTATTTTGGTTGTGCATTTAATTAAAAATTTTCCCATATGTTGCATACTTAAGTGACCACACTGTATACTTTTATTCTATACCGAGAATAGGAATAAAATCGCAATCGAACCATTATAGGGTGCAAATATATATTTCTGTCTTTTTTTAGTCGTAAGAACTCGTTAGCTCTGATTGGCTTAACGTCATAGATAAAGACATTTTTGAAACAGAAATACTATTGACTGCTGTGTTTTGACATGTCTATGACGACCAATCCTATCATCGGAGAAATGAGGGAATTACATCGAAGATATACTTTCGATACGGTTTGTTGCCTTCACTCACCACACATTGAGTAGATAGACAATGATTCATCAATAAATAAAATTACTATTGATAATTTTATTTATTGAAGAGTTCTAATCAGACGTTATTAAAATATTTGAAGACAATGATTCATATAGTTAATTATTAGATATATGAGTTTTAACAAAATTGTAAGTAATGTTGAACTCCAAGTTAATTAATTTAGAATTTGAAATTGTATTAAAAATTATTCTGAAAGTAGGTCAACACTTTAAAATAATGAACTATGTCAATGGATTTATTTTTTACGTCTATGTTCACTTTGAATTCTTTGTAACGAAAATTTAATTAGCTGAGCCCAGGTGGATGTGTGTCCATAAAATGGGGTCATGCAAAAAGAAGAAATAGAAACTAGTTACCGCTTTCATGGGATCGCATTTTGAACGGCACACATTTACAATTTGTAACACCTGTTGTTTCGCAAGAATCCATAAATCTTTCGCTGCAAAAATATTTGTATGCTATATTAAGTCTTTACCTTCGTCAATGTCAGTTTTTTTTTTGGCATTTAGTAGAATGCCCGATTATGCACAGCATAATAACCTATCATATTGTATAACAAACACGTTATTGAAATTTTGATCCATTAGTTACATCAGAACAAACATTCTGATAACGGATAGTTCCATATTTTAGACACCGCATGATCTGTACCAATCTAAATTTCGAGTTGAAAACTTATAATTTGTGACGAATAAAGTTGACTGTAAAAAATTTTTTTTGCACTACCTCCTATCAAAAAGCAATCTACGATTTTTTCGAACCGGGACAGAAATTTGACAAATGGCGCCCGATCTCGTCAGCGTTTGAGATAAATTACTTAAAAAATTGGTTGTCTGTAAAGTCGGTTTACGGACGATAGTTTTACGTGATAACGTATTCCGCTCGAATATCATATTTAATAATACATAACCTAAATTTTAGTAGCTGTCAAACTATATTTTTACCGACTAATAATTTGATCAACCAAAGCAAAATACATATTTTTAAGCAATTATAAAAGACATTTAAAAGAATGTATATATATTATATATTTGTTAACAAACCGTATAATTTATCTGTCCATCTGTCAGATGTAGCTTTCGCTGGAACAGCCGAAAAAAAATGTTGAACGCACAATACTCTCTGACGTCACGCGAGAAGAGAGAGACTATCGCTTATATCGCGCTCTCGGTTGCGGAACGTTACTCTTTTTCGTGCGTGCAGCCGGTGTTTCATCAATTTATAAGATGTTATCACGTCAAAAAAGTCACAAATATGGTTGGCCTTTTTCCTGAATAGGACAATAAAGATCACTTAATAAAGCACTCTTTATTATCTATTACCATAATATATTATGATTTTGGTGTCCCTTGAATCTGCCCCGATCAGGGGCTGTCAAAAATACAATTTTCGTGCCTGTATAGTTGTTGTGAACAAAAAAAAATGCAAATATACTTATTATATTATACTTATTATGATAAAATAGAGCATTACAATCGTAAAACTACAATTTTGAAATTTAGGCAAATCAGTGATTTATTAACTGTCGAGACGTTTCATGAAATGTTCAGTTTTTAGATAACTAAGGCATATGCATAACTGTAAAAACAAAGTGGATTTTATGTTACAAAATAATAATGAACATCAATTGACCTAAAATAAAAACACGCGAATATCTGAGTTCGTTGAATTTTATTTCGATCACATTTTTTACTGGTGTTTGTAAAACTACCAAATGTCGTTGAACCTCAATAAAAGTATCGTCACCAATATCTATTAATTCCAAAATTGCCACGCGTCCCGCAGACGTGTCCACGCACGCACGCTATATAGGTGATGTTTTATTTGCCTATTATTTATGTACATACTTACATTGTGATATATCGTTACAAATGCTATTAACCCCAATATTCTATTTGTAGCCGATACTGATAGGCTTGAGATGGTTCAACGAGAGGGGAAGAGGTACGGTGTGTTTTCCTCCGGGCCCGGACTTTATTTAAGAGCTCGAATTTTCCGACGATCCATTGTTTTCACAATTAAAATCATTATTGTTTTTTTTAGTGAATTTCTTTTAACTCGGTTTAAAAAATCCCCCCGAGTCTGCTGGAGTCACCCGGACTAGACATTGCATACCATAAAAGAATGCCAAAAATTTGACATAAATTTTGGCACTTTTTATATCCTCAAATTTTTAATTTAATGGTCTTCACAAACGTTTTAAAGTATGTTTAAAACATAAAATGACAAACGAATAGAACAAACAAAAGATTAATTCAAGAAAATCAAAAGTCAATTTTTTTTTTTTAATTTAAATATAAAACGCTCAGCAACTAGGGCTTAATATGCGTAAACAAAAGATCAAAAAAATTGGTTGTCTGTAAAGTCGGTTTACGGACGATAGTTTTACGTGATAACGTATTCCGTAATACATAACCTAAATTTATATAATAATTATAATAATTCGAATCTATGATATTGCATCTTTCGCTTCAAATTTAGGTTAATTTTATTTATTAAAATTACTCACCATATAATATAATTGTTTTTTTTAATTTTCTTTCTTTCGTATTTATTTTAAGTATCAAAGATTAGCTGTCATAATATTTTGAAAACAATTGTTTCACTGTTTATATAAAATTCCAAAACCTACTTACAATATTTAAGTATTTTCATACGTCAAAAATTGATTTTTATAATGATAAAATTTGTATGAAAACGATTTTTTCGAGAGATGAGACCTAGCTAAAACGATTTTTTGCCCCCCAAAATCCCTTTTCAGTAAATTTCATCCAAATCGTTAGGGCCGTTTTCGAGAAAAGCACGCACAGGCTCAGGCGGAACGTTACGAACGTTAGGAACGTTACACTTTTTCGTGCATGCAGCCGGTGTTTTATCAATTTATAAGATTGGTAATTCATCAATTTATAAGACGTTATCACGTCAAAAAGTCAAATTTCATAAACTAAAATGGCGTTCTTAAAATGTGGTGGAGGCGCTGGGTCGAATGTGGTGTAGGTGACGGGTCGAAACTGAGGTTAACGATGATTATTATTTTTTTTTTGACGTGATAACGTCTTATAAATTGATGAAACACCGGCTGCATGCACGAAAAAGTGTCACGTTCCGAAATGTGTCACGTTCCGCCTGACAGCTACTAAAATTTAGGTTATGTATTATTAAATATGATATTCGAGCGGAATACGTTATCACGTAAAACTATCGTCCGTAAACCAATTTTTTTCAAATGTTTCAGGTGCATTGGCGTACGCCGAGCTCGGCACGATGAACACGTCGTCCGGCGCCGAATATGCGTACTTCATGGATGCGTTCGGCGCGCCGCCCGCCTTCCTGTTTTCGTGGGTTAGCACGTTGGTGTTGAAGCCGTCGCAAATGGCGATCATTTGTCTCAGCTTTGCCAAGTACACGGTCGAGGCGTTTGTTTATGAATGCGAGCCGCCGGAAAGCGTCGTCAAACTAGTCGCCGTTTTGGCCATCAGTAAGTATCATCTAAGCCAATAGTCTTTCTCACCAACGGATATACATAGAAGGATGGAGCCCTTAAGGGGTTACACTACCCAGGCGCGTCAAAAAAAGAAGCTTTTTTTGTGAATTTTTTTTACGAGTACCTACTAAGTGGCGGATCAAAAAAAAAATTTAGGGATTTTTTACGCATATATTAAAGTTCTCAAAAATATTTATTATTTATATATACACCTATCCCCCGATTTACACGGTAGATACGTTCCTGAGAAAAACGTGTAAATCGAAAATTAAAAATTTTCAAGTCAAAACCGTGTAAATCGAAAAGCTTGCAGAAAATGCATAATTTTGCTATTTAACAGTTGTGATTTTTTTCAATATTTTTAGGTGTACACAGAAATAAAAATAAAATGCATTGACAGGTTCTGAAACTGTGAAACTTTCACTCAAATACAATTTTCCGTAGATAAAACTTTAATTTTATGCGAAGAAATACAGACACAGTGTGCGTGTGCAGCAAGTCAGCACATAAGCTCGGGATTCCCCGTGAGATGTGTACACAGCGCACGTGTTCAATCACAGTAGCATTTAATAGAGTGCGATAAAAACAAAAAAAAACTTATTTGGAAAACCGTGTAAAAGCGAAAACGTGTAAAACAAGTACCGTGTAAATCGGGGGATAGGTGTATATAACAAAATGGCGTCGTGGTAGTATAAAAAACAGACAACAATTTTTTTTTTAGGTGAAAAACGATGTACATTGTAGCAGTCCTGGTGTACCATCAGGAACAAAAAAGATTTTTTTTTCTTTTTTACAATCGTTTTTCCATGGAAGTACCGAGGATTTTAAATTTTGTTTGAAAATTCACAAACTTGTATGAGTTAGAAATTTTTTTTTCATTTTTTAGCAAAAACTCGAGCTTAAATTGTTAACTGCAAACGTCATAATTTTTCAATCATAAAAATCGTGTGTACTTCCACGGAAAATCTATCTAAGAAGTTCTCATTTAAATTCCAAGTCAATCGGACAAAAATTGAGCGATACGGTATACACCAATTTGAAAAACATAGTTTCGAGAAAAACGCGTTTAAAGTTTGAAAACGTATTTCTTATATGAAATTTTCGAAATTTTTGAGAACTTTAATATACATGCGTAAAAAAGCCCTAATTTTTTTTTGATCCGTAAAAAAAATTTACAAGAAAAGCTTATTTTTTGACGCGCCTGGGTAGTGTAACCCCTTAAAAAGACTTGACAAACTTGTGTTTACGATCTCATTAGGTACTTTAGGGACTTTAAAGAAGCTAGGAGTAAACTTAATTTTATTAATCTGATCGCTTAAAAATAGAAGACCTGAAAATAAAGTTATGTTTTGGGGCCTGCGAATAATAATTACTTAATTGAATTTATTTTCGCTTGTTTAATTGGTTCTTTTTACTAATGTCGAGAGATATTATATATTTATATATACGTCGTACGTCGTTTGTTTGCATTTTGTTCTGTGTTTGTTTGTTTCAGTATTGATATTGTTCGTGAACTGCTACAGTGTGAACTTGGCTACGTGTGTTCAGAACGTGTTCACCGCGGCTAAACTCGTGGCAGTGCTGATTGTCATAGTGGGCGGGGCTTGGATGCTGGGGAAAGGTAAGATTTCATTGATGCTTTAAAACTTAACTGCCTGTCAATCTTGTGAAAAGTTCCTAGATTAATAATCCCTCAACAAACCTAATTCATCCATCTCTGACGGAGTTCCCTCACAATTTTATAACGCTCGCGTTAATAATAATAATAATAATAAACGCCTATTTTAACAATGTGAATCAAGTTTAATTAAAAAATAGGTCAGCCGTTTTCGAATTATTAAACAGACAAAGTGACAAACAAAAAATGTAAAAACGCGATCTCTGATAATACGGAAAAGCCTAAAACGCAAGAAAACGAACTGACAAATGCCCTGTTTTCTGGAGCATTAGTATTCCGCACATAAAAACGAAATTCTAAGTTTTGTCAGGCCTCTCTTTTGATAGAACTAATTTGTTCGGAAACTTACAAAACCGTTTTATCGATATTTTCGAGAATTTCGGGGCGTATAAATTATTCTCATCGAGTGATTCGTGGCTTTGCTAACAGTAAAAAGAAAATACATAATGTTTTTCTAATAGGCATATTAAGGAGGTTGATGCGTTACAGTCCCAATCAAAAGTAAGTCGAATTCTAAATGGGAACTTTTCCATAATAATTTTTTACAAAAGGTTATAAGTCGATGATACCAATAAATTATTGTCATAAAGGCATAAATAAATATTTTTTTTTAATATTAATTAATTATTTCAGTATTTTACGTAATGGACTAACTTTTGAATTTTTTGTACAAAGCTAGGTTAGAAAAAATAAATTTATGTAAATATCTGTATTTTACATATTTTTTGCAGTAAATAATTAAGAAAAGAAATTAGAAGTAATAAAAATTAAATCATTAAAAAGTTGAAAATTCAGTTAAAATTGTTAAAATTGTCAAGAATAAAAGTCCATAATCTAAAAGTGCTAAGGTTTAATAATTTTTTTTATCGATTAAAAGTCTCCTAATTAAATTGGAAAAAATATTAAAATATACGTAAGACATCGATGCTTTACATAGTTAGTTTTTAGAACTGCTGACATTATTTGGTTATTTGCAAAAAATTAAAATGTACCGTTTGCATGCTAGGTTGACATATTTTCCATAAGACTACATGTAAAAGTTTTTTCAATTTTTAACTTTATAAATCTCCTAATGATTTTGGATTTTTTACAGAAAATTTCGTGATAAAAAAATCTATTAAAAAACTTTATTTCAGATTTTTTTCATTATCTTCGTAAAACGTGTCAACCTCCTTAAGTGCTATAAAAGAGTGTTTTTTTGAGCTTTTTTAAACTTTTTATTTCAAGTTACGTTAAGTTTCTTTTACGTCGATGATATCAGCTTCTGATATATTTTTTCCTCCGTTACATCATTCTATTGTTAGTTAAGAAGTAATTTATTGTCGTTAGCTAGAGGAATGTGGGAAAGGATTTTGTAAGATTAAAGTGAGATACAAAAGGTTGTGTGGGTAGTTCATAAGTACAGAAGTACTTCTCAGAGGACAAACACTCCAGTATAAACGAACGAGCTTTCATTGTGCTTATTGCTTGGGGAGGAGCGCCCTCTAACTATAACTATAATGTGCAGTTAAGGAGGTTTAGCCGTTTTACGAAGATAATGAAAATAATCTGAAATAAAGTTTTTTTAATAGATTTTTTATGACAAAATTCTCTATAAGAAATCCAAAATCATTAGGGGATTTATAAAGTTAAAAATTAACAAAAACTTTTACATGTAGTAGTCTTATAGAAAATATTATGTCAACCTAGCATGCAAACGGAACATTTTAATTTTTTGCAAATAACCAAATAATGTCAGCAGTTCCGAAAACTAACTATGTAAAGCATCGATGTCTTACGCATATTTTAATATTTTTTCCATTTTAATTAGGAGACTTTTAATCAATACAAAAAATTATTATACCTTAGCACTTTTCGATTATGGACTTTTATTCTTGACAATTTTAACAATTTTAACTGAATTTTCAACTTTTTAATAATTTAATTTTAATTTTTATTACTTCTAATTTCTTTTTTTAACTATTTACTGCAAAAAGTATGTAAAATACAGATATTTATCTAAATTTATTTTTTCTAACCTAACTTTGTACAAAAAATTCAAAAGTTAGTCCATTAAGTAAAATACTGAAATAATTAATTAATATTAAAAAAATGATTTATTTATGCCTTTATGACAATAATTTATTGGTATCATCGACTTATAACCTATTGTAAAAATGTATTATGGAAAAGTTCCCATTTAGAATTCGACTTACTTTTGATTGGGACTGTAACGCATCAACCTCCTTAAAAGCTGTTAATTTATACATTATTAAATCACATTTTTTTTCGATTCTTAGAATTTATAGGATCAGTTTGCTGTCCGTTTATCTGTCTGTCCGTCAAGACCATTTTATATTTTCTCAGAAACGATTCTACGACCCCATATAGTCTTGTAAAAAATTCAAACTTCTAAATAAATACAAAAAGTCGCAAATTCGACTCAGTGATCTTCCCGTTGTCCTAGAATACTTAACGTAAGTAACTACATCCGATCGAGAAACGAATAATTATATGCCAAATAATGGGAACGGCAGTTGTGACTGGGACTTTTTCCTGCTGCCTCTCGCCGAGAAACGGTAATTCCTGTACCGGCCATCTTGTTGAGGTTTTCCATGGTTTCCCTCAATAATATTCCAGATAAATATCGAGATGGTTCCTTATTCAAGGCCATGGTCGATTGCCTGTAAAAGTCCTATATGCTCTAAATTTGCCTATCTTATCCTAATGTCCTAAAATTCCTTCATTCGCCCATTGCTATTAAGTGGAAATTTAAAAATGTAGAAAATAAGTGTGATAGATGGAAAATAGTAATGGTGCGAATGGCGTCTGTTATGACATAAAGTCGAGAAACGGATGTTAAACGCATTATTATTATTATGGGAACGCATCCGTGTTTCATCTCATGACCGCTTGCGGAGCCGCGGGTAACGGCTAGTAGATACATACGGTTAAAGTTTTTTAAAGACTTTATTTTCAGAACTGTTCGCAGTCGTAGGCTAGAGACGTGTATATAATAGATACGGTCAAAATGAATCGATAAACCGCTTCAAGTGAAGGAGGCTGTGACTCGGTGCAAAGAGTACAAATAAAGGTCATTCAAGGTCATACACTTGATGCCGCACGTCGTGTTTATACTGCATTGCCTGTGAATCGGATGCCGGGACATTTGCTTCACAAAATGGCACGACTTTCGACTTTAAATCTACATTTAACAATGTCATTTGTTTTAAACTAACTGAAAGTGGAATATCGGAAATTCAGCACGAGTTGTGAATGAAAAACGGCGTCCCTAATTTGAAAATTACACCGAGCGGTGTAGCGTAGTGGTGAGAGCACCAGACTCGCAAAATATCGGTCTTGAAAAAATTGGAAAAATCGAATTCTTTAATATACCTTCGAAATTGAGATTGCTTACAGAAAAAAATACGCTGATTTCAATGAGCGTAAGTAAACGTCTGTATCTCTTTTAGTTTGGAAACTACGGCCTTTCCAAGGTTTTATATAATTTTCCGAAAACTATAAACGCAAATAACTTCTAAACCAAAAGACATATACAGACGTTTGTTTTTGCTCATTGGATTCAGCGTGTTTTTTTCTATAAGCATAATGATTTTGCCAAAATTCCGAAAGATTTCGGTTTCGTCAAAAATCGCATTTTTTTAAAGGGGTATGCCTTGAAAAAATTGCAAAAATCGAATTCTTTAATATGCTTTTGAAATTGAGAATGCTTACAGAAAAAAATACGCTGAATTCAATAAGCATAAGCAAACTTCTGTATCTCTTTTAGTTTGGAAACTACGGCCATTCGAAAGTTTTATATGATTTTCTGAAAACTATAAACGCAAATAGCTTCTAAACTAGAAGACATACAGACGTTTGTTTGTGCTCATTGGATTCAGCTTGTTTTTTTCTATAAGCATGACGATTTTGCTAAAGTTCAGAAATATTTCGGTTTTCGTCTAAAATCGCATTTTTTTAAAGGGGTATGCCTTGAAAAAATTGCAAAAATCGAATTCTATAATATACCTTTGAAATTGAAAATGCTTACAGAAAACAAATACGCTGAATTCAATGAGCGTAAGTAAAATTCTATTTTCAATCGATATCGCTATATCTAAAATCTCGCTAAACATCTATTTGTAGCTATAGAAATCTATTTATTGTTAGGCTATGCGCCCATGGACACTGTTTCTTGTGACCTTTAAACTATAAAATAAATTTTCGATCAATTTAATCGAGAACCAAATCCTATATGGTTTGTGCGGGGTCCTTTTGAGTTTTATGTAATTTTAAAACGGACGTTAAACGAAATTACTATGATAAGAGTTATTTAAAACTAAGTATAGTGACGTTATACAATCCAAATTATGATGTTCTGAAAGTACGACGTACTAATTACAGTAAAGTGCTTAACAGCAACAATGTGTTACAGGTTATGTAAAAGTATAATTTAATAATACTAATATACAGACCGTCATAGTTCGAACGGCCACGCACAGTACAGTGAAATAGAGAAAATTATATGAGCAAAAAAGTGCCTAGGCATTTTTTGATTCGATGATGTACCGTTTAATTTAATTTTTAAATGTCTATAAATTTTTCCTCAAACAATTGTTTTTCTCTGTTTCACTGTACTGTCCGTGGCCGTTCGAGTTGAGACACTGTACTGGGTGTTTTTTTGAAAAATGTGGACGTTTTTCTTTATAAAACAACGGGTTGAATAAAAAAAAAAGTTCGAACGAAAGTTGTTTGGTTTCGAGAGGGAAATCGTTTGGACCCAATAACTACCCCTAACACCTCACCCCTTAGCAGAAGAGGAGGGTAACTTTTGTATTTTAAATGGCAACCCCCATTTTTTATCATCGAATTTTTTTTTGTATGTGAAAATTAACATCTTTTGTCTGAAATTTTTTTTAATTTAACTTTTAGTTTTTTTACAAATCACTAATAATGACTTATAACACACAGAAGAATTAGCAGGCTCTCGTAAAACTCTGTTAAAAAAAATCATAATTAGCGATTTGCAAAAAAACTAAAAATTAATTTTAAAAAAATCAGACAAAATATATTCACTTCCCCATACAAAAAAAAATCGATGATAAAAAATGGAGGTTCATATTTAAAAAACAAAAGTCACTCCCTCCCTCTGCCAAGGGATGCAGTGGTGGGGATGGTTATTGTATAAGAGAAACGTCCAAAGTTTTCAGAAAAAAACACCCGGTATATTATGGCACGTCCTTTAATAATGGCTTTGAAAACCGGAAGTCATATTATGGCTCATGTTTACACAACATATATTTATATACTTTTGAATGTATTTATTTTATATACAGTGCTGGATTAAGGGGGCGGGGACTATGTAGTTGAATGATATATACTTAAACATCGCGTTTTTTATTTTCGTTTTTTGTTCAAAATCTGTTTATGGAATTTCACTTCTGTTTGACAAAAAGTTAAAAAAAAAAATACCCGAGATATATAATTTTTACGTAGTACCTATATGTATCTAAAACTCTGTGAATTTTTTTATAATTATTAATGTAGTTTTTTTTATTGTGGGCACTAATAATATTCAGAAACTAAATTAATGAAATAAATATTGTTCATTCAGAAGTATACTTTCCAGCCCCGGATCAACAATTTTTTCGAACCAGGGCAGAAATTTGACAAATGGCGCCCCCTCTCTCCAGCGTTTGCGATAAATTACTTAAAAAAACTCACAAATATACAGGGTGTTTGGAAGCTGGCTACAAAGCCTTAAGGGGGTGTTAGTGTAGACCATATAGAACATTTTAAGCCATATTTGTCTTAACCAAAGTCTGATATTTTTTTTTAGGGAACTTTTACGATTTTAGTTCTGTACCTAATGCTCCTCTTTACATTTTTGTTCGGGTAAGTTTATTATTATTACACAGTAGACTAAAAAATGATCTCGGATATTGTTTTAGACATCAGTTTAAAGTTATTTGAGCAAAATTAGGCTTGTTTTGATTTTCTTGAAATTTTTAATTTCTTACCCTTAACTGGTTCAGGCACCCTAACTTCAAAAATGGTAAAGATATCCAGGTAAATAATACTTTAACAGAAAGAACAATAACTCAGCATGTTTTTAAAATTGTCTGAACACCTGTAGCTATTTTATTTATTTTTTTAAATGTCAATAAAAATCCATCTTTTTCTTTGACATTTTTTTCTGTTAGGTTTAAATAGTCTGAAAGTTATTTTTTTAGTAAAAACGGTGCGTTAAAATTATTTGATACCATTAAACACACATTAGGCTAATAAAGTACATTAAAAAAAATAAACATTTCCAATTAAACTTTGCGTTATTAGCACTTAACTGGAAAATTTTGGGATTTTGGTACTAAAATCGTAAAAGTTCCCTAAAAAAAAAAATTATCAGACTTTGGTTAGGACAAATATGGCTCAAAATGTTCTATATGGTCTATACTAACACCCCCTTAAGGCTTTGCACCCAGCTTCCAAACACCCTAATGGTTGACATTTTTCGAGAACGTAAAACCGTCAGAAAAAAAGCAGATTGAGTAAATCGGAAAAAGAACAGATTATATTGTTTTTTTGCGCCCTCTGAGACTGTCACCCGGGGCGGGTGCCCCGGTTTGCCCTGCCCTAGATCCGGGGCTGAGACTTTCCACTATTCTTATTTCTGTCGTACAGCAAACAGAACTCAAGTTTCTTAAATATTTTTTCAAAAATGTGAAAACAATTGACAAGGCATCTTACAATATTTAAATTTAACTTAAGCCTAGTCTGTTAAAAGATGAGCTTTCGCGTGCTTTCGAGAGGATGGCTGTTATAATTAATTTATATCCAATAATTCGTAATGACAATAGTTATTATGGATCACGCAACCACCGCCACCGTGGCAATTTTATATCTACGTACATAATTGATATATTGTGTTATTTGATGATTTTGTGGCCATTTTCTAATAGTATTTTGGCACATCGACGTTACATCTAATCTAGTTCACATGTCCCTTTTTGATGAATTCCAGCCCTCCTTCACCGTAAATTATGATTCGATTCGAAATAATATTATCTAGAAACTTTATGAAAAAATTGAAGTGGGGGACGAAAAAATTGCAAAAGTATAAAAGAAAAAAGAGAGGTTTGTTTTTTTGCGAATATCTCAAAAACTATTGCAGATATCTGAAATCCCAAAAAAAATTCTGAAAAAGCAGAAAATTTCCTACAAAAAAGTCCCACTTCCCGGAACTCGACCAACAACATTTCTAATTTTAATTTAGAGCTGAAAATAGGGCTATAAAATGTTTTTCTGTTTTTTATACAAGCTTAAAAACACGAAAATATTGAAAATTATATAAAAAATAGAAAAACATTTTTTTTGACGTGATAACGTCTTATAAATTGATGAAACACCAGCTGCACGCACGAAAAAGTGTAACGCCGTAACGTTCCGCCTGACCCTGTGCGTGCAAGCGAGAGCGCACTATAAGCGATAGAGAGTCTGTAAAAATATAGTTTGACAGCTACTAAAATTTAGGTTATGTATTATTAAATATGATATTCGAGCGGAATACGTTATCACTTAAAACTATCGTCCGTAAACCGACTTTACAGACAACCAATTTTTTTTACATTTACGATTTATGAATATTTGTTTTGACTGGCAACCATTTTTGTTTCAGGCAACACGCAAAACCTGAGAGAGCCGTTCAAAGGAACGGTTTATTCGATCGGCGACATCGCCACCGCATTTTATACGGGACTTTGGGCGTACGACGGCTGGAATAATCTTAATTATGTGACTGAAGAAATCAAAAATCCATCCAAGTGAGTTCCGTTTGCATTTTTGTAATACTATAATTAGACTTCGAACCATTGGCGTAGCAAAAGAGGGGGCCCACCCTGTATACAATATTAATTGCGCACGTGCAAATGACAAAATAAATCTACAATAATCTACGTTTTCTTTGTCGTGAAATTTCTCCAGAAAGTCGTGTTGATCGATTTCGCTTCTATGAAGTTTTCAAATTATGTATAAGTAAGCAGCTGGTAATGGTAGGTAGAGTTGAAAATTTGGAGCTCCCCTAGGATAAAATCGTTGCTACACCTATGCTTCAAACATTCAAAAATGGTAATACGTATTTTAGTCATTCATAACAGCGATTAGACCAATTGACTGCAGCGGTTATCGAGAAATTACTAGTTCTAAAACTGACTTGCTGACGTAATATTTATTGTCACCCTAAGTATAATACGCGCCACGAATCTAAAAGGCTCGGAAGTTAGATGTGAATGCGGGCTTGCGCTTGTACAGTCTGTTGAAAAACTACAAACTCGCAACTCAACAAAACTCAATAACAACTTGACAATAGCGTACTACTCGACTGTACTTTAAAGCAGGAAAGCGACAAGTGACAAAGGCAACGAGCGATCACGGCCAATCACCGACGAGCGCACGTTCCGTGCAGGTAGCTGGGAGGTGGTGGGAGTCACAACGGCTCTAAAATGTGTCTTTGCGACACTGTTTGTGACTAACTTCCGAACCTTTTAGATCCGTGGCGCGTATTATACTAGCTAATCTCGAAATATTAGCTTGTGTTTTCTTGAAATTTTTTGACCACGAGCTTCTTGTCGGTTAAATTATAATAAGAAAATTGAAAGCCCATTCACGAACAATGCGAAGATTGTTCCACAAGAGAAATCAAAAGAGCTTTGCATTATTCCAGAGAAAAAACGGAATGAAACTTTGAAATGAATTCGATGTTTTGTGTCAATTCGCTAACTGAATTTTGATTAGTTTCATTTCCGCCTCGAATGTTTTCCTTTCTTTTAACATTTTCTAATTTCTGTTAGGTGCCAAATTGTTAATTGAAAATTTAAATGTTTTTTTTCCAATAACTATAGAAGTTTTTAATTGCGTGCCGTTAAAATTAACGGAAAAAGAAAATTTATTCAAAGCTTTTTTTTTAATTCTCGTAAATTGTATTTTCGTGAAAATTTATTTCAAACTCTCTTTTTTTGAAGAGGGTTAGTACTGATTTATATTATTGAGCATATATTTTCATACTGTGAAAAAAAAATTCCATGTAGGCACCTACCCTATTGATACTTTCTCCAGCTCTCAGTTAAAGTTACCTTCCAGCAAAAAATTAAACTTCCATCAGCGATTTCGTTTTTTACGCACATCTTCTGGATTTTTGTTAAACAGAAAAATGCCTTTTCAGTAGCAATTTCAATATTAACATTTTTAAACTGTAAATAACTAATGACTGATACAAACAATACAAAAAAAGAAACAACAAACAAAAGCTTTCGGAATTTGCCACGCTCGCGCTGGAGCCTACATAATCATTCTGCACGGAGTCTCCACGTTTCCGCATGAAAAGACGTTTTTAATTGATTAAAGTTTATTATTATCAGTGGCGGATCCACGGGGGGGGTTTTCGGGTTGAACCCCCCCCCCTTCCAGAGAATCAAAAATCCCAAATTAAAATCTTACTGCGCAATAAAAAAAAGCTTTTCATGTTTTTCATGAATTCTCCGCAAAAAATTTTCAAGACCCCCCCCTTGCCGTAATCCTGGATCCGCCACTGATTATTATATTATTAATTACAATTGTGTTTGCGACTAGACATGAGTCCTGTGGCTTCCCAGACGCCGGCATATCTCGTCGTATTGCTAATAAATGTTGGGGAGAGCGTTATATTTACACACGATATACTTATTTCGCGTTTGTAAATCACTTTTGTCTAAGGTTTCATTAAATCACAGATTGTTCGCGTGACGCAAATACAATAAACAGTCAAACAAAACAATAACGTAAACGCGAACCGGCCGATGTTGATTGGAATGGATTTTACTTACAGATAAATAATGCCAGTAGCGAAGCGGCGAAGCCGTTGTATACTTTAACAGAACTATAAAACTCGGAAAGTGACCTCTTATACACGGCGTTATATGGGAGAGAGGCAAAATCAATGTATAAGAATATGTTAGAGATGTGCGGAATTTAGCACAGAAGAGAATCTCCAACGAGATTCTCCGATATAAATATCAAGTGGAAATAAAATGGAGTAGAAATTTTTTTTTCCAACGATGTTGGCGGGAATCGAACCCGAGACCCTGCCATTACTGGCCTTACGTCTTAACCGCTCGGCCACCGGGCGGTCGCAGTATATCGCTATTATTGTCGTATAGAAGTACTATATGGGTGATACGAAAAATTGGGAAGACGAAAAGTCACGTGGTCACAGAACTATAAAACTCGGAAAGTGGCCTCTTATACACGGCGTTATATGAGAGAGAGGCAAAATCAATGTATAAGAATCTCTTAGAGATGTGCGGAATTTAGCACAGAAGAGAATCTCTAACGAGATTCTCCGATTATATCATAGTTATATACCAAACATCATTACATTACACCTACTAGGCGCTAGTAGACTTCATACCGATGCTCCTAGCACCGGCTAGACGCTTGTGATCGATCTCAGTGAATGACCAAAATTGTGATTTTTGAACACTCGTATCTTGGAATCTATCCCACCTAGACGTATTAAATTTGCTTTATGGTAACCTTACTCCCCCTGAAAAAATTCAGTTCTGTAACGTTACAAGCCTCGGAGATATAGAGGCAATAGGGTTATTGACAAAATTTCAAAAAGCATTTAAAATCAAAGAATAAAGGTATATGTACCCGTAAAAAATATTTTTTCTCATAAATATAACAGATTTGACTCATTATTAGCTGTTTTTTATTTTGACTTTAAATTCTGCGCCAAAACGTCAATTGACCTTGACAGCCATGTTTACTGATTGCCTACGTCACAGTAGGCAATCAGTAAACACTAAGCAAGCGGGTACAACGTGACATATAGCATTATAACCAACAAAGTGTTGCATTTAATATGATTGACAGAGTACAATGAATACACCAGAGAACATACACTGAACAGAGATAACGAATACACATGGCAGTCAGTGGCCATGTTGACTGATTAATGATGTCACGCGCTGTGATTGGTGTTTGAAATCACGTGACACATAGGTTAAAAATCGTGATTTTATTTATTTATTTTAATATATTTAACGCACTTACTTAATAAAAATAATAATTCTAAACGATATTTTAGACCATAAAAGTTTTATATTTAATTTTAATCACTGTCAATAACCCTATTGTTATAACAGATTCAAACAAATAAAAACGGTTTTTATTCTTTTGTTTCGCAAACGCAAAGATGATTGTTGTGTTTATTTGAAGGAACCTGCCACGCTCCATAATGATTGGAATTCCATTGGTCACCGCCTGCTACGCCTTGATCAACATATCGTATCTGTCGCTGATGACACCGAGTAACATGATCGAGAGCGAGGCGGTCGCCGTGACGTTCGGCAACCGCCTGTTGGGATGCATGGCCTGGCTGATACCTTTGTCCGTCGCCGTGTCCACGTTCGGTTCGGCAAACGGCACCCTATTCGCCGCTGGACGGCTGTGTTTTGCCGCATCGCGTGAAGGTCACCTTCTCGACATTCTCAGCTATGTTCACGTGAGAAGGTTTACGCCGGCTCCGGGACTCATATTCCACGTGAGTATCAATTAGTGATGTGCCGGATCCACGGATATCCAAGGGAGAAGAAAGATCCGTATCCGTTAGTTTTTAGCGGATCTTTTACCTTATTAATTTTCAATTCATAAATGAAATTTTATACAGTATGTAAACGCGTAAGGTGCGCATAGGGAAATTAGCATTGGGAAAAAAATACTTGGATCAGAGTTAGCCATGACTACATTAATTGTTATTTCTATTGAATTATCGTGGTAATCTTGAGGATTTCTATTTTATTTTGATTTATTTTTATTTTACTTGGCTTTTTTAATAATAAAAAGCTCTTATAAATCATTATTTTAATTTTTTTGTACAAAAATAAAACAGAAAAACAACTCCATCTGTTTGGAAAATTTTCATTCAAAAATTGTCTGACTGGTATGACGTATGCGCCGTTGGTAAATCAGTGACCCAAATGTCTTTAGGTTAAACACGAATAGGCGGAGATATTTGATCTCGCACCATATTTAGGTATTTTTGGGAATTTAATGTCCCATTAATAAAAAAGTCCGATTATGTTGTAATCATTTGAATATTTTCTTCGGTAGTACAGTAAAACCTCGTTAACACGAACTCGTAAAAATCAGGCAAAAAGTTCGTGTTATGTGGGAGTTCGTGTAAACCAAGTATGGCATAAAATACAGTCATTTTTTAAGTGTCAAATCATGATTTATTTTAAGTAAATATTGAATAATTATTTATTATAAATTATCTATTATAGCATTAATTTTAAGGTATGTTTCTATTTATAGGATTTCGAGTGAATTTTTAATTTCTCAGTCCTTTGTCTATTTTTAGAATGTGAGTTAATTACTTTTGTAATCCCTTAAGCGAATCTTTTCTTTTAGTTGTATTGTATATTCATTGACCAAAATGATCAAAATATATGATTTGAGAATTTTTGTAGTTCGTATTATCCGATAATTAACCGTGAAGGGACGAAAAAGTTGTTCGAAGTTCGTATTAACGAGGGTTCGTGTTAACCGAACATAATTACATTAAAGCTTCTGTGACCATTGTCGAGAGCAAATTTTTGTTCGCGTTAAACCGAAATTCGTGTTAACCGTGTTCGTGTTAACGAGGGTTTACTGTATATACATTCATTTTGCAAAAGAATATTATCTGTCAAATTGAAAAACAAGATTTCAAGGCTCACTCTGATCCAGTCATTTTTTCCCAAAGTTAATTTCCCTATGTGCGCCTTACGTGTTTACATACTGTATATAGGTGATTAGGTAATAATGAAAAACTGTTAAATTCCAGTCAGATTATTTTTTATTTTTTAAAATCGTATTTGGCACCTTTATATTGCAAACATTTATCGTAGTGAGTACCATACTAATAGTACATAACTCAAAGGTACTAAATCAACTATCTTTGTAATGAGATATTGCACATCGATCTTTGGAAAGAAACTATCTGTTATGAGAGTTAACTCTTAAAAAGGTCAATAACTTTTTCCCATAACAGATAGTCTCTTTCCAGAGGTCGATGTGCAATATTTACCGCCGCGTACTCTAAGAAAGTTAAGATCCGTATCCGTATCCGCGGATCTTGAAACCAAAATCCGTATTCAGATCCGTATCCGCGGATATACATTTTTAACGATCCGGCACATCACTACTATCAATCAATCGATCAAAAAGAGAGCCTTGGAACTTTGTTTTGAGACTTTAAATAGTGTTTTTACAAAATTAAACGCATTTTTCACTCAAGAACTTTTTATGACAATCCTTTCTTTATTGATCTAATTAACAAGATTCTATAAGCTCCATTCTTGTTTTATTTGTAGTCCTTGATAGCCGCGGCGATGGTGGCGCATGGAACGATAGATTCGCTGATCGACTTCTTCAGCTTTACGGCGTGGATCTTTTACGGCGGCGCGATGGTGGCATTGCTAGTGATGCGCTACACCAAACCCAACTATCCTCGGCCCTACAAGGTGCCGATCATCATTCCGGTTGTGGTTCTGGTGATTTCTATTTACCTGATCGTCGGTCCAATCATTGACAAGCCAACAATTGAATATCTGTACGCCGCCATGTTTATATTTGGCGGCATGATTTTTTATATACCGTTTGTCAAATACGGCTATCATCTTAAATGCTTAGGTAAGTCGATTTTCAGCCATATTTCGCCGTGATGTCTTTTGTTTAGTCCAGTCTGTAACAGACAAACGAGTATATTTTTTACACGCTTTATATATTGGTTTCACTTGTAAGTTTGTATGTATGTATGTTTGTTTGTAAACTCGTTTGGACTACAGCAAGTGGTTTATTACTGTAGTATAATATGCCAGCACTGTAACTACAGTGGTTAGCCGTGCGGTCTAAGGCACGGGTCTTCGCTGATGTCAACTCTCGGAATCACGGGTCGAGGGTTCTAATCCCGTCCACGCCGAAAAAAAATTGTTTTTTTTCGGCAAATTTTTGACAATAAATCGAACTAAAAAGTGGAAAATAAATATAGTTTAAAAAAAAACTAAAAAACACGCTTTATATCAAAATAAAAAGTGAAAAATAAATATAGTTTAAAAAAAAACTAAAAAACACGCTTTATATCGAACTAAAAAGTAAAAAATATTTTTTTTAAATAAGCTTAAAACAATAATGAATAAAAAAATACAAGTATTATTGTGAAAAAAGCGTGGGGCGCTTTGTTCCACATTTTCGTACATCGAGCGCCCCACGCTTTTTTCACAAAAATACTTGTATTTTTTTATTCATTTTATTTATTTTTTCTCATTTAGTCCTAAAAATAGTGCAAGTGGAAAACTAACAAGCCTTTTTATTTATTGCAGATAGTCTGACGGTATTTTTGCAGATGCTACTGGAAGTAGCTCCAACACAATCCATGTTTGAATAAACAAAAAATATAGAAGCAAAGAAGATTTTATATGTTGTATTAGTATAAAACAAGAGAAATTATCTAGCTCAACTAGAGATAAAATAAATAACTGTTATTATTAATTATTGTTGGATATAAACTTCATGGTTACTGGCTACTTTCTACTGATTCATTTTTCAGTTACCCAGTGATGTAGCAGCACTGTCTGCCATTCGTCGTTTGTTTTTTAAACAATCGACAAACGCGTCCTCCGTCGTTTTAAATTGCTGATGTGAGAATAGTTCCTAAAAAAACTAAAAGATAATGTTAGTTCTTAATTCGATCATGGAGTATTGGCCGTCCATTTTGATTATTTTGGCGTCCATGTCGCTTTTGCGAACACATTGTGAGGTTATTTATTTCAGTTTAATAAATTATTGCTTTTCCGCCGAACTAAAAACACATAAATTGTCCCTCTTTGAAAAATCTTATAAGTTTTTGATGTTCTTATAAATTATTTATGACCAAAGTGTTAAAAACTATGAGCGCGGTTCGATGAGTTTGTTTAATGATGATATCAACAAAAAGTGGATTTACCTGATTTTGACTGCAAACGGATAATATTGTTCTGCTACATCATTTGTTTTTATTATTGCGTCGACATTCTTATCAGTGGTAGTTACATAATCACATGTTTCGTTTTATATTATTCTAATATGCAAAAATGTTTTAATGTAGTTGCACGAATCATTCCGTTTTTTGACGAGGTTTAATTTCAAAAAACCGAGTCAACTGTTCTACATTGGTCGAGTGCAACGGCCAATGCTAAAAAGTAGTGTTTTGTTTTTTTATGTGTAAAACTTTGGAGGTATCAGTTGTTTTTTTGTTCTTTTGTCATGAAATCATGACGTTGTTTCCACAAGAAACAGAAAGCTGGATGCATTTCCGAAAAATTGTAATTTTGAGTTAATGGGTATTTTTTCGGTCTTTGAATAATGTTTGCATTTTGATACCTCCAAACTGTTAGAAGCAATAAGAAATTATAATTCTGGTATTTTTTTCATCTTAAAGTTGAACATGGGGTAGAAAACGTCTATAGGATTGTTATTTTTATATTTTTATAAAATATTCTAATTATGGAACATCGAAATATTTTTCTTGACTGATAGCAGCAGTGCCCGAAATACACAGTTACTTTTTTGCCATATTTTTAGAGCTGGGAAAAGCACCCAACCTGCAACAAGCACATTTTTCAAAAATGCTTTAAAGTAGGGGTGTATGACTGATTTTTCTAAAGAGCCATTTATAAGATTTAGGGTTAGACTCTAAATTAAAAATTAAAACACGTACTAAATTAAAATCTTATATTTAAGTAGTTTAAATCAATTTTCAGATAAAGGTAATAAATTATCTTGAGCTTGAGGATTCAGACACCAGAGGTCTCTTGTTTTTGATAAGCTCATTGATGTCAGGTGTCTAAAATTCTCACTGGATAGATTCTGGTCGCGGGAAATGACTTGAGTGGCCGTATCTTTGATATCATTGCTTTAAAGCATTAGATCACTTTCTAAAATTCATAAAAAAACTATTTTGAACATGAACAATATACAGTATGTAAACACGTAAGGTACACATAGGGAAATTAGCATTGGGAAAAAATACTTGGATCAGAGTTAGCCATGACTGCATTAATTGTTATTTCTATTGAATTATCGTGGTAATCTTGTGGATTTCTATTTTATTTTGATTTATTTTTATTTTACTTGGCTTTTTTAATAATGAAAAGCTCTTATAAATCATTATTTTATTTTTTTTGTACAAAAATAAAACAAAAAAACAGCTCCATCTGTTTGGAAACATTTCAGTCAAAAATTGTCTGACTGGTATGACGTATGCGCGTTGGTAAATCAGTGACCCAATGTCTTTAGGCTCAACACGAATAGGCGGAGATATTTTATCTCGCACCATATTTAAGTATTTTTGGGAATTTAATGTCCCATTAATAAAAAAAGTCCGATTATGTTGTAATCATTTGAATATTTTCTTCGGTAGTATACACATTCATTTTGTAAAAGAATATTATCTGTCAAATTGAAAAACAAGATTTCAAGGCTCACTCTGATCCAGTCATTTTTTCCCAATGTTAATTTCCCTATGTGCACCTTACGTGTTTACATACTGTATTTCTGATTGATGGGAAAAAATTGATTTCTAAATTCAAACGAAATAAGAATTATAAAAAATAAACGAAATATCATTAATTAACGCTTATTAACCATTGAAAATGCATATTAAGCAATCTATAGTGCTAATGTGCTTAGTAAGTCATTATGCAAGTGCTCTAATACCCGGCACTGCCCAGCTCTTCATATTTCGCAAAATTATTTGTACATATACCTATGAGATACCTAATATTAAAAAGTTGTGTGATGGAGTTTTTTAAATCCTGTTTTATTTCGTGCACTGTCTATGCATCACGGCCAAACAATCAAAAAGACTGTTTCAAAAAACACTAAAAACTGTTAAAAATTCACGACAAAAGTTTTTGACGTGATAACGTCTTATAAATTGATGAAACACCAGCTGCACGCACGAAAAAGTGTAACGCCGTAACGTTCCGCCTGACCCTGTGCGTGCAAGCGAGAGCGCAGTATAAGCGATAGAGAAGCACGATCGGCCCAAGTTTGACAGCTACTAAAATTAAGGTTATGTATTATTAAATATGATATTCGAGCGGAATACGTTATCACGTAAAACTATCGTCCGTAAACCGACTTTACAGACAACCAATTTTTTTGTTTGTTGATTTCGTCATTGTGAATTGTTGACAATTTTTCGCAGAAGTTTTGAAATGGGCTTTGCGCGCACTTGTTTTTTAGCACAACAGTAAAATCAAAACAAAATTAGTAGGTAATAAGCTAAATTATGTCATTGGTTTTAAAATGTCAAAATATATTCTGCATAACTAAAATTTATTAGTGCAAAAACTTGTCCATATTACAATTACGCAAAATACATTGGAGACGGAAACACTGTTTTTGCAAACTGTTATCAAAGAGCAGAAGCGCCGCCTCCGTGGCTTATCCTGGTCTCCAGCACCCACAGAATAGTATATTGTGCGACTAGTGAGAGAAGGAGAAGATTCCATGAGCGTGAAATTTGCCGCACGAGCTTAGCGAGTGCGGTAACACGCGAGTGGAATATTCTCCTTCGATCAATGCTCGCACATAATACTTTATTCAACTAGCACGAGTAATATGTAATCGGGGCCCTGATAAAAAAGAGAAAAATAATAAATCACTTCATTGATTGACGTACCCACCGCCCTCGATGCACACAAGATGGCCCTGACTTTTGCTGAATTGCGATGCTATTTTCATATATACAAATCGCTACCGCGTTCCTATTGGTCCAGAAACTATGCAGTTATTATTAATTATTGTACGGCTTCCGCTCGCTACTGCGTTCCTATTGGTCCAGAAAATTCATTATCGTACAGTACGGCTCATTATTAGCACTCTACGCATCAACATGAAGTAATTTATTATTTCTCACGAATTTAACAGGGCCCCGAAATTATATATTACTCACGCGTGTTGAATAAAAATGATTAATCGATAATACCACTTCAAATAACTTTCTGATTTCAATGAAAATTTGAAGTACCGTCGGCGGCGTGTTAATGCACACCAAAATCTCGCACTTCGCCAGTTTTTGTAAACGAGTCATCAAATAATCCACTCACGGGGGCGGTTAAAAGTAGCTGCCCTTGTCAGAATGCAGCGGACGTAATCAAATTAGCAATAATTAATTAATTTATCAGAGAAACAAAGTTACCATATTTGTAACCGAGAAATAAAGCCGCCGTTGTGAATTTGAAAAAAACAATTCAAATTCGAATAGCTGCCGTCATTACACAAGTAATTAGAAAAAAACATAGTCAAGCTTTGATGTACCGCATTTAAAGCAAATAAAAAATACTGGCGTATGAACAAAAATCTGCAAATTATCAACCAATGCAATAGTTCAATATTTGTGTAGGTAATTACATAATCAATTCGAAAACCAAAGGAATTGTGAGACCTCTGGTGAGAAATGCGCCGAACTGTCCTAAGGGGGGTTTTTGACAGATAAACATTAATTTAGAAATGCATGATGGAGGCTAATCTAGCCTCCATCATGCTTTTCTAAATCAAGCATGATGGAGGCTAGATTAGCCTCCATCATGCATTTCTAAATCAATGTTTACCTTGCGTCTCCATAGTTTACCTGTCAAAAACCCCCCCTAGGACAGTTCGGCGCATTTCTCACCAGAGGTCTCACCATTCTTTTGGGTTCCGAACGATAATAAATAATAAAAATTGTTGTGTATAAATATCTACTGTGATGTGAAATATAAATAGTACTTTTATAGTTCTACCCCCCTCCCCCCAGACATTAATGTTTAACGGTGTACTAGGAGTCTAGGAATTTGTTCCAAAAGTGTTAATATTAAATAGACCTGACTGTATTTAAAAAAATAATGTTCAAATGTATTATGTAACCGTACCTAATAATGATTAACCCAGTACTTTTGTACATTTGCAAAACATGCAGTAACCATGAACAATGTTTTTAGCTTGTGATTTTAAAATGTTATTTTTGTAAAAATTGAAAAAAATATGGAAATTTTAATAGTTTGAAAGTTTATAGTAAAAAAGAATTGTGGGGCAACATTTGCGACTAGTAAATTTATGGTCTTATCATTCCTTACTAGGGCAGTTTGGTTGTCCCACGAGTAAATGATTTTTTACTAAACTTATGTTTGATTCTCATTTTTTATCTTTATTTTTATTTATAGTTAAATTTTTAATGAAATTTTATTTACTACTAATACTGACTTTTTTTTACAATCAAAAAAGACAAGTCTACTTGCTGTTATTTGAATTATCATAAAAAGAAAATTTTACAAGTCTGAAAAATATTTGATAGAAATAATTTTTTTAATGTTAAATACTGTTTCAAATAATTGGGAAAATAAATAGGTCATATCGTCGTCTTAGTAAGAAAAACGCGTAACTCCATTTTTGTACCAAATTAAGGTTTTAACACCATCTAGTATCAAAATATTAAACACACCATTACAGAAAGCCGCCTAACTGGCATAATTCGTTTCCCGCTCAAAAACTTCACAAAGAAAGCCGCGTAATTCCAACCGTTCACATTGTGTTGAGAAAATCACGTAACTCCCAATTTGTTCATGACGTTCATTGCTGTGCACGTGTTGAGCTATACGTTTTATATTAATTTTGAAAATATACGACTTTTTGTAAAAAAATTTGATTGAATATCAAGGTAAGATCATTCTTTATTGTTTATTATATTTGCATTTTCTTATAAACAACACAATAATTATTATAGGAGTATTATTCACCGGCTGTGGACATACGTGGATTTCTATACATTCTGTTTTTTTGTTTATGTGGAGATACGCGTATTTCCACTACTAAAAACTATAACAATTAGTGTTTTTAATTTTTATTTCAGTACCTATAAGTATGTCATCGCGAAGCAAAAAAATTCTGGCAATGGCCTTGCAGAAAGCTAGTAGTAGTAGTACTATAGACTTGATAGTTAATGCAGAAACTGGACTTTTAACACCTTATGAAACCCAATTTGATGATAACTCAGAGGAAAACAGTCTTTTAAACTTAGAAGCTTCGTCACTAATCAATTTAAATCAATCTGGTGCAGTTTGCGGTGAGGTGGAAAACTCTGATGTTCCAATAATGATATTTGAAGAGATTACTGCTCCTGAATGTAATGAAATAAATGAAAAAATATCTGAAGAGGCGGAAAATAACAATAATTATGAAAAGTCTTATGAAAAAGATGACAGCCTTTTAAGTGTAGAAATAAACTTAAATCAACTTGATGCAATTTGCGATGAAGCTACAATTTATGAAGAATATTTTTCTACTGAAAACTCATATCAAAAAGACGATTCTGATGCTACCTATTTTCCCGAAGCAGATGAATCTGATGATTCCCACAATAATGAAGATGACGCCCCTGCATCCGAAGAAGATGAGGTCCCTGTATCAGAAGGAGAAGAAGAAGTCAATGATAATGAAGAAAGGAAGAAGTCAAATGATAATGTTTTAAATGTTAAGACTAGAAAAAAAAGGAAAATGCCTTCAGACTGGAACTATAACGAAAATAAATACAAGCGTGCTAAAGGTTTGCCATACCAAGGTAAAAAGAAAACTGGAGAAACTTGGGATTATAAAATAAACAGACCGGGTAAATTTTTAACAAATCCTTGTAACTGTATCATTAGTAACAAGGGCTCTGCTGTACAATGTCAAAAACTAACTGAAGAAAAGCGTTTGAAAATATTTCAAACTTTTTGGAATAAGATGAATTGGGGTGAACGAAAAGTACAAGTACAGACCTTAGTAAAATGTGAAAGTGTAAAAAGACGAAGGGGAGACCAAAATGTGTCTAGAAGAAATTTTTCCATGAAATATTTTTTGAAAGTAGATCTAGAAACTATAAGAGTTTGCAAACGAATGTTTGGAGGTACACTAGGTTTGAAAGAGACGATGGTTTTAAACTGGCTTAAAGAAAGCATTACAGCTAGACAGGAAAATAATATTGAAGTCCACAATCAGGTTAATAGAAAAAGCATGGTACGAAAAGCAAGATTTCAGGAAAAAAATTCGTCAGTTCGTGAGTTCCTCCAGTCTTTGCCGAAAATGGAGAGTCATTATTGTAGGTCTTCTTCAAAAAAACTGTATCTTGAACCACTCTGGCAGTCCAAAGCAGAACTATACAAGTTTTTTAAGAATAATTATTGTGCTGAACGAAAATTTGAATATTATGCGTCTATATACACATTCAGTCAAATATTTGAAGAGCTTAATTTGTCCCTGTACTCACCTAAGAAAGATCTTTGTGACGTGTGTGAGGCCTACAAAACAAAAAACGTCTCTGAAGAAGCTTACAGTATGCATCAGATTTTAAAGAAAGAAGCACGAGAAGAAAAGGAAAACGATAAGTCGTCTACAGATTTGTCAGTTAATGTTTATGCTATGGATCTACAAAGCGTTTTGCTAAGTCCTAAATCGACTGTTTCAGCAATGTACTACAAAACGAAATTAATTGTACACAATTTCACATTGTACAATTTAAAAACAAAGGAAGGATACTGTTTTCTTTGGAACGAGAGTGAAGGAGGTCTAACCGCTAACGAATTCTCAAGTATTCTTTCGTACTTCGTTGAAACAGAAATTACTCAGAGTACTAATAACCTGAAGGAAATTATTTTCTATAGTGATGGATGTACGGGTCAAAATCGGAACTCAACGTTGGCTAATGCTTTTGTAAATTTAGCAATGCAGCACAACACTGATATTACCCAAAAATACCTATTTAAAGGTCACACTCAAATGGAAGTTGACTCAATGCACTCCACTATAGAAAGGCAGATACGTGGTCGTAAGATAAACCTTCCAGCTGACTATGTCTACCTTTGTAAAAAAGCAAGAAAAAGCCCATCGCCTTATAATGTCAAGTACCTTAATCACACTTTCTTTAAAAAAATCGATTCGTTAAAATTTTATAATTCTATACGTCCAGGTAGAGGTGTGGGAGATCCCGTGGTCACTGACATTAAGGCACTTAAATACTTATCAAATGGTGAAATTCAGTTCAAATTACGTCATACCGATACATGGAAGGAATTAGAAAAAAGAGCCAACAAAAATGTTAAAATATGCAAATTTGAAGATTTACCTCGTTTATTTAGCGAACGAAGGAAAATTAAAAAAGAAAAATACGATCACCTACAGATACTAAAAACAGGCCTCCTAGAAGACTATCAAAAGTTTTATGATGAACTGCCTTATGAGTGATGCCGAAAAAAAATGTACTGTGTAATTGTTTTAATTTAAGTTTTGAGGTCGCTTTTAATTTTTAATTGTAATACAAAAAATCTTTGCTGTGTAATTCAAGTTTTGATATGAATAAAGTTTTCAGTTCGTTATTAATTGATAATTTTTAATAGAAAAAATTACGTATCTCCTAAAATTGATTCAAATTATTATTAGAAAATCACGTATCTCCATTTTGAATTGCCAACATTACTTTGACTTTAGTATTTTTGTTAAAATAGTAAATCTGGAATTCTGTATTTCCAATTATATAAGTTTGAATATTCAAGCGCAGGTGAAAAATAAACAAAACAGTTTTTTTGATCTCCTGTAAACTTTACCAAATTGGAGTTACACGTTTTTCTTACTAAGGCGACGATATGCATGTTTTTTTTTTTATTTTAATTGATTATTTAGTCAACCATAATACGGAAAAAAATTAATAATTATTTAAAAATGTAATATTATCATAAGAAAACAAATATTAAATTTCACATTCAAAAATAGACAGTTTAAACAATCGGCCATGCTGGCGGGCTTATGTGACGCCATGATATACGATGCATGTCAACCTTGATGTTAAATTGTCAATGTTCTAAATGAATATATATTAGATATCGTGTCCATCGAGATAATTATAAATAAAAAATCGCAGGATTGTGGACAAATATTAGATTTATTATTTTAATAATTTTCAACTTGTACTTGAAAAAGTCTAAATTTTATAGACGAAACGTCGTACAATTAATAAATCTAATTTGTCCACAATCCTGCGATTTTTTATTTATAGTTCTAAATGAAGTTTATTTGTTGTTTTCTTTCAGTCGTCATGGAAATTGTTGTTGATATATACTCTGACGTCACGTTGCGTTTTGATAATTCGAAAATAGCGCGTATTTTCTACATTTCTTGTTTATTATTTGTATTTTTTTCAGTGATTAGATTAATAAAATAACCATTACGATATGATCAGGTACTAAAATATATTTCGAAATAAAAATTTAAACCAATTTGGAATCTCATGCATATGACCTATTGCATAGAAAGTTACTATTTAACCAATAAAAATTGGATTTAACTATATTGAATTTTAGAAACATTTTATTAAATATTAGAAGGCTTCATTTAATATGAAGTTTGAAAAAAATCAAAACATTGATTCTAAAAATGATTTAACAGACGACTGATAAGGCTCTTTTCTATGTAAAAAATCAATAATCCTGAAATTTGTTAACGAAATTAGCAATGTTTTTTAAAAAAGCAAAAACAAAAACGATATTTTTTTAAATGGTTTTTGTTTGCATTTTCTGTCATGATTAAAAAAATAAATAAATACTTAAACCGAAAGAGATTTTATTCTATTATATAATAAAAATTACTATGTACAAAAACAATTACAAAGTACAGAAATATATGTTTTAAATAAAATAAAGATTTATTTGTCTCTTCCTTTTTTTAGCATTTCTTTACTTGGCTGAAAATAAACGAAAATTAAGTTTAAACATAAACAAATTATCTCAATTATAAAATTATTTGAAACATTTCTTACCTTTCCATAAACTTTCAATATTCCGCGTTCCTTTTTGTTTTCGTTCGGTTTTTTAGTATTTATTTTGCCTCTGGTCCTGTAAATCCGTTGCATATTGGCCTTCTTTTTGGCTGCTCTTTCCTTTTGTTCTTTCCGTACCGCTAGAATTTCTTTGTAGTTTCTATATTTCTTTTTTGGAGGTTTCGCACCTAAAAGCAATACCAAAAAATAAATCAAGCTCCACAAGCACATACAAAAGGCTGTTGTCATACCTAATCGAATGGCTAAATCAATTTTGGTATTTTCTTGTCTCTTCTTTGGCAATCCAGTCAAAGCAAATTTCACAATTTCGTGTCTAGCTCTTTTCATGTTAATCTCTACTGGTTTATCGGGTATCGTATCGGAATCATCTTTAACTACTTCAGTTTTCTGTTTCCGTTTATATGATTCAAATGTTACTGTCTGAAACTGTTTTTTCGCTTTTTGATTTAGTTGCGCGCCTTTAGTTGGTATAAAATCACTATCCATATTCTGTCTGGGAACTTAACCTCAAAATCTAGAAATGTCATATTTATTATATACACGATTTATATTCGAAGCATCGACATCATAAATTAATTTTGTCTGTTTAAAAAACATACCTCAATTTACAACAAGTTATAAAAGCACTTATTTAATTTAATTTCAATTAAAATGTTCCCGCATGACACATGTCAACTTTGGTATCAAATTTAAAGTTCTGCCAATAAAATAATATTTTACAATGAAAAAGAAATACACTTTTGTATTACGAAAATTGTTAATTCTTATATTTCTCCGTAATAATCTAAGTAATGTATAAATTTTAAAGTGATTTAAATCCAATCACGTCCACAAAATTGAAAATTTACTTCTCTCTGCTCTCGTGTGAATTACCTTTATCAGTGTGAGTGTGAACTCACCTTTACTTTTGAAAAATTGGTAGCGAGCCTAGCGCACTCTACAATTAGATTTATGTATTAGACGGCATCTTGGTTAACAAGGTCAACAGCATTAAATAGAAGTGAAATAAATAGATTTATCTAAATATTTAACAGTTTTGTGTATTGTTCTGTGCTAAAAGAGTGAACAGTGATTATTGAAAGGACACATATTCAGAATTGGTACGTTTTAAACATTAGCAAACGTTTTCAATACATTTATGTGACACAGTTGTGTTTTGTGACTGTATAGTGACCTATAATACATTGCTACATTTAATTGTTATTTTAATACCCGATAATTGCTTACAAATTGGAAATGTTCAGAGAGACGTAAATATTGTAAACATTTTTTAACTTATCAAAACTATTGTGTAGGTGTTTACTTTAATTTTGACATTTGAAAAGCGATCTGTCAAATTTGATTGTTTACGACTAGACATATGATAGCCCGGGAAATTTGAAAATGGAATGTGCAGTTAAAAATAAATACAAAAATATGTATTTTATATATATTTACGGTAATGAGGACAACCCTGTATCATTGAAAAAAAATTCAATGTGCAAGTTATGATACATTTGCTAAAATTGTATCCCAAGTTTTTCGTGTAATGGAAAAAATGACACTCGATAAACTTTTTTGACAAAAAAATGGCAGAATTTAATTCTGTTGAAATTGAAGTACCTGGTACTAATAGTACTGGTCCTTCAAAGGACAATATATTAAATTATGTTCCCGATGATTATGATATTGATTTTGGTAATGGAAATTCAGAAGATATGAAACAAACGGATTTCGTCAAAAATAATGGGGAATATATTAACAGCAGTGAGTATCCTAACAATAATACAAAAGACGACCAGCAGTGCAGTAGCGACGGTGCTTGTGGATCAGGCTCTTCGGGTACGAACAACGTTGCCGAAAGTGTTACTGACGACGAACTATCGAAAGATTTCATCCGAGAAAGCGAAGGACCCGTCAAAACAGCCGAGCAAAAAACCACGAGCCGCGCAAAAAAACCGAGAATCAAATTAGAAAATCAAATAAAAAAACGAGCATCGGCGAAAAATGTCGAAAAGGGTGGATCGGGGAAGGTGATCAAGAGAAAACAGAAAATGGATGCGGTGGAAAATGATACGCCTTCGAAAGAAAAAGCACCCGCTGGTAAAGATAAGAAAAATGCGAAAGAAAAAGTCGTCAAGGAAAAAAACGTCCCGGCAGACTTTAAAAACGGTTCGTTGAAGAAAAATAAAAATAAGGGCTTAGAAAGTGTGATAAAGTTATCCAAACCTACGATGGGCGGAGCGACAAGTCGCAAAAGGGTAAATAGCAGTACTGCTCGAGGGAGACCTCCGAAACGAAAAACGCTCGTAGCTACGTATCATAGTCAGATTAGCGGAGACAAGAACGGAATCAAATTATGTATCAAGAAATCGAATTTTGTTCCGGAGGTAGGTTTCAATTTTAATATCCGTAGATATTATTATCAAAATGACTTTTGGTTTTCTTGAATTAATTATGGTAATTATACACTTTCACGGTCACCTGGTTTTTTGGCTGTAGAAAATCGAAAAATAGATGGATTTCAATGATCTCGGTCTCAAAAAGTTCCATTTTACGGCGGATTTATGAAAAAAATTAGTTCACCCCGGAAATACAATTCGCATACCCCTTTATCGTTCACCCCGGAATTACAATTCCCATACCCCTTTATCGTTCACCCCGGAATTACAATTCGCATACCCGTTTATCGTTCACCCCGGAATTGACGTCAAAAACAGTTATAAAGAATTATATGTAGAAAGTCAATTTTTTTTTGCATTTAAAGTCATGAAACTGTGAGAAATATTGATTTTTTCAATTTTCGTATTTTTTTCCATAAATCCGCCATAAAAACGAAGATTTAAAAAAAAAATCATCGAAATCGGATGATTTTTCGATTTTCTAGAGCCAAAAAACCAGGTGACCGCGAAAGTGTATAATAACCTTAATTATAAATGACACTTTTAGGACGAGACACAGAATAAAAACCAAAAACGAAAACGGCAGAAATATCCAATGACTTCGTCAGAGACGGATGGCGAATCAGACTATGAAATACCGGAGCCTCCTCCGCTTCCCCGTCCAAAGAAGTCGAGAGCGTCTTGTAAATCGCGGCATGATAAAACCTGTCTTGATCTTTTGTCGAAAGCGGAAATGCCGCCTCCGGTTATTGAACAGACCGGCTGGGGAGGAACTATGCCGAGTGTCATCTTACAAAAAATATTTAAGAATGTCTGCAATGAAACCAGCCCTTTGTCGGCACTTATTAGGTAATCATCTCTATTAATTCGTTTGCTAAAAGATTCTTTGTTTCATTTCTGTGTAAGGATCCACAGTTATTACAAAAACTGTTTTATGCAGGTTATCGAAAGTATGTCGATTGTGGAGAATGGTTGCAAATGATCCGTTTTTGTGGCAAACGGTAGACCTGAGCAACCATGTCAAAGAGAAAATGAAAACGGATCTCAGACTGAGGTGGATTATCGAAAACAGGCTCAGCGCTTGCGAGGACTTAAATTTAAGTAAGTTTTGTTTCAGAGTTCATTTGTTTGTGTTGAGTTTTGTACTTAAAACAAATCGTTTTATTTGTTTCATTATAGACGGAGAGCTGACTACGGAGAAAATGGGTGACTCGGTGCAGAGCTGATAATTTGCAGAATAATAGGAGATAGTACAAGTAAGTAGGGAAAAAATTGCCAGAAGGCTAGGCGGAAGATAAAGAACCGCCAGAAGGCGCTAATGTTGCGAAAAATCAGTGCACTTCTGGCAATTTCTATACTTATTCTGTAATTCAAAACTAGATTATATATTATACATTATATAGTTATAAGGGCATACTGAAAATTCAAACATGATATAATAATTACATTTGACAAATATTCAAAATTATTAATGTCATTTTGATAGAAATAAAATTAATCATCATATATTTTCATTAATAAAATTACGTTGTTATAATAACGTAATTTTATTAATTTATTTAATTTTATTTCTATCAAAATGACATTAATAATTTTGAATATTTGTCAAATGTAATTATTATATCATGTTTGAATTTTCAGTATGCCCTTATAACTATATAATGTATAATATATAATCTAGTTTTGAATTACAGAATAAGTATAGAAATTGCCAGAAGTGCACTGATTTTTCGCAACATTAGCGCCTTCTGGCGGCTCTTTATCTTCCGCCTAGCCTTCTGGCAATTTTTTCCCTACTTACTTATACTATCTCCTATTATTCTGCAAATTTTCAGCTCTGCACCGAGTCACCCATTTTCTCCGTAGCCAGCTCTTAGTCCATTATAGTTGCTGTTAGTTTTTATTTTTAATTATGGATGATAAAGTGATTTATTATGATAATATGCCCTCACAATTTTTTTGTTTTGACGTTTCTAACATGTCAGCCAATCAGATCGTTTTCTTTTACTGCGTATGGAAACTTGAAACCGTCTATAGATTAATAATAATAACGAATCATATTTCAAGCCTGTTGATAGTACGTTTTGTAGGCGCCACTATGTTAGGAATTAATCCGTCATAATATTAAGAAATAATTACGCAGTTGTACTTCAAGGCTATTAAAAATTGTAAAGTAAACAAAACTTGCAAGAGATAAACGACTTTCTTCTTTTTAAATGGACGGAGCAGTCGTTAGTTCCGATTTTAGTCGCAACGCAGCGTGGTTTGGTTGTTGTCAACCTAACATGAACGAATTAGAATATTTCTATAGGGTTATTGACAGTGATTAAAATTAAATATAAAACTGTGTTATAATGAAAGTTTATGGTCTAAAATATCGTTTAGAATTATTATTTTTATTAAATAAGTGCGTTAAATATATTAAAATAAATAAATAAAATCACGATTTTTAACCTATGTGTCACGTGATTTCAAACACCAATCACAGCGCGTGACGTCATTAATCAGTCAACATGGCCGGTAGCTGTGTGCCACTGACTGCCATGTGTATTCGTTATCTCTGTTCAGTGTATGTTCTCTGGTGTATTCATTGTACTCTGTCAATCATATTAAATGCAACACTTTGTTGGTTATAATGCTATATGTCACGTTGTACCCGCTTGCTTAGTGTTTACTGATTGTCTACTGTGACGTAGGCAATCAGTAAACATGGCTGTCAAGGTCAATTGACGTTTTGGCGCAGAATTTAAAGTCAAAATAAAAAACAACTAATAATGAGTCAAATCTGTTATATTTATGAGAAAAAATATTTTTTACGGGTACATATACCTTTATTCTTTAATTTTAAATACTTTTTGAAATTTTGTCAATAACCCTATTGTTTGTGTCTTAGGTCACTGGAAAGTGAATAATGTTTCGCTGCTGTTGGAGATTTTATGCCGAACATGTCAGCGACTCAAAGGACTTAATATCAGCGGATGGTCGGGCGTAAATGCCGATCATTTAAAATATATCAGCACAAAGTTACCGCAGCTACAGAGACTCGATATGTCATCGATCAATGTGAGTAAAGATTTTCATTCTGATGTTGGTGAATAGATTTTCTGTGAGGAACTGATGAACGTTACTGGAGACGGGTACCGATTTATTAACAAATGACAGAAAATATGTAGATACCGTTTCAAAAATCAAAAAAATTGGTTGTCTGTAAGTCGGTTTACGGACGATAGTTTTACGTGATAACGTATTCTGCTCGAATATCATATTTAATAATACATAACCTAAATTTTAGTAGCTGTCAAACTATATTTTTACCGACTAATAATTTGATCAACCAAAGCAAAATACATATTTTTAAGCAATTATAAAAGACATTTAAAAGAATGTATATATATTATATATTTGTTAACAAACCGTATAATTTATCTGGCCATCTGTCAGATGTAGCTTTCGCTGGAACAGCCGAAAAAAATGTTGAACGCACACTACTCTCTGACGTCACGCGAGAAGAGAGAGACTATCGCTTATATCGCGCTCTCGCTTGCGGAACGTTACTCTTTTTCGTGCGTGCAGCCGGTGTCTCATTAATTTATTCAAAAAGCATAGAATTGATCACACGAACTAATTTTCACAAGACAGCCGTAAAATCATCATCATCATCATATCATATATATTAATACGTTAAGGTTAAGATGTTTGCCTCCCTTTTTAGAAAAAACCACACAATTTCTCCACATAAATTATATATCATTTTACAGAATATAATTGCTTGCTCTACTGACATCGACAACTAAAAAATTTATTATTGCTTTTGTTTTTGTAAATTAATTAAAATACAGCAACGCTGAACAACGTCTGCCATCTAACGGCTTTAATTTTGAAACAACGTCAATACTTCGATCTGTCATCTGACCTTCATATTGTAATACAACAGACACAATACTGCGTTCTGCCATCTGACGGCTTTAATTTTGAAACAGCGAGCAGCGCAGAACAACGTCACAGCAATGCTGCATGATGCCATCTGACGGCTTAGCTCAACGCTTTTGCTACTTGCGCCTCTATATGACAATTTTAGTAAAACATTTCTTCGATCTGTCATCTGAGCTTCATATTGTTATACAACAAAAAGAAGAACGTTATAAGCAGTGTGCAAAATTAGAAACGAATTGAATAACTGCAATCATATTTAAAAAATAATTTTGTAAAGTGACAATTATTATACTTATTTAGTGCGAATAATTCGCACAGGTCACACTAGTAAACATTATTTTCTTTACAGCCCGAAGGAAATAGTACAAAGTGTATGTTGAACGCGCAGTCGTTGGCCCAGTTTCCGCAAGATATGGGCGACAGACTTACTCATTTGCTCTTGGCAAATAATAAACTATCAGGATTCATACAGCTCATGGCTTCTCTTTCGGTAAGGATTTTTTATTTTTTCAGCTAGTTCACGTTTCTTAGGAGTCCGATAAGTAAAAACTGCCGTTTGTTTTATTGTTGCAGAGCTATTGCCCCAACCTACAACTGTTGGACTTATCGAACATAAGGACAATGTCTCAGGCAGCATCGCTGTACATCGAAAAGTTGCAAGAAGGCTGTCAACAGCTGCGCGTTTTACGAATTACCAACAGTCAAATCGTTCTCGCTGCAGTTCCGCTTCAAGAACAGGTTAGTTTATATGATAAGGTTCGTTTCTATAGTGTCAACGCTATATGGGCTATGTGCACGGAGGCGGAGTTACAAATTTTTTGATGCGAGCGTTTGTAGTGAGCACTAGGGGAAACTTCGAACTCCAATTTTCCGTATGTCAGTGAGCAATGTTTATGAAAAGTGAAAATAATTATAATTTTATGAAGTTTTTTAATTACAAAGAAAACATAGGAAAACTAAGCGATCTGGAAATGCTTGTTGTGTTCCGGGCTGTTGCGCTGTGTGCACGAAGCCTATTAGCGCCGCTAGTGGGTAATAGAGAATTATTGAACTAACTTTTTATGGAAATCGCGACATGTTTCTAAGGTCAAAAATTTAGTAGGCCATGATATGTCAAAAAAAAAATGTAATAAGGAAAACTGATGTTAATTTGTTTACACTGACAGCGGAAATGTCAAATTAGGGCGCCAATGGTCTTTATTTTACTTAAATCGCCATCAGCGCAACAGCCCGGAACACAACAAGCATTTCCAGATCGCTTAGTTTTCCCATGTTTTCTTTGTAATTAAAAAACTTCATAAAATTATAACTACTTTCACTTTAATAAACATTGCTCACTGACATACGGAAAATTGGAGTTCGAAGTTTCCCCTAGTGCTCACCACAAACGCTCGCATCGAAAAATTTGTAACTCCGCCTCCGTGCACATAGCCCATAGTCTGTTATCTTTGTCTGACGTTTTTCGCTACTCCAGTATTTTAATTGTATTTTCTTATCCCAACAAACAAAAGAACGAATTTCTTGGTACGCATGGTGCCGACAACAAAGCAACAAAATAACAAACAAGTACTGTTTATTGCTTAACGATGACGTATTGTTGTCGTTCTTTAGAGTGTATCATTTGAGCAACAAGGTAAACCAACTAGAGTAAAGTAATTTCGACGTTTTAAGGAGTTTGTCGTTATATCAAGTGACGTTAAATGGAGTTTACACTAAAGTCGAAGCTGTCAAATTGCAAATAATAGGAACAAGGAGCGTTTTAGTATTTCCTGGTTTTTAGAGTACTGATATCAGATACGAAAAGGCGTGATGATAAAAATTGTATGTTCTTTTCCAAAAGGTTGCTTCTCCTGGTTTTCCTTCTCTCGAAGAGTTGTCCCTGGCGGGAATAAATGACTTCAGTAGGCTAATGGATGACAATTCCATCGAAAGGATTCTCAAAACGAGTCACAAGTTGAGACTGCTCGACGTACGCGGCTGCGCCAGAATATCTGATTCCAGTTTAGTGCGGATACCGGCATGGGACTTGGAACATTTGTTTTTGAGCGGTAAATAAGAACTTTTGAAGTTAGGTTAGAAAAGTTTAGTTTGATGCGACGTTCATTTGTTTTTCTGTTTTGTTTTTTTTAAAGGCTGCGTCGTTACTCGAGACATGAACAACTCCGGTTTGGAACTGATTGCACGAAAGTGGAGCCACAGTTTGATCGAAGTCGATTTGGCTTGGTCGACGGCAGCGGAGCCCCTGGACGCAGCCGTTATGGCTCTAGCCGAAGCTGACACGTCGTCTTTAAAGTAAATTAATCGATAAATAAAATTATCGACCAATTTTTCAGACAATATATTAACAAAAAAATATATAATTAATACATTAACGTTTCAATCCGGATTTGGACCTTCTTCAGAACTGATCTAAAATATATAAAAATAATTAATATTTAAAATCTAATTAGCTTTTTATAAAATCTTTCAAAATTATTAATGATTATCAAAATATGAAGAAGGTCCAAATCCGGATTGAAACGTTAATGTATTAATTATATATTTTTTTATTAATATATTGTCTGAAAAATTGGTCGATAATTTTATTTATTGAAGAGTTCTAATCAGACGTTAATCAAAGATTTGTAAATGAATCGATTTAAAAATCGGAGTAGCTTCGCAAAATTAATACAGTACAATTATAATAATTTGAAAGATAATAATTGGGCTTTTGAATGAAATTTTTTTTCGTCATAAATGGAAAGATCGTATATAAGTTTTATAACAAAACTATTTTTCTTTTTTTTTATTTTCGTTATAATTCAAAAGTTATATCAAATTAAAAATAAATTTTTGTACCCAGTTCCGAGAACGCGCCGACATTTCCCGAACATAATGTGACGTCATAATGTTTTAGTCAATACACATGTAGAAGCCATTGATTGATAGTATACTGCGTATATACATTTTACCATTATGACGTCACAACTGTCAAGAACAATTTTAGTGCGTTTGCAGTCACGTGATTTTTTTTTAATATTTTATCAATTTTAAATTGCTTATAATTAATTTAAAAAAAGTTTTTTGAAAGTTTTTCGCATCGATTATCAATATTATTTATAATAAAGTTTTAAAATACAATAAAAAAATCGATAATTATTTTTTTTTCAAAAGCCTAATTGAAGGCCACTTAACATTAGGAGGAATTTAAGGTTATGCGACATTGTAATCTGTTTATCCTCCTTTTGGAAAGTGATTGAAATATTGACGTCACTGCTTTGTACATTTGTTGCTAGCTGCTCCTGTATTGAAATTTCTTATCTCAAAACTGATTTTTTTTTTATTACGCGATCTCTTTTTTAGAATTCTCAATTTATGCGGATCGTCAATAAGCTTAGAACCAGTGAAAGCCGTTTTGAAACACTGCCCCCATCTGAATTCGATAAATTTGTCATCGTGCCGAGCATTGCCTCGCGGCATCAAACGGCTCTACGAGGGGAGTCAGGTCAACGAATTGCGAGCGACTCTGGAACCGAAACCAAAGTCTCCGACACCTGAACCCGATCCAAAAGCAACTGCCGAGCCGGAAATCGAGGAACCCATCGCGATCGAAGGTCAGGAAATGATCGAAGAAACAAAAGATTTTGAAGCCGATATTGTCAATTCTATTATGGAGGCAGCCGAAATGTAAAAAGCTCAACGAGAATTGTGCATGAGGTGTATTCAAGGTCAGTTTTTTTGAATTATAAGAGTCGTTGAACGTATTGAAAATAACATTTGTTTCTTTGTGACAGTTTAATATTATTATGTCGGTGTTTTTGTTACAAAAATTGTGATAAGAAACAATGGTGAAAACAGTTGAATGGAGAATTATCGACGCAGTATTTTATTAATTGACACGAAAAGATGATTTATTGATTTTAAAAACAATTTTGTACATCTTTAAAAAATTTGATGGTGCAACATGAACTACAAAATTTTTAATATAACTATAATATAATCGCAGATTACAATTAGAAAGATAACTGCCAAAATGGAAACAACAATATTGATATAAAAATAAAATTTTACCATTCTTTAAGCTCGCGGGCCGAGAAGTTTATTGAAAAATGTTAATTTCTCTTAAAGAAAACACCATAAAAACTTTGTAAGTGATTCGAGGGCCGCAAAAGTTTAGTTTTTGTTTTGTTATAGACATTCAGTTGTTTTTCAATTTAACTGCGAAAATTGTTTTAAAAGAGTGAGCGCGTGTGTTGTGCAAATTTTTAATTAACTACTTTGAAACCATTTTGTATATTGTAATAATTTTTCTTTGACAATTACCAATGATATTTGTTTTCATTTTTCATATTTTATTATACATTTTTATCGATATGTTAGTTTAATCAAAAAGTATAAACTATTATTTTGTTATTTTAAAAATATCTACATAAAAATTTTTTAACGCTTTCATTCAATCCGTAAATATTGCTTCTTTACATTTTACATACTTCCGATTTTATATCAAGAGATGTCACTACCTTTGACCACGTGATTTTGTAAGCTCCATTTCGGCCAATGTCTATTAATTGCTTCCTTCATATGAATTATAACAGAAAATGTGGGCGTTCCAGTAATTCCCAAGCTTAGAATACCAAGAAAAATTCCAAGTAAGTTCATATCTGAAATACTCTTTTTGAATAGTTATTTTTATCGCATTTAACAATTTGAACAAATAGACAACGTGCCAAGACAATTTCTATTTAAGAAATGACTAACTGTGGTTGTGAAAGTGTTAAAAAAGAATCATTATGCATGATAAGTTTTGTTAAAGGGCACAATTTTCATTAAATTGATATAAAACTTGTAGACACAAGTATGCATTTTATTTGTTTGATTTCTTTTTTAATTTTTACATTTTTTGTATTTTTATTACAAATACTGTATTGCACTTGTACAAATAGTTATAAATAATGAATTTGTTATAAGGTTTCATGTTTGGTGCAGAGAATTTTAAAATTTGAAATTTGTTGTTTTTAATTGTCTTTTTTTGATTATTTCGTTTTGAAAACTTGTCCTTTTGCCCCAGTTTTGTTGACAAAAACAAATGAAGGCAATTGTAAATTGTTTTAATGAGGTTCGAGTGTTACGCAAAATTGCGACGATTATATAAGACACTTATGACCGTGCTTGTTTACAAGCAATCAATCGATTTGTACAAACAGCTTAATGCAATAAAATTATTAAATTATTAGAAATGTAACGAACAGGCGTTTTATATGTGAGTATTATGTTATTCAATTTTATGCATTTATAGAATTTCAATTTCTAGTATTGTTTTCAAGAATTGTTTTACTGTATCTATATTCTGATTTATTGAGATTAATTATTTCTGTTCATTTGTTTACTTTGATCTAATAATTTTAGATTTGTTTTAAAATACGAAAATATTCTTTTTTTTTTGCTGTACCAAACATTTTTCCATAAAGGTGGCACTTCACATGGCTATTTGTGTTCGCTATTGAGTGTTTGTTGTATTTGGCAAAATATATGACATTCAAGACAAACATGCAAATAGAGGCAAATACGACCATCCACACTTGGCAGTCAAATAGCAAACACACAAACATTTGGCAGCAGAACGCAATGTTCAAAATTCCAGGAATTTTAGCACTGTTTCATTGTCCCAATTCATTTTCAATAGTAATTGTTCCAGTTCTCGCTCACAGCACAGACACAAAAATACTGCACTTCCGTACAGGTTCACGGCGCGTGCGCTTCTGAATATGGCCATTGTGTGGACGGTTTATTTGCCTATTTTACTCCTTTGATGTGCCTCGAAAAACCGACAAGCGCACGGTAACGCGTATTTGGTATTGGCCTTATTTGTCAAATAGGCAAATAAGGCCAACACTTTGTCAAATAGACCCTCCACACTTGGTAATTGTTTGCCAAATATGCCAAATACACAAATACAAATAGCCATGTGAAGTGCCGGCATAATACTTTATTGTTCTATTTGTGCCCCGGAACTTATTAAAAGGTCTTTGACCGATTAACATAGTAAATTTCTTTTATTGTAAAAATAATTTTTGTATAGTAAAATATCTATTGTATAATAAAAAAAATATCTTGGACACAAATAGATGGTTTTATTAGTAAAAAGAAATATTATTAATAGAAAATTAGAATAATTTGAAAAGAAAAATGTGAAAAGTCAATATTCTAAACAAAATCACAGCATAGATGAAAAGAATTCCAAATAAAATACTAGTTGTCATTTGTTCGAACTTAAGATGGCGGAAGTTGTATAACCTCAATAAATTGTTAATTGACAGTTGGAATGTGTCCTAAGATGTCGAGCGTCTATGATTTACGACAGTTTATTTACCGCTAAAAACATGACGACTAGTGTTATATTTTACAATACATTATTACGTAATAATATTTGCATGCTTGTATGGTTCAAAAAAATAAATCAAAATAAGATACAAAGTTAAAATAATATTTTTGAACCAATCAACTGATATTTTATTGAAACACAAAGTGCAGAAAGGAATTTTTTATTTTGGCTTACTTTTATTATTACAAAAAGTTTTGTTTCGAAAACAATTGAATCACAGATAATTAGCTGAATAAACAAAATCAAGTTATAAACAACAATAAAATTTCTGGGCAGCGATGAAATTAACTCCGTGCAACATATATATGTTTTTAGACAGCCGGTTTACAGTTCTGTTGCTGATTTGGTTGTAAGATAGCATAGCTGCTAACCGGGGCAAATGGGCTCAACTACTTTGGCCCGGGAACATAACTGTGTCCATCGTGGACACAATTGGGCTTTTGAATGAAATTTTTTTTTGTCATAAATGGAAAGATCGTATATAAGTTTTATAACAAAACTATTTTTCTTTTTTTTATTTTCGTTATAATTCAAAAGTTATATCCAATTAAAAATAAATTTTTGTACCCAGTTCCGAGAACGCGCCGACATTTCCCGAACATAATGTGACGTCATAATGTTTTAATCAATTCACATGTAGAAGTCATTGATAGTATACTGCGTATATTTACCATTATGACGTCACAACTGTCAAAAACAATTTTAGTGCGTTTGCAGTCACGTGATTTTTTAAAATATTTTATCAATTTTAAATTGCTTATAATTAATTTAAAAAAAGTTTTTTGAAAGTTTTTCGCTTCGATTATCAATATTATTTATAATAAAGTTTTAAAATACAATAAAAAAATCGATAATTATTTTTTTTTCAAAAGCCTAATTGTGCATTATTAATTTTACCTTCGAATTATCATTCTAGTAAAAAAAAAAGATATAAACTAATATAGGTAATCGGCCTACCGGTCTCGGCGGAACCCCGGCCTACCGGTAAATCTCCCAAAATACCTGTGGGCCCATCCGCCTCTGGCTGCTAAAGACAAAAACAAGTGCACAGGCTTTTGTTTTAAAATAGTTTCGACTTTAACATATAGTCTCAAAATTGCTGTTTAATAATAAAATTCCTTTCCGTACCCAAAATAAAATTATATATTATAAAAATAGTAATATAAATAAAAGTAATGTAACATTAATATATATTGTAAATCTAATATAATATAACATTGTATGCTTTTATTAAATTGCGTCTCCTGCTCTAATAATATATTTTTGCAAAGTAATATCATTCAGTTTTAAAAAATCTCACTAATTAAGAAAACGAAATATCTCTCTCATCGTACTCCATTCAATTTGATTTTTATATTTGAATTGCGATACTCAAAAATTACAAATCATGATATCTAATTTCGATTAATCGAACGGTTTTTAATTTTTGTTGATGCCGTTTTGTTTTGTGTTACCTTTTATACAGTATGTAAACGCGTAAGGTGCACATAGGGAAATTAGCATTGGGAAAAAATACTTGGATCAGAGTTAGCCATGACTGCATTAATTGTTATTTCTATTGAATTATCGTGGTAATCTTGAGGATTTCGATTTTATTTTGATTTATTATTATTTTACTTGGCTTTTTTAATAATAAAAAGCTCTTATAGATCATTATTTTAATTTTTTTGTATGAAAATAAAACAAAAAAGCAACTCCATCTGTTTGGAAACATTTCATTCAAAAATTGTCTGACTGGTATGACGTATGCGCGTTGGTAAATCAGTGACCCAAATGTCTTTAGGTTCAACACGAATAGGCGGAGATATTTGATCTCGCACCATATTTAAGTATTTTTGGAAATTTAATGTCCCATTAATAAAAAAAGTCCGATTATGTTGTAATCATTTGAATATTTTCTTCGGTAGTATACACATTCATTTTGCAAAAGAATATTATCTGTCAAATTGAAAAACAAGATTTCCAGGGCTCACTCTGATCCAGTCATTTTTTCCCAATGTTAATTTCCCTATGTGCACCTTACGTGTTTGCATACTGTATATAAAATTCCGATGTGCGTGTGTTCGTATTTCTTCTCCTCCTAAACGACTTGACCGATTTTGATGAATTTTTTTGTACTCATGGGGCTATTTGGACCCGATAGTTGGCGCTGTTGTCGAGATCCAGAATTTTTTTTTAATTTTCCGACCAAAATTTTTTTATATCAGTATTTATTTTTTAATTTTTTCACAAGAAATCATATAATCCCAAATCTTCAGCCTCCCAGTACCTCTCTGTCCGGGCGAAGTCCCGGACTGGGCTGCTAGTTTATTTACGTATTTCTGAAAACGCATCAACACATGCGTTTATAAATGTACAATTTTTTTAGAGCTGTAATATTTTAAAACATTTATGTAATTTTGTACGTATGCTTCCTGCGCGGTAGGAAAAAAGTCTCGAATATTAAAATCATTTAATCTTTATGTTCGACAAGGCTGCGCTGCCGTCACGCACCCAGCGAATAGAAAAACAATCCTTCGAATATTTTGAATGTTAAAAATCTATTTAGTATATAAAGAATTCTTTGTACGTACGATTTTGCTGTGGTCTACACATTTTTTAACAGTGTAAGAAATGCATTGTCCTGAAATTAAAATGGACAAAAAATAAATGCTTCTCAATTGTTTTATCAGACGCGAAAGCATCTTTTCAACTACAACTTTTGATAAAATTAAATGCATTAGACTAAATGCTAGACTAATTTTATAAAAAAAAAAATTGGTTGTCTGTAAAGTCGGTTTACGGACGATTGTTTTACGTGACAACGTATTCCGCTCGAATATAGTAATACATAACCTAAATTTTAGTAGCTGTCAGGCGGAACGTGACACTTTTTCGTGCATGCAGCCGGTGTTTCATCAATTTATAAGACGTTATCACGTCAAAAAAATATATTTAAAATGGAATTGAATGGAGTACATGGCATTAATAAATTAAGGTAGCTAATTAGAGATAATTAAATATTTTAATTGTATTATTAATATTATAAAAATGTAATTGTCCACGTTTTACTCTTAAAAAAAACAAAATATTGATACATTATTGATTGAAACTATTTGTTATTGTAACGATTGTATTATTTTTGTTTTATCAGTTTTTGCCTCTTTCTTCGTTTTTCTTTTTTGAAAAAAATCTAAATAAAAATCTAAACATGTGTTTCTGTTTATTATAAACCGATTGAACACATATCTGGAAAAAAAACTTTGTTAAACGTACCTTAAATCCTCTTTGTTTTGTTTTTGATTAACATCTGAGAACTAGTGAAAGCACCGAGTTAATAATAGACAGAGAGCTGACTACGGAGAAAATGGGTGACTTGGTGCAGAGCTGAAAATTTGCAGAATAATCGGAGATAGTACAAGTAAGTAGGGAAAAAATTGCCAGAAGGCTAGCCGGAAGATAAAGAGCCGCCAGAAGGCGCTAATGTTGCGAAAAATCAGTGCACTTCTGGCAATTTCTATACTTATTCTGTAATTCAAAACTAGATTATATATTATATATATTGTAAATTATATAGTTATAAGGGCATACTGAAAATTCAAACATGATATAATAATTATATTCGACAAATATTCAAAATTATTAATGACATTTTGATAGAAATAAAATGTCAATAATAATTTTGAATATTTGTCGAATATAATAATTATTATATCATGTTTGAATTTTCAGTATGCCCTTATAACTATATAATTTACAAGTGCACTGATTTTTCGCAACATTAGCGCCTTCTGGCAGCTCTTTATCTTCCGCCTAGCCTTCTGGCAATTTTTTCCCTACTGACTTATACTATCTCCTATTATTCTGCAAATTTTCAGCTCTGCACCGAGTCACCCATTTTCTCCGTAGCCAGCTCTTAGCCCATAAATGTATAGTCTCCATAGTTTTGTTTTGTGACAGCTCTACATTTTTTTATTGTTTTTGTTTTATTTTGACAGCAAATTAATATTTTATGTATTATTTTTTATTTTATTATTATTTATATCAAAAGGAAGATGTATATTGACGAATTAAAAAGACAACTGAGAGTTCCTCCTCAATTTGTGCCGTATATGGAAAAGCATCGAATATATGAATTATTTCACGTAAGTTGCTTCTTTATCTTCTAGAACAGAGCTGACTTACTCTAAACCAGGGCCGGGCAAATCTTTCGATTATCGGACCACATTACTGATAAAAATTTGACCGTGGACCAAAAAATTAAAGAGCAAAAGAAAGGCCCTTTCATTTACGCAAGACAAAGGTCTTTTTTCGTCTGTTGTGGCCCTTCCTATTTACTATTTTTCTAAAACTTTTTATGCGCCAAATTATATTGGCAAACTATTTTCGCTCTTAATAATCATTTTATAAAATGCTTCGCGGGCCGGACAAAATTCTACGGCTGACCGAATCCGGCCCGCGGGCCGCCATTTGCCCAGGCCTGCTCTAAACTCTCAAAAGGAATGATGTAGCGAGCTGAAAATTATATTCATCCGGACTTACCGAACACAATAAACTTTGTAAATTTTCTATAGAAATGTTTCAATCTAGACTTACTGAAATGAAAATTTTTAGTATGGTTTATTTTAAAATCAGTAAATCCATAAAACGTCTCGTGCTCGTTAAATTCAGCTTTTAATTTAAGAAAAAAGTGTGATTTTGTGGAAAAAAATTGGTTGTCTGTAAAGTCGGTTTACGGACGATAGTTTTACGTGATAACGTCATAAAGAAACATTGATGAACTACGTCACGCGAGAAGAGAGAGAAATGCGTACAAGCCGACGCTTGGGCCGATCGTGCCTCTCTATCGCTTATACCGCGCTCTCGCTTGCACGCTCAGGCTCAGGCGGAACGTGACACTTTTTCGTGCGTGCAGCCGGTGTTTCATCAATTTATAAGACGTTATCACGTCAAAAACCGCCCGAGTAAATATTTTGCCGTTTCTAATAACCAAATATTTGTTTAGGAATTAACTACTGAACTATTGCTTCGAAGACCGGCTGATCATACTGCTTTCTTAAAAGTTCTCTTATCCAATGCAGCAAAAGCGCGCGGTGCCCCGCGAATTATTATACTTGCACCGCCGTTTATCGATAAAACGGTTCTGGCACAAAAACTTGGTCGAGTCACCGGCGCCAGGACTATCACGATCCCGGATATTCTCGAAAGTGCATCTAATGTCAAATTTCGAGTGAGTAATTTACGATTGTTAAACCCGTAATTATGATCCCTGTGAAGAAATAATGCATTAAAATGTAACAAAATTTCGTGGCATATAACTTCGATACGATAAAGAGACAATAGCTATAATTGATATCTTCCCTCTCAAAAAAAATTTGAAAAGAAGTTTGACCCTGCAGGCCATCCCTGTAACTTCCCGCTATTTTCGAGTTCAAAACGCTCAAAAATATATAAAATATAGCAAGAAGTTTATTTTTCTTCGAGCTCAAAAAAAACTGTTACGAAATTTTCGTTCACGATATCTCATGAACAAATGAACCGATTTTGATGCGATTTGCGGCAGTCGACGCAATTTTTTAACCTAAAAAAGTAATTTATTACAGAAAAATCGATCTCATAGGAATTTTACGAGCAATTTAAAAAAAACACTTTTTTACAAATTTTTCGATCACGATATCTCGTGAACAAATGAGCCGATTTTGATGCGGTTTGCGGCGATCGACGCAGTTTTTTTAACCTAAGAAAGTAAATCATTACAAAAAAATCGATTGGATAAGAATTTTACGAGTAATTATAAAAAAATTCTTTTTTCATAATTTTTCGTTCACGTTATCTCCTGAACAAATGAACCAATTTTGATCTGGTTTGCGGCGATCGACGCAGTTTTTTTAGCCTAAGAAAGTAATTTATTACAAAAAAATCGATCTGATAACAATTTTAAGAGTCATTTTAAAAAAACACTTTTTTACGATTTTTTCGTTCACGGTATCTCGTGAACAAATGGACCGATTTTTATGCGGTTTGCGGAAATCGACGCAGTTTGTTAAGGAGAAGAGCTGATTAGATTTTGAAATTAATCGGTTTAGTAGTTTAGAAAATATTTTACAAAAACAAATTTTTAAAAATTTTTGAAACTTGTTTTTTTAAGATTTCTCAAAATTTTTTTGGGCCGAATCGTTTTAAATTTTCAGGAAGTCTAAGTTCACCAAGATCACGTCAGATGCCGCAAACCACGTTTCAGTCGGACACTCCGTTCAAAAGATATAAAAGGTTTACATACATACACACACACACATAAAACCCTACGGACATCATCGCCAAAATAGTTTCAATAGCTTCCTAGGACCTCAAAACGTCGAGATCTGGTGAAAACTCGATTTTCGAAAATCGGGGTGAAACCAATAACTTCCCGATTTTTGAAAAAAAAAAATTTTTTTTTTTTTAAAGCGGGAAGTTAAAAATTTGATTGATAAATATTTTGAATTATAGACAACGTCGCCTGATGATATTTTGAAGAAGCCTAAGTTACTTGTTGAGCAAATAAAAAAAATCTCTCGAAATGAAATGGTTTATTCTTTTGGTTGGATCCTGATAGGTAAGTATCCTCTCCTAAAATTGTTGAACACTTTTTAACACCCATAAAATAACTGGGATCAGTTATGTTTCGGATTTATTAAATACTAGCGGTCCCGTCCGGTTTCAGCCGGGTGTAAAAGAACGAATGGGGAAGGGAGGAACATGAGTACACACATTCATCTTAGTTTACCGAGATGAATGTTGTGTCCAAATTTCATGATGATCGGAGTTACCGTTCAAAAGTTTTTGTCGATAAAAAGCAGTATACTTTTTTTAACTAATAATTTTTTTTTAATCAAATAAACTTAAATGTAAGCCTTAGAAGAAAGCAATGTAGAAAATAAAAAAAATAAAATTAAAATGTATTCGCCCAACATAGGGCTCTAACCCACGACTCTAATATTGACAGTCGTGCGCTCTACCGATTGAGCTAGCCGGCGTTGTATTCTAATAACGCTAATATGAGTATATTTAGTTAGTGCATTTCACCTGAATAGAAGCTTATTTTTGAGATACATTTTGCAACATTTTTCATTAATGCTCCGCTCCTAATGGTCGTAGCCTGATTTTATATAGCCTATAGCCTTCCTCGATAAATGGGCTATCCAACAAAAAAAAATTTTTCAATTTGAACCAGTAGTTCCTGAGATTAGCGCGTTCAAACAAACTCTTCAGCTTTATATATTAGAATAGATTAATACTTTTGAAATTAAAATGTTTTATTGTATTCTTCAGTTGTTTTAATTCACATTAACAAATGAATAATTCTTGTCAGATTTTCCCAACTCGATGAAGGATGCTTTCTTAATGTCGTCGTACGGCATTTTGCCTACCCACGTCTTTCAGTTGATACCTGCGTTTTCTGCTCCGACAAATCCATTGAGCAAGAATGGTATACCTTCGAGTTGGTTGAATTATCGCAGGAATCTTATCGGCCTACGGCATTGCTTTTCTCGTGTTCTCAAGGTGAGATATGCTGACGAATTTAAACACGAAATTTGTACTCGTATGCGCTTAACTTTTGTTATTCGTTACTAGTGATGTGCCGGATCGTTAAAAATGTATATCCGCGGATACGGATCTGAATACGGATATTTGGTTTCAAGATCCGCGGATATGGATACGGATCTTAACTTTCTTAGAGTACGCGGCGGTAAATATTGCACATCGACCTTTGGAAAGAGACTATCTGTTATGGGAAAAAGTTATTGACCTCTTTAAGAGTTAACTCTCATAACAGATTGCCTCTTTCCAAAGATCGATGTGCAGTATCTCATTATAAAGATAGATTTTTAGTACCTTTGAGTTATGTACTATTGGTATGGTACTCACTACGATAAATGTTTGCAATATAAAGGTGCCAAATACGATTTTAAAAAATAATCTGAATGGAATTTAACAGTTTTTCATTATTACCTAATCACCTATATATATAAAATTTCATCTATGAATTGAAAATTAATACGGTAAAAGATCCGCCAAAAACTAACGGATACGGATCTTTCTTCTCCCTCGGATATCCGCGGATACGGATATCCGGCACATCACTATTCGTTACATACTTACCTTCTAGGAAATTAGGATGGAAGATCGGGAATTAGATCAAGTGGTGAGTATTATTGTGGAACTTTTGAAAACGAAAAATCTCTACAAAGGCGGTCCGCCGTCTCTGCCTAGACTGTGTCTACTGGGACCGCGGGGCTCCGGTAGAAGGACTCTTGCTAAAATGCTTTGTGAAAAGTTTGGACTAATTCACAGTAAGTTTACGAAAAACAAACAAATATATATCCGTGTCGATAGCCGACTTGATTTTTATCTTGCAGTTGATCTCACCGAACTAAAGAATAAATTATTAGCGGGTAAGTCGGCAATTGGTCTAGAATTGGGGCTTCCGTCGATAAGCAGTCAACGGATTGCGCAGCTTAATGCGCAGATTGTCAAAAGTAAGTTACTGGAACAAGAGAGCATCGATTGCGGATGGGTGATGACTGGATATCCAATCACGACGGGCGATTTTAGAAGATTGGATTTAATGGAAACACCGCCCAATAAGTCAGTTTAATTATTTTTTGATATACGCGACTTCCCCTCCTAGGCTAGACTAAAAACACAAGATCTTACATATGATACGTGAGAGATGTTTTAGTCGTAATCCTTATTCAGATTTTTTTCTTTGACGTTTCAATGTGGTAGATATATTATTTACGTAAATTCATAAGAATTATATAATCCGTCGAAATTGCTAAATATCGTCTGAACTACAAGCACACCGCTATTTTTAACCGTCTTCAAAAAAGAAGGAGGTTCTATGTTCGACTGTATATATTTTTTTTTATGTATGTTTACCGATTTCTCCGTCAATTATGGACCGATTTTCAAAATTCTTTTTTTATTCGAAAGAGTGCACTTCCGAGCTGGTCCCATCGGAACCAAGTCAGGATCTGATGGTGGAATCCGGAGAAATCGAGGGAAACTCTAAAATTTCAAAGGCACGCATACTTGGCCTACCCATTGCAATACTTTATCTAACACTAAAAAGAGAAAAATAAAATTTTTTAACAAAAAAATTGAACCGACTTCAAAAAATGCACTAAAAAATAAAAAAAAATAATTATTGTTATTTTTGGAGTCGGTGTCACATCGGAATTCGAAAAATCTTACATGTCTCTAGTTTTCGGAATAGATTTTATTTTGGCTGACACCGACTCCAAAAATAACAATAATTATTATTTTTTACTTTTTAGTGCATATTTTGAAGTCGGTTCAATTTTTTTGTTAAAAATATTTTATTTATATCCATTTCAGGGTGGTATTCCTGTACAGCTGTGACGATGCATGTCGTAAACATGTTTATGGAAAACGTTACAACGTATTCACTGGTTCCGTAACAAATATTGTCGATCATCCGGAGGATTGCTTGTACAAAAGGTTCGGGGAACACCCCAAAGATAATTTCCAACTCGTTGAAACCGAGGTATGAAATTAAAAACAAAAAGAAACATTTGCAGGATATTAGTCTTTTCACAAATTACCGATTTGCCTACCATGCGTAATATACAGATATTTTAAATAGTAAAAGGATCTCAGTTCGTAATGTTTTCGTGCGGCAGATTTTTTTTCAAGTATTTTGTATAATATATCCAGAATGCCTGTCTGTATTTGAGAAAGACTGGAAAGATTTTGATAAAATTTGGTATTAAGCACAGAGCAATCTTTCGTGGAGCCGTGACCAAAAATTGATTAATTTATTTTTAACAGATGGCCGAATACAAAACTCACTTAGAGTCACTGCTCAAATATTGTGGAGCAACCGCCAGTAAAGTCAACGCCTGCGACGATATAAAAACCGTGTACGATCGCGTCGAAGCCGTGGTGATGGCTCCGGTACCTCAATGCGAGCCTCGTATGCCGGTGCCCATAAAAAAAATTCGTCATTCAGCCATGAATTCTAAAAGATGGGAGTCGACGAGCCAATTAACCGAATCGTATAATACAAATAAACAAGCTTCAACTGTTGAAACTTCAGGATCAAGCAGTACAGACGGAGATCTAAATGAGTTTATTATAAAAATGTTTAATTTTGACGTCTGAATCCGTTCGTTGTAATACTAAAAAAATAATAATTCGTTTTTTAAAAATAATTGTGTTTATAGATAAAGAGACGTAACATGTTGCATGGGTTATACCTCTCTGCGAACGGTAACAGAACCGACACAGTCTTGCGCAGTAGCTAAAACGTGTTCCAAAACCGATACAAACAGTTTCGTTTTAGCTACAGCGCATGACTGTGTCGGTTCTGTTACCGTTCGCAGAGAGGTAAGAACTAGTGATGTGCCGGATATCCGTATCCGCGGATATCCGACGGAGAAGACAGATCCGTATCCGTTAGTTTTTGGCGGATTTTTACCTTATTAATTTTCAATTCATAGATGAAATTTTATATATATAGGTGATTAGGTAATAATGTAAAACCTGTTAAATTCCATTCAGATTATTTTTTTAAATCGTATTTGGCACCTTTATATTGCAAACATTTATCGTAGTGAGTACCATACCAATAGTACATAACTCAAAGGTACTAAAAAACTATCTTTATAATGAGATATTGCACATCGATCTTTGGAAAGAGACAATCTGTTATGAGAGTTAACTCTTAAAGAGGTCAATAACTTTTTCCCATAACAGATAGTCTCTTTCCAAAGGTCGATGTGCAATATTTACCGCCGCGTACTCTAAAAAAGTTAAGATCCGTATCCGCGGATCTTGAAACCAAAAATCCGTACCCGCGGATATACATTTTTAACGATCCGGCACATCACTAGTAGGAACAGAGATATTATAATTAAAACTGTGAAATCGCCTGTACGTTGGCAACCATATCACCAAAGTGATATTGGCGAATGTAACAAATATTAAAATGAAAACAAATAATAGACGGCCCTGTGATGTCTCAAGATTTTTTGAATTTGACAGATAAAAAATATTTTGGCAGATCAAATTAAAATTTATAATTGCCAGTATGAATATGAACAGCTATTTACATTTAAATGAAACAACAATCGATAAACCAAACTACATTCTCAGAGTGACTTTGCCATCGTTTTTTGGTTCGTTAATATATATATTTTAAGGGAATGTTTTTTGCCGAATAATTGTAAAAATATTTTTATTGTCAAACTTTTGATTGATGTCTTTAATTTGTCAACAAATATTTACACTTTCCGGTTTGTTTCACTTTGCAGGACTGCTCTGTGGGATCTTATTTGTGTTTTATCTTTTGAAAATGAAAAATTGCTGTTTTGGAATGTTCCGTGTTCGAGAAAGATATAACAGCAACGCATAAATGTAATAAATATTATAAAATAATTATGCATTTATGAAAACATTCAACTTTTTGTTTATTATTAATCTATAATATATATACAAATAGAAAGAATATATGTCAACAGAGCCAATATTTGCGGACATAATTCCCGCAAATTATAGTTCACAAAAAAAAAAATATTAACGAAAAAGACAACTTTATTTTTACATGATAATGCTTTTATAAACAAAATTAGAAGTCAAACTTAACTGAAAAGAAAATCATCACGCTGTAACAAAACAAATGAAATAATTAAAATTTGTTTTACCGAACGCATTTAAAAAATGACCGTAACAAAATCTTACCATATCGTTATATTCGAGGACGTGTTGGCGATATTTTGAACTGTCGACCCACGTTACAAAGTCTTGCATGCTTCTCGTAACAATAAATGCCGGGTCTTTCACTAATTCCGGTCCAATTCGTACATGGCCGTGTTCGATCGCTTCTGTTGCCGTCTTAATTGTTTCTACCATTTTGCCTAGAACGAATATAAAATATGATTATTCTTCTATTATTTATTGCTATGTTCCAACCTCTTTGAAACGGTAATATTATCGCCACAGTCATGCGCGGTAGCTAAAATGGGTAATTATACACTTTCGCTGTCACCTGGTTTTTTGGCTCTAGAAAATAGAAAAATCATCCGATTTCGATGAATTTTTTTTTTAAATCTTCGTTTTTATGGCGGATTTATGGAAAAAAATACGAAAATTGAAAAAATCAATATTTCTCACAGTTTCATGACTTTAAATGCAAAAAAAAATTGACTTTCTACATATAATCCTTTATAACTGTTTCTGACGTCGTGGAATCAAGTTCGTATATTTTTTTTCGCAATCTACATAAAAAAATGAATATTTTGAAAAAAAAAATTTTCAAAAAAGTTAATGAACGATAAATGGGTATGCGAATTGTAATTCCGGGGTGAACGATAAAGGGGTATGCGAATTGTCTCGCAGTGAAACGGGAAGGGGCAAATGTGGAGTTTTTAAAAAAACAATTCCGGGGTGAACGATAAAGGAGTATGCGAATTGTAATTCCGGGGTGAACGATAAAGGAGTATGCGAATTGTAATTCCGGGGTGAACGATAAAGGGGTATGCGAATTGTCTCGCAGTGAAACGGGAAGGGGCAAATGTGGAGTTTTTAAAAAAACAATTCCGGGGTGAACGATAAAGGAGTATGCGAATTGTAATTCCGGGGTGAACGATAAAGGGGTATGCGAATTGTAATTCCGGGGTGAACGATAAAGGGGTATGCGAATTGTAATTCCGGGGTGAACTAATTTTTTTCATAAATCCGCCGTAAAATGGAACTTTTTGAGACCGAGATTATTGAAATTCATCTATTTTTCGATTTTCTAGAGCCAAAAAACCAGGTGACCGTGAAAGTGTATAATTACCGCTAAAATGAATGTGCGTCAACTTTGCACTGTTTTGTGGCTAAATGAGTACCGTTCTTATCTCGGTTGGAACGTTTTTGGCTTCTGCGCATGACTGTGACGATGTTACCGTTCGCAGAGAGGTTGGAACGTAGCTATAGCACGATTATTAATTATGCTTGTATGTAAACAGTTTGGGATGTAGCTTACTTACTTTCTTTCATAATAACAGGTAATCTGCGTCTACAAAAACTCGAAGCTACTATCTTGTCGGCTAATTCCAGACTGCTCGTTGAATTGATTAATCCCATTTGAAAGCTTAAAAGAACAATGAAACTTAATAAACAAACGTCATCGAAAAATAACATTAAGTATTAAGGCTTACAGTTTTTCAAGAAGTCTCGCGCTTTGTTCGGCTCTGAACGGGTCGTTAGGTTCAAAACTCTTGATTTTGGCTGCGACTGCTCGAATTTCTTGACATAATCGATTGTAACTAAAACAAATATTAAATAGAACATATTTATAAAATTTTGATACACATAAATGACAAAATTTATAGGTTATACGTACGTCGTATACTCCTCTCGTTTTTTGATGTGATATCTTTTCATCATTTTCACTTCATGTAGATTATTTTTGTCGGCGTCCCATGATATAAAGTCGACTTTTTTAAGTAATTTTTGTTCGTGATATTTTAATTTTCGAACCATTTTGAATTGAAATTTAAACAAAAATTGATTTGATAGGTTATGTCCGTCCTGTCGTTCTCTGGTCCTGTCACTCACGACGTGCTGTACTTGAGAGTACGGAGTCGTAAAAATGAAAAGTTACCAATACATTTATTTATTCTTGTAGTGGCAATAACTAAAATGTACAGTATACTTTTGATGAGTTGGCGTGCTTGCTGCATATTTTTTTGTATCGCTTCATTCACTTCAATTGATGTGTCAGTGATATTTAGGTTAGGGTGTGATTTTCCGACGTTTTCCCCATCGGAAAATGAATTTTAAATACGAAAAAATATTGAGTACAAATGTTTCTTGTGTATTGTAATGTATGTCGAAACGTTGATTGCAGTTGAATGGCTATTTTAATTGTTTTTAAATTCGTTAAAATCATAACGGTTTGACATTAAAAAAAATTGGAACACTGATAGGAGTGTGGTATTTTACTGTACATAAAAGAGTGTCAAATTATTGTTGTCAAAATATAAATGAGTGGAATTTGGTCAAATACGCTGACATTTTTCAATTTTGCTCAAAATGAATAATACTAATAATATACAAATTGAAAGTAGCGGTGATTGCGGTAGTGTTTCGTCCACAAGTTGCAACAGTATTGCATCTTTGGATGGATTAGAACGAATTGAAAATGACATTTCTGAAATAAATATTACAAAATCAGCGCGTAGATCATCGGCGTCAGCAACGCGAAAAGCTAAAAGAATCCGTTTTTATCGAAATGGCGATAAATTTTTCAGCGGTGTAGTTGTTCCAGTGATGCAAGAAAGATACAGGTAAATTTCAATCAATCGTAAGTTGATCGTTTAAAAAATCAAATTACAAACTTATTTATTTTTTTTCCAGATCTTTCGATAGTTTAACAACAGATTTAACTCGGACGTTAGTTGATCATGTAACATTGCCCAGCGGAGTACGGGCAATTTATAACATGACCGGGCAAAAGGTAAACTGCCTATATTTTAAACAAGTGTTTTTTTTGAAGTGAAAACTTCTTTAGCGGCGTTGTACACTTTTTTTGTAATGGGTAAAAAATGTTAAACTCGCGTCAGGCGTCAGGTAAAGTAAGAACTGGGTGAGCGAGAAAACTCTCTAATTTATACAACGTTAGACATCTAGCGTTGAAATATCGTACCTACATAAAAATGCAATCTATGATACGAATCATTTTGATCGAAAATTCGTCAGACGTTAATATTCAAGTTTTCACTTCTCCCGGCACTCCCGGAGTGCAAACCTTTTTTTTTTTATATAACATTAAAATTATTGTTTGCAGATATTGTCGTTGGATGATCTCGAAGATGGCAAATCGTACGTGGTGCTTGGCAAAGGAGAGACGTTTAAAAAACTGGAATACAGTAAAAACGGCACACCTAAGTCGGCATCACGTACTTCAAGGACTACGCCAACGCCTCCTACACTCCCCAGAGTCGTTCTTCCTCCGGATTGCGTTCATCCGCGCATTGTAACACTCATTCGCAATGGAATTAAACCTCGAAAAGTAAGTAATCATTTTTGTAAGTATTTTTTGTATTGAATTATTGCATACTTTTATCCGCTTTTGATGCATAAGCTGATAAAAACTAATTCAAATCTTTGATTAACGTCTGAATTAATTGTCTGAAAAATTGGTCGATAATTTTATTTACTGATAAAAACTAGCCTTAACTTTGGATAGCATTGTTTTCTCATCGGGGTTGTCGTACAGAACGTTCCAAAAATCCCGCAACAAAATGAAATTACAAATAGAGGCAGTGGCGTAACAATAGGGTGTCGAGACGGGTAAAATGTTACGGGGCCCCGGCTCAAGAGGGTCGTGAGCATACCAGGATCCTAACATTTAGTAAAATTTACCACGGACCTCAATGTCAGTCCTAAATGATGACAAAACGAGTTTAAAAACTTCAAAAAAATTACTTTATTTACAGATTTGGTCAGCCCTGTTAACAGGGCCGGATTTACAATTTGGCCGCCCCTAGGCAGTGTAAATTGTGCCGCCCCTCTAATAATTGAGGTCTCGCTGAGTTTTTTTTTTTCATGTCAGTTGCATGGAGGTTGATATTAAGCTAATTCTCAGCGGGAAATTCAAATTGAAAATTGGAAAAAAATCAGTATTTGCTTGAAAAAATTTAGTAAATGAAATTATGTGATCGCAAAAAAAATTTTGACTTGACTTTATATTTTTTCAAACACATATTTTTTTCAACTCTGATTTTTGCCGCACTTAAAAAATTTGCCGCCCTAGGCGCGAGCCTACATTGCCTTATGGGAAATCCGGCCCTGCCTGTTAATCATTAATAATTCATTGATCGTGAAATAATATGCACGTTAATAAACTCTTAGAACAATTTTTTTGTTGTAAGAATTGTAAATTTTAATGTCTGATTCTTGAAACAAGGAAATTGTTTATTAGCAGGTGCGCTAACTTATACCGGTAAATCACATGAATCAAGCTAATTAGTTTTGCTTGACTAATAGGGTGAACAAGATTAATTATAAATTCAAATTTGTTAATAAACTGGATTATTTTATATGTTACGGATAATACATCGATTTGGGTATGTACAATGGATTAGTCTGATGGCGCGTTTGGTTGGGTGTAAAACCGTGCAATTGGGGCGTTAGGATTTTAATATGGATTTTGTTGACGAGGGCAGCTAGAATAGTCACTTAGGTGGCGCTGCTAGTAGTTTCAAGTTGCTGTGTCCATAGGGCTTTAGGAAATGCCTATAGAGTGTCAACAGGACTTTTTAAAGTTAAACTTGGCAAGCTTAAATTTATTTTTCACATCTGCGAGGCGCCCCACGACGGCTCCTAATTTTTTTTATTGAGAATGAAAATTGGTAGCATCCAGGGTTAGTTAGTCTATTTATTTGTTCAGGCTAATCTCTGAAACTGTTAAAACAATTTGAAAAATTGTCTTCTTCTTCCCGAATAACATAGGCTTATATTATTACTAGAGTGACCTGTGCGAATTATTCGCACTAAATAAGTATAATAATTATCACTTTACAAAATATGATTGCAGGTATTCAATTCGTTTCTAATTTTGCACACTGCTTATAACGTTCTTCTTTTTGTTGTATTCTAATATGAAGGTCAGATGACAGATCGAAAAAATATTTTACTAAAATTGTCATATAGAGGCGCAAGTAGCAAAAACGTTGAGCTAAGCCGTCAGATGGCATCATGCAGCATTGCTGTGACGTTGTTCAGCGTTGTTCGCTGTTTCAAAATTAAAGCCGTTAGATGGCAGTATGCAGTATTGTGTATGTTGTATTACAGTATGAAGGTCAGATGACAGATCGAAGTGTTGACGTTGTTTCAAAATTAAAGCCGTCAAATGGCAGACGTTGTTCAGCGTTGCTGTATTTTAATTAATTTACAAAAACAAAAGCAATAATAAATTTTTTAGTTGTCGATGTCAGTAGAGCAAGCAATTATCTGTAAAATGATATATAATTTATGTGGAGTAATTGTGAGGTTTTTTCTAAAAAGGGAGGCAAACATCTTTAACCTTAGCGTATTAATATATATGATTAATTGTATTAAAAGACCTTGTTTAAAGTTATTACTGTAGGAGAAAAAAGTAAATTCCTTATTAATTTAGTAATTTCGGACACTAATTGCCGATAACATATTTATTATGAAATAATGACATTGAAACTTTGAAAAGTTAGTCATTTATACTTCACAATGTAATATGAGTGGCACAGATTTAATGCAAGGAGCTGGTTTGCGTTACGTTGTTTTATTGCTTTGCCACTCCACTAAACGAACTGTACTATAATGACGAGTCACTTCTTGAAACCTGGTCACAGTCTAAAATGTAATTAATGATATTTATAAGTCAACACATTGAATAATAATTAATTATATTGTTCATACATGTCTTCAGTTAGTTTAATTGTTTAAAATATTTATGACAGAACGTTATAGTAGTGTAACAAATTATAATTTGATTATTATGCAGTGAACTCGCAACGGGTTCATGTTACGATTTTTGTAATCATATTTTGTTTTGCATACCGTCTCTTGTCTTTATGACAATCTTTTGTTTTACCAGTCATCTTTTGTCTCCATCTTTTATTTTATTATCCGCCCACCGCCAAAAAAATTATAAGTTTCAAGCCTTTGTCTGTCTCCTGCGTCATCGTAGCTCCAAAATGGATGATCCGATTTCGACGTTTTTTAGAGTTTGATTGCGAGATTGCTTGTAGCTATAGAGTTTAGTTTAAAAGTTTTGGAGCGCTCTAGTAATTCAAAAATTGCAAGGCGCGGCATCATATTATATATTAATACGCTAAGGTTAAAGATATTTGCCTCCCTTTTTAGAAAAAACCACACAATTTCTCCACGTAAATTATATATCATTTTACAGATAATTGCTTGCTCTACTGACATCGACAACTAAAAAATTTATTATTGCTTTTGTTTTTGTAAATTAATTAAAATACAGCAATGCTGAACAACTTCTGCCATCTGACGGCTTTAATTTTGAAACAACGTCAACACTTCGATCTGTCATCTGACCTTCATATTGTAATACAACAGACACAATACTGCATACTGCCATCTGACGGTTTTAATTTTGAAACAGCGAGCAACGCTGAACAACGTCACAGCAATGCTGCATGATGCCATCTGGCTTAGCTCAACGCTTTTGCTACTTGCGCCGCTATATGACAATTTTAGTAAAATATTTCTTCGATCTGTCATCTGAGCTTCACATTGTAATACAACAAAAAGAAGAACGTTATAAGCAGTGTGCAAAATTAGAAACGAATTGAATACCTGCAATCATATTTAAAAAATAATTTTGTAAAGTGATAATTATTATATTTATTTAGTGCGAATAATTCGCACAGGTCACACTAGTTTTCTTATAATATACAATTTGATGTTGAATAACAATTAAATGTTGACGAATCCTTGAACCCTTTTTTTTGCAGGTTTTACGCTTATTACTAAATAAAAGAAACGCTGCCAGTATGGAGCAGGCTTTAGCATCAATTACGGAAACGGTAAAATTGGATTCGGGAGCCGTTCGCAGGGTCTTCACTTTGGCCGGTACGCCAGTAATGACCCTGCAACAATTTTTTGATGTCGACGATGTATTTTTTGTGTACGGAAACGAACGATATTCACAGGACGATTTCGAACTGGAATTTGAAGAAAGCAAAGCAATCCAGCAATACAAAAAAACGCCTGTATTAAAACACAGGTTCGTTATAAATATATTTTAAAATTTGAATTCAATGCCAAAGTTGATTTTTTGTTAAATACATTGTATTTTAGACCGTGTTTGGTTAACTTTACTTTTTTTTATTTGATTAGGTAACTTGAAAATAACCTTTTCGATTATGTATTAATTCTTAAACTGTTTTTGGTGTTTGCATGTTAATTTTTTTTTAAATTGTAGTTTACAGGTTAACATGTTGAAATTACTTTGTTTTAGGTCTGGTCCCAAACCAAAAATGCCTAAAAAAGGCCATAATCGTACATATCAGTCAGAAAATAATTCGCTTCTGTCACAGCTTAGTAAAGAAAATAATATCAGCTTACCTCCTTTATTAAAAACTAAATACACAGTTGGAAGGAATATCGGAGATGGTACGGTGATTGAAATTAAACTTTTTATTTAGTTTTAAAGTTATTATTATTATTGTGAAAAAATAACTCTAATAATTTAGAGTGATGATCCTGTTTCAATGTTGGAAGATTAAAAAGGAAGAATCCTGATGGCATAGGATCCTATGCCACCAGGATTCTTCCTTTTTAATCTTCCATCATTATTATTATTATTAAATTTAGGTAAAAGCCGCAAAGCCATACAATAATAAATAACAAAAAATAGTTAGTGAGTTTAGTTTTAAAAGTACGGTTAAGTTTTGAGGAAGTCGGCTCAGAAGAACGGAAAATCTCCAAAGACAGCGTTAGATAGAATTTTGAAAGCGTTGAGACCGGTTTTTTTTTTCTTTTTTTGTGCTAAATTTAAATTTAATATTTCAGGTAATTTTGCCGTTGTCAGAATATGTAAAGATAAACAGTCCGGAGAAGAATTTGCGCTGAAAATTATCGATAAAAGCAAATGCAAAGGCAAAGTAAGTTTTGTTTTTCGTCCAGACTGTCTTTTGTCAAACAAAATAGCATCGTTGGAATCGTGATTTTTTTGTTTTAGGAAGACATGGTGGAAAACGAAGTGAGAATTTTAAGACAAGTGAATCATCCGAGAATAATTTCGTTGATTGCCGAACAAGATACCAAAAATATGCTATATCTTGTTGTGGAATTGGTCAAAGGTAATATCAATTGTTATTCAACTGTCACATTAGCATTTGTTCTCATTATTTTTGCGCTTTTATTGAATTCTAACTTTTTATGTTATGCGCAAAATTTGAAATATAACATCGTAATTTAAGGTTATGTCAAATAAATAAAATTGGTCGACAATTTTATTTATTTGAAGATTTCTATTCAGACGTTAATCAAAGATTTTAAGGTTATGTCATTTGAATAAATGTCTGTTAATTCAAATTTTTACTTAGCACCAGTTAGCATGCTGTTCAATGTATTGAACTAAATCGTTTGTTTGGCTTTAGGTGGCGATTTGTTTGATGCAATTTCGGTGGCTCAGACTTTCCCGGAAGATCAGGCGGCTCTTATGATCGGCCATCTTACTTCAGCACTTGCGTACTTGCACAGTATGAATATTGTGCACAGGGATGTGAAACCGGAAAATTTACTGGTAAGTTTTTTTTTTTTTAATCTGTGTTGATTTCATTTAGTTAGGTCGTCGAAAAGAATAAAATAATTTTGTTGTTGGAGATAAAAGTTGAATCGGTTAAACGCGGGGGCTTAACTATTCGGACCTGTGTACACAACTGTGTCCACCGTGAACATAAGAAAATCCCGTCATAAATACTATTATTTTCATGCGAGGGCCAGCGCTAGTTTTTGCCGCTCTGTACAAAGTGAGCGTTCGGCACTCTCTATTGGCCGCCATAAAAATTATAGCTTACGGTTGTGAGAGCTATTGCAACAAAGACAAAAAACGCATTATAAATTTTAACTTAGAATTGTATCTATCAAAAAATAAATATAAAATAATTCTAGTAAACAAAAAAGATATAAGCTAATATAGGCAACCGGTTTACCGGCTTCGGCGGGGTCCGGTTCACCGGGAAAACTCTCAAAATTCCTGTAAGCGTGTTTTTCAATTTCCAGGTCGAATTGGAAGGCGATCGAGTAAAATGTTTGAAACTCGGCGATTTCGGTTTGGCGTGCGAAGTGAACGGGCCTCTTTACACAGTGTGCGGTACTCCGACGTACGTCGCTCCGGAAATCCTAGCCGAGACCGGTTACGGATTGAAAATCGACGTCTGGGCGGCAGGCGTAATCCTTTATATTTTATTATGCGGCTTTCCTCCGTTTTTGACTCCGGATAACGATCAAGAGAAATTGTTTGATAGTATTTTATTAGGACAGTATGAGTTCCCGGATGAATATTGGTCAGAAGTGTCGCCGTTGGCCAAAGAGCTTATCCAACACATGTTACAATTAGCACCAAATTTACGTTTTTCTGCCGAAGATGTTTTAGATCATCCGTGGTTATCGACTCGAAATTATTGAGTTTTAAATTGAATTTTAAGTGATATGGAGATTTCATGATGAATTGTAACATGTGACAATACCTAGTGATTTTAAAACAAATTTGTTTTGAAGAAAGATTCGGTCGGATCTTTTTGCGTCTCGCGTTTTTCGTGTCTTGCTTGTCTTCACGTGTCCGCATTTTTATTTCGTTGCGTTTAAAGCAATAATAAAAAGTAAACATAACCTTACATTTTGCTTTTTTTCATCAAGTTGTCTTTCTGTTTTTAAAACTTCAGTTGCGCAGTGAGTTGAATTTTTAGAATATTCTGCAACCAACTTCATGGTTAACCGTGGTTTTATATGAGACGCGGGGATCCGGTCGGCTGAATTGTATATTAAAAAGAAAAATTTTAATATGACGTTCCGTACGGACGTATCCGACTATTCTCCTATATTGCTTGAAATGAAAATGGTTTTTTACTTTTATTCTTCTTCGGCACTTATACTCGAAGTGCAAACGCAAACAATACTATCAAATTATATTTTTTTAAACATATTTTCATGTAGAAATAAAATGAAAATATTATGAAACCGTATCAAAGTATTATAATCTTTCATAACCAAAGAATTTATTATAGCATTTATCGATTTTGTTAGAACAAATAAAAATGCAATATTACGTATTAAGCCAATTATAAATATATAAAAAAAACATTTGGCTACATAGATTTCATTAAATTTAATATCGATATAATTCACAGTTTCATTTTTTACTCGGTAACTTATATTAAATTAAACGATCGTCTTTTTTTTGTTGTGGTCGATATACAATTGATTTGTTAAGTCAGCGCGTCGATAAGAAGAAAACATTAACTTAACGGGAGCTGTGTTCCTTTGTTTCTTGTACTCCTAACTCAACGGCATACAGATTCAATAACAGTTGAAGACGGTAAGACGTAGCGTGAGATGCCACTGTATAAAACATTCATTTTTTTTATCTTCAAAGATGAGTGCATTTGTTATAATTATTTTACTTTGTAACTACATAGTCACATAAAAATATACGAAATAAAAAACCAAGTGGATTTTTCAATAATTATTAAATCGAAAAATATTAGATTCATGCAGAATTTGAAAATTTGTATAAATTGTTCTTGATGTGCTATCGTTGTATAAAAATGGCATTTTCGGTTCTTTACGCAGTTTTCAGTAGCCTACTCTCGCAAAAAACATGTTTTTCAACTTCGATTATAAAGAAAAAAATAAGTATTGAGAGCTTTATGAAATAGCGTTTGTATTTTTCTATTCTGTACATTTCCCAGCATTTTAGAATATTACATTGGAATCAATATGTTATCAAAGAATTTAGAATTCGAAAAAAATTGTATTTAAAGAACATTATAATAAAAAATGTGCTTTCAGTGCTATCTGGTGGACAAAAGTAGTACTAACCTGCTTTATTGTAGTGTTCAAGCTAATCGTATGCAGTGAAAATCTTAGTCATTCCTTTCATTTTTTAATTATTAATTTTTTTCTATCTGTAGAAGGTTATGGCTTTTTGTAAATTTCGTACGAAAAGATAAAATCGCAAACAGCTTTAAAAGTCATTGGGGAAAGGTCGATAGCGTTCTAAAAGAACAGGTTGAACGATTGTCATATTAAAACGTCTGCCTCGAAGAATCTTTTTTCACGGGTTGCTATTTAAATGTGGACTTTGGGTCGGGGGCGGATGGGCTCAACTATTCCGGCCCGGGAACATAACTGTGCCCATCGTGGACATAACTGTGTCCACCATGGATATAAATAAGTAAGATTCCGATCCCGTCATGAATACTATTTTTTTCATACATGGCAAGCGCTAATTTTTGCCGCCCTGTACAAAATGAGCGTTATTATTATTATTATTATTTATTCAATTACCAACAGACCGAAGTCCAATAACAGGTAAAATAAAAATAGTACAGACAACAGAAAAATAATACAAAAGAATAAAAATAAGTAAAACAACAATTATAACTTTATTAATTTTATCTTAGAATTATTATATCTATCAAAAAATCAAAATGAAATCATTCTAGTAAACAAAAAAGATATAAACTAATATAGGCAATCGGCCTACAGCCCTCGACGGGCCCCGGCCTACCGGGAAAACATCCAAAATCCCTGTCGGCCCATCCGCCCCTGCTTTGGCTTAAATAACAACAATTTGTATACTGATCTTTTCCCGAGAAACTCATTCGATCAAGAAAACATTTAATAAGATTGAGTGGATTGTTTGTGCATTCGAAATTTCATCGCAAATTTAATTTAGTTTTTTTCTTATCAAAATTAAGAACGTTATTCAGACTTGTAGGGCTCGAGGATGAAACTGCTCTGCCGTCCATTTTTTAATTTTATGCTGTTATATATATATAAGTAAAAAGGCTAGTACAGTCGCTATGTTTTCAACTTTTTTTTTATTGAAAGTATATGCCAGTTCATATTTTTAATTTATTATTATTTTTTATAATAAATCGAAAACCCGATTTTGATACTTTCACACCAGTTTTACGATTAAAGTCTGTGTATCGAGGATGTGTACGTAAGAACTAGTGATGTGCTGGATATCCGTATCCGCGGATATCCGAGGGAGAAGAAAGATCCGTATCCGTTATTTTTTGGCGGATCTTTTACGGATCTTTTACCTTATTAATTTTCAATTCATAGATGAAATTTTATATATATAGGTGATTAGGTAATAATGAAAAACTGTTAAATTCCATTCAGATTATTTTTTATTTTTTAAAATCGTATTTGGCACCTTTATATTGCAAACATTTATCGTAGTGAGTACCATACCAATAGTACATAACTCAAAGGTACTAAAAAACTATCTTTATAATGAGATATTGCACATCGATCTTTGGAAAGAGACAATCTGTTATGAGAGATAACTCTTAATGAGGTCAATAACTTTTTCCCATAACAGATAGTCTCTTTCCAGAGGTCGATGTGCAATATTTACCGCCGCGTACTCTAAGAAAGTTAAGATCCGTATCCGCGGATCTTGAAACCAAATATTCGTATTCAGATCCGTATCCGCAGATATACATTTTTAACGATCATACAAACAACATCGATACGGCCTTGACTGTTCTCGTGTTGGTGATCTGACTCCGTAATCCTATTATTTAGTTTTATCGAAACTTCCTTAGCAATACCCGCTTTCTAGATATAATTTTAGACGCTCGACAATATCCGCTTTCTGTAATCTAATGGTATTTTTATTTGCGCTGATTTAAAAAATATTTTTCGGAACATGTTTGCATCACTTGCAGAGCTTATGAAACACTTGTCGCCATTTTTGTCACGAATTTTGTTTTTTGCTGACTAATGACGTCATTAGATCAATAATATCAACTTGCTGATTTTTTAACACTGACAGATTACGAAACGAATATTGCAAAACTTCGATATTTGAAGTGAAACTTTTTAATCGGCCTGAATCATACAAAAAGTGAAACGCCTTCTCTTCTCCGACTTGAACCGGAAATTGAGTGCGCACCCTACACGCATGCGCAGTGCGTACTATGTGTATACGTAGCTTTTTTTCTAGCCACGGTAACAAATTCCGCATAACCGTTTCCTAATCCTGAAAGAAAAAAATCGTTAAAAAATGCTTAGACCTAAAAAGTTTCACTTCTAACACGCTAGTCTCGCGGTGCCTAAGATTTTGAAATCTGTCGATCTTCTGTTTTTCATTCCAGTTTTTACGTGACAAAAATGGAGATTTGTATTTAGTGGTGCCCTGGATTAATATTCAATGTCTGATCAATCAGCTGATTTCATTCTTTTGAATCGTTCGATTTGTGATATTTCGGTATCCGTGCGTATCTCCGAAAAACAATAACAATCGACGAAAGGTTTTTGTCTATGATGTAGGTCCTGATTCTATCCAGAATAAAAAAAAAAGCAGTGAATAAAGTTGTCCGAAATACCATTCCAGTAAGTTAGCATCACCGATTGTGTTTTTTTGCACATTTTTTTACTTACAATAATACCTTAGTTTTAATTTATTTATTGAAGTAGATATACCATTCGTCAATAAGTCTCGTGGTTATATAATAATCTAGAAAAATATTAATAGCGTCTTTTTTTATTAGTTTCGACACATCCAATGCGTTTTCCATTCTAAGTAAGATTACATTTCGTGGAAAAATAAAAGTATAATACGCGCCACGAATCTAAAAGGCTCGGAAGTTAGATGCGAATGCGGGCTTGCGCTTGTACAGTCTGTTGAAAAACTACAAACTCGCAACTCAACAAAACTCAATAACAATAACAACTTGACAATAGCGTACTACTCTGTACTTTAAAGCAGGAAAGCGACAAGTGACAAAGATAACGAGCTATCACGGCCAATCACCGACGAGCGCACGTTCCGTGCAAGTAGCTGGAAGGTGGTGGGAGTATCAACGGCTCTAAAATGTGCCTTTGCGACGCTGTTTGTGACTAACTTCCAAACCTTTTAGATCCGTGCCGCGTATTATACCTACTGATGTAATATTTTAATTGATTGATTACGTTTGGGTAAGGTTATGTTAATTAATTTAAGTGGAGGATAATTATCGATTTTGAGGTTATGAATCTCTTTATTTAAATAAAAATGTATTCAAAATCAACCAACAATTTATAAGTTAGAACAAAATAAATGAAAAACAATACACATCCTGTAATGTTGGGAATACGCATGCGTGGCTTAAATTTTGTTATGTAACTGACAGACTTTTTGAAGACACGGTATATCTAATACCTTTTAAGAATAATATTTGGAAACTTTAATCACTGACCGAAATACTTGCTTTTTTCGGTTTTTTAACAAATAAACTGACCTCAAAGTTATTTTTAAATAATGTGCTTTTATGGCAATATATTTATATATGCAAAAAAATCACACGTGTATTTGAATATTTATATAAATAAATAATAAAATAAATATAGTTCAGTAAGAAAACTGCAAATTATGTATTTAGAATAGCTTGTAATTCACAATGATAAAAATAAATTAGTCTAATTTTTTTTAATATAATTTTTTTACACTATGTAGTATATTATAGTTATTTATTTCGCTTAATAATAAATCATCTTTAAGATTTGTGATTGGAACATCTTTTGTTGTGGTAAAAGATTGTTTTATTTTTAATAAATAAAATTGTTTTTGCACAATTGGAAACAAGAAATTATTAATTTATTTGTTATTTAACGTTCTTTTATACATTTTATATTTTCTTAATTACTTATTCATTCGTCTGCCTAGGAAAATAAAATACCAAAAATGTTTTGTAATTTTTTTAGTAAACTTGAATCATGGTACATCGAAAAAATAATATAAGATATTCGCTTAAGGTACAACAATTATTTGACTTAAGCGGATTGTATTTTACTATATTTATTATTTATTGTAATTTATAATTTTGAGATTAAGGTTTGTTACATCTTTGTTTCGTAATTTAACACCTAGAAATGAACAGATAAAACAGATTGGTGACAATTGAATGTGCTAACAGCAGTCGTATTCTCTTGTTTTTAAACAACTGAGCATCGATTCATTTCTAGCTGAAATATCGGAACATAATCTGAACATATAAATGCAGCCTAACTTTATATTTAAATTTTTACGCATTTTTATTTATTAGGTAAATTTGTATTTAGAAATTTAAAACAAAAAAATTTTGTTTTGTTATCTTATTGTATTTAAATATTTGTCTGAATTACATTCATTCCAAAGGGCATTGTTTTTAAATACCCAAATCTCTGCTTCCTTGAAATTTTCTGCAATATTGAAGTTTTATTTAAAAAAAAAAAATGGATTGCCCTTTGACTATAGAGTTATTGACGATAATGACCTTAGTTGTCGAGCGTCCTTAAAAGAATAATTGTAAATTGTAGAAAATTGTTCACAATAATTTAATTTCGAAAAACAGGTTTGTTTTTACACGCTTTATATTAACTTCACTTGTAAGTTTGTATTGTTGTATGTATGTATGTTTGTTTGTTTGTAACCTTCGTTTGGACTACAGCAAGTGGTTTATTACTGTAGTATAATATGCCAGCACCGTAACTACAGTGGTTAGCCGTGCGGTCTAAGGCACGGGTCTTCGCTGACGTCAACTCTCGGAATCACGGGTCGTGGGTTCTAATCCCGTTCACGCCGAAAAAGAATTGTTTTTTTTTCGGCAAATTTTTGACAATAAATCGAACTAAAAAGTGGAAAATAAATATACTTTAAAAAAAACTAAAAAACACGCTTTATATCGAACTAACAAGTAAAAAATATTTTTTTTAAAATAAGCTTAAAACAATAATGAATAAAAAATACTAGTATTACTGTGCTTACACGCTTTTTTCACAATAATACTAGTATTTTTTATTCATTATTGTTTTAAGCTTATTTTAAAAAAAATATTTTTTCTTTTTAGTTCGATATAAAGCGTGTTTTTAGTTTTTTTTAAACTATATTTTTTTATTACATTTTGTATAATACAATAGGCATGCTGTAACAAGGTCAAAACTTATCAAAAGACATAATTGCTTTGCGATGTGACGTAATAGGTACCTATTCCGAGTTCAAACTTGAAATTCAAATTTCAAGCCATTCGTCATTGAGATGGATGTCATTTATTACGCGAATTTATTAATTCTAAGTGAATATTGTTTTGTAATTAATTTGAAGTGACTCAAAATGTAGCTTTGTGGTTGTTGATTTGGAATATTTTTTCTTTATTTGTAGTGTTAATTTTCTGACTTTAAAACATGTTATTACATGTGAACAATATGAGTTTTGTGTAAAATGGAATTTTGGTGTGGCAGTGAAACCTAAGTAAGTAGCATTCATAGTTTAAAGGTCCGGCAAGGGCCTCTGGCTACAGCCCAGCTGGCCAACCTTTTGTAGGGCCCATGTATCTTCTGATCGTGCTTTCCAACTAGGAATATCGTGTCTCAAAAAATGTAAGGCAAACTTCAATTAAAATGGATAAGTAAATAAAAGATAGTTAAAACTAGTAGCTTCTTTAAAAATTTAGAAGATGTCGCTAGTGTATGAATTTTTTGACGGATGGTAATAACTTACAAGCAGCGCAACTATCTCTGAACTAATAACTTTGTTAAATTGTTTTCTGAGGGCAGCAATATCGCGATAGTTTTTTTCTTATATTTTTGACAGTTAGGGCATTGTTGCGCTTCTAAAATCTAAAGTATTTAATAACTTTACTAGGAATAAATATTTTGAGGTGTCAATAAATATTATTATATTCGATTTAAAATGAAAAAAACTGAATAATAACGTCAATATACCAATTATAATGTGTAGTGAAAAGTGACAGCTGTCGCTATTCACTATATTGTTGATTAGAACTAGGAAGAACTAAGAGATCTGAATGCGGGATCGAACACAACTCCTACTTTTGGCGTTAATATAATATTAGGGTTCTGAATCACACGAACAAAGATTTTTCTTTAATTTGCAGAAAAAGTAAAATACTAAAATGAGTCAAGTGACAACATTGTAATCAAAATACAAACAATTATTTTAATCATTTAATAAGTTCTATGTCAGCGCGCGTGGTCTATAAATTAAGATCTTATTTGGCACTATACTTTATAGGGTTTTCCACTCAACCGCAATCAATAAATTAGTGTTTATTCAAATAAATGGGGTGACTACAAACAAACAAACAGACAATCATAATGTTCCTTTTTTATAAAATCAACCCCCTCGTTTTTAAAATGCGGAAAGGACACCGAAACACATGTTAGAAGGAGGCGTGAATACAAGACCATTGACTTCGATAATGGACTGCGCAACGTGGTAGCGAAAAAATCGCTTAGAAATAAGAGATAGGCTGCCCTTTTATATAGTTGAACTAGAGTAAGTTCTGTAATTTTGGTCTATGCTAACCATACAATAATTACTATTTGAAGCATTGTCTATTTAGTCAATGTGCGGTGAGCGAAGGCAACAAAGCCCTATCGAAAATATATCTGCGTCTATTTTTACACGCTTTATATTAGTTTCACTTGTAAGTTTGTATGTATATAAGTATGTATGTTTGTAAACTCGTTTGGACTACAGCAAGTGGTTTATATAGCGGTATAATATGCCAGCACAGTAAGTACACTGACTAGCCGGGTCTTCGCTGACGTCAACTCTCGGCATCACGGGTCGTGGGTTCTAATCCCGTCCACGCCGAAAAAAAAAATGTTTTTTTTCGGCAATTTTTTGACAATAAATCGAACTAAAAAGTGGAAAATAAATATAGTTTAAAAAAAAACTAAAAAATACGCTTTATATCAAACTAAAAAGTGAAAAATAAATATAGTTTAAAAAAAACTAAAAAACACGCTTTATATCGAACTAAAAAGTAAAAAATATTTTTTTAAATAAGCTTAAAAAGCGTGGGGCGCTCGATGTACGAAAATGTGGAACAAAGCGCCCCACGCTTTTTAAGCTTGTTTAAAAAAAATATTTTTTACTTTTTAGTTCGATATAAAGCGTGTTTTTTAGTTTTTTTTTAAACTATATTTTTCAAAGTAATTCCTTGATTATTCCGAGAATATATTATATTAGCTTGGAGTATATATCTCTCTTTATCAAAAGTTTTATCTCTTTATCTATGATTTTAGCCAATCAGAACCAACGAGCTTTTACCACTTAAAAAAAGACAGATGTATATGTTTGCACTCTAATGGCTCGATTCTGATTTTATTTCTCTGCTCGGTATATAATAAAAGTATATGCCGATTAGAAACGCGCAGTCTATATTATTGTCTAAGTTAATGGTAAACCCTAAGGAGGACAGGTAGATCAGTCTTTATGTAAGTAAAACAGAGCGAACGAGCTCTACATTTAGAAATAGAACAGGCCAAACGTATACGCGACACAGTACAATAGAACGAGATGACGTTAAAATAATGCGTGGGCGTGTTACATAAGGGCAATGATGTTTTTTTACTACAAGGCCGTGGACAAGCGCCTATCGCAGGTTTGACAGTGCAACACCAGCGCCTCTATCTTTAGTCGGTGTTTAGTTGAACGAGAGAGTGGTGTGTTTTTGTTATTGTTGAACTACTGTTATAAATAAGTTGTTTAAATTATATTGAGGGATGTTTGGAAATACATCAGCCGGAAGGGAATGGATAATTCGCCCTGGCTCTAAATAGTTATTTTAAAGGTATTTGTCATAATATGCTTGATTGTTTCGGTTATTATTTATTTTTTTATCACAGCCGGTTTTTAAACAGTTTTATAAATTAGAACTTGTGACGTCACGCGGGTTAATTTGTTACGATTACGTAAATAAATGTCGATCTTCATTTTTTTTGTAAGAGCATTTTTAAAGAGCTTTATAGAAAATTGAAATTAATTGTTCCCGTTGTTAACTGATTGTTTATAAACTATAAAGTATTAATATTTACATATTGTGAAATATTATAATTTTCCCCGCTGTTATGAAATATGAATGTTAAAATTAAACAGTTAACATATTAAAATATTTGATTAGAGTTTTTTAATCACTGATCATACACGAATGAAGTTTTTTAATGTTTAAGTAACCCAATTTTATGTTTATAATAGTGACTTTTGAATCGTTATTGCTTTAATCAAATTATAGGTACACGTGGTTTTTTCCGTAACGTTCACGATGTATATTAAAAAAGAGACCGTGTATTTTACACTACACACTAGTGTTTGGAACTTGAAATTAAAAAAAATGACTCAAAAATTTTTATTTAAAATTCGACTTATATTTTTTATGATAAAATTATACGGGATACAAGGCAAAAATATTAAAACAATTTTTATTTATACTAGAACATCATTTATTGGTCAAAGTTTCGGCAGTATTTCTTGTCTTATTTTATTTAGTTATATTTTTTACTCGACTGCGTAAAGCCAAGTTAGAAGAGTTACGTTTGTATGTTTGTTATTCACAAACGTCAGATTTTCTTAAAAAAATGAAAAACTTATTTCCAAAAATTTCTGTAGGTATCATAGCCCATAGACTATATAAATTTACGTTACTGGTTAAGGCAGCAGCAAAAAACTATTTAAAAAAAATTGGTTGTCTGTAAAGTCGGTTTACGGACGATAGTTTTACGTGATAACGTCATAAAGAAACATTGAAATGAGTACAAGCCGACGCTTGGGCCGATCGTGCCTCTCTATCACTTATACCTCGCTCTCGCTTGCACGCTCAGGCTCAGGCGGAACGTGACACTTTTTCGTGCGTGCAGCCGGTGTTTCATCAATTTATAAGACGTTATCACGTCAAAAAAATATTTCGCTGTATGATTTTGAGTTACTAAATTGTAGATTAGGTATAGACGCTCGTCAACTGACGCCATTAGTGTTACGTTCATAGGTACAGTTTGGCCTTAATTGTATTTGTCTGTTGTTTGTGTTGTGCACGTCTTCCCCTTAAACAGAAAACAACAACAATGCCCCCGTGTTGTGCAGAAAGGAAATCAGTAACTATTGAATGCCACCTGCCCGTATGTACTTAGCCGAGCCGGAAGTGATATCATAACTGTCTTACCGGACTAAGCAGACATATTGTCTTTTCGTAATATCTGTTACCGCAAGGCAAAGGTGCCTATATCATATATATTAATACGCTAAGGTTAAAGATGTTTGCCTCCCTTTTTAGAAAAAACCTCACAATTTCTCCACATAAATTATATATCATTTTACAGATAATTGTTTGCTCTACTGACATCGACAACTAAAAAATTTATTATTGCTTTTGTTTTTGTAAATTAATTAAAATACAGCAACGCTGAACAACGTCTGCCATCTGACGTCAACACTTCGATCTGTCATCTGACCTTCATATTGTAATACAACAGACACAATACTGCATACTGCCATCTAACGGCTTTAATTTTGAAACAGCGAGCAACGCTGAACAACGTCACAGCAATACTGCATGATGCCATCTGACGGCTTAGCTCAACGCTTTTGCTACTTGCGCCTCTATATGACATTTTTAGTAAAATATTTCTTCGATCTGTCATCTGAGCTTCATATTGTAATACAACAAAAAGAAGAACGTTATAAGCAGTGTGGAAAATTAGAAACGAATTGAATACCTGCAATCATATTTAAAAAATAATTTTGTAAAGTGATAATTATTATACTTATTTAGTGCGAATAATTCGCACAGGTCACTGTAGTATCTAATTAATGTCTTTAGCCGCGATGAGAGCAAATTCGTTCAAGGGGGGGGGGGGGGGGAATTGACTCATTGAGCTGCTAGCGGAGAATCAGAACTGATTGACTGGCGGGTAGTGCGTTGAGAGCATATACTTTTATTCTATACTGAGCATAGGAATAAAATCGCAATCGAACTATTAGGGTGCAAACATATACGTCTGTCTTTTTTTACGCCGTAAGCACTGGCGTATCCAGGAGGGCAAAACAAGTACGGGAGACCCGGCTTAAGAAATTTCTAATTTGCCCCCCTGGGCCAAAAGCTGGGTACGCCCATGTTAACGTCATAGAAAAAGACAAAGTTTTTGAAACAGATATACTTTATTCACATTGAATGCAAGTACATCAACCAATCCTATCATCGGAGAAATCAGGGAATTGCATCGAAGAAAGAGACGCAGATATATTTTCGATACGCTTTGTGGCCTTCACTCACCGCACATTGAGTAGATAGGCAATGATTCATATAGTTAATTAATAGATATATGGTTGAGAGGAAACTCGATCGACACATCTTTTTCTGTTCAGCGTAATGTTAACGTATAAAGTACACACATGTTTTTTGGAATAGATTTTTTGTAACTTTATTTTCGGGTATTTTCTGTAAATAAGATAAATCTCTCGTTTAAACATGATGTAATACTGGTACATAAAATACTGCATTACTATTTTGATACATGAACTATTATTTTATGTTCATTGGAATCGACATAACTTTATCCTAGCTGTGCTATTATTAGTGTATTTGCCATAAGGCACTTACACTATTGGCGTCGGTCGGATGGCGGGACCTAGGGGTCGGACCAAAATTTCTCGACGTTTCATAACTTTCTAAGAAGTTTGGCACCATTTTTGGAAATGTTTATATATATATGTATATATATATATATATATATATATATATATATATATATATATATATATATATATATATATATGTGCGGGCTATAACTTTCGAAGGAGTTAATTGATTTTAACGAAATTTGGACCACATGTTGAAATCCATCACCGCACGAAGCCTATTTAAAATGGGCCCAATCGGGCCATGTTAAGGGTGGTATTTAGGGGTTGAAAAAAGTTTTCGGGCCCAAAAATACCGAAAAAATTTTCGGAACCGTTTCAAATTTGAAATTTAACCCTTTAGTACTTATTAAAATGTGCTGCTAAAATTTTAATAAAATCGGCCCGACAGGACCGGACTTACAAATTTTATGAAAACACAAGTTTCTGATATGGATTTACATACTGAAGAGTGTATATAATTTGGTACAGATGTTGAATTGATATGTAGCATTGAAATTAAGTAAAAAATGTTGTTTTAAGGGTTGTATTAAGGGGTAATTTTTTTTATTTTGTCCAAAAACAAAGTTAAGTTCATATAATAGAGCCACACTGCTTATAAAAGCAAATACACTATATTGTCGGCAGGGTTTCGCACTGCGACCCGGAGTTTTTTATTATTTCGACACGTCGCGATTGGATACCAAAGTTGGTTTGCCATTGTTTGCTGTTATTAACCGTTAATTAGCCGCCCGTGACCGAGGAAAATAATATTGTTTTGGTGACATTTGTTTTATAGATGACAAAACGCATCGCATGGTGTTGACCAATAATAGGTGTTCGTGTCGTGACTGAAACAAAACGCAATCTAGAAGTCAAAATTGACTGGCTTTTACGGCCTGATTCGTCTGGGTAGATTTTGCCAGTGTCGGTCCAAGGTGAATGATTTTAAGAGCGCCTCTTTAAAACATTTTTTTTTTGACGTGATAACGTCTTATAAATTGATGAATCACCAATCTTATAAATTGATAAAACACCGACTGCATGCACGAAAAAGTATAACGTAACGTTCCTAACGTTCCTAACGCGTAACGTTCCGCCTGACCCTGTGCGTGCTTTTTGCTAATTTCTCGCTCAATTTAAATCAGATCGGTTTGAAACCAGTCTTAAACGAAAGAGGAGAACATTTTACATAGATTTCGTATAACAGAATTTGCCTAAACAGTTTTTTTATACAAATTTATATAGAAAAATAGCTGTATAAAATATAAATGCAATGTTGTCTAATGCATGCCGCGACGCGCTCGGTCGTCTTTGTTTGCCGTACATGGAAATTAGAATATAACGTATGTCTTGTCTTAACATGAAAACGGCTGCATTTCTAATGTTTAATTCAATTTTTTGACATTAGTATTTTGTGAAATGCAACGCCTTCTAAGTTAAGTATTGGAATAACTAATTACTATTAGAACATAATACTTTGACAGTTGCAAACGTCACTTTTGACATTTCTTATCATTCCGACACCAAGGATAAGCGGATTGAAACCAAATTTTGGGAGGTTTAGGTTATGTATTACGAAATACGTTATCACGTAAAACTATCGTCCGTAAACCGACTTTACAGACAACCAATTTTTTTGCATTAAAAGCACTTACAACAAAGTTTCGTTGGTTCATCTTCCCTTTAAATGAAAGGTGAGATTTTGTCAGACCTCCCCCATTTTGAGATAACATAATTAATTGACGTTCCCTTTTATAATATATAGCCTATATATCACTCGGGAAGAAGTCGGCTTTAAAATAATGAAATCATTTTTTAAATTGACTCAGTAGTTTCTGAGATTATCCGTCGCCAACAAACATATACAAACTTCCGCGTTATTATATTATTAGTATACGTAATTTTATGATTTTTTTTGTGTTTATTTACCTGTATACAATGCGGAGATAAACGTTTTGTTGTTCAGTTGTTTATAAGAATTATAATTTTGTTTTTCTCTACTTCTAAGTTCTTTAAATGAAACATTGTATTTATAAACACTCTTGTGTTGAAATAACGAATATTACATCATTGCTATAAGTTTACAAGATGTGTTTTTTTGTTTATTTTTCAGTGCTAGTTAATTAGAATGTTAACCAGGTGTTTTCAATAATTAAACAATAACAACAATTAGTCTGGTATTTTCGTTGTACGCACTTCTTTTGTAAGCTGTTCAAAATCCGTTGGTACAGTTTAATTATTTTAAATAGTGATGAGCAAAGCAAGACCAAGCCTAAGATAGTCTTGGTCTTGCTTATTCGATCTTGATTTTGTTCTTGCTCAAATAATTCTGGTCTTCTTGGTCTTGCTTATTAAGTCTCGATCTTGGTCTTGCGTATTCAGTCTTGATCCTGCTCATTTAACCTGGTACTTTACGTCTTTTTAATAATTTTTCAAATTATTTACAATTAATATTGATAGGATTACATGAAGATTGACTCTATTCAATAAATAGAGTAACTGTGATCCATTGAAGTTAATGATGAGTATTTGGAAAGAATTCCGTGGCATAAGGATCGAAAATGAAGCAATACTAAGACTTTTTTAAACTTGCATTTAATACTAACGTTTCGATACGTTTTGTATCATCTTCAGAGTGTTCAAATGCTGTCACATGTTATCAGTATATTGTTGTTGATGGATTGAGAACATGGTGTCACTCAACTTGTTAATTGTTATTTTTTTAATATATTTTTAATGTGGATACTGGTTAATGTTTTAAATATAAAATTATTGTCACAAAATTAAAACATTTGTTTTAATTTTGTGACAATAATTTTATATTTAAAAAAAACTAATAATTTTAAAATATTAACATTAACCAGTATCCACATTAAAAATATATTAAAAAAATAACAATTAACAAGCTGAGTGACACCATGTTCTCAATCCATCAACAACAATATACTGATAACATGTGACAGCATTTGGTAAGTTTTCTAACATTTACGAATAATTACATTTTAATTCAAAACAATTTTATAACTAAGAAAATATAATTACAGAACACTCTGAAGATGATACAAAACGTATCGAAACGTTAGTATTAAATGCAAGTTTAAAAAAGTCTCAGTATTGCTTCATTTTCGATCCTTATGCCATGGAATTCTTTCCAAATATTCATCATTGATAGGATTGAGACAGTCTTGGTATCGGTCTTGGTCTTGGCCTTGCTTATTCAGTCTTGGTCTTAATCTTAAGTAAGGACTTGGTCTTGCGAAAAACCAAGACCAAAAGACCGATTTTGCTCATCACTTATTTTAAAATACAGCAGATTATTTCACTGAATATTAAAGAAAATAAACGTTAAAAAAATTAATAACCGACTGCGTAAAAAAAGAAAACTAGCAAATCAAAACGTCTGAGAGTTATTTTTGACGTGATAACGTCTTATAAATTGATGAATCACCAATCTTATAAATTGATAAAACACCGGCTGCATGCACGAAAAAGTGTAATGTTCCTAACGTTCCCAACGTTCGTAACGCGTAACGCGTAACGTTCCGCCTGACCCTGTGCGTGCTTTTCTCGAACGGCCCTAACGATTTGGATGAAATTTACTGAAAAGGGATTTTGGGGGGCAAAAAATCGTTTTAGCTAGGTCTCATCTCTCGAAAAAATCGTTTTCTTACAAATTTTATCATTATAAAAATCAATTTTTTGACGTATGAAAATACTTAAATATTGTAAGTAGGTTTTGGAATTTTATATTATAAACAGTGAAACAATTGTTTTATAAATATTATGACAGCTAATCTTTGAGACTTAAAATAAATACGAAAGAAAGAAAGTTAAAAAAAACAATTATATTATATGGTGAGTAATTTAAATAAATAAAATTAACCTAAATTTGAAGCGAAAGATGCAATATCATAGATTCGAATTATTATAATTATTATATAAATTTAGGTTATGTATTACGGAATACGTTATCACGTAAAACTATCGTCCGTAAACCGACTTTACAGACAACCAATTTTTTATTTAATAGTTCTCCCGATCTCGAATAGCGAATTTTTTTCTTCAGCCCCTGAAGAGGTCTCCGATTGCTTTTATAATTTATTAAAAATACTGTTTCACATTTTTTGTTTGTTTTTTACACCATTTAGATCAAAAATCACTTTTCAAAATTTTACAATATTTTTTGTTTTGAGGTGACCTCAATCCAAAAAACATATATTTTGAAAAAGTTTGTTTGTCAATGCGATGTTTTCTTTTCGGAAAAATGTCGGTCATAAGTTAATCAAAATTATTCAAATTTTGTTTTCATTTACTTGTGTCAATATAAATTCTCGTTGAAATACTGAATGCATTTTAAATAAAACCTGACAAACGAAATAACTTAATTTGCATAAATTATTTCATTCCCCCTAATGCATGGCGTTGCCGGTGGCCATGCGTTGAACTAACTACAAGTATTGTCATGAGAGTAAAAAAATGCCTGTGTTTTACAACGTGTTGGCAAACAGTTTCAGCCTCGTGTCGACAGCGCAATATTGTAAAAACAAATGAAATACGAACGTGAAAACAAATGAATAATGTTTGAAATAGAACGCATTTCAAAAACCGGCCTAGCATGTGTTGGGCAACCTCGTGCTAGGGTTTCGTAGTGTTCGTATGGCGTATTTATGGATCGCAATCGTTGATTGACAAACATCATACCTTAACCTAGAAACGCTTCATTGATGTGTTGATACTGTTTTGTAGATAATTAATTAAAAAGAAATCGAGTGTCCATGAATTAATTAGTTGCACTATTTAAATCATTTTGGAAGCTTCCGTAAATCAAGTAGTGATGTGCCGGATATCCGTATCCGTATCCGCGGATATCCGAGGGAGAAGAAAGATCCGTATCCGTATCCGTTAGTTTTTGGCGGATCTTTTACCTTATTAATTTTCAATTCATAGATGAAATTTTATATATATAGGTGATTAGGTAATAATGAAAAACTATTAAATTCCATGCAGATTTTGTTTTTATTTTTTACAATCGTATTTGGCACCTTTATATTGCAAACATTTATCGTACATACTAATAGTACATAACTCAAAGGTACTAAATCAACGATCTTTATAATGAGATATTGCACATCGACCTTTGGAAAGAGACAATCTGTTATGAGAGTTAACTCTTAAAGAGGTCAATAACTTTTTCCCATAACAGATAGTCTCTTTCCAAAGGTTGATGTGCAATATTTACCGCCGCGTACTCTAAGAAAGTTAAGATCCGTATCCGTATCCGCGGAACTTGAAACGTTTTCTGCAACCCAGGGTAACTTTCACTGACTGAATGTGATTACTGTGGCTAATAATTTCGAAATAATGTTGCCCTTCCATAAAATCTCACTGTTTTGTATCGATTCGGTTTTAAGATTAATTTTTATCCTACCTTCCCCATTTACCTGTTAGTTGTCATTACACCCTATATAACCGACTACATCGGGCGTGTATGGTTCACGGTGTAAAGGTAGGGTTGGGTGGTGTTGCAACGGCGGCAGTTGTTTAGCGCACGGCCAACTTGATTTAGTATGCGCCACGCTGCATACCTCCAGTACCGCCGTGTAGCACTGTATTTCCCCCGTTCTCCGGGATTCCCCCCCGCGTTGCTAACTGAGAGACGTATGAAACGTGACTGCAATAACATAGGCCCACGCCCATGTGGCCCCTAAAATATCATAGACGTACGTACATAATGATCATTGTTATGTAATTGCGGAAAGTTTGTCTGATTGTAAATCCGAGCTTAAGGCTGGATTTGCCGCTAGATTCCTTGCTAGATTTGCCTACTAGTTTTTAAAGCTGTAAAATTAACGAGAAATTGTGTACCCGTATGTATTTCGTTACCCGTTACTTTCGTATCGTTACGTTACTCGTTACTTTTCATACAACATACAATCGTGTACTAACAGCATTAAGCATGTACCATCGCATCGAGGCGCGTCGCATACGTGATACGGTATGACTTCGTTCGTATAACGTATAACCGCATCAAACGAGTCGAACTGACATGGATACGACAAATGCGAGTAACGAAATGAATTTGTAAGTAACGATTCGTTACTTCGAGTCAGACGATGTACCCGTTACTCAGTAACGAATACATACGGTTTGTTACAGCTCTACTAGTTTTCTAACGGTAGTGTTCTTGATTGCTCTTATATGTGCTCGCATCACACGAGACGTCTTTTCAAGCTTGTTTTGTAGTTAGGCTCGGTGCGCGCGCAGCGATAGAACGTTACCAAAAGTGGGCGTTCATTGTCTCTGAACAGAGCACACACTATATGGTACAGTGTTCGTTTGTGGGCGTTTGTTCATGTCGCCCACGTGACAAGATACTGTCTCCTGATTGGTCTTTGCTCAGAGCAAGGACTGTTCCAAATTCTCGGTAACAGAATCGTCACCGTCTTGTGCAGTAGTTATAACGAAACTGTTTGTATCGGTTTGTGAGCTACTGCGCAAGACGGTTCTGTTACCGTTTCAAAGAGCTGGGAGCAGAGCTACAACTATATTGCGACGTTTCATTTCAAGAACTTGGGGTTGTTTGGAGGCCAAAGTGCAACGGGCCTTTTCGTGTCTCTCCTACATCATCGTCAGTTAGGTTACGAAAGCTGGTCTTGTGGTTAAACGCTATTAATTTTGTTCCAGGACTTGAACCGGAAACCGAGCGGCGGGTCCGGATTTTATTAACCACAACGAACGTGTGAAGTGCGAAATGCAGAGATGAGTTTATTATGACTGAACAGAGAAAGTATACCCCGCAAGAAACTATCCAGGTAGGTCGTCTCATTCTGTCAAAACGTTTATATTTATTACATGTTATATGATGTGGGGAAGTTAATGAAATGTGCTCTATTATACAAGTTACCAACGTAAGGAAACATTATGTGTTATTACTGAACCTAATGGGAGAATTATTTGTTAATGTTGTTGATATTTATTTGTAAACGACTCGGTCCGGCTTTTTCCGCGTGGACATTTTCATTTTCGCTCACTAATTATTTTCATTGGTACACATTATTGTAAAAATATCTATAAGTACATACTGGATATTTTTTTTTTTAAACTGGACGTTTTTGACGTGATAACGTCTTATAAATTGATGAATCATGTCAATATAAAAAGATGAAACACCGGCTGCATGCACGAAAAAGTGTAACGTTCCTAACGTTCCGCCTGATCCTGTGCGTGATTATTAAATATGATATTCGAGCGGAATACGTTATCTCGTAAAACTATCGTCCGTAAACCGACTTTACAGACAACCAATTTTTTTTTAAATAACGGGTTGAATAAAAAAAGAGGTCGAACCTAAGTTGCTGGGTTTCGAGGGGAAAATCGTTTGGACACAATACTCACCGCCACCACCTCACTTCTTAGCGGGGGGAGGGGGTGACTTTTGTTTTTTTAAATGGGAACCCCCATTTTTTATGGACGGATATTGTTTTCTGTGAACAAAAAACATTTTTTGTTCGAACTTTTCTTTAATTCGGTTCGCTCCTTTAAAAAATCCTTTAAAAATCATTATTAAACGATTTGCATAAAAAACTACGAGCTAAATTAAAAAAAAATTTTCACATAAAAAAAATTTGATAATAAAAAAATGACCAAAGTTTTTTAAAAAATCAACCAGTATAAAGTAAAATTTGTCTTGTAATCATAGACACTTTTGTCAAAATACGTTATGAGTTTCATACAACCATGAATTGTTTCTAATTAGGCACAGCTTAGTGCAATCTACAAACTGCTATAATTTAAATTGACTAAATTCCTTGAGAGATAAAATAGCGCTTAGTAGTGCCTTCTGGCGCCTGTAATGTACCTAATGCTTATTAGAATATATAACACAAAACAGGAAATTATCTCCGGGAATAATGGCGCTTTCTTATCTATATAATATACAGAATGTTTTGGTGTCTAACGTGAATCAGTTTTGAAACTGTAAGTTTCTATACATGCGATACAGTCTGTTCGAAAAGTCTATCAAAGATAAAAGTCGTCAAAAGTTCGACTAATGTTCATTTAGAAAACCATACCTAATGGGCCCCACTCACGATCAAACTTTATGCCACAGTTCAGTGTTCAAACTTATAGTTCAGTGAAGCATGATAATGTGTGGGACAAATAAACACTGAAACCAACACTGAAGTCAGGCATGAACTCATCAAATGCATCTTGATTTTTGAACGACTTTTAGTTCAGTGTTCAAGTAAACTGCTGTGTGTGGGTTTTTTCAGTTCAGTTCAGTTTTTGGAGTTCTGTGTTTTGTACAACCAGAAGCCTAAAATCTCAATGTTGCTGCAAGTCTTTCTTGTGCAGAAATAGATTTTCGCATATTTGTGTTCTGGTTCTTAATAAATGGGGTAACTAATTCCAGTAAATAATAAGTTAATTCATCCATTCGTAAATAATTATTCCAATCAAGCGGTTCAAGATGTAATTCATTAATGAAATAAAATGACTTCTTGAATCACGCATTTCTAACCAATTTTTCACCCATATTCTTCTTTTTTTTATTTCTCTGTTTTAAATACAATCCCATAGCTATGAACAGCCAATCCTCACCATTTTAAATAACTCGTTTAGTTCTTATTAATGCGATCTATAGTATAATATTATAGTATGTATATAATATATATCTTATATATCTATATTCGACGAGTGTATGCCAACAACTGAACCGAATTGAATACAAAAAATTTCAAAAAATGAGCAGTTTGCATAAACCAGTCAGTCTTTCGATTAATCAGTCCAACTTCATTGAACACTGAACTGTGGCATGAAGTTTGATCGTGAGTGGGGCCTATTATAGAAATAAATTACATAATATTGTTCATCTTCTCTAAATAGTATAAAACAAATTCGCTACCCGCGTCTGCCAAATTGTGTAATTGTACAAGTTTACAAGTTTCTCACTTGGATCTAAATATTGTTAGGGCTATTATAATTATTAGTGGCAAATCTAAATTAGACAGTGCTTTAATACCACGAATACCAAATATTCCGACGAATTTGAATTTTCAATTTAAAAGATTACAATGTTTTCGGAATAACTTTTAACAAAGTTCAGGGGCAAACACTTAAGGCAGATATCATTCATTTAGAAAAAACAGTTTTTCGCACGGCTAACTGTATGTGGCTTGCTTACGTGTATCGAATCCACAAAATCTTTATGTTTTTTGCAAAATATCGTAAATATTTATAATACTCACTGATTCTTCGCGGTTGAAGTTATAAAAGTTATCCTGTATATAAATACATAAAAAAGTAATTTTCATATTATCTGAAAAATAAACTGTTTTTGCGTTATAAAAAAAGTTCGTGTCTTCGGACTAACTCATTGATTTCCATAACATAATTGGTTTAACATCGAATAATTAACTCGAATGTTTAGTCACTGGAAAATGGCTTCTTATATAGAACACCGGGCGATAGGTAATTTAACTGTTGCTCGCGTAGTTCCTGCTGGAAGAACAGGGAATGCAATGGAAGACAGGCGAGAGCTTGTGAACTTCATTTTGCAACCATAGAGCTTGGAATAAAGATTTTGCAGGGAGATTCGAGAGCTTTCATTTAGCATCTATCTATATCTATACTAATATATAAAGCTGAAGAGTTTGTTTGTTTGTTTGAACGCGCTAATCTCAGGAACTACTGGTTCAAATTGAAAATTTTTTTTTTGTTGGATAGCCCATTTACCGAGGAAGGCTATAGGCTATATAATATTACGCTACGACCATTAGGAGCGGAGCTTTAATGAAAAATGTTGCAAAATGTGTCTCAAAAATAAGCTTCTATTCATGTGAAATGCACTAACTAGATATACTCATATTAGTGAACACAGGTAGATCAATCCGGTAGAGCACGCGTCTGTCAATATCAGGGCCGTGGGTTCAAGCCCCACGTTGGGCAAATATGTTTTTATTTTTTTTGTATTTTTTACTTTCTTCTAAGGCTTACATTTAAATTTATTTTAATTTTATTTAATCCATTTAAAAAAAATTATTAGTTAAAAAAAGTTTAAATATCTACTGCTTTTTATCGACAAAAACTTTTGAACGGTAACTCCGATCATCATGAAATTTGGACACAACATTCATCCCGATAAACTAAGATGAATGTGTGTACTCATGTCCCTTCCTTCCCCATTCGGTCTTTTGCACCCGGGTGAAACCGGGCGGGACCGCTAGTAATTCTATATACCTATGCTATATTTAATAACGTACAAACTACGCTTATTGCAAATCTACCAAATTTAAAAAATAAAATACTTCAAAAAAATTTAATGTCCTAAAAAGCCACTGAAAGAACAAAAATAATAACATTTTGGAGTCGGCGCCAATTTAACAAGAGTAAATACGTAAAAAATGTTAATACTTTTGGCACTGACCTCAAAATTTTGTTATTTTCCTACTTTCAGTGGCTTTTTTGAAGGAGGTTCAATTTTTTTACAAGGTATATTTTATTATAGTGTTGTATTCGGTACGATAAGACGCACCTAAAATAAGACGATTTTTAGAAAAATATATTTTAATGTTACTTTCGGAACATATATATATTATGTTAACATAAATTTAGAGACAATTTATTGAAAAAAATATTTTAATGTTACCTTCGAACCATAAGACGCACTCAAAATTTGAGTCCGTTTTTACACGCTTTATATTAGTTTCACTTGTAAGTTTGTATGTATGTATGTAGTATGTATGTTTGTTTGTAAACTCGTTTGGACTACAGCAAGTGGTTTATTACTGTTAGTATGTTATGCCACTATTGTAAGAGCAATCGTTGACCGAGCGGTCTAAGGTGCTAGTCTTCGCTGACGTCAACTCTCGGATTTCACCGGTCGTGGGTTCTAATCCCGTCCACGCCGAAATAAAAAGATTGTTTTTTTCAGCAAGTTTTTGACAATAAATCGAACTAAAAAGTGGAAAATAAATATAGTTTAAAAAAAAACTAAAAAACACGTTTTATATCGAACTAAAAAGTAAAAAATATTTTTTTAAACAAGCTTAAAACAATAATGAATAAAAAATACTAGTATTATTGTGAGAAAAGTGTGGGGCGCTCGATGTACGAAAATGTGGAACAAAGCGCCCCACGCTTTTTTCACAATAATACTAGTATTTTTTATTCATTATTGTTTTAAGCTTATTTTAAAAAAAATACTTTTTACTTTTTAGTTCGATATAAAGCGTGTTTTTTAGTTTTTTTTAAACTGCATTTTTCTATGTAGAAAGGTGCGAAAAATACGGTAATCGTTATTTTGTGTTCGTAATTGAAATACCGCAGTATTAATCTGAGAACCGGAAAACAAAATTCACTGACTTTGACAAACTGTTTATCAATAATTTAAAATCGATAATTAGTCAGATCTTTGAAATTATTTCAGCATCTTATTTATGAAAATATCAAATGTTTAATTATAGACGCTAAAAAGTTACATTTCAACGAAAATGAATATCCCCTCCTTGGCTTCGCGCAGTAACTTAGTAAGAAATGTACTACGAGATTAGTATTTACATTCTCCTGTTCGGAGAATAAATTCTTCACTCGAAAGCTTTATTCTGCACCGGAGTCATAACATAATAAAGCTCGCGTAATATTGTTATGGGCTCCGAGTGGCTTTATAGAACACTGGCTTCATTATCTTTGTTGTTATCGTAAAGTCTGATTCACACTAGAGCAAAGCATAAATAATTACATTTGAAAAAAAAATGTTATCGACAATTAATTTACAAAAATATTATTAAAATTCATAATACCGTTGAATCTAATTTTAGGTGTATCCCACTTTAGAATTCAGAATAAAAGTTTTATGGTTGCTTTAGCACGGGAAATCTATCTGTTATAATAATAGTCTTGGAAACGTCATGAAAACAACGACATCCCTACAATTTCGGTTTTTCTGTCCTATTTTAGTTCAGTTTATTCGTTTTCTTTTAAGAGACAGTCTAGAAAAGTAGGGAATATATAGTATAGACTTCATCTTTTGTTTGGATAACAAACGACATGCTTTTGTTGTGAATTGGGTTTATTTACGGGAGTTAGGCGTATCTAATATCACGACGTCAGAGCAAAGGTGAGCCTAAGTTCGATACATCGTTTTCTAGTCAATAGGTTTGAATAATATAGGATTGCAGAAACACAGCTATCTATGAGAAATACAGTGCCGGATTCTGACTTGATGAGGCCCTTAACTATAAAATGGTTGGAGGTTTCTTTTTAAAAAATTGGTTGTCTGTAAAGTCGGTTTACGGACGATAGTTTTACGTGATAACGTATTCCGTAATACATAACCTAAATTTATATAATAATTATAATAATTCGAATCTATGATATTGCATCTTTCGCTTCTTTAGGTTAATTTTATTTATTAAAATTACTCACCACCTATAATATAATTGTTTTTTTTAACTTTCTTTCTTTCGTATTTATTTTAAGTCTCAAAGATTAACTGTCATAATATTTTGAAAACAATTGTTTCATTGTTTATATAAAATTCCAAAACCTACTTACAATATTTAAGTATTTTCATACGTCAAAAAATTGATTTTTATAATGATAAAATTTGTATGAAAACGATTTTTTCGAGAGATGAGACCTAGCTAAAACGATTTTTTGCCCCCCAAAATCCCTTTTCAGTAAATTTCATCCAAATCGTTAGGGCCGTTTTCGAGAAAAGCACGCACAGGGTCAGGCGGAACGTTAGGAACGTTACACTTTTTCGTGCATTCAGCCGGTGTTTTATCAATTTATAAGATTGGTGATTCATCAATTTATAAGACGTTATCACGTCAAAAATTACGTCAGAAGGTTTCATAAAAATTGAGAAGATGTTAGTTTTTAATTATTTAATAGCAAGACATTTCTTTTTTTGATTTTGCTTATCAAAGCACGCAGACTCTAAATTTTTATTATGCTATAACGACTTTGAAAGTTCGGAACGTGTATTAAAATCGCAGGTTGAATTTGGGTAAAATGTTGTATTTTAACAGTTATTCGAAATATAAAATAAACAAATATACGATATACAATAAACTATTAATACGCGAAATCCAATAAGTTATTTCTTATAAATTTAAGGAAATAACTAGATTTCGGTCAATTATATTATTTCGTTGTTAATCGTTTTAAAAACAGTGGAGAAATTGAATTTTGAATTTTTGAATTGGAATTTTATAGATTTTTAAATATGCTAAATTATTATGCAACTTACAAATTATGTGACTACAATTTTAATAAAGGATTATAGTTGAAGTAATTCTACTTGTCTAACATTAGAAGTAAATCATTGTAATTATGTTACAATGCACCTGAGGATTTGAAAGCCCTAAGCGGCAACCTATTTAATCTAAATACACACAGTGTAGCCTTTTTAAAATCTTCAGGAATCGATTATAACTATTGTATCTTTTGATGATGCTAACATGGTTAGCCAAAAGAACGTCAGAAAAAAGTACTCTAGTGGTTGTTAACTTGTTTGTTTAGTTCTTCACAGTAAAGGTTCCATTTCTTTTCAATGAATTCCTATTCCTTCAAATAGATCTCGTATCAATCCGTAGATCTTGCGTAAGTAAACAAGCGGATTGTGGCAACGAAATATCATTCTGAACCGAAACCAAGCATTGCGCTACAGATAAGAGATACGGAGGGAAAGAGCAAGACAGCGCACAGTTTCTTCTTCTGTCGCATAACTAACCCTCCATAGTAAGTTCACTGGATTGCTTTGGATTCTTTAAACGATATCCATTTTCAAAAAAGGCCGATTTACGGATCTTCCGATTTCGGTTTCTCCGAAGATATAAGATTTAATGATATTAAACGCATTTTAGGAGGGGGACCTCCAATTTAACCAAAGAGGATATTTTTTTTCTTGTGTCAGGATTGTTTGGACCTAAGTTCATAACTTCAATTTATTATTATTTTATGGACACCTGATTAATTTTTTTATGTGTGATTTTTTGAAAATATAAAAATGGTTTTTGCAAATTTTGTCTATGATTCTGTATTCGTTATGACCACAAGAACAAACTTATTTTTCTTTTTTAAGGCCCCCATACACCTCGTTCTTTTTTGGCAGTTTTAACCGCCGGGTAAAACTGTACGGTTAAACACGAACAACGGCCATCTCCATACACCTCGTTCTTTTATGGCAGTTTTAACCGCACGGGAAAACTGTACGGTTAATTAAACACGAACAACGGCCATATCCACTCAGAGGCGTTGTTTCGTTCAGTTTTTCTGAAGTCGTGGCATCATTAATACGATCTGCTTTGATGGATCCTACGACAACGTTAGCAGTTGCAGCCGCAGTGGCTATAAAATTAAAATTTTCAAAAAGAAAACGTTCAAATTGGACTAAAGAATGGTTACTTAAACGCAGGCAATTTTCACACGTAAATCTTCTAAATGAATTACGACTAGAACCAGGAGATTGGTTTAATTTTCGATACAATTGTATGAATTGAACGAGCTGAAACTTGAACCTGGGGATTGGTTCAATTACCTGAGAATGGACGAACATACTTATTTTGAGTTATTATTAAAATATAAATCAATACTCAAACTAATAACAATCATTTAATTAATATGACTTATTTGCTGTACGTCGCACCACTGAATAAACACGTCGATTCTTATCGGAAAGCGCCACACATTACGATTTGAAACGACAACCAGCAAACACGTCGTGTTTAAAATCAAGATTCGGCAGATATAAAAACTGCCGTGTTTCATCGACAGTTTTTGCCCATACACTTCGGTTTTGACCGACGTGTTTTATCGTGACGATGAAAACTGCCAAAAAAGAACGAGGTGTATGGGGGCCTTTAGTTTAATCTTGAATAATAAAGATATTAATCAACAAACTGTTTAGGGGTGCCCATATTTAGGTTACTTACCTTAATTTGAAAATCCAATTCATATTTTTCTCGAACTAAACGAGCGGGGTGGAGTAGTGGTGAGAACATTCACATTCTGGAGGTACCCGGTTTGAATCCCGGCGGGGGTAGATATGGCTGGCTCTTTTTCCTGCTGCCTCTCGCCGAGAAACGGTAATTCCTGTACCGGCCATCTTGTTGAGGTTTTTCACGGTTTCCCTCAATAAGTCCAGATAAATATCGAGATGGTTCCTTATTGAAGGCCATGGTAGATTACCTGCCAAACTCCTGTGCTCAAAATTTGCCTACCTTATCCTAATGTCCTTGAATTCCTTCATTCGCCCAATGCTATTAATTAAGTGGAAGTTTAAAAATGTAGAAAATAACGGGAAGTTATAGAAAAAAAATAGTAATGGTGCGAATGGCCTCTGTTATGACATAAAGTCGAGAAACGGACGTTAAACGCATTGTTATTATTCTCGAACTAGAACTGGGGGCTTGTAATGCCGCATAATTATATGCCTAACTGCACTCTCGGCTGTTCGTTATATTACCTAAACCCACTGTAAACTTTTTTTGATAATGAATTTTTCATAAATAAAATAGTGTACGGTAATAAATAAATCATTGTGACATGTACCAGTGGTAATAAAAATCAGAGGAATATAGGATCAGGAAATCAGTTAAAACTTCATGCTTACTCGCGACGTTTCGGCTTTAATTAAGCCTTCCTCAGGCGTTCATAAACTATCGTTTTTGACTACGTTAAAACGATAGTTTATGAACGACTGAGGAAGCCTTAATTAAAGTCGAAACGTCGCGAGTAAGTATGAAGTTTTAACTGATTTCGTGATTTTATTCCTCTGACTTTTATTAAATTATTTAAAGCTAGGTACCTATTCTATTTCTATTTCAGAATCAATAAGCAAAAACACTATAACAAGGTAGGGCTGCAAGAATTGTTTAAGATCTTGTTAGACGACTCCAACGGATCACTAAACATTCTGCAATATTCAGAGATGAACAGTTTGTTTGCCGCAGGCCGCCGCCTCGGTCCTAAAGCTATTTTCCAGGCGCCAAGCAGTCTGCCGCATCCAAATTCCTGTCTCCCCATGTACCGTAAATTTGTATACAGCTGCATAGATTGGTCTAAAAAACGGTGACTTTACGTCTCACTTCTACTTATGCTTGCAACGTTTTTGATGAAACAGGCAGAATTTTTGTAACTTTGTAAAAAAATAAAGATATAATTATATTCGGAATGTTGTTTGAAAGCCAAAGAAATCATGTTGAGTTATTATTTAAATTTTTTTGTTATAGTTTTATTGATTATCTGTCCCCTGTACAATTAAAAAGAATGTGCTGACATTACTTTTTTTTTCAAAAAAATGGGTTGTTCTATATGGAAAATTCTTTGGTATAGTCGGGAGCTGAACCCACCTTACTACTAGGATTATCTAGGCCATGGGTGTAGTACTGAAATAATATTAAACTAGTGTGACCTGTGCGAATTATTCGCACTAAATAATTATAATAATTATCACTTTACAAAATTATTTTTTAAATATGAGTGCAGGTATTCAATTCGTTTCTAATTTTGCACACTGCTTATAACGTTCTTCTTTTTGTTGTATTACAATACGAAGCTCAGATGACAGATCGAAGAAATATTTTACTAAAATTGTCATGTAGAGGCGCAAGTAGCAAAAGCGTTGAGCTAAGCCGTCAGATGGTATCATGCAGCATTGCTGTGACGTTGTTCAACGTTGCTCGCTGTTTCAAAGTTAAAGCCGTTAGATGGCAGTATGCAGTATTGTGTCTGTTGTATTACAATATGAAGGTCAGATGACAGATCGAAGTGTTGACGTTGTTTCAAAATTTAAGCCGTCAGATGGCAGACGTTGTTCAGCGTTTCTGTATTTTAATTTATTTACAAAAACAAAAGCAATAATACATTTTTTAGTTGTCGATGTCAGTAGAGCAAGCAATTATCTGTAAAATGATATATAATGTATGTGGAGAAATTGTGAGGTTTTTTCTAAAAAGGAAGGCAAACATCTTTAACCTTAGCGTATTAATATATATTATTAATCTAATCCAAATTTTTTAAACTCATTTTGATAAGTGTCTATGTAGCTAAGGATATTTTTCCAAGGTTATGTAAGTTTAGTACCAAGTCAAATACACATTTTAATTCGCTATTATTTTTAACAGCGCATTTCAAGTCTCTATGTTAAATTGACTTACAGATCATAAGTTAGAAACGCTCGACAACTAAGGTTCTTAGCGTCTCACAGAATAGAATCTGTAGAACATAAACGACGTCATTCCCAAGATATCACGACCGTTTTCGAGCCCTTCAATTCATCTTCCAATAAGTGACTACGGGGAGGAGAGAGAGGAGACTTTTTAATCCAATTAGTTCCGATCTATATCCGACAGATGATGTTGCCGTGTTGATCTTGCAGTCAGCGTGTCGCCACGCCAAACCAACACACGTTAACTTCAAGCATGTTTCTCTATATTTTCGAACATTACACCGCAGTGTGTGTGTGTACAGTGGCGCACGTGCTATAGAGAGTGTACGCGCGTGCGCAGTGTTCGCACGCACGTCTGGCTCCGGCGGAGTATAATGGCAAATCCATATCGTCGGATGCACCGCCATTGCCGCCGTCTCACTTTCACTTTCTCTCCTCTCTCCGTGTTGACGACAATCCGTTTGCGGCACGTTTCAGGATTGTACTGAAACGCGTCATAAAACAGCTGCGAATCACTTTTTCTCCCGCCAGAGATATAGTCCGGGAGGTGGTGTCAAAATTTATCAGTGATTTATCTCCGACTCAAATGTAATCGATTGAAGAGTTTAACCATTACTCTGTTCGAAATCGAAAGTCAGTCTGCGCGCCCGCGGTGGGTGTGGGCGTGGGAGGCTGTGAAACTCGTCGGAAAAACTATGACAAAAAGTGATAAATCTGCTGATGAAAATTTGTTAGATTGTAAATAATTAACGTGAAAATACTCGTCAGTCACTTTCCCGACGGGGGAAACATCATCAGTCAGAGGTATGAAGCCTTTAAAAGAATATCAATTGCCCAGTGTTTGAATTTAAAATCGATATTTTCAGAAGGAATAGTAGGAATAGAATGTTTCAGTTCCTACTATTCGTTCTGAAAATATCGATTTTAAATTCAAACACTGAGCAATTGATATTCTTTTAAAGCCTTCAAACCTCTGACTGACGATGTTTCCCCCGTCGGGAAAGTGACTGACGAGTATTTTCACGTTTAATCATCAATTATTTACAATCTAACAAATTTACAGAGCGCACACAGCACAGAGCACAGAGACACTAGTGAACATTGCACGTACGAAGCTATCTTTGCTGAGTCGTTTAATGTTGAATGACACACTGTTTACAGTGACTTAAACCATTCACATTGACGTCATTGACAAAGATATACATTATTATTGTTAAGCTTTTATTCTGCTCTAAAAAGGCAAAGGGCAGTAAGTGACATTTGTTGACAAAATGAGTTCATACTGAAACCAACGGCAGCAGAAAGTGCTGCAGCAATAATTTTATTGTCTTTAAAAAATGTTTCCCCCATGTTTACTATATACTTTATAGTTTATCCGAAATGCGAGTAATATAAGATCAGAATCATATGAAAATGAGCTCAGAGCTGAGTATGTATTGTGCTGTGCAATGCTTCGTGACTCCTGAACATGCATGATGACAATTCACTCCTCTGCAGTCTGCACTCTTGTGTAATGCGTACTGTCTAGTGTCGCTCCTTTGAACGACTCGCTCTGAGCGACTCTTTTTAGTGAGCGGAGCGCACGGAGCCAGCTCCCAATAAAGAGTCATGCGGACACATCACTAGATTGAAAAGAAAAATAAGTTCATAGTTAACAAGTGTTTTTCGGTGCCTTGAAAATAATGCATATTAGATGGTGGAAGAAACGGGACATTTGCGGTGGAAGTAACGGAACTATTACGGAAATTTCCAGACGCATAATTAACCGCATGGCGATTGTTAACTGGGAAACGGGTCTATAAAACGTTACGAATCGTCATGTATCAAATTTCTTAGCGTTTGGAGTATGTTTTCGTCTTGGCCTAATTGAAAATACGTTATCGGTCGTCAGTACAGATATATTTATTTTATTAGAACCAGGAACGATTGAAAAGAAAAAGACGAAACCTTAAAAACCCTTAGAAATTCAGTTTAAATTGGTTACAACTGCTACAAGCTGCAATTAATAATATAAATGATTTTAAAACTTTTAAATTGAAGGTTTTACATTGACTGTATAATACAAAAAGGTAATTTTAATCATCTCTAGAAGTCGCCACGTTCATCGCGCTGTTCGTAACAGTTCGTTCAATTTCGGCACTTAGAAACCTTCGGTCGGACACAGGGTTGCCAGATGACGGATTTTTTTTTTCGTACCAGTGTTGCTAAATATCCCGTACTTTCAACAGTTAATCTCGTACAAGTATAAATTTAAAGTATAGGTATATCGAATAAAATTTATAATTTATGCTATTTACTGTACTATTTAACTTTGAGTAGTTATATTCTTTGCGCTTTTAGCTGTCAATTCAAATGAAACAATTAGAACTGATATTAACATTAGTGTAATAAGGACAACAACAAATAAATACATTAAACGGGGATTCCCCACTCAAGTTGTCTAGTTTCATATAGTGATGAGGTGCATTTTAAACTGTAAATCTCGTAATGGTATTAGATTTCTCGTACGTCTGGCAACCCTGGTCGGACACTAAAAATAATGCATATTAGATGGTGGGAGAAACGGGACATTTATGGTGGAAGTTACGGAACTATTACTGAAGTTTCGACGACGAACGAACTGATTATGGCAATTAGATCTTTCTAAAGTAGTGGATTATGTATCTAGAGGTCAGACCGATACTGTAACCTCGTGAATAAAAATGCCATCAGAAAAAAGTTTTGGATGTCGAAATAAGTATGATACGTTACTTTGTATTATGTACTTCACGCTTTTGAACCTTTCTTTTCCCTTTTCTGTCAGTGTTAGGGAAACATATAAGACGCAAAAAGAAGAGATCTCGCCCTATTTCCTGTTCGATACGAACATAGATATAGGCTGAAAGCTGGACTAAAAGTTAGCCAGAAATATAAGAAGGATAAAGGAAAAAGCTTTGTATGGCGGATGGTTCGATCCTGTATTTTTCTAGAACAAATTTGAATAATTTTAGTCTAGGCAAAAAATTAGTCGGATTGAATAAAAGATTTATTTTCAACTTCAAAATGAGGAAAAGTACTAATTTAAGTAAAAATTAACTTTTCAAAATTTTACAATATTTTTTCGTTTTGGGATCTCCTCGAGCTCTAAAAATATGTTTTTGGAACAAAAGTCACTTTAGACCAAACGGACGAGCGTATTGAAACCTGGGAAGATGTTTAACATGCAAATATGAAGACCCATATTGTTTTTGGGAAAAATCGGTGCATGTGCTGAATAGAGATATATGCTATAACAATGTTTTTTTTTATATATAATGATGGTACACTTTATAAAGTTTATTGTTCTATTTATTTTTACAAGAAAGTTTTTGTAAAAAAAATTTCCAAACTTTATAGTTTAGGAAATATTTCAAAAGTATAAAAAAAACAGCTGTTCTTTGGTTCTGTAGATCTGTCAAAAAGAAATTAGTTGGATAGCTAACGAACATGCTTCAGTCAATTATTACATGACGTGGTAACCATGCACATCAAAATATTTAATACTAGCCGTTACCCGTGTGACCGCACGCGTTAACAGAAATTATATTTTCTCCCAATTGGCTGGAACTTTTTAGTTCTGATAGCTTTTCTGATATCTTTGAACTACGAGATGAAAAATAGACAATTCTAGGTTCCACTTAAGTTTAGTGTAGTTCCAAAACCCACCGTCAATATTCACGCGTTGTCGGCGCCCGTAATGCGAATACGACGTGCATATTAGGGCGTTAGAGAGGGAACGAATTTGGTGGAAATAAATGAATATCGTTTTCTTTTTTGATAGGTTCATAAGAAATACTCGGACCGGAAAAGAATATTAGAAATAAATACGAATGTTTGCTTCTTTTTAAATATTTAATAACTTAGATGCGTGATCGTTTAGTCCGGATAATTTTATAAAAATAATTTATTGTGTCGATTAATTATTATTTTTTTTTCAAAGAGAAAACTATTATTTTTTCTGAACATATTACCTCAACAAATTAAGCTATTATCAAACGTTTTGGGGGCGTCCATTAATTATGTTTTATTGTATCTTTCTCGCGTGACAATTGCTAATAAAGCTAAGTGCTTTTTTTTAATCCTTCACAAAATATAATGTTATTGTTCCTTACGGATTCCAATTTGAGAACAATAAAAGTTTTAATTTTGCTTGAAATATCTGTACCTGTAATATATTTTTAACTTAATATTCACAAATTAGTGTAAATTGAAAAAAAAAACAAACGACAGTTCATAGTGACAGTGTTTGCAACTCAAAATAATTAAAAAGATTTTACTCTTCGACAATAAAAAAAATAATAATCGATTTCTATATGTAATTTAGTTTTTCTGCATGGCTTTTTTAAAAATATTTTTCTGACAATTAGATGTATGTTTCATCAAAATGTGTGCGAATTAACACACTCAAATCGATACCACAAATTTTTTCCTTCCCGTATTTATACCGGGTGTTAGTTAAGAAATCGAGGCGTTTTTTATCGGTGTATTTTTTAAAACTTTGGACGTTTTTTTACGTGAAAATGAACATATTTTGTTTAATTTTTTTTTAATTTAGCTTGTAGCTTTTTTGCTAATAATGATTTTTTTAATGAGCGTTTTGGTAAAAAAACTACGAACCGATTTGAAGAAATGTTCAGACAAAAATGTTTTTTTTTCACAAAAAATAATTTCTGACAATAAAAAATGGGGGTTCCCACTTAAAAAACAAAGGTCACCTTTTCCCACTGCTAAGGGCTGAGGTGGTGGGTATTTTTTCAAACGATTTCTCCCTCGATACCCAACAACTTTTGTTCGAACTTTTTTTTTAGATTTAACCCGTTATTTTTTAAAGAAAAAACGTTTAAATTTAAAAAAAAACACCCCGTATATGGATGCCGCTTAGTTTTATAAATGACATAGGTGATAGTGCAGCTTTAGCAGGTGTACTTTCAGAAAGCTGAAATGATTTCTTGTTTTATTCGATTTGATGGAAATTTATCGATGCACTTTCGGTAAGTGGCCGGTAGATATATATATTGTATGCATTTATCCGTTGACAAGGTTTGACAGAAAGTTATCTGAACGGCTCATAAGAACTGTCGCACTATCCCTAAGTTGTCAATATTGTAAATGTGTTTTCATTTTAAAGAACATCTTAGCTTCATTTTGAGCTTGAGAATTTCCCAGAACGTAGAAATCGCGCATTCTACACTTTGTACTTTACTTCGTCAGAGAGAGTATATTATAGGCGCTAACGTCTCATTAATAGTTTTATTTAAGAAACTAGAGTGACCTGTGCGAATTATTCGCACTAAATAAGTATAACAATTATCACTTTACAAAATTATTTTTTAAATATGATTGCAGGTATTCAATTCGTTTCTAATTTTGCACACTGCTTATAACGTTCTTCTTTTTGTTGTATTACAATATGAAGCTCAGATGACAGATCGAAGAAATATTTTACTAAAATTGTCATATAGAGGCGCAAGTAGCAAAAGCGTTTCTAAGCCGTCAGATGGCATCATGCAGCATGGCTCTGACGTTGTTCAGCGTTGCTCTCTGTTTCAAAATTAAAGCCGTTAGATGGCAGTATGCAGTATTGTGTCTGTTGTATTACAATATGAAGGTCAGATGACAGATCGAAGTGTTGACGTTGTTTCAAAATTAAAGCCGTCAGATGGCAGACGTTGTTCAGCATTGCTGTATTTTAATTAATTTACAAAAACAAAAGCAATAATATTTTTTTTAGTTCTCGATGTCAGTAGAGCAAGCAATTATCTGTAAAATGATATATAAGTTATGTGGAGAAATTGTAAGGTTTTTTCTAAAAAGGGAGGCAAACATCTTTAACCTTAGCGTATTAATATATATAATATAGATTGTATTATTTGATGTAAAGTGCCGCTGTATGCAACACGCTGATATCCGATGGTACCAAAAAACGATCTGTAATGCATCTACTTTATTTTCAAGTGGTGATGAGATCTGTCGAAAACTTTCTGTTACATCGTGTAGATTCGTAGGCAGCTAGTACACTGTACACATATGAATGGTACTTATCAATAAGTGCTATTTGTGTGCTCTTCTTCACACACTTTTAGAGATAAATGATAAGTAGGTATCTGTAAGTTATATATTTATCTGTGATTTTCCTGTGCCCTTTTGAATAGTCGTTAATTTGTTATGTGAATTTGAGTAGGATACGAGTTCAACAAATACTAGAGCTGTAACAAACCGTATGTATTCGTTACTGAGTAACGGGTACATCGTCTGACTCGAAGTAACGAATCGTTAATAATCATGATCACTCAATTGTATATATAGAAAAGAAACGAAACGGTTGATTCATGAGTCAAATTTGTTTATTGTAGGAAGACTACGTTTCGACACCAAAACAGGTGTCGAAACGTAGTCTTCCTACAATAAACAAATTTGACTCATAAATCAACCGTTTCGTTTCTTTTCTAACGAATCGTTACTTACAAATTCATTTCGTTACTCGCATCTGTCGTAACCATGCCAGTTCGACTTGTTTGATGGGGTTATACGTTATACGAACGAAGTCATACCGTATCACGTTTGAGACGCGCCTCGATGCGATGCTTATACATGCTTATACACGATTGTATGTCGTATGAAAAGTAACGAGTAACGTAACGACACGAAAGTAAAGGGTTCTTAAGTAACGAGTACATACGGGTACACAATTTCTCGTTACTTTTACAGCTCTAACAAATACTATACATTATTACTTATAGATATAATATTTTCGTTGATATGTCTATGTCTAATTTTGTTCAAAAAAAATACACATATGAGTATAAAATTAAGAAAAGAAATTGTTCTAGAACATTACACAGAAGCCAAAAACCAAACTGATTCACTTTTTTTGTCATAATAATAAAAAAAAGTGTATTAAAAACAGTTACTTTAATATTTGTGCTACTCTAAAAAATCGCATCTGAACAAAGAAATACAAAATTTTGAATGACCGTATTTACGAATATTATTTCTATTCAATTATATTTTTTTCGGAAATTATAAGACGACAAAAACACGTATGTTTCGCCAGTCGTCCGGCAAACAGTGATCACGTTGCTTACACTACACCCTGCAGAAGTGAAATTTACTTACGCAAATCTCAAACGTTTTAAATAAATAATAATATTAGTTTTAGTTTAATATTTATCGAGGTTCGATTTTTCTGCGTCATAAGAACAAAATCTTTAACAGCACAAAAAATATACGCAATATTTGCGAGGCTGTATGGATTTCACAAAAATTTAGGACACGCATAATTCACTTGGAACGTGGAAGGAGAAATGGAACACGTTTTTTTTAAATAAAATACACATAAAGAAAATTTACTTGTCTGATAATATCAATTTACATAAACATATTTTTATTGTGCTTAGTCAATTTATTATCTTTTTTCTTTTTTTACACGTCTTCTCAGAAAATTTATACAAATTTGTTCATAACTCATATTCATAATAGGGTGAATGTACCAGTTTCCGACCATTTTTATGTTTACAATGACGTAAGGTCCGTCGAACTTAGCATTGTTTAATTATAATATTGTATAACAATCATTATTATTTTATTCAACATATTTATTAACGTAAGTTAACATGAATATTATTAAATTCAACATATTTATTAACGTAAGTTTGTAACATGAATATTATTTAATTCAACACATTTATTAATTTAAGTTTTTTAACATGAACACTACTTCCTAGTTCATACGCTCCGCTGCCATCTTGCCTCCGTTTTTCTACATGACCACCAGAGTACACCAGTGGTGGCGTGGCGTTACAATATCCAATATGGCGTCCATTACCTACCCGCAATATTGTCACGGGTGATAAAAAAATTGAATGGTCGATCATAATTGTGTCGATTGTTTCGCTCGAAAAGACCACCGGGTAGTACGATCCTTGAACACCTGATGACACCACAAAATTCAGCTAATAAAATAAAACCGGCAACCTTATGTCTTACGTCATTTATATTATTAGTTGAATTTTGTGTAGCGTCATAAAGACAGTACTACATGGTGATCTCGAGAGCGGAACATGAGATATAACTGCAATGATTTGGGATTTTGTGTCATGTTCTTTTTTAATTTTTTTTTCAAATGATAGATTATTGTGAAACAACATACAGGGATACAGAAATTGATAAGAGTTATTAATCAATATCCCCCTCGCTAAATAATCATTTTATCATACCTGGAACAAGCTCTGGGCGGGTTAATTATATTAGAGCTACATGGAGCTATATGAGTTGTTGAGCATTATAGTGTGTTCACTTTTATATTACCAGGCGCTCGAAACGAATGGGGCTTGTTTTCTGTTTGTTTTTTTATCCGTTTATAGACTGTATAATTATTTTAAACTAAAATGAGATGTCCGTCTGTCATTCCCATTTATTTCAGACACGTTTTTGTATATTTTCTGACATCAAATGAACATGGCTAGACCAACTTTGATAAACTTGGCACTCAGAAGTGGGTATAAAAATTAGCCGCCTCTAGGCAACGATCCAGCCTTTTTGAAGTAAAACTTCTTTACGCACGCCTGACTTGAAGAGTAAGCTGGTGAATGCGTGACGAGAGATTTACGGAAGTGTGATCGGGCGAGGCGAACGGAAGTTGAGAGGGAGATATAAGTTAGTGAAGATAGAAAGAGGACGACAAATACTTCACTGGCTAGTGGCGCCATCAGGTGGCCGAAAATATAAGCAGTACTAACAATAGAATGACACATACTTTACTTGCCAATGGCGCTATCGGGTGACAGAAAAAAGTTTTGTAAACCTACTTTAAATAATATTTCATAAAGATTTACGCTTAAAATCCTACGAGAGCTAAGTAATTGCAATGTATTACTTTTGTTTTCATTATCTTTATGTTTATATTTCTTTTAGACTGTTCATTTCGTTCTTGAACAATTTTATAAATTAATATTTTGTTCAATACATTAAATATTCTACGTTTAAAGTGAATAAAATTGTAAAATCATTTTAAAGTTTATATTTTGTGAATTTTCGGGTGAATAATAACAAATTATGGCAGGAAGAAGTTTTACTTCAGTCGTGTTGTTTAAAGCACACTCTTTTTTTTGCTATAGGTGAAATTTTGGATGACTATAATAAAAGATGAAGGTACAGACGTCATATTTCAGACTACAAAAATAATACAGTGTAAACTCTTTATAACGAAACTCAAGGGACCGAGCATTTTTTATCGTTATAGAGAGTTACCGTTATATGGAGTGAAGAAAGAAAAACAATCAAATTAACAATAATCTTCAATGTACTGTATAATCTCTTTATAACGAATTTTAAGGGACCGAACATTTTTTTCGTTATAAAGAATTTTCGTTATATGGAAGGAAGAAAGAAAAATAACCAATTTTTCAATGTGGTGGAATAATCTTCATTAAATAATAGGAATTTTTCGATAAGTTTGGCGTCATCAAGTGCTTGTTGAATAGATGGTGATGGTTCAGAATGGTCCTCTTTATGTCTGTAAACATTTGCTGACGCCTAAATATGAACATATTTCTTCGTAATAGAGAATGACTGTTGCGTTATAAAGAGGGTATTAATGTATAGGTTTTAAGGTAAACCAACCAAATCGTAAAAATTTCGACGTTATAGGGAGTTTTTCGTTATAACGAAGGACGTTATAAAGAGTTTACACTGTATTTAAAGGATCCTATCAAGTCACTGAACTGTTTGTGTGTACCTATAAAGCGTGCAAATAAGTCAGAAGAAATTATCAGTTTTATTAGTGTTGATGCACATTGACGTGGATTGATTTGGAGATGGGGTCCGTAATTGAGTTCCACTAGACGTTGATAAACCGGGCGTAGCTCTGCGCGCACAGGGGCTGTCCGTAAGCCCGCTCGTAGCACACTGTCAGGGTTATCCAATATCTTCAACCGCAGCTTAATTTAGCTGAACCATTCGAAATGTAATACATACATTTTTTTTTGAATGTCACCAACTTCTAGAATCTACGCTCACCATATCAATGACTATTTCATAAATCAAGAATCCAAATGCTTTCACAACTTGAGAACTGGGGGTTTGTAATAAATGGGCAATGGAAACGCCGTATAAGCCCATCTATTTGAATGTTTTCTTAACTGAAAGGTGATCTGGAATCGATTATTTTTAAAATAAACTATTTCAACCCTACCTGCATGTTTTTTTTTTCAAAGATCACAATACTGTTCTTTTGATAGAATTGTTGTTGATACGCCCCTGTTTTAAATTTGATTTGAGCACTGCAGCAGTCCTTTGCGGAAACTGCATGGCAGTTGACGATCCTAACCTCAAATTTGATTACTTGTAGTCCATCTTCTTTTGGTTATTTAATAGTACTTGAATACTACGTATTATAAGCAGAAAACATTTTGTCATGATGATGATGATAAATTTGCTAAAGGAAATACTCATCTATTTCCGACCTGAATCAATATGTAAATAAAAAACTTTCATATTTGCCAAGCCTTAATATTTAATCGATTTTTGAAAAAAGTAATAGCCAGTAATCGATTTTGAGATTCCGATTTGACTCTAGATGTCTAATGAAATTTGAATTTTGATAATATGTATTAATAAATTGATTTGGTTGCCATTCAATTTTTTGGCACAGCTATTTTTAATAAAAAATTAAAATTGTTAATTATTCGTTGCCATGGTTACCTACATATAATATGTTCCACGTGTTCGCAATAAAATTATCTACCTGGTTTTATGCCAGAAATCAAAATGTCTACCAAACTTTGGTATTTTATATACATATTTTACTTTCTATTGGTAATAAATTTATTTGAAAACTCGATAATTACATTACAGAAATAAAATTAAGGAGGTTGAGCCGTTTTACGAAGATAATGAAAAAAATCTGAAAGTTTTTTTAATAGATTTTTTTATGACAAAATTTTCTGTAAAAAATCCAAAATCATTAGGAGATTTATGAAGTTAAAAATTAAAAAAAACCTTTACATGTAGTCTTATGGAAAATATGTCAACCTAGCATGCAAACGGTACATTTTAATTTTTTGCAAATAACCAAATAATGTCAGCAGTTCCGAAAACTCACTATGTAAAGCATCGATGTCTTACGCGTATTTTAATATTTTTTCCAATTTAATTAGGAGACTTTTAACCAATAAAAAAAATTATTAAACCGTGGCACTTTTCGATTATGGACTTTTATTCTTGACAATTTTAACAATTTTAACTGAATTTTCAACTTTTTAATGATTTAATATTAATTTTTATTACTTCTAATTTCTTTTTTTAATTATTTACTGCAAAAAATATGTAAAATACAGATATTTACATAAATTTATTTTTTCTAACCTAACTTTGCACAAAAAATTCAAAAGTTAGTCCATTAAGTAAAATACTGAAATAATTAATTAATATAAAAAAAAAAATTATTTATGCCTTTATGACAATAATTTATTGGTATCATCGACTTATAACCTTTTGTAAAAATTTATTATGGAAAAGTTCCCATTTAGAATTCGACTTACTTTTGATTGGGACTGTAACGCATCAACCTCCTTAACAACTTAAATTTTTTATTAAAAATAGCTGTGCCGAGAAATTGAATGGTAACCAAATCGATTTACTTTATTAATATGTTATATTATCAAAATTCAAATTTCATTAGAAAACTCGATGAGTGGAGATCGAGCCAAATCGGGATCTTGTAAGGTATATTTTGTTTTTCGACTATACCAATCGTTGTTCTGCACTAAAAGCATATAAAACAAGCAAACTTCTGTAACTAGCTAGAAATTTTAATCAGTTTAAAATTATTCCCACGACGGCTATTAACGAGCGTTCCGTCGTTTAATTTTTACACTTTTTAACTACAACTCGTTAAGATTTTTGAAATCAGTGGCAAACTTTTTACTGCGCCAACTTCCATTCCTTAATTTATTAAATTTTATTTCTTACATTCTTGAATATTTACAAAACAGTATAAGAAAACTTTCATTTACATAGATAGTAGTCAAGTATATAACGTCACAGATGAATTGTTAAATTATACAAAATATGTTTTATTTCTTACTAGCTTGTACCAGCGGATTCACTCGGATTAATATCGATTTCTACAGTAATTTCATCTTATGCATAGTTGGATAAAAAACGACGTAACCTATATTTTAGATATTATTAATAGTAGGTATATTAAAATGACATGTAAACGACGACTTTCAAAGTAGTACGCATAAATATTTAAACGTTTTAAGTTATGCTTGTCATCTAACAGTCAAAAACAACTATAAGTTCTCTACTGACTTGGGTCGGCTTAGGCAGAACTTTATCTTTATCGATCGTAGCCGTATTAAAAAAGTAGCCTGTACTTTTTAAGCTATGTGTGCGAAATTTCATTAAAATCGGTGCAGTCGTTGTCGAATCATGTTCGAAAAGACTGACAGATTAAGATACAACTTTTATGCGAAAAGAACTGAATATTAGAAGAAAGATTATTTCATTCTGAATTTTTAGTGTATTTGCCATAAGGCACTTACACTATTGGCGTCGGTCGGATGGCGGGACCTAGGGGTCGGACCAAAATTTCTCGACGTTTCATAAGTTTCTAAGAAGTTTGGCACCATTTTTGGAAATGTTTATATATATATGTATATATATATATATATATATATTTATATATTTATATATATATGTGTGACCACGATAACTCTCGACAGACTTAATCGATTTAAATGAAATTTGGTCCACATGTTGGAATCCATCATCGCAAGAAGCCTATTTAAAATGGGCCCAATCGGGTTATTTTAAGGGGGGTATTTAGGGGTTGAAAAATGTTTTTGGGCCCAAATATACCGAAAAAATTCTCAGAATCGTTTCAAATTTATAATTTAACCCTTTAATAATTATTGAAATGTGCTGCTAAAATTTTAATAAAATCGGCCCGACAGAACCGGACTTACAAATTTTATGAAAACGCAAGTTTATTGATATGGATTTACATACTGAAGGGTGTATATAATTTGGTACAGATGTTAAATTGGTATATAGTATTGAAATTAAGTAAAAAATGTTGTTTTAAGGGGTGTATTAGAGGGTAATTTTTTTATTTTGTCCAAAAACAAAGTTAAGTTCATACAATAGAGCCACACTGCTTATAAAAGCAAATACACTATATTGTCGGCAGGGTTTCGCACTGCGACCCGAGTTTTTTAGAGTTGGTACAATTAAAAAAATGTTATATTGCGATAGGTATACAATACATTCAAATTTTATACTATTTTTTCTGGGTAATGCCTATACCCTGTATATTTGTACTGGCAATAAATTTAAATGAGATCTGACAAAACAAACCCCACATTATAAAATATTCTTTTGGTGTCTTAAAGCCTTTTCTTCAGACACGTTTTCACAGACTTACCACGAGTTAATATTCTTAACCGTTTAAAATACAAAACCGTGAACGTTATTACCACGCATGCTCCGTGCTGTCGGTATGTATTTTCAGTTAATCGGCTTACGGCTAACCTTAAGCCACAATCCTCTTAAAGGGGCTCCGCCGCCTGTCTCTTCATTTTAAATTACATTACAAAAATAATCTTGATCAATTTCATTTCACTCGGAGATTATAAACAGAAATGTTTCTTAACTTTTGAAAGTGTTATAAATTAGATGTCATTTTTATCAGCCTCGATATCAAACTTTCGGCCCTTGCGGTGGAATAATATACTATTAAATTATGGCTAGTAGCGTCCGAAGGCGGGATAATTACCTTCAATTTGTCGGAAAAAATATTTTTTGAAGTAAAACTTCTTTAGGCACGTTTGACTTGGGGAGTAAGCTGGTAAATGCCTGACGAAAGCGTTTACGGAAGTGCATCAACGGACGAGGCGAACGGTGCGTGATCGTTCGTGGCGAACGGTAGTTGAGAGGGAGATATAAGTTAGTGAAGATAGTAAGAGAGAGAGTTACGTTTCGTATATTGGAAGTTGAGAGGGAGATATAAGTTAGTGAGTGCCACAAAGACGGAGCATTAATCGAAATTCTTTTTTTTTTTGGACAACTATTTGACGTTTAAAATGAAAACAATTGTTTTTGTATCAAAAATACATTTCATCGAATTTTGCTGCATTTTGTAACGGGAAATAATGTAGGTTAGTTAATAAATCCTTTTAAATGTATTATAAATTACTAGCGGTCCCGCCCGGTTTCACCCGGGTGCAAAAGAACGAATGGGGAAGGAAGGGACATGAGTACACACATTCATCTTAGTTTACCGAGATGAATGTTGTGTTCAAATTTCATGATGATCGGAGTTACCGTTCAAAAGTTTTTGTCGATAAAGAGCAGTATTTAAACGTTTTTTAACTAATAATTTTTTTTAAATGAATTAAATAAAATTAAAATAAATTTAAATGTAAGCCTTAGAAGAAAGTAATGTAAAAAATAAAAAAAATAAATAAAAATATATTCACTCAACGTGGGGCTCGAACCCACAACCGTGATATTGACAGTCGTATGCGCTACCGATTGATCTACCTGAGGTTGTGTTCTTTCATCACTAATATGAGTATATCTAGTTACTGTATTTCACATGAATAGAAGCTTATTTTTGAGATACTTTCTGCAACATTTTTCATTAAAGCTCCGCTCCTAATGGTCGTAGCGTAATATTATATAGCCTATAGCCTTCCTCGGTAAATGGGCTATCCAACAAAAAAAAATTTATTCAATTTGAACCAGTAGTTCCTGAGATTAGCGCGTTCAAACAAACAAACAAACTCTTCAGCTTTATATATTAGGATAGATGCTAATAAATATATATATACATATTTTGCTTATTAATTAATCAAAAATTATATTTTAAACATTTCGTTTTGTAGATATGTGCTAGTGCTACAAAAGTGAGGTTATATTGTGTCGTTAAATCAGGATGTCTAATCAAAATATGGTGATAGATTACTATCGAATATTATTGTATCATTATTGTATATTATTATATATGGCAGTAAGAAGTTTTACTTGAGTCGTGTGGTCTAAAGCATACTCGCTTTTTTAGATCAGATACGATTAGGAACGTGTAACAAATGTTTTAGGCCGGAACGGGAGGGGGGGGGGCTCTTTTAAATTGGTTTACAGACATAAATCCTTCCCGCATATGAATATGATTGAACTGAGAGTAGTTTTCATTAGAAAGGGCCCTCTGCAGCGCTCTGTTTGAATAATTTTATGTAATTTACAAGAACATCGAGTCAAAGGGATTAAAACGCGGAGGGCGGGGGGCAGCAGCTCCATATTATGCATATGCTTGCGTGTTTAAAATGCATGCTGTGCGTCCAGTAGCGGAGAAACCATTGGCGGCTGATATTAAATTTAGCCCTTTGACTGTATGCATGTTGAAAAGGCGAAACGGCGTGTTTTGAATGTACATAAATAGTTTTTTTTTCATACCTTGATCGAAAGTACTTACTTTCGGCATCAATTGTAAGGTAGAATTCAAATCTTTGATTAACGTCTGATTAGAACTCTTCAATTAATAAAATTATCGACCAATTTTTCAGATAATATATTAACAAAAAATATAATTAATACATTAACGTTTCAATCCGGTTTTGGACCTTCTTCAGAACTGATCTAAAAAATATAAAAAATAATTAATTTGTAATAAAAAATAGAGAATAGTTACTTCTTACCACAACAAGTTTATTAGTGGATGTACATTGTACATTTCGAGAGAGAGTTTAGTGTATTGCTGAAGATGAGAGCATAGCTCTCGAAATGTACATCCACTAATAAACTTGTTGTGGTAAGAAGTAACTATTCTCTATTTTTTATTAGGTTCAAACCACAGTGCTCCTAATATTTTTGTAATTAATATGTAATTTCTAATTCGCTTTATATAAAATTCTTTAAAAATTATTAATAATATCAAAATATTGAAAAAATAATAACAAACATTTTTGTTTTTAAATTGTTTATTATTTTTTCAATATTTTGATAGATATTATTAATAATTTTGAAAGAATTTTATATAAAGCGCGAATTAGAAATTAAATATTAATTATTTTTTATATTTTTTAGATCAGTTCTGAAGAAGGTCCAAATCCGGATTGAAACGTTAATGTATTAATTATATTTTTTGTTCATATATTGTCTGAAAAGTTGGTCGATAATTTTATTTATTGTAAGGTAGAATGTCTCACATTTATGCATTGGCGGGATTACACGCACTGATGCGGGAAGTACGTAGTACGTTCGGGCGGAAGTAAAGAAAAAAATAACCTCTCAACTGTTGTTTAGATGCCGTTTCCATAGCAACCCTATTGAATTTTAGCTAATAGTCGCGAACAGCTGTCGTTCGTGTTTTTACGTATAACCTCAAAGCCGATTTCTTGGAATTTTTCTGTGTTTTTATGTAATTAATAAGTACTTAATCAATGTATTTAATAAGCGTACTTACGACCAAGGAATGAAGAAAAATAGTATACACCACACTGACCGAAAGTTTGATATTTTTGCACTGCGCGTCATAACGCTCTCGGCTTCGCCTCGAGTATCAAGGCATGCAGTGCAAGAATATCAAACTTTCGGCCCTTGTGGTGTAATATACTATTCAATTATTAATTAATAAGGAAATAATAGTTTGCCAATATAAATTGGTGTTAGGTTAGGATTAAATAATCTAGCTGTTGGTTGCTCTTAAAAAAACTACACACTTTTTTGAAGAAAAAAAAAACCCTATTTTAAACCAAATTGGTGCGGCAATAAACTGTATGAAAATAAATAAAACAGCAGCAGTGGCGACCCTGTCGGCAATAACAAAACCTCACATAAATGTAACAATAAACAAACATACCGTAACACATACAAACTGTATATACATAACGTAACGTCATAACATAATATTATGTATGTTGGAAATTATTGTTTTGAGGATTGACTTCATCCACCCCTTTTTCCTCCCCTTCATTCGCGAAGCAATAAAAACGGTCGCTGCTCTGCTATTGTGCATTAATTCCAAAGATTGTTTTCGTTCTACCCGTTTAAATGCTATAATTTAGAGCGAGTAGGCCGTGGTTTTTGTTAAAATGTTTTTAGGGTTCCGTACCTCAAAAGGAAAAAAGGAATAGAATCACTGTTGTCCGTCTGTCTGTCAAGAATTTTGGGAATCAAAATCTATAGGGTACTTCCCGTTGATCTAAAATCACGAAATTTGGCAAGAAGCAATGTCTTATAACGAAAAATCCGAGACACAAAAAAAAATTGCACTCCGGGAGTGCCGGCAGAAGTGAAAACTTGAATATTAACGTCTTACGAATTTTCGATCAGGTCACGTGTCCTGACGCGAGTTTAACATTTTTTACCCATTACAAAAAAAGTGTACAAAAGTTTTCGTCTTACGAATTTTCGACCAGGTCACGTGTCCTGACGCGAGTTTAACATTTTTTACCCATTACAAAAAAAGTGTACAACGCCGCTAAAGAAGTTTTCACTTCAAAAATGTTTTTAAACCGTGACAACACGCTACGCACGTACATAGTAACAGTTCTAATATACAAAACAAGCGTCCGCTACCGGTGCGTTTATACAGCACAATATGAGAACTCTCGCATACAACACGGTACGACAACTAGGCTATCAGATATAGTCAAGAGGTGCAATAAGTCCATCTGAACTCATTGCAATTACACGCTTAGTTGGCAAACTTACCACGACTTCGTTAGGGCGCCAATCGAAGCCTATTAATGTCAAAACGATACAAAAGAAATTTTATCAAAATCGATTCAGCCGTTTATTTTTATTTAAACAAAAATCTGTAAAGTAGTGCATATTTTAGGGTTTTCTACCCGGACGAAGCCAGGACGGAATGTAATTCGACACAAGCGAATTTTCCGTGCGATCATTTTTTTGACGTGATAACGTCTTATAAATTGATGAATCACCAATCTTATAAATTGATAAAACACCGGCTGCATGCACGAAAAAGTGTAACGTTCCTAACGTTCCGCCTGACCCTGTGCGTGCTTTTCTCGAAAACGGCCCTAACGATTTGGATGAAATTTACTGAAAAGGGATTTTGGGGGGCAAAAAATCTCTCGAAAAAATCGTTTTCATACAAATTTTATCATTATAAAAATCAATTTTTTGACGTATGAAAATACTTAAATATTGTAAGTAGGTTTTGGAATTTTATATAAACAATGAAACAATTGTTTCCAAAATATTATGACAGTTAATCTTTGAGACTTAAAATAAATACGAAAGAAAGAAAGTTAAAAAAAACAATTATATTATAGGTGGTGAGTAATTTTAATAAATAAAATTAACCTAAATTTGAAGCAAAAGATGCAATATCATAGATTCGAATTATTATAATTATTATATAAATTTAGGTTATGTATTACGGAATACGTTATCACGTAAAACTATCGTCCGTAAACCGACTTTACAGACAACCAATTTTTTTATCGCAACGAGGTAATAAACTACTAACGCGAAGCATCGGTATAAAAGCACAGTGCGGAATCTGAACTGCGTTGCGAAAGCAAAGTTATTGTCGGTAATAAGTAATTTTCCGAGCAAACGAATCCGATCATTTATCCGCAGCTGATTACATTTGCTTTTCACCCCCCTCAATATTGCGAGGCACTCAAACCCGCGTGTACTACACTACAATATGCGCCCCCCCTGCACTGCACTGTGCTACATATGCTTCGGCCACCCACCGTACCTCGCCTTGTGACACGCTTATTCCCTCGACGCAGTGCCGTTCGTCAAATTATTATCAATGTGAAAAATAACTATAATAGTTTAGAGTGATAATGATCCTGTTTAAATATTAGAAGATTAAAGGATTAAACCTGGTGGCATAAGATAATGAACTTTGCAAATACTGAAGGTTTTTAAGCTATTACATAGCTTCTATCGCGGGCTTTGAGCGCGGCGACCGAATCAAAAAATTCCGTAACGAAAAAAAACCTAACACCCCCACTCCGACCGGCACATATAATATTATAATATAAAAATAACCTAAATTATTTAGGTTATGTGCAGAGAAAGTATATATGATATTATATCTATATAAATGTACATCGCGCGAAATTTTATGATCAAACTCTTAATATCGTTCTTTTTGTTCAAATTTTTTGAATGAATAATTGTTTTGGTGTGTAATTACACTATTTATACCTTATTATTTATACCTAGCTATTTTCGTTTTAAAGAGAAGAAAAACTTAAAGACCTAAAAAGAATATGCAATAGCTTTACCGCGGCAGTCCCCGAGTGCCACCCGTATTTTTTTTTATTGCATTTTATTGTCAGACAATAAAATGCAATTAAAAAACCTTCAGTATTTGCAAAGTTCATTGATCCTATGCCACCAGGTTTCACCCTTTAATCTTCTAATTATTATCAATATTATGCAGATCTGACATAGTACGTGAGGAATTTACTTGTGGCGCGGTCAATATGGCGTCATAAAATAGACATAAATTAAAATCTCTGCAGGAAGATGGGCTTTTCCATATTAATAATAATATAGAATAGCTGCGGCGAAAGATGAAGCCACCGCGTATTAGTGACGTATTGCGCCAGCCTTCTAGCTTTGCTATTGGTTGTTTCAGAGATCCATGTGCGTCGAGTGTTTATTTTTATTCTACCGCTATAAATGGATATGTCGAATTTACCGTCTGCGGGCAAGTGGGCGTTCACTAGCATATATTATGGATGACGTGCCTGGCTTCAACTCTCACCGCGGGCACTATATAATAATCACGATGTTTTCATTAAAAAATCTCGACTTCTGGTCTAGATCGGAAGTCGTAATATGTACCTTTCAATAGCCCTATCGGTGCCCTACAATTTTTGTCTGAAATTTTTTCGAAATAATCGAGTCCAACTGAGATATAATTTTGTCTCAAGATAAATGTAGGATTGCGACGGCACTGAGTAACAATTTCGCGAGGGAAATTCCAATTGGATTCCCTTAGTCTGTGCGCAGAGACACAGGTCGTGCGCATCTACCTATGGTTTGTGTGCACGTATGTTGTATAACACGGAAGAAGGATTCTAAAACTGAGCACATCTATATTTATATAAAATTCCCGTGTCACAATTTTGTTCACGCTAATCTCCGAAACCACTGAACAGATTTTAATGAAATTTTGTAAATGTGTCTTGTTTGGTGCAACTTACGCTATAGGATAGTTTTTATTAAATATTTTGTACAAAATTACGGTATTTTCTCAAAAAAACCGTTTTTAGCAACACGTAACGACATCTGTTCTATCAGAAGTCAGTTTTGTTTGTTTCTGAACTAATAGTTCAGAAGCAAACAAACAATACTGTTTAGTACCAAATAGCGACGTCTGTTAGCATTTGCAATTTGCTCAAATTTAGTTCAGCCGCCGAGCCGCAAGCGAAATACATTTTGCAGAATTATATCTATTGCACCCGGGTGAAATGGGACAGACCGCTATAATATTATAAAGAGGTAAAGTTTGTAAGTTTGGATTTAGGAAGCAATCTCCGGAACTACTCATCCGATTTCAATTTTTTTTCCACCAATATTTAGAATGGACCTTCAATATGGATACAGGTTTTTCGTGGAGACCAATTTTGCAACGCAAATCGGCGAAAAAACGGCGACAATCTACAAATTCGGGCGAACTGCGAAGCCGAACCAGACCGCTAGTATTCCGTAATTTTGCTTTATTCATCAAGTTTTTTGCGCTTTTGTGCGCAGATATGTCGTATTGCCCATATAGAAACTTTAAAGATATATGGTTCTCAAAATTTCAAATAAAACAACCATAACCGCATTGCTGAATGCGTCCTCCGGGGTTTGCTACTCTGGGGCTGGTCCCGGTTGCCAGGCTCAAGTTACGACGTTGATAATTTTTACAGGAAAAAAAATCCTCTTGAAATATTAACTTTGATGAAATTGTTAAAGTCTCGCCACAAATTTTGAAGTAGCAATTTCTATTAAAATTTTTTTCTCGTAAATAAATAACATAACTGTAGCCAACTTGATGGCACAAAAAAAGTTTGCAGCGCTTTTAGGTAAAATTTTAATTTTTGCGTTTTAAAAACACGTGAAAATATGAGTCATCGTCAGCGAATAGCTCCGTATATATTCACTATACAGTTTGTGGGTCTTTCCCCGTTATTCCTGCATGAGCTATAGTGTTATAGCTCAGCCAGCACAACGTCACCCTCGGAGGGAAGGAGGAATAGAGGTTTAGGTGAATGGATTTCCCTACTGAGGTTAGCAGGGATGTAGTCTTCTTTGTGCAGTAAACAAAATAGAAAATGTATTACAAAAAGTATTTTTGCAGTATTCAATACCTACCAATGCATAACAGCTATCACACACAAATATGAAATAGTTGGCAAGACCAAAAGTGCACATCCCGCTAGTTTTCCATTGTATGATAAAAAAATAACAATTAAAAAATATTTTTTATAAATTTAAAAAGATTTAAAAATTTAAAGAAATAAATAATTAAAAATTGAAAAAATATTTTTTTTAAGTTTGCAAAAATAAAAAAAATTAAGAACTGTACATAATATAATATATAATTAATATCAAGTGGAATAAAATAAAACAAAATAAAAAGAAAAAAAAAAGAAAAAAAATCAATGATTTCGTAAGGAATCGAACCCAGGACTTTGCCCTTGGGGATCCAACGGCATAACCATTACGCCACGGCGGCCTAATACGTGTAGTGGTGTTATCACGGTATAGAAGTGTAGCACTTGTTTTATGGATTACACTATATTTACACAGCAATTATTATATTGTTTTTTTAAACTATTAGCTGTCAAAAATAATAAAATAAAACTGTTTATAAAAATTAAACTACTGAACACATTTTAGTGAATTTAAATAGGGTTCTGGTCTGATAGTAAACAAAGTGAATAAAATATAACCCAAGGCAATCCGACCAAAATTGCGATCTGTAGAGTCGTGACGTACGTACATACGTACGTACATACGTACAGACCAACCGACAACTGCTGTTTGAGATTTTCAATTACAATTTTAATAGTATTTATGAACTCGAATTGATTTAAAAATGGTTCTGTTTTATAGATTAGAATCTCCTCTTTTCAAAAAGCTTCAATTTGAATGGATTTCGTGTGAAATTAACTTAGATATAACTTCTTATATGAACGAAAGTCAGCTCTGACGCACAAAGCGATAATAAAGCACATACCGCTAGTTTAAAGGTATGTGCAATAATCATTTGAAAATAAAAGAAACAATAAAATAGTACTAATGGGTTTTTTTCAAGTATTTAAATTTCGTCTAGACGGAAAAACGTGTATCCCGAATTTTTGTCTGTCTGTACATCGCACTCAAAAACATCTACGCCGATTATATAGTACTTTGACAGTTATACAATATTATAAAACCCACGCAAAACTATTGAATAAATCAACAGACGTGTAAATGTGTATATGTTTACAGTTGTCCCCTTCCTTTCTCGCGCTCAAGACTACTCCTAAATTCAAATCTTTGATTTACGTCTGAATAGAACTCTTCAAATAAATAAAATTGTCGACCAATTTTTCTCAGACCAATATATTGACAAAAAATAATAAAGTTACAAATCAATATAACACAAGATGACGTTTCGATCCGGATTTGGATCTTCTTCAGAAATATCTAAAAAATATAAAAATTAATTAGTATTCTTAGCCCAGTCATATCTTACACTAAAAATCGCTAATCTCGCAAAATAACGTGTAGTTCTGATTTTTTAATATGTTGTTAGGAGTACTACATAGCGTAATCCAAGTTTGCAGCTTCGAAAGACCTGTGCTAACTTTGCAGCACTCAAAAAACCACGAAATTTTCGCAGTTTTTTTGGTATTCTTAATATAGGTCTTAAGCTATGCATTTTTTAATTAAGTTATTTATTATCTAATAGAAATCACAAAAGATTGAAAGTTTGAATGATTCAAAAAATTATGAAAAATTAATAACAAACAAATTTTATAATACGTAGTCATGGATATAAAGTACCCATAAAGAAAAAAATATTTGAAAAAACAAAATATTATTTCAAAATAATATCATAAATATTACTTAAATTTTCCGTATCTAATTGAGCATTAAGAGAGTTTTTATTAGATTTTATATATAACATTTCCGAAATACTTCTTTTAAAATAATTACTTTCATTATCTAAAATTTTAACACTATCCCAATTAATTTTATGGTCGTATTCAATTTTATGCTTAGTTACGACATTATGTTTATCAGGGAGTTGTTTATAATTGCTTTGATGTTCTTTAATTCGTGTTTTATTATTTTTTGTCACTATATTGGTCTGAGAAAAATTGGTCGACAATTTTATTTATTTGAACTACTCCTAAATATTTCCCCTTTAACGTCTCAGAAAATTTCAAACAGATATGCCGCTAAAGAAGTTTCACAGATAAACTGCGCTGCAACTCTGGTTGGAAATTGTGCAGGGTGGGATGCGCAGCAGCACACGAGACTGGAATCCTGTTGCACGCACCGATGCGGAACCGGTCAACACCCGGGCACCTGCATCGCATTCACTGATTGTGAAATCGAACCTATCTACGCCACACAAGGCGATTATCGCGCTCATAAAGGACTCGAAACACTCACCTGAAAACGTTCTATAGCTTTTTGATACGCCGAGGCGAGGCTTTTATTATTTTTTTTATAAACTTTATCTCTCGATGCGAAATTTTCAACCGCAAAAAAGAAGCTGTGTATTTTACACTATACTCTACAGAAGTAAAACCGGTATTGTAAAAACAATAAAGTTATTTTAGTTCCTTTTTTAAAAAAAGAGTTAATAAAATTGCATAGAAATTTTTTGTCTTGTTTAATATTATTTTCACATAAAAAAATATGATTTTATTTCTGATATGCGAATGTCAAGAAATACGCGAATATTGATGACGTCACTAGTAAGTACTACTTTAAAATTAGTTTCAGGAGTTCGTTAAATATAGATTAAACGGGAGAGGTCGCGCAAAGGTCACATTATGATTTATTTTCTCTGTGAGTGATATTAGAACCTGAAATGTCACTCTGACATTTATTTGGCGTTAAAACACGAGCGTAAAACGAACACCTATGTTTTATTGATGATGAAAGCTTTTTACGGTGATGTTTTGTTTAAAAGCTGTCTAAAAGAAGCCAAAGAGAGGATTGGTAATAATTACAGATAAAGGAGAAAAGAAAGTAAACTTTCTTAAAAAAGTATTGAAAAATAAATATTCTACTTTTGAGTTTTGTATTATTTGGTAACAAACTCAGAAATGTTGATATAAAGTTTGTACAAAACTAAACAATCTATTTTTAGAGAACTTTCGTAGTGTAGTCATCTGAATTTATTTGCTTACAGAAACATTTTTCTTGCCCTGTATATTTATATACTTTCTTGCAGAATATTTTGAGGTAAATTTCTTTCCTGGTGAGTGTCTTTTCTTACAGAAAACTTTATCAGTAATTATGCGATGAATAGTTCTCTTTGATTTTCATGTAGTTATGAAGATGGCTTCTTAAGAGACGTTTACTGTATTGTGTCTTCAATTTACTTTCGTCTTATAGAGAGAGAATTTCGAGGGAGATCCTTTTTGAAGCGTCTTCTTAGAGATCTTTCCCTTTTTTTGTTACCTTCAAAAGGCGACCCTTATAATAGATTATGCTGCGTCAATGTCATCAAATAAAGGGTTGGACAATAAAACTTGTATAGTTTACACATATTGTCGCTTCTCATCAGTTCCGAGTACTTTTTATTCGAGCGTAATCTGTCAATTGGATGAGTAATTGGTGTTTGAATGAGTAAGGACTATACTATATACGTGTCATTGTAAATACGACGTGTAAACATTAAAGAATACTACATAATAACAGACGATGACGACATACAGAATATATGAGAAAGCCTTTCAACGGGAAATTCTCTGATGATAGTTATACCTATTTCCTTTTTCTCTGCTGAGCTTCGTATATAGGGTAATAGCTATAATTTATATGTTGTCTCTAGGATTGCACTGGATGTGGAATGTTAAAACATATTCCACGATGTCAGTGCTCCGTATTCCGTATCAGAACACTCGTCAAATCAATTCGGTGTATTGTCTGGTATAGGTTATTTTTTTCTCAAAATATCGTATTTCTTATTTTATACTTTTATTTATTTATTTATTTTATTTTCCACACGCTTTAAAGTCATACTCCTGCCCTAACACTGGCTTCAGCCAAGCTGGGCAGGATTATTCCAACTTTAAAATTTATATAAAAAAACAAACAATGTATTTATCACTATTTTGGAATTAAATAAATAAAATAGAAAGTTAAAATTTGGTATATTTGTAGGAAGTAGTGGTCCAACGGGTGGACGGGGCAATAACACATTTTTAAACGCTTTATATTAGCTTGGGTTGTAACTAACTATGTATGTATGTAACTAACTATGTATGTATGTCCGTAACGGAATCTTTGAGCATAATTTTCACCAATTTCCCGAAGTCTGATTAATTTGAAACTTTGCATACGTATCAAGGACCGATGACAATGCAATAATTTGATAACAGTTTCCCATTATCCTTATTAGGACCCCCAGGATTAATAAATTCTTTTATAGATCCTCTGTAGTAAACGCTTTATTTTCACCAATTTCCCGAAGTCTGATTAATTTGAAACTTTGCATACGTATCAAGGACCGATGACAATGCAATAATTTGATAACAGTTTCCCATTATCCTTATTATTAAACGCTTTATATTAGTTTGGGTTGTAACTATGTATGTATGTCCGTAACGGAATCTTTGAGCATAATTTTCACCAATTTCCCGAAGTCTGATTAATTTGAAACTTTGCATACGTATCAAGGACCGATGACAATGCAATAATTTGATAACAGTTTCCCATTATCCTTATTAGGACCCCCAGGATTAATAAATTCTTTTATAGATCCTCAGTAGTAAACGCTTTATTTTCACCAATTTCCCGAAGTCTGATTAATTTGAAACTTTGCATACGTATCAAGGACCGATGACAATGCAATAATTTGATAAAAGTTTCCCATTATCCTTATTATTAAACGCTTTATATTAGTTTGGGTTGTAACTATGTATGTATGTCCGTAACGGAATCTTTGAGCATAATTTTCACCAATTTCCCGAAGTCTGATTAATTTGAAACTTTGCATACGTATCAAGGACCGATGACAATGCAATAATTTGATAACAGTTTCCCATTATCCTTATTAGGACCCCCAGGATTAATAAATTCTTTTATAGATCCCTAAACTAAAAAGTGAAAAATAAAATATAGTTTAAAAAAAACTAAAAAACACGCTTTATATCGGACTAAAAAGTAAAAAATAATTGTTTTAAAATAAGCTTAAAAAGCGTTGGGCGCTCGATGTACGAAAATGTGGAACAAAGCGCCCCACGCTTTTTAAGCTTATTTTAAAACAATTATTTTTTACTTTTTAGTCCGATATAAAGCGTGTTTTTTAGTTTTTTTTAAACTATATTTTATTTTTCAGGATTATCGCGTTTGGTACCAAATAAAAGCTTATAAGAGTACAAGTTCAAAAATATATCAATAGCTTTTTTTCAAAAATACCTTAAAAATCAATGGCCCGCCTCACGATCTAATAAAATATCACTGAGAAAAATCGAAAAAAACCCATGAATAGTAGTAATTAGGTCTATAAAAGGATTGAAATTTATTAGAATTAGAATTAGAGTTTATTAGAATAAAATAATTTATAATTAAATGTGTAACACCACATTTTAAAAACCACGCCGCCGCTGGTGTAGAGAAACAGATGCAAGATGGCAGCGGAGCGTATGAACTAAGTAGTGTTCATGTTAAAAAAACTTAAATTAATAAATGTGTTAAATTAAATAATATTCATGTCACAAACTTACGTTAATAAATATATTGAATAAAATAATAATAATTGTTACAAACTGGCGCCCAACGTGGGGCGCTAGTTTGTAATAATTGTTATTTTATTCAACATATTTATTAATGTAAGTTTATAACATGAATATTATTTAATTCAACACAGTTATTAATTTAAGTTTTTTTTTTAACATGAACACTACTTCCTAGTTCATACGCTCCGCTGCCATCTTGCATCTGTTTCTCTACATGACCACCAGGGTACACCAGTGGCGGCGTGGCTTTTTTAAGACGTGGTGTTACAAATGTATAAAAAAACTGAATAATTTGAATAAACGGCGTTAAAACTAAATACGGTATCCAATAACGGTATCAATTACCTATCGTAAGACTGTGTGCTCAGTAGAAACAGTCGCCCCTAGTAGACGCACCCCTTAATAGAGTAAGGGGGGGTTGGACGGGCGCCAACTCACCACCTCTACTCGAAATGCCTTCAGGACACTATTTTCTTCATTGGCCCTGTCTATACTCGGAACCAAGATGGGAAATGATTCATCTGCAAGAACGTTGGAGCTTTTATACAATATTTGCATTAAATTTAATGTAAATAAAGACTGACTGGTTTGAGAGAAAAAACCAAGTTCCCGATAATCTTAACAGCTACAGTTGACAATGGAACTTTACGTCACTTCCGCGATTTATTACTTCCGTGACATTTTATGCAAGCAGTATGAGGGAATGGTAGTAAATTTCGATTAACTCTAATTCATCAAATGAATGTTAATGCAATTGAAATAGAAAATCGGTATCAAAACAGTAAATAATTTTTTGCACTAGAGTCTTCGTATAACAAACAATGGCTTATAGTTTTGCTTGTGGTGTTATAGTTATTGGCGTAACTAGTAGTCTAAGTCATTCATATAAATAGATATTTTACAACATCTCATTACTGTCAATACTAACAGCACCAAACAGCACGATTCAATGTTTTGGTTTGAGGTTAGCCGGTTATGAATCAACTCCATGTCGAAAACATTCGGCCTCTCAATTTTAGCCTCAATGGGTAACAACGGAGTTGTTGTTACCTACTATTTCGTTACGACTCAGAAAATAGTTACGTTTATTTTCATTACTCCACAATGGCCGAGCTAGTAGGAATCTTCATTGAGTTATGACAAGTAATTGTCACCAGTCGGTAAATGGCTATTTAGGGTTCGGTTTTTAGGCATGATAAAACATGAATAACGCGCATGAGTTGAATAAAACGTATTTTCTTTTCTCATTCCTTGGGTCTCTGCTATATCAATCAAAATCTTCAAAAAAGGTGACAATGTCATTATGAATTCAAACACGAGGCTAGAAACGCTACTAGATTCTTTGCTAGAATTGCCTACTAGTTTTCTAGCGCTGGTTTTCTTGATTGCTGTTAAGTGCTCGCTTCACACGAGACTATTTTTCAAGCTTGATTTGTGGTGCGCGCGCAGTGACAGTTCGAATATAAACACAAAGCAAAAAGTGTCTGTTGTCTGACTCTGAACAGAATGCGACGCCATGTTGGTTTGTGGGTGTTTGTTCAAGTGCCCACGTGACAAGATACTGCTTCCTGATTGGTTCTTGCTCATACCTAGCAGCAAATCTAGCAGGGAAAATAGAGCTTGTTCTAATTTTAAAACCTATCTTGTGAGCTAGCAGGCCAACCCGCAGTGGCTTCTAGCTTTGTACCCAGCCTACCGGCTAGCAGAACTCCTAGTAGCGTTTCTAGCCTCGTGTGCAGCTTTCTTAAAAGTTTTTATGCTTCCATTGCAGCATGAATGGGAATGTAAGTCGTATCGCGAAATTGGTTAGCTTGTTTTTTTTTTGTTGTGGTTTTCCATGGAAATGTTTTCTTGTCCGCTAATATGAGATGATATCAGAGCGGCTTAGCGTACGTAAGCCAATAATAAAATTAAAATAAGAATACTGTAATCCATTGGAATACAGATTGAACTGGCGACTGGTAGAACAATAGAGTTCTTACAATGAAAGCAAGTGCAGCCAACGTTAAATAAATGGCAAAACAGAGAATAATGCCAATCCCCGCAGACATGGAGACGGTTTTTCTTCATCCTGGCGCCGTCGATTGCGTTTGTAACGTCATCATAGGAGAACCAACCCCCGTAATATGCATTGGATTGTGGATTGAATATACTTTTCCCTGTTTTAACGTGACGTCTGCAAGCAATAATGATAAATAGCGACGTAATGGGAAAAATTACGAGTTGAGACAGAGGAACTACTTGAACCAAATAAATATAGTTTAAAAAAAACTAAAAAACACGCTTTATATCGAACTAAAAAGTAAAAAATATGTTTTTTAAAATAAGCAAACAATAATGAATAAAAAATACAAGTATTATTGTGAAAAAAGCGTGGGGCGCTTTGTTCCACATTTTCGTACATCGAGCGCCCCACGCTTTTTTCAAAATAATACTTGTATTTTTTATTCATTATTGTTTTAAGCATATTTTAAAAAAATATTTTTTACTTTTTAGTTCGATATAAAGCGTGTTTTTTAGTTTTTTTTAAACTATATTTATTTTTCACTTTTTAGTTTGATATAAAGCGTGTTTTTTAGTTTTTTTTAAACTATATTTATTTTCCACTTTTTAGTTCGATTTATTGTCAAAAATTTGCCGAAAACTTTTTTTTCGGCGTGGACGGGATTAGAACCCACGACCCGTGATTCCGAGAGTTGACGTCAGCGAAGACCCGCGTCTTAGACCGCACGGCTAACCACTGTAGTTACAGTGCTGGCATATTATACTACAGTAATAAACCACTTGCTGTAGTCCAAACGAGTTTACAAACAAACATACATACATACAAACTTACAAGTGAAACTAATATATAAAGCGTGTAAAAAGGCAGCAAAGTTTCTCGGGAAACAACGGGTCGGCGTTTTAAATTTTGCTTAGGATTTATGTAAAATAGAAGCATGACACAAAAAATGTTTTGAAAAAATTGTCGAAAGTTCGACATAGGTCCTTAAATATTTTTTTTATATGATCAAACGTTGGTGTGATAAAATAGAAAATTCTACTCGTATCTATCCGTCACACTCACACAAAAACTCTCCAACGGTAAATCCTGGCGTCATGTTTACAGTTTATTGTGCTTCGGTCTCTTCCTGATTTATTTTACCGAAAATTAGAGTAATTAAGGCTATATAAGATATTATTACAATCCTGATAAAGCCAGACTGGGCAATTAGTTTTGTATACAGACAAACCTGAGTGAGTGAGAACTGGGTAAGCGAGAAAACTCTCTAAGTGAGAGTAATTGCCAGGTACCGTCTTTGTAACTCTCTATAAAAACTCTATATAAGTGAAAAAGAGAAACTTCTATATAAGAGAAAAACGTTTTTCACTCATGGACCTCTATAACTGAGACTACTACTTGCCTGTACCTCTATAAGCGATCGTCGAACGTATTAATAGTTCCACGAAATTTAAGAATGAGTCATAAATAACATTGTTTTTTTTAATACTCATGCGGGAAAAGTGGTATGTTTACGCACGCTGTTACGGTTGAAAAGTAGCTATTTTCATTTGCGTGCGGAAACTTTATTTGTCGCACTGAAATTATTGTTAGCCGCACGCAAATTCAGAGTTACCATAGTTAGGTACCAATACAATAACAGTTTTAACTGAATTGTCAACTTTTTAATGATTTAAGGAGGTTGATCCGTTACAGTCCCAATCAAAAGTAAGTCGAATTCTAAATGGGAACTTTTCCATAATAAATTTTTACAAAAGGTTATAAGTCGATGATACCAATAAATTATTGTCATAAAGGCATAAATAAATATTTTTTTTTAATATTAATCAATAATTTCAGTATTTTACTTAATGGACTAACTTTTGAATTTTTTGTACAAACTTAGGTTAAAAAAATAAATTTATGTAAATATCTGTATTTTACATATTTTTTGCAGTAAATAATTAAAAAAGAAATTAGAAGTAATAAAAATTAAATCATTAAAAAGTTGAAAATTCAGTTAAAATTGTTAAAACTGTCAAGAATAAAAGTCCATAATCGAAAAGTGCTAAGTTTAATATTTTTTTTTATTGATTAAAAGTCTCCTAATTAAATTGGAAAAAATATTAAAATATGCGTAAGACATCGATGCTTTACATAGTTAGTTTTCGGAACTGCTGACATTATTTGGTTATTTGCAAAAAATTAAAATGAACAGTTTGCATGCTAGGTTGACATATTTTGCATAAGACTACATGTAAAAGTTTTTTTTAATTTTCAACTTTATAAATCTCCTAATGATGTTGGATTTTTTACAGAAAATTTTGTCATAAAAATCTATTAAAAAAACTTTCAATTTCAATTTTTTTTCATTATCTTCGTAAAACGTCTCAACCTCCTTAATTTTAATTTTTATTACTTCTAATTTCTTTTTTAATTCGTAATAAAATTTTAATTCAATTTAATTCGTAATAAAAAATAGTATGTGCAACTCGTGCGGCATTGTCGCACTAGTTGCACAATATACTATTGTATCACTCCTGTACCTCTATAAGCTAGAAACTCAGGTTAGTGAAAAATCTCCATGAAGTCACCCCTACCAGTCAGTCAGTGTATCATTGAGTCTGTGTAAGGAATTTATTTATTGCACATACGTCAGTATCAGCCCCTTTGGCCATGTGTACGATGTGAGTTCGTGTTCATGCCGTTACACTTGCGTGGGTTAATCTCTGAACGGTCGGGATCCATTCATTGCTATGACGGGACATGAACCGGCGGTAGTTAACGTACACGGCCGTGCTCCGGTGTTGTTTAGTATTGAAATGACACGTGTCGTGGACGGACAAACATCCCTTCAGATCTATACGTGCACGTGTGTCGGTATAGTGTCTGTGTTCGGATAGTGTTTTGTTTATGGTTGATGATGAGTTCAATGGTTCCATGATTGGGGCGGCTGGAGGTGTTGAAATATTGGTGTCGTTAAAATGGAATCGGTTTATGTCAAAGGTGAAGAAAATTAACTAGGTTTATCTATGGTGATTTAAATTTAAAAAGGTGCTGTTGTATAGTGAATGATAAAGTGATTTTAAAAAGGCAGCTTGATGTAGCGGCTAGAATCAAAGTGTCTTGGATTCGAATTGTGTGATGTTCAATTTAATTTCATGTAATTAATTGATAATGACCTTGTTAAGAGCCTTTGTAATCTTTTTTTTTTTTTTTCTTCCGACACCAATAGCTTCAGGGTTTGACCCATGTGCCAATTTGTAATCTTTAAAAAATAAAACTAGATAGTGGCATTATATGACAACAGAAGAAGTAATGCAATGGTGTTATGAATTTAAAAAAATAAGTTAAGTGTTTGAGTCGTATGTTTATAATATGTCTGTCTGTCTGTGACATCATAGTTCAATTATTGAATCGATTTTGATGCGATTTTCTTTATACAGCACTATTGATAATTTTAATCAACAATTCAAATTAGGCATGTCGATTTGAAATCGATTAATCGAAAAATCGATTATTTAGAGTAATATAATCGATTTTTCAGATCGATTTTGAACCCTACATCGATTCAATGAATCGATTCATAAACCTCCCGAATCGGCCGGAACATCTGTTCCATGTGAAAGGCTTTTTTCTGTTGCGGGAAATATTGCTACTGACGAAAGGAGTCGTTTAGATCCTGAGCGATTAGATAAGTTAATTTTTTTAAAGTCACTCGACTTAAAATACTGGGAAATATAATTTCTTGTTAATTTGTATTTAACTTTAATAGAATTTTATAAACTTTAAATTTGATTAATTTATTAACTGACTTACGAGTACTTAGGCGAGACTAGAAATTTAAACTGCCACATTAGTTTAGTGGTCGCAAGCACTACTGCTGAGCAAAAGTCTTGGGTTCGATTCCCACCTCTTCAGTCTTCTACCTATTCTTCGAAAGAATATAGGCGTGATATTATGTTTATTAATTTAATAATACTTCTATCCAATTACTTGTATTTGCAGTAAATGGTCATCAATATTAGGCAATTAGTCATATTTGAAATTGGCTCGATTAATCGAAAATCGATCTTTTAATGCTCGATTTAAACAAGAATCGATTCTAGTATGTCCGATTTGAATCGAATCGGAGATCGATATTTTTTAAAATGAATCGACATGCCTAATTCAAATGAATAAAATTGTCGACCAATTTTTCTCAGACCATATATATTGACAAAAAATAATAAAAATACAAATCAATATAACACAGGATGACGTTTCGATCCGGATTTGGATCTTCTTCAGAAATATCTAAAAAATATAAAAATTAATTAGTGTTAAGTTATTTATTAACTATTGCGTACAATCGATTAGTTAATAAATAACTTAATACTAATTAATTTTTATATTTTTTAGATATTTCTGAAGAAGATTCAAATCCGGATCGTAACGTCATCCTGTGTTATATTGATTTGTATTTTTATTATTTTTTGTCAATATATAATATGGTCTGAGAAAAATTGGTCGACAATTTTATTCATTTGAAGAGTTCTATTTAATCAAAGATTTTAATCCACAATTCATGAATTATTATTATTATTTTTCATTAAGAATTATCTTCTGGAATTATGACAGTTATAGCACGCGCCACGAATCTAAAAGGCTCGGAAGTTAGATGCGAATGCAGGCTTGCGCTTGCACAGTCTGTTGAAAAACTACAAACTCGCAACTCAACAAAATTAAAATAGCAATAACACTATGACAATAACGTACTTGATTGTACTTTAAAGCAGGAAAGCGACAAGTGACAAAGGCAACGAGCGATCACGGCCAATCACCGACGAGCGCACGTTCCGTTCAGGTGGCTGGGAGGTGGTGGAAGTATCAACGGCTCTAAAATGTGCCTTTGCGACGCTGTTTGTGACTAACTTCCGAACCTTTTAGAGCCGTGGCGCGTACTATATGCTGTTCTTTTATACCGAAACGAAATTTGATTTGATCATTTAATTTCAAGTACTAATTGACTAAATGCACTAATAACTTGATTTCAAAAATTAAATCCGGAGTAATTCCAGTTGTTTCCGGTCGATATTCTGGAAGGGAATTATAGATGAAGCTGTACCGGTAGAATGACAGGCTCGTTAAAGGTGTGCCGTGTATTTCCACAATGGGATACGAACCGGGGACGTGTCGGTATGGGTATAGTGACATGTGCTGTTGACAGACAAGCATTCAGACAGACAAACAAACGTATTCCCTATTCATCCCTTCTACGGAAGTGTAATTGCCGAAGGCAGTGTGTGATGTTTTTGAAAATTAATATTTCATCATTGCAGCGGTTAAAATGAAGCGATTTTTACCTTTCAGCGTAAATGAAATTGAAAATGAATGACAGCTGGGGCGCTGCTTTGAGGACTTTAATAATATACATTTGATTTTCATTTACTGGATGCGTTATCTAGATTTGTTTGTTTTAACAATGCTGTTATATGGGATGACACATTGTCGAGGGTCGGTCAAAAATACATCGAAATCGTTTTATTTTGGAAAAAAAATGCCAGCCAATTGGGCGACGGGACCATTTAAACTTTTGATATATAGTATAATAAAGAAAATAAAAATTCTGATATAGCGTGAGGTGACGCGGGTAATGTCTAATATTCAATAAGATATTTGCTATCCGTTGCCATGGTTATCTACATAATATGTTCCACGTCATGTAAAAATTAATCAAAGCACGCTTAATTTCTAACATATCTACAATACAAAAGAACAGCTGATTTTTTTTTATTTTCAAAATATTTCCTAACAAGGCTATTAGAAAAAAATGTTTAACGGAACTTTCTTAAGGGGTTACACTACCCAGGCGCGTCAAAAAAATAAGCTTTTTTTGTAATTTTTTTTACGAGTTCTAGGTGGCGGATCAAAAAAAAAAAATTAGGGCTTTTTTACGCATATATTAAAGTTCTCAAAAATTTTGAAAATTTCATGTAAGAAATACGTTTTCAAACTTTAAACGCGTTTTTCTCGAAACTATGTTTTCAAATTGGTGTACACCGTATCTCGCTCAATTTTTGTCCGATGGACTTGAAATTTAAATGACAACTTCTTAGATAGATTTTCCGTGGAAGTACAGACGATTGTTATGATTGAAAAGTTATGACGTTTGCAGTTAACAATTTAAGCACGAGTTTTTGCCAAAAATTGAAAAAAAAATTCTAACTCATACAAGTTTGTGAATTTTCAAACAAAATTTAAAATCCTCAGTACTTCCATGGAAAAACGATTGTAAAAAAAGAAAAAAATTTCTTTTTTGTTCCTGATGGTACACCAGGACTGCTACAATGTACACCGTTTTTCACCTAAAAAAAATTGTTGTCTGTTTTTTATACTACCACGACGCCATTTTGTTATATACATATATATAAATAACAAATATTTTTGAGAACTTTAATATATGCGTAAAAAAACCCAATTTTTTTTTTGATCCGCCACCTAGAACTCGTAGAAAAAATTCACAAAAAAGGCTTATTTTTTTGACGCGCCTGGGTAGTGTAACCCCTTAATAACTAATAAGCCGTTATGAAAAGTATACCATTATTATATTAAAAAAAAAAACACCGTTATAGCATATAGCTGTCCTGCGTATGCGCCGATTTTCCCCAAAACCAATAGGGCTCTCATATTTACATACCAAACAACCTCCCAAAATTTGGTTCCAATCCGCTCATCCGTTTGACCTGTACTGTTGGATTTTTAAAAGAAGACCGGTCTATGGAATGTAGTCCTATGACCTTATTGCAGAAGAGCGCACATGTATTTTATATTAGTAAAAGGTAATGATCCTGGAACCGCTTCTATGCAATAAGGGAGTCCAGTCGACCAAACGTGTCGCAATTGTCGTATCGCGATAATTGTACTATTGCCATAGCTGTACGACTACACAGCGACACTTGCTAACAGTACAAAAAAATCATACACCAGACAGTACATAGGTGTGCGTTCACGGACTAAGTTGAGGGGTGTTGTCTGAATATCATCAAAATGGAAAGTAAAAAGGGAAAACAGTTAGAAGTGGCGCTAGGGAGCTCATAGCGAATGTAATTAAAATGTGCGAGTTAGAGGCTCAAAATAATGCCTTAAAATTTAAAGCTATACATTGTTTGCATGCCTTGCTATGCGCCGCCTATGAATTCCGATAATTTGGGAACACATCAACGACTTCTTGCCCTTTCCCCACCGGTCTTCTTTCGCCGATCGCACAGTATCGTGTTAACAGACAAACATCAGCACAAAATTTTTCCAAATATATTATGTTTTTTGGATTCGAGGGACCTCAAAACGAAAAATTTTGAAAAGTGATTTTTGACTTAAACTTCTACAATTCCGCACTTGTTGGTTGGAATGGTAAAACAATTTTCCTTTACAAAGTTTCGAAAAGTTTTTAATTATCACTGCAAAACAAAACAACGTATTTTCTAAAATGTATTCTCACGTTCTGTTTATGGAAGAGTCTTGCGTCAGCTCTGTCTGCCGGTATAACAGGGCTCTGCGTTTTGTAATAACACTTCCGACAGCTTTTGTTTGTGACTGGAAAGCGCGTGAGTCTCTTTTAGACTCTTTAAATACGGGCGATGCATTACGTGGCGTTTTCTGTCTTTTTAATTGCAGAGCATTTGATTTACTTGCGTGGTAAACAGACAAACAAACCCACTCCCCCCGCTCCCCCCGTTAACTCACACTAAAACTAATTCTAACGATGTGGTTTTAATTCTCTCGTCTACTCCCCCAAGGCTGTCCAACTAAACAAAACACCGTGCTATTCTTAAACTTAGAAGCATTTGTTTTTTTTTTCACATTGTTTGCTTATTTATTGGTGCCTGAAAATACATGACTGGCTTATAACCTGGATAACGGGTCCACTTTCCAGTGTAAAAATGATTTTGGCTGATTTCTTACATATAATACTCGCCACGAATCTAAAAGGCTCGGAAGTTAGATGCGAATGCGGACTTGCGCTTGTACAGTCTGTTGAAAAACTACAAACTCGCAACTCAACAAAATTAAAATAACAATAATAACTTGACAATAGCGTCGACTGTACTTTAAAGCCGGAAAGTGACAAAGGCAACGAGCGATCACGGCCTATCACCGACGAGCGCACGTTCCGCGCAGGTAGCTGGGAGGTGGTGGGGGTCTCAACGGCTCTAAAATATGCCTTTGCGACGCTGTTTGTGACTAGCTTCCGAACCTTTTAGATCCGTGGCGCGTATTATACATGGCACTAGTTAATCATCTTAAGAAATTTTAAAAATCGTGAACAGTTCGAAATGCATCGAAAAACACACATTTACAAAATCGCAAATAAATGTCACTTTAAAAAAAAAATAATGTTGACGTGGTCTTCATGGCAATTTGGCTGCTACAGTTTGATAGATCGCAACGCCACTAAATGTCGGCTCAGAGAAAAAAGAAAGTAATAAAGTGTTGGGTGCAAACTTGCTCTGTTTGTTTCAAATTTTATTTTATTTATATAAACTAGTGTGACCTGTGCGAATTATTCGCACTAAATAAGTATAATAATTATCACTTTACAAAATTATTTTTTAAATATGATTGCAGGTATTCAATTCGTTTCTAATTTTGCACCCTGCTTATAACGTTCTTCTTTTTGTTGTATTACAATATGAAGCTCAGATGACAGATCGAAGAAATATTTTACTAAAATTGTCATATAGAGGCGCAAGTAGCAAAAGCGTTGAGCTAAGCCAGACGGCATCATGCAGCATTGCTGTGACGTTGTTCAGCGCTGCTCGCTGTTTCAAAATTAAAACCGTCAGATGGCAGTATGCAGTATTGTGGCTGTTGTATTACAATATAAAGGTCAGATGACAGATCGAAGTGTTGTTGTATTTTAATTAATTTACAAAAACAAAAGCAATAATAAATTTTTTTGTTGTCGATGTCAGTAGAGCAAGCAATTATCTGTAAAATAATATATAATTTATGTGGAGAAATTGTGAGTTTTTTTTCTAAAAAGGGAGGCAAACATCTTTAACATTAGCGTATTAATATGATTACAACCGACCTGAATGTGTCATTAATGCTCATTTGGAGTTTGACAACATTGATATAGATTATTTTGTTTTATCCAGTTCGTTTAGAATGTGAATAGTTACGGGCAGGAAAAAATGTGCGCCGAGGTAATATTTATATGAGATTAGAGGGGATATGGTTTCGTGTTTTGAATAATACAGTTATTACTTTTAGACTTTTTGACTGTGTTATTAAGTAATTACTGGTTATTAATTTTTTGTATTAAAAAACTTCAAAAGATATTTTCCGTATGATAAAACTTCTATTATTCGTGCCGCGTGTTTGAACTGTACTCCAAACATTGATTTTTCGTTCCAGAAATATTTTTTTTTAAGTATGACTATTTCATGTTTTAAATTTATAAATTGACATTTTATCTGTTTTTATGAACTTTTATTAAAAATATTAGTTTTTGTATCCAGATTGTAATGCATTATTTTATGTTGAAACGAGAGAGCATCAAAATTTATTTTTTTCCAATAAATAAGGAACCCCAACGTTTTTCATATCAAAAGTGTTATTTTTCTTTGATTAGATTTTTTGTTTTTTAATATTTTTTGTATCTTATAATCTTCTAGTAATAATACCCTTTCATATAAAGAAAATTTCATCAAAATCGGCTCACCCGTTGATGATGCCACACACAGCTATACAAACACACAACACTGTTTTTCTTACGGCTCGCTGGTTAAAAATAATTAAAAAAATGAAAATATGGATTGGTATTATGCCTAGAAAATCGTGCTAAGAAAAAAATCCCGGCTGTCTATAAAAATGGGGGTTAAGTAAATATTGTTACTCTCATAATATTATAACCCTTTCTTTTGTAACACGCTATAAAAGATTAACATTGATTCGTTTTTAAAATGCATTAAAGATTGTTGATAGTGGACAGAACTATAGTTGCATTTTCATACACCATGTTGCGTGTAATATATTAAACTTATTGTATAAACATTATTTATGGTTATCAAACCCTCTTTAAAGGGGTCGTCAGAAAGTTATTTTAACAAATCAAGCTATAGTCGATCTTAAATATGTTACATTTGGTATCACCGTCTCTTGTCCCTTTTGCATTGTATTGCGACGAGTACAACAACGTTTCGAAAAATTTATTTTCATCTTCAGGGCCTCAAGCAAAAGGTCCTGAAGATGAAAATAAATTTTTCGAAACGTTGGCCACTAGCGTAACATTGGTAAAGCTTATTTATTTATGATCATCAACCAAAACCTTCCTTCATCGTAACATTCTATTAGATCAACACTACTTTATGCTGAAGATATTTGACTGTTGTTTTTTTGTGAGCGTCTCTGTGTAAATTTTGAAGTGAACTTTCTGGGATACCCTGTACATTACATATTATTGACCGATCTGTATTGTGCATGAAACGATCTGATTACGGTGTTGGAATGGTGGCGACTGGTGACACTTGTTTGATCGGAAGGGGAGATTTATTTTATTAATATAAATTGACCCAACATACCAGCTTTTATTTTTCTGTACAACGGAATGATATGAATTACTTGTATTCAGACTAGCCACATTGGGATTTATGGTTTTTAATTCAAACATATTGGTACACCTGCGATGGCGTTTTGATTGACTGCGCTGGCACTATATATTGTGTATATAGAGGTGGTCTTAAATTATATAGAGTTTTGTTTTTTTTATTTTGATAAAATTTTATTTTTCAAATTCGTCTAGGACACTCGCATGTCTGTATCTCTTTTAGTTCGAGAAGCTTGATTGGTGTTTTTGTAGAACTTTAAATACGTATAGCTTTTGAACTAAGAAATATCTCCAAGTTTTGTTTAGCTTCAATCTGAAAAATGTCGTAAAAATATAGATTTTCGCCATTTTTTAAAGACAATTATAAATTTTGAAATTTGTATTTTTTTTTTCAATAAAAGTTTCGTAGCAGCAAGTACGTCATTAGTTTATCAGTGGCAAAAAAAATAACTAGTAAATTGCCCTTTTTACTAATTAATAAATGAATGCGTGCTTTCGAAACTATGAAATCATTATTTTAATGGTTGAAAAGTAGGTTTTGAAAACAGCTTTACAGAATGAAGTGAATGCAAAATGAAAATTCACGGAAGTAATTTCGATATATAGGATGGTTCAAACTTTACGGAAGAGTCGTAAAATTGCCTTTATTCTTTAAGTATATGCTTTGAATTTAAAAAAATATGTCAAGTGTACCTATGTAAATACAAAAAGAATTAATGGTGATTAAAACTCGTTTTATTTTTCATTATTTCAGTCATTCAACGTTTTGTTTTGTTAAATTTGACCAAGTATCTATTTTTTGTTAAGGACGCCAAAAGCTGGAATTATATAGATTTAGCCCCAATCCATTTAATTAAAAGAAATTTAAATAATAAATCAAAAATTCAAATCATACTTACTTTTATCGTTTTTCGAATTAGAACCTGAGAGCTGGGGGTTTGCAACAGAAGAACCAAGGAAATGCCACAAAACACCACAAAAACACAAAAAAAAACATTTTTTCTTGAGGCATACGTCTGAACAATCTATTTTGTATGTATACCCGTTCTTCCACCATATAATTCCTGCTCTTCCACCACATAGAAGCTCAAAATATGTTTTGAAGACGGACGGAGTATTTTGTGTGAAGAAACTGGTTACTACAAAATAGTAACTCTGTTGACAGTTTGTTAAAATAAATAATCTATTAACGTCGAAATTTTTATTTGCCGTTAAAATAGCTGTAGAGAAAAAAATTGGTTGTCTGTAAAATCGGTTTACGGACGATAGTTTTACGTGATAACGTATTCCGCTCGAATATCATATTTATTAATACATAACCTAAATTTTAGTAGCTGTCAAACTATATTTTTACCGACTAATAATTTGATCAACCAAAGCAAAATACATATTTTTAAGCAATTATAAAAGACATTTAAAAGAATGTATATATATTATATATTTGTTAACAAACCGTATAATTTATCTGGCCATCTGTCAGATGTAGCTTTCGCTGGAACAGCCGAAAAAAATGTTGAACGCACACTACTCTCTGAAGTCACGCGAGAAGAGAGAGACTATCGCTTATATCGCGCTCTCGCTTGCGGAACGTTACTCTTTTTCGTGCGTGCAGCCGGTGTTTCATCAATTTATAAGACGTTGTCACGTCAAAAACTTTGATTAACGTCTGATTAGTACTCTTCAATAAATAAAATTATCGACGCATTTTTCAAATATATTGACCAAAAATCTAATTATAATTCAACAAATTTACGTTTCGGTCCGGAGAAAAAATATAAAAATTAATTAGTAATAATAGCTTCTATTAGAATTAAGTTTGAGTTTATTTATTATATCGAAATATTAATGAAAAAATAATAACAAACAATTTTTTGATTAAAATTTCGATATTATAAAAAAAACTCAAACTAAATTCTATTAGAAACTAATTACTAATTAATTTTTAGCTCAATTCTGAAAAAGATCCAAATCCGGACCGAAACGTAAATTGATTGAATTATAATTATATTTTTTGTCAATATAATTGTCTAAAAAATTGGTCGACAATTTTATTTATTGTTAAGTGGGTACAGACATTTTTGTACCATCCAATGCACTTTCTGCTTGATCGATGCAATGTTTTTAGTACAAAAACGCACTCACAAAGAGGGAAAACATTTTAAAAATACAGCCTATACGTGCAGCGTAATGATTTAAATGCACCTCGCATACTTTGGTTGCGATACAGAACTCCGTGTTTTGGGTTTGTTTATGCTCTTTCGAGACAGGAACCGGAAATCGTTTTTCTTTATAGCCTTATAACTCCGCCATCTCTCCATTGATTTGGATGAAATTTTACAGGAAGATATCTTATGCGAACCGTCATACAATTCTGTATGAAATTACAAAAAAAAAATAATTTAGGGGTAGCTTCCCATACATAAACCTGAGGGGTACAAGTTTTTATTTTCCCGCATCTAATTGCGTAAGGTATTGTTGGACAGATTTTCAAAAATGCAATGAAAGTTCGTTTTCTTAGATGAACATTTCTCGAGGTATGAGCTTCAAAAATCGTTAAAAAAGTTGCCCCCCCTCCTCTAACTCTGCAACCGCGTGATTAAAAAATCTGAAAAAATAAGAGAGTAGCACTTTCTAAATACTTTCTGCGAAAATTATTTTTAACAAGATATATTTACAAGTTCAGCTGATATTTCGTAACAGTATTTTTTATATACATAATTTATTTTTTGACGTGATAACGTCTTATAAATTGATGAATCACCAATCTTATAAATTGATAAAACACCGGCTGCATGCACGAAAAAGTGTAACGTTCCTAACGTAACGTTCCTAACGTTCGTAACGCGTAACGCGTAACGTTCCGCCTGACCCTGTGCGTGCTTTTCTCGAAAACGGCCCTAACGATTTGGATGAAATTTACTGAAAAGGGATTTTGGGGGGCAAAAAATCGTTTTAGCTAGGTCTCATCTCTCGAAAAAATCGTTTTCGTACAAATTTTATCATTATAAAAATCAATTTTTTGACGTATGAAAATACTTAAATATTGTAAGTAGGTTTTGGAATTTTATATACTTAAACAATAAAACAATTGTTTTCTAAATATTATGACAGTTAATCTTTGAGACTTAAATAAATACGGAAGAAAGAAAGTAAATAAAAAAATTATTTTCATAGGTGGTGAGTAATTTAATAAATAAAATTAACCTAAATTTGAAGCGAAAGATGCAATATCATAGATTCGAATTATTATAATTATTATATGTAGAATTTAGGTTATGTATTACGGAATACGTTATCACGTAAAACTATCGTCCGTAAACCGACTTTACAGACAACCAATTTTTTTAATAAAGCGGAGGATATAATCAACGTTCAAAAAAATTCCGTCCGATACCACTAGTGTCGATTTCAATATTTATTAGGGCTACTTGGTTTGTGGAAGGTTCCAAAGTGATTTCAATACTGCAATCAAAACGCATGGATACTTTTTAATTTAAATTCTACAAAACAGTATTAATATATTGACGCATTTCTAGGTTAGGGTATGGTGTTTGTCAAACAACGATTGCGATCAATAATAATTAACCCATAAATACGTCGTGCAAACACTACGGAACCCTGTCATGGGTATGCCCAATATGCGCTTGGCCGGTTTTGAAATAATAATTATTCTCATGTTTTATTGAAGATTTGCAACCTATTTTTAATATTTTTGCTGCATTTGTAAAATTATCAGATTTTAAGTGTTAATATTTAATATTATAAAATATTGCCCTTTGGTTGAATGGTACAAAACGTAAGCTGTAGATGCACCCTAAAAAATGCTCACAATCAACAATATTATCAACTGTTTAGTTTTGCTCAAGGCTATTAAAACAGTTATTGCGTAAATGAAACTTTAAAATAGTGGTATGCTACATTTTCTCTTTTAATGCAAATCCTTCTATGGGGTCCTTCTGTTGAAAAAGAAAATCGGCTTTAATGTTGCGCGAAACATAAATGTAACGTTAATAAAATATACCTGCTTTATATATTTTTATTTATTCATTTCCTTAGAGACACTAAGCCATTTTTATTTTAACCCTTTTGCAACCAAAACGAGTTTTAATAACTTAAAAACAATAAATATAAATTAGATTACAGTTCTGCACAGAATTTATTACCTCTTTTTCAAACACATTTGACACATACCTTCGTGAAATGATCATAAAAATTAAGCAATTAAAAGTTCATTGAAATTAATTAATTGTGAACATTTTTTGTTACGGTTCATTTAATTGTGTCAAATAAAATATGATAAATAATACATGTGACTCGAAATAGTGACAGAAACAATGGAAGTTTGTATTCGTGACTTTTGACCTCTAAATAAACGACAAACGATAACAAAAGACAAAATATTGTGACAGATATTTTACGCATTTTATTGGCTTATCATACTCACAAGCGCCCGAATGAAAGTGCATATGTACTTCTTCGGCGTTTTAGACTCTTCATCTATCACAGAGGTCCCCAAACTTTTTTGTCTCGTAGACCACTTGCCATGTTTTTCGGTTTTGCGTAAACCCCCTGCTTATCTGATATTGATTTTTTGCAAATTCATTAATTGCAAATGTATTTTTAACAACCGGTGTAGTGCTACTCACTTTGAACGATTTAAATTTATAACGGTAGTGAAATGTTTAGTTTTATACATTTATTAATTAGATTTAAATTGAAACGAACCAAATTAAAATTTAATTTCTGTTACATAAAATAACTAAGCAAAAAATAAATGCTTTTGGTGTGAGGGATGAACCTGATGCCTTAATAATAAATTTTCAACATTTGGCATCAATTTAGTTAGATTTAATCTTAAATCTCTTCGGTTAACGATGTCTTGTTTGTTCCTTTTTTTGTTAGGAGATTCACTATCGTGGACCCCCATTTTCATTTCATGGACCCCCAATTTTTTTTCCCGCTGACATGGACCCCTTGCAAGTTGTCGTCGACCCGTGGGGGTCGATATAGCCTACCCAATCTAGTCAAAAACTTGGGTATTCATTCATTTAAAGTAAAAGTAAAAAACCTCTATAAATAAAATGATCTAATCTAAATGATGTGCTAGAATATATTTTTCAATTATCACAATAAGTTATTATTATTACTATTATTTATATTTCTCACATATTTGTATCTTTTTGTTTGGTTTGGATTGTAAACCAGCTTTAAGCTGCATTCACGCCTTTTGATAAAACTCTGTTTTTTAATCAATAAAGGCATTATTATTATTATATAGACCACTTTGGGAATCACTGATCTATCACATCGTTCATATTTAGTAAGGTTATTGACGCTAGACAACTAAGCGAGTAACGTTACAGCCTTTACAACTAAAAGAAACATACGCAATCGGTAACAGGAAGGAAGCATAAAATTGAACTAAACAGTTTCATTTGTTTTGTTACGTTCTATTGTTTACCGACTTCTCACGATCCCTGTAATTGTTCAGGAAGAATTACAACATGTTATGAAATGCTAAGCGCGTTAACGTAGCTTTTGCACACACGGAACTTACTGAAACTTTACGCTTTTTTAAAATAAATACAAGCATCGCTAATGCATATGGTCGCAAGAGTGTCCAATTCACGCTTTTATTATTCGACTTGTAGTTTAGGCCTGTCTTCATCAGAATTGAAATCGGAGTTCGGGATTGCAAGATATTAGATGTGAAAGAATCCTTCGTAATTCTATCCCCCTATGGAAAATTAGACTGTTCTATATCATTAACGACACGTATGCATTCAACTTTTTGGGTTAATGGGGGGCTTCTGGGAGACGATGAGAGACTGACTTTGTATGAGTGGTCTAACACTAATCTCGAATTCGGAAGCCATCTTAAATAAATTCTGAGAAGGCGTCTCAAATTTTTACTCGTGAGGTGCTTTCTAATACTTAATAAATAATTAAAAATATATTACTACTGATATCAAACACCCCACGTTTATATTTTATATTAAAGCTTATTTTGTTATTAAATTGTTTTGAATTTTTTAGTTCTTAAAAACGCGTTTAGTCTTTTAAACTATATTTTTTTATAATTCATTTTGTAACAATTATTATTATTATATTCAACATATTTATTAACATAAGTTAACATGAATATTATTAAATTCAACATATTTATTAACGTAATTTTGTAACATGAATATTATTTAATTCAACACATTTATTAATTTAAGTTTTTTAACATGAACACTACTTCGTACTTCATTCGCTCCGCTGCCATCTTGCCTCTGTTTCTCTACATGACCACCAGAGTACACCAGTGGCGGCGTGGCTTTTTAAGACGTGGTGTTAAAATTTTAAATTTGGGCGTTTTTTTGACACGGATTTGTTCATCCTTGGCGAGACATTTCATGGGGACGTGCAAATATAAACTTTACGCAAATTAAATGCAATAAAATAAATAAATAATATAGAAGCCATCTACACACATACAACAGGTCTAAACTAACATATGTAAAAGTAAATAAATATAAGTTCATGCAATATTGTTTAGTAAATATCTATTTCTCTTCACTACAAATTATTATTGTAGATATGTGCACTCAGAATTACATCTAATTATAATATGTTAAAATGTTGTACAAGGTGTAACAGAATTTTTTCACTTGCCAATTAGCAAAATGCTTCGCTTTAGTGATGTGTCGCTCCTTAGCGAGTCGTTCATAATGAACGACTCCTTTTTCGGAGCGGAGCGAGTCGCTCTTTATTTTGTGAATGACTCACTCTGAGCGCCATTGCTCTGTGCTGAGCTGGTCTGTACTGTTGAATTCGCACATTTACAGAGCGCACACAGCGCAGGCCACAGAGGCACTTGTGAATTTTGCACGTACGGAGTTATCTTTGCTGAGTCATTTAATGTTGAATTACACACTGTAAGTGTGATAGTACTAAGCTTAACAGTGACTTAAACCATTCACATTGACGTCGTTGACAAAGATATAATATTGTAACAATAAACGTTTATCCGAAATGCGAATAATATAAGATCAAAATCATATTAAAAAAATGAGCTGTGCTGTGCAATGCTTCGTGGCTCCTGAGCATGCATGACGACAGTTCACACCTATGCAGTCTGCACTCTTGTGTAGTGCGTACTGTCTGGTGTCGCTCCTGTGAACGACTCCCTCTAAGCGATTCTTTTTAATGAGCGGAGCGCACGGAGCCAACTCCCAATAAAGAGTCATGTGGACACATCACTATTTCGCTTGTCTAGACATCGTTAAAAAATTCGCTCGCGTGAAAATGTCAGTTTTGATGAGAGTCCTAAACGTAGTCGGATATAGAAAGAACGCAATAATTGCAGTTTGGTCACTCACTAATAAGTTTTGTATATGTACTGGGTGTCCCATTTTAAACGGGCCGTCCTGATATCTATTATGCGGGCATGGGAGAAAAAGTTCTGAATAATAGTTGATTACTATCGAGATGTTACAGGTGGCATCACAGTCGTTTTTTTTTTTTTTTTAAATGGAAACCCACTTTTTTATCAACAACAAATTCTTCTGTTTAGGAATATGTTCATAAAATTATAAAAATAACTTCAAAAGAACGAAAAAAAAATCAAAACTTTGGCATATTTTTTGTATTTCATTTTACAAATCCGGCTCGTCAAAAGTTTTGTTAAATGTTTAATGCTATATTTTTGTCGCACCCTGTATTTATACAATTATACTCGTGTGATTAAATTTATGCAGCGGCAATTAATTGTACAACAAGAAAGCAATTTATGTACTTATTTCGATGCAGAGGTGTATTTAAAAAACGCAACGAAATAATAATATTTTTGGTGCCGTTGGGAGCCTTATTCTTCTATTAAAAATCCTCATTTCTTCAAGGGCGTAGATAAGGGGGGAGGGTAAAGGGGATAATTACCCTTCCAGGATCATAATAATAAAAAAAAATAAAAAACTGAAAATAATACGAATTTTGCAAAAAAAAAATAAAATTTAGAAATTTTGAAAAAAAATTGTAAAATTGGTTTGGTAATTGATATTTTGCTTGGCACCTTCCTTTGTGAGTATTCTTGTGTGATATTAATAAAACTTAAAAAAATATTGTTTTTTTTGCTTACCCCCCAGAAAAATAAAATATCTACGCCCTTACATTTCCTGTGATGGAATTTCCACTGTAGGTATTATCAAGGTCAATAAGAGCTCTCTTCTCTATGAATAAGATCCATGTTCTCGGACAGAAGAACTGAACGCTTGTAATTTCAGAATAGATTAACAGACAAAAATTGTGGAAATATTATGTTTTCTCTATCTGTTGTATGGAGCCCATATTATTCTAACAAAATAAGTCGCATTGAATCTATCCAAAAAAGATTTCTAAGAACTGTCAATTATAAATTCAATTTACAATTAACATACGAAAGTAGACTATCTTTAATGAAACTACAAACTCTTGAAGTTAGAAGGAAAATTTCTGATATGTGTTGTCTACATACAATTATAAACGGTACAATTAATTCACCCAACTTACTAGCGAAATTTTATTTATCTGCTTCAATCTACCACACTAGGAATAGAGATCTATTTTATTTGTCCTCAGTCACGACCAATTATGCCTTTAACTCTCCGCTTTTCAGAATGGCGTACATTTTCCTCGATATCAACAATAGAACGGATATTGATATTTTTGGGGATACTCTAAAAAATTTTAAAAGACAAATTTCTGTTTTTTTGAAGTGAAAATTATATCTTTTCGATTCTCTAAGTTCTATATTATTCAATTATGTTTCTTATTTTATTGCTTTTTTTTCTTTCTTTTATATATATAGTTTGTAAAGCAAAGTGCTGCAAATGTATAATAATTATTGTATAATATTGAGAGCAGGCTTGTTACTGGACACTCATTGTCTGTTAGCCTGCCAGATTTACAAATCTACTTGTTTCAAAACAAATGCTTGTTCCGTCTCTGGTCAATTGTAGGATTATTTGCAGAAAACTGACAATTAAATATATGAGCGCTTCTTCCGTATAAAATTAAATGTAAATACATATGAAATTGTTATTTGCTTTTAGAGCCCATTAAAATTACTTATAGATACATCATTTTTTAAAGTTACGTTACGCCTAACAAATGTACGCATTAATTATTTATCTGATAATAGTTGACGATTTTATAATTTTTTATTATGTTTTGGATTGCTTTATATACCCATCGTGTCTATTTTTCGCAGAAATTAAAAGAGACGGCACGGTTGATAATATGACACGTATGATCAACCGTGTAGTCCTTTTTTATCTCTCCGAAAAAAAAACTCGATTATGAAAAATGTAGTTAACAACTTGAGGTCCTTAACGAATGAATTTCGATCAACTAGACTTTCGTGATGCTCGTACCAAAGAAGATGACAAAAAAAAATAAAAAAAACTTATGGGTGGTTCAAATAATTGGTGAATAACTGAAAATTATATTGATTAAATGCCGCGGGTAAAGATTAGCAACACTTTAAGTAATAAAAGATAACAAAAAGTGAAATACAGTTTTTAATTTAAAAAGGAAAAGTTAAATGCAATGTTTTTAAATAATTTCGGAACATTTAATCACAATTAAAACAAGCTTTCAAGTGTTATATTTTGTAGTATAATTAAAACACTAATTAGGTAATAGCATTAAAACAAGAAATGAAACATAAACTTTGAATCCACTGAACTTAAAAAAAAACAATTGAAATTAAACAATGGATAAACAAAACAGCTGTAAACCGATACAAACAAAAACAGTTGATAAACAAAACAACGAATATCAAGTACGCGATTCGTCCAAATCAACCGATAAACAAAACAACGAATGCCGAAAGGGCGAATCACAACAAACAAAAACAATAGAAGAACAGAATCACGATCATCATTTGTCTAAATCAAAAATACCCAACGTGAAACGTCGCAAAGGTGTTGTTTCGTTACAGAATACAAATTCGTTAGATTGGGATTCTCCCAGTGCCAAAACTGGGACGGTAAAACGTCGTCCCGTTTCTGGAACAAGTTCAGTGGCTGGTTACAAGTTGTCTGACTGTGATTCAGGAATAGCTTCGCCGCTTTCCCCGCTCTCCTTCGTTTCGTTAGCCGGGAGTTTGGATGCGTCACCTGAAAACGGGAACAGAATCGGAGAGAGATCGCATGCGTATCCGAGAACGGGCAGGAGAGAGATGACACTGAACGAGAGAATTGCGTTACACAATTCTAGAGAGGAAGAAAAAACGAAACAGCAACAGCTTAAAAGTGTATGCGGAAGAGAGACGGACGATTTAAGATTAAAGGACAGGCAAAGATTAATACAAGATACGTTATCTTCATGCGAAGATCCTTACAGCGGGAATTGTTCCTGCGAAAGTGTTACGTTTTATGAAATATTATATCCTCGAAAAGGACTGTTACAGTCGACAGTGAGTACGAGGGAGATATGCTTATCCGAGGACGACAGAACGAGAGAGATTGATTTGGGGAAGGATTTAGTTGTAAATAAAATACGCGGTAAGGCAAATACAAGTCGGAGAGGAACATATGACAGTCGAGCGCATTCGCAATCACCTGTTAGAACGAGCACGCGAATGAGGACTTTTAGTGACGGGGGAAGGGAGCTAAACGAGGGTAATAATGTAAAAAGTACGTCAGAAATAAGTGTAGCGAAAAGAAAACAATTAAATTTAAAGTGGAAGGGAAAAGTCGATGATGAAAAGCTAGAGTGTTATGGGACAAGGACAGATTGTTCGTGTTGGGGGCAGCGCGATAATTTATGGGTGATTGAAAACGGGAACTGTGCGTATGGAGCGCGTGGGGAGAGGGACGTGAGACTGTGGGACGAACTCGAAAGGTTGAGGAGATGCAGTTGCGTCGATCAACAAGAACAGGTAACTCTAATAACATTCATTCCGATGTTAATTTGATTTTCTCTCTTGACTCTCCCTTCAGTTTGTTGATATTGGGCGTGTTTGGCCGAAGTAAGTACTTACTAAACTTAGTAAGCCAGTTAGCACAAAAAAATTAAAATCTTACAAACTGACTATAGCGCTTTTCGGCCAGGACAGACTTACTGCCTTGTCATAACTCAAAACACCGGTTTACGTTATATCCCGTACATAACCTCATAGATTGAATATAATTGACAGTACTAAATTTATCATTATAATTTAATTCATGTAAATGAATTACAAATGGATAAATGAGAGGTCTGTTCTTGTTCGTTTTGTTTACATCAACAATAAGCAAAATGGCGTCTTATATTAAGCCATGCTTACTGCGTTATTTTGTGTTCCGACTTACTAAATTTAGTAAGTACTTACTTCGGCCAAACACGCCCATTGTATGGTTCCTTAAGTGTTTTATATCAGGACTTCCTAACCGGTACCCCCTTAGAAAAATGTAATACTGAGATACGTAAAATTCAAGGACATATTTTTTTGTTTATGCCTATAAATGCGCTAGAAGCGTTGACAGATTAAAAAAATTATCGCAAAAAATACAACACTAATATTGGTCGTTTCATATTTTTATGGTTAATTTGTTTTTTTAACGGATTTTTGTCTTGTTACGTTTTAAGTGACATTTGTTGAACACATGTTTAATATGATACGAAAATATTTGGCTGTATTAGGTCACAATATTTACCTATTGAAGTATGCTATTAACATTATTTATGAATATAGGTGATCGAAGACTATTAAATATACTTCAAGCAGTGGCAGATTTACCAGCAAGCTGAGTAGACTAAAACCTAGGGCGGCAAATTTTAAGGGGTGGCAGAATTAGTTCATAAATTATTTATTTCGATTTACAAAATTAAACAAAAAATTATTATACACACACAAAATACGAATTTCGAAAATTGGAGAGAAATCAAAATATTTAACAAAAATCGAAATATAGTCCTATATATACAGAGTTAAATACTAAATATTTAAACATCTCTAAATGAACAATTGCTAAACGCTTTGTAAAATATAGTTTAATGATCATGAATTTTTAGAATATCGCAATAGCGATTCGATATTATAATCGAAATTTAGTTTACATGTTTTCTTCACAGATAATTTTTTCTCCATGAACCTAATTATTATGAGATCTGCTTACACAATTCAATCTTGATATAATATCGATGGTCTAATCATGATTACTGCAGCAAATAGTCAAATTCAATTTCAGAAAATTATTTCTTTATACGTAAAAAATACTGACTAAAATAATCAAGGATCTGACACGGTACCTTAGTTCTTAATGATATACGAGGATAGAAAATGTAATAATTGATATGTGAAGATTGACTCTATTCAATAAATAGAATAATTACATTACATTTACATTACATTTTAATTCAAAACAATTTTATAACTAAGAAAATATAATTACAGAACACTCTGAAGATGATACAAAACGTATCGAAACGTTAGTATTAAATGCAAGTTTAAAAAAGTCTCAGTATTGCTTCATTTTCGATCCTTATGCCACGGAATTATTTCCAAATACTCATCATAATTGATATGATTGTGGACTAAGGTATCAAAATTCAGTCGCGGCAAAAATTGAATAGCCTATACAAGCGGCAAATCTGTAAATCCACCACTGACTTCAAGGATCATTTTTAACTCTTGACTTTCATCTGAAATTATTGTCTTTATTTTCAGAATATATTCTAATGTTTTGTTCACCAATTGTCACAGTTATCCATGCTGTGTTAAGTTTGTCATTTTAATTAATACTAAAAATACTAAATTTAAAATATACTTAATGCTTTCACTAGCTATTTTTCCAGGCCAGCAACAGCTGGAGTTATGTGAGTCTGATATCAATATTCATATTGCACATACCGCTAAATTAGCGGTATGTGCTTTATTATCGCTTTGAGCGTCAGAGCTGACTTTCGTTCATATAAGAAGTTATATCTAAGTTAATTTCACACGAAATCCATTCAAATTGAAGCTTTTTGAAAAGAGGAGATTCTGATCTATAAAACAGAACCATTTTTAAATCAATTCGAGTTCATAAATACTATTAAAATTGTAATTGAAAGTTACAAACACCAGTTGTCGGTTGGTCTGTACGTATGTACGTATGTACGGATGTACGTATGTACGTCACGACTCTACAGATCGCAATTTTGGTCGGATTGCCTTGGGTTATATTTTATTCACTTTGTTTAGTATCAGACCAGAACCCTATTTAAATTCACATAAATGTGTTCAGTAGTTTAATTTTTATAAACAGTTTTATTTTATTATTTTTGACAGCTAATAGTTAAAATAAAAAACCTTAAAAAAACAAAAAAATACCTATTACTGTTATTGTAATGTTGTGTATTACGTAGAATAACTGCTCCACTTCTATACCACAATAACAACGCAAGCTGGGATATCAGAATGGCCTAGTGGTTAAACGCGTAGTCCAGTAATAGCAAGGTGCCAGCAAGTAATATTTTTTTTTCTATTCCATTTTATTTTTATTTTTTTTTCTATTTTTTTAATTGTTTTTTTTTTTAAATCTATTTTCTCAATTTTTTTTCATTATAATATGTACAGTGGAAAACTTGCGGGATGTGCACTTTTGGTTTTGCCAACTATTTTCAATTTATTAAATTTAATTTTTACTTTTACCTGGGAATTTTGTAAAACAACGGCATCGCTTGACGTTCTTAACTAAAATGTGAATTTCAGTAACAAACAGATGTCTTTATGTCTTGTCTATTACAAACCCACAGCTTCCAGGTTCTAATCGGAAAATTGACGTAAATATCAATTGTATTTTCGACTTATTATTAAAAGATATGAATTACTTAACCGCGGCAGTTGATTAAAATAAAACACCCTTCAGAAATAAGCATATGTCAAAATCATTCTTCTATCTCCAGTTAAATGTAAAGGTCCAATTGCATGATAATCAACGAATGCGTGACACATTTCAAAAATGCCAGGTGAACTATTTCCTGTAATTATATTTAACTAGCGGTTAAAACTGACTCCACGAACGACAAGAACTTCTTGTCTATTTTTATACCCGGCTGAAAATATTTCTATATACGCACCATCTGGAGTTAATGACTGGTACATTTTTTTGCTAAATTAATAATATAAATGGCCGCTTTATCAACCGAATCTCCGAGACAAGAAATTTACTAGCCTTGCAAATTTAGACTTTTAATTAAAAAGCTTAATATAACTGAAAATAAATAAAATCAAGAAAGACTTAAAATGCTTTTGAAAATAGATTGTAAGTATTTTTATGGAGAATTGACATAATTTTTTTTAACCGACTGCAAAAAAGGAGGGGGTTCTATGTTCGACTGTATATTTTTTTTTATGTATGTTTACCGATTTCTCCGTCAATTATGGACCGATTTTCAAAATTCTTTTTTTATTCGAAAGAGTGTACTTCTGAGGTGGTCCCATCGGAACCAAGTCAGGATATGATGGTGGAATCCGGAGAAATCGAGGGAAACTCTCAAATTTCAAAGGCACGCATACTTGGCCTACCCATTGCAATACTTTATCTAACACTAAAAAGAGAAAAATAAAATATTTTTAACAAAAAAAATGAACCGACTTCAAAATATGCACTAAAAAGTAGAAAATAATAATTATTGTTATTTTTGGAGTCGGTGTCAGCCAAAATGAAATCTATTCCGAGAACTAGAGACATGTAAGATTTAAATTGCTACTTTCGAATTCCGATGTGACACCGACTCCAAAAATAACAATAATTATTATTTTTTACTTTTTAGTGCATATTTTGAAGTCGGTTCAATTTTTTTGTTAAAAATATTTTATAATAGACAACTATTAATTTTTGTCCTCGCATAACTTGAAAACCTTCGAACCAATTGAGATAAGAGCTTTCTAATAAAATAAAAAAAATCAATATCCTTGAACTTCTCGATGTGAGTGCTATAGTTGCGCATAAAGAAGAGATAATAATAATGGTAGTATATAATAAATAAATTTTAAATTTATTGGGAAGATTAAAAATTGTAAGTGATTCCAGATTGATTTATTGAGAAATTTTCTCGTTAAAATCTGCTTCTTTTATTTAATAATAACCAATTACCGACAAACTATACTAAATTAACTTTTAAAAAATAAAATATTTTCTTTTAAAACGTTTAATGATTTCAAGACGGATTTGTGTAATAAATAATTGACTTGTTTGTTATTTATCTGGTGGCTTATTTTATTAGATGTCGTAATTTGTAACGTTGCCAACGTTATTAACGCTGCATCTTATCTTTAAAGATGCAACAAAATAGAAACGGGAAGAAAAGATAAAAAAAAGCTTATTAGACGCGTGGCGCCGTCTAGCCTTCGACGCTCTGGTACAGAACTTACTCCCTGCTGAATATCACTGTGCCAGCTGTAATAATTATCAGTCCAGTCGATAAGCAGATTCTGTTTCGGAAGGTTTGAAACTTTGGATTTCAATGACTTAAATTAAATGAAACAAAACTGCACTTAATGATTTATGTCACAACGCACTGGCACTGTATCAACACATGAACGCGTCACGAACCACTCTGCTCGCATTTTATAGCTTCGTCCCCCGCCTATAGAATGTTCTAGACGCATCTCAACTTTTCTTTTCATGCACTGCCTTCTCCAGGCAATTCTAAGACCTATGCTTTTATTGTTGTTGTTGTCGTGGTCTGGAACATTCTATGGAACACATTGTCGTCCCAACAGGGGGCACGCAACATTATGAACATAAACTAGAATTGAATATTCTTCAACATATTATGAACAGTTATTTAATTTTTAATATGGACGCACAATGTTTTGTTTCGACGCGCCGCGCTTATTTCTCAATGTTGACGAAGTGTCGCTTCATAAAAGCAGCTTCTTTTGAGAAATTGCGTTCCGTTTTCCTATTGTTATTTTATTATAATCACGTTTAAAAGGTATTCAACTGTTCAACCGTGTTCAACTGTTTAGATGGTCGGCTGTTTTTTGATGTGCAATAAAAGTATAGAAACTTATTTCAGTGCGGTGAAAATTTTCTTATATACTTTGAATTGTATTTTTAACATAAAAAGTGCTTATTTCAACAGTTCTAGGGCAATTTTATGTTCAAGGGATTGTGAGACAATTTCAGGAGCTATATATGTTGAAAGTCTGAACTTTGGACTGATGTCACACTTTAAGTTTGAAATAGGAAATTCAATTAATATGTTGAAGACGGACGGAATCTTTTGTTGAAGAAATTGAATACTAAAAAAAAAGGAATGACAGAACATCAATACACTGTACTTTTTTCACGGAGCCTGTTTTGCGAACCGCGTTAGCATCATCAGGAGATTTTTAAAGCTGAAGGGTTCGGATAAAAGTTAAATGAACGGACAACAACGACTGTACAGATTTAAATAAAGCTTACTTTATGTAATTTATATACAGTATGTAAACACATAAGGTGCACATAGGGAAATTAACATTGGGAAAAAATGACTGGATCAGAGTGAGCCTTGAAATATTGTTTTTCAATTTGACAGATAATATTCTTTTGCAGAATGAATGTGTACACTACCGAAGAAAATATTCAAATGATTACAACATAATCGGACTTTTTTTTATTAATGGGACATTAAATTCCCAAAAATACTTAAATATGGCGCGAGATCAAATATCTCCGCCTATTCGTGTTGAACCTGAAGACATTGGGTCACTGATTTACCAACGCGCATACGCCATACCAGTCAGACAATTTTTGAATGAAATGTTTCCAAACAGATGGAGTTGTTTTTTTGTTTTATTTTTGTACAAAAAAAATTAAAATATGATTTATAAGAGCTTTTTATTATTAAAAAAGCCAAGTAAAATAAAAATATCAAAATAAAATAGAAATCCTCAAGATTACCACGATAATTCAATAGCAATAACAATCAATGTAGTCATGGCTTACTCTGATGCTAATTTCCCTATGTGCACCTTACGCGTTTACATACTGTATATTTTTAAGGAGTTGTAAGTTTTCCCAGGACTTTTTTTCAAATTTGCGATTGTAGGATCGGTAGTGTAATTCTTGGTCGTTTACTGGAACCCTTTACCATTAAAAATAGCGTCGGTAGAGCTGTAACTGTTTTTAGACGATGGTAAAAGGATTTGATATCAGGAGCGCAGAGGGTATTTGTAGGTAGCATTATATACTTTTAAAACAATGCGACGCAACGGTTACGAAACAAAGATATAACGACTTCAAAGTATCTAAATCGACCGGATTAGGATTTCGTAACATTTCTCTGTCTACAGACAGCTTTATAGCCATTGAAATCTGTGTATATTCACCGTTGCAGCAGACATAACAATTTCTTTTCCTCTAATATCTCTCTTTCTGCTGATCAAACATTCAGAAGATTCGGGAGCGATATTTAAATATAACCCGCCTTCTTGATGCTTTTTGCACGTGTCTAAAATCACAGTCGCACAGCGGAAGTCTGGAACTTGACACATCCCACACTAACAGTCAGAAGCCGACTTAAAAGTCGTCGTCGAAGGATTTTTGAAGTGAAAACTTCTTTAGCGGCGTTGTACACTTTTTTTGTAATGGGTAAAAAATGTTAAACTCGTGTCAGGGACACGTGACCTGATCGAAAATTCGTAAGACGAAAACTTTTATTTATACAACGTTAGACATCTAGCGTTGAAATATCGTACATAAAAATGCAATCTATGATACAAACCATTTTGATCAAAAATTCGTAAGACGTTAATATTCAAGTTTTCACCTTTGCCGGCACTCCCGGAGTGCAACCCGTCTTTTTTTAAGGTTTACGACTGCCAATAAAATTATGTCCGGGTTAGCAACTATAATGTTGCCATACTTAAAAAATAAAGTTTAAGAGCCTGTTATATACGTAACAGATATTTGAAAAATGCGTTAACAGATACAGTAGAGCCTTTTTAAGTCGAACTTCAAGGGAAACGCCAAAAAATTCGAGTTATAGAGTTTTCGAGTTATGAAAGAATTCGACTTAGACAGATTTTGTAGTAAGGAAATATTCGACTTGTAGAAGTTAAGATTCATTCTAACTAATTTTGAGCTAGAGAACATTGCTATGTTCGAGATACAAAGAGTCCAATTAATTTTTTCGAGTTATGGAGGGAAAATAAATACCGAAATGGATTGTAGGGACTCCCTGATTTTTTCGACCTACAGAGGGTTGAGATTTCGAGTAATGGAGGCTTTGGGGCTTCAAGAAAAGGGAACATAACATTTTTACGAGTTTTGGAGGTTCGACTTAAAGAGTTTCTACTGTATTTTAATATATTTTTGATCGACTTGTAGAGGTTAAGATTCATTGTAACTAATTTAGATTGCTATGTTCGAGATACAGAGAGTCCATTTAATTTTTTCGAGTTATGAAAGGCAAATAGGTACCGAAATAGATTGTAAGGACTCACTGATTATTTCGAGGGTTGAGATTTCGAGTAATGGAGGTTTTGGGGCTTCAAGGGAAGGGAACATAACATTTTTACCAGTTTTGGAGGTTCGACTTAAACAGTTTCTACTATATTTTATTTTTGAAGTTGGAATAGTTTTATGGCTCATCTGACTGGAATTTGTTTCCTCGCAGAGTAAAGTCCAAATTCCATATTATGTAACAATATTTTGTCGACATGGCTTGACATTGCGATGCGGGTTTTTTTTTGTGCTCCGAACTGACTCGTACATCCGTTTTGCTCGGACCACACACCTGAATAAGTTGTGCAACTGGAACCATCACCTCAAACTCCAGCACGTCTATACAAAGCAGTGTTTGTGTTTAGAAAGATCCATATGTTTATCTATTCTCCCCTTTTTGGACAGAAGTTTGTAATAAATATATACGAACATCGGTCGGATACTTTACTCGGGGGCGTTCGTATTCAACACTTTCATTTCTTTCGCGTGTGACACGTGCGTCGCCGTGCGTGTTTTGTTTTCACATAACAGACTTGATAACTTTTTTTTTATTAGAAATGTTGGAAAATGTTTTATGCATTTTTATTTCATTTCTTTTCAATGTTTATATTATCTGTGATTTTTTTCCCTGAATAAACTACACGACATGGCTTTCCTAATATTTTTCAGTTACTTGGTCATGCGGCTACATGAAATTCGTATACAGGCGTGTTAAAAAGAGCTTAGTTTCTTTATAAGAATACTTGCGGTCCGTCCCGGTTTCACCCGGGTGCGATAGATATAACTCTGTAAAATGTATTTCGTTTGCGGTCCAGCGTCTCAACTACTTACTTTGAGTAAATTCTACCAGATTTGCTTCTGAACTAGCAGCTTGGAGCGAATTGTAACAGATGTCGCTACTTGGTACTAAAACAGTTTTTTTTGTTCGCTTCTGAACTAATAGCTTTGAGTAAATTCTATCAGATGTCGTTACATGTTACTAAAACAGTTTTTTTGAGAAAACGAAAACGGCTTGTGTTTTAAATATTATACAGGTGTAGTTGTTACGTAATAACCTTTGATCAGGGTTTCGACTGTAATTTTCTTGTAATGTTGTTATTTATATGAACAAAAAAAAACTGAGCTTTAGAAGTTTGTCAATATTTTTGTAGCAACAGATGTGTCTGCAGGAAGACTCTTTTTGTGAACTTTTCTTTTAGAACAAATGTCTTCAAAGACTACTTTAAATTCAGAGAAAATGTTTACGTTACATTTATTGTCAGTTTTTTTCTTCTTTTTATTGTTTTTTATATAATCGTTTCTCAAGACGGTAGTAAAGAAAAACTTCTATTGACTATTTATCTGTACATTTGAAATTATATCCATTTTTTTAATTTATTTTTTGAACAAATTGCGAACTAGCATTGACCTTTCATTTGTTATGTTTATAAACCTGAATTTGATAACCTATGTACCTACTTAATGGCGCAACTAAAATCAAAATGATATATCATATATATTAATACGCTAAGGTTAAAGATGTTTGCCTCCCTTTTTAGAAAAAACCTTACAATTTCTCCACATGAATTATATAGGTATCATTTTACAGATAATTGCTTGCTCTACTGACATCGACAACTAAAAAATTTATTATTGCTTTTGTTTTTGTAAATTTATTAAAATACAGCAACGCTGAACAACGTCTGCCATCTGACGGCTTTAATTTTGAAACAACGTCAACACTTCGATCTGTCATCTGACCTTCATATTGTAATACAACAGACACAATACTGCATACTGCCATCTGACGGTTTTAATTTTGAAACAGCGAGCAACGCTGAACAACGTCACAGTAATGCTGCATGATGCCATCTGACGGCTTAGCTCAACGCTTTTGCGACTTGCGCCTCTATATGACAATTTTAGTAAAATATTTCTTCGATCTGTCATCTGAGCTTCATATTGTAATACAACAAAAAGAAGAACGTTATAAGCAGTGTGCAAAATTAGAAACGAATTGAATACCTGCAATCATATTTAAAAAATAATTTTGTAAAGTGATAATTATTATACTTATTTAGTGCGAATAATTCGCACAGGTCACTCTATAGTTACTTTATACTAGCTAATGTCCATTCTGAAATAGTATAGGGCAATATGTCATATACCTACCAATTTATAAGCAGCCAAAACCGTTTAAAGTCCATTCTGAAATAAACAGTTTTGGCTGTTTTTAAACTCTAATCACATATATTTACAGTTACGTGTTGCAGTTAAACTTATTGCAGAGAACTTACAAAGTAAAAGTTAGAAAACTAAAGCTTAACTACTTTTTACAGTAGATTTTGTTGCGTTTGAGAAACTTCAGCAAATGATTGATCAGCACGATTGCATCAGCAGTTTTTGAAATGCACACGTGGCAAGTCTACGCTGATTGAATAAACAACAGTTTTCTCAATTCAACCCTCGACTTATATCTCGAAACCTAGTGCATACAAAATTAAGAGAACGGTGAGACAGAGGGGTGCGCTTAGAGTTTGGCTATATTTAAGAACGAAGTTCAATTTGTGCGATTTATTTGAAAAAAAAATTAATAAAACATAAATTTGAAAAAACTTAGCCTTATTGATGCGTTATTCGTCGTGCGTTATCTTCTCTTATATTTCTCCGTTGAATTATTTCTCGTTTAATTTTGCACTACCAAGGTCTCTCTTATTATTCTTTTAACGTTACAGAAAATTTCAAACAGATACGTAGTTAAAGAAGTTTTACTTCAAAAATAAAAAAATACTTGAAACACTTCTGGGTTTGGAACATGGAACTTAGGAAATTGTTTTATACAAGGGATGTAACGGCGTCTCTGCAAGATCAGCTTGTTAAGCTGTTGTATTTAAAATATTAATGAGAGATACACGTCAAAGCCCTAATCACAACGCTAAAATAGAACAACTAACTTCCCCTAATTCGCGTTAAAAAGTTAATCATCATAGTTTACAAACAGTTCATCTAGTTATTTACATATCTCAATCATCCGAAGAGATTCATCAATGAATTATTGTATGTTCATTGTTCATTTATCATTGTCTACATTGACTGTACTTGATGAATGATGATGCTCTTCTTTTTCTATTTTTAAACAGTTGACTGTCAATTATCTCGACTCATTTACAGACAGACTACATTTCAAATGGATATAAATAATATGTACGTGAGTTTGACGCGTATAATTAAAAAATATTTTTGGTAACTATATAAGAGCCTTTCGATGCGGTTAATATTATGTGTACTTCTGGAAAAATCACGCTGAATCCAATGAGATCACCCGCAACTCTGTTCACACACTTCTGGTTTAGGAGTTAGACGCGTTTTTTAAATTTTTCTTGAAAAAATTAAGAACGCTATAACTTGAAAGCTACACTAGCTATAACAGACTTCTAGATACGCTCATTCGATTCAGCATGATTTTTTGCATAAGACCAAGTCATATTCAACCATATATTATATAAATTTCCGGTCGATACTGCACTTTATTTAAAATGAAAAAATAATCGTCGCCCCCCCCCTGTAAAAATTTTCAAAATCGAAGTCTCCCAGAACGGGTCGATATTAAGGTTAACCGGTAGATTTGAATCCAATGAGCACAGGCGCTGCTCTGTATCTTGTCTAATTTCGGAGATAATCGAGTTTGAAATTTTCAAACTTTAAATGCTCATAACTTCGAAACCAGAAGAGATACAGTTCTGCGCTTGTGCTCATTCGATTCAGCGCACTTTTTTCTACAAGGTCAAGTAAATTCAGGCATATCCGTGACACATTTTCAAACTTAATATGTAATTAAAATCCTAGTGATTACCGTAAAAATTAAATTGTTTTGACCTGTTGTCCATTTCAATGGACATAGGTTTTTCCAAAATTGTATAAATGTTAAAACACTCTAAAAAATATAAAATTCAGATCTGTAAAATCTGGATAAATCCCTACTTGGTAGACATGTCATTCTAGCCAGTCTTGCCATCCAATCAAAATTAAACCCACTGTAAACAAACTCGCATCAGCTGCTACAGCTTTAAGCTTGTCAGTCCAGTATCTCGGGCGTCTGTCACAGTGACGCGATCTGTGCGAGACGTTGAATGGCGTCGGTCGCAGACGGCGACGGCGACGACGACGTCTTCACGGAACAGTTCGACGCGCTAGGTGCTCCAGCATCTCTCGTTTAGTACCTGCCCAGTGCCTGAAGCATGTGGCAGCGTCGCGATGCTCTCGCGCTTGCCGACGCTCTCCGCATACGAGTTATATTTATGTTTCTGTCTCGCTTGCGTGCTTTCTCGGCGTCGCTGTGTTTTTGTGTGTGTATATTAATACTATAGTGCCTTTGTTGTGTTCTGTGTTTACATAAATAAATGGTCTACCAGTTCGCGGACGCGGATTTATTCTTGATGTCGAAATTATTTATTTTTACTTAAATATAAATGTATCTAATTTATTCTGCAGTTGGCAGGATGTTTATTTCTTATAAATATACAGAAATTGTAAAATAATAAATTTAGATTTGAGAATTGACGAGTTTGTCGAAGTATTGGAAAAAGCGTTTCAAATAATTGTTTTACTAAATCGGATTGTGAAATTAACAAAATAAAAATAGAGTTTAGGCGCAAAAAGCGGGACAAATTAGAAAAAAAAAACAATTAAAATTTTTGTTTATATTAAAAAATCATTTAGATATATGAAAATAATAATATTTAGGTATTTATTTTATCGATAAAATAGTCTGCATTTTTGTTCTTGACGGTATACTTGACCTCTGTCCAAATTTTGGTGAAAAATAGAGTAATTAGTTGTCTAGCACAGGGCATTCGATTTTGGCGCAAAAATCGGTACGTCTGATGTTTCTGATCAGGAAACTCTTAGTTGTTTATTTTAGCAAATAAAAATCTTATTATTATAGTCGAAGTACCTTCTATTCTCCTAATAATAAAAAAATATGTTCTTTAGTTTCAAAAGATGTTACATATTTGAAAAAAAAAGAATCTAATTTAAAAACCCTTAGTTTTCAGGTTCTAACTTGAGAACTAATGAATGTGATACTTGGATTTTAAATTTCCAATAAAAAATACTATTAAATTGACTGTCTGTGAAATATTTGAATTTAATTTTTATTATTGTCTTGACTCGCTACAAACAAATAATGAAAATATGAGTTGGCATTAAGCTCAGAGAACCCTGTAAAACAGCTAGTGTTTTTAAATAAATAATAACAAAAATTAAACAGTTATTTTGTATTTAAAATCACCATACGTTTTTAGTTCAAAGCATGTTTTGTCCTCCCAAGTTTTTTTTGCAATGATTATTTTTCTGTAATTGCGGAAGTAGCAAATTATTCGTAAACATTTCAGTACCAATAAAAGTATTTAATTTATTTTAGGTTACATCTATGCATTCACAAATCATTTATTATTGTAATATACTCGTATATCGACGGTGAAAGTTCAATAAGTCGTATCTCAAAAACCGATAGTTTTCAGGAGACAGAAAAAACTTTTTATTTCGTAATAAAATACAATCTTAGCAAGTTTAAATACTTTTTATTATAAAAAATAAACTCTCTTTTCGTATAATAAAGATATTTTCAAAAAAATATAAAATAATAACATAAATATTTGACTTACGACATATTCAGTCCTAAATGAAGAAGACATGCGACATATTGCACTTATATCCAAACGAAACAAAGAAACAAAATACATTATTTGAATCGTAAATTGAATAAAAAAATAATAATTATAAAAATAATTAAAGTATAATTCCTATAGGAATAATAAGCCTATTAATTATTATCGACATACGGTAAATTGTCGTAAAATAACCAGCAATCCTTGGGAATAACAGGCTTTAATTGCTGCAAATGTTCTTATTTAGTTTTTTTTATTGGTAGGCGATTTTTGTGTAAAAGTGGAAATGCATTAAATTGCACAGATTTGGGTCTAATGGGAAGATCGAGAAAATCACTGTCAAAATTTGTCTTGTACTTAATAATTCCTTCAGGTAAGTACTGCAGAGCTACTATATCGTTAACAGTCGGGTCACCTGCCTTTCTGCCTGGTCGGATTGAATGGTATGCAAGGTTTTTCCTGAAATCTTTAAAAAATGTATGATCTAGGGTAACTGTTTCATACGGATTATTTTTTCTAGATTCTTCGCAAAGTGTAGAATAATCACTTGGTAAGTGAATTGACTTATTCTTGATCTTCCTCTCAATGGCAGCGTGCACACTATCGCACTCCATCTGCGTGTGGCCTTTGACAAGATATTTTTGTTCAATTCTGATTTTGAGTTCATTGGATAAGTGAAGAAGGGCGTTAGACATTACTGCATTTCGATTTTGATATGAACAACCATCGGAGTAGATAATTATTCGTTTGGAATCGTTCAGGTGTCTTCTAATATAGTCGGTCAAACATGTTGCAAAAGTAGATGCCTGGAGATCAGTTTCCGTCTCGTCAAACCAGTAGCATACACAATGTTTATTAGCCAAGTTAAAAATGGTGAAGTTATGGACGCAAAGTTTTGTTTTATAATAGGTGGAGCTTGCATTTATTGACGGGCAAACTTTTACGGCCTGCAGATCCATTGTTAGCGTGTGGCATGTCCCATTTTCACTTGCTTCTTTGTCCATATTTTTCTCAGCTCTTGCTCTTTCCTTGTTTGCCCTATGAGTGACCCAGCCTTCTTCAGTTCCATTCTTAAGTTCATACTGGATGCAAATATCACATCTATCTTTTTTGGGCTGGTAAAGAGAAATATGCATTGAACTGAGCATTTTTGAGAGTGAAATTCTTGACAGAGGTTCCTCGTTAGATTCTGCACATTTAATTTTGTAAACTGCATACAGTTCGGCAAGAGTTGTAAATTTCTGTTCCAAATAAAGCTTTGTAGTTTCCTTTCTACAATAATGAGAGGGCAGTTTATTGAGATTTTCTAAAAATGTTTTTAAAAACGACATCCCAGAACCCTTTCTTTGTGTTTTGTTCAAAATGACTTCGTTTTTTTTCTCATTTAATATTCCATCGTTGCTATTAGATAACCAGCTTAATATGGAGCGTTCTTTTAAACATAACGTGGACATAAACATCTTCTTACAAACAGGGATCAATTCGTTGCCTACTTTTAAGTGGTACTTAAAAGTCGACCCTCTCCGTGAAATATCATTAGTAGACTTCTTCTCTTTGGGAATTTCAATAGTAACTAAATTTATAACATACATTTTCCTTTCTCTCCACGAAAGATTGTCCCAAAATTTTTTGAAAATAGATTTTCTAGCTTCGTTCGAAATTTTATTACAGCCACGTTTGCTAGACTTCTCGCAAAACTTGGATGTGCACGTCTGTCCCAGCTTTCGCGCTTCACGCTGTTTATCGTGAAATGTCTTATTTTGACTAGCCGCCGGTCGTCGGTATCCTAAATAAGGCTTTCCTTGCTCTCTTAGTTTTTGGTTTCTCTTTTTTAAGTTTACTTTTCCGTTCTTAGTCACATTACGTTGCTCAGTCTCGTCTTCATTGTTTTCTTGCCTGTTATTTTCATTTGTAACATTATTATTAATATTTTTTTCAAGTTCAAAATCACTATCATCCTCGTTCCGGGTTTTCAGTAATCCATCGGCTTCTTCACTCTCTCCATTGTCCAGCAGATTTACAGGGTCAGTACCAGAAATGTTTTCACACAAATCAGGAAAAATATCAGAGCCCATAATGATAGGATCAGACACAAAGTCATCTTCAATTGGCTTAATTGGCGAAAGAACGGTTTGTATTTCGTTTAATATGTCCCAGTCGGTTACGAATTTATCAGTTTTCGCAGCGGTGTTCAAATCAATACTGTCTGTAGGTGGAAGAATATCACCACTGATAATAACAGGCATATTAATTATATCAAAAACTTCATTTGTTGCTAGTTCATTGTTGAAGCTAATTTCGTTTTCGCGATTAGGCTGAGATCCACTCTTTTGCGGTGTTTCATTCTTCTGACACATTTCTACTAAACGTTTACCTCTACTGTTTGCCATGGTTCATAAAATCCTACAGTAAGGAAATATATTAATTAATATTGTATTTTAACTTGTATAATGATATAAAAAGAGAAAATGTTCACGTTCTAGCCATTTGAGTATATCGGAGAAATATGTCGTATATCAGTTTTTCTCAAAATTTTGTATATTGACAATAATGCGTAACTCCAGTCAAGAAATAAACGGATGTTTTTAGGAAAAAAAACGTTACAACTTAAATACTAAATTTTTCAAGAACATTAAAACGCACTTATTTACCAGTAATTTAAACTTAATAGCTCAAATCGTATAATATTATTTACTTACCGACACAGACCGAGCTGCACAGTGCAGAATCAACTTGTTGCTGGTTGAAACTGAAGAGTTACGACAAATTGTTTGGGTCTAAGAGTTACGACATATTGTTTTTCTTTGTGATTGGTCCTTCTATGGAGAGCAACGCCAATTAAACACTTTCTAGCCGCGCATAGAGATACAACGTGCCAATAGGGCTCGAAACATAAATTTTTGTAAAATCGGACTTACGACATATTGAATTTTCACCGTCGATATAGGTTTATGGATGCATTATGTAAACTTTAAAATTGATCATATACAGGGTGAGTTTTAAGTTGATGCTTTTTTTTTACAGCGTGTAAAAATCAAATAGACGAGCAAATATTTCAAATAATTTTTTTATCAAAACTCAAAAATAAGAGAGAAACAGCCTTTCGAAATTTAAATAAATTTTATTAAATTTTCTTTACTTTTGAGGTCAGTCCTGGGGTTATATTATGTCACTATGGAAATATGTTGTTATTATCAAGCATGTACAGAGAAGCATGGCTACGGCGCACGCATCTTTGTGTCCAACAAAACGGGGACAACTTCGAACAATTTCTGTGAATACTTGATAATAATAACATATTTCCATGGTGACATAATATAACCCCAGAACCGACCTCAAAATTAAAGAAAATTTAATAAAATTTATTTAAACTTCGAAAGGCTGTTTCTCTCTTATTTTTGAGTGTTGATAAAAAAATTATTTGAAATATTTGCTCGTCTATTTGATTTTTACACACTGTAAAAAAAAGCATCAACTTAAAACTCACCCTGTATACAGAATGTGAACGTAACACATTTTTTTCTTTGACTAGGTACTGATTATAAAAAAATATATAATTTCCTGTTAGTTGGAAACAACTTAAATTATTTTTTGGTAAATTACCCATACTTGTTTTCTTCTTTTACGTAGCCAGGTTCAAATTTTGGGACTTTTAATTTTATCATCATATATATTAATAGGCTAAGGTTTAAGATGTTTGCCTCCCTTTTTAGAAAAAACCACACAATTTCTCCACATAAATTATATATCATTTTACAGATACTTGCTTGCTCTACTGATATCGACAACAAAAAATTTATTATTGCTATTGTTTTTGTAAATTAATTAAACTAATTAAACTCTGAACAACGTCTGCCATCTGACGGCGCAACGTTAACACTTCGATCTGTCATCTGACCTTCATATTGTAAATACTGCATACTGCCATCTGACGCGCAACGCTGAACAACGCTTTTGCTACTTGCGCCTCTATATGACAATTTTAGTAAAATATTTCTTCGATCTGTCATCTGAGCTTCATATTGTAATACAACAAAAAGAAGAACGTTATAAGCAGTGTGCAAAATTAGAAACGAATTGGATACCTGCAATCATATTTAAAAAGTAATTTTGTAAAGTGATAATTATTATATTTATTTAGTGCGAATAATTCGCACAGGTCACGCTAGTTAATTTATAATTTTATAAGCTTTTAATAGACGAAATAATGTCGTTAACACTTATTATAATCCCCAACGACTATGATTATTCTCAATAAACGCTTAAATATGTTGCCAGCACGGGGTCATTAACATATCTCGGTCTATCCATTAAAAAAACAAAAACAAAAGATATGCTAAAAAGTGACGTAGGACACTTAAAAAAAACAGATGAATGCGTGTCTACCTAATTTAAGATAATAAATTGCGTATGGAACTTAAAATATGTTTTTTAATTATTCTTCTAATAGGTACACGTCATCCGGTTTTGCCAACATTGCATTGATAAATTGTACAGAACCCGGTATAATTGAACATGTAATAAATATTTATGTGCAAAGTGTTACCAACAGAGCGTCAACAAAAAAAAACCGACACATGTGATTTTGGTATCTGCGGTTATTAATTTGCTTAAAACATTTCGACCAAACCGTACCTGTAATTAAAAAACAATTACTCCACGCTATTTTGTTCATTCCTAAACACCTGGTTGCTTTTTAACCCGTTAGTGTCCAATGCGGAATTTAGATTTATTACGGCTATTTTGTGAGATTTGTAACTCGAAATTGTAAACGTCCGAACCGAGACACAAGATGGTTTTTAAAATTAGAACGGAGCTATTTTTATTGCTTGTTTTGAGCAAGAACCAATCAGGAAACAGTATTTTGTCACGTGGACGATATGGACAAACGCCCACAAACAAACACTGCGTCATAACGTGTGTTCTGTGTTGAGACAATAAACGTTCACATTGGTTAACATTCGAACTATCACTGCGCGCGAACCAAACCCATCTACAAAACAAGCTTCAATACATAAAAATGAAGCGAATACATAAAGACCATCACCAAAAGTGGCGTTAGAGCACGCTTAATATATAGCTAGAGAATACAATCCCGGGATCCCGGCCGTTTTCTGGCCCCGAAAATCCCGGGACCGTACTTGGCTTATCTCGGGATTTTCGGGATTGCCACAAACAAATCTAGTTTGTATTCCGTAATCCGTTGCGCCTTGACAATTACTTGCCTAGATTATATTAATATTATTTGTTGCATAGCGACAAAAAACAATCCTTAAATACGCGGTACGATACGTAAAGAGTATGAAATCTCCAGAACCTGAAGTACAAGTACAAAATGAATCAGGGTTGGCAAATAGTATTAGACGTGAAATGAGCCTGTTTTAAAATGGAGGAGTTTGTGGATATCACTTAGAAACAGCATATAAGTATCTATTGTCTATTCCTCCAACCAGCGTAGAACCTGAGCGAGCGTTTTCAGCTTATGTTGGCAATAAACTACGAAGCAGGCTTGGAAGTCTAACATTGGATGCTTTGATATTTCTGCGATTGTATTTTCGAAATTCTAAGTAGACTTTTTGTGTAGTCTAAATTACTCAAGTTTTTTTTTATTTGAGCCCAATTAGAAACCACATACTTAGTCAAATCCCGGGATAGCCCCGGGATACCGGGATTACGCATAAAAAATCCCGTAATCCCGGGATTGAAAAACATTCTCGGGATTGTATTCTCTCTATATAGCCAAATCTAACAAGGAAAAACCAGCGTCGTGTGCAGCGATGTTAAGATGGAGTTCATGGAAAACGCGAGCAAAAGCGCGGGTATAAGCTAGTCAGTATAGACTTTACTTTTAGTTCCATACGAACAATAAAATTAACTTGAGTTATTTTCATAGCAAATTTAAATTACTTCAAGAGACGGTTTTTGCAGATGCGAGGGAGACATCGTTTGTTTTTAATGATGCATTTTTATTATTCGGTTAATAAGAACGACGTTAAGGCTGAAGTTCAAATTCCGCAGAGACTTGCAAAAAGAAATAACTGCAAGATAAGTGTAATTGTTCTTATTTTTTAATTTTGTATAACAAGCAGAAGTGCTCTTGCAGAAAAACTAATGGTTTTATTGACTTTGTTCACCAATTAATTTAAAAGTTTGTGATGCTATTATTTGTCGTTATAACAAGTGATCCGTCTATTGGTTGTTTTACTTTTTATCGATTTTTTATTGGCTTTGGCGTTTCCGCGACTCCTCCATTGCAAGCCCCCAGTTTCCTGGTTCTAATCCGAGAACTGGTTAAAGTATATTATTCAATAAATAAAATTATCGACCAATTTTTTATTAAGTAGTCATGGAAATATTTCACAAATATTTCCATGACTACTTAATAAAAAAATGTTTGTTACTTATTATTTTTTCAATATTTTGATACTAATTAATTATTTTGAAAGAATTTTAAATAAAGCGAATTAGAAATTAAATATTAATTATTTTTTATATTTTTTAGATCCGTTCTGAAGAAGATCCAAATCCGGATCGAAACGTTAATGTATTAATTATATTTTTTGTTAATATATTGTCTGAAAAATTGGTCGATTATTTTATTTATTGAAGAGTTCTAATCAGACGTTAATCAAAGATTTAAAGTATATTATATTTAGTGCTAAAAAATAAATAAATTGAAAATATGAATCATTGGTATGCCAATGTTGCTTAAATAATATGTTAGAAGATTAAGAAGGACGAATCCTGGTGGCATAGGATCGATGAATAAAGCAAATACTGAAGGTTTTTATTGCATTTTTATTATCTGACGTTTCGGCACACTTTATGCCATCTTCGGAGAATCAATGCTGTCAATTTTTTCAGTATTATTATTATTATTATTATTATTGTTATGTATATATATTGTTATGTATATATACTGAAAAAATTGACAGCATTGATTCTCCGAAGATGGCATAAAGTGTGCCGAAACGTCAGATAATAAAAATGCAATAAAAACCTTCAGTATTTGCTTTATTCATCGATCCTATGCCACCAGGATTCGTCCTTCTTAATCTTCTAACATTTGAACAGGATCATCATCTCTATAAATTATTAGTCTTTTTTTCACAATCTTAAATAATATGATTTATGTCATTCTTTATGACATATTTCGGAAAACCTTGAATTGAGAGATGTCTTTTGTTTCTGTGTAAAATGTGGAACAAAACACGTAATTGTTAAGTTAAAATGGTGGTCGTTTTGATTTACATTTATTAGCATTGATTTTGTATTAGCGGTTTTTAATGACCTTGAATTGCGATCTTTTTGTATATGCAAAATGTGGTTACACATGGGCGCCGCTAGAAAATTTTTCAGATGGAGCAAAAATAATGTGCATTTTTCTGTCACTTTTCAGATCCAAAACTTTTTTTCAATCAAAAAGGGCCGATTAGGTTTCGTCCGGTGAAGGACCAAATTTCATTTAAATCGGTTAAGTCCTTCGAGAGTTAGCTCTCACCTACTCATGTGTGTGTGTTTATATGTAGCTATAAACATTTCCAAAACTGGTGTCAAATTGTTCAGGAAGCCATCAAACGCCGAGATATTTTGGTGCGGACCCCATAGGTCCCGCCATCCGACCGATGCCAATAGTGTATAGCCCATATGGCAAATACACTATATAAAAAAAAAAAACAGTTTATCGTTTTTATAACATAAAAATCCATATCCGGTGCTTTTTCTCTTACATGGGACATAAATCATTTTAACTGAGTTTATCGATTGCTTGAACGTTCTTTAATACAGCACGCTATTCATAAATCAGCTGAAATTGTTTTTTAAAACTACATCTTACAACTAGCGACTTAAAAGTTTAAACGATATCTGTCTCGAATGTCTGTACTTGGACTAGAAATTGACTACGTTAAATTCTGTATTTGATGATGCTGATAATGACAGATGATACAAAATTAATTTTTGTTTAGGTCTCTGAGGAATATGGCTTTAAAAAAAAAACGAGTGTGATTTAGACCACACGACTGAAGTAAAACTTCTTTCTGCGATAATTTGTTATTATTCACCCACAAAATATGAACTTTAAAATGATTTTTCAATTTTATTCACTTTAAACATAGAATATTTAATGTATTGAACAAAATATTAATTTATAAAATTGTTCAAGAACGAAATGAACAGTCTAATGTAAGAAGAGAGAAATAAAAACATAAAGATAATGAAAACAAAAGTAATACATTGCAATTACTTAGCTCTCGTTGGATTTTAAGCGTAAATCTTTATTGAAATATTATTTAAAGTAAGTTTACAAAATGTTTTTTCTGTCACCCGATGGCGCCACTGGCAAGTAAAGTATGTGTCATTCTATTGTTAGTACTGCTTATATTTTCGGCCACTTGATGGCGCCAGTAGCCAGTGAAGTATTTGTCATCCTCTTTCTATCTTCACAAACTTATATCTCCGTTCGCCTCGCCCGATCACACTTCCGTAAATCTGTCGTCACGCATTCACCAGCTTACTCCCCAAGTCAAGCGTGAGTAAAGAAGTTTTACTTTAATAAACTGGGCAAGTCTCAAATGTAGGTACTTGGAACTGGAGATCGGTAAAGAGCCATCTAAACAAAGAGTTTTCTTTTCTCAAATACACCTGCACTTATTGATTATTATATTTGTTGTTTGATAAAGCCGGCCCTGTTGTTATTATATTAGATGTAAAGTATCAAAGTTGTCTGAGAACGTGATGTATTATTCATTGATAAGAGTCGAGAGTGGTGAAGACATGGAAAGATGGAAGTCACAATTAAACGTAAGATATTTTCGTTAGACAGACAGGATATCCGATTGGAGGAGCTCTGTTAGTCGTTTGTTTTGTCGGCTTTATATAAAGAGAACATTATATTAAGCTATCGTAGTGTCAAAAGACTTGTACAAATCACTGTATAGAGTGTCTATTTTGTACAGTATTTCGATAATCTATATATAAATACAGGAAGGAAAAAATGAGTGTGGAACCGACTTGAGTGTGTCAATTCGTGATGAAACATAAATCTTTCTCTTCGTTTTAATGAGGGAAAGTGCACAATATCTGTTTCATCACGATGTGTACAAATGGATTCAGGAGAAATATAACAATAACGTCAAAACTTAAAATTTTAATGAATTACGGTGGAATTTCGACCACTAGTTATAGTAGATAGAGGAAAAACTAAAGTTCTATTATTTTACAACAAACTCGACGTATTTGAGCTAAAACTGAAAATTCTCTTTTTTTTAATTTGTTTTTATGACCACCAACAGTCAGGATTATTTGAACCTAGCACGAATTCACATTTTGCGGTATTTAAAAATTGAAGGTTTTCCGATTTTGATGACTTGTTTTACGAAAATTACCAACGACATCGCAAATAATCTTTTTTTAAAAAATCCATCGAAATCGTCTTTTGCGATTATCTAACCCATTAACAAAAAATCGATCGTATCTTATTAGTTATTGCACTGATTATATAATTTATAAATAGCAATCTAGTATTTTTTTCAGTCAGTTATAAAATTATGTTCAAAGAAGATGTATTAAAAATATCGACTTTTAAATTCTCAAAATTAAAAAATACATAAACAAAATTTGATCTGTCATGTATAAATTTATCATTTGCAATGACTTTGTGATGAGGCACATACTGTTTTCATAAGGCATAATGTTATTTGACGACCACATGGTTAAGATTTTAATTTGCTGGAATATTTAAAATTAAAACTAAAAAACAAATTTATAGAGATCACGTGTTTTAAAAGCGGAAAAAGACGTGCAACAAAAATGCAGACTATTTTCGATTAAATGTGTTTATTATTAGGCACATAAATTCGTTTATATCAGCGTTTCCAAAACTTTCTCGTCTACAGATCCCTTTGAGACTAGTAAAACAGATTAAGTAAGTTTCATTTTTGTTTGCAATTTTATACAACTGCTTGCCAGACGGCTTAAATACAGTTCGGACGTCGCTAGCCGAACTGTAGCCCATTTATACCAGAGATGAGTTCGCGGACTCCTGTTTGGGAAACACTGCTTTATATTAATAAAATTACTGTTGAAGATGCATAACGCGGTTTCATTAAAATTTTTAATTACAGAAAAAAAAAATGTTTAAATTCAGTTTATAATTTAGAAGTGTTTTTAAAAAGTTTATTATAAACATGTTTCCTGGTTGCATTCGTGGAACTAAGTCGTCGCAAGGATCTGCTGAGGATATCAATAAACAAACCAAATCGATAGTTCAGGTGGGTATTCGAATGTGTTTTTGAAGTGAAACTTTTTTAGTAACGAATCTGTTTACGAATAACCTTGAGCGCGAGAAAGGAAGGGGCAATTGTATACATATGCACATTTACACGTGCAGAACCTATATGGCAAGATTGATTTATTAGTAGTTTTATAACATTATATAACTGTCAAAGTACTATATAATAGAAGTGCGAAATTTTAATTGAAAAAACCCAATAACGTTTTTAGAAAGATTGGCATACCAACTCATCTAATTTCTTCCTCCATCAGGGAATGATTAAAATGCATCTAATTGCTTTTTATTTAAATATCTCCTGATAGTGCTAGCATGATTAGCGAAATTCACTTCAAGAGATTCGTGGTCATTTATAAGTTTATCGATAAAAAAAAGCGTGTGTGTGTCAGCTCCGACGCACGACTGGAGTTTATCCTTTAGATGCGCTGTGTAATGTATTCCATCTCATTCTTTCGCACGTTAAATCCTACAGCTACGCATGTTTGTCTCTTTTGTATTCCATCTCATTCTTTCGCACATTAAATCCATCAGATATATATGTTTGTCTCTTTTGAAGCGGACGAGCGTAACGCCACACTTGAAGCGGTGGAGCGTAACGCCTCACCAGTTGATTTTACTACTCATAAAATTTCCGTACCGGGCCTTATAACTCAAAATCGTTTCTTAAGGAGTAAATTCCAAAAACATGCTTCTAGTAATAGAGACAATATGCTCGCTCAGTCTATACTTTGTATCAATGCATGGTACCATACGACAAATAGGAACCTACGGAACAGATGATCGAAAATGCGGTGCGCTGTGGTGTTCTATGGCTATAAAATGTAGCAGTTTTTATTTATAACCAGTTATTTTACGGATTCATGACGTAATGTGGATGCGTTGCATGTGCATGATGCACTTCCTTCAGGGTGTCTCCAGTCCATTCTACAAACGTTACACAACTGTGATATTATGTAAACAACGAACGTCAGTGGCGCCCGCCGTTGTTTTTACACTCAAAAATAGATCATCATATATATATTAATACGCTAAGGTTAAAGATGTTTGCCTCCCTTTTTAGAAAAAACCTCACAATTTTTTCACATAAATTATATATCATTTTACAGATAATTGCTTGCTCTACTGACATCGACAACAAAAAAATTTATTATTGCTTTTGTTTTTGTAAATTAATTAAAATACAGCAACGCTGAACAACGTCTGCCATCTGACGGCTTTAATTTTGAAACAACGTCAACATTTCGATCTGTCATCTAACCTTCATATTGTAATACAACAGACACAATAATGCATACTGCCATCTAACGGCTTTAATTTTGAAACAGCGAGCAACGCTGAACAACGTCACAGCAATGCTGCATGATGCCATGTGACGGCTTAGCTCAACGCTTTTGCTACTTGCGCCTCTATATGACAATTTTAGTAAAATATTTCTTCGATCTGTCGTCTGAGCTTCATATTGTAATACAACAAAAAGAAGAACGTTATAAGCAGTGTGCAAAATTAGAAACGAATTGAATACCTGCAATCATATTTAAAAAATAATTTTGTAAAGTGATAATTATTATATTTATTTAGTGCGAATAATTCGCACAGGTCACACTAGTTTCATTTTTAATACACTAAAAAAATGAGGATAACAATTCGATGTTTTTGTGTAGTTCCAGTCATTACTATTTCCGCATAATATTTTGGGTAAATTTTGTGTAAAGAAAACGAGTGTGCTTTAGACCACACAATTGAAGTAAAACTTCTTCTTGCCATAATTTGTTATTATTCACCCGAAAATTCACAAAATATGAACTTTAAAATGAATTCACAATTTTATTCACTTTAACGTGGAAGATTTAATGTATTGAACAAAATATTAATTTCTAAAATTGTTCAAGAACGAAATGAACAGTCTAATGTAAGAAGAAAGAAATATAAACATAAAGATAATGAAAACAAAAGTAATACATTGCAATTACTTAGCTCTCGTTGGATTTTAAGCGTAAATCTTTATGAAATATTATTTAAAGTAGGTTTACAAAACTTTTTTCTGTCACCCGATAGCGCCACCACTGGCAAGTAAAGTATGTGTCATTCTATATTGTTAGTACTGCTTATATTTTCGGCCACCTAATAAGCATCTATAATCAACGTCTCTCTTAATTTGAGATGCAAGAACTACTTCTTAAGTTATACGAGTTGAAAATTTCATTGCAAACTTCCCCCGAAAAAATTCATGAACGTTGAGTTTGGAAGCAGAGTTGACCCTAAATGAAGGAGCGCTCGACAAGTCAACGTTTTCCATCGCAGACACCTTAGTAACGGAAATCTTATATATTGTAGTGTTTGGCGTGCTTTGTTTGCACGCCATTGTTTAATAATCCATTGTTGAACACGTTTCAAATACAGTGTACACCAGACGCCGTTTACGAGCACCAGTAAAAGCCTTGGACACTGCTACTTCTTCGGTGGTGTGAAATGCAGCTGGTTTATTGTCGTCGAATGGTGGCTCGTTTTACCTCGATTTGTTTTTGTTTTTTTGTTTTAAATAATGCACTCAATTCCCTTAAGTACACTCCTGTTAGCGAATGCAATTTGTGTTATGTAATAGGGTAATGACGGATGAAGTGTTTTTTTGGCACGTCGTCCTATCTTATATGACCATATTAACCGAACGTAGTTATTTGTTCGGTTCATTTGTTCTTCAGGTAGCTATTCCTCCGAATAAATAGCGATAATTCAATTCAACAAACAATTATGTGTACTGCAGGTATAAATCTATTCTGTCTTACTTCGGGGAACTATTCGGAACCCAAAGGGATAGTGAGACCTCTGGTGAGAAATGCGCTGAACTGTCCTAAGAGGGGGTTTTTGACAGGTAAACATTGATTTAGAAAAGCATGATGGGGGCTAACCTAGCCCATCATGCTTTTCTAAATCAATGTTTACCTTATGCCTGTATAGTTTACCTGTCAAAAACCTCCCTTAGGACAGTTCGGCGCATTTCTCACCAGAGGTCTCACTATGCCTTTGGGTTCCGAATAGTGTGATAATGTATCAACGAAATTTGTTTTATTACAGTAGGTTTGGTAAACGAAGTTATTGCGCAAGAAGTACTGTTATATTTTTTTTTGTTATATGCGACGCGTGTACATATTGAATTTCAAACATGATGTTACTTTCTCGAATTTCATTAACTGTCCACAACGCGGCGCGGCGAGTTAGGATTACAAAGTTAACACACTATGTATACACGCGTTCTTTTTTTTGTTCTTTATATTTTGTCACAGTTAAAAATGGTATCAAAATAACACATTTTCTATTGAATTTAAAAAATGTAGTTTACGTTTTATGAAATAAAATTGTCTTTTGTTTAAGTTTATTTAGTTTATTGTGCTTATATTGACGCTAATAACCGGAATATTAAGTAACTAGTGTGACCTGTGCGAATTATTCGCACTAAATAAGTATAATAATTATCACTTTACAAAATTATTTTTTAAATATGATTGCAGTTATTCAATTCGTTTCTAATTTTGCACACTGCTTATAACGTTCTTCTTTTTGTTGTATTACAATATGAAGCTCAGATGACAGATCGAAGAAATATTTTACTAAAATTGTCATATAGAGGCGCAAGTAGCAAAAGCGTTGAGCTAAACCGTCAGATGGCATCATGCAGCATGGCTGTGACGTTGTTCAGCGTTGCTCGCTGTTTCAAAATTAAAGCCGTCAGATGGCAGTATGCGGTATTGTGTCTGTTGTATTACAATATGAAGGTCTTATGACAGATCGAAGTGTTGACGTTGTTTCAAAATTAAAGCCGTCAGATGGCAGACGTTGTTCAGCGTTGCTTTTTTTTTTAAGTAATAATTATTTCTTATAAATCAATAATTACTAAAATATAATAAATATTTAATTGAAAACACTGTAGGAAAATTATTTTGTCATTTTTTATTTCATTTGCCATGTTTGTCGGTCAGTCAATTTAGCCTATGTTCATCCTGAAGGTCCATTCTAAATATTGGTGGAAACATTTTTGAAATCGGATAAGTATCTAGTTTCAAAGATTACCTCCTACATCCGAACTGACTAACTTTACCTCTTTTTAAATTAATAAAGATTAGTAAAATCTAACCATTGAGATTGGTTTGCGGTCATCGCCCACAAAAAATGCGCAAGCTGTCTGGTGAATTTATTTCATGTAACAAAAGTAAAAAAAAGTATAATATTCGCACGGTCGAAAGATATAATATGCATTTCAATTGCAAGATATACTTAAAATGTACTTGAGAAAGTTATTTTTAGACTCATATATTAAATTATTAAGTGCCAGCGGGTGTTCCTATAGCAGTGGCGTAGCTAAGGGGGGGGGGGAATTTCTGCCCTCCATGTATCAGTAACTTGTAATTATATCGTTTTATCGATAAAAAATAAAACGATGTCAGAGAATTCACCGATACAACAAAATATTGGCATTCACGTACAAGTTAAAATTTTCTCTACGCCACTGACAAGAATCGAAAATTACAAATCAAAAACTACACTTTATAATTTTCTATAAACTAAACTTACTGTACTTTTTGCCTCCGCAGCGTAAAATAAAAAACAAAACGATACAAAAATTTTGTAGTGTCAGTAACGTGTTTCAGTAGATCAAAAAAACTTGCATGGTTATTTCTTCATACCTCGATCGAGTACATACTTTCAGCATCAATTATTGTAAGGCAGAAAGTCTACCATTTTGATGGGATTACACGGACTGATGCGGGAAGTACGTACGTTCGGGCGGCAGTAAAGAAAACTTAACCTATCAACTGTTGTTTAGATGCCGTTTCCATAGCAACCCTATAACATTTTCGCAGTGCAAAAATATCAAACTTTAGGCCCTTGTGGTGTAATATACATATACTATAATTATTCTGATCTATTTCCCATTTTTAGCATCATATAAAATCACAATGTTGAAATTTATTTGTTGAACATTCAGTTAACGCTAGGATAACTTTTAATTAACAAATTAAATACAGATTTACGACAAGAGCGGGTGCAATTTTGCAAAAGTTCAACTTCTACATTTAGCCCTCACTGCCTAATAAACGTTTCGCCCGTTTTGGTTTCAACACAGGCCATATATTCTGCAGAGTATAGAGCATTTAACCCTACACACGCAGTGCGTGTTATTTCAAGGTGAAGTTAAAATCCCCGAGGCACGACACAGACACGACATGCGAAGAGAATGCGCCGGCTTCAACCGACCGCAAACACAATATGAGCAATCCTCTGGGACCGTCAGAAGTGGGATAACGTGCAACCCTTTTGTTGCCATAACAATGCTCCACCTACGTCGCCGCGTTTGTAACTGTCACGTGTCCGAATACACTTCGTGCAGATACGTGTCGGTTCGGAAACGAAACATTTTTGACGTGAAAGTTCATTTATTTATTTATTTTTATATTTAATTCCAAAATAGTTGTGATACATTTATTTTACAAATTTTGAAGTTCGAATAATCTTGCCCAACTTGGCTAAAGCCAGTGCTAGGGCAAGAGTATGGGTTTAGGACGTGTGTAGAAAAATATAAAAAAAAAATAAATAAATAAAAGAATGAAATAAAAAAATATAAAAAATAAAAATTAAAAATAATAAAGAATACAATTATATACAATTATATGAGGATATTACCTTTTTTTAAATTGTTTAGTATTTTTAATTGTCTCATTACGCATGTTATAGTGTATTAATTCATTCGTAACGGAACGTAATGGAAAACCACGTCCCTAACTAAAGGCCGCTGCATTCGAGGCTGGAAATACTGCTTGGACTTCTGTTGGAAATGACGTCACTCGCCCGCTAGGTCACAAGATAGATTTTAAAATTAGAACAGGGGCTATTTTTCTTGCTAAGTACTCTGCTTGCTCTGAGCAAGAACCAATCAGGAAACAGTATCTTGTCACGTGGGCGACTTGAACAAACGCCCACAAACCAACTGATCAGAGTCAGACAACAGACACGTTTTGCTCTGTGTTTATATTTGAACTGTCACTGCGCGCGCACCAGATCTATCCACAAAACAAGCTTGAAAAGGCGTATCGTGGAAAGCGAGCACATAACAGCAATCAAGAAAACCAGCGCTGGAAAACTAGTAGTTAAATCTAGCAAGGAATATTGTTCGTCCGGACGTACCTACAGTTCGACCATCTGAACTGTTTAATTTTAATCGCTTACAAAATGGCGTTCTATAGATCGCTGACGAGAGTCACTGTCAAAAAATAAATGCATCGACACTATTTTAAGTTGATTATGTTTTCTTCTGATAAAAGAAATATGACATTGCCCTTTGGGAACTCGGATATGGTCTAGTTTTAAATAGCACTGATACCCAAATGTGCATAATGCGTTGAACAGTGCAAGGGTACAGAATTCCAATTATGAATTATAATTTGATTGCTTAGCTTAGAGGCATTGTCACTGTGAAAGCTTTACTAATAATTGTTGTGTTGCACACTGCGCATATTATATAGCTTTGACTATTGTCAGCCGAATTGGGCCCTCATTGAAATTAACTTGATTTTTTAATTATTACTATTGTTGTTGGTATTCCTGTTACATTGAATTAATTATATTTGTTTACTAGCTTTTACCCGGGGCTTCGTATTCCGGCCATATCGGGTTTGATCTTAACCTGAACATGTCCAAATAAATTATTTAAGAGATAATGTCCCTGTTGTTATCTATCTATACTAATATATAAAGCTGAAGAGTTTGTTTGTTTGTTTGAACGCGCTAATCTCAGAAACTACTGGTTCAAACTGAAAAAAAATCTTGTTTGATAGCCCATTTATCGAGGAAGGCTATAGGCTACGACCATTAGGAGCGGAGCATTAATGAAAAATGTTGCAAAAATGAGCTTCTATTCATGTGAAATGCACTAACTAAATATACTCATATTAGCTTTGTGAGTACACAGCCCCGGGTGGCTCAATCGGTAGAGCATGCGACTGTCAATATCAGGGTCGTGGGTTCGAGCCCCACGTTGGGCGAAAATATTTTTATTTTATTTTCTACATTGATTTCTTCTAAGGCTTACATTTAAATTTATTTTAATTTTATTTAATTAATTAAAAAAAAAATATTAGTTTAAAAAAGTATAAATACTGCTTTTTATCGACAAAAGCTTTTGAACAGTAACTCCGATCATCATGAAATTTGGACACAACATTCATCTCGGTAAACTAAGCTGAATGTGTGTACTCATGTTCCTCCCTTCCCCATTCGTTCTTTTACAACCGGGTGAAACCGGACGGGACCGCTATAGTAATATTATATTCCTGAGTCGTATATTACGCTACGATAAAATGGGGATGATCAATGAGCGAACAAATTACTTTACAACTGGCGACATCTGTCGGAATTTTGTCTATTTATATTGTACTAACAGCTACCCGCGGCTCCACACGCTACTGAAATAAAAAGGGACAGCGACAACAGTAGTGAAGTAGTATCACTTTAAAAAACAATGTTTATACACTTTGATTTTTTCGCCAGCAGTTTTTGCGTGCTATACATATATAAATATTGCGTGTAAATTTTAAAATCATCTCCTCTTTTACCTTCTTGAGGATAGATTTTGCAGACACGCTGAAATACGTAATCCTTTATTTCTTATACCAAAAGCCTAAATATGAATTTTCATATTCCTAACTTGAGAATACAAACTTTCATCCTCTATTTCCCTTCCTCCAGGTTTTTTTTGAGACAAAAGGTACTTTATGTCGTCAGTCCTCGGGATGCAATCTATCTCCTTGCCAAATTTTATCGAAATCTGTTCAACGGTTTACGCGTGAAAGCGTAACAAACAAACAAACTCACATTCGCATTTATATAATACTAGAGTGACCTGTGCGAATTATTCGCACTAAATAAGTATAATAATTATCACTCTACAAAATTATTTTTTAAATATGATTGCAGGTATTCAATTCGTTTCTAATTTTGCACACTGCTTATAACGTTCTTTTTTTTGTTGTATTACAATATGAAGCTCAGATGACAGATCGAACAAATATTTTACTAAAATTGTCATATAGAGGCGCAAGTAGCAAAAGCGTTGAGCTAAGCCGTCAGATGGCATCATGCAGCATTGCTGTGACGTTGTTCAGCGTTGCTCGCTGTTTCAAAATTAAAGCCGTCAGATGGCAGTATGCAGTATTGTGTCTGTTGTATTACAATATGAAGGTCAGATGACAGATCGAAGTGTTGACGTTGTTTCAAAATTAAAGCCGTCAGATGGCAGACGTTGTTCAGCGTTGTTGTATTTTAATTAATTTACACAAACAAAAGCAATAATAATTTTTTTAGTTGTAGATGTAAGTAGAGCAAGCAATTATTTGTAAAATGATATATAATTTATGTGGAGAAATTGTGAGGTTTTTTCTAAAAAGGGAGGCAAACATCTTAACCTTAGCGTATTAATATATATGATTAGATCGGATTCATGATGTATACCATTCAACTGGAGTCGGAATGGAATACTGTTTAAAACTTTAATGTCTTCTTACGGTACCATAATATCCTCGGACAACGCCCGGTAAATACATCTACTAACAGATTAAACATAAGTAGTCTGCTTCTGAAATGCATTGCTTTATTTGTTTTAAATTAATATAACTTATAAAGTGGACACTAATTAGCACAACGAAAAGCTTTAAAATTAAAATAAACTGCAAAGTTTCGAGAATAGTTTTATTTTAAAGGATGATTCATATAAATTTTTATATGCAGAGAAGTTGAGTGCATCTGCGTTTCTATATAATTTGTAATGCTTTAGACTCGAGTAATTATCACAATAATAATACATCACACTTAATTCAACTGTTTTACTCGCGTGCTAGACCACCCACGCTCAATTGTTTATTCAGTTCTTCGGATGTTATGAGCTCAACGCCGTTTTGTTTTAGTGTGAAATAATTTGCTATTGTCTAAACAGACAATAATCTGTTCGTTTATCGACCTCCCAACTAACTCGGAAGTTTAGATGTATCTTGCGTAATTAAATGTTTTATTAGAATCAAGATTAAAAATAAAATATTAGTACCTACAGCGAAATTCCGGAAAGAAATAAAATATATTTTTTTTAATGTTAGAGCCATATAACAAACTAGCGGTCCCGTCCGGTTTCACCCGGGTGTAAAAGAACGAATGGGGAAGGGAGGAACATGAATACACACATTCATCTTAGTTTACCGAGATGAATGTTGTGTCCAAATTTCATAATGATCTCAGTTACCGTTCAAAAGCTTTTGTCGATAAAAAGCAGTACTTATACTTTTTTTAACTAATATTTTTTTTTAATTAATTAAATAAAATTAAAATAAATTTAAATCTAAGCCTTAGAAGAAAGCAATGTAGAAAATAAAAAAAATAAATAAATAAAAATATATTCGCCCAACGTGAGGCTTGAACCCAGGACCCTGATATTGACAGTCGCATGCTCTACCGATTGAGCCACCCGGAGCTGTGTACTCACAACGCTAATATGAGTATATTTAGTTAGTACATTTCACATAAATAGAAGCTTATTTTTGGGATACATTTTGCAACATTTTTCATTAATGCTCCGCTTCTAATGGTCGTAGAGTGATCCTTGATAAATCGGCTATTCAACAAAAAAAAAATTCAATTTGAACCAGTAGTTCCTGAGACTAGCGCGTTCAAACAAACAAACAAACTCTTCAGCTTTATAATATATTAGTATTTAGTATAGATTAGGTCGTACATTCGCAAGCCCGGCTAGTCAATAATAAGTTATTGTCGTAAAAACTTATCTCTGTAATGTACAGAATTATTATATTTTGAAAATATATACTTTAAAAAGAGAAGAATAAAATCAAAGTCAATAAATTTCATCTTATTTTACAAGTCAATTGGTTTCCGTCTTTTCATCAGGTGAAAAAAGAAAAATAAATCAGTTGATAAATTCGATTACCTACCATTGAAGGATGTTTGTTCGTATTGATTGGATACAGAGGGTGGGAGGATTGGGAAGGAAAGTGTTTTTATTTCTGAGTATATTGAGTTTGAGGACAGTGAGGCGCCAGAATGAAGTCGACTGTTCATAATCAGAATGGTAAATATGACCTTGTCGCAAATGGACATGCACTATGTATATAAAATGTCCGTCAAAAATCTCCTGTATTATATAGTTTGAACGAAACTGACTAAAATATTGTTTATTAAAGACCTCTGCACACGAGGCTAGAAACGCAGCTAGGAGTTCTGCTAGCCGGTAGGCTGGGTACGAAGCTAGAAATGACGTCACTGCGCGCTGGCCTGCTAGCTCACAAGATAGGTTTTAAAATTAGAACAAGGGCTATTTTCCCTGCGAGATTTGCTGCTAGGTATGAGCAAGAACCAATCAGGAAGCTTGTCACGCGGGCACTTGAACAAACGCCCACAAATTGACATGGTGTCGCATTCTGTTCAGAGTCAGACAACAGACACGTTTTGCTCTGTGTTTATATTCGAACTGTCACTGCGAGCGCACCGGATCTATCCACAAATTAAGCTTGAAAAATAGTTTCGTGTGAAGCGAGCACCTAACAGCAATCAAGAAAACCAGCGCTAGAAAACTAATAGGCAAATTTAGCAAAGAATCTAGCAGCGTTTCTAGCCTCGTGTGCAGCGGTACGTAATATTAATAATCATATATATTAATACGCTAAGGTTAAAGATGCTTGCTGCCCATTTTAGAAAAAACCTCACAATTTCTCCACATAAATTAGCTATATATCATTTTACAGATAATTGCTTGCTCTACTGACATCGACAACTAAAAAATTTATTATTGCTTTTATTTTTGTAAATTAATTTAAATACAGCAACGCTGAACAACGTCTGCCATCTGACGGCTTTAATTTTGAAACAACGTCAACACTTCGATCTGTCATCTGACCTTCATATTGCAATACAACAGACACAATACTGCATACTGCCATCTGACGGCTTTAATTTTGAAACAGCGAGCAACGCTGAACAACGTCACAGCAATGCTGCATGATGCCATCTGACGGCTTAGCTCAACGCTTTTGCTACTTACGCCTCTATATGACAATTTTAGTAAAATATTTCTTCGATCTGTCATCTGAGCTTCATATTGTAATACAACAAAAAGAAGAACGTTATAAGCAAAGTGCAAAATTAGAAACGAATTGAATACCTGCAAACATATTTAAAAAATAATTTTGTAAAGTGTAAATTATTATACTTATTTAGTGCGAATAATTCGCACAGGTCACACTAGTGCTATAATTTATTTCGTTGCTTTTTTATAATATATTGTATTGGGTGCACAAATGTAGATGTTTTATGAAAACTACATGTTGTGGTTTAATAATTTTAGCATCCCTGACGGCGCGATGCCCCTTGGTGGCGCCTGGTTTGCATTAAACTGTTGACGGAACGTCGGTAGAGAAGCGCAGCAAGGTGGGGGAGGGGGAGAGAGACGCCATACTGACACACATCTCCACAACACAACGGCTGTATCAGCGACCACAAAACAAAATGACTCATTTATTCTTTTTCAAAATGAGCAATACTAGTTTTGCGCATTTTCAATTGGTCAAAACTAGTTCTGTCCATTTTTGAATGGACAGTACTAGTTCTGCTTGTTTCATTCAATCAACGTCCGAACCCGAATAAAAGTAGGGTTATGTTCTTGTTTACCTACTGATTTGTGCTCCTGAATGTTATAATTAATATAATGGTGGGATATTCAGTGTAATAATTAAGTAAAAATCCAAGGTGAATTCGAGTATCAACCAGTTCGGCTATTGGAGGCTTCTGAAACATAATTTTATGTTGAAACATAATTACCTTACTACACTAAGTGAGGTTAAGAAAGCAAAGTTGAAAACTGAATTAAAACCTCTGTCTGCTAAACAATACAGAAGAATAAATCGCTTTGATGTAATAAGTAACGTTGATGTGGAAAAGTTAATTAAAAAACGCAAAGAAGATTCCGATGCCATACTAGTACTGTCCGTTCAAATATGGACAGAACTAGTTTTGTCCAATTGAAAATGCTCAAAACTAGTTTTGCTCATTTTATAACAGTCAATACCCGTTTAAATGTAAAATTTCGGGTTTGAGCAATATTCGTTGGTCAAAACTAGTTTTGTCATTGACCGAATTCGAGTTTAGACCGTAACAGATATATCAATTATGGATTTGCAATGTCAGTATATAGATTTAATAAATAATCACATGTGTGTGCAGCTGTTATTATACTGGTCTGATATACTCTGATGTTCATACTAGTAATTACATTATTACGTCAGTCTTTGGTAGATGATGTCTCCTCGACGTGTCCATTTATGGAGTCAGTGTACAGGCTTTGATTTATCGTTTCATTAAAATCGATCAAATACCAGCTAGTAGATGGACAGCGTCATAGCTAGTTACACTTTCATGATTTTATGCATATCTCTCAGAAACTATATTTGGACGGATTTTAAAGAAACGTATTCGTCGTTAATTGCAATTAGTATACAGGTACCTAATAGAGAATTTTTTTCTGCATTATCCTTAATTTTTTCTTAAATAGGTTCAGTATCACGTACTGACCCTAAATGCACAAAATCCTTACAAATTAGGCGGGCGGAAGTGCCGCCATTTTGACAAAAACCGTTTCAGCCTATATCTCTCTAATCGTGCACTTGAGGCCAAAAAAGGTAATAACCTTTATTGTAGATAAATAAATTTACTATCTTGTTTGTTCAATAATTTTTTTTGTATCACTTACCGTTTGACTTATTTGACTATTACGATTTGTTTATTGACTTTTGGACCCATATCTTTTCTAATAATTGTTTAAACAATAAAATGCTAATTATTAAGTTTTAAATCTACAAATTTTCTACAGCTTTTATTTAAAACTTTTTTTTCTAAAATTAATATTTTTGAAGTTATAATAACTGATAGAACATTAACAAATGGTTCATATGTTCGAAAAAAAATGTCTGAAAATCAATATTTTCACTATTTTTTAATTAATTATATTGATTTTTGTCTTCTAAAACGTTTTTGTACTTCTTCCATCTTTTTTCATGTAAGACAAAAACGTTTTAGAAGACAAAAATCAATATAATTGTAGTAAATGTCGAATTGCATGTTTCTAGATCAAATCGTTTTCAATTGCAAACGGCCATGTGGCCACAGAGCGTAACGAAAAATGAAACACGCCTGTTTTACTGTTTTGACGGTTTAAGTATTTAGTAAGGAGTTAGGGCAATCGATATTTCCCTCTCCTATGTCTCTTATGGTCGCACGGGTACAGGCGTTTCGGTTTTCGTTACGTTGCCATTTTCTAATACGCAAATTTGCTTGAATTTGGGTCATCGACTTACGTTAATGTCATTTTTGAAGTACAACCGGATTATGAGCTTAGTTTGAACACGATTTGTTGATTCGCTGTGGAAGTAAAACTCTCTTATTTACAGTGAATCATAAGTCAGCTCTGCTTTCGATGTGATGCTACATAATCTATCTAGGAATATCAATATGTAACTATAAACTTATCATATAATAATCTGCATAACTGTTATTCATTCTTACACGATTAACCTGTTAACCGTGTCATTGGATGTACACTACTGTAGAAAGTTTTTATACAACGGATCTAATTTTCGCACTATATAAAATATAAATTGTGAGGCAAACATCTCTCATCTATACTAATTACTAATATCGTCGTTAGTTCTGTACAGAGAATGTCTCTGGTTCTGTAATACCTCTTATGTGCAAAAAGTAAAATTTGCAAGAAAGGCCAAAAAGTGGTTATTTCAGCAATGGATGGTAAGAACTAGCAATTTCAGAAGTATATTACTAATTCATACTTATCTTCACTATACATGTTTAATTAAGACGAAGTATTTTCTTAAAAAATATTTAATGTTTAATTTTGGATTTATTGGCACATGGAAGGAATTATTTGAACCAACTTTTCACATAAGAGTTACTTCCCCTTGTTGGTTACTGTAAAATTAATTTGGAGGTATTACTAGTGTATAGAGCTCCGTTTCCTGAATCTTTTCATCTAAAAAACGTAAAATCTGCCAATTATGCACATAAGAGCTATTACAGAACCAACGACGATATATAAAGCTGAAGAGTTAATGTTTATAATATATTTTTATTTTACATATAATATATGGTATGATTGTCCGATGTCTGTATATATAGTAACGCATTACAAAATGCATATGTTACGGTAAATGTAAACTCTTGGGAAATGTGTACTTTTACCGTAAAATGTGCCGGAAAATGTGTACATTTGCCGCAATATCTACATTTAATGTACACATTTTCCAACACATTTTACGGTAAAAGTGTACATTTCCCAAGAGTTTACATTTACCGTAACACATATAGTGTGAGAGTTTTTTTTTTAATGAATTATACAGACGTTAGCTCAATTAATTCAAATAAATAAAATCGTTACTTAGTCTGTAATTGAACAGTTTTAAAGATTCCTAGAGCAAATTTTCAGTTTTCTGTTTATATTTTTTCTACCTATCTTCTACAATATATAAAGCTGAAGAGTTTGTTTGTTTGTTTGGTTGAACGCGCTAATCTCAGGAACTACTGGTTCCAATTAAAAAAAAAATTGTTGGATAGTCCATTTATCGAGGAAGGCTATATAGGCTATATAATATCACGCTATGACCAATAGGAGCGGAGCCTCATTGAAAAATGTAACTCAAAATTTGTCCGTCGGACAAAAACTTTTGAACGGTAACTCCGATCATGTCGAAAATTTTGATTCTCTTTTTTTAAATTGTGTGGTACTAAATAAATTAACAAACAAAGTTATCTGCCCGTTTCATAAAAACCTTTGGAGTAAATTGAAGACAGCTTGATTTGGATCAACGTGTCGTGAGTTCTAATCCCACCTCCTCATATGTTTGTTTGTTATGTAATTAGACTCTAATGAGCCTAGCTATCGACCTCCTGAAATCAAATATGTTTTTGGCCGGTAGTGTACTGCAATGGGTTATATGCACTGAACTCTATTGTACAGTTACATTGATAATTAACAGAAGATTATACCATTAATTTTATAATTACTTTTCAATGATAGCACAACACACCGGCACACATACGTACAGTAACAATGAGCAATGATACAGCACTTTTTACATCAGGAGTTGCGAAGAATAAAATTCGGATTTCGTTACGGTGAGCCGTTTGTTTGTTGGGAAAAATTTACGAAATCACCGAAAAACTGTTGATGAGTTTTGATGTGGAATTAGTCAAGGTTTTGTCAGATTTGAAATTCTTTTTGTATAGTTCTCTGATTGCGATAGGGTTTTTTAATTGCTAAAAGTTTAGTTTTGTTTACCTGTTTGAATTTATTTTTATTTCGTCAATATTGTATGTCATAACACTACAAAAGAATATCTGTTATTGACGTAATATATGAATAACTTCCAGAAATCCAGAAAGGCAAAAATTCTGATAATGAGTAATATAGTCTAGATATCTTGTAAACTGTACCTATACCTACATGGATATCTATCTATATATATGTCACCGTAAAATTGTAAATATCGTTAGGTTGTAATCTGTCTCGCGAGATTGTGAACTGTCGAAAGATTGTGAACCTCAACGTACTGCTTACAATTTAATGTATTATTATTACGTTGAGGTTCACAATCTTTCGACAGTTCACAATCTCGCGAGACAGATTACAACCTAACGGTATTTACAATTTTACGGTGACATATATAAAACTAGCGTGACCTGTGCGAATTATTCGCACTAAATAAGTATAATAATTATCACTTTACAAAATTATTTTTTAAATATGATTGCAGGTATTCAATTCGTTTCTAATTTTGCACACTGCTTATAACGTTCTTCTTTTTGTTGTAAAAGAAATATTTTACTAAAATTGTCTAATAGAGGCGGAAGTAGCAAAAGCGTTGTTCAGCGTTGCCCGTCAGATGGCAGTATGCAGTATTTACATTTTACAATATAAAGGTCAGATGATAGATCGAAGTGTTAACGTTACGCCGTCAGATGGCAGACGTTGTTCAGAGTTTAATTAATTAAATTAATTTACAAAAACAATAGCAATAATAAATTTTTTAGTTGTCGATGTCAGTAGAGCAAGCAATTATCTGTAAAATGATATATAATTTATGTGGAGAAATTGTGTGGTTTTTTTCTAAAAAGAGAGGCAAACATATTAACCTTAGCGTATTAATATATATGAAGATTCCTGTGTCACAATTTTGGCCGCGCTAATCTCCGAAACCACTGATCAGATTTTAATGAAATTTTGTAAATGTGTCCAGCTTAGTGCAACGTACCCTATAGGATAGTTTTTATTAAATATTTTCTCAAAAAAACCTGTTTTAATAACATGTAACTACATCTGATAGAATTTACTCAAAGCTATTAGTTCAGAAGTAAAGAAGTTTAACTAAACAGAAGAAAATCGATGTTTCATTTATGCGATTGATAAATGATTCAACAATTAGTGGTAATGATTAATAATATGTTTCGTTGCAGATCTATACAGACTGGGCCAACCATTATCTGGAGAAGGCGCGCTGCAAGCGGCGGGTAACCACACTAGCCACAGACTGTAGCGACGGAGTCCTTTTGGCTGACGTCATCGAATCTGTCAGTAAGTGTGACGTCACTATACTTCTCCTAACATATTGTAATAGTTTTTAGTGTATTTGCCATTAGTCATTGCAGCTATATATTGTGTTTTTAAGTTAAGCACACCAAAACAAATATACATATTAAACTCTGACCATAGAAAGGGCTACTTGGACATACTAAAGTTTTACTAAATGTTAAAAAATCATATACATACTTTTATTCTATACTGAGCATAGGAATAAAATCGCAACTATTAGGATGCAAACATATACTTCTGTCTTTTTTTACGCCGTAAGCACTGGCGTATCCAGGAGGGCAAAACAAGCACGGGTGACCCGGCTTAAGAAATTTCTAATTTGCCTCCTCCTGGGTCAAAAGCTGGATACGCCCATGTTAACGTCATAGAAAAAGACAAAGTTTTTGAAACAGACATAGTATTTTATTCAGATTGAATGCAAGTACATCAACCAATCCTATCATCGGAGAAATCAAGGAATTACATCGAAGAAAGAGACGCAGATATATTTTCGATACGCTTTGTTGCGTTCACTCACCGCACATTGAATAGATAGGCAATGATTCATATAGTTAATTAATAGATATATGTAATTTGATTGAAAATTTTGATTTTTTCGGAATTTTATCTGTTAAAATCAGTAAAAAAATGTACTAGTGCTGTCCAGTAAACTTCAGCCTACAAATCTCCAGAATAAAAATGTTAAAACTTCGGCTATTGGTGGTCCTAAAAAAGAAATTAACTCTCATGAATTTTGGTTAACAAAGTCCCCTTGAAATGTGTTGTCACACTTCTAGAGAGAAAAAAAATCGAATCGAAGACACCCACTGCGCTTATCCAAGATGACAACATTGACAAAACAATACCAATTCGTTTTTACTTATGTTAATGAGTTCCATTCATCTTCTTACATATAAACGTTATTGTTTGTGTGTTATTATCTATGAAGGACATCCTTCACGGAATAAAAGTTCATTTTAGAATATATTTTAGAGCACAGTCATTGTGGTTTTTTATTCATTGTTCATTGTATTGATCATGAAACCGATTTTTAGTTAAAATACGCTTGGCTACCAAGAGTTTGTAAACTTATGATGGATCTCAAACAATAGCCAATTTATATGTTTTTTTGTTCGCCTATCTCCTCCTAGACCGCTGGACCGATTTCGACGAACGAGGTGTCGTTTGACGTACAGATGTGTAATAGGATGTCAGAATGAAAAATGAATTTTAGGGATTAAATATTGATGTTCAAAAAATCGATTTGTCACCTAAAAAAACATGATAATATATTATAGACGGAGAGCTGGCTACGGAGAAAATGGGTGACTCGGTGCAGAGCTGATAATTTGGAGAATAATAGGAGATAGTACAAGTAAGTAGGGAAAAAATTGCCAGAAGGCTAGGCGTAAGATAAAGAGCCGCCAGAAGGCGCTAATGTTGCGAAAAATCAGTGCACTTCTAGCAATTTCTGTACTTATTCTGTAATTCAAAACTAGATTATATATTATAATATATTATACATTATATAGTTATAAGGGCATACTGAAAACTCAAACATGATATAATAATTACATTCGACATTAATAAAATTACGTTGTTATAACAACGTAATTTTATTAATTTATTTAATTTTATTTCTATCAAAATGACATTAATAATTTTGAATATTTGTCGAATGTAATTATTGTATCATGTTTGAATTTTCAGTACGCCCTTATAACAATATTATGTAGGTATAATGTATATAATATATTATCTAGTTTTGAATTACAGAATAAGTATAGAAATTGCCAGAAGTGCACTGATTTTTCGCAACATTAGCGCCTTCTGGCGGCTCTTTATCTTACGCCTAGCCTTCTGGCAATTTTTTCCCTACTTATTTGTACTATCTCCTATTATTCTGCAGATTTTCAGCTCTGCACCGTGTCACCCATTTTCTCCGTAGCCTGCTCTTAGCCATTATGAGCAGGTTGTGGAAAAAATAATTTATATTTGATATGTCAGAATAATTAGGATTCACCTTTAATTTTACATTTAAACGAGAAATTATTTGTTTTGAAAGAAAAAAAAGAGAAATAATAATATGTTTTCAGCGAGTAGTTTTTCTAAATATCGCAATTCTTTTTATGTTTTCATATGCGTTTTGCAAATTTGCCCGTTTTATATTACTCCTAATTTAAAAAATAATTAGAAATATTTTTTGGCAGTAGTGAAGTAACTTAAAATATGCAGTATGTAAGCGATATTTAAAAATAATATTTTTTGATTTTGAAATTCTCTGTTCTGTTTTGGACATTACAGTATTTCAAAAACACTTGGTATAATATTATTCATAATACCTACATTTGATTTTTTTGTGTGTGACAATTTACTACTGACACATTTAAATGTGACATAGTATGACGTCATACGGTGTTTAGAATTATCTTTTTATTTTCTTTACCATCTCTTTTAAGTCGTTTAATGCTTTTATTTCTTTCTTTTTACAGCCAACCAGAAGATACCTGATATTAATAGGAAACCAAAGACACCTGGCCAAATGGTGAGTTATTTTTGATTATCTTTTGTTATAATATAGCTTGAATATTTTTATAGTTTTACATGGCGGACATATAACAATAACAATTCAAGTGCGTAATCGCCAGGAGGTGCTGGGATGCATTTACCTCACACGTAGTTTTTATCTTTCTGAAAATATTTCAACATAATATTTTTTTGAAGTGTAACATTTTTTTGAAGAATAACTCGCGTATTTGGAGGGTAAAACTATGTATTTAAATAACTTCTATATTGCCAGTGGCCGTAAGTGGAAGCGTGGCTCCTGAAGTGAGACAGCAAATGACTGTTTTCTATCTCCTTCTTTTTACTTGGCCCGTTGTGCGCAAGTGTCGCGTCTGTAGTGGGACAATTAGTAAGTGGAATAGAGCAAGCCACCTCCCTTTCACAGCTTAGTACCTTGCGCAAACTGACGCGCATCCATTCACGGACATGCGCCTGAGACTCAGAGTATAATAAGTGAGACAGACGTAGTGTTTAAGTCTTTCTCCCGATCTTTGCTAGCAATATAGAGAGTATTAAATTAAGAAACCAAAGAAACGAAAAACACACACAAATAAACAACGTCTTTTTATTATTGTCGAAAATAAATTTAAATATACATACAAATAAAAGTAAAAAAAAATAAAATTTATCCCGGAAATAAGTTTATATTATTCATTTCGGTCGTGTGTGCCGCGCCACGTGCCTTTTTTTATTTGTAACTTTTTACAAGGATTTATTCTTAACCAAAAATTAAATGTCGCAGTCGGGATTCGAAGCTAAATCATCCTGTTACCGAATGAACTTTAAATCATTACACCACGAAAACACTTTTCGATTTTGTACCAATAGTGTCATAAGTTTTTACTAGTGTGACCTGTGCGAATTATTCGCACTAAATAAGTATAATAATTATCACTTTACAAAATTATTTTTTAAATGTGATTGCAGGTATTCAATTCGTTTATAATTTTGCACACTGCTTATAACGTTCTTCTTTTTGTTGTATTACAATATGAAGCTCAGATGACAGATCGAAGAAATATTTTACTAAAATTGTCATATAGAGGCGCAAGTAGCAAAAGCGTTGAGCTAAGCCGTCAGATGGCATCATGCAGCATTGCTGTGACGTTGTTCAGCGTTGCCCGTCAGATGGCAGACGTTGTTCAGCGTTGCTGTTAATTAATTAATTTACAAAAACAAAAGCAATAATAAATTTTTTAGTTGTCGATGTTAGTAGAGCAAGCAATTATCTGTAAAATGATATATAATTTATGTGGAGAAATTGTGTGGTTTTTCTGAAAAGGGAGGCAAACATCTTAACCTTAACGTATTAATATATAATATGATTACGGTAGGTGACTAACAATGTTTCCGTTCTCTATGATGCTATTTTTTGATATAATATTAAAATATATTTATTTAAGCACCTACTGAATTTTAAAATTAATCATAACTGAATATTTATATATGCATAAATATTATATGTTACTTTAGATTCACAGCCAGTCTGGGATAACAACTATAACCTGTGTCTTGAATATTAACACTAGGCATGCATATGAGATCAGAGATCGACTAGATGTCTATATAATATAAAAAGTTCTAGTGATTCACTGTCACTGACTGGCTCTTTCCGAATAAAACATTTTAAAAAAGTTTCCAAAATACGAAAAAAATCCTTTAAGCTTTGTCGCCGCGCTACCGAGAAAACCAGATCTATTTATTTCTATGTACACGTTTTTTGTTACGTCATATTATGGTCGCTATCTTAGCTTAAACCGCACTCAGGATAATGCTCAAAACAAGCGCGACAACCAAATTGAAATCGGTCGAGCGGTTTTCGCGGAAATCACAAACGTACAGACAAACTCGAAAACGAGGCATTTTGATTCATTAATGCTTGCACAGTGCACGCACACAAGTAAATTAGTCGGTTAGTATAGATGTCAGAAAAGAACAAAATCGCATCAAGACTTCCGCCAATCGTTTAACGAACATGAATTTAAATTACAGACAAACAGACAAAAAAAAAGTCCCAATAACACATTCAATAATGTAATCGGGAAATAACGGTATTTGATTCTCGTGTGCGCATGTCTGTCTCGATTGTTGATACGTGAAGTTCATGACCTGGGTCAAATCAAACGCCTCGTTGTTTTGTTTTCTATGGCCTACTTGATAAAGTTATGAGGTTTTGGCATACTATCTTGACTGCGGGCTTTCGAAACGGAACTTCCGTTACTGTATCTATGATAATACTTATTATTTTTATTTATGGTAGACTAGCGGTCCCGCCCGGTTTCACCCGGGTGCAAAAGAACGAATGGGGGGACGGACATGAGTACGCACATTCATATTAGTTTACCGAGATGAATGTTGCATGATTATCGGAGTTACTGTTCAAAAATTTTTGTCGAACGGACAAATTTTGAGTTACATTTTTTATTGATGCTCCGCTCTTATTGGTCGTAGCGTGATATTATGTAGCCTATAGCCTTCCTCGATAAATGGGCTATCCAACAAAAAAAAATTCAATTCGAACCAGTAGTTTCTGAGATTAGCGCGCTCAAACAAACAAACAAACAAACTCTTCAGCTTTATATATTAGTATAGATAATAGATTTCAATCATTATTATTAATTACTTTGCCTTTAAGCATCTGTAGTTATTTTTCTAATACTGTAATGTATTGAATTTTGGCCCACTGTGCATATTGTTAGCACAGTATAGCTATTCACAGATTCATTTTACATTTTAAAAAGAAACTTATTTTCATCAACGTATTTCTTTTGTTACACGTTTTTGCATTTACCGAATAATGTTTGCTTTATAATATGCTTTTTGTACATATTTAATGAGAACCGTGTTCGGGAAGTCTCGGCTATACACGTTATAAATACGAGTCTACAATCTTCGCTTCATGTATTTTTTTATTACATTTGAAGTAGGAATTTTTCCAAGCTGAATGAGAAGTAAACGTATTTAGGTACTTAGCTATCGTATTTTTAAATAAATAAATTGCGTCATTTTTGATATGAAACTCTTTTAGGCGCTAGGTGAGTAAATTGACCTGGATTAGACGAAAAAAGAAACGCTTCCCCTTCTCCGACTTGAACCGGCAGCTGAGAGGAAAGAGTATGAGAATTGTTTCTACTCTCTCTGTCAATGCGTCGTACGCACTCTACACGCATGTGCAGTACGTGCTCTAGTCACGGTAACCCATATATCTATTAATTAACTATATGAATCATTGCCTATCTACTCAATGTGCGGTGAGTGAACGCAACAAAGCGTATCGAAAATATATCTGCGTCTCTTTCTTCGATGTAATTCCCTGATTTCTCCGATGATAGGATTGGTTGATGTACTTGCATTCAATCTGAATAATGTATCTCTGTTTCAAAAACTTTGTCTTTTTCTATGACGTTAACATGGGCGTACCCAGCTTTTGGCCCAGGAGGGAGCAAATTAGAAATTTCTTAAGACGGGTCCCTTATGCTTGTTTTGCTCTCCTGGATACGCCAGTGCTTACGGCGTAAAAAAAGACAGGAGTATATGTTTGCACTCTACTTGTTCGATTGCGATTTTATTCCTCAGTATAGAATAAAAGTATATGCTTTTTTTCCAGTTAACTACCCCACTTTAGCTTGAGTTTGCCGCTTGCGTTAAGAAGCATAGTTTGAAAAGTACGCCCCTGTAAACGTGTTATATGCGAAAACAAGGGAGTGCTTCCACCTGTGGGAGTTCACACGTCCTGTCCTATTGCCTCTGTGTCACAAAGGCATTCGAGAGCGATGTGTCTTAGAAAGAACGACCCACTAAATTATGGATTTTTTTGTATATAACATCATTTATGTATGTGAAGTATGTCGTTTCTTAAAAAATACATTTTACTATTTTTACAACGAAGGTATACGTATAACGAACATATGTAGCTGTCACTTCAGAATTTTCGATAAATTATGACGAAAACTTTTCTGTTCGTTTCAACAAAAGTCATTGTAAATTTTTTACTTGCTTTTGCTTGCCTGTTTGTCCGCTATCTTAAGGCCGCTGCACGCGAGGCTGGATTTGCCGCTAGATTCCTTGCTAGATTTGGCTACTAGTTTTCTAAAGCGCTGGTTTTCTTAATTGCTTTTTTGTTTATCGATTCTTGAAAAATGAATGAATGAACAAATCCGAATAGTATTGAAAAAAGGATAAATATTTTTGATGAATCGAAATTGTAATTTGATTTTTGTAAAGAGCTTCCTAATGTGAAATAGTGAAGTTATAAAATGGGGGATGATTCGACAAAAGGATAATAAAAAAATTCGATTAAATCTTACATATATATTTCCCAATTCAAATTGTTCCTCCAACAAAAGAAAACTGATACTTTCGTATTTCATTTTTGTACCATTTTACATTATTATATAGACGATTATTATATCACTTTCGGAGCAGACTTTCTGTATCCTTACTTTAAAGATTTAGAACGGAAAAAAAACTTGTTTGTCCGAGCGTCTAATTTCTCTGTTCTAAATAAAGGTATCAAGCTGAAATTTGGCATAGTTATAAAACTTGGTTATTCTATACTGAGCATAGGAATAAAATCGCAATCCAACCATTAGGGTGCAAACATATACTTCTGTCTTTTTTTACACCGTAAGCACTGGCGTATCCAGGAGAGCAAAACAAGCACGGGGGGCCCGGCTTAAGAAATTTCTAATCTGCCACTTCCTAGGCCAAAAGCTGGGTACGCCCATGTTAACGTCATAGAAAAAGACTGATTGTATGGGACGCTCGGCGCGCGAGTCAAACTAACACTTTTTTTAATGGACACGTTTGACAAGAAAAACTAATGTTAGGGAAATAACTGCACTTCTATATATAAAGGATTAATGTGCATAATTAGCGGGTACAGCTGCTTAGGTGTTACCTGTCCAGTATTCTCATTCGACATGAAACGGGGGTCCCGCGGGGGGTGCCGTTCGAACAGGAAATGCACACTGGACTTCGTGCATATATCTAATTGGTTAAATTAATATTGGTAAATATTTACATATGATTGCTGCATTCTAATCAACTTGTACACTAATGAATGTGGCTATAGGATTGTTCAAATTTTTCAGATATATTTCAACTACGATTTTGTGTAGCTAGACAGAAATTAAAGACGCTGACAGCTATTATAGGAATTCGGATCTTATAGTGCGAGATCCGGTATTAGAAATTGTACCTTCATGATGATCACAAAGATTATATGTTAGATAATATATACATTGATAAATCGCACATGGGTTGCCTAGCTAAATCGCGTACCGATGCTGTTAAATTAAATAAATTCTAATTCACTTTTTGAATCAACTTCCCCGATTTGTTAATCATAAAAAGCGAGCCTAAGATGAGAAAATATGATGCAAATAAAATGTTAACAAAACAAATAAACTCAAAATACACAGAACACAACTATTTACAAGGTATGTTTATGTGGATGATCTATATTTATGTATAGAATCAATGGTATATTCCAATTCCTTGTGTCATATTCTTTCATTTTAGACTCGATTTTTGTGATTAACAAATCGGGGAAGTTGATCCAAAAAGGTCAATTAGAATTTATTTAATTTAACAGCATCGGTACGCGATTTAGCTAGGCAACCCATGTGCGATTTATCAATGTATATATTATAAGAATACGCTAGAGATTCGTTGGCATTTAGCACAGAAAAGAATCTCTAACGAGATTCTTCGATCTAACATAATATGATCTTTGTCATCATCAAATAACTAATACCGGATCTTAGACTATCGTGGATAAATTTACGTTAATACTTTGTAGGTCGTCGGTTAGTTGTCATCGCTACGGTTAGGAAAGAAGAATTTCTATTAAAACGGGAAGTCGCCTTGTAAAGGATATTATTAAAATATTCTATGGAGGTTTACTTTCCGATCAGGTTACCGCCTTCGAGAATAAATTTTATTTTTATTAAATTTGCTGTGGTTCGAAACTGTAAAAAAATATTTTTAGTCTTATATATATCGCGAACTGTCATTTTGAGTTGGTGTCCAGCGGAATGCAAATGTCTTAACATCAAGACGAACCCTAGCAATATAAATCATCTATATATACATATAAAATAACGTAATACAAAATATATACACGTACAGTTTGGCTTGGTTGTGTGTATTCGTTCATAATACATGTATTACATCGGTTTTGACGGCATCATGTTAGACAAGTATCGGCAAATATATCTACAGGTATGTTTCAATCGGCTATAAATGCACACTTTTGAAACCGTAACGTAATATCATAAATTATATACACTCGACAATTAGGCACACTGTCATTGCACATACCGCTAAACTAGCGGTATGTGCTTTATTATCGCTTTGCGCGTCAGAGCTGACTTTCGTTCACATAAGAAGTTGTATCTAAGTTAATTTCGCTAGAAATCCATTCAAATTGAAGCTTTTTGAAAAGAGGAGATTCTGATCTATAAAACAGAACCATTTTTAAATCCATTCGAGTTCATAAATACTACTAAAATTGTAATTGAAAATCACGAACAGCAGTCGTCGGTTGGTCTGTACGTATGTACGTACGTATGTACGTACGTATGTACGTACGTATGTACGTCACGACTCTACAGATCGCAATTTTGGTCAGATTGCCTTGGGTTATATTTTATTCACTTTATTTACTATCAGACCAGAACCCTATTTAAATTCACTAAAATGTGTTCAGTAGTTTAATTTTTATAAACAGTTTTATTTTATTATTTTTTGACAGTCAATAGTTTGAAAAAACAATATAATAATTACTGTGTAAATGTCCATAAAACAAGTGCTACACTTGTATACCGTAATAACAGTAGAATGCTTAGCAAGTTTCGTAACGTAATGGGTATGTCATCAGACCCACAACAGTAAGGTCCTAGGTTCGATTCCTTCCGAAATAATTGGATTTTATTTTTTTTTTCTATTCCATTTTATTCCACTTGATATTAATTATATATTATATTATGTATACCTACATAGTTCTTATTTTTTTTTTTCAAATTTAAAAAAATATTTTTTTAATTTTGAATTATTTATTTCTTTAAATTTTTTAAAAATATCTTTTCAATTTTGTTTTTTTTTATCATACCTACCAGTGGAAAACTTGCGGGATGTGCACTTTTGGTTTTGCCAACTATTTTAGTATTTTAGCACACTAAGGGGGTCATCCCATGTGATAGGTTGAAAAAATTGATATTTTTTGCATAAATTGACTCCTAAACATGTTTAAAATATGTTGGTAAAATGATTTTTTAATAGTCGAAATTGTTGGAAAGATACAGCTGCTAGAAGAGGAAATGTTCGGAGCACTCAGTTGAGCGCTTTTGCACCGAGCCTATTGTGACCTGTTATCTTGTCACTTGAGATTTTATAAAACAAATGAGAACCCGATAAATCCATTTTTTTTTGTTTTTGAGTTATATATCAATTTGCAGATTAATGGTGAGATAAGATTTCATAGTTTAAATCGTACTTGAATCTTTAAACGCGTTTTTCTCAAAACACTGTTTTTCTAATTTGTCTCCACGGTATCTCAAAAACGGATTGACCGATTGCTTTGAAATTTTAATGGAAGATTCGGCACATGTATAGTTGTAGGATGAACTAGGATCTTTTGAAAATTCCTAGTGGTTCTATTTTTTGACGCAAAATTATCAAAAAAAAAAATTGGTTGTCTGTAAAGTCGGTTTACGGACGATAGTTTTACGTGATAACGTCATAAAGAAACATTGAAAATTATTAAGAAAAACAATTACAGTTATTATAGGTATTTGTATACACACCATACTCGTAAAGTGTTGAAAAATAACTTTTTTTATTTTTCACATTATACGTATACGTTTCCAAACATTTATTTTTACATATTTAAATAGTAAAATTAGAGTTCTAACCAACTGTAGAAACGGTTTTTAAATAAAATGAACCGTTTTCAAAATACACGCAGTTTTAATAAACGGACGGTCGGTTTGTGTGGATTTTTCACTCCCTGTAAGTATATATACGAGCGAACTGTGGCAGTCTATTGGAAGTTTGTGTCTTGTGATCTTTATTAAATAAATTTTTGTAGCTGTCAAACTTGGGCAGATCGTGCCTCTATCGCTTATTTCGCGCTCTCGCTTGCACGCTCAGGCGGAACGGACACTTTTCGGAACGTTACACTTTTTCGTGCATGCAGCCGGTGTTTCATCTTCGAATAATCCTAGTTCATCTTATTGCCACAGACGTACAGATTAAAATGCCATTTTATTTTTTGACGTGATAACGTCTTATAAATTGATGAATCACCAATCTTATAAATTGATAAAACACCGGCTGCATGCACGAAAAAGTGTAACGTTCGTAACGTTCCGCCTGACCCTGTGCGTGCTTTTCTTGAAAACGGCCCTAACGATTTGGATGAAATTTACTGAAAAGGGATTTTGGGGGGCAAAAAATCGTTTCAGCTAGGTCTCATCTCTCGAAAAAATCGTTTTCATACAAATTTTATCATTATAAAAATCAATTTTTTGACGTATGAAAATACTTAAATATTGTAAGTAGGTTTTGGAATTTTACATAAACAGTGAAACAATTGTTTTCAAAATATTATGACAGCTAATCTTTGACACTTAAAATAAATACGAAAGAAAGAAAGTTAAAAAAAACAATTATATTATATGGTGAGTAATTTTAATAAATAAAATTAACCTAAATTTGAAGCGAAAGATGCAATATCATAGATTCGAATTATTATAATTATTATATAAATTTAGGTTATGTATTACGGAATACGTTATCACGTAAAACTATCGTCCGTAAACCGACTTTACAGACAACCAATTTTTTTATTTGAGATACGCCAATCGGTCGGAATCATGGAGACCGTCAACAACCCTTTTCTCAAGATGGCTGTCTTCAGAGTGATAATAACTCATGTTTTTTGTGGAGATTTATGCTTGAAATTTTTTTATACACTACTGAAATATTAATAGATCATAAAAAGTTCAAAGTTATTGATCGTCAAAAAAAATTCCTAAAAAATGTTTAAAAAATCAGCCATCACATGAGCCCCTTAAAGAATATCCGAAAAGTTTTCTACTGGTGTTCGTCGCGTTAGATAAGATTGTCGATTATTATAGAAGTCGCGTTGTGGTTTTGTAATTTTGTCCAGTGGTGTACAGCGCGCGATCGCGGTGGGATGTGGTCGGGTTCTCTCTGCGAGAGCCATAGGACGGGGATCCAGTCGCCGGACACGAAACGCGAACCTTCATTCCGTTAAGTTGTTGCACAACCACTGGACATGCACCGTACTCTCCAGCTTCCGAAACAACTGACACACGTCTCTCTCGATTGTTTTGACAACTGAACAGCGGTATCTGCGCGAGAAAAATAAATGACACTCGGGTTTTTGTATGTGTATTTGTATGCGTGAAACAACTGAAAATTGTGATGTGTTTTTGTTTTTTATTTGTTTAGACTGTGAAACATTTGACAGTGCAATTTTTTGTTCATAATTAGAAAAATTTGATTCGTTTGGATATTTCAAAATAGTAAGAATGTAAGTTGATTTATTTTGTTTGAAATATTTGATTTTTTTATTAATGAATGTTTAATCAGGAATTAATCAAATCAGGAACGTGTTTATTATGCTGCAATTATTTACGAACTCGTGCGCCGTTTTAATTGGTTTTAATTTGTTGCACTTGAACTAGTTTCTGTCTCTTTTTATCAACGGTTTATACATTTTTAATAGGACACCCTACGAAATTGTGTAAGAAAATTTTGTACTAAAAATATCTTCATTTTAAATAGCACGCAGTCGCATTTTTGTGAGCTTTGCGAAACAAAACATGTCGACCGGGAGCTTTTTTCATCAATTAAACAATAGGTTGTACCGTTCTTGGGGAGGACATCCAAATTCGTTTTGCACGCCACTCTAATTGCCAGCTGCGTTTAAAAAGAAAAAATAATATTTTGTTACGGATTTTCGAAAACTGAATTTTAAAATAGGTACTACTAATTTGAAAACTTCTTTCACTGTTTCAAGTTTCTTCCCGAGTGACATTACGATAAAAGAGAATGATCAGTAAGCGAAAAATGCTGCTCTTAATTATTTCACTGTCAAACCCAAATTTACTCGAACGAATCCGAGCCAAAAAGTTAGTTTAAAAATAACATTGTTAACAAAACAATCGTGTTAGCATCATTAGGAGACAATTTTCACCATTTCCAGATGATGCTAGCGAAACATACGTCAAGAAGAATGCGATTTGTGGTTAGTGAGTCGTTCATTAAATCAACGGGAACCTTAACTTGATGTGTTAATATAGTTATGCGATAATAATTTGTCAGGCTATCAACAAATAACGGTGACTGTAATCAAGAAAGTTGTTTATTTTTAAATATTTGCAAAGTGAATATTGCACTTGTTTGCTTATTGCTTTTTGACACAACTCTGCACTGATCGATAATCAATATCTTATTTGAACTGCCAATTTACAATGTTTAAAAATAGCACAACTCTAGAAAGCATTCATTTATAAATCAATGTTTGCTGATTGTATTTCAAGATTGGATTTGTTTGTCAACTTGATAAGGTTTGTTTATCCTCCCTTCCCTTAAAAAAAACCGGTTGTGGGCGGAACCACGGCTTGTAGTAGCGCGAACTTGCGACTGAAGTGTGCTATGCGTTTTCAAAAATCGAGCTTTCGTGATGCAACAGTTTTTTAGCGACCTTATATGCTGTTGGTATGTACGATCTATTTCTATACAATCGACTTAATTGCACAATCGTGATACAAAAAGTAACTGGGCCTGATGTTGAACGTTTCTAGTTCACAATATATTTTATTTTAAGTGAGATGAACAGAGAACAAAAAGGTAGGGAGGTCCGTCAAAGTGCTTGACCTGGGGCCATCGTTTCAAGATGTACGGACCAAAGGGTCATTAGTGGCTACTTTTTGAATTAGTGCTACGCGCGTAGGTCCCTTCAATTGTATTTTCAAAATGTATTTTTCTTCATACCTCAATCGAAAGTGCATACTTTCAGCATTAATTGTAAGGCATCTTGGTGGGATTACACGCACCAATGCGGGAAGTTCGTGCGTTCGGGCGGTAGTAAAACAAAAGCAATCAATCAACTGTCGTTTAGATGTCATTTCTACAGCAACCCTATTACATTTTAGCTAATAGTCGCAAACAGCTGCCATTCGTGTTTTTACGTATAAATTCAAAGCTGCGCTTGGAATTTGTCTGTATTTTAATGTTAATTATTAAGTAATTAATGTATTTAATACGCGTGCTTACGACCGAGGTATGAAGATAAATAGTATACACCACACTGACTTAAGGAGGTTGATCCGTTACAGACACAATCAAAAATAAGTCGAATTCTAAATGGGAACTTTTCCATAATTTTTACAAAAGGTTATAAGTCGATGATACCAATAAATTATTGTCATAAAGGCATAAATAAATATTTTTTTAAATTATAATTAATTATTTCAGTATTTTACTTAATGGACTAACTTTTGAATTTTATGTACAAAGTTAGATTAAAAAAAATAAATTTATGTAAATATCTGTATTTTACATATTTTTTGCAGTAAATAATTAAAAAAATAAATTTGTAGTAATAATAATTAAAATTAAATCATTAAAAAGTTGAAAATTCAGTTAAAATTGTTAAAACTGTCAAGAATAAAAGTCCATAATCGAAAAGTGCTAAGGTTTAATAATGTTTTTTATTGATTAAGTCTCCTAATTAAATTGGAAAAAATATTAAAATATGCGTAAGACATCGATGCTTTACATAGTTAGTTTTCGAAACTGCTGGCACTATTTGGTTATTTGCAAAAAAATAAAATGAACAGTTTGCATGCTAGGTTGACATATTTTCCATAAGACTACATGTTAAAGTTTTTTTTAATTTTTAACTTTATAAATCTCCTAATGATTTTGAATTTTTTACAGAAAATTTTGTCATAAAAAAATCTATTAAAAAACTTTATTTCAGATTTTTTTCATTATCTTCGTAAAACGGCTCAACCTCCTTAAAGTTTGATAATCTTACATCATGGCCTGACGACAAGAATATCACTCTTTCGGTCCTTGTGGTGTAATATATTAGTTATCGATATATTTGCGAGGTGGGGTCAAAACAGTTGCCTGTCTGCATTCAAGTGATTAGTGATTATAATATTGCGTAGGTCACACACGCTAAGACATCCTCTATCTTCAATTCTATTCAAAGTGCTGCGCCCCCGGATTGTGGAGGCGCCACGTCAGGGCACCTCGCGCCATACAGTGTTACGTAGGTGTCAAAACAATGCGATCCGACATCTTACAAAATTATTCATTAGTTCTTATATGTATAATGAATGAGTTTGAAAATGAAAAATGCCACATCATAATGCGTGGTACATTCATAGACAGTGTCGAACAGTCAGTGAGTGAATGGTATTTCACTAACGGTCCTGCCCGGTTTCACCCGGGTGAAAAAAAACGAATGCAGGGGGGAGGTACATGAGTACACACATTCATCTTAGTTTACCGAGATGAATGTTGTGTCCAAATTTCATGATGATCGGAGTTACCGTTCAAAAGTTTTTGTCGGACGGACAAATTTTGATTTACATTTTGCAACATTTTTCATTGATGGTCGAGGCGTGATATTATATAGCCTATAGCCTTCCTCGATAAATGGGCTATCCAACAAAAATTTTTTTTCAATTCGAACCAGTAGTTCCTGAGATTAGCGCGTTTAAGCAAACAAACAAACAAACTTTTCAGCTTTATACATTTGTCTCCGGATTGAGTTCACAATAGGTGAGATTGGCCAAAAATTTTCGAATTGGAATTTCATATTTTGGGATTCCGCCCTGCTTGGTCTGAAACTTATTTTTAGTTTACTTTCGATTTTTTTAAATCAAGTAGGCCTTTACAGTTGAGCAAAACCTCTTTTCGTTTCAGGTAAAGTACCTTTTCCGTTCATAATACGCAAAAGTGTCTCTAAGAAAAGTTGTTCAGAGTGAAAAATTATGGCGTCATGCAAATTTGCAGAATGATCGGCCTTCTTTGATAAAATCCGTTTTTGTTTTGTTTGAAAAACAATCGCGTGGAGGAAGCCGAATAGAGTAATTGGAGTTTAATTTATTTTTTTGATAAACTGTAAAAATTTGAATTTGAACATTTCTAATCACCCTGTTTTCGCATCTAAGATTTATCATGTAATCGTTAATAATAAATATTTTTCTCCTATTTTCCTACTTCTATTATCAAAGTAAGCCGATCATTCTGCAAATTTGCATAACGCCATAATTTTTCATTGTGAACAACTTTTCTTAGTGACACTTTTGCGTACTATGAACGGAAAAGGTACTTTACCTGCAACGAAAAGAGGTTTTGCTCAACTGTAAAGGCCTACTTGATTTAAAAAAATCGAAAGTAAACTAAAAATAAGTTTCAGACCAAGCAGGGCGGAATCCTAAAATATGAAATTCCAATTCGAAAATTTTTGATCAATCTGAGCATCCCTGCGTATATACTGTTTTAAAATTTAAATATACTATTCTCCGACCGTCTGAAAACATTACGCGATATTTGTTGTTACTTATGATAAATAGTACATTAATATGATGTTAACAAGAAAACAATATACACTATCAAATGCATGTGAACATGCATTTTTGGTCCAACGATTTCTCAGTTGTATTTTACGAAATGATCGAACAGTTTATTTTTGTTTTTTAAACGTCAACTTTCACGCGAATGGCAACAATTTATCCGTTCCAAGAACATGATTGTTCAGTGAGTCATTGATGTCAATGTATTTTTATTTGTGTTTAAAAACCACTTCAATTCTTTGTGGAGTGTTTGTTGTCAATGATACAATCTGGTAGGTAATTTAGTATAGCTGAAGAATGTTAAGATACACCTATTTAAAATTTTTAACTGGATAATTTATCATAGTTCATAACTTCTTCAACTTTTTAGTCCAAGAGCTCGTGGCCAAAAATATTCAATACTGTACCAAGCTTTTACAAGATGCCAGTATTTTTTACATCTTTTAAACAGGGCAGTTTTTCGGAGTCTAGGGTTCAATGAATTCCAGTGGACCCCATTGTTAGATTAAGAATTTTTAAATAAGGTTTTAAAATTCATTTTTAATCTCATCAAAATCAGAGTTGAAACTCGGTGACATGATCAAACAAATAACAACTCAAAAAATTGTCAATATTCTCCTTTTTTTTTATTCAACAAGATGGCCTTTACTCTGACGAGTAATTAGCCAGGGCTAGTCAATATTCTCCTTATAAAATGTCAAAATTCACTTAAAAAATTCATCCAAAATTTTGTCAAAATTCACTCATAAAATCGTCAAATTTCATCAATAAAATTGTTAAAAGTATTTAAAATGTGTAATAATAATTCGACATTTGTGAGCCCTTGACACTTGGGGGCTCAGGGTTTAAATCCTGTTAGTAGATTCGTCCCTGCTTTTTAAAGCTCCCCGATTAAAATTAAACCGCCCAAAACGCGTACCCGGCTCTGATTCAAATTGTTAGTCGGTGTGAAAACCAAAGGCGTTTTATTTGTTTCCAGACAACGAGTTATGATGTCAAATTTCCGTTTAGATCATTCCACCAGTTAATTGCAAATAATTGCATAGAGCTGAGGATATATATGAGTTATTACCTTTTTCCTCTTACGTTGACGATTGCCAAGGCCATCTTGATTCGATGATTGCATGAAGATCAACTTATTATGCAACTAATTAAGTCATTGACTTTCTTATGTAGTGTTGATTAATCAGTGTAGTGAAATGATTGTAATATTTTTATCAATAATAGTTATAATTTTTTAATAGGGCTTTTCATTGTTTTCACGCGATAAACGTAACCATGGTTACGTTTACGCTGTTCAACAGTTTCGGGCACTTTTTGACGCAATGGCTGACCCGGTATGTGAATTTAGATGAAAATACTATTGACGATGCTAAATTTGTCCACAAAACAGTAAAAGAACACGCTTGGGCTCAGTTGAGACGGTGATTTGATCGAAAAAAAAATATAAACAAATCATGGACGCACTAAAGCGCTGTCCCTCTGAACTTGGTTATTCTTAACCCCGAATTTTTTTTATTAATTCTGATATTGATAAAACAATTACTTAAATAAGTATTTCTAAAGACGTGAAAGTACCAAGACGAGAAGTATTTAATTTCTCGTCTCGAGAACGACCATTCCTCGACCAGCATCACTGTAAGATTTGTTTATCTTGTTTTATTATTCAGTTCTTAATTTATAAACTGAAATTCAATTACTTGTATAAGCTAGAATCTAAACATAGTTAATATTCCTTACGTCAACTGAATCACAATATTAGTAATCCCCAACAATTGTATCTGATTCTAAGTACCTACGTTAATCATGCGGCAATGCAATGCGTCAGAGTCGGCTGAGGAGATTGCTTGTCCTGGATTTTAATGAAACGAGTTGAAAAAATCGAATATCTTGTTTAGATAAATGATCTTACGACTATTTACTTCTGAAGCAATGACCTAGCTAAATTAAATTTCGCAATGTAACCAAGCCATTCTTACATGGCTAAAATATAGTTTAAGGCGGAAGCAACTCACAGTGTTTATAGTTGCTGTGCTATGTTATGGCAAATTGGCGGCGGTCGGATGGCGGGACCTAGGGGTTGGGCTCAAATTTCTCGACGTTTCATACCAGCGTTGCCAGACGTCCCGATTTTAGCGGAACGTCCCGATTTTTAAATCAAATTAAATGTCCCGAGCGGGACAGGCTCAGTCCCGCTTTTCGGGGATAACTTTAAAAGAAGTTAAATCTTCACAGAAATATCATGAATAAGTAGATATAGTTCTTATAAATAATTATTCTCTTATTGTAAGTTGCAATTTGTAACACTCACTCCACAGACTACCTATTGTTTGAAACGCCATATTTTTTTAATGAATAAAACTTTTTTAATTTTGATTTCTGTTTTTTTTTTTTTTTTTTTTATTCTGAAGACGAATAAGACTCAACTATTTAACGATAGGGTAAATCTGATTTAAAATATTATATTTTTATTAAAATACATTTTCTATGGCTATTTTTGCTATCTATTGTCACGTAAACGTAATTTTAATTCAAATAAAAAGATAAATAGGTATTTGAAAACTTCTGATTATATACGTTTTTTTACTATGTCCCGCTTTCAACGAAAGAATCCCGCTGTTTTCACTGAAAGAGTTCCAAAATCCCGACTTAGCAAAAAAAAAAAACTGGCAACGCTGTTTCATACCCTCCTGAATATTGTGCCACCATATACATATGTAGGGGCATAACTTCCGAAGGAGCTAATTGTTTTTAATGAAATTTGATTCTGCACATTTTAGACTCTATCCCTGCACAAATTTTATTTAAATGGACCCGATTGGACTATTTTAAGGGTGGTTTTTGGGGGTTGAAAAATGTTTTTGGGTCGAAAAAATCGTCTAAAAATGAAATTTAACCCATATTAGTCCAGAATAAAATGCGCTGCTAAAAATAAAAAAAAAAAAAACGATCCGACAGGTTTTATGAAAAAGCTAGTGGTTGCAGATGTTGGATCGACAATAATATTGAAATTAAGAAAAAAATATCTATTAAGCTATATTCGTGGCGGGGTTTGGCGCTGCGACCCGAGTTTTTTTTTAAGTAGGTTACGTTGGTAATAAAGGGCTAAATTTAACGATCGAATCCGTGACAATAAATTGGTCCTGTATGATTTTAGACCAGTCGAAGATATATAACCTAATTTATTTTATGTATTTTATCCGGTGATAAAGTACAATGTACTCAGTTTGCGTTTGTGTAGAAGAAGACAGGAGATGTTAAACTTGGATAATAAACGGGAAATACTACAAGAGAACCGTTTGATGTATAAATACGTATAGTCAAGTGGATGTGAAATTATGGTTTCCTACGGGAAATTTATTGTTGAAGATAGTCCGAGTTTAGAGAATGCGTGTATATAACTTTACAGGAGAATGTATGTGTATATAACTTCACAGGAGTTACATCTAACTCCGCGCAAGCGCGGCAACACCGCAACTATTTGTGGAATTATACCGGGAGCGGAATAAAAGCGAGTTCTTTTATAACGAGGTGTTTCTAGCAACTGATGATTTCTAGGCGATCGATTAGCTTATTTCAGTTTCGTATTAATCTATAAATATATAAAAGGAAATCGTGACTGACTGATCTATCAATGCACAGCTCAAACCACTGGGCGGATTGGGCTGAAATTTGGCACACAGATAGTTATAATGACGTAGGCATCCACTAAGAACGGATTTTTGAAAATGCAATCCCTAAAAGGGTGTAACGGTGATTTAAAATTTGCATGGAGAAATCATGTAAGATATAGATGTATCAATTCGAAAATGCGCAAGATTAACAAATAAACAAACACATGTTTCGTGCTTTTTCAAAAACAACCCTTTCAGAGCTTGAAAAGAGATAAATAGTCTAAAAATCAACATGGGTGTCATTCAGCGTTGCCAGTTTTTTTTTTGACAGGTCGGGATTTTGGAACTTTTTGAGTGAAAATAGCGGGATTCTTTCGTCGAAAGCGGGACATAGTAAAAAAACGTATATAATCAGAAATTTTCAAATATCTATTTATCTTTTTATTTGAATTAAAATTACGTTTACGTGACAATAGATAGCAAAAATAGCCATAGAAAATGTATTTTAATAAAAATATTATATTTTAAATCAGATTTACCCTATCGTTAAATAGTTGAGTCTTATTCGTCTTCAGAATAAAAAAACAGAAATCAAAATCGAAAAAGTTTTATTCATTAGAAAAATATGGTGTTTCAAACAATAGTCTGTGGAGTGAGTGTTACAAATTGCAACTTACAATAAGAGAAAAATTATATATAAGAATTACTTATTCATGATATTTCTGTAAAGATTTAACTTCTTTTAAAGTTATCCCCGAAAAGCGGGACTGAGCCTGTCCCGCGCGGGACATTTAATTTTGATTTAAAAATCGGGACGTCCCGCCAAAATCGGGACGTCTGGCAACGCTGGTGTCATTGATCACGTGACTGTCATCAATTTTGAAATTTATTAGGTCTATACGTCGAGAAAGGAGTAACTATGCCAAATAATGAGAAAGCATCCGTGTTTCGTCTCAATCGCGGGCGAAGCCGCGGGTAACGGCTAGTTGTACATATTTTTTAGGTTTTCTCTGTTTCCATGAGAAACGGCGAGTAATGGCTATTGTAGGCTAATATTGGCGAAAACAAAAATGACAGTTAAAACATATTCAAGTGTTTGCAAATCATAAACATTCTATACGCGTATTTTCAAGTTAATTTGTGGGAACTTAAGCAAATTTCGATGTTTTGCATTTTTAAAACCGTTAAAAAATAATTGATACGAACCTCTTAAAATTAAAATAATTATTGTTTATGAATTCTCGTTCTTTCAATTAGTAATAAAAGACATGTTGTAAAACAATAAAAATCTTTGAATCTTTTAATAACTTAATTAATTTTAAACCTAAATATTTTTTTACCTAGACTTAACCAATTCTTTTTTTATTAAGTGGCATTGTAAAAAACTCAGTGCTATAGGTATATATGTTACCGGCCAAACCCGATTTCAGGACAAACTAGTTTGGCCTAGCCCAAACTAGTTCTACAAACCAATTTGGCCTAGGTTAAACTAGTTTGTCCTAGTATGAAATATGAATAGTAGGCCAAACTAGTTTGTCCTGAAATCGGGTTTGGCCGGTAACATATACAATAAATTGTAGTTGGAAAATTGTTACTCTTTTTACCCGAATAATATACGATGGAGACAGAAAGAGGGTAATGTGTTTCATGTGTCTTTATAATTAAAAAAAAAAATTGGTTGTCTGTAAAGTCGGTTTACGGACGATAGTTTTACATGATAACGTATTCCGTAATACATAACCTAAATTTATTTAATAATTATAATAAATCGAATCTATGATATTGCGTCTTTTGCTTCAAATTTAGGTTAATTTTATTTATTTAAATTACTCACCATATAATATAATTGTTTTTTTTAACTTTCTTTCTTTCGTATTTATTTTAAGTCTCAAAGATTAGCTGTCATAATATTTATAAAACAATTGTTTCACTGTTTATATAAAATTCCAAAACCTACTTACAATATTTAAGTATTTTCATACGTCAAAAAATTGATTTTTATAATGATAAAATTTGTAAGAAAACGATTTTTTCGAGAGATGAGACCTAGCTAAAACGATTTTTTGCCCCCCAAAATCCCTTTTCAGTAAATTTCATCCAAATCGTTAGGGCCGTTTTCGAGAAAAGCACGCACAGGGTCAGGCGGAACGTTACGAACGTTACGACCGTTAGGAACGTTACACTTTTTCGTACATGCAGCCGGTGTTTTATCAATTTATAAGATTGGTGATTCATCAATTTATAAGACGTTATCACGTCAAAAATGATTACCTACATCACAATATGACATTTAAAAAAATTAATTTACTTTAAGTCCATACACCGTTGGGCTACCTGAACCTACTACAAGCTCAAAATTTCAATTTGTAATGATTTAAAGAAAACCTAAAAAATCAATTTTCGGTTTCCAACCTGTAAACAAGAGGTTTGTAATAGACGAGCTATAAAAACGCAAATAAAGAATGGCATCCCTATAATCTCGGCTATTCTCAAGCCTATAATAATTTAATATGTTGTACTGGTTTGGCTTCTTTGGTGTAGAACAGTTCGAACAGTAAAAAATAAATAAAACTTTATATTTTCGAATGAATGATCTAATAAATCATGATTTATATTTTTTTTTTCGAAATAAAAATCCGTTGCATTTTTTTCAGTCAGGTTTCATCCTGCGCGAGTGCATATAAAAAAAGATTTATTGGTTTTCGTGAACTTAAATGAAAAAAATAATACGCTGCAGTTATTTATAAATTGGATTGGTTAATGAAATATATTTTTTTTATTGAAAAGACGTTTGTTTTGTTGCTGTATATGCACAATATTAATAAATCAGTGTGGATTCCCTGGTACCATTAATTCAATCCTTCTCGAAGATTAGATAACAATTAGAGCAAGGGCGTAGATAGGGGGGTAAAGGGGATAATTACCCCCCAGAATCATAATAATAAAAAAATAAAACTGAAAATACGTGGCTAAAAAATAAAATGTTGAAATACTTCTTGAAAAAAACTTTGTAAAATTTGGGAATTAATATTTTGCTTGACACCTTCATTAATTGTGAGTATTCTTGTGTGATATTCAAACTTTGATTAACGTCTGAATCTCTTCAAATAAATAAAATTGTCGACCAATTTTATTCAGACTATATATTGACAAAAATGAAATTATAAATCAATAATACAAAAGATGACGTGTGATATTAATAAAACTTAAAAAATATTGATTTTTTGCTTTACCCCGCTCCCTCAGAAAAAAAAATACCTACGCCCTTGAATTAGAGCAGACAACACTAACGCACTGAGCATAACAGAAGGGAGGATACCAGTCGTCGACACACTTACGCGCTGCCATAAGGATACTTCGTCCGCTGCCATATCGTCTTTGATAATGTCTACCGTAATTGTAGTCGAAACGTCAGGTAGAAATAGCAATGGACCCCGGCATACAAGCTCGGAAACCAAACAACACGTCTTGTGTTATAAATAAGCGCTGGGAGTAATAAATCGATCATTTCTAAATTGATTTGAGCATAATGTGTTGAAATAGCTTGATGTGTTTTTTTGTGACCGAAAAAAGGAGCATGCTTCGAATAATATGGGTACCGGTTAGATACACTGGCAAAATCAGTTGTGCGAAAAATTACCTCACGCGAACTATTATTATAAATGATCAAAACAATCTATTCACCACGCTCGCGCTAGCGCAATAGACCAGAGGTATGCACTGACAGCCATACAGACAAAATACAATTATTGTAGACTACAGGATGATCTACGCTTGATATCGAGACATTGGCTGGTTACTTGCCTAAATTTTTTGTGAACGAAATCGAAATAATTTTGTGAATATAATCTATGAAAAAAAAAGAAAACGAAGAGACCTAATTTTGAAGCTACCTTGTTGGTGGAACATTTTATTATTTAGCGATCCGGTCCGGCTTCGTCCAGTTGCAACACATTCAAGAAATAAGTATCTACTAGTGTGACCTGTGCGAATTATTCGCACTAAATAAGTATAATAATTAACACTTTACAAAACTATTTTTTATATATGATTGCAGGTATTCAATAATTCGTTTCTAATTTTGCACACTGCTTATAACGTTCTTCTTTTTGTTGTATTACAATATGAAGCTCAGATGACAGATCGAAGAAATATTTTACTAAAATTGTCATATAGAGGCGCAAGTAGCAAAAGCGTTGAGCTAAGCCGTCAGATGGCATCATGCAGTATTGCTGTGACGTTGTTCAGCGTTGCTCGCTGTTTCAAAATTAAAGGCGTCAGATGGCAGTATGCAGTATTATGTCTGTTGTATTACAATATGAAGGTCAGATGACAGATCGAAGTGTTGACGTTGTTTCAAAATTAAAGCCGTCAGATGGCAGACGTTGTTCAGCGTTGCTGTATTTTAATTAATTTACAAAAACAAAAGCAATAATAAATTTTTTAGTTGTCGATGTCAGTAGAGCAAGCAATTATCTGTAAAATGATATATAATTTATGTGGAGAAATTGTGAGGTTTTTTCTAAAAAAAAAAAAAAACTTGAGTTCGTGGACGCCATGTAGATATACGGAGTTACAGTGTGTGCTAAATAAGAAAACTATGTGGGTAATGGTATGGTAATATTGTGGGCTATACAAACACAAAATATAATATAGTCGTGTCTCTTTTTAACGTTCCATACTTTCGATCTCTGTTCTCTGTCCGACGCGGTTGCCTTGCCGGGCTACGTGAATGGTTCGCACGGCATCAGGTTTAATTTGACAACCTGAGGCTATTAGCACCTACCACTTCGCTCTGATCACCGGATCAGAAAACACTGGATATCGTGATTTTGTTATAAACGAGTCGACCGTCCACTAGTCTTTGACCTACTGATTTTTTTCACTAGACATAATATGGTGAACATTGTAAATATCATTTTCAATTTTATTCCTTACTAGCGGCCCGGCCCGGTTTCATCCGGGTGCGATATATATAATTTGTGTTATCGGAAAATTCTTTATTAAGGAACGACTACAGCGCCAAAATGTCTGGAGTTTTAAGCTGATGTCGCTCGGTTGCAGTGTCGCTAGTTCTCGCCTGGTGCGCTGCAGTGACGCGCCATTTGATCGCAGCCAATTGTAGTAGCTTGCGCCCGCCTACTTGATGTCGCTACATGATACGGATACAGTTTTTATTGACAAAACGCCGTTATTTTGTACAAAATATTGACAAATTTTATACAAAAACGTTCCTCGTTTATCGCTCTTTCTATTATTGAAAACCGTATGAAAATCCGTTCGGTAGTTTTTGAGTTTATCGCGTTCAGACAGACAGACGCGGCGGAAGGAAATCTAACATAAATTGAGATATAGTTTTAAAAAGGTGGCAAAAATGTATTTTTTTTTTTAAATTAATTACGTGTGCACTGTGTCAGAAAAGTGTTGTTGATTTTTCTCTTTGTTTTTATTGAACAATAAAATTGTGTTCTTCTCAGACAATGTTTAAATGTATTTATTTTCAGTGAACGCTGCATGAATCTGTATTTTCAGAATAGCATTTAAGTTTTGAGAATTAAAGACAGATTTTGATTGTAGAAGTTCGACAACTGAGATTCATCAGCGCCTTTTTTAGTGTAGTTTCAAAACTGATAAAAATGTTCAACCGGTTTTCGTCTGATTCAGGGCGACTGGATTATTTTTTTTTACACTCATCTAAACATATTTTTTTACAATAAGATGCCGTGTAATTTCTTAACTCTATAATGCAATTGCGAATAATTTTATTTAATAAAAATCTGTTCCGAGAATAATTCAAGTAGTCTCCACTTATTTAATTTATTTACGTACGTCTAAGAGTATTGTGTTGACAGTCTGTTCAGAATTTTAAGTCAATTATTGAACTCGACTGAAATTGGTATAAAGACGTGTCCTTTAAAAACGGTTTAGTCATTTCAGTTCCAATTTGTTTTTAGAATTCAACGGTGAAAACTATTAATTACTAGTGGTCCCGCCCGGTTTCACTCAGGTGCAAAAGAACGAATGGGGAAGGAAGGGACATGAGTACGTACATCCATCTTAGTTTACCGAGATTAATGTTGTGTCCAAACTTCAGAATGATCAGCGTTACCGTTCAAAAGTTTTTGTCGTTAAAAAGCAGTATTTATACTTTTTTTAAATAATAAATTTCTTTCAATATAATATATATTTAATTGAAAACACTGTAGGAAAATTATTTTTATATAGGTGCCTATAGTTGTAACAGTTTTCAAATGAGCTATTAATTAGATTTATTTAATTTTAATTAGTTGTTATAAAATTTTAAAAAATTGAAACGTAAGCCTTAGAAGAAAGCAATGTAGAAAATAAAAAAAATAAATAAAAATATATTTGCCGACGTGGGGCTTGAACCCTAGACCCTGGCATTAAGAGCCTAAACCGATTGAGCTATCCGGACTTGTATACTTGGCGCGCTATTGCAATATTTAGTTAAGGCATTTCACCTGATAATATTTGTCGGACGGACTAATTTTGAGTTGCATCTTGCAATTTTTTTCATTGATGCTCCGCTCCAATTGGTCGTAGCGTAATATTATATAGCCTATAGCCTTCTTCGATAAATGGACTATTCAACAAAAAAATTTTTTTTCAATTCGAACCAGTAGTTTCTGAGATTAGCGCGTTCAAACAAACAAACAAACAAACTCTTCAGCTTTATATATTAGTATATGGATTATTTTTGTTAGACCACCGATCCAGGTAAATTTTCAAATTGTAGATTTTATAGAAAACACGTAACTTCAGAAAATGATTCATTTAATTTTTTGAACATTGTACCCACTCAATTCTGACTAACTTATTTGTTTGTAAAAATTACTCGGATCATAGACACGAAATTGTTCCTTGAATTTCTTAAAATATTTTATAATTGGCACTATCGTCTGATCTTAATACAGGCGATTCAGAAATTGTTTAGTTTTTGTCAAATCTTTGCTATTAAATTGCAAAAAGTTTATCTGTTACGAAACGAACGAAAAACACGTTTGAAATCGGTTCATCCGTTTTGGAGCTACGAAACAACTTATAACAGGTCTTCTTTTTAGCGTCGCGGTTTAAAAAGAAAATAAATGCTAATAAAGACATTATATAAAAAATATCAAACGAGAATTAACCTGGAACATGAAGATTTCAAAGTAACTGATCTAAAAGGGAAGTCGACTTATATCTGACTAGTCTACAAAATAAAAAAAAAACGTTTGAACGACAACTAAATAAAAATTACCTTATTATCATTAAGAATTGATCAGTGTTTGAAGTTTTAAACTCGAAGAATGTATGTCAAATCGTGTGGTTCATTAGTTTCCTTATAGATCTACATCAAAGGAAATATATTCCATCTGATAAACTCATTCAATTTTATTGAACCTCCATATCTGCGACCGGGTGGTAAAAGTGCTTATGTCAAATTTGTGGTAATATAAAATTAATGTTTTATTGCTTTACCACCTCTAAAATAGTTACTTTTCATGCGATTTCGGCTCGTGTAACATAACTTCATAAGCCTTCGAAAATCTTCTTTATTACGTCTTTGACATATATCGTGTAAAAAAATGATTTACTCCCAAAAATAGACTAAATATTAGTATATGTAGGTATTTCGTTTGTATTGAAAGGTATTCATCACAAGAGTGACACAGTGTTAACACGAGATATTTAGCGAAACAGTTACTCGAGTGATAATATTATGAAAAACAAGTGACATACTAAATTTTTTGCACGTATATACTAGTGATGTGCCGGATATCCGTATCCGTATCCGCGGATATTCGAGGGAGACAAAAGATCCGTATCCGTATCCTTTACTTTTTGGCGCATCTTTTACGGATCTTTTACCTTATTAATTTTCAATTCATAGATGAAATTTTATATATATAGGTGATTAGGTAATAATGAAAAACTGTTAAATTCCATTCAGATTTTTTTTTATTTTTTAAAATCGTATTTGGCACCTTTATATTGCAAACATTTATCGTAGTGAGTACCATACCAATAGTACATAACTCAAAGGTACTAAAAAACTATCTTTATAATGAGATATTGCACATCGATCTTTGGAAAGAGACAATATGTTATGAGAGTTAACTCTTAAAGAGGTCAATAACTTTTTCCCATAACAGATAGTCTTTTTCCAAAGGTCGATGTGTAATATTTACCGCCGCGTACTCTAAGAAAGTTAAGATCCGTATCCGTATCCGCGGATCTTGAAACCAATATCCGTATTCAGCTCCGTATCCGCGGATATACATTTTTAACGATCCGGCACATCACTAGTATATACCTCCTCTAAAATAACTAATTTTCTGTCTGGACGAAACTGTGGAAAAAGGATTACCCTATAAGAACAGACTTGAGCCGTTTTGTCTTGTGGCTCGGACGATTTCGACGTTGTCTTTGAATGATTAACTAATTCAATTTATCGATGCTTGTGCGCCTATTTACACGAACTGCACAATCAATCTCACTTTAGTATAAGACGAACATCTTGTTTAATCGCATCGGATCACTTCTTGTGAATAACCTAATAATAACAGATGAACATCTAATTCAAAGCCGCCTTTGATATTGTAGACAAGGAACGAACAAAAGATCCATCCTTATCCAATGACCTTAAGGCCGCTGCACACGAGGCTAGAAACACTGCTAGGAGTTCCGCTAGCTGGTAGGCTGGGTACGAAGCTGGAAATGACGTCACTGTGGGCTGGCCTGCTAGCTCACAAAATATAAATAAAATTAGAACAGGGGCAATTTTCCCTGCAAGATCTGCTGCTAGGTATGAGCAAGAACCAATCAGAAAGCAGTGTCTTGTCACGTGGGCACTTGAAAAAACGTCCACAAACCAACATGGTGTTGAATTCTACTCGGAGTCAGACAACAGACACGTTTTGCTCTGGTGTTTATATTCGAACTGTCACTGCGCGCGCACCAGATCTATCCACAAAACTAAGTTTGAAAAATAGTCTCGTGTGAAGCGAACACTTAACAGCAATAAAAAAAAATTGATATCTAATAATGTATCAATTATAATCAAAAGTTAAAAGTCTATTAAAAGCGATGGTCTAAGGTTTCACCTGCGTTCTGTGGGCCACATTATGTATTAGGAATATTATAAATTTGTTTGTCGTCGAGACTGGTCAGTAAAACAGGTCCGTATTCGAAAAAACAATCTTGTAAATGCCACTGCAAAGGTATAAAGTTTTAAAATATGTTTGTACGTATATTATGTTTTAAAAAATTGCACACCATTATATCTTTTCTGGGCATGCACTGATTTTCTCCCAAAAACATTCGGGCTTTTCATATTTACATGATAAACATCCAATCAAAATTAGTTTTCGATCAGCCGTTTGACCCGTATAGTGCTGATGAACAGACGAACAGACTTTTTTCAAAAACATATTTTTGGACACTTAAAAGATGGGAAGTTTCGAGTGAAAATTTTCGAACTATTCGATTATTAAAATGTCTCGAGAGGTCATTTAAAATCATTCGAATGATCTTTATATCTACAAGTAACGACTTATGATACAATCTCCAGTAATTAATAATTATTTTACTACGCGCTTTCTTTACTCTAAATTTTAGAGTAAAGAAGTGTTTTAGAGTCTAAAACACTGCGTGTAAATAGGCTCTCTCAGTTTGCATTTAAAAGTATTTAATGTAGTGTTTTCCATGCAAGGGACTCACAAGTCTCATAATCGAAAACTAGAGCTAAATTCATTCGTTGTAATAATCATTCCGAACTATTCATGTACTTTGGAATGTATAGACAGATAGAATGAATTGTTTTCACTCGCATATATACTTAAACACCGACATACTTACGCTATACGATAACTTTCGACTTTTATCTGCGTCTGTACTATGAAGCACTGTATGTAGCTAACTCTCTCTAGATTGATAATCGAAATCGAGAGCGAGTTCGTTCATTACACCTCCTATTATTATCATTTCGAATGAATCATTCGATTAATAACTTTTCGATTATTAAACCTCAAAACGAAAAAAATTTCAAAAGTTATTCTTGACCCAAATTTGTAGATACCTACCATCCCCACTCGTGGGATTGGAATGGTAAAAAAAAAAACTTTTAATCACGTCTAGTGCGACCACGCTCGGTTCGTGTATTTCGCATCGCGTGTACGGAATACCTGCGTCGATCTCCGTTCGGACAGACAGCGATCATCAATGCTGCCTTGACCGTGCCCGCGGAGCCCTCATTCACCGTACTTCTTTCGTGTGTGTGTAAGGCCCCCCGCGGCCACTCGTTTGAACAGTTAGATCAGCTGTGTACAACATTACATACGCCAAAAGGCATCAAAGAATGTGTGTTGCACACTTCCTTCCAATGCCCAGATATATTTGTGAGAAAATGGTCCGCAGATACGACGTAATTTTTCGAATGCTTCAAAGTGGAAATAGCAAAAAAAACGATGTTAATTTCCGAGCAGAATTGAATTTACTATGCTTTTCAGTAAATAGAATTATCCACTAATTGTTCAGACAAACAAACTAGTGTGACCTGTGCGAATTATTCGCACTAAATAAGTATAATAATTATCACTTTACAAAATTATTTTTTAAATATGATTGCAGGTATTCGATTCGTTTCTAATTTTGCACACTGCTTATAACGTTCTTCTTTTTGTTGTATTACAATATGAAGTTCAGATGACAGATCGAAGAAATATTTTACTAAAATTGTCATATAGAGGCGCAAGTAGCAAAAGCGTTGAGCTAAGCCAGATGGCATCATGCAGCATTGCTGTGACGTTGTTCAGCGTTGCTCGCTGTTTCAAAATTAAAGCCGTCAGATGGCAGTATGCAGTATTGTGTCTGTTGTATTACAATATGAAGGTCAGATGACAGATCGAAGTGTTGACGTTGTTTCAAAATTAAAGTCGTCAGATGGCAGACGTTATTCAGCGTTGCTGTATTTTAATTAATTTACAAAAACAAAAGCAATAATAAATTTTTTAGTTGTTGATGTCAGTAGAGCAAGCAATTATCTGTAAAATGATATATAATTTATGTGGAGAAATTGTGAGGTTTTTTCTAAAAAGGGAGGCAAACATCTTTAACCTTAGCGTATTAATATATATGATGCTCTCGGCTACTGATGGGCAATTGTTTGTTGTTGAATTTAGCACGGCTGAGATGCGGTGATGTTTTGTATTAGTAGAAGTTTTGTTCCAAAATATGTATTGAAGGAGATTTATTTGGTTGAGGAACAATTAAAAAATAAGCTTTACCAAAGTATTGCTTGTGGCCTATGAACATGTTCATAGGTTCTGAGGATGAAAATATAATTTTCGAAACGTTGGCCATAAGCGATACTTTGGTAAAGCTTATTTTTTTATTATTCCTCAACCAAATAAATCTCCTTCGATGTTTTTTTATATTTGAAATGCAGTCAACTAAGAATTGAGAATGTATTACATTCTCCTGATGTATATCCTGATGTATAATACATATTATGTATTATACATCAGGAAAAAAGTGAGCGCTTTTACTATAAGAGATGGCTAAAAATCGAGCGAAACCGCGGGTAAAGGCTAGTTAAAATACGAGTTGACAGTAGACCTAGATGACCTTGGTGGTTCGAAAATAATTTAAAAAAAAAAACACCACATTATTGGGTATGTATTAATTAAAATAATCAATTTCATATAAATTGGGTAAATGGGTAAGGCAATGACATTCGAACATTGATTATGTCCATAAATGGATTTGCAATGTGGTACGCTTCAAACATAGTAATTTATACGTCGTTATAAATTAAACTGATTTTATTTGGTTGTAAAACTCCACCGCTATTATTTGCATACTTCATTTTTACAGAGATTTTTGTAACGCCATACAAATACGTATTTATCTATACTAATATATAAAGCTGAAGAGTTTGTTTGTTTGTTTGAACGCGCTACTCTCAGGAACTACTGGTTCAAATTGAAAAAAAAATTTTTTGTTGGATAGCCCATTTATCGAGGAAGCCTATAGACTATATAATATTACGATACGACCATTAGGAGCAGAGCTTTTCAACGCGCCACCAACGCGCGTTATCATATAAACAGTTCTATACAATTGTATAGAAACTGTAAACGCGCGTTGAGCCAACGCGCGTTGAACGCCTCTCATATAAACTAGGCCTTAATGAAAAATGTTGCAAAAAGTATCTCAAAAATAAGCTTCTATATTCAGGTGGAATGCTGCACTAACTTAATATACTCATATTAGCGTTGTGAGTACAGCTTTAAACAAACTATTATTTTTTTATGAACATGATAAAATGATTTTCTATGTTTTTTTGTTTTTTATCGACATAGAACACTTAAAAAAAGTTTGTGTTTAAGGTAATAGATCAAGTGGCAGTGATTTAAAATCGACTTGGGTGTTTTAGGCCTAGGGTGTTAAAAAATGTTAAACTCAATCGTTTTGCGTCACCGTAAATCTATAAAAAATGTATCATAACAGATTTGTAACAAGCAATCAATTTATTCATCCCAATAATAATAATTTAAATTGGCCATGTGTTGAACTTGTTCCACACTCAATAAAATACGTTGAATTGCAACGAAACTGGGCCACCAATCGTTTGATAGTTGTTATTATTGTGGACGATAATAAAAAAAAAAACGATTTCAATTGATTCTTTAACTATTTTCACTAACAGGAAATTAAGGTTATAAAAATGTGGACACATAAAAAATAATAATCCATTATTTGTTATATCATTTTTTATCGTTTAAGAACAGCGTTTCCTAAACTTTTTCGTTTACGGATTCCCTAGGGCCTAGAGCATCATTTCTGTCTGTTTAGTTACGATCCACTAAATAGTTAATCAAAGCAAGTCGGTTATTGCATAATATGTGATTTCTGGATTACTTTGGTATTCGTTTGTTGAAGAGAATACTTTTTATTCGGCTACGCTCGCTAACGTTTCGGTCATATTCGACTTTAAAGTGAGCTAAGTCGTTGAAGAAAAAGTGGTTTGTTGTATAAAATGTATTTTTTGTTGCACCCGATATTTCTACTCTCGACAATGCTGGCAAAATTATATTTTTGCATGTTTGCGTTATTAAATTTTTTAATGAGTTTATAATTTCTCTGTTATTGAATGTTCTCTCTAAGCTTAATGATTATTGTGATTAAATAAAGTGTACTTTTTCAAACTAATTAATTTTAAATTTGTATACTTTGACCACATTAAAACGTACTTTATAACAAGGCTACTTAAAAAAAAACTCATGAACGCTGTACAAATTTTTTTTTAAATTTAACGACATTTTGGGCCATAATTTTCATATCCGCTTCAAATAAGGCTGATTTTGCCGCTAGATTCGCTGCTTGATTTCCAAGCGTGCTGTGTCGCTGGATTTTGTGACGTTTTAGGTATATGTGTTGGTTTTGTAGTTGGGTTTGTAGATGATTTTGGTGCGCGCGTAGTGACAGTTCAAACGTTAACAAAAGTGGATGTTTATTGTCTCTGAACAGAACGCACACTATGACTCCACGTTTGTTTGTGTCGCCCATACTTGACAAGATAGTTTCCTGATTGGTGTTTGCTCAAAACAAGCAGTCAAAATAGCCCCGGTTGTAATTTTGAGATTCGTCTTGTGACCACGCACGCGAGCTCGCAGTGATGTCATTTCACAGTCAGCGCGTCAGCCAGCGCAAGTTGCACATACCGCTAAACTAGCGGTATGTGCTTTATTATCGCTTTGTGCGTCAGAGCTGACTTTCGTTCATATAAGAAGTTATATCTAAGTTAATTTCACACGAAATCCATTCAAATTGAAGCTTTTTGAAAAGAGGAGATTCTAATCTATAAAACAGAACCATTTTTAAATCAATTCGAGTTCATAAATACTATTAAAATTGTAATTGAAAATCACAAACAGCAGTTGTCGGTTGGTCTGTACGTATGTACGTACGTCACGACTCTACAGATCGCAATTTTGGTCGGATTGCCTTGGGTTATATTTTATTCACTTTGTTTACTATCAGACCAGAACCCTATTTAAATTCACTAAAATGTGTTCAGTAGTTTAATTTTTATAAACAGTTTTATTTTATTATTTTTGACAGCTAATAGTTTAAAAAAACAATATAATAATTGCTGTGTAAATATAGTGTAATCCATAAAACAAGTGCTACACTTCTATACCGTGATAACACCACTACACGAAGTAGGGCGCCGTGGCGTAATGGTTATGCCGTTGGATCCCCAAGGGCGAGGTCCTGGGTTCGATTCCTTACGAGATCATTGATTTTTTTCTTTTTATTTTTTTTTTATGTTATTCCACTTGATATTAATTATATATTATATTATGTATAGTTCTTAATTTTTTTTATTTTTGCAAACTTAAAAAAAATATTTTTTCAATTTTTAATTATTTATTTCTTTAAATTTTTAAATCTTTTTAAATTTATTAAAAATATTTTTTAATTGTTATTTTTTTATCATACAGTGGAAAACTTGCGGGATGTGCACTTTTGGTTTTGCCAACTATTTTAGCTATACGATTTCGGCGGAAAAACGAGCATCGTGTGGAGCGGCTTCTACTTCTTTTGTGGTATTAAAAGAATTAAGAAGTACATTAACAATCCTTTGCATTTGTTAGTAATTACATAGTTTTGTCTGTTTACTAAACCTGATGATTTCATCAAGGCTGTCGGTAATTGATACTTCTACGACTTCTCATTGTTGATATTATGTTATACAGTACCTCTCTTGTAAAACCCAAGTCCACGGTTTTTGCGGTTTTTCTGTTACGTTCGTATTCATTTCATAATACAGAATTTACTTGAAGGCCACCGCAGTGGTGTAACAAAAAAGGGGGACGTTAAAATAATAATATCGAGTAGTATCGGTAAGCGTAATCTAAAAATTGGTCAGACAAAAGTAGTAGATCATGCAATTGGGCTTTTGAATGAAATTTTTTTTTGTCTTAAATGGAAAGATCGTATATAAGTTTTATAACAAAACTATTTTTCTTTTTTTTATTTTCGTTATAATTCAAAAGTTATATCAAATTAAAAATAAATTTTTGTACCCAGTTCCGAGAACGCGCCGACATTTCCCGAACATAATGTGACGTCATAATTGAAGGAGATTTATTTGGTTGAGGAACAATTAAAAATAAGCTTTACCAGTGTATCGCTTGTGGCCAACGTTTCGAAAAATATATTTTCATCATCAGGACCTCAATGCAAGTTAGTATGGTAAATTGTAAAAATAAATCTAGTATACATGATCATTTATTATGAATTTCGACAAATTTTTTAAATTTAAAATTATCATAAAAACAGTTTTCTTGTAAAATTGTTCTGTCAATTGTTCAAATAATATAATTGTACTAATGTACTATGTATTAGTACAATTATATTATTTGAACAATTGACAGAACAATTTTACAAGAAAACTGTTTTTTAGATAATTTTAAATTTAAAAAATTTGTCGAAATTCATAATAAATGATCATGTACACTACATTTTTTTTTACAATTTACCATACTAACTTGCATTGAGGTCCTGATGATGAAAATATATTTTTCGAAACGTTGGCCACAAGCGATACACTGGTAAAGCTTATTTTTAATTGTTCCTCAACCAAATAAATCTCCTTCAATACATATTTTGGAACAAAACTTCTACCAATGACGTCATAATGTTTTAGTCAATACACATGTAGAAGCCATTGATAGTATACTGCGCATATACATTTTACCATTATGACGTCACAACTGTCAAAAACAATTTTAGTGCGTTTGCAGTCACGTGATTTTTTTTAATATTTTATCAATTTTAAATTGCTTATAATTAATTTAAAAAAAGTTTTTTGAAAGTTTTTCGCATCGATTATCAATATTATTTATAATAAAGTTTTAAAATACAATAAAAAAATCGCTAATTATTTTTTTTTCAAAAGCCTAATTGTCTACAAGAATTGTTCTTATACTTTTTTTCCTACAAGTCACCCATTTTTTTGAAATGGTGATTTCATACATCGAAAATACTAATATGCATATTAATATTTTAACGTTATTTTTGATGAATACGTTCAGTAATATTTTGGTTTCATATCTCAGGAATAGCGATTCGTAGGAAAAAAAATATAAGAACAGTTTTTGTAGACTATTGCATGAGCTGCAACTTTTGTCTGACCTATTTTTACGTAACATTTACCGTTTACGAGAAAAATGCAAAAAACCGATACTTTTGACCTTTGACCTTGAATACATTTTGAAGCAGATGTAGGATCGGTGGGAACTTTTCATATTTTATTTGTAATAGTGTACTTATGATCTGTACCGACTTTCAGCTCTATGCGAATTATAGTAAATTGAAATGTTTATTTTGACTGGACTAATTATTCCAAGGAAAAAGGTGCATCTCAATTACCATTTTTTATTACTCATGCGGGAAAAATGGTATCTTTACGCATGCTGTTACGGTTGAAAAGTAGCTATTTTCATTTGCGTGCGGAAACTTTATTTGTCGCACTGAAATTATTGTTTGCCGCACGCAAATTCAGAGAAAAAAACAAAATAATAACGGTGTTAATGTCAACGAAACAAACTGTCATTTGATGCAGATTTGAGGTTAAAATTTTCGATTATGGACTTTTATTCTTGACAATTTTAACTGAATTTTCAACTTTTTAATGATTTAATTTAAATTTTTATTACTTCTAATTTCTTTTTTTAATTCGTAATAAAATTTTAATTTTAATTTAATTTAATTCGTAATAAAAAATAGTATGTGCAACTCGTGCGGCATTGTCGCACTAGTTGCACAATATAGGTACTATTATTAAACGTTCGAAAAAAATAGCAACAAAATAACTGTACTAATTACAATAATAAATATATACAAACACGCCACTGGATCAGTGTATAATTTTATTGTTTATTTACTAAACACTGGCATGCTAAATGCAATATAAAATTCCTAATATTACGAATTATTGTTTATTATAAAATACTAAGAATTTCTATAACACAAGTGTTTTTATTTTATTCGAAGAAAAAACTGATTTGCAATTCTAAACAGATTTATGTCTCATGAGTGTCCAAGTTCATTGTGGCATTTCTGATTTTTGTTTCATCACGCGACACGCAATTCTTTTCAATGCCGGATTAAAACTACAAGCCACCGCCTATTTATTGCAGTATTTTTTGTTTTTTTTTGTTCTAATTAAATTCACAGGTTGTCAGTTGTTCGCTCTTCTTGTCAACACAGTGTGCGATTATAACAGTAATTTGGACACTCCTTGTTATAAAAATCAGCATTAATTGATTTATCTCGTCATTATTTTATTGATCTAGATTCCAAGACAAGATGAATACTAATTAAAATGTTATTAAAAATGACCTTTTTAGGACAACGTGACAACCGACATCAAACGGGTTAATAAGTTTGTTACAATTTTTTTTGTTATATAGTATTAAGTATATGCATAGCTATTTAAACTTACTACCATATTTTTTGCAGACTAGAGAATTGTAGAGCGTGAAGCGATGCCATTACAGTAGAGTCTGACTAATCCGGAACTATACTTATTATGCATACTTCTATCAGCATGTTAAATACGGAATCATGTTTTGGGGTAGCAGTGCTTCCGATCTCCATAGAGTATTTTTAATGCAGAAAAAAGCTATAAGAATTGTTTTCAATCTAGGCTTTCGTGACAGTTGTAAAAATTGTTTTAAGGCAAATCAAATATTAACAGTTCCATCTATTTACATTTATCACTCTCTATGTCATTTGCAGAAATTTGTTACTAAATATCCAACTCACAGTACAATACATAGCTACCAAACGCGTAATAAGAACTCAATTATTCTTCCGAAACCAAATCTTAGTCTTTATCAAAATAGCCCCGAATACTCTGCCCTAAATTTCTATAACTGCCTTACTATAAAACTGAAGAATTTACCTTTTCTTAAATTTAAAAAGGAGCTTAAATCATTTTTAATTAAAGCTTGTCTATATTCTGTAGAAGAATTTTTTTAAATTAATTTTAATTAAGAAATTTATGACGAACTCCTGCTGTATAGCTATTTAATATGGACAATAAATTTATCTATCTATCTATTAAAAACTCGGGGCTGCCGGATTATTGGCTTGTATAGAAAAATTCATAGTAGGTATGTAAATAAAATAATGCATTTCATAAAAAGATAACATTAGAGAGGTGAGCGGAGGGTTCTGGATTATTGGACGTCCCGAACTACTAAAGTGCCGGATTAGTGGAGACTTTATAGTCCAAGAACTATCAAACATTTCTGGGTAGGTATTTGAGGCAGCGTAAAAAATTGTGTCAAACTTTTTTCTAATGTTTGAACACAAAATAGAAGACCTGGCTGAAAAGCAGCGGGGCCTAGCTTAGCTGTGAACTTTTACAATTACAAAATTTCATTTACAAAAAAAAAAAATTGAAGCGTTTTAAAATTTTAATACCTTTTAATTTAGTATTTAATAAAATAAAAAAATAGATAAACCAGATAATTTAGTCAGGTCTAAATGTCTGCCAGGTTGTTACAAAACTGTCTATTAATACGTGAGTGCGGATAAGACGCTACGGGTAGGTTGAGGTGAGAGAGAAAGAGCGTATATGGGCTGAGTTAATACACGCTCTCTCTCACACTTTGGTCGAATTTCGATTGGATCACGCCAATTTAGTTATTTTAAGGAGTGACATAATCGAGTTTTGACTGTAATTAACAAATTAATGGCGGTGTGTAAATCAAAAAGTGGTTTGTATTGTTTTTATAAAAAAGCGAATTCATGACACGGTTAATTACACACTGTGATAATTATTTCGCTAAAAACAAATTACAATAACAAAGCGTTTGTTTCTTTAACGCAGTACCTAATTAACTTTTTTATAGTGTTGTAATTATGTCTTTATCGTGTTGCTGTATCACAAACATAGTCTTTTCAGTCTGACATCCTTTTCAGTGACGTTTCTCTTTTGTTTTATGCAAATCTGAATTGTCAAAATACTATCCTGACGATCTGTCCTTGAAATGCAAACTATTAGGGATGTGTGAATGAGGGAATCAACTATTTAAAACACCAGCGATTCCCAGTTAATACATTTATATTTTTTTTTACCCAACTGCCCAAGAAGGAGAGTAATGTTTTTGACGTGATAACGTCTTATAAATTGATGAAACACCGGCTGCACGCACGAAAAAGTGTCACGTTCCGCCTGAGCCTGAGCGTGCAAGCGAGAGCGCGGTATAAGCGATAGAGAGGCACGATCGGCCCAAGCGTCGGCTTGTACGCATTTCTCTCTCTTCTCGCGTGACGTCAGAGAGTTCATCAATGTTTCTTTATGACGTTATCACGTAAAACTATCGTCCGTAAACCGACTTTACAGACAACCAATTTTTTAGTACCTATACTTACATGTCAAATTTTTAATTGAGTTTTTTGTCCATATACGTGTCAGTCCTGTTTTTCGTTTTATTATTAAAAAAAAAAAACAATGCTTGCTTTAGAAGAAACCCGATTTATGCATGCATGTTCGGTTGCTCGCTTTGGACTTTTCTGGGCAATGCGGCGGTCGATCAATTTCGATGAAACTCGATTTAATAATAATAATAATAATAATACTCTTTATTTTATCTAATTTTACATTATAGTAAAATTTACTCAACTTGTGAGTATAAAACATGTCAGAAAACTTAAATTAAATGTTGAAGTTAAATGTATAAAAATCATCCAAAGTGTATGGTGCTAGTTTTATCAATTCCTGTTTTAATTTATTTTTCAGTCTACTATTATTTAATTTTACTAAAGTATATTATACAGAAGTATGTTAGGAAGAAGTGTTCTGAGTGGTTCCTTAATCTTTAATATAATAACAATGCGTTTAACGTCCCGTTTCTCGACTTTATGTCATAACAACGCCATTAGCACCATTATTATTTTCCATTTTTCAACTTCAACTAATTAATAGCAATGGATCAATGAAGAAATTTTAGGACATTAGAATAAGATAGGCAAATTTTGAACATAGGAGTTTGACAGTTAGTCGGCCATGGCCTTGAATAAGAGACCGTCTCGATATTTATCTGGAATTATTGAGGGAAACCATGGAAAACCTCAACAAGACGGCCGGTACAGGAATTATTTCCATTTCTCATCGAGAGGCAGCAGGAAAAAGTTCCAGCCACATTTGCTCCCGAATGCGAGTCTAGTTCTCTCACCACACGCTACATCGCTCGGTTTCCTTTATAGGAATAAAAATCGTGTTCACCAAAAAATTTCACAAAAAAGTGTAATTCGATTGAACTAGCGCAAGGATCGGCAACCTTTTGAGATGGCAGAGCCAAAAGTTACAATTTACAAAATTTCCCAGTTTTTAAAGAGCCACTAAACATTTTCGTTTCAGTATTATAGTATTTGTCTATATAGATATTATAGATATAATATATTATACAGGTGAGTCAGACCACCCGTATCAGTCGTTTTTTTCGAAAACGGTTAGTCGTAGAGAGTTGTCTCAAAAATCTGTATTATAAAAGCCCTAATGAAGAATCGAATGGTGATACTTTTTCCCCCCGGAAAGGTCGGCTTTCCTGTTAGTTTGCTCCGGAATGTTCAGAACTCCGGAATGTTAAATGGCACGATAGGTCGAAAGTGGTATTGTTGAAAAGATCTTTAAAAAATAAGCAAGTTTTGTAGGAAATTTTTTTTTGTTACTGGCACCCCTGTTAAGTAATATTCGTTTGAAATTATTAAATTACCATGTCAGAATAACAAAAAAGTCGGCATTTAAAATCTAGTTACCTAATTAAACAATGTCACAATAAGTTTTCAATAATTGCAATTGTTTTTTTTTGTCGGAAAATACTTCCAGGTACTCATAACATATCTAGTAGAGCTCTGCAGTGTTTAGAAGTAAATTGAAGACAGTTTGAACATTTGTGACATTGTTTAATTAGATAACTAGATTTTAAATGCCAACTTTTAAAATTAAGTTTGTTTTTCTTACATGTTAATTTAATAATTTCAAATGAATATTACTTAACAGAGGTGGCAGTAACAAAAAAAATTGTCCTACAAAACTTGCTTATTTTTTAAAGATCTATTCAACAATACCACTTTCGACCTATCGTGCTATTTAACATTCCGGGGGAAAAAATATCACCATTCGATTCTTCATTAGGGCTTTTATAATACAGATTTTTGACACAACTCTCTACGACTAACCGTTTTCGAAAAAAACGACTGATACGGGTGGTCTGACTCACCCTGTATATCCGAGAACGACACGTCGCGACGGGGGCGGTGCGGGTGAGACGCGAGTGGAAATGGCTGAGAGATAGACATGGTACTCAATCATGGATCTATTGGACGATTTTTAAAGGTTTATATAATGAAATTATTATTTTTTGCGAATGGAACTGGAGAGCCGCAACTTTACATCAAAAGAGCCGCATGCGGCTTGCGAGCTCAGGTTGCCAACCCCTGAACTAGCGGATTGTTGAAAGAAAACGGTTTGTGTTTTAAACATATGGCAAATTACACAATCAGTAATCGACTGTAATCAATTATCAGCCTATTGTTTAACACGTGTTATTATAGACGAAGGCAGTCAAGGGTTTAATTCATCGTATTACGGCAGTTTGTGAAATTCACTGGAAGAATGGAGAAGTTCATAGATTAAATCGTGATTGAATAATAAAGAAATCTTTAACGCTGGCCATTAATCATCCATTGTTGATTATCGGTTATCATGTTCTATATTTGGCGGATTAATTATTTTGACCTCACAATCTGAGATTTGATTGACATAGAACAACACTTCAACTGTGCATTTAAATAAGTTTCCATTTAAACAATTTAAAACGGTTCTTTTGTTTTCACTATTTTATGGCGATTGTATTATTTTTTTATTGAAGTGTAATAATAATAATAATAGTAATGCGTTTAACGTCCGTTTCTCAACTTTATGTCATAACAGACGCCATTCGCACCATTACTATTTTTTTCTCGTAATTACGAGAAGTGTGGTAGAAAAAAATAGTAATGGTGCGAATGGCGTCTGTTATGACATAAAAATTGTAGAAAATATTCTACAATTTTTAAATTAATTAATAGCAATGGGCGAATGAAGGAATTTTTAGGAAATTAGGATTAGGTAGGCAAATTTTGAGCGCAGGAGTTTGACAGGTAATCGGCAATGGCCTTGAATAAGGAACCATCTCGATATTTATCTGGAAACCATGGAAAACTTCAACAAGATGGCCGGTACAGGAATTACCGTTTCTCGGCGAGAGGCAGTGGGAAAAACTCCCAGCCACATCTGACCCCGTCGGGATTCGAACCCGAATGCGAGTCTAGTGTTCTTACCGCTACGCTACCCCGCTCGTCTTTTTGTTTGAAGTGTATGGGTGCTATTTCGTATTAACAGATGTGCAAAGTTTTAATTTCCTAGGACAACCGGACAATTAGCAGAAAGACGGACATAAAATTATATACCTAATAAGTAGATGAAAAACATCGTTCTCTAAAGGTGGCACTTCACATGGCTATTTGTGTTCGCTATTGGGTGTTTGTTGTATTTGACAAAATATATGACGTTCAAGACAAACATGCAAATAGAGGCAAATACGACCATCCACACATAACAGTCAAATAGCAAACACACAATCATTTGGCAGCAGAACGCAAGGTTCAAAATTCCAGGAATTTTAGCACTGTTTCATTGTCCCAATTCATTTTCAATAGTAATTGTTCCAGTTCTCGCTCACAGCACAGACACAAAAATACTGCACGTCCGTACAGGTTCACGGCGCGTGCGCTTCTGAATATAGCCATTGTGTGGACGGTTTATTTGCGTATTTGCCTATTTGACTCCTTTGATGTGCCTCGAAAAATCGACAAGCGCACGGTAACGCGTATTTGGTATTGGCCTTATTTGTCAAATAGGCAAATAAGGCCAACACTTTGTCAAATAGACCCTCCACACTTGGTAATTGTTTGCCAAATATGCCAAATACACAAATACAAATAGCCATGTGAAGTGCCGGCATAAGCTTGTAAAATATTGAAATGTAATACAGACATTGAAGAAAGGCTGCAATAACTCATCTTGGTATACGTCAAAAATTTAATTATTAATTATTTCATAAAAAAAACTTTAATAAAGCGTGTAATAATATTACAGCTGATGTTATGATCGCACAATGCCTACGTATAAAAGATACATGTGTGCGATTTTCCACATCATTAAATTACATAAACGAGGCGGGTGTGTCTCCGCTCTCCAGCGAGACCTTGCAATCGTACATTTTAATAAGAAATAGAAAACTTACTGACAATCTAATAACATCTGTGCGTTCGATGAATTAATTCATTTATTAGTTGTCTTTACCGGCGACTTTACTCGCGATATATACAGTAGAAACTCGAACCTCATATCAAGATAAAAGATAAATGGGTAATGCCATAATCACTACTAAAGATAGAAGTTACTAATCTTGAAACAAATTTATTCGTTAGAATACAATTCACCAAGAAAATTATCAGGTAGAAAAGTTAATTAATACACTGCACTATACTCCTTGTTCTTTTTGTTCACCCAAAAATCCGACTGACAATTTATTATTGTTTTAATTTATTTGTTGAACACAATGTTAAAAATGAAGTTATTAAAAAAAAGACCATTTTACAATAATTTTTTGTTTAGTGTCATTGTTATCATAACCTATAATCAGTAAATTGGAGACTTCAACAGCAAAAAGTGTCACTAAAAAAATGTGTCATTTTATGTATTTATTTACTTGCATTAATTTTTGTAGCAACTGTAATCAGTAAACTGTCGTTTAACAAAATGTGTCACTTTTTCACTTACAGCGACGTGCGTACCAAAAAACTGCTTTGACACAATTAAAATAGTGTCGTTATATCAGTCATGACCATGGGCAATTCTTTTAAAATATAAAGTGACACTAGCTCAGTCTAGCGGAAGTAAGTGGATTTATGAGCAAACGGAAATTTTCGTATAGTGACACTTTTGCAGTAAAACATGAATCTTACAAAAGGTGAAAAGTTAACATTTTATATAGTGTCACTATTGTTTTCAACGTGCGACGTATTTTTTATTAGTCTTCGTGAACTACAGGTTTGGCCTTAGAAGGGTTACTTCTCACTCGATGCAGTCGTTTCCAGAGTCGAGTCGGCTGGTGAGTCTGAGTCACCATTTTCGCGTAGACGAAGAAGGAAGGTCGTGTCGTGACATGTCGCGGATTCGAACCCGGCTCCGTCTGTCGCCAACCACATTGTCTTTGTTGCTGCGATCATGATTATATATATACCGAGCGTATTAATTGTCGAGTGCCGCCACTGTTCTATTTACAACCAGTGGCTCACAAACGTCGGCCCGCCGCCTGGTAACCGGCCGATCTGTCAAGCGACCACAGAATAAATGCTGAACAGTTGCCAGTATTTTCTTTATTTTCATATACGTATAGATAAAAATTGTGGGATTACATTTTACCGTTTTTACCGTTTAGGTATCACAAAATACCTGAAAAATGTCAGTTCGACTCGTTTGATGCAGTTATACGTTATACGAACGAAATCATACCGTATCACGTATGCGACGCGCCTCGATGCGATGGTACATGCTTGATGCCAGAGAACATATTATACTTCTTGATGCTGTTAGTACACGATTGTATGTCGTATGAAAAGTAACGAGTAACGTAACGATACGAAAGTAACGGGTTCTTTAAGTAACGAATACATACGGGTACACAATTTCTCGTTACTTTTACAGCTCTACTCGTTACTATTAATGTATAGGTCCCTGTATTGATTTTTAGTTGATGTTTTTTATGTAAGCTATGCGGCGCTCTGAATCGACTCTAAGCCGGCAATTTTAGAATACTCAAAATTTTTTTGATGTGAAACATTTATTGGCATGCTTGGCAGTATACAAACGGCTTTAATCCCGTCATGCCCTCTCTACGACACCGCTCTCGACTATTTTGTGTGTGCGCGGGATAAAACTGTCCGGCTATAGTATGTACTTGACACGTTCACCGCTTGCATTTACACACTTTGTGTTTGTTGCAGGGCGATATTAAGTTACCAGCATTTCGTTAGTTGACGGGGCGAAATCTAGTTACAGGGCGAAATTTAGTCACTGGAATTTTGCTTAATTGTATGTTTCACATATGCCAGGCGTTCCACGACGGCAATTTTTTTAAAATTTATTTTTGAGTTTGTTTATTGTTCCGTGTCGTTCTGTTTTTGAATGCTTCATAATAGATATTATAGCATATAGACGCTAGATAGTTTAACTCATTAGCGTCCATTCCCATGAATAAATAGCAAATGAGTTTCATTATATTACATTAATAATCTTATAAAAAATTAAATAATAATAAATCTATTTAATTGCACATACCGCTAAACTAGCGGTATGTGCTTTATTATCGCTTTGTGCGTCAGAGCTGACTTTCGTTCATATAAGAAGTTATATCTAAGTTAATTTCACACGAAATCCATTCAAATTGAAGCTTTTTGAAAAGAGGAGATTCTAATCTATAAAACAGAACCATTTTTAAATCAATTCGAGTTCATAAATACTATTAAAATTGTAATTGAAAATCACAAACAGCAATTGTCGGTTGGTCTGTACGTATGTACGTACGTCACGACTCTACAGATCGCAATTTTGGTCGGATTGCCTTGGGTTATATTTTATTCACTTTGTTTACTATCAGACCAGAACCCTATTTAAATTCACTAAAATGTGTTCAGTAGTTTAATTTTTATGAACAGTTTTATTTTATTATTTTTGATAGCTAATAGTTTAAAAACACAATATAATAATTGCTGTGTAAATATAATGTAATCCATAAAACAAGTGCTACACTTCTATACCGTGATAACACCACTACACGTAGTAGGCCGCCGTGGCGTAATGGTTATGCCGTTGCATCCCCAAGGGCAAGGTCCTGGGTTCGATTCCTTACGAAATAATTAATATTTTTCTTTTTTTTCTTTTTATTTTGTTTTATTTTATTCCACTTGATATTAATTAATATTATATTATGTATAGTTATTAATTTTTTTTATTTTTGCAAACTTAAAAAAAAAATATTTTTTCAATTTTTAATTATTTATTTCTTTAAATTTTTAAATCTTTTTAAATTTATTAAAAATATTTTTAATTGTTATTTTTTTATCATACAGTGGAAAACTTGCGGGATGTGCACTTTTGGTTTTGCCAACTATTTGTATTTATGGTCCATTCCGTATTTTGCATTTGATACATTGGAGTCTGGGAGATCGGTCGGTGAACCAACAGAATAATGCACAACATAGTTCCATATATGGTTCGATACGTGCTCAGTGCTCTTTTTCTGGTGCCTTATAAAGTATAGATACATAGAGGGTACCATAAATAGGTTGATATATAGTAAGTGATAACATGCTCCTAAGAGTTTTATATAATCAGATATATCCGTCTATTCTTAATAATTTTGCTCTATAAAACAACATATTTTTTAAATATATCACAAACTTATATATAAGTTGTGTTTCCATTGGCGTAAAATGTGCGTTAAATAAAGAATATTTTGTGATGCAAACACTGCTTTAGATTTCACAAACCCTTATGGCGTTTTCGGCATCAGAATTGCCCCGGGGCAGGGCAGGCCGAAAGGGTAACTATTAGTTTAATAAATAATAAACAAATTTCTTTAATCAATAGTTACCCATTATATGGGCAGTTCTCGATGCCGAAAACGCCATTAGTGCCCAGAACAAGTATGTATATTTGATTTCTCTTATATAATATATGCATATATGGGAGAGCTAATATCATATATATTAATACGCTAAGGTTAAAGATGTTTGCCTCCCTTTTTAGAAAAAACCTCTGATTTCTCCACATAAATTATATATCATTTTACAGATAATTGCTTGCTCTATTGACATCGACAACTAAAAAATTTATTATTGCTTTTGTTTTTGTAAATTAATTAAAATACAGCAACGCTGAACAACGTCTGCCATCTGACGGCTTTAATTTTGAAACAGCGAGCAACGCTGAACAACGTCACAGCAATGCTGCATGATGCCATCTGACGGCTTAGCTCAACGCTTTTGTTACTTGCGCCTCTATATGACAAGTTTAGTAAAATATTTCTTCGATCTGTCATCTGAGCTTCATATTGTAATACAACAAAAAGAAGAACGTTATAAGCAGTGTGCAAAATTAGAAACGAATTGAATACCTGCAATCATATTTAAAAAATAATTTTGTAAAGTGATAATTATTATTCTTATTTAGTGCGAATAATTCGCACAGGTCACTCTAGTTTATAATAATTATTAATTACATTACAGAGAATGCTGCTTTTCTCAGTTGTCGCGTAAATAAATTTCTCATTTTTATTAGTTTATTGGCAATTACGACCATTTGAGTATTTGCAGTAAATAAATTTCTCATTATTGGTAGTTGAATAAGTTTTACCCCTGACATGAAACAAGTTATCATGCGGTATTTGTTCAGGATTTGTATTTTCAACGTCTACAGTAAACAGTTTAAAAAAAAGAAGACAAAAACAACAGTCTACGCATTTCGTTAGAAAAGCACGTTTAAGTATGCTTAAGTGGTTGTTATATCGGTGAACCCATTTAAATGGCTACAGAATATGCAGGGATTTTTGTGAATAGAAAGTACTATATACATAAAATAAACGAACAGAGTTAAATGGTTTGAAAAGTAAAGCATTATTATTGTTGCCTTTGAATAAAGGGGTAATTGCCTTTGAAATTCCGCAAAGGTTTAGTCATAACGAATTTTGTACGACAAACTACTATGTTTCATTGGCGGAAGGAATTATTTCAGCTCAACAGAGGTTGAAATCAGCCTTATTTATTCCTTAATATATGTTATGTTTACTTAATGACACTAATTATTATACTTTATCAGTTCTAATAATAATAAAGCTGTTAAGGGGGCAGGTTTTCTTTCTTTTTAATGCCAATTTTTGGTAATTTTCTATACCAAATCATTTTCACTTCTGTCTATCTTTCTAACGATATAAAATTTGGTTAAATGATCTAGAAAACTTAATGTTTGGGCGTATAGAGTAACTTTAGGTTAACGAAATCGACTCGAATTTCCCATCAAAAAATTTTCGTGTACAAAAAAAAATTCCAGCCAATTGGGCGACGGGACCATTCTAACTTCAAAAATGTTGACATTTGATTATAATAAAGAAAATAAAATATCTGATATCGTGTGAGGTGACGCGGGTAATGACTAGTATTCTATATGATATTTGCTATTCGTTGCCATGGTTACCTACATAATGTGTTCCACGTCAATAATTAATCAAAGCATGCCGAACTAGTTTATTTCTGACAGATCCATAAGACAAAAGAGCGGCTTATTTTTTTTTATTTTCTAAATATTTCCGAAACTATAAAGTTTATAAAAAAAAAATGTTTGACGAAACTTTCTTAAAAAAATAAATAGAATAATAAGCCGTTATGAAAACTATACCGTTATTATATAATAAACACAGTTTTAGCACATATCTCTTCTGCGCATGCGCCGATTTTCCCCAAAAACAATAGGGCTCTTCATATTTGCATACCCAACATCCTCCCAAAATTTGGTTTCAATCCGCTCATTCGTTTGACCTGTATCGTGTTCACAGACAAACAAACAGAGAAACAGACTAACAGACGCACAGAGTTTTTCCAAAAATATGTTTTTTGGATTTGGGGGACCTCAAAACGGAAAGATATTGTAAAATTTTTGAAAAGTGATTTTTGACCTAAACTAGGACCATTCCCCACTTGTGGGTTGGAAATTGGAATGGTAAAATATTGGAAGCTTTTGGTGAGAAACTTTATCAGCTGATTTTCTGCGACAATCTGTGTTAAAATATTCGCCCATAAAAATCAGAATTGTAAAAAGACAAGACATTCGGCCGTTATTTATTGACAAATAATTGTCAGATAACATTCCTGTTTTATTTAGTTATATTTATAAATGCGTAATCTTCAAAGGCGGAATCTATAAAAAAATGTAAAATAATGTGCGTTGCTTCACACGCATTCAAATAATAAAAAAAAATATATGCTGCCGTCGAACTTGAATTTTATTTGTATACAGAATGTTTCAAAATTGTCTATGAATTTAGTGAAACTTTGAACACAACTGAAGCTCATACAATAGGGCAGCGTTTCCCAAACTTTTTCTTTGGCGGAATACTTCACAAATCCAATCATTTCAACAGAACACCTTGACTGTTTTATATATAGAATATCATTTTTTTAAATAAATAAAATTGTCGACTAATTTTTTTCAGACTATATTTTGACAAAAATAAAATTATAAATCAATGTTGCAAAAGATGACGTTTCGATCCGGTTTTGGATCTTCTTCAGAAATAATCTAAAAAATATAAAAATTAATTAGTATATACAGGGTGAGTTTTAAGTTGATGCTTTTTTTTTACAGCGTGTAAAAATCAAATAAGTTGTTATTATCAAGTATGTTGGTGCTTATTTAAAACTGACATGTGTAATAATAAATATTTCCATAGTGACATAATATAACCCCAGGACCGACCTCAAAATTAAAGAAAATTTAATAAAATTTATTTAAACTTCTAAAGGCTGTTTCTCTCTTATTTTTGAGTTTTGATGAAAAAACTAATTGAAATATTTGCTCGTCTATTTGATTTTTACACGCTGTAAAAAAAAAGCATCAACTTAAAACTCACCCTGTATATATCTATTTATTTTATAATAGAATGAAGTTAATTAATTATCGAAAAGTATGAAAAATTAATTACAAACAATTTTTTTTAATAAATAAAATTATCAACCAATTTTTCAGACAATATATTAACAAAATATATAATTAATACATTAACGTTTCGATCCGGATTTGGATCTTCTTCAGAACTGGTCTAAAAAATATAAAAAATAATTAATATTTAATTTCTAATTAGCTTTTTCTAAAATTCCCTCAAAATTATTAATTAATGTATTAATTATATATTTTGTTAATATATTGTCTGAAAAATTGGTCGATAATTTTATTTATTGAAGAGTTCTAATCAGACGTTAATCAAAGATAAGAATATTATTTTATAAATTTTTATAGTTTTCCACTGAACACTTGTTGGATTTTCGCGAAACATTCTCGTTTCGACGAAACACTACCATATAAATCGGTATCTTGGTATTTTCATTGTTCGAAGAAAGTAGGCGAGTCCGTTTTCGGTTCAATGTTTTTTTCCCGTACACCTTGTATAAGGAATAATCGTGTTACAATGGTACCTATATAATTACTCCGTTACGCATGTATTAATAGATCAGTTGGAGACGAGAAAAAAAATGTTTGTTGAGATATCTTCAAAAGGCTTATCAAATTCTGTGCCTCATCAACCAGTCAAACAGGACTGAATCAATTATAATATACAAGGTACTCCGTGCCAGGAATTCTCAAACATTTTCTAATGAGGATTGTATTCACTACCCACCTGGCCCCCCCCCTTTCTACACAAATGGTTGCGAGCGACGAACAATACCGTTTTTCCATAAAGTCATTGCATAATCGATATTTTATGTGTAGGTAAATGATTGCAGATTTCTTTCACTAGTTGCGTAACTCCGTTTATAATTGCCTTTTGTAAAACAGGTTCAACTAAAAATTAACATTTAGTATAGATAAAGTCTTTGTGATGCGTTTAAAAACTTTACCAAAAAAAAATTGTTGTCTGTAAAGTCGGTTTACGGACGATAGTTTTACGTGATAACGTATTCCGTAATACATAACCTAAACCTCCCAAAATTTGGTTTCAATCCGCTTATCCTTGGTGTCGGAATGATAAGAAATGTCAAAAGTGACGTTTGCAACTTACAAAGTATTATGTTCTTATAATAATTAGTTATTCCAATACTTAACTTAGCAGGCTTTGCATTTCACAATATACTAATGTCAAAAAATTGAATTAAACATTAGAAATGCAGCTGTTTTCATGTTAAGACAAGACATACGTTTGCTTCTAATTTCCATGTACGGCAAACAAAGACAACCGACCGCGTCGCGCCATGCATTACACAACATTGCATTTATACAGCTATTTTTCTATATAAATTTGTATAAAAAAACTGTTTAGGCAAATTCTGTTATACGAAATCTATGTAAAATGTTCTCCTCTTTCGTTTAAGACTGGTTTCAAACCGATCTGATTTAAATTGAGCGAGAAATTAGCAAAAAGCACGCACAGGGTCAAACGGAACGTTACGCGTTAGGAACGTTAGGAACGTTAGGAACGTTACGTTACACTTTTTCGAACATGCAGCCGGTGTTTTATCAATTTATAATATTGGTGATTCATCAATTTATAAGACGTTATCACGTCAAAAGTTCGTGAAATCGGCTGTAAACAAAATGCTTTTCGAAAACCAAAACGCAATTTGTAGATGACTCGAAAACTCGACTTATTTTTATTATTCAAGTGTCAGACTAGACAGTAGTTACACAATTATTATTGAAAGATTTTTTTTGTTTCGTTTTTTTGTGACGAAGAGTAGCTAGTCGATGCAGCAGTGGTCACTTCCATAATCAGCTGAAGCCCTGTTGATTTGTCCTTAAAAGGTAAATCGCATCTTCTTTTACCTGCGTAACTGAAAGTAAGTACAGTGAATTCTTGTTTTCGGTCGTATCTGTTTAAAATGTCAAAGTGTGCTGTGACAGACGGTAGAAATTATAAGAATGTGTCTATGGAATAACACTGCTTCAATCATATAGTGCCAATCTCATGTTTACAAGCTTTTATTTAGTTTTATCTGTCCCGGCGTCTGTCTGTCCTAAATCAAATCTTGCAAGTTAAGTTTGACGCACTTCCCGGTTTCCGATTGAGCTGAAATTTTGCATACGTATGTAGTTCCGATGACAATACACGCTTATTTGATTATAATCCGTGGTAATAAAATTCATTTTCCTGAGTTTTTTTTTGAAGTTATACTTTGCGTTATGAAAAAACGGTGAGAGTGAATTTTTACGATGTAACGTCAAAATTAACAGGATGAAGGGCTACAAGAGACAACCAACAGAATAGATGTAGATACCCCGTAGACTTACATTAGTGGACCCTCCTAAGCTATGTTACGTTCTAGTCGTTTTTCGATTCATTGAGTGACGAGGATAGAGTATGGTAGAGACCACGTTCGAAAGCGCATAGCATCTTATATTTTAATCACACGCCAGTTCTTCAATTATTTGATTTCAATAAATTATCGGCGTGCAAATAAAAAATTAGTTTTTAAGCGCGCCGAGAATTATGGCTTCTAACGCTCGTACATGTTTTTTTTTTGATATATTTTTTTAATTTTTAAACGCGCAGCAGCGTGAATATATGCGTTATATTATTGAGTTCATTTGTAAAACACTGTTGGATGGTGATGTTTTCCGGTGGAGTCAGGGCCCTCGTAAGGCCTCACGCCGCCCGCGTGCGGATTCATAATTGACGCCCCTTATTGGGGACAAACTCACTAGACGATATGTCAAATTGAAAAACGTTAAAAATCCTAAATAACTATAATACTGTAAGTGCAATTAATAGAAACTTTGTTTCGTTGTCTTTTTGCAAATACTTCTTCATAGAATCAGACATTTTGTTTTTTCTTCTTGCCTAATTTTCTTAAGTTGCCGAAATTGTGCACCCGAAGGTTTTTTTCTTTTGTTACTTTCCTGAAATGCAACAATGCTTCACTTCACATCGTCATTACAAAAGCGGGATGAAATAATTTTTAAGCAAAAATTATTTTAAAAAAGTCAAGCACAAGAACGAAACACCATCATTACATGGAGTTAAATTTAATTCTGAAATATATTCAATTAAAATGAAACACATTAAACAGTGAATTTTGAAAATTCACTCCGTACAGAGTGAACTTCAAAAATTCTCTCTTCACGTTAAAAAAATCACTCCGCGGAGTAAACTGTTCTCTACAAAAACAGTTTACTCCGTGCGATTTTTCACGGCGTTCTTCTCCTGTCGTACTTATGAATGAAAGAAAAATTTAGTTTCACCACTGAGCTGAGAGAATTCATTAAGTCAAAATAATCATTAGTTTATCAATTAGTAAAAAGTATTTGTTGATTGAAAAATACTTTACTTTACTCTCACTCTTGCAGGAATCGACAGAAAAATTCAAGATATAAACATACGCGGGAGTCTCCCGATAGGGGCGCCCTGTCTACGCGCTGATGTGAACTAACTATTGAATCGAAAACTGCGCGCGAAATATTTTGAATTCGAATTTCATTAAAAAATAAATAACTACTCGTAAGAGTTTTCACGCACGCAGTATGCAAATAAAATTGATATATAATATCAGTTATATATTTTTTCTATACAGTACAAAAAACATAACACAACTAGGCCATTTGCCGCCCCTTGAATGTGCCGCCCGCGTGCATCGCACACATCGCACTATAGGGCGCGAGGGCCCTGGGTGGAGTTCTGCTGTTTATTGGTTGAAAGATGAGATCTTGATTAAAATGTATGAAGCGATAATGATGGTGTGTATACGGTGCATACGGATGTAGAGGTTTTTTAGATATTAAAATATGATTTTAATCGGGGAAGAAGAGATTTTTTAATTATAGATGAACCATGGATACTCATAAACTATGACCACACCGCTTAGTTGTTTAATTTTTTTGTAATTTGACGGCTTCCAGTATACAATCATCGATGTTCTACTGTAAAAATGCAACCGATTACCGAACGGCTGTGATATTGCCATATTTAGAAGTTATTTTTCTTTATTTGCACAGAGTATTGAACTTGTTTACAAGTGACAGTCGGCATTTTGATTTTCGATTTTTTTACACACGGTCTTTGAAAGAATTTCTCTGCGGCTTCGCTTTTATCGTACGAAATAGTCATCGCTCTTTTTTTTTTTTTAAAGATTGTCGTTGTGATGCTCTTTTATTTACTCATTGTTTTAAAATTGACAGTTTCCTATAATATTCGTTGGGTTTGAACACTTGTCTTTTGAAACTGCTCTGCGACGAGTGTTTTGTTTTATTATTTATTCAACTGTTTAAAAATGTCTGTGAATTTTGTTTTCGTACAAGCATTTACAGAGGTGCGCCGAAATTTGGTTCACATTCGGAAATTTTGGCAGGTTTTACCGGAGTTCTGATCTTGGTATACTAGCAAAGCCTCATTTAAAAGTGAAATCCAAATAATTAGGTTTGACTGCAGCCATGCTAGTTTTTTTCACGGCTTGTGACTCAGATTTTGATACGAAATCAAAAGCGTACAGTCGAACAAAGCAAAAAATATTTTAGCGTAACTAATTAGTGCAGTGTAACGAATTAACATTTTAAGGTCATTTTTTCAGTTTAGTTCAGGCATAAAAAATATTCTGCATTTTAAAATAAAATTAGTGTCAGATGTTGATAATAATAATAATAATGACTAATTTTATTTTAATTAGCGCTTGTCGGCTGTTTCTCTTTTTTAACGGAGAAACCTTATTTTAACCCGAGAGCTCGAATTTGTCTATACTAATATTATAAAGAGAAAAGATTTGTATTTTTGTTTATAGTGAATGAACTCAAAAACTACTGGACCGATTTTAAAAATTCTTTCACTAATAGAATGCTACATTATCACTGAGTAACATATATTGTTAATCGAGCTAAATTGGGGATCCCTACAAAAACTCCAATAATGTAACCCAAGCTACACAAAAATATATAAAAACTTTTGAACGTTGACTCCGATTATTATGAAATTTGGACACAACATTCATCTCGGTCATATACTTTTATTCTATACTGAGCATAGGAATAAAATCGCAATCGAACTATTAGCGTGCAAACATATACTTCTGTCTTTTTTTACGCCGTAAGCACTGGCGTATCCAGGAGAGCAAAAAAAGCACGGGGGACCCGGTTTAAGAAATTTCTAATTCGCCCCCTCCTGGGCCAAAAGCTGGGTACGCCCATGTTAACGTCATAGAAAAAGACAAAGTTTTTGAAACGGAGATACTTTAATCAGATTGAATGCAAGTACATCGACCAATCCTATCATCGGAGAAATCAGGGAATTACATCGAAGAAAGAGACACAGATATACGATACGCTTTGTTGCGTTCACTCACCGCATATTGAGTAGATAGTTAATTAATTAATAGATATATGATCTCGGTAAACTAAGATGAACGCTTGTACTCATATGTACCTCCCCCCATTCTTTTGCACCCGGGTGAAGCCGGGACGGACAGCTGGTAATTAATATTTTTCACACAAATTTTGTACACTAGAATTTTAATAAAAGACGTGTTTTTGTTTGTTAAATATCGATGATAACATTTTTTTGTTGTTGTTGTTACAGTTGGATAATATAAGCTCGTGTGTCGCGGTGCTGCGCGCGCAGCATGTGCCCGGCATTGAAGCGATCTCAGCGACAGATTTGCGCGAGGGACGTCTGAAAGCAGTTCTCGCGCTCTTCTTCGCACTTTCGCGCCACAAACAAGCTACCAAACAGCAACGCGCCGCGGCGCTAGCTGCCACATCGCAACTACAACAGCAGCATCCTTCCGGCGGACAAGTGGTACACACCGCCGCCACCGTGGCGCCACACAACACGGATACGATGACGCCGCACAGGTAAACAAAAGCTCGTGTTTATGAAAAGCTTTGATTTGATAATAAGGTTAAATCATAAATGTACCGCGTCGTTTCTCGATGGTGGTCGAACATGTTTTGTTCTTTTTTTTTATTAAACAGTTAGGATTTTTTTTAGTCTAGTTTTCTCGGAGGTTTTTTCCAAGGTTGGTCCGGGGTTTTTTCCAAGTTTTTCTCGGGGCTTTTTCAAAGTTTTCTCGGGGAATTTTTTCAAGTTTTCTCGGGGTTTTTTTCAAATTTTCTCGATGTTTTTTTCCGAAGTTTTTCTCGGGGATTTTTTACAAGTTTCCTCGGGGCTTTTTTCCAAGTTTTCTCGGGGTTTTTTTCAAAGAATATTATATTAAATTGTTGGTAAAACAAGTTTCAAAAATAACAAAATATTTTCAAGGATGTCTCGCAACTTCTAAATCAACCTTGAAAACGTTTTAAAGTTTCAAAGTGGCATCCTCCACAGGATAACTTCATGAATAATTTCACGTTAATTTGTTATTAAAATGCAATTACGCAACCGGCTTCCTTCGCTTTCAGCATTCATAAACAACTGACAGACGCGCATGTCATTTGTTCACTTCATCCATTTTCTGAGTTGGTAACATGCATAGGTATAAATGATAAATGATGTGCAATGAATTAATTAATTATTAACGTTGTGCGAATTATATATACGTTCGAATTCCACGTGAATTATTGACAAAATCACTTCTGGGAAACCTTCAGTCGCGCGTACTTTTCATTCCCGATTTCATTCTTCAAAACAGGGATGTCCAGACACGGTTTCTAATGCCATTAAAGCATCAAATTACAGCCCCGGATCTGAGGGGGGAGGGAAAACCGGGGCACCTGCCCCGGTGGCAGTTTCAGGGAGCGCTAAAATCACACTCTGTCCTTTTTCCGACTTACTCAATCTGCTTGTTTTACGTTCACGGAAAATTCCAATCATTATAATATATTTTTGAGTTTTTTTAAGTAATTTATCTCAAACGTAAGTTATCAAGTTTTTGCCTCGGTTTGAAAAAATCGTAGATCCGGGGCTGCAAAATTATCACTGGTTTGATTTTTGGAAAATTTTGAGTGAATTTTAAACAGATTTTTTCAATAAATTTTGACTATTTGTGAGTTATTTTTTTTTGTCGGGGCAACAAGGTTGAACTCTGTTTTGTTGATATTAAAAATGACTTCTAATCCCAATTTAAAGATTCTTAATGGGACTCCGAAAAGCCTAGATCCGCTCCTGCATTCAAAAATATATAATCCTTTTCCAATTTTCTAACAGTAACATGCGTATGGGTTTTTGGAAAGCCCTTGATGAATTGGTATTCATTTCGTGTCCTTTATTGGAATTTTAGTTTATATTCTGTCATCAAATTGCTTTAAAATTCAGACCGCGCGTTGACGGATTTATTAACAGTCACTTTTTGAGTAAACGATTTATTAAAAAGTGATTTCCATCTAAGATATAGTAACCAAGCGGCAGCCCGACGGTGCTTCGTTTTAATTTATTGCCTGGTTATAATTAACAACTCTCGTACACAGGTGGTATAAAAATAAACTCTTAGATAATATCTGGTCCTTTTACCATTCCAACCCACAAGTGGGGAATGGTACTTACCAGTTTAGGTCAAAAATCACTTTTGAAAAATTTTACAATATCTTTCCGTTTTGAGGTCCCTCGAATCCAAAAAATATATTTTTGGAAAAACTCTGCGTCTGTTAGTCTGTGAACACGATACAGGTCAAACGGATGAGCGGATTGAAACCAAATTTTAGGAGGATGTTTGGTATGCAAATATGAAGAGCCCTATTGTTTTTGGGGAAAATCGGCGCATGCGCAGAAGTGATATTTGCTATAACGGTGTTGTTTATATAATAATGGTATACCTTTCATAACGGCTTATTATTCTATTTATTTTTTCAAGAAAGTTTCGTTAAAACGTTTTTTTTCTAAACTAATTTATAGTTTTGGAAATGTTTTGAAAATAAAAAAAATCAGCCGCTCTTTTGTTTTATGGATCTGTCAGAAATAAACTAGTTCGGCATGCTTTGATTAATTTTTACATGACGTGGAACATATTCTGTAGGTAACCATGGCAACGAATAGCAAATATCATATTGAATACTAGCCATTACCCGCGTCACCTCACACGATATCAGAAATTTTATTTTCTTTATTATAATCAAATGTCAAAATTTTTGAAGTTGGAATGGTCCCGTCGCCCAATTGGCTGGAATTTTTTTAAGGGCCATCAGATATTTTTAATTTGCTATTGTTTTTTAAAATAAATAGAAAATCCAAATTAATGCTTTTCATTCACTTTAGTGAGTTGGCATCCTGCAGAAAATTTATTTGACGATTTTTTATTAAAAAAATATGAATTTTAATAAATCCGAGCCTTTTTCAAGAAATATAAAAAATAAAATATTCCTTTATTCTTTGATATTCTCGTCTTCAACTTTTCATTGCCCTACTGATTTTTATAAAATATTCATTTTATCAGAGGCAGTGTTATAAAACCTCGTTTTTTTTCGGTTAAAAATTCTTGAAGAATAATCGATTTCGAAACTCTGGCACCAACTCCCTTGTTTTACCACGATTATCTTAAACGGTTTCCGATGGCAAGGGATATGGGTAATGGATTTTGTGAAGCTCTGCATGGTGTGTCTATGATAGTTAAGAAGATTTTTCGAAAAAAAAAATGTAGAGCACATACTAGTGTAGTAGCAGAACAAATAATTACATACCTACATCAAGTTTGGTTGTCCGTATAACAGATTTTTGATTTTTTTAAATGCCAATCGTTAGTGCTGTAAAACCCTAAGGTTCCGTCGCTAGTGCTCAAAAATGTATTTTTTTATATTGATGTGAAATTAGATTGCTCACGATAGACGTTTAAATTTTAAGGAGGTTGAGCCGTTTTACGAAGATAATGAAAAAAATATGAAATACAGTTTTTTTAATAGATTTTTTTGTGACAAAATTTTCTGTAAAAAATCCAAAATCATTAGGAGATTTATAAAGTTAAAAATTAAAAAAAACTTTTGCATGTAGTCTTATGGAAAATATGTCAACCTAGCATGCAAACTGTTCATTTTATTTTTTTGCAAATAACCAAATAATGTTAGCAATTTTGAAAACTAGCTATGTAAAGCATCGATGTCTTACGCATATTTTAATATTTTTTCCAATTTAATTAGGAGACTTTTAATCAATAAAAAAAATTATTAAACCTTAGCACTTTTCGATTATGGACTTTTATTTTTCACAATTTTAACAATTTTAACTGAATTTTTAAGTTTTTAATGATTTAATTTTAATTTTTATTACTTCTAATTTTTTTTAAAATTATTTACTGCAAAAAATATGTAAAATACAGATATTAACATAAATTTATTTTTTTTAACCTAACTTTGTACATAAAATTCAAAAGTTAGTCCATTAAGTAAAATACTGAAATAATTAATTATAATTAAAAAAAAATATTTATTTACGCCTTTATGACAATAATTTATTGGTATCATCGACTTATAACATTTTGTAAAAATTTATTATGGAAAAGTTCCCATTCAGAGTTCGACTTATTTTTGATTGGGACTGTAACGGATCAACCTCCTTAAGTCACAAGTTTTATAACCAATACTTCGTTAATTCTCAAATAATGCCAAAGTTATTTTTATGAGAGCGTTTTAACTTGACGCCAAATTATATCACTCACATAAAAATGCCCATAATTTTGACATTTGGGAGCTTAACGATTGAAAATAAATAAAAAATTTGTCATGGGAATTCGATCTTACCGTAGGTTAATTAACTGGTAACCGGACGAAGCCGAACTTTTATTGTTTAAAAATACAATTCTTAGGTTCTGACAGCCCCGTAGACAATGTTCCTACTGAAGGTTTCAACACACGAGGTATTATTTTGATGTCAGCAACGCTACATGTGGATGTATGTATATAGGATAATGCAAACATTCGCATTTTCACCCCAAAAACTTTCATATTAACCGGAGACGCTTCTATGCATTAAGTTTAGAGCTTTTGGAGGCCTCTGCAGGCTCGTATTTAACAATTAAAGCGTTTTATGGCCGGCGCGATGACAAGCCAACGCATGTTGAATAATAATTATTTAAAAGTGCGATCTCAGCTCAAGAACCCCGGCTCCATAGTGACGTTAAAATGCCAACACTCCACAGGGAAATGAGGTTGTACTGTATTATAGTTGAACATACGTATAGTGTTTAAAATAAAAAATTAATATCTAGTAAAAAACATTTTTAAAAACAAGCTTATAAAACCCAACCATTCATTACATTAAACAATCATAATATATATTAATACGCTAAGGTTAAAGATGTTTGCCTCCATTTTTAGAAAAAAACTTACAATTTCTCCACATAAATTATATATCATTTTACAGATAATTGCTTGCTCTACAGACATCGACAACTAAAAAATTTATTATTGCTTTTGTTTTTGTAAATTAATTAAAATACAGCAACGCTGAACAACGTCTGCCATCTGACGGCTTTAATTTTGAAACAACGTCAACACTTCGATCTGTCATCTGACCTTCATATTGTAATACAACAGACACAATACTGCATATTGCCATCTGACGGCTTTAATTTTGAAACAGCGAGCAACGCTGAACAACGTCACAGCAATGCTGCATTATGCCATCTGACGGCTTAGCTCAACGCTTTTGCTACTTGCGCCTCTATATGACAATTTTAGTAAAATATTTCTTCGATCTGTTATCTGAGCTTCATATTGTAATACAACAAAAAGAAGAACGTTATAAGCAGTGTGCAAAATTATAAACGAATTGAATACCTGCAATCATATTTAAAAAATAATTTTGTAAAGTGAGAATTATTATATAATAATAATTAATAATTCGCACAGGTCACACTAGTTTATATTATAATATAAAAGTTTGTCGCGAGATTTTCCTGTGTTTTTTGGAATAATGCATAAATATATTATTCGACGTTTACTTTCACAAAAACTACTAGCGCCGTTAGCGGGCAATAGAGCGGTATTGAACTGCCTTGTTTTAAACCGAGAAGCTTCATAATAAACGATATGGCAGGCAGCGCGACGAAAACATTTGACAGCCACATGAAATCATACTCTATAACCGCTGCATGATTTATTGCTCATTTTCTCCACAGCTCACACTGCGATCGAGTCAGTTATCCCCGCTCTATACTCCGCATCCGGCAGTTTGGCGAGATGAATTTCTGCGAATATGGTTGCATTTTTTAAATTGTCAAATCTCAGGGGTTGCAAATAATGTGTCAAACCACCCCTGAACCGAATATCCGTACACATTCGCGATCGAAATTGTAAAGCAACGGCAAATGCCTGATACAAAATCGTTTATTCCAAATCATTTGCACACACTGTTGAATCCATACATATATATATAGCTTCAGACTTGACGTCCCTTTCCGCCCACCCCCACTCGCCCCACCCCTCCGTCGCTGTTATGTAACTTGGCTCGTGTAGTTTATGTCATTCAGATGCAAAATATTATATAAAGGGAGGCCCATACGCCGCCCTCTTCTCACCCTACATTGTTAAATGATCGCCGGCTCCACAACTCCAGCCAAATGGAAGCGCATTTTTTTAAAGCAATTATAGTCAGTGCCCATCGGCAAAAATTTTATTGATACATACTCTCCCCAAACTTTGTATATGGCTTCATTAGGTCTAGTCTGACACCTATTTCCTCTATGACTGTTCTTGATTTTGGAGCGTTTTCCCTCTAAACTTTCCGAAAGATGTCGTTTTGACGACATGTAAAAATTTATAGATACTGTTTGTTTTTTTAATTGGATAGCTTAAAAACTTCAACCAAAACGCTAAAATAATGTTCTCTGACAAATAACATGAACCATTTAAAATGTCTGACACCTCGAATATGTCGACCATATTCGAGGTGTCAGACATTTTAAATGGTTCATGTTATGTTCATGTTATGTGTCAGACTAGACCTAATGAAGCCAAATACAAAGTTTGGGGAGAGTATGTATATCAATAAAATTTTTGCCGACGGGCACTCTGGCTATTACTAGCGTATATTGAAGTGTTTGTCAAAATTGTAATAAATTTGTAGAGGCAGGCGTTTAATGATTTTTATTTTTAATCATTTTTGAGCCATCGGTGATTATTCTAATTTTTTTTTTAATTAATTAGTTTTGTTGTTGGTAGTTTCTAGAGTATTTCGCTTCGTGCGATAAATACTATTATTTTATTATATTATAGCCTTTGGTACGATTTCGGTTGCGTTTATGTCGATTTTCACGTGATTAAGAGACAAAGTACCTTTTGGTCCAATTATGTACCAATTTTCATCAAAATCGATTCAGCCATTCTTTCTTAGCATCATTCAATATCCCCCTAAATCCGAAAAAAATCGCGAAAAATCACTGAAAAATTTCGTTACTTTTTATATAAGTAAATATTATTGTTGTTTTGTATAAAATATGCTATGACCTATTTTGAGTGAAGAACTACCCCTTATTTGTCTGGCATGTTTTAGAAAAAATATGCAACTAACTTGTAATTATTCAATACGCACATAAATTTGGAAAAATTTTAATGAAAATGGCAAAGAAATCTTTTCCAAAAATGTTTATTTGAATTCCTTTTTATTGATAGTTTTTAAGTTTTGATAATTTTAATGATTTTTATAAAAAAAAAAACTTTTCTGAAGATGGACTAATAATTGTCCGAAAGCGCTTAATTAATTAATTGAAAATAAACATTTTTGGGAAGGATTTCTTTGTCATTTTCATCATGCAACTAACTTGGTCTAGATTGGTCTCGGGGAACCTTCCTGTATTACAAATCTTCAATAAATAAAATTGTCGACCAATTTTTCAGACAATATATTAACAAAAAAATATATAAATAATACAGTAACGTTTCGATCCGGATTTGAACCTTCTTCAGAACTGATCTAAAAAATAATTAATATTTAATTTCCTGTTTTACATTCCTATCGTTTTTAATAACTGCACTGTTTCCATCGGTGAACTTAGAATCTACAATTTTTTTGTGCTGTATTTTAAAAACCTCTAAAGCCGCGTGCCCATCTGTATCAAGGTAGGATACAAGGCCTAGTGTCAGACGTTCGCTAGACGCACGCGGTGGCTAACACAACGTGCGTTGTTAGAGTGAGAACGCACTAGGTCCGTTGCTTTCTCGCCCATCTCTGTACAGTAGTGCTGTCCTTGTCTGATGTTACGCTCAAACGGAGCGCGTGCACGCAGCTCAAATGCATCCAGCGTGCATTTCAGACGACAGATGCATCGCTTATTAGTGGAAAGGGGCTTGCGAATGTTTGGATCGAATCGCTCTGTTTTTGTGTTTACCACGTTTTTATTGTCTGTCCGGGTGGAATTTTGTAAATGATATTAAACTAACTTTTCGACGAGATAGAGACTTAACTCAGAATTAGAGGACAATACACGAAAATGTGGATATAATGAAAGAATACCACGTTTTAAAAACGAACTAAAAGGTATAGAATAATTTCTTTAAGCCTTATGAGTTGGATTTGAAACGAAAAACGTGGGGCGCATGCGACAGTTATATAAGAAGTGTAGAGAGTATCTATCAATGAATGAGATAAAACGAATAATGTGCCCCACGTTTTGGTTTCAAATCCTACGCATAAAGCTTAAAGAAATTATTTTATACTTTTTAGTTCGTTTTAAAAAAATGGTATAATAAAAAAAATATTTCTTTTATTATTTCTACATTTTCTTATATTGTCATCGAATATTTGAATAAGAAATAATAGTTTATAAGGTCATATAACATATTTGTATGACGACAAAATATGGGCGCAATTGGTACTAATACAAGTAGTAGGCTAGTTACCTTAAGCCAGGGGTGTCAGACTGATTTTTCTAAAGGGCCATTTATAAGATATAAGGTGTGAATTAGCGGGCCAGAATTGAAAACTAAAACACACACTAAATTAAAATCTTTATTTATTCAGTTTAAATCATAAAAAGGGTAAATTATAATCTTGAGCTTGAGGATTCAGACATCTGAGCTCATTGATGTCAGGTGTCTAAAATCTTCACTGGATAGATTCTGGTCGCGGGCCGTATTGAGATGGCTTGAGGGCCGGATATGGGCCTTATCTTTGATGTCACTGCCTTAAGGACGTAGTCCTATGTTCAGGCTCGTTTTCAACAGTTATTCAGAAATTTTTTTTAATATCAAATTAATGTACGATGTTTTCAATTTTGTTACATGTCTTTACTGACATCATAAACTAAGACAAAAAATTTTTTTTTGCTTAATTTACGCCATTTTATAATTGTTTTTTTAACCTAAAGTAGACAACTTTAAGTGGAGGTAGGTGAGTAGCGCGGGTGATAACGTCACTTGGAGTCATCTGAATTATAAAAATTAAATTGGTTATTGTTTCGTAGGCTTGTGGCTCTATCTCGTATTAGAAATAAACATTTTTTTTTTTTTGATAAATAACAAAATGGCGGGTTTAAAGAAAAACGAGAAAATCGTGATTTTGTCGTTGAAAATCGGTTAAAAAAATAGAAATAATTATTATAATTAAGTAATTCTAGTACCGGACGGAGCTATTGTTGTGTAGAATACCCTGTGCCAAATTGAAAGCAATCGGTTGCATACAATTGTTTCAATCACCCGCGCCGCTTACAAAAACGTAGTTTTGAGAAAAATGCGTTTAAAGTTTTGATTTCTTACAAAAAAATAAAAATGGATATTTACACTAATCAGCTATGCCTGGTGTATAGTAAACCTTCCGTTTCTTCAAAGGCATCGTTTTCAGCTAATTTTTTTGCTCTACTCTGCGAGAGTATAAGGGTAACGTGATAAAAATTGAGAGGTAAGAGTCTTACCGTAAGACCGTTGCTATTCTCGACTATATGCAATAGCTTTGTAAATATTTGATATTTCGGTCTAAAATTTTTACAGTATTTTCTCAATATATTATACTTACTATAAATGAAAAAAAAAATTCGATTTTACGTAACACCAGACTACGTCTTTAAGCTAGGCTGTGTTGCGGATCATAGATCACGGCAAACATTCATAAACAGCCCAAAAATCGTGCGTGAGGTGTAGTGCATGTATTGTTCATTCAATCCCTTATTCCCTTTGGACCTTTCTGTTTCAACTGCTGACTGCAAGGGCTGATGCTGCAGTACAGAGATGTACTTTATATACAGTATAGAGTAGGACGGTATTCCATTCTCCGTAGATATATTATGATTGTTTAGTTTTCCACGAGGGTGTACAAACGATTCCAGTTACCGCCACATCGTCCGCGCTGCGTTACTACAACTCCGCAGCCGGTATTTTATAATATGCATTCAAGTCGTTGAAAACATCACATAAAAGAAACCACACATAGGAAAAAAAACTAAAAACAAAACAAACATAATAAATTTATCGCTATACAATTTTTAATTTTTAAAACAGACGTTATGCTCATTTAGCCGAACGTTGAATAGTTTGTCTTAACCACGTTGTGCATGAACGGTGGTTTTTGTTTCGTGATTCTTTTTTTTTACGTACGTAGACGCGCGTTTTGTTATTTCGGAAGAACTTGTGGACGCGTGATTTTTGTGTGTCGAGTTTTCAATTGGAAAGTCGTTAATTAGCGGGTTTATTTCGAAAGAAAGTTTTGAAGTTTTGACTGAAAGAAGTTGTGTATTTTGTGGTGGTGTTTCAAAATCTCTATCTTAGTCGTGAAACTAGGCAAATGTAAATTTTGAAATGGAGCTTTAAAAGTAGTCACGCGATTTATTTTATGACAATTCTAAACGAAACAATGAAATGACAAATGATAAAATCGTTTTCGTTCGACAGTCTAAAAATCTAAACGTCAAAATTTGGTGCTGCAGGTGTTTTGAAAAATGTGATATTTAAAATAGAATACTAGGTTTCTTTGATAAACCTGCACCTGTGTAAATAAAAATGTAGTTTTATGTGCAGTCAACAATACAGGGTGGCTAGGCGTTTCCAGAATGGGTAATAGTGGTTCGAGAAAATCGCGGAGTTTACCTACTTCGCCCTTAGTTCAAAGGTATAATCAGAGTCGTATGTTAATATTTATTTTTAACATGATATTCATTTATAATAAACATATTTTAATCTCATGTTTCAAGCGACAGGTTCGGACTTAGTTGATTTAGTGCGTTTTTCTTGTAAATAATTACTTCCACTGCTTAACTGAACTATTGAAACCATCAGTACTAATATATAAAATCGCAACGGGACCTCTTGTCTGTGCTATGTTTTCTGTGCACTTTTTCGGTAAACTAACACCTAGAATTTTTGTCTGTACCAGCGCAGCACTCGAGAACGTCTGTTTTGACTTTTATGAAACTTAATACACTTTATACAGTACTCAGGCTTGAAGTATAGTGTACTTTTCACCCGGCTACAATCGAATTAAGGTTATACGCCCGATAGAGCAATGTATAGATAATACGCTGAAATTTTAATATGTTAATTATGGATATCTCATACATTCAACTGCATATTTTAAAAAACATTGACCGTCTAGTTTTCAAGATATTAATTATTAAAAATGCGATTTTTAACACAGTGATAAATGAGAAGATTGCCCGGAAGTGTATATAAAAATAAGATTAAACCAAATTGGTTATAGACAAATTTTTAAAAAACTGATTATTCGAAAGTTTGACTCGTTTAGATAAAGTAAAAATTAAAAAAACTAAACTTTCCCGTGCAGTTTTGGAGAAATATTAATTAAAAATTTTCGAAACAACTCTCAAAATCTCTATTTTCTATATTTGAATTATATCACCATGAAAACCACATTACACGAAAAATTTTTCATAAATTTTGTTTTATTAAATTTTTTTTTTGACGTTGCTAATAACTAAAACTTGAAAATTGGATATTATCTCATTTACCGTGTATTAAAAACTGCATTTTTAATATCCAATATCTCAAAAACTATACGTCTAACGGTTCAAAGGTTTTTAAAAACAAAACGTCAGATAAAATCTTTCGTGTACACTGGGCTTAATGAAATATACTGCTAAAGTCACAACTTTATGATAATATGTCAAATGTTTAAATATTAATTTCTTAAATATAAAATAATAAAGCTATGATCTGCAGGATATAATATTTCCATAAGAAATAATAATTTACCAAGTGATATAACATTTTATTATTACAACAAAATATGGACGCAGTCTTTACTAATACGGTCGAGGGTGTATAACCTTAAGATAAAGTTTCCGTCAATACTGGCATTTGCGAGTACAAGATTATATATACTTTCATTTTAAATATAAAACCATTTTTTCTCATGCAATTTATAACGACGACTTCAAAATACAGACGTTATAAATTCGATAATATGTAGACCTACTAGGGAACTACTGAACCGATTTGAAAAATTCTCTCACTTTTTAAGTCTTCAGTAACACTATGACAAAAAGGGAATAAGCAGTTACCAAAATCTTTAAAGCATGTCGCTTATATTATGATCGCGTTTATTTACTTCGTTCATTTGCGACCTCTGTTATCGTGCGTCTGTAATTTACAATTTCTCTCTCTCTTGTTCTTTTGTTAAAGCGAATGTTACGCAATTATTGTTCTCAGTCCACTCCTGAAAAAAATTAACAGCTGCGTAGTTTAGTATTGCAAATTGCATTTTGTTAGAAGTCATTGTTTTATCGGTGAAGCTTGAAACAATTAAAAACAAACGAGTAATGGATACGATTCAATATGTCTGCGCTTTTGTTTTAAATGCATTTGAACTTCACAATGTTCGCTTAGTGCTGAGTTAGTGTACACATGGTGTTTTAAAACGTTTTCAGGAAACGGGACATTCTGTATTTTTATTTTTAGAACAGAAATACCGCATTGATCGAGTAGTTAGTAATTTTTTTATATCAAATTTTGTCTTTAATCTACCATATATAAGCATTATACAACATGTTTATCTCATTTTGTTTTGATACTAACCATGTATTGAGTTCCATAATATGTAATAACTATAGTGATGTGCCGGATCGTTAAAAATGTATATCCGCGGATACGGATCTGAATACGAATATTTGGTTTCAAGATCCGCGGATACGGATCTTAATTCTTAGAGTACGTGGCGGTAAATATTGTACATCGACCTTTGGAAAGAGACTGTCTGTTATGGGAAAAACTTATTGACTTCTTTAAGAGTTAACTCTCATAACAGATTGTCTCTTTCCAAAGATCGATGTGCAATATCTCATTATAAAGATAGTTTTTTAGTACCTTTGAGTTATGTACTATGGTATGGTACTGACTGCGATAAATGTTTGCAATATAAAGGTGCCAAATACGATTTAAAAAAATAAAAAATAATCTGAATGGAATTTAACAGTTTTTTATTATTACCTTATCACCTATATATATATAACATTTCATCTATGAATTGAAAATTAATAAGTTAAAAGATCCGCCAAAAACTAACGGATACGGTTCTTTCTTCTCTCTCGGATATCCACGGATACGGATACGGAAACGGATATCCGGCACATCGCTAGTAATAACTATGTCTATTTCTATCTGCGAACATATGTATACTGCGCTTGCGTTAGTACCTGATGATATTCATTTGTTCGCATATCTCCGTCTCAAATTGTTGGTTACATATTTAGCGCGTTGTATCACAATACTGGAACTTTATATAGATACATGAATTCTCTCTATAGATATACTTTCGCAGTAAATTAGATAAGAAATATTAACGTTTTTTTTGTTATTTTTCAGGCAATTGGCCGGTGCTGGCAAAGGCAACACTAGTATCCCGTTGCCCGGTTCAGCATTGCCGGCCAGACGATGCCCGCCGGACAAAGTTCGCCCGGCGCCCGTTCCGTCAACACAAGGAACGGCCGGAAGTGTCACTTCAAGTCGTGCCAGCAGTCCAGCTTTATCTTTAATCCCGCGGGCACCGACTGGGAACTCACATTCACAAATACCCCAAAGTCCATATCATCAAAACAACACGCATCAAAACAAATCAATGCTGGATAAATTAAAATTGTTCAAACACCAAAGTGACAAGAACACCGCGTCGAATCAACAGCCCCAACCGACTTCCGGTAAAAGAACTAGTTCATCGAGTGGCGTCAGCTCAGCCAGAAGTGAACGATCCGACAGTAGTACTAGCTTGGAACCGCTGACGTCTGATACGAAACAAGCACGAAATTTACGAAACAGTAAACCACGAACCACAAAAACCACATCGTCGAAAAATAGTCCGAATCTAAATAAAAAAGAACAGATCAACGTTTCATCGAATAAACCTTCGTCGAAATCGGAACTCGAAAAGCAGGCGCATAAATTAGCAAATAGTCCGGCTTCCAAATTGACTGAACCAAGAGTAAGAGTGCCTCCTACCAGTAAATTACATTCAGTAAGTTCCCAAAACATATCGAAACAAAACGAACCTCATACAAATTTACCCACGAAAGTTCCTGTAGTTAATAATTCTTCATCAATAAGTCCTTTACCGACGCAGCCTAATTCGACGGGAATACCAAAACCGACAGCTGCTGTTAAGGGAACCAGTAAGCTCGTCAAAGAGGATAAAAACAATCCACCCGTAAAGCCTTCACCAACGATGACACATCAAAATAACATATCAAGAGAAAATTCTCTGGCAAGTATATCAGTGAGTACATCAAAACAGGCCATTGCGATGGTATCTCCGATGCCAAGCGAAGGTCAAAGTAGCCAATTGTCCGAAAGTAGTCATTCTGGGAGTCATAGTGCATCCACTGGACACCACAGCAACTCTAGTGAAAGTAGTGTTATTTATCGACCTAGTAGTGAAAGTGGCTCGGATCATCCGAACACGAGAGCAGTTATTCCGAATCGAAAAGAACCGATTTCGTATTTAGACGAAGCCGACGAAAATAAGAACGAAGAACCTGCGAGCAGTGAGTCTGCAAAAGCACCCGATGCGGAAAATGTGAATTTAAATAACGCCCCGAAGAACACGCCCACTTCTAAATTGGTTTGTCATAGCAGGGACGGATCGTTGGGCGATGAAGAGAATCCGGCTTCGATGAATGTCCAACCGATGATGCCCTTGACGAGTGTGAGAGGATATTGCAATAACTTGACCTTGCCGAACAGAGCAGCGACGAGACAACAGTACCTGCAGAGGAAGATTCCCGACGGAAGTGAATATTGTGAGATCGCGTTGGCTAACGGTTATATGTCCGACGGAGAAGTTTTGAGGAATCCTGAAAAGGTGAGGAACGAGATATGCGACGGCTATATGTCGGATGGAAGGACATCGACTTCCGCGATTGGGATTCGGAGGATACAACAACATTCGTCGCAGAATATTCTAATGGCGCACGGGTGAGTTAATTTTTTTTTTATTACTCATGCGGGAAAAGTGATATCTTTACGCATGGTTTTACGGTTGAAAAGTAGCTATTTTCATTTGCGTGCGGAAACTTTATTTGTCGCACTGAAATTATTGTTAGCCGCACGCAAATTCAGAAAAAAAAACAAAATAATAACGGTGTTAATGTCAACGAAACAAACTGTCATTTGAAGCGGATTTGAGGTTAAAATTTTCGATTATGGACTTTTATTCTTGGCAATTTTAACAATTTTAACTAAATTTTCACCTTTTTAATGATTTAATTTTTATTTTTATTACTTCTAATTTATTTTTTTAATTCATAATAAAATTTTAATTTTAATTTAATTTAATTCGTAATAAAAAGTAGTATGTTCAACTCGTGCGGCATTGTCGCACTAGTTGCACAATATACTATTCTCTCTCTCTCTTAAAATGTTGTGATTGTTCGTCGTAGTAGAAAAAAATAGTCGTCAATTTCATCACTTAGGTATATAACTGCATCAAATTTCGATTAGGGGTCATTCAAGTATTACCAAAGGTAGGGAGGCTTGGCTTATTTTTGATGACACGGGGGGCGGAGGAGGGGGGTTCTACATGGTGATGGCGTCAGCAATATTTATTTATAACAATAAAGAAACTTGAGCAAAAAAAATAGATATATCAATGTTTACGTAGATAAGTATAGGAGGGGTAAGAGCTTTGCTTACTTTTTCTGATAAGGGGGAGGGGCGGGGTCAAAAATTACTAAAATTCTGCTTACGTAATACTGGAATGGCCCCTTATTCAATAAACTTTGTTGTGTCTGTACGTCAAAGTGGAATTTTCGAATCAATCGATTAAGTTCACAAGTTAAATAACACAGTTGTCCAAAACTTGCCACGTCATATTATAGCTGAATTGATAGTTGCATACATGTTGCGTAACTCGATATTAAAGCTAATACATTATGTGATCGCATTGACAGCTGAGAAAATAATGATATATATAAACTGTACAACAATAGGATGGATTGCCCTCAGAGCGTGCGAGCTCTCAGTAAAATAGAATTAACTAAATTCCCTCCCTTCGTCTGCGAGGGCTATAATTTCTCTATGGATGTTTTATTTCCCATACAAATCTATTAAATATTTATACAAGGTGTATAGCAAAAATTGGTTGAAGTCGTATATGTACTCTTATTATTCAAATGAATAAAATTGTCGACCAATTTTTCTCAGACCAATATATTGACAAAAAATAATAAAATTACAAATCAATATAACACAAGATGACGTTTCGATCCTGATTTGGATCTTCTTCAGAAATATCTAAAAATATAAAAATTAATTAGTATTAATCTTTCGTGATTTCTATTAGATAATAAATAACTTAATACTAATTAATTTTTATATTTTTAGATATTTCTGAAGAAGATCCAAATCCGGATCGAAACGTCATTTTGTGTTATATTGATTTGTAATTTTATTATTTTTTGTCAATATATTGGTCTGAGAAAAATTGGTCGACAATTTTATTTATTTGAAGATTTCTATTCAGACGTTAATCAAAGATTGGTACTCTTATTATAAAGAGGTGAAGTTTGGATGTAGGAGGTAATCTCCAAAACTACTCCTATTTCAAAAAAATTTTCACCAATATTTAGAATGGACCTTCAGGTTGGGCATAGGTTATATATTATTGCGTTAAAATAAAAGCGCTTTTCGTGGAGACCAATTTTGAAACGTAAGTCTACGAAAAAACGGTGGCAATATACAAATTCAGTCACTAGTCATATACCTATAGAAAACGCCTCTCTGAACTATTCAACCGATTCTCATGCGGTTTAGAGGATTAGATAGAGAAAATAGCGACATTGTTGTTATAAGTTTGGATTTTTTAAAAAGTATTTTTTTGACACGTAGATTGGAAAACATGTTTCTAGAATTTTTGTCTGTCAGTCTGTCTGTTTCTACGTAAACGTTTTGAAAAATTTTGATAAAACAGTGTTTATTGCTACCCAGACTTTTTTTATTCGATTACGATCGAATTTTGTGTCAACGCTTTTGGCTTCTAAGAATTTTTTGCAAGCAAGTAGGCTAGTTTGGAAAGGTGCTGAAAGATTTAGAATTTGATTAAAAATACGTATTTTTTTAACGTATATAGACAAGAATTCTGGGAACAGATTTCCTCATCAATAGATGTCATACAAAATTTTTTTGCAAAACGTAATTGAAATCAACTGACAAAGGTCCTATTAATATTTCATATGTCAGGAAACACAGTATATTGGATATGCTTTTGTTATGGTATATAATTTCCGAACACAAAGCTTACTGTACATAATATCTACATTAGATTCTATACAGGATCTGGGATTAATAACGGCGGAGCATTTCGCGAAAATAATAATAATAATAATAGACTCCGCGTAATGCACTTCATATGTCATTTTCAGTAAGATTTAGAAGTTCAACACAAAAGCTTCTTGTTTTAAGTAGACGAACAATTAATGCAGTATGCACTTTCAGATTTACGTGTTGCGTGTCTTTTGTTTTAGCTGAAGGCTGAAATAGGTATTGTATAACAAAACTGTTGTAGTCCGTGGCGGAAATTATTTATTTACAATAATAAATGTTTAACAAAACAGTAAAACACACAAACGAAAGCGTACTTCTTTAACTTAACAGAAATAATAACGTTAACAGAAACAAAACTAATAGTTCTAAATAATAAAAATAAAAGACTAAGTAACAGCGAATATAGAGTCACTAAATTATGTACCTACACAAAATATTTACGACACAGGAACACAACACAAAGTTTATCAGCACACTTGTCTATTAACTATAAATCATTTATGTGAAACAAAATTAATATATAATTGCACTCACTAAAGTTTATTTATTTTCACAGTATAATTTACGTCGTAATGTCAGAGCACTTGTCAATACATGAACAACTGACTCACCCGACTGAACCACTCTGCTCGCCTTTTATAGTTTCGTCCCACGCTCTAGAATGTTCTCGTAGTTCCGAGACTCCTTCCTTTACATGTATTGGTTTCTCCAGCTATTGCAAGAAAGGTCGGGTCTTTACCTGCCTTCGATTGTTATTGTTGTCGTCACAAGAAGATTCCACAGAATACATAGTCGTCCCAACTAGGGGCACGCAACAGTATTATATAGCGTTTCCAAAAACGAAAGACGGCAATTAATGGTTTGAGTCTAAGCTCTGAACCTCTAACCGTACAAAAGTCTACCAGATATAGATTGATAATTTGATATATTGAAGTATCAATGCAGTGTGTTACTGTATAACGATTTAGTCTATATAATTTCGATTAGGAAATATTGACATATCGATAAACGATATTTAATACATCAATTACATTTTTTTTAAATATCGGTGTTTTAGATAGTTAGGGCTCCGTAGATCGTACATCCGATGAGAAACAGAACCTCTATGGTCTGTCGTGTCTGTTTGTCTGTCCGTCTGTCTCTTATTTTTTCCGAATCTGCTGGATGAAAAAAGTTTAAATTTGGTACATATATAGAAATAGATGACCCAATCACGGACGTGTAGCGTAAATAAGAGAATTTCGATTTCGGGGGGTAATTTTGGGAGGCAACTTATAAAAATAGAAAAAAAAATTTTTTTAAGTGCAGCATGTGACGTATCAAATGAAAGGGCTCGTTATGGCAAATATAGATTTATTTTTTTTTATAATTTTAAAATTCGTAGTTTAAATAATATTAAAGAAAAATACGAAAATCGAGCATTACGCCGCAAACCCCACCTCTTCCCTCCGGCCACCGAAACTATTGAGCTCACAGTTGGCCTTAACTAACGAGCGTCTATAATCTCTTTCATTCTTATAAGTGATTAAATCCAGATTAAAGTTAATACGATTAAATTAATAATAATTAGTTGGGTTGAACTTACGTTTCAACTTACGTGGTTTGTTGAATTTCTGTAGGAAAATGTATAAAGTGGATACCTTGCACATATTTTTCATTTAATTTATTACTTTTTCAAACGCTAAATGACAATAAAAAGTGAAATATTCTATGTCAGTCTTTACACAACCAACACTCGCTCATACAATATTATTTATGGTTTCATTTTTTATAAGTTTTTTTGTGAATTTTAATTTTAGAACTTTTACATAAACAAAACAAAAACATCATAGAACAGTTTTTTTAATTGTTTTTTTGATATTTAAAACAGAAACTGCTGAATTTTGAGAATATAAAAAAATTGTCACACAAAATTTTTTAAATCAAGACTTTACTTTGTGTGTATATATAATACTTTTATTTTCAATTTCGAAAAAAAAAACATTCATGAAGTCGTCAAACAAAAATTTTTAGTCACAATTTAAGTGAAAAAAATACTCATTGAATAAATTATATTGTATTTAATCGATTGAAACCCTCTTTGCAATTAAAAAACCAGAAAAAGAAACTGTTTCACTGTAAGTTATATACTTACTATAAATATAATTAGTTGAAAAAAAAATTTACTGATCAGTGATGTCACTGAAGAAATTTCGTCACTATAATAAATGTTATCGTCTCGAATTTAGAGATCAAGTTAAAATAGTCGAGGTGTCGTAATCGAGATACGAAAGACACTCGAGAAAGTACTGAGATAAGAGTTGTAAAATTACTTGTCTCGAAATTCGAGACGAGACAAGATCGCATCACTAAATACAACTATCTTTTTCATTTAGTATCAGATTACCCGAAAGCAATTCTGTAAATTTATGAGTGCAACCAGGAAGACATATACAAACAAAATTAGTAGCGCGACAAAGTTAAAATGTAACCATGACCAGGTAAATTTTTAAACTAAAAAAGTTTTTGCTTGAAACCGAAATATTCATGGAAAATATGACTTGTTGGTGACTCAAATTCTTTTCTCTCGCCTAAAAAACGATGACGGCTCTCCAGACGCTATTTTGAAAGCTAAACGCTTCGTGTATAAATTAAAGAACGAAAAATCACATTACGGACCCTATAGGCAAAACAAACAAAATTTCTTTCCGAAAAACTTACAACTTTAAAAGAAATTGTAAATCATATATATTAATACGCTACGGTTAAAGATGTTTGCCTCCCTTTTTAGAAAAAACCTCACAATTTCTCCACATAAATTATACATCATTTTACAGATAATTGCTTGCTCTATTGACATCGACAACTAAAAAATTTATTATTGCTTTTGTTTTTGTAAATTAATTAAAATACAGCAACGCTGAACAACGTCTGCCATCTGACGGATTTAATTTTGAAACAACGTCAACACTTCGATCTGTCATCTAACCTTCATATTGTAATACAACAGACACAATACTGCATACTGCCATCTGACGGCTTTAATTTCGAAACAGCGAGCAACGCTGAACAATGTCACAGCAATGCTGCATTATGCCATCTGACGGCTTAGCTCAACGCTTTTGCTACTTGCGCCTCTATATGACAATTTTAGTAAAATATTTCTTCGATCTGTCATCTGAGCTTCATATTGTAATACAACAAAAAGAAGAACGTTATAAGCAGTGTGCAAAATTTGAAACGAATTGAATACCTGCAATCATATTTAAAAAATAATTTTGTAAAGTGATAATTATTATACTTATTCGCACAGGTCACACTAGTTTTAAAAATATTTTTTTAAAAATTCTCTTGCAGAATCTATATTGTGATTCTTGGTCCTTCATTTGACGTTTATCCGAACCTCTTTTAGTTTTAAAAACAGCGTCGGGTGAGCTGTAATCGTTTTTGGGCGAATAATAGTCTTCAGACAAACCTATGTATATTGTACATGCTTGTCGCTTGATCTCTTCTCGATGCCTGAGGTGTAGCGACAATGTTAGAAACTAGATTATGGAAATTACGTGTGAACCCTTTCAACGTGTTGTGTATAAACACCGTCAAGTGTTTTTAAAATAAGAGGTGTTATCCACCGACCCTTGAACGAGAATGTACTTAAAAAAAAAACACGACCCTCGTATGTTTTTTTACACAACGCATTGAATTTTATTCTAGGAAAAAAATATGAAAGAGATCCCCTTTCTGTGAGCGTTCTATTCCAGGAAATAATTCTTTAATTAAAAGGATACAGGTATATTCTCATAATAACACTGTCTGAAGAACACAACCTATACATAAATCATGTTTCATCCATACATCACACATTGAAAACAATAGTGACATTATACAAAAATGTTAACTTTTCACCTTTTGTAAGATTCATGTTTTACTGCAAAAGTATCACTATACGAAAATTTCCGTTTGCTCATAAATCCGCAAGATTGAGCTAGTGTCACTTTATATTTTGAAAGAATTGCTCATGGTCGTGACTGATATAACGACACTATTTTAATTGTGTCAAAGCAGTTGTTTGGTACGCACGTCGCTGTAAGTGAAAAAGTGACACATTTTGTTAAACGACAGTTTACTGATTACAGTTGCTACAAAAATTAATGCAAGAAAGTAAATACATATAATGACACATTTTGTTTAGTAACACTTTTTGCAGTTGAACTCTCCAGTTTACTGATTATAGGTTATGACAACAATGACACTAAACAAAAAATTATTGTTAAAAGGTCTTTTTTTTTAATAACTTTATTTTTAACATTGTGGTCAACAAATAAATTAAAGCAATAATAAATTGTCTCATTGTTAACAAAAGAATCTCTATAGGCAGTATTTTAATAGTAACTATTTTAGGACAAAACAATATTATTAAAACTAAAAAATGCTCTACTGTAAAATGTTATTTATTGCATAATGTCACTTTTGTTTTCAACGTGCGACATATTATAAAATGCATCGTATCAATGTGTTTGTCTGTACGCTTATAACTTGAGAATCACTGATTCGATTAACATGTTTTTTTTAAAAATTAACGTGAAACTTTTATTCTATCGCCCCGAATTTTTCTGGCCGTCTGTTGCATGTCGCATTACAGGCGGCCGCGGAGTAGGGGTAAAGTGAAAGGCGTTCGGAGTAGGCGCTCGGTAGAGCAGCCAAGGCCAATATGGCGGCGCCCATGGTTAGCATCAGCTGACCGTGTAGTATGTATAACACACAGTCAGTCTGTCATGCGGGCAAGTGCTGTACAGTGTTTACATGTTTTTATTCGTGTATTCATATTGTTGTTTATAATTAATCGTGATGGATAAGTGTCTACAATCCAACGCCTACAATCCAATAAAAGTTTCACTTGCGTCGTGGTTTCTTAAAACCACACAACTGTGTTTTACTTTTTAGGTCGTTTGTTTTAAGTTTTAATTTATATTTTGCTTTATCTATTGCTTGAGCATAATAGGATGTTAACAGTACAAGTCGACAAATATAATTAAATTCAAAATGTAAGAAACTCCCCGACGCAAAAACAAAACCTTTAAAAAATAATAATTCGTATATCTGGTTCACTATATTTCATCGTTTATCATTGAAGTACTTTTCTATACCAACGCAAACGATGAAATTCAAAATTTATAAAATGGACAAAAAGTTGACTGTTATCATAGGCACCCGCCTATTAATATGGGGCACACCCCCTGTAGACGCCATTGGAAATAATTTCTTTTATAATGCCAGATATGCTTTTTCATATTTTTTTTTAAATAGTCGCTGTCTAGACGCGTATTGTATACCCATAAAAGCTTTTAGTTCCCGGAGACTTGAATAAGCAGTGAGACGGGACACTTTTTTTAACCTTTTTATTTTTCAAACATACAGTGAACCATTTTTCTTCGTACTTAAAGCTGAGCAATTCTTAGTTTCCAAATTCAGATCTAATATATTTTAGTTTAAAATTCGGGGGGTGGGGGTTGATTTCGACAACTCTCTATCGTTCGTCGTCTTTGAAGTGATTCTCTGATAAACTTTTGGTATCAATAACAATACAGCAGCGATTTACTAGAAATTTACTATAAACCGTTTTTTGAATTATACATTGGTTTTCAAATCACTAAACCAAACGGTACAACGAATCAATGTTCATACTTTTTTTCTTGCTTTCAGTAACATTTCATTGTTTCATAGACACAATGAATTCAGTTTCGTACACACAAAAATTTTTTTTTCACTGAATGTTCATTATATTAATACGCTAAGGTTAAAGATGTTTGCCTCCCCTTTTAGAAAAAACCTCACAATTTCTCCACATAAGTTATATATCATTTTACAGATAATTGCTTGCTCTACTGACATCGGCAAATAAAAAAATTATTATTGCTATTGTTTTTGTAAATTAATTAAACTCTGAACAACGTCTGCCATCTGACGGCGTAATGTTAACACTTCGATCTGTCATCTGACCTTCACATTGTAAATACTGTATACTGCCATCTGACGGGCAACGCTGAACAACGCTTTTGCTACTTGCGCCTCTATATGACAATTTTAGTAAAATATTTCTTTTACAACAAAAAGAAGAACGTTATAAGCAGTGTGCAAAATTAGAAACGAATTGAATACCTGCAATCATATTTAAAAAATAATTTTGTAAAGTGATAATTATTATACTTATTTAGTGCGAATAATTCGCACAGGTCACGCTAGTATTATTTATTCGTGTATCAAAAAAAAATCCCTGCAATTTTGAATTTTTTTTTGCTGGTTGTTTTGATAGAGAAGCTTTATTTACGTAACAAAATCGTTTCGAAAGTCAATTGTATTTATCTTTTGGTTGTTTGTTTTTTAAACGTGTACCCATATGGGGTAAAAATGACGTATGAATCATCGTGTATAATATATTGTAAGCAACACCCTTCTTAAAACGGCCTGCATTATATCCCTAAAATACAGCTGACTTTGTTTAACTTTAATAAGTGGATAGTACTGTCCTTATCTGACAACAGTTGTCCAAACTCAATGCTTAAAGTCAATGAAGTACCGACTGCTATTTACTATTTGATTGGACTACTGGACTCATAGCACATGCGTGCAACCATCGATTTTCATCTGTTTTCTATTCATATGAGTTGTATTTTGTGTAGAAATCAGACAGTTTTTTCGTAAAAAAGCATATTTAAGATTTATTTTTTGTGAAAACAATGTGTTTTAATTGTGCGACTTTCAAATGTTTTTAAACAGAAAGCTGTTTATTGTTGTAATGTGTGGTTTTTTAGCCGTTTGCGCTAGACAGCCGGTTTTTGTTCGTGGTATGTAACAATGATATTGTCATATTTGCTGTTTTGATTCCCGATTGTTTTTATTCGTTTTTAATATAATTGTTTTATTGCATTAGATAAACGCTTTGTTTATTTACGATAAAAATAGTGTTTCTGCATTTTATTTTACATTCTGAGAATTTCTGTTTATTGACATTTTGTATTTTCTCCATTGCAATTTTGTCTACTGTGCACGTTTTGAAAATATTAACGTTTGTGTTAATATGATTATTAAACGCGTATGGTTACACGGTTTTTTTAAATAAATACCATGTTATTTTCACAAAAAAAAAGAAATTACATAATTTTCTTAAATAGCAGTATTTTTATTTCTTAATTGTTTATCAATACTTTTAGATACCTACGTAATTTAGTAATAATGAATTTTTTTTTGTATTTTATAGTCGATCCTTGTAGCTAGCAAAAGTTGTTGCATAAAAAAATTAATTGAAAAAAATTAGGTTGCATTATACACAAAAAACCAAAAAAATAAAGAGCCACTGAACCGATTTTGATCGGTCTTTCACCGTAGCCCAGTGTTTCCCAACCTTTTTAGTTTTTTGTGCCATGCCCCACCTTTCTAAAATTCTTATGCCCCTTTATGTAACATACATAATTTTTAATATTAAAAAAATTGTCACCGAAATCTAGCATTGCATTTAAAGGGCCTGGAGCGAAAGGGTTAAACACGTGTCGAATCCATTTTCGAATTGCCCCCCTTAACAATCAAATTTCCCCCCCTGTGGGGCGTGGGTCCCACGTTGGGAAACACCGCCGTAGCCATACATATTAGAAAAATAATCCGTCTTTTTTATACGCTTTATATTAGTTTGGGTTGTAACTAAGTATGTATGTCCGTAACGGAATCTTTGAGCATAATTTTCACCAATTTCCCGAAGTCTGATTAATTTGAAACTTTGCATACGTATCAAGGACCGATGACAATGCAATAATTTGATAACAGTTTCCCATTATCCTTATTAGGACCCCCAGGATTAATAAATTCTTTTATAGATCCTCAAACTAAAAAGTGAAAAATAAAATATAGTTTAAAAAAAACTAAAAAACACGCTTTATATCGGACTAAAAAGTAAAAAATAATTGTTTTAAAATAAGCTTAAAAAGCGTGGGGCGCTTTGTTCCACATTTTCGTACATCGAGCGCCCAACGCTTTTTAAGCTTATTTTAAAACAATTATTTTTTACTTTTTAGTCCGATATAAAGCGTGTTTTTTAGTTTTTTTTAAACTATATTTTTTCGTATCCAGGTGAAAATTAGACAAGTTCTCATCTTTCAGTGAGTTCGGCCGACAACGGTTGTCGGTTTTTTAGCTGAGCTTCTTGTAAAAGTTAATTTAATATACGAGATGATGCGACAGAGCATTCATTTAAATAAAATATCCCATGATCTGACCCTTTTATTATGTAATACCAAAAAGAAATAAAACATATTTACTTTTCCCAAAAAAAAAAAAAAAAATTATTTGCTCTTCCATGTATATAGTTCTTCTAGTATGTTTATTTTGCAGTAAGTTTAGAGGTACACTGCACTAACAATGATGTTATTTTTTTTGTATCATTTTATAATCAGACGAATAAAAATTTTTTTATTTTTTTTTAAACATATTTTATTATAAATTAAACGATTAATTACTTTTTATCAATTATTGGGTATGTAATCACATAATATACATAATATAAAGATAATTGAGCGACCTTTGACCCTTCTTAGTTTTATAAGAGTTCATTTTTTTTAATCGAAAACACGAGTTTCGCTTATGTTTATCGGTTGCAAAAATATGTAATATTATAAAACTGCATAAGAAAATCAGTAGTTTGAAATAATTTAGCTTTTTTATGTTTGATAACGTGACATTTTAAGTGAATAGTTTTTTCGAATAAGTACGTGACTTCTTTGATTGATTATTTCAATTTAAAAAATATATTTCAGAACAAATTGTAGACAATATAATCACAAGACCTTCTATAACAGTTGTGCCAACCTTCAGATCGTATTTAACTGTATATTAATTCTTTTTATTTGTGTTTCTTTTTAACAGTAATTTTGTATTGCATTTGTAAACCTATTAACTTTTTATAATCTTTTTTAAAAAAGTGTTTCATTACTTTGTTTCATTGGCAAGAGTTCAGTAGTTCGCTGTATTTATAAATTATTCATTTATTGGGCTTCATTAATAAAAAGATCTCGAAAGTAATAAAATAACAAACTCTTTAGCCGCGTAATAAAAAAAATAAAAGGTCTGTTCACGTTATTGTAACGTAACTGGTTAATAATCGTTCCTTCCCGCCAGTGAAACTTATTTTTGCCCGGTAGAGTGAGTTTATTAATAACAGAAGATCTAGCCGACGTATGGATATATGTGTGTCGTAGCCATAGTGTATGTCTACAGTCGACGCGACTAAATCCCCGTGAAATTTTCTCAAAACCAGTATTATAGTGTTTGTGATGTTTTGTGTCTTACGTTTGTATTGACTTATGCGACAGGATTAAAAATTTTTTTTTTACGTGATAACGTCTTATAAATTGATGAAACACCGGCTGCATGTACGAAAAAGTGTCACGTTCCGAAATGCGTCACGTTCCGCCTGACCCTGTGCGTGCAAGCGAGAGCGCAGTATAAGCGATAGAGAAGCACGATCGGCCCAAGTTTGACAGCTACAAAAATCTATTTATTAAAGATCACAAGACACAAACTTCCAAGAGACTGCCACAGTTCGCTCGTATATATACTTACAGGGAGTGAAAAATCCACACCACCCGACCGTCCGTTTATTACAACTGCGTGTATTTTGAAAACGGTTCATTATATTTAAAAACCGTTTCTACAGTTGGTTAGAACTCTAATTTTACTATTTAAATATGTAAAAATAAATGTTTGGAAACGTATACGTATAATGTGAAAAATAAAAAAAGTTATTTTACGAGTATGGTTCAATGTTTCTTTATGACGTTATCACGTAAAACTATCGTCCGTAAACCGACTTTACAGACAACCAATTTTTTTTTTGTTTATTTTTCAGACCTCCTCGTACTACAACAGGCCTCACCGTGTTGACCGAACAATCTAGGCCCAGAGGGGGGCGCGACCACCGCACTGGCGATGACGGTAGCGCATTGCAACAGACACCGCCCCCCTTGGGGCCCAGAAACGGAATACAATCACAGTCGGGTCGACCTAGACGTGTTGATTCCTCGCAGCAGACGGCCAACTCACAGAACGCCCAGTGGAAGAGGTACACCGACTCACCGGGAGTCGGGACGCCGGTTGCCGTTCAGAATTCTGGACAAGGTTAGTTTTTATGGCCGTTTTATATTTTTTCACTGAGTATATATTAAAGATCATGCAATTTGGTCTCGACCGCTTGAAGCGCCACGGATCTAAAAGATTCGGAAGTTAGTCACAAACAGCGTTGCAAAGGCACATTTTAGTGCCGTCGATACTCCCACCACCTCTCAGCTACCTGCACGGAACGTGCGCTCGTCGGTGATTGGCCGTGATCGCTCGATGCCTTTGTAACTTTGTCGCTTTCCTGCTTTAAAGTACAGTAGAGTACGCTATTGTCAAGTCGTTATTGCTATTTTAGTTTTGTTGAGTTGCGAGTTTATATTTTTTCAACAGGCTGTACAAGCGCAAGCCCGCATCTGACTTCCGAGCCTTTTAGATTCGTGGCGCGTACTATACCGATATAGAAGACCACTGGTATATGTTATGATTGTTTTTTGCAGGGGCACCGTCGAGTCCTACACAGGGCCGCAGAGAACGAAAGGGCAGTCCTCACAGTCAAAGCAAAGAAAAGAATTCAACAAAAGTGCGCGGCGTACCCCAAAGTTTTGGATATGTCAAACGCAACAGTGTTGGGTCAAATGGCACGGCTACTCCTGTTGGAGTCGGTAAGTTAAACACACCTACTATTTTTCAGGGATCGTTATTGTATTGCATATTTGGATTACAAGAGTTCATTTTGGATACTGTCTTGCGCGGGCCGAAGCCAAGTATTAGCATAGGATCAATGCTTAGTATACAATTAATAATCGCGTATGGAGTTGAAGATTTACGTAATCCAATGTCAAAATTGCATTTTGTAAACATTCAACATTTATCCAATAACCTATGCTAGGTGAGTCCCACGCACGATTTAAGCAAGTGTAGTATTTTTATCGTCCAAGAAATAAACTAGTTTTTATGCTAATTAATATACCTACACAACTTCTGCAATTAATTTTTCTAATATCAGTAAAGCAAGATATTCAACACAGTTAACGGCACTCTTTTATTTTAAATTCATTCACGTTCGGTTTCATTCAGTTATGGAAATGAATCGAGGTGTATTCGTTTGTTTTTGAAATTGGATTGTTATCAATTGTGATTGTTTTTTAATCGTGGTTTAACAATGAAAAATCAAAGAAATGAATGATTTTACATCAATATGCAATAGTATGTATTTTAATAATATAATTTATAAAACATCTGTTTAATGCTTTTGTTTTTCCTCGATTCTTTCTTGTTTTTCGTCTAAAATATCAGTGAATTTTACTTGTTTTATTATTAAATGGTCGCGTTTTACACCAAACAAAATTATTCTGTAACCTTGTTGCCAGTTGCCACTGTGCTTATTTTTTATTGAAATTCTCGAATTTCCAAACTTAAGGAGGTTGAGCCGTTTTACGAAGACAAAGAAAAAAATCTGTAATAAAGTTTTTTTAATAGATTTTTTGATGACAAAATTTTCTGTAAAAAATCCAAAATCATTAGGAGATTTATAAAGTTAAAAATTAAAAAAAACTTTTACATGTAGTCTTATGGAAAATATGTCAACCTAACATGCAAACTGTTCATTTTAATTTTTTGCAAATAACCAAATAGTGTCAGCAGTTCCGAAAACTAACTATGTGAAGCATCGATGTCTTACGCATATTTTAATATTTTTTCCAATTTAATTAGGATACTTTTAATCAATAAAAAAAAATCATTAAACCTTAGCACTTTTCGATTATGGACTTTTATTCTTGACAGTTTTAACAATTTTAACTGAATTTTCAATTTTTTAATGATTTAATTTACTGCAAAAAATATGATATTTACATACATTTATTTTTTTTAATCTAATTCTGTACAAAAAATTCAAAAGTTAGAAATAATTAATTAATATTAAAAAAAAATATTTATTTATGCCTTTATGACAATAATTTATTGGTATCTTCGACTTATAACCTTTTGTAAAAATTTATTATGGAAAAGTTCCCATTTAGAATTCGACTTACTTTTGATTGGGACTGTAACGGATCAACCTCCTTAATGAAATAATATATTTTTGCAATTAAAATAAGTTGTTTTAAGTGTTTTAATATATTTTTTCTTTATCTAAGGTGTTGGGCAAGCTTCGAACAGTAAAACAGCTCAGGTATCGGCGGTTCCTAGAACAAAAGTCAAGGTATCCGGGGGAACCCAAACTTGTTCAAGCGATTTGCAGCAGCAGCAGCCTCACCAATCACATCACAGTAAGTCCTATAAAATATTCTTTTGTTTATTTGAATTATTTCATGTTCTTACAATGTGTTGTTGGCATCGCCTTTTATAAAGGATATTTAAAAGGATTAAGAAAATCATTAATGATTTAATTTAAATTGTCTTTTATTGATTTTTTTTATCTTTTGCTTGTTGCACTCATTACTTTTTGGATGTTCTCAATCCTGCGCTACACCCTAAAGAAGAGAGATTTTGAAATCTTCTTGAATGTAAAATTTTGGACTCAACTGTTACAATATTGCATGTTTACAGTGCTTAATATCTTCCAATTTATTGTTGCATCAAGGAGAGAAGTTTTAAAATCTCCGTGGATGAACTGGACTAATTTTGGGCTTATCTATCAATAAACTAATAAACCGAGAGAAAGATTTTTATTTACTGTATTATTTTTACAATGGCTAATGATAATCATTACGATTAAATTCCAACTACAGCATATTTTTTCACTGAATTAGTGAAAGCATAATATTAAACGATTTTATCGTCATAATATTTTTAGAAGGCTTTATATATAAGAAAAATTTAAATGTCACTGTCGGGACTTGAACCCGAAACAACCAATATTTGAATCTTCTTCAGAAATATCTAAAAAATAATTAGTATTATTATTCATTCAAACTATCAATCATTCGTGCATTCTATTAGATAATAAATAACTAATACTAATTAATTTTTATATTTTTTAGATATTTCTGAAGAAGATCCAAATCCGGATTGAAACGTCATCTTTTGTTATATTGATTTATACTTTTATATTAATTTTTTGTCAATATAAGGTCTGAAAACAATTGGTCGACAATTTGAAGAGTTCTATTCAGACGTTAATCAAAGATTTGTATTAATAATTTTATATGTTGAAATATAAATTGATTTTAATTATTTACAGAAACGAATCCGCAATATAAAAGTTATTCGTTAACTGGTAACGCAGCGAGCCAGTTGAGTCAATCAGTCAGAGAACGACTCATGATGGGATCGCAGAGTTTGCCAAAAGCGGCGATTGGAGGCCATGCTAGTCACGATTATGGCCTTGTTATGCGCCAAGTGCGGCCCAAAGCAAGCGACGGATCTTTGTCCGACACTCAAGCAATAGATAACACAAGTCCTTATGCTCCTTGGCTCAGACACAGGTAAATTGTTTTGGAAATTGTTTAATGATGACTTCATAATATGTAAGCCAAAACTTTGTAGACGTTGGTTTGTTTGTGCAAACTGGGCGTTTGCTTTAGACAGGCCATGGAAACTCCATATTAACAACGGTATTTCGAAAATTTGGGCTATTCGGAAACACAATGGTTTATGCAAAAATACTCAAATCTGTCATCTTTTATTAGTCAAAATTAAAGCACCACTCCAATTTTTTGTACTAAACTAATATTAAAGGAGTTAGTGAATTGAAAGCACGTTTAGTTTTTAGCTGTAGAGATTATTGGAGGCATCTTACTCTGGTTTCTTCAGAAAACTAAACTTGTATCCCGTCCAATCATTCCTTCAAAAACTCAGTGATGAGTTCATTTTGACCAACAGTCTATAGTAAAATAGATTTTAACGATGAATTTAAAGACTAAATGGAAGCTAAATAATTTATTTTTGACATCTATTAATGCGTAATATATTATAAGTAGTAGTGATGTGCCGGATATCCGTATCCGTATCTGTATCCGCGGATATCCGAGGAAGAAGAAAGATCTGTATCCGTTAGTTTTTGGCGGATCTTTTACCTTATTAATTTTCAATTCATAGATGAAATTTTATATTAATATAGGTGATTAGGTAATAATGAAAAACTGTAAAATTCCATTCAAATTATTTTTTATTTTATAAAATCGTATTTGGCACCTTTATATTGCAAAAATTTATCGTAGTGAGTACCATACCAATAGTACATAACTAAAAGGTACTAAAAAACTATCTTTATAATGAGATATTGCACATCGATCTTTGGAAAGAGACAATCTGTTATGAGAGTTAACTCTTAAAAAGGTCAATAACTTTTTTCCCATAACAGATAGTCTCTTTCCACAGGTCGGTGTACAATATTTATCGCCGCGTACTCTAAGAAAGTTAAGATCCGTATCCGCGGAACTTGAAACCAAATATCCGTATTCAAATCCGTATCCGCGGATATACATTTTTAACGATCCGGCACATCACTAATTATAAGTACAAAAAGTTATTTCTCCTTTCTAGAGCGAGTTCTCTTAAGTTGAAACAAATGATGTATTGCAATCGCTTATCTTTTGTTTATAGTAATACATATTCAGTGGCACCAAGATTAGCTGAGACTGATAGTATGGAAAGTCTATCGAGTCTTCCAGGTCATAGAGGCAGTCTAACCCATTCGCGTTTGTTGAGGGATTCTTCAGCTAGGTTGAGTCGAAGCAACAGTATAAGGTAAAATGAATCAAGCATACTTATTTTTTAGTAAATTTTGTAATATAGTGGATCGTTAATAGACATCACTAAAATCATTATTATGATTATGATTTCGAATGGATTATAAACATTTTTTTTACCATTTTCACCACCAGCTATCTGAAAGATCGGACGTTTCCAAGGTATAGAACACAATAACATGGTCCATCGTGATATCACGGATTGCTTTGCACTGAGTCTTGTAGCTTTTTATGTCGCAACAGAGTCTTTTTAAGACAAGGGCAGTGGGCCTACAATGTTCTTAAGACGACTCTGTTTAACAACAGGTTAAAAATCGTACAGTCTATATTTTACTGAAAGAAGGGCTCGTATTGTCGGCGTAGAATAATTCAGTTAACAATGCTTAAACGAACTAAAAAACATCGTCTATGTTATGTCTTAAGCAAGTCACTAAGGTAACAACCTTTTTCTTTCAGTAGGTATTAAAAAAATAATAATAACTGTACGATTTTTATTGAGGATGTAATTGTAATGTTCTAAATCTTAAATTGTAACACCACTTCTTAAAAAGCCACGCCGCCACTGGTGTACCCTGGTGGTCATGTAGAGAAACAGAGGCAAGATGGCAGCGGAGCGTATGAACTAGGAAGTAGTGTTCATGTTAAAGAAAAACTTAAATTAATAAATGTATTGAATTGAATAATATTCATGTTGCAAACTTACGTTAATAAATATGTTGAATAAAATAATAATAATTGTTACAAACTGGCGCCCAACGTGGGGCGACAGTGTGGAACAATTATTATTATTTCATTCAACATATTTATTAACGTAATTTTGTAACATGAATATTATTTAATTCAATATGTTTATTAACGTAAGTTTGTAACATGAATATTATTTAATTCAACATATTTATTAACGTAAGTTTTTTTTTAAATGAACACTACTTCCTAGTTCATACGCTCCGCTGCCATCTTGCCTCTGTTTCTCCACATGACCATCAGAGTACACCAGTGGCGCCGTGGCTTTTTTAGACGTGGTGTTACAAAATTTAATTTGCGCTCTGAATCATTATTCTTCTTAATATTACTTCTTTTTCTTGTGTAAATATTTCATGCACAAAAGTCACCATTATTCAATACTCTTCATGATATTTTGCTATTTTTTCGGCTTTTAAGCTATGTAGATTCAGTTTTCGTAATGTTTTGTATTTAATAATAACAAAAAACTGGCTCCTTGTAAATCTGAGACTTCTTAACACAAAAGGGCGTGTCCCATCAAGTTTTTTCCCTAATGTATTAGTGCCTACCAGCCAGCCAATCGGGTTCCCGCTAGCACCTCATGATCCCCCACTCCTGACGATTTTTTCGTCGCGCTGGCGAAGATAATTACTCTCATCGCGGCTTAAGAAGTTTCACTTAAAAAATCAGTAGTTTGTAATCATTCTATTTATATATTTGTTCCTTTTTTTTGTTAAACAAAAGAGCATAGCTTACAGTTACATTCCTCAAATCAAACAAAACAAACGACGTAGTCAGTTTTTTTTAACTGCGAATTTAATTATAGATCGACGAAATCAGAAAAACTCTACCCATCGATGTTACATCGAGGGCCTGAGATTGAACCAGAACCGTATTATTGTCTGCCGGTGGGCGCCATTGGATCGGGACTAAGCCACTGGTCCCAACCGACCAGTCCTGCGCCGGGCGCTACCGGGTCTCCAAGAATGTTTCCGTTATCGCCTACTCACGGGACTCCAACGAGGCACGGACTGCCTAAAAACGATGACAGTTAGTGTTTGAATATGTATTTTTTTAAACCATTCCATTCCATTTAACGTCACTCGATATAACGACAAATTCCTTAAAACGTCGAAATTACTTACCTCTAAGTGGGTTTATCTTGTTGCTCATACAATGATACACTCTAAATAACGACGCACCCACTCTAAATAACGACAACAATACGTGATCATTAAGCAATAAACAGTACTCGTTTGTTATTTTGTTGCTTTGTTGTCGGAATCATGCGTACCGAAGATTTGAAATTCGTTCTTTTGTTTGTTGGGACTTATAAGCTTAGCTCAGCTGCTTCTCGATAAGTTATCGTATTCTTAACGACAACTCTCAATAACGCCACAAAGTGTACAGTTCCTTGAGTGTCGCTATATAGAGTTTACATTGTAAAACTTTACTCTACCTTATTTCTAGTCTTTCTTGGTCAAACTTTTTATGAATGTTTCTTTTTATGAATGTTTCTTTTTCGTTACAGTTCACGGATCTTCAGTTTCTCTAGTTTCGACAGCATCGAGTTTATATTCGTCTGCAGAAGAAAAACAGGCGCACGAAATTCGAAAACTCAGAAGAGAACTCATGGATGCACAAGAAAAAGTACACACGCTTACGTCACAACTCACTACCAATGTAAGTAGATTTTTTTGTTCAATAGGTCATATGCATAAAACTCCAAATTGGTTAAAATTTTTATTTCGAAATATATTTTAGTTCTTGATCATAACGTAATGGTTATTTTATTAATCTAATCACTGAAAAAAATACAAATAATAAAAAAGAAATGTAGAAAATAAGCGCTACTTTCGAATTTTCAAAACGCATCGTGACGTCAGAGTATATATCAACAACAGTTTTCATGACGACTGTGTCGTCTCACAGTAAGATTATGTCAGTATTTAGAGAAAACAACAAATAAACTTCATTTAGAACATTGACAATTTGACATCAAGGTTGGCATGCATCGTATATCATGACGTCACATAAGCCCGCGAACATGGCCGATTGTTTAAACTGTCTATTTTTGAATGTGGAATTTAATATTTTTTTTCTTATGATAATATTACATTTTTAAATGATTATCAATTTTTTTCCGTATTATGGTTGACTAAATAATCTATTAAAAATATAAAAAAAAATCATGCATATGACCTATTGTTTTTACCGTTATTTGAATCTATACTAATATATAAAGCTGAAGAGTTTGTTTATTTGTTTGGTTGAACGCGCTAATCTCAGGAACTACTGGTTCGAATTGAAAAATTGTTTTTTTTGTTGGATAGCCCATTTATCGAGGAAGGTTATAGGCTGTATAATATCACGCTACGACCAATAGGAGTGGAGTAATGAAAAATGTAAAATGTAACTCATTTGTCCGTCTGACAAAAACTTGTGAACGGTAACTCCGATCATCATGAAATTTGGACACAACATTCATCTCGGTAAACTAAGATGAATATGCATACTCATGTCTCTCCCTTTTCCATTCGTTCTTTTGTGAAACCGGGCGGGAACGCTAGTCAACAGATAATGTGTCCAGTGGCGTAACACTAGGGTGGCATAACGGGCAAAATGCTACGGGCCCCTGGCCTGAGGAGGCCGCCGGCCCGAGAGGCCGTTAGGACAGTACAAACCTAACATTTATTACAAGGTTTGGTAAAAAATATTAGTTTTGTATTTAATCAATTTAAGTTAGTTATTAACTCAAGAACATTCACGAATTATTCAAATATGTACTTTACTTCGTGATTTTAAAGATGAAACTACAACGTGAAGCTTTTTTATATTAAAGGAGGGCGCCATCCGATGTTTTTGCCGCGGGCCTCAGGCGGTATAGGTACGCCACTGGCGATGTCACGCAATGACCTTGAAATTGTCCGTCAGTTAGGCAATCACTCGTACGTTATTGGCACGTTGAAGAGATCGTCAGGTAAAACGGTTTTCAAATGGCAATTCTCTATTTCCCAGTATTTTGCAAGTTGCAACGGCCCTTGGCCGGCCTATAGTATTCCGTGTTAATTTCTGGGAATTTTTAATAGAACCATTTTTGAGGAGACAGTTGTCACTTGCCCTCCGAGCAGTTCTAACTCAAAAATTAATTATTAAAGAAAAGCCCCGACAGCACAAAAATGAAACTAACTAAAAAAAAAAATTGGTTGTCTGTAAAGTCGGTTTACGGACGATAGTTTTACGTGATAACGTATTCCGTAATACATAACCTAAACCTCCCAAAATTTGGTTTCAATCCGCTTATCCTTGGTGTCGGAATGATAAGAAATGTCAAAAGTGACGTTTGCAACTGTCAAGTATTATGTTCTAATAATAATTAGTTATTCCAATACTTAACTTAGAAGGCGTTGCATTTCACAATATACTAATGTCAAAAAATTGAATTAAACATTAGAAATGCAGCCGTTTTCATGTTAAGACAAGACATACGTTTGCTTCTAATTTCCATGTACGGCAAACAAAGACAACCGACCGCGTCGCGCCATGCATTAGACAACATTGCATTTATACAGCTATTTTTCTATATAAATTTGTATAAAATATTTTTCTATATAAAGTATAAAAAAACTGTTTAGGCAAATTCTGTTATACGAAATCTATGTAAAATGTTCTCCTCTTTCGTTTAAGACTGGTTTCAAACCGATCTGATTTAAATTGAGCGAGAAATTAGCAAAAAGCACGCACAGGGTCAGGCGGAACGTTACGCGTTATGCGTTATGCGTTACGCGTTACACTTTTTCGTACATGCAGCCGGTGTTTTATCAATTTATAATATTGGTGATTCATCAATTTATAAGACGTTATCACGTCAAAAGAAGAAAACAATTCTGACAACACAACACGCAGCAGGTGAGGACCCAGTCGAAAATAAAAAACGGAGAGACAAATATGTTCCCACATGCTGCATGTTGAGGTTGTCCGACTTGTTTTCTTCTTTTGAATTTTTAGTTAGTTTCATTCCTTTAAGTTTAATAATTTGGTTTTGACGTGATAACGTCTTATAAATTGATGAATCACCAATCTTATAAATTGATAAAACACCGGCTGCATGCACGAAAAAGTGTAACGTTCCTAAATCCTAACGTTCCTAACGTTCGTAACGCGTAACGCGTAACGTTCCGCCTGACCCTGTGCGTGCTTTTTGCTAATTTCTCGCTCAATTTAAATCAGATCGGTTTGAAACCAGTCTTAAACGAAAGAGGAGAACATTTTACATAGATTTCGTATAACAGAATTTGCCTAAACAGTTTTTTTATACAAATTTATATAGAAAAATAGCTGTATAAATGCAATGTTGTCTAATGCATGGCGCGACGCGGTCGGTCGTCTTTGTTTGCCGTACATGGAAATTAGAAGATAACGTATGTCTTGTCTTAACATGAAAATGGCTGCATTTCTAATGTTTAATTCAATTTTTTGACATTAGTATTTTGTGAAATGCAACGCCTTCTAAGTTAAGTATTGGAATAACTAATTATTATTAGAACATAATACTTTGACAGTTGCAAACGTCACTTTTGACATTTCTTATCATTCCGACACCAAGGATAAGCGGATTGAAACCAAATTTTGGGAGGTTTAGGTTATATATTACGGAATACGTTATCACGTAAAACTATCGTCCGTAAACCGACTTTACAGACAACCAATTTTTTTTTTATTTTATTCATTGTAGTTAGTCATTGTTACGCATTCGGGTTTTTGTTTTTTAAAAAACTATTGTTTTTTGTAGTTTGTGTCAAAATGGAAGCATAGAAGTGTTATAGATATATATTTTTGGAATTGGGTGTTTACAAGCTTTTATTTGATACCCATATTGTTATAATAACAAACCTTGATTCCCCCCCCCCTCTTTTTTTGATTCGGAGACCTATGTCCTTCCCACAGTTGAGACTAATCTAACGAGGCATCATATGTTAAAATTGATCAAGCTGTTTAGGCTACAGGGCTTGCCAAAAAAAATAGACATACATACACTTGAAAAACTTTACCTTTCTTGTAAGGCAGTCGGGGAGAAAATATTAACTCTTTCTAAATTAATCATACTACCTACTGCGATATAAAGATTCCGGAAGTCGAAGAAACATGATAGAAGATCTAATCTCCAATTGCATTTATATTGAAAATCATAAAATACAACGATATTAGACTTGAATAGGTATACATTTTCCACTTTACTTGCATAAATACTATTTAGAGTTGTAAACTATACATGCATTGCAAAAATGATGCTTGTCTATTTGATCGTTGAAATTTTTAACGTCTGTGTTTTTACACGGACGTTGTAAAATTCTGTGATGCGATTTCCGAAGCGTTTCCGGTTTTTTTTTATAATCAATGATAATGATATTCTATTAATTTAATGTATTTAAATTAATTAGTGTTATTGACCTAGGCAATTAATTTTATAGTTATTGACTTGATTAAACAAAAAACATGTGAAGCCGTTTTTAATTAATTAGCTCTAAGGGCCTCAGCTGTTAATGCGTCTATAGTTCATAATCTGTATATCTTTAGTTGATTGATAAGTATTTGAAATCAGATCGATTATTTGTCTTTGAAAATTACGCCTTTTAGAAACATCATTACGTCAGCTTTTAACACCACTGTTTTTTTCAACATTGTACTTTGGAAGAGAGAGATCGTAGATTATAGACGGTCAACAGCTAAGGTCATGAGCGTCTATTTAGAAATAGAGGTGGGATGTGTTTTCGAGATCTAGGAAAACTACGTAACAACAAATTTCGAAAAACATATCTTTGAGATCTTTTAAAAATAGTTCTTTTTATGGATACCCCTACATGACCGAATATGCATTTTTTTCAGGTGGCAAACTTTGTCCCCTTTCCTCGTTTATTGGAAAATATTTTTTAAGCGTTGACTATTGAAATATATGTGAATTAGTATTTTTTGAAACTGCCAAATTTCAATTTGCGATTTTTATTTAGTTCAGAGAAATTCAACTGTTATCTTATAAAGATTTCGATTTTTTCCTTTCGAGGTACGGAAATATAATAAAATATTTTTAACAAAAAAATTGAACCGACTTCAAAAATATGCACTAAAAAGTAAAAAATAATAATTATTGTTATTTTTGGAGTCGGTGTCACATCGGCATTCGAAAGTACATACATGTCTCTAGTTCTCGGAATAGATTTCATTTTGGCTGACACCGACTCCAAAAATAACAATAATTATTATTTTTTACTTTTTAGTGCATATTTTTTGAAGTCGGTTCAATTCTTTTGTTAAAAATATTTTATTTTTCTCTTTTTAGTGTTAGATAAAGTATTGCAAAGGGTAGGCCAAGTATGCGTGCCTTTGAAATTTGAGAGTTTCCCTCGATTTCCCCGGATTCCACCATCAGATCTTGACTTGGTTCCGATGGGACCACCTCGGAAGTGCACTCTTTCGAATAAAAAAAAATTTTGAAAATCGGTCCATAATTGACGGAGAAATCGGTGAACATACATAAAAAGAAAAAAATATATACAGTCGAACATAGAACCTCCTCCTTTTTTGAAGTCGGTTAAAAATTTATTTTTCCCGTACCTATGTGCAAATCACAGTAACGAAGACTGCATTTTTTCAAAAAAGTTGCGCAATATATTGGTATAGCGATAGTTAAAAAAAATTAATATTTCACATTTTTTTTATTTCTCGTAGAACATAAAAAATAATTTCACACGCCATTTAAAAATCATCCGGTAATTCGATACATTGCATAATAAAAACAAAAGACACGAAAACGACAAAAAAAACAGTTATCTTGTTGAAATTCAAATGTCAGCGCATTTATAGAATGACAACAATAAAATAATTTTATTCGTATAGTTCCGTTGACGGATTTATATGTGTTGAGGATCACTGCTTCACAAAATCTAAATGAAATAAATAAATAAATAAATAACTTTTGATGAGATAAAATGAAGAGAGCGATGCTGCGCTACACTGTTAGTGACTCATCTCAATAATAGAGAAGTCGCCCGGAGCTGTCTAAAGTATGTTCTGCTGCTTGCTATCAGTTGTTCTCCGACTTCCTTCTTGAGCGCTACGTCATGTGGTCTAATGTATAATTATTTTCATTATAATTTATATTTTGTTACCCATTACTTGTATGTGCGTATAAAAATGACGATGCCACAACTCTTGATGGTAAATAAATTGTTACGTGATTTTGAAAGTGCGTGTGTTAATGGCTTGTTTCGATGCTCTTTTATTTTTGATTTTGTTTTACGCGCGTCGTGTTTTGTTTATGGTGACGTTCGTTGATTTGAATCAATTGTTTTTTTCCTTGAAAGTTCGGAATCAGTCGCTTGTTTCGATGTTCGTTTATTTTCAATTTTGCTTTACGAACTTAGTTCCGATGTTCGTTATTTAAGTTATTTTCGGTTATTTTAAAGTAATCGCTTTTTTTAAATGTAAAGTGTTTTCGATGCTCATTTTTTTAAAAAGCAAAGTGTGTGTTTTGTTTTGTAACAAAATTCGAGTTGGTTGATTTAATTTAGAAACAAAATGACGGTTGGTTGATTCGAGAATATTAAAAAAATAAAACAAAAAATTGATTTGTTTTTTTGCTTAAGTTATAATTTGTGCGTTTGTTAATTTTTTGTGTTACCTATAATTTTAATTGTTTTTAACACAAAAAAACATATAACCTTCGGAAGGTCGAAGTGAATCTTTGCCTTTTTTTGTTGAGTTTTAATGTTCGTTTTTTATTCATAAACATATAGTTATTTTGAAGTAGATAATAATTTAAATAATTATTATCTTTATAAATCAAGTGTCAAATGTCAATTTTACGTTCGTACATTCAAAAAATCACATTCTGAAACTGTTTTGATACGAAAATATTTGCGAATAAGTACGTGTTTTTTAAATATTTATAAATTCCCAAATAAAGACAAAATTTTAGTTTATTCTACAGGAATTTATATGTATTTAGGAAGTAAAAATACGTTAAATTAAATTTGTTATGTATTATGACAGTTTACTGTTATTTTTTATCTTGTGAGATACATTTCAGGGCTGAGAAAAATATTTTTTTTTCATTTTTTAAATCCCTCGCACAAGGAACGTCCGTTAATAACTCGGGAGTCGGGATGTTTTTTACTTTGGTTAGATGTGGTTACCCTATAACTTTTTAAGTAATTAAATTTATTGGAAATGTCCATGTATTTTGCTATACCTAAGCATTAATACTGATGTCTTCTGTGTACTACTTTATTTTCTGTGAAATAAGAGGAGAAAATGTTGTCTATTATTTTCATTGACATCTGCTTCCCTTTAAATGAGATTTGGCGATATTTTACCGAACCCCTCCGCCCCATTTTGGGCTCACATAATTAATGGACGTCCTCAATTTGACTTCGAAAGTGACAACAAAATCACAGCACTGTAAATTCTTGCATAAGCCAAACAGAATAGTATCATTGAAGTCTTCAAAGAATGTTGCGAATCATACATAATAATTTCCCACCCCTAGTTAAATGGCAATGAAATATTAGTTGTTTTCTATTAAAATTGAAACACGTGTTTTTTAGTAAATAGCGAGTTATATTTTTTAGGTTAATTAACAATATTAAAAAATTCGACGCGTAAATTTTGATACAGTAATTTTGACATCCAAGTTTTCTTTTTAACACCAAACAGAAATGTGTAAAGAACAAACATTGATTTAAAGTGCGGCAATGACATTAAAAATATTGCGTAAAATGTGTTAAAAAAACAAGTGAAATGGAAACAGTTGACTATAGAAAGGCGCGCCATTTTCCATCGCCAACGCACTCTTCAACTGTTCACGATGGCTTCGCAACAATACGTCGTCGCCGACACACGACAGTTGGTCTGTCAAAACATCCGGTCGGCTCGTCGAATCTAATTTCGCGCCGGAATACGCTGGAACCCGTTCCGGAACATCCGCTTTTGAATCCGCAAATTCCGTGGTGGGAAATCGCAACCAGCAGATCGAGGAACAGTCTGATCTGTTGTCCCACAATTTGCAGACATGTTTGTAATAATTCATTATTATACTATACAGTAGGACTCATTTATTTTGAACCAATGTACAATGTACATTAGTGATGTGTTTGACTCTTTATTGGAAGCTGGCTCCGTGCGCTCCGCTCACTAAATAGAGTCGCTCAGAGCGAGTCGTTCAAAGGAGCGACACTATACAGTACGCACTACACAAGAGTGCAGACTGCAGAGGTGTGAACTGTCATCATACATGCATTGCACGATGTACAGCACAATACACACATTCAACTCTGAGCTCATTTTAATATGATTCTGATTTTAATATATTATTCGAATTTCGGAATAAACTATAAAGTATAACAAAAGCTTAAAAATAATAATGTTTATTGTTACAATATTATATCTTTGTCAACGGCGTCAATGTGAATGGTTTAAGTCACTTGTAAGCTTAGTACTATTACACTTACAGTGTGTCATTCAACATTAAATGACTTAGCAAAGATAACTCCGTACGTGCAAAATTCACTAGTGCCTTTGTGACCTGTGCTGTGTGCGCTCTGTAAATGTGCGAATGCAACAGTACAGAGCAATGGCGCTCGGAGTGAGTCATTCACAAAAAAAAGAGCGACTCGCTCCGCTCCGGGAAAGGAGTCGTTCATTATGAACGACTCGCTCAGGAGCGACAAATCACTAGTGTACATAGTAGAGTGTCACTAATCCGGCACTTCAGTAGTCCGGCACACTCCGCTCACGCCTCCCGACATCTTTTTATTAAATGCTTTATTTTATTTACATATTATGAATTTTTCTATATACAATCTAATAATACGAACATTCCAATAATCCGGCACCCACTAGTTTTTAATAGTGCCGGATTAGTGAGACTGTATTTTCAACACTATCTATTTTCAACTGAGTTTCCTCACATATTTTCAAAATTTAGTAGCTACTCATGCAAAGTGGCTCCTCTTACGATGTACAGCCAATGGAAAAATATGGATTAATGTTTTTTCTAAATGATTTATGACTACCGCGAAGTGAGAATGGCGGAGAAGTTGAAAATACATGAGTCGATTCGACCCGACTGATTGAAAATACTTGAGTTCTATACTGTATATTCGTTTGTTTATTTTTAAAAGTTTTGATAATATACGTGATTACAAATTTATGCACTTGACCTTTGATAAATCTTTGATTTTTATACTATTTGACCCAGTTTTTATTTAGAAGAGTGACAGAAAATTTGGGGGAATGTAGGCTCCTCCTATTGCAAGCCACCAATCACCAGGCTCTAATCCGAGAAGTGATATAGTTGTATTTTCAATTTTTTTAATAATAAATTGAAAATATGAATCGGTACTAGACCTAAATAACCCTGGCTGTTGGTGAAAGGGGGATGAAAAATTTTGATATTATTGTGGCAAGTTCATTTCGGCATAGTCGGTGCGAGCGAAATACCTTTGCCAATTGAAATTTGACCCGACCCCTAGGTTCCGCCATTCGACCAACGTCAATAGTGTTTGTGCCCTATACTATGTACCGGCAGATAATAATTAGTGATGTGCCGGATATCCGTATCCGCAGATATCCGAGGTAGAAGAAAGATCCGTATCCGTTAGTTTTTGGCGGATCTTTTACCTTATTAATTTTCAATTCATAGATGAAATTTTATATATATAGGTGATTAGGTAATAATGAAAAACTGTTAAATTCCATTCAGATTATTTTTTATTTTTTAAAATCGTATTTGGCACCTTTATATTGCAAACATTTATCGTAGTGAGTACCATACCAATAGTACATAACTCAAAGGTACTAAAAAACTATCTTTATAATGAGATATTGCACATCGATCTTTGGAAAGAGACAGTCTGTTATGAGAGTTAACTCTTAAAGAGGTCAATAACATTTTCCCACAACAGATAGTCTCTTTCCAAAGGTCGATGTGCAATATTTACCGCCGCGTACTCTAAGAAAGTTAAGATCCGTATCCGTATCCGCTGATCTTGAAACCAAATATCCGTATTCAGATCCGTATCCGCGGATATACATTTTTAACGATCCGGCACATCACTAATAATAATACACTGGTTGGTGGTGTGCCGATTACCTCATAATATAACGCTGTAAATACACATAGTTTAAAAAATGAAGAGTGGGCTGCAATTTAGAATATTTAAGATCCAAGCCCTCTAGCATCATAAAACTCAATATAATGTATGTAAGATATGCGTAATAATCGTTTGATATAATAACATGACTTCAGATAATGCTTGCATGAATATATTATATATGTTGTGAACAAAGCTTTAAAATTCGTAAACGCATTCTTGTAAAAAAAAAATTATACGCTATTTTTTTAGAGTGCCACTAATCATGTAGGTAACTGTTGTTAAGGTCAAAATTGGGTAAAAAAATTCGCTTCTCTAGATCTTAGTTTTTTGCTGCTCCATCCTCTGCTTTGACTCTTTTTCATCGACGGCCCAATTGAACCAAAACTTTCGCGACTACAGACAAAGATATGTCTTCGTGGTTATGGCACAGAAAAGCATATTTCTGGAATTTATTTCTGTTTGTATCAGCGTTAGTCGATAACGGCTGAACCGATTTTAATGTGATCTAGAAGTTTAGAGTGCTTTTTATCTGAGTACGCTTGATTTAGAGGTTCTATTTAAAAAAAAGGACAAAGCCACGAGAAAAGGCTTTGGTATCAAAGAGCCTCTGATGTTTAAAACCGGTCTCACAAAAGACCTTAACTGTCGATCGTTTATATTTTACCGTTTCTCTAAGAAACGGCTCCGGAGTCGGATGTTAAAAGGCAATCAACCGTTTTCTTATAATGCTCCGCCCAACTCTAGAGTTGGGGATTCAAGGTCAACCGGAAAAGGATTAACTTTTCCTGTGTTCGAGCGATCCACCGAAACTTCCCACTCGATCCTGAAGAAAGAAACAAATGCCGACCACCGATATGAAACAATTGTACCGTTGGCATGTGTGTGACATGATTTAATTGATGTCACTCAGAGAGAGAACGACAATTTAACATTACAATACAATCTAACTGTCTTCGTCATGCATAGTGCATCTTTGAAGAGTTCATTTTCATATAATAAACTGTAATTTGATATAATTAAAGCATATAAAGCCAGAAGACATATGCTTTCATATTCACGATCGTTTTTGTTATCGTGTCGCAAATATTATGTACGTATAATATTTTTCGTTTTTGTTGTTTACGTCATAAATTTATTTTTGCCGACTTTAAAAAATGACGGTTATCTTATCGAGGAATTAAACCTTCGGTTAATGCTACGTTTCGTGAACATTGTCGACCAATTTTTTGCGAACACAAAATAATGTCTATGTTTACCATAGTTTAATTTATGCAAAAAATAATATTAACAAATTCAAAAAAAATAAAGATTACCATAGTTACAACACTAGGAACAGAGATAATATAAGCACTCCGCTTCATAAATTAGCTGCCATTCACTCCAATTTCGCCTACATTTCAATAAAACTATTTAATAGCCTTCCGGATTCATAATATAAGAATCTATCCGACATAAAATTCAAATTTAAAATAAAGAAATTATTAACTCTCAACTGCGTGTACACAGTGGATGATTTTTTCAATGTAAATTTTTAATGTAAACTTTTAATTTGACGCTATTATATTCCATGGGAATTCTTAAATAAAGAAAATTTATTATTGACGTGATAACGTCTTATAAATTGATGAATCACCAATCTTATAAATTGATAAAACACCGGCTGCATGCACGAAAAAGTGTAACGTTCCTAAATCCTAACGTTCTTAACGCGTAACGTTCCGCCTGACCCTGCGCGTGCTTTTTGCTAATTTCTCGCTCAATTTAAATCAGATCGGTTTGAAACCAGTCTTAAACGAAAGAGGAGAACATTTTACATAGATTTCGTATAACAGAATTTGCCTAAACAGTTTTTTTATACAAATTTATATAGAAAAATAGCTGTATAAATGCAATGTTGTCTAATGCATGGCGCGACGCGGTCGGTCGTCTTTGTTTTCCGTACATGGAAATTAGAAGATAACGTATGTCTTGTCACATGAAAACGGCTGCATTTCTAATGTTTAATTCAATTTTTTGACATTAGTATTTTGAGAAATGCAACGCCTTCTAAGTTAAGTATTGGAATAACTAATTATTATTAGAACATAATACTTTGACAGTTGCAAACGTCACTTTTGACATTTCTTATCATTCCGACACCAAGGATAAGCGGATTGAAACCAAATTTTGGGAGGTTTAGGTTATGTATTACGGAATACGTTATCACGTAAAACTATCGTCCGTAAACCGACTTTACAGACAACCAATTTTTATTATTATTATGACACTAGATACTACAGAGATCTTCGGACTTCTGTCGTGCGCAATTTCAAGATTCTGGGTCCATTGAAGTACACACGAAGTCTGTAACGAGGAAACCTAGCTTCCTATGCTTGCTGTGTTTCGAGACGTACCGTTTTCTGGCGCACGCGAGATGGCGCTGCTATCACTACTTCGGTTCTTTCCTCCTGTTTTTGCCATAGCTACCAAAGTTGTTTAACTTCACAGACCTGCACACATGAACCTGTGTGCGTTACCCAGAAGCTGACGCCATATTGGTTCATGCGACAGACACCAGTCCACCGCTACGCTCGAGCTGGGTCTCCTAGTTATAAAGACTTCGTGGAAGTACACGATAGGCTTTGACGAATGTGATCTGGTATCAAAATTTGAAAAACCCTATCTTCTTAATGCATTTAACTAGAAGTTTGCATTTTTTACTGGCTTGATTATCTTCGGAGCTACTGAATCGATTGAAAATCCTGCTTTTAGAGGCATGTAATCGGCATTCAGCAGTGTGATATCTTTTCATTGCAGTGAAAAATTGGGGCACTAGTGACTTACATGATTCAATCGTTATTAATTTTATTTTATTACAAATTCAGCATGCGCAATTTTTCTTTGTGGTCACAGATGTAATATTTTTAAAAATATATATAATACTACAAACTCTGTGTGGACATATGTGCTATCATTTGGTAGCTTTTTGCACGGATTGTGGGAAAGGTCTCATTGTGAATCTTTAAGAATTTTAAATTTAAAGAAAAATTCTTTATTTGAAACTTAGTGATAATTTACTACATCAAATTGATTTATATTATTCAATTCATCTATATTCTATACTTATACTAATTGTATAAAGCGGTACATCTAGTTAATTTGTTTGTTTATATGTGTTTGTTTGTTCACGGTAATTCAAAAACTATTGACCCGATTTGAAAAGTACCTATTTTTCAATAAATTAAATTATCGACCAATTTTTCAGACAAATATATTAACAAAAAAATATAATTAATACATTAACGTTTCGATCCGGATTTGGATCTTCTTCAGAACTGATCTAAAAATATAAAAAGTAATTAATATTTAGTTTCTATTTATTTTTAATGAAATTCGTGAAAGATTTTTTAATATTAATGTATTAATTATATGTTTTGTTAATATATTTGTCTGAAAAATTGGTCGATAATTTTAATGATTGAAGAGTTCTAATCAGAATTGATCAAAGATTGAGTACCTATTTTTCCTAAAGGACACATGCTTATCACGGTACGACAAACAGGGGATGAACAGTGAGCGAAAAATGTAAAGTAGGTCCGAAATATCACATAAAATCTTTGAACTAAATATTCGTTATTTATAACTTCATGATAACGAAAATATTGCGGGCAAACCGAGGCGGAAAACTAGTATAGATATGGGGAAGGGGTAAAGGGGGTAATTATATCCTCCAGGAATAATAGAAAAATAAAACTGAAAATAATACGAATAGGTACCTGGTTAAAAATTAAAATTAAGAATTACATCTTGAAAAACATTTTTGTAAAATTATAGTTTAGGAGTTAATATTTTGCGTGACACCTTCCTTCATGAGTACTTTGAGTGATATTAATAAAATTAAAAAAAAATATTGATTTTTGGCTTTACTCCATCCAGAAAAAAAATATCTACGCCCTTGGATGAGCGAGTGTTTTGACATTTGACCAGTGCCCGTAATCAAACGGAATAATCTAAAATCTACAAGTTGGTTAAAAGGACCTGTTTAAAGAATGAGATATTTTTGTTTTGGATTAAAAATCCACAACGATAGGTTTGGCTTTAAATGGCAAGGATCTAAAATAAGTCTACTAAAGTTTCTCCAGAAATAAATTAGTGAGAAAAGTGTATAAAGCGTATTTCAAACAAATGTTCAATATTCATTTCTATTTTTAGTAGAATCCAATAATAAACTTACGATTGAATAAAATGCACGTAGTATCTGAAATAAAAGTAGTAAGTAGTAATTTAATATTTTTCTGAAAGCAGTCGATTTTACTCACCTTAAGAAAGAAACTTGATGAAACTGTGAAACATTGAAATACAATTACGTTCTTCGATTTTTGAAAATTTGCAATTATAAACACAAATGTTCGACTCAAATTTGGAAATTTCATCCAAATGTCTGTGAAAGCCGTTACGGAAATTTTCAATCGCTAAAAAATTCGAAAACATAATTTCAGACCTAATCACTAATTTAACTACTTATATTGAATTTTAATATAGTTTGTAGTTTTTAAACCTCTCATGCTGCCATGCATGACTTAAATATAACGTCTTAATTTAAATCCACTTGTGTATAAATGAACCAGCTGTTAAGCCTAAAATATATTATCTATACAGCCGTGAAAATCAAATTGAAATCGGTCCTGTGGTTTTCAAGTTAATTGCGAACGTACAGACAGACATACTTTATGTAATTGGATACTTACTGCCTCAGCCAAATTATCCAAAGCAATGCATTGCAGATAAAGTAGAAAAAATTTGATGAAATTGCTCGATATTGTACCCAAGTATTCAGATACTTTTGTGAAAACCTGTAAAACAATTTCGTAAGCCAAATAAAAAATGCGCATCGTTATATTTTTAAAACAATTGAAAAATATCTTACGAATAGATCCAAGTAGACTGTGGCTGCTAAACCAATCACGCGGAAGGTAGTGTGTATACTTATAAGGGACGCATAGTAATTGTTGAAGCAAATGTGCAATCTAAAAATGAAAAAAAATGGGTTCGTCAATTTAAAAAAAAAACAAAGCTGGTGTTATTTTTTGTTTCTATTGTAATATTGGGTTTGAGAGCGTTCGAGCGACAGAGTTTTTATGACTGCTCTATTACAAGTTTCTGGTTCTAAGGCTCTAATTTGAGAACTAACAAAAGTATTAGTCCGGGAGGTGGTATCAAAATTTATCAGTGATTTATCTTCGACTCAAATGTAATTGATTGAAGAGTTTAACCATTACTCTGTTCGAAATCGAAAGTCAGTCAGCGCGACCGCGGTGGGTGTGGGCGTGGGAGGCTGTGAAACTCGTCGGAAAAACTATGAAAAAAAGTGATAAATCTGCTGATGAAATTTGTTAGATTGTAAATAATTGATGATTAAACGTGAAAATACTCGTCAGTCACTTTCCCGACGGGGGAAACATCGTCAGTCAGAGGTTTGAAGTCATTAAAAGAATATCAATATTGCTCAGTGTTTGAATTTAAAATCGATATTTTTAGAACGAATAGTAGGAACAATCAATTACATTTGAGTCGGAGATAAATCACTGATAAATTTTGACACCACCCCCGGACTATATGTTCAATTTATTATTAAAACACTAATAATTTGAAAATACGATTTGACTCTAGATTCAAATAATCGTAGTTGACTTTACAGAATTCTGTTACAATATTGGAATTTAACTTTTTGAAATGTCGTAGATTCTAAGAAAATGGAAGTGATACCTTTCTATTTTCTGGCTACGCTCTAACCAATTTTTCAACTGCTTTTGGGTATCTCGCGTTTCTTGGCATGATATTATATCCGCCAGAACCTCGTCCAAAAGTTCGTACTGAAAGGCTACCATCGACATTAGACAAAAAGAAATGTTTTGAATCACTATTAGTCGCAGAGTTGCAAAATAAGCAGACATTAAATTGATCAAGAAATATATCTCATAGTTTGGTGACTTGGATATGCCAAACGGTAACCAAATTGGTGAAGACGGCTCTTTGGTTCCTTCCAAAATGTTCCTCAAATAATGACCAACTAAAATCAAACTAACACCCACGAATGAACTGGAAAACGTGGCCACTTCGACTATTCTGATATATTTATATCGTCGCTGATATTTTTTTGTGTATTGCGAATGATATTTTTTATATTCAAGTCGATTTTGTTCGACGATCTCGTCTAAAGTAGCCACTATTACGTCAATTTTGTTTTGTTTGAATCGTCCGTACATTACTGCAAACACTGCTTCAGCGACAAAACACGTCGCCGCAATAGAATATGTTTTAAGGGTTAGGTTTTCACATTGAAAGAATCCGATCATCCCGAGTGCAGTGTATACAATACACAAAACATCGACCAGAAAATCATAGATAATTTGCGAATAGTTTTGCCAAGTATTTTGAATTCGTACATTCTTTCCAGGAAAGTGGATTCCGAGAACCTTACAAAGAATGTTTTCTAATTTGTGGGTTTTTTGAAAATTTTGCATTTTTAAAGATTGTAGAACTACCACAACAAAACTATAGTACTGCAGAGCACGGGGTTACGCTAGGTTTTTAAGAGTTATTAGTGGGAAAATTGTTAAATTACTGGAATAATAATCAGAGATTTATTATTTATTATGTTGTCTAATGCACCAAACTTATACTTAACAAAGTGTACGAAGTGTTTCATAATAATTGATCACGTTTTACTGTCTTTCTGTAGCAGGACACAATTGCGTGTTTGATGATGTAATCGCCAATAATTTTTTTTTGTCAGGAACAGTCCAATTATTACGTAAGTAGGTTTGGAGATTTTTCTTATTTTTGATACAATGGAGGGGGGTAGAAAAAAATTCTCATTGAAGATAAAAATTGATTGAAGGAGATGTATTTGGTTGAGGAACAATTGAAAAATAAGCTTTACCGGAGTATCGCTTGTGGCCAACGTTTCGAAAAATATATTTTCATCATCAGGGTCTATTTTTTTTAACGTTGGCCACAAGCGATACTCTGGTAAAGCTTATTTTTCAATTGTTCCTCAACCAAATAAATCTCCTTTAATACATATTTTTAGAACAAAACTTTTACTAAACGATTAAAATGGAAATAAAATTAATAAATAAATAATCAAGTAAAAAAAGGTATCAATTGGATTTTGTTATTAAATAACTATTGAAAAGGCTCTATTTGTTAGTGGTAAAAAAAATGAACCACTCTCTTTCGTACTGCAGTATTGAAAATTGAAATCATTAAGTTAATATTTGTCAACTTACGATTAATTAATTATTCATCTATCATTAGAGATAATTACAAAATGAATGTTTATACAATATCGTGGGAATGTATCAATATTGCGAATATTGAAATAAGTACCGTTGCTTAAATTATACATTACTGAATTCCTCATAGATGCAGGGTCCACTCGTCGCTATATGATTTGGCGACATACGTTTTTTTTTATAACCAGAGCAGAGTCTCATTCTATTGATAATCTTAGAGTTCCGCTGTTACCTTAAATTATAGAATTGTTCATTTATGCCTGTGACAGTCGAATTTCTGTCAACTAAATAAAGATCTCAACCTAAAACTGGGCACAAAATATCGATTCGTATATATTTCAAAAAATATTTTCCCGTAAATTAGGAAATTTCCCATAATTTTTATTAGGATTAATAGTAGTCCTAAAAATTACAAAACTACGTGATCAACGTCCCGACAAACCTTGAAAATGACACCCATGTTGATTTTTAGACTATTTACCTCTTTCCACCCTCTAAAGGAGTTGTTTTTGTTGACTGAAGTAAACCTGTGCATTTTCGAATTGATACATCTATCATATATGATTTCTCCATGCAAATTTTAAATCCCCGTTATAAACCCTTTTAGGGGTTGAATTTTCAAAAATCGTTTCTTAGCGGATGTATACGTCGTAATAACTATCTGTGTGCCAAATTTCAACCCAATCCGTCCAGTGGTTTGAGCTGTGCGTTGATAAATCAGTCAGTTAGTCACGGTTTTTTATATAGGTATACACAAGATTTTCCTCGAATGCAGTGCCGGATTAATAAAAAGAGTAGGCAACTGCCTAGGGGCCCGTGCACGCATCAAAAAAAAAACTTTTCATTGAACGAAAATTTTATTTGAAAATTTGTATATGAAATTTCCCAACAACAATATTATTTTCTATTGTTGTTTATTGTAATTTATTGCATTTAACAAGATAAAATTTGAAATGACTACGTCACGTCTCATTTCTCTTTCCTGACCCATCAAAAAACCTGGATCATCAATTATCTATAAGCTATTCATTAAGACCATTTCGATAAAGCTAACGAGTCAGGTAAAGGCGATACTGCAGCATCTAGTCAAAGTAATCATGTTGTTACAATATCACATAAGACATTGAAGTAACAGGATGTCTGGAGCCGATCATCTGGAAGTTACTCACATCCCTTCATCAACTTGAAAAGACCTGATTGCATTGCCTAGGGGCCCGGACAGGGTTAATCCGGCCCTGCTCAAGTGGAAACTTCCTAAGTAGATTTGACACAGAAATCTTTCTATTCACGTGGGGTATTATTAGAAAGGATTTTTCTCTAAGGTTTCAAAGCTATGTTACGCGAGTTAGGGGCGTTTAAATTTTTATGCCAGTAGGTTATAAATTAACGTCTATTTTGGTTTGATAATTTGATAATCAGTTCAATTTAACAGTGTCTTTACCCCGTAAACTTTTCATCGTGACCAAAAAGTATAGGCGGTGCAAAAAACTCTTGTTAAGTAATTGTTAGTGATGCCACGAATAGTGATTTTGCCGAATACCGAATACCGAATATTCGGCCACGTTCTTGGCCGAAGCGCCGAATATTCGGCGGCCGAATGTTCGGCTAATTATTTGTACATTTCGCGGGTGACAGGTTACGACTTGTCCCATTACGGAGCGTGCGGTAGCAACGCTGCGGGCGTATTTGTTTCATTTGCGCAACTAGACCGTATCACGACACGCATTATTTGTTCATTGTTACATCAAATTGTGTTATTAATAGTCCTTATTACTAAAAAATATCACTGTTTGGTCACCAAAAGCTTTACAAACTAATATTATTTGAGAAAAAAATCGCATATTTTTGAGTATAATATGTGCGTTTTTCCCCATGATTTGATATTCGGTATTCGGCCGAATAGTACGCAACATTCGGCCGAATACCGAATATTAAAAAAAGTAGCCGAATAAGCCGAACACCGAATAGTAGCCGAATATTCGTGGCATCTCTAGTAATTGTAGGTGGGTAATGTTATTATTAGAACGCAGACATTACTTTATTTTAAAATGGTTGTCCATCGCAATAGTCAAGTTGTTCAGCACTTGAAGATATTTTTAAACAAGTACTTGACTTGTGTCTGTTTTGTGGAATAGCACCTGAACTTTTTAAGAAGTCCGCATTAACTGATATCATTTTTTATAATCCGTTCGCGTGAACGTAGGAGTGTCTTAGGGATGTGTGAAGGGTACCTCATATCGCCGAGAAATTAATGAAATTTTGCCAACTAAGACAGAATTTAAAGTTTCTATTGTATCCAATCCAATCGACCGTGATAAAAAGTATAAACTTATAGTCATAGTACCCGTCGGCAAAAATTTTATTGATACATACTCTCCCCAAACTTTGTATATGGCTTCATTAGGCCTAGTCTGACACCTATTTCCTCTACGACTTTTCTTGATTTTGGAGCGTTTTCCCTCTAAAGTTTCCGAAAGATGTCGTTTTGAGAACATGTAAAAATGTACAGATACTGTTTGTTTTTTAATTGGATAGCTTAAAAACTTCAACCAAAACACTAAAATAATGTTCTCTGACAAATCATAATATGAACCATTTAAAATGTCTGACACCTCGAATATGTCGTACATATTCGAGGTGTCAGACATTTTAAATGGTTCATGTTATTTGTCACAGAACATTATTTTAGCGTTTTGGTTGAAGTTTTTAAGCTATCCAATTAAAAAAACAAACAGTATCTATAAATTTTTACATGTCGTCAAAACGACATCTTTCGGAAAGTTTAGAGGGAAAACGCCCTAAAATCAAGAAAAGTCATAGAGAAAATAGGTGTCAGACTAGGTCTAGGCCTAATGAAGCCATATACAAAGTTTGGGGAGAGTATGTATCAATAAAATAATTGCCGACGGGCACTCTGACTATTATCTGTTAAACAGATCATTGAGGTGTGATTGAATAACCAACGTACGTCTTTTTTTTATTTTTTCAGGCTCATGTAGTTTCAGCATTCGAACAAAGCTTATCGAGTATGACGCAACGTTTACAACATTTAACACAAACGGCTGAAAAGAAGGTAAATTTGAGAGTTTTTAATTTCACAATTTGAAAATGACTGATCACTGAGCAATAAAAGATTGATATATTAACTTTCAATTGTAGATATTGCATTTCAATATAGTGTGGTTCACTTATTGTAGGTATTCTTAAAACGTTGATAACAATAAATACGATTGTTTTAAAGCTTAAAATTTAATAGCTGTTAATTTTTGATTCTGGTAGTTTTTTGTTACTTGCAGTTTCTAGTAACACTAGTAACAAATGATTGAGTGTTAAAAGTATTAATAATGGTCTTCCATGTGTTAGGATTCAGAATTAGCGGAATTACGGGCTGCCATGGAAAGTTTGAGAGCTCAATCGCTTCAAGCGGGGCTTTCGACTGGCTTGGCGAGACAACCGTCTTCTGATAGCGTTTCAAGTATGTCGTCCGCGTGTAGTCTTGACAAAACGGAGAAAAAGAAGAAGAAAGGATGGGTTAGTATTTTTAGCAAAATGTCTTTTTCCGAACCCATAAATGCAAACGTTGCAAGATTGTTGATAATTTAACTATTATTGTTTTCAGCTGAGGAGCTCATTCACGAAAGCGTTTTCGCGGAATGCAAAACAAACCAAAGTACAATCGTTAAGCGAAGGAGAAAATACCGAAACACCGACTCAACCGATAAATATTCCTCAGGCTTTGGTTGATGGTAGCGCCGAAGTGGAAGAATTACAGAAACAACTCAGAGAAAAAGATATGGTATTGACGGACATACGGTTGGAAGCTTTGAGTTCAGCACATCAGCTCGAAAGCTTGAAAGACACCGTCATGAAGATGAGGGTCAGTTTTATTTCTTATAAATTCAAAATTGGGTTACAATATTTCTAGGTTGGGTATCAGCTCTCTGATGATGCGAGACTGCTTTATCGAAATTCAAATATATTTAAAAGGACTGCTTGGTGCAATGGTCGGCATGCTGGCCTTTGTATAAAACTGTCCTGGGTTCGAGTTCCATCTTTGGTCATCAATGTTTTGTGATGGCGTTTAATTTTGATAATTGTCGAGCGAGTTTACTCTTCAATAAGGGAAACTATAAATTAGAAGCTCATTGACGGTTGATGTTCTTTATTTCAGAGTGAAATGCTCAGCCTAAAACAAAACAATGAACGCCTTCAACGAATGGTTGGAGGATCCCTTCCAGTCGATATCAGTGATCACGATTCCATATCCGAACCGCCTCCTGACGTCATAGCTGTTGACGATAACAGCATAGAACCCGAAACTGACGGAAAACGTATAACAATATCAGTTTATTTAGGTCAACCACAAACCTTTGACCGATATTATTCCGAACATTACGGTTCCGACGGTTCACATTCGGCACCAGAAGGATACGAAATCGCGGTCGCTTTTAAAAATATTGGAGCTTCAATGAGCTGGGCGCAATTAGACGGCATCGTAAGGAGAGCTTTTAAGCAGCACGTTGCCAGAATAGACCCCGGTAGTTGTTTGGGGCTTGGAAGCGATTCAATTGCCAGATATTGTTTGGGCGAAGCTGAAAGGTCGCCCGAATCACAGCCGCCTGATTTGTTACCTGTTGGATATGCGGTTGGTAGAGTTTCGACGTTGCACGTAATCCTTCAACCGGTTTGCGCTTTGGCGTTCGAAGCGCTCATTCCAAGAGGCGTAGCGCAAAGATTGGTGTCGTTGTTGGCCGAACATAGAAGACTTGTTTTGTGCGGACCTCCCGGTACTGGAAAAACGCATTTAGCGAATAGACTGGCCGACTTTCACGCGCAGAGCCAAGGAAGAGATCCTGCCGATGCTGTGGCAACGTTCAAGTAAGTAATAGGGTTATTGACAGTGGTTAAAATTAAATATAAAACTGTGTTATAATGAAAGTTTATGGTCTAAAATATCGTTTAGAATTATTATTTTTATTAAATAGGCGCGTTAAATATATTAAAATAAATAAATAAAATCACGATTTTTAACCTATGTGTCACGTGATTTCAAACACCAATCACAGCGCGTGACGTCATTAATCAGTCAACATGGCCGGTAGCTGTGTGCCACTGACTGCCATGTGTATTCGTTATCTCTGTTCAGTGTATGTTCTCTGGTGTATTCATTGTACTCTGTCAATCATATTAAATGCAACACTTTGTTGGTTATAATGCTATATGTCACGTTGTACCCGCTTGCTTAGTGTTTACTGATTGCCTACTGTGACGTAGGCAATCAGTAAACATGGCTGTCAAGGTCAATTGACGTTTTGGCGCAGAATTTAAAGTCAAAATAAAAAACAACTAATAATGAGTCAAATCTGTTATATTTATGAGAAAAAATATTTTTTACGGGTACATATACCTTTATTCTTTAATTTTAAATACTTTTTGAAATTTAGTCAATAACCCAATTGTAACGGTATTTGGATTTTGTTTTTCTGGAAATGTGTGTACAATTCGTTGATTCTTTTTCAGTGTTGATCATAAATCGGGGAAGGAGCTTCGTCAGTATTTAGCACATTTGGGGGAACAAGCGGCGGCCGGAGACAGTGCAGTTTTACCTTGTGTAGTCGTTCTTGATAATTTACATTGCGCCGGACCACTGGGCGAAGCCCTTGGCTCTTTGCCCCGTGCCCTGCCCTGTTTGGTCGGTACGATGGCCCAGGCGGCTTGCAGTACGACCAGTTTACAGCTTCAACACGGTTTCCGATGGGTTCTAGTTGCGCCGCACATGGAACCCGCATCGGGACTTTTGGGTCGTGTGCTGAGACGACGATTGTCGATTTTGGAACTTACGCAGGGTGAACGACCCGAATTGGCAGCTGTTCTAGGATGGTTACCGCGCGTCTGGCGTCACTTAAACAAGTTTTTGGAGACTCACAGCTCAGGAGACGTTGCAATCGGTCCCAGATTGTTCTTAGCGTGTCCGTTAGATTTAGACGCCGCCAAAGCGTGGTTCTCGGACGTTTGGAACTATTCTTTGGCACCTTATTTAAGGGAAGCTGCCAGGGAAGGGCTGCAACTTTACGGCAAGAGAGCTGCTTGGGTTGATCCGTCACAATTTGTTTTGGAAACGTATCCGTGGCCAGGATCTCCACCACAAAATTTAACGCGAATTGGCCCTCATGACGTTGGCCTCGAAAGTAGCTCTTCGACTCAACAGGACTGCGATAGTGATCCTTTGTTAAATATGTTGATGCGTTTGCAAGAAGCCGCCAATTATTCGAGTCCTCATTCAAACGATTCGGACTGTGCGAGTTTAGATTCGAATTTAACGCACGAAAGTTCGATCGGAACGGAATCGGTTTTATGAAGATTTTATACCATAAAAATAATATCAATACTTTTGACTATAAAATATGTTTTGATACGCCACAAAAATTTTATAGTTAAAAGTATTATTAACATACCAAACGATACCAATTATATTTTTCACATTTACTACTTAAAAAAATGAATGTGTTAAATTTTTTATGAAGTATGTATGTACATGTAAATAATTATTACGTATTTTTAAAAGAGATGATTTTTTTTGTTTTATAAAAAGACAGGAGCATAAATTTCGTTTATTTTTTGTGTCGAAAACTCTTATTAAGTAGTGCATTCTTTAAACTTTCTTATTCTTTCATTTTAGAAAACGAGGCCTATTATAGTAGCAATTCAGGGCAAACAGTTTAACGGCGATCTTCATTTATTTTTTCATAAACACTCAGTTGTTTTTTTTAAACAAAACTGAAACCCCATGAAATAGTGCTTTTAATCGCGATCTTCAATTTTTTCATAAACTCTCGTTTGTTTTTTTTATATTTTACACCAAGGCTCTAAAAAGTTTCAACTGAAATTATGACATAAAAGGAGAGCGCCTTAAAGCACATCTCGTGCAGCTAAAAACGGACACCATTTTGAATTTATTTTATACTAATTTGATTTGTCGCTAATTTGGTCGTAGTGAGAGATATAAAAATATTTATAATATATTTTTTAAAAATATCAAAAAATAAAAAATAAAATCTTTGCGTTCTTTGATAACTTGGATTTTAATAGTTTATAATAGGAAACAAAAGAGTAAACATTCAACTGCGCATTGAAAGGATTTTTATCAAAAATATCTTTGATTCACTATTGTCGATCAGGAAGAAGACACAACCTTTTATGATTGTACGATCTCAGTTGTTAAGCATAGTTTAGAATATCGGAAATTAATCCTTGAATTTCTATCGGCTTAAGAAATTGTTAGGTTATGGAACACCTTAAGTGTCATTTTTATGATTTTAGTCTGAATATATTTACATTAAGATATATCAATGATATTACATCAAATGTAAACATATAAAGAATTATAAAAATCATTGAAATGGCGTTTCCGTCACTTATTTAAAAACGTTACTTAATAAATTTGTAATAATTGTGTTAAACAGCGTTTTTTTAACCAGGATCCGCATGGCATAACAGTCAGCTATCTGTAACGTAAGTTCGGTCACCTGACAAACAATGGTGTTGTTTATACTACACACCATACAGAACTAAAACTTATGCAAAATTTACATTTAAAATTGTAAAAATTGACATATAAATAAATTCCTCAGTTTTATATTGACGGGAGTTCGCGACAATGTTGCTAATCTTTAAGGGGTCCGTTGTTTAGGAAACGCTGGCCTAAAAGAATACAAGCAACTCTGCTTTCAGTATGCGATTTTCTCGTATGCTTTGACCTTTGTACTAGTGCTGCCAGATATTAACGGATATTTTTTTTTTTTCAAAAAAAAAAAAACTTGTTAAAGATCTCTAATTATAACGTAGATCAAAGCAAGAGATGGAAGACATTTAAAATTAAATGGAATATGTAATTTTAATTTCCGTTTATGAGAATTAAGTTTCACGAAAATTCAGTGGCGGGGTCAGATAAAATAACATTAATTTATATCGATTTAGCGCCGAAATTATTATATTGTAAATGGAAGGAATAATAATTATTGGTGGGCATTTTTTAATGTAAATGTCGGATCACATTTCGGATCTTTTACAAAAAATTAATGTCCGAACATTTGGCAACACTGATTTATACTATTAGTCGTACTAATTGTGATTTTGTATAAACAATTTTATATAAACTTTTGTCTGAAAATTTGATAACATAAAAATAATTTTTATATAACGTATTATATAGTTTGTTGTTAGGCAACAAAAAATTCATCTCATCAGTTAAAAACATTGCATAAAATATTTGCAAATAAAGTGCGTGATATTGTAAAACCGCCGAACACCACTCTGCAATACCGCGTACCGCCATTCGCTTAGAAAATCGTTTGTTGTTTGAAATAACCAATCAAGTTGCTTTAAAATCGCATGACTGTTTGCGCGGTTTTATATTTTGTTTCCATACAAGGTATTGCAATAGCGACGTGATTCTACGAGGTATTGCAGTATGTTTGTCCGTTTATTGTTAAGAATTCAGGTATTATTTAAATAATTTTTTGTCATCTGTCATCACGCTGAAAAGAAATGCTTTAAAGAATGTATAGTGTATTTTTTTTGTGCAAAAAATAATCAAAAAATAGAATATTGTTTATTATTTAAAAGAAATATGTAAAGAATATATTATTAACTTGAATGGTTTGTATAATTTATATAATATAAAAATATTTATTTATTTTTTTTTGTTTTTAAGACACTTATCTTGTCATTTAGTAAATAAAAAAATATCAGATTTTAATAAAGTGCTCTAAAAAAATCTCAAATTTGGAAGTGCAATGCTAATAAAAAATAAATCGGGCGCAATTTTTTTTAGAGTTTAAATATACACGCTCAGTATTAATAATTTTCTGATATAATATTCTAAAACTTTTTCTAAATATTCATAAGACGAATATACTTAAGGTAAAAGCGCCAGTTCTTGACCGTTTGTCTGAGATCGATCGCTGTTTACACGTACTGATTGAATATATCAACGATTCAAAGCCATTACTCCTTTCGCCGATTATTTTTAATGTTTAATTTCATATTTCATTGATAATATAGTTTGTTGATGCAAAATATTAATTTTTAAGTGAGTTACACCTCTGTTGCTGGATGTACAACTGAGTTAAAAATTAATTTTTACTTCCTTGCGCGTTAGTGGAGCATATTATCGTTATAATAATTAATAAAACAACTTTTTTTTATTAATGCAATTTTTATTCTGTCAAAAACGGTCGACCATAGGCGAGGGGTCGATAACCGGCGCCTTAAATCAAAGAGAATAAGTGCACATACAATAATATTTGATTTTTGTACGTTAAGCTTATGAAAAACTAAATTTAAAATTATAAAAAAGCAATTTTATTAAATTACAAATAATTGTTCAGGCTGCCTCAATACACTGTGACTGGGATTTTTGTATATTTTTATTCAGATAAAATATGGACGACTTATACATAATTAAATATCGATCATTATTATCAAATAAAACGGAGTTTTTATTGGCTATTTGTTTTGTTTTTAAGCTATTGCATAGCTTCTATCGCGGGGTTTGAGCGCGGCGACCGAATCAAGAAATTCCGTAACGAAAAAACCTAACACCCCCCACTCCGACCGGCACAGCGGTGCGGCGTTGAAAGCCGTGCATCGTCTAACGTCATTTCAGTTCGGCAGACTTCGGCACGGTGTTTGTGTGCTCATAACTGCATAACTGCTCATAACTGATTCTATCTTTATTTGTGTATAAATGAATTTATATATAATACCACTATAAAAATAACCTAAATTATTTAGGTTATGTGCAGAGAAAGTATATATGATATTATATCTATATAAATGTACATCGCGCGAAATTCTATGATCAAACTCTTAATATCGTTCTTTTTGTTCAAACTTTTTGAATGAATAATTGTTTTGGTGTGTAATTACACTATTTATACCTTATTATTTATACCTAGCTATTTTCGTTTTATAGAGAAGAAAAACTTAAAGACCTAAAAAGAATATGCAATAGCTTTACTGCGGCAGTCCCCGAGTGCCACACGTATTTTTTTTTTATTAAATCAGGGTTGGGCGAAAAAAAAATTGTGAATTAATTCGGTGGTAAGGATAGGGAGACAGCAATTTTTTTCCCCAAAAATTCTTAAAATTGAATATATTCAAATAGTTGGCAAAACCAAAAGTGCACATCCCGCAAGTTTTCCACTGTATGATAAAAAAATAACAATTAAAAAATATTTTTAATAAATTTAAAAAGATTTAAAAATTTAAAGAAATAAATAATTAAAAATTAAAAAAATATTTTTTTTTAAGTTTGCAAAAATAAAAAAAATTAAGAACTATACATAATATAATATATAATTAATATCAAGTGGAATAAAATAAAACAAAATAAAAAGAAAAAATCAATGATATCGTAAGGAATCGAACCCAGGACCTTGCCCTTGGGGATCCAACGGCATAACCATTACACCACGGCTGCCTAATACGTGTAGTGGTGTTATCACGGTATACAAGTGTAGCACTTGTTTTATGGATTACACTATATTTGCACAATATTTTGCACATACCGCTAAACTAGCGGTATGTGCTTTATTATCGCTTTGTGCGTCAGAGCTGACTTTCGTTCATATAAGAAGTTATATCTAAGTTAATTTCACACGAAATCCATTCAAATTGAAGCTTTTTGAAAAGAGGAGATTCTAATCTATAAAACAGAACCATTTTTAAATCAATTCGAGTTCATAAATACTATTAAAATTGTAATTGAAAATCACAAACAGCAGTTGTCGGTTGGTCTGTACGTATGTACGTATGTACGTACGTCACGACTCTACAGATCGCAATTTTGGTCGGATTGCCTTGGGTTATATTTTATTCACTTTGTTTACTATCAGACCAGAACCCTATTTAAATTCACTAAAATGTGTTCAGTAGTTTAATTTTTATAAACAGTTTTATTTTATTATTTTTGACAGCTAATAGTTTAAAAAACAATATAATAATTGCTGTGTAAATATAGTGTAATCCATAAAACAAGTGCTACACTTCTATACCGTGATAACACCACTACACGTAGTAGGGCGGCGTGGCGTAATGGTTATGCCGTTGGATCCCCAAGGGCGAAGTCCTGGGTTCGATTCCTTACGAGATCATTGATATTTTTCTTTTTTTTCTTTTTATTTTGTTTTATTTTATTCCACTTGATATTAATTATATATTATATTATGTATAGTTCTTAATTTTTTTTATTTTTGCAAACTTAAAAAAAATATTTTTTCAATTTTTAATTATTTATATCTTTAAATTTTTAAATCTTTTTAAATTTATTAAAAATATTTTTTAATTGTTATTTTTTTATCATACAGTGGAAAACTTGCGGGATGTGCACTTTTGGTTTTGCCAACTATTTTAAACTATTAGCTGTCAAAAATAATAAAAAATAAAACTGTTTATAAAAATTAAACTACTGAACACATTTTAGTGAATTTAAATAGGGTTCTGGTCTGATAGTAAACAAAGTGAATAAAATATAACCCAAGGCAATCCGACCAAAATTGCGATCTGTGGAGTCGTGACGTACATACGTACGTACGTACATACGTACAGACCAACCGACAACTGCTGTTTGTGATTTTCAATTACAATTTTAATAGTATTTATGAACTCAAATTGATTTAAAAATGGTTCTATTTTATAGATTAGAATCTCCTCTTTTCAAAAAGCTTCAATTTGAATGGATTTCGTGTGAAATTAACTTAGATATAACTTTTTATATGAACGAAAGTCAGCTCTGACGCACAAAGTGATAATAAAGCACATACCGCTAGTTTAGCGGTATGTGCAATACATCAAATCTATTATTGTTGAATTCGTGCTTCAATAAGTTATCGTTTGACACCCTACACGAGGCCCTTTAAAAATATGTTTTTATTTTTCAGTTTCCAATTCACCCCACGAAATTAAATACTTCATATCTGTAATTGGACCACTACATTCTCGCTCTGTGCCAAATTTCAAGTTTTTAAATCAACTAGTTTCTGAAAAAAAAAAAAACAGTTGTGTGGTTTTAAGAAACCACGACGCAAGTGAAACTTTTATTGGATTGTAGGCGTTGGATTGTAGACACTTATCCATCACGATTAATTATAAAAAACAATATTCACATGAATACACGAATAAAAACATGTAAACACTGTACAACACTTGCCCGCATGACAGACTGACTATGTGTTATACATACTACACGGTCAGCTGATGCTAACCATGGGCGCCGCCATATTGGCCTTGGCTGCTCTACCGAGCGCCTACTCCGAACGCCTTTCACTTTACCCCTACTCCACGGCCGCCTGTAATGCGACATGCAACAGACGGCCAGAAAAATTCTGGGCGATAGAATAAAAGTTTCACTTTAAAAATCGCCTTTGACTGACAAACGGACGAAATGTTTTGTTTGCACGGAACACAAAAAATACAAAACTTATTTTTTTTAACCATAAAAATGGCTCATCCTAAATGTACCCCATCCGCTACTCTTTAGTTACTGGAAGGACACCGGTTGAAGAGTGAAGGGGGAAAAGATCAGGGTAAGACATTTTCAAAATTGAATTTAATATATTTGTTCTTTTATTTTCACGTTAAGCATTTTTACAAAATAATCGGGATTTCAAGAAGACACGTTCTAATCGAGCTAATGTTTTATTTACTTCATGATAATATATATCTTTATTAGTATATTGAAAAGGAAAAAAATCCTTCAATAATTTTGCATCCACAGCACCCAAAACTTGGAGGGCCGTCACGTATCAAACCATGAAATTCGTCAATCTCGTACATACAGTGTAAGTATTTCACAAGCATCAATGACATTATCTGTCGAGCGTCTATAATCCATCTATTTAGAGAGTATTATGAAAAATCCACCTATTTCTGCTGTATTTCTATACATTTTGAAACAGGTTTATAACACCAAATCTAATCGCAACACGATATAAATTCGTGGATATTTTTGATAAGTTATTAACGGAGGACAGCGTGGTGTAATGGTCAGCGTGCTGGCCTTTGAATCGTACTGTCGTGGGTTCGAATCCCACCTCTGCTCATGGATATTTTGTGTTTGTCGTTTAGATCCAGCTTTGATATTTAAATTTACTGGCCAGATACTAAGAAGTAGTGCCATCCCCAAGTGATATTCTCTTGTATATGTGCATAGGTATTAGTGATGTGCCGGATCGTTAAAAATGTATATCCGCGGATACGGATCTGAATACGGATATTTGGTTTCAAGATCCGCGGATACGGATACGGATCTTAACTTTCTTAGAGTACGCGGCGGTAAATATTACACATCGACCTTTGGAAAGAGACTATCTGTTATGGGAAAAAGTTATTGACCTCTTTAAGAGTTAACAGATTGTCTCTTTCCAAAGATCGATGTGCAATAACTCATTATAAAGATAGTTTTTTAGTACCTTTGAGTTATGTACTATTGGTATGGTACTCATTACGATAAATGTTTGCAATATAAAGGTGCCAAATACGATTTTAAAAAATAGAAAATAATCTGAATGGAATTTAACAGTTTTTCATTATTACCTAATCACGTATATATATAAAATTTCATCTATGAATTGAAAATTAATAAGGTAAAAGATCCGTAAAATATCCGCCGAAAACTAATGGATACGGATACGGATTTTTCTTCTCCCTCCGATATCCGCGGATACGGATACGGATATCCGGCACATCACTAATAGGTATGCTATATTATATGTGGATATATGCAACTGGATATACATTAATTTTCAATTTGTTCATAGTTCAGAGCTTATGCTTTCAGTTTCTACTTTCAGGTAATATTTTGTTGAGTTTGTACTTTATAAAATTTATGAGTCATTCAAAAATAATAAATAAAATGTTACACAACATAGATCGAAGATGTTACGTCAAATCAAACACGATCTTCAGGAACGGGCGTGTTTTCAGTCAGTATTCAATGTCGGATTTTTAACTGTGTTAAATTAATAAAAACTGTGGTGCAGCGTGTATTTCATTTTGATCGGTTTAGTGGTTCTCGAATTTTCGAAAATTTACGGTACCCGGTACATGAATTGTAAATTATAGACCCTAAGGCCTAGTTTATATTAGTTTCTATACAATTGTATAGGACTGTTTATATGATAACGCGCGTTCAACGCGCCTAGTTTATATGAGAGGCGTTCAACGCGCGTTGGCCCAACGCGCGTTTACAGCTTCTATACAATTGTATAGGACTGTTTATATGAAATCGCGCGTTCAACGCGCCACCAACGCGCGTTATCATATAAACAGTCCTATACAATTGTATAGAAGCTGTAAACGCGCGTTGGGCCAACGCGCGTTTACAATTTCTATACAATTGTATAGAACTGTTTATATGATAACGCGCGTTGGCGGCGCGTTGGTGGCGCGTTGAACGCGCGTTATCATATAAACAGTCCTATACAATTGTATAGAAACTGTCAACGCGCGTTCAACGCGCCGCCAACGCGCGTTATCATATAAACAGTTATATACAATTGTATAGAAATTGTAAACGCGCGTTGGGCCCGTTGAACGCTCTTCATGTGTGCTAGGCCTTAACATTTGAGATCATCAGCGTCTATTACATCTTTGTTATAGAGCAAAATTGCTAGTGTAGTTATGTAACTTTGGTGAGCATAGAAAGGACTGAATTTGCAGTGTAAAGAAGTGTTTAATTTCAGACTGTTTTGGTTTCAAAAGAAAAGTACAGTCATAAGTTCAGCAAAAGATCAAGTATGATAAAAACAGACAACAGGACGGTAAGTTGACGTCTTTTTTACTGTTAAAAGTGGCTTTTTAACTCATCCTTGTGTCCTGTCTTTCGACTCTCTATTTAACAGTCTCGTATACAGAATGTTCCAACGAATAATAGAATTCGCCACCTTTAGTAAGGTTATACCTGTCGAATATTGAATTTCTTGATAAAACGACGCATTTTTAGAGTTCCGTAGCCAAATGGCAAAAAACGGAGCTTTTATAATTTCCTCATGTCTGTTTGTCCATATGTCCGTATGTGACAGTTTTAAAACCTCGCCATATAATTGTGTAATGAAATTACAAAAGAAATCATTTAGGGGTAGCTATTCATTTATATAGGACGGACTAATGAGCACAGGCGCAGCTCTGTATCTTGTCTAGTTTCGGAGATAATCGAGTTTGAAATTTTCAAACTTTCTAATGCTCATAACTCCGAAACGAGAAGAGGTACAGTTCTGCGCTTGTGCTCATTCGATTCAGCGAACTTTTTTTTAAGAAATAAAAAATAATCTGAATGGAATTTAACAGTTTTTCATTATTACCTAATCACCTATATATATAAAATTTCATCTATGAATTGAAAATTAATAAGGTAAGAGATCCGTAAAAAATCCGCCATTAAACTAACGGATACGGATACGGATATCCGACACATCACTAGTTAGAATAGAACTACTTCGTTTTTGGAAGGCTCTAAAGCAGCGGTGAAAAGATAACGGTTCATAAACGCGCGCAAATTTTGAGCTACTCTGTATGTCGGTACGAAAAAAATGAGTGGGTGGCAATTGCCTTCTTATTATTGCATACGCACGCTAAATTTTCCGTTCTCAGTTGCACAAAGGACATCGAAATCGTATATATGCTATAGTCAAAGTTCTTAGGTTGCCTGGACAAAGCGCAAAATTGTCAGGTGCAATTTTTTTACTATTTCAACACCACGAGTGGGGAATAGAATTAATTTAGGTCAAAATTCACTTTTAAAAATTTTACAATGTTCTCTGAATCTAAAAAAAAAATTTTTTGGAAAAAGTCCGTGCTTCTGTTAGTCTGTGATACAGGTCAAACGGATGATTGGATAAAAACCAAATTTTGGGAAGATTTGCAGCAAATATGAAGAGCCCTATTGTAATAATTGAATTTTGAAGTGATTTGGTGCCAGGTTCGAATAGCGTTAGCTGTCGATGCCCTTATAAAAATATTTCCTTCGGCAGAACAAGAAAATACGACAGGTTTTTGGAGACTAGCAGTTGCCAATTAGTATCATTTTATTACAGGGATTCCTGTAACGAGCAAACTTTGTGTTGATGTAAACCGTCCAAGAAAATTGCTAAACTTTAATTGACTTTATCTCACACAAACACTAATATCCTTCAGGCGTTTTGAAAATGCTTATCTTAATTTTGCAAGAATAAGTTTTTGTCATTTATTTAGGTAATGAAATTATTAATGCACTGAATATTCCTTATATTAAATAAATATACAGCCTATACGGGAATAAACTGGATACACAATTCTATCCTGTACCATTTTTCACTGATTATTATTAATGGGGAAAAAATTATACGTATTTTTTCGTTTTCAAAAATATCAGTAATTAATAATAAGAAAAGTAGAAAATGTTGCGTTTTTAAATCCTTCAAATATGCATCTCTTGCGTAAGAAATTTCACTTTAAAAAATCTTCCTTATGAAAAAAATTGTGAGTAGTGCTCCGACCATTATTTTACCCACTTTGTCATACTTTATTCAGTACCTTATTTTGGTAAAAAAGATACTGGAAGATTAAAGGATGAATCCTGGTGGCATAGGATCGATGAACTAAGCAAATACTAAAGGTTTTTTTTATTGCATTTTATTGTCTGACGTTTCGGCAAACTTTATGCCATCTTCGGAGAATCAATAAATCATAAATCATAAAGTTTGCCGAAACGCCAGACAATAAAATGCAATAAAAAAAACCTTCAGTATTTGCTTAGTTCATCGATCCTATGCCACCAGGATTCATCCTTTAATCTTCCAACATTTAAACAGGATCATCATCACTCTAAATTATTAGTTATTTTTCACAAAAAAAGATACTGTATTGTACACTATACACACTACAAAAGTAAAACTGACATAATTGCAAAGAAATAATAATGACATCGATCTTTAGGTTGCAACGTACTTGTGCTATCTATGGCGTCAACTTAGCTTAATGTTCTACAGCCAGTTTTTATAGTATACGGTGTACCTACCTCGCGACACGTCTCGTTACATTTTTAATCCTAAGTAGAATAGCTGCGGCGAAAGATGAAGCCACCGCGTCATAGTGACGTAAACGCATTGCGCCCGCCTTCTAGCTTGCTATTGGCTGTTTCGGAGATCCATGTGCGTCGAGTGTTTATTTTTATTCTATCGCTATAAATGGATATGTCGAATTTATTCCACACGCCACTGTCTGCGGGCAAGTAGGCGTTCACTACCATATTATTGATGACGTACGTGGCTTCAACTCTCACCCTACCGTGTCAAAAAAAGTATTACTTCAAAAATCAAGATCATATATATTAATACGTTAAGGTTAAGATGTTTGCCTCACTTTTTAGAAAAAACCACACAATTTCTCCACATAAATTATATATCATTTGACAGATAATTGCTTGCTCTACTGACATCGACAACTAAAAAATTTATTATTGCTTTTGTTTTTGTAAATTAATTAATTAACAGCAACACTGAACAACGTCTGCCATCTGACGGCTTTAATTTTGAAACAACGTCAACACTTCGATCTGTCATCTGACCTTCATATTGTAATGCAACAAACACAATGCTGCATACTGCCATCTAACGGCTGTAATTTTGAAACAGCGAGCAACGCTGAACAACGTCACAGCAATGCTGCATGATGCCATCTGACGGCTTAGCTCAACGCTTTTGCTACTTGCGTCTCTATATGACAATTTTGGTACAATATTTCTTTTACAACAAAAAGAAGAACATTATAAGCAGTGTGCAAAATTAGAAACGAATTGAATACCTGCAATCATATTTAAAAAATAATTTTGTAAAGTGATAATTATTATTATACTTATTTAGTGCGAATAATTCGCACAGGTCACGCTAGTTATAAATTGTAAGACTTGTATTTTGAAACGGTGTATATACAAGTCCTGAAAGATCCCATAATACCTGTAAATCTGTAAGAGTATAATCAATCATACGTAGGTCTGTGATTGGCCGTAGCTGCGGTCACGTGGCCGTGCCGTGTGTCACGCGGCACCCTGCGTACTCAACTCACATAAATACACGCATGTTTCGAATATACCTGGACACGTGACACATCGTGTTGCACAACTGCCTCCGCTTATTAAGTCGTTATTATATTATTTTGATTTACATTATAATTGACAAAGTTTAATACAAACTGAAATGACCTACTTTGTTGGGAATTTTAGATTTTTATGCTGAAAATATGTTCTGTTTGTGGTAACCATACTGATACTATAGTTGGGTCCTGTTGTTAATTTAGAAAATATCGCCACTCACTACTCTAAAAAATTAAAAGAAACCGTGGGGTAGATCGTTTATAGTGACTATAAAATATTTTTAACAAAAAAATTGAACCGACTTCAAAATATGCACTAAAAAGTAAAAAATATTGCGAATTGAAATGTTTTGGAGTCGGTGTCAGCCAAAATGAAATCTATTCCGAGAACTAGAGACATGTAAGATTTAAATTGCTACTTTCGAATTCCGATGTGACACTGACTCCAAAACATTTCAATACGCAATTATTTTTTACTTTTTAGTGCATATTTTGAAGTCGGTTCAATTTTTTTGTTAAAAATATTTTATTTTTCTCTTTTTAGTGTTAGATATTTGACGGAGAAATCGGTGAACATACATAATATAAAAAAAACATTATGCGTGCCTTTGAAATTTGAGAGTTTCCCTCGATTTCTCCGGATTCCACCATCAGATCCTGACTTGGTTCCGATGGGAGCACCTCGGAAGTGCACTCTTTCGAATAAAGAAAGAATTTTGAAAATCGGTCCATAATTGACGGAATAATCGGTGAACATACATAAAAAAAAAGAAAAAAAATATACAGTCGAACATAGAACCTCCTCATTTTTTGAAGTCGGTTAAAAAGTGCGACCCTTGCGGTACACACGCCCAACTTCCCAGTTAAATACGTAACTACCAAACTAAACCGGAGAAATATTTCTCAAAAAATCTTAAAATACACTTTTCTGCAATCTTCACAAACAGGTAAAGGGCTACATTTTAAAAATACGTATAGGGTTTTTTTGTGAAATCTAAAATCTGGTAGAATTATTGGTTTTTCATAATTATCCCATTAACTATAAGAGATATGAATAAAAAGTTTCAGACAAATTTTGTCGAGTTTTAAATTTTACACAAAAAAGGTTCCTTCACTTTATCTCCTATCTCATAGTTCCGATTCATTTCAATCGCGTGTGAAGCCGCGGGTAGTCGCTAGCTGTAACTACGTTTTTGAGTACATTCTTTATTATATTTCGATACCAAACTTATAATAAGTTTAACAATTTATCTATATGCATGAATTGTTTTGAAATTAGGTACATAATTCCGACAATAATACGAGCAAAGAATACAACAATTCATTTTAAATAGCTGTATGCTTAAATAAAGTAATAATAAGCTTTGTATATAATAATATAGGGTACAGCAAATATTTTTTTATTTTTTAGTTATTTATTTATAAATTTTTTATTATAAGTAATATTAAACAATGCGTAATTAACTTTTGTATATATTTTAAATCACCACCGTGGACATAACTCTGTCCACAATGGACAAAACTTTATAATTCCCGCTTCTTTGGAACGCTGGGGGACGCGCAATGAACACAAAAAAATTCCAGCCAATTGGGCGACGGGACCATTCCAACTTCAAAAATGTTGACATTTGATTATAATAAAGAAAATAAAATTTCTGATATCGCGTGAGGTGACGCTGGTAATGGCTAGTATTCAATATGATATTAACTATTCGTTGCCATGGTTACCTACATAGTATGTTCCACGTCATGTAAAAATTAATCAAAGCATGCCTAACTAGTTTATTTCTGACAGATCCATAAAACAAAAGAGCGGTGATTTTTTTATTTTCAAAATATTTCCGAAACTATGAAGTTTAGAAAAAAATTTTTCTTACAAAACTTTCTTGAAAAAATAAATAGAATAATAAGCCGTTATGAAAAGTATACCATTATTATATAAAAAATACCGTTTTAGCATATATCTCTTCTGCGCATGCGCCGATTTTTCCTAAAAACAATAGAGTTCTTCATATTTGCATACCAAACATCCTCCCAAAATTTGGTTTCAATCCGCTCATCCGTTTGACCTGTATCGTGTTCACAGACAAACAGACTAACAGACGCACAGAGTTTTTCCAAAAATATGTTTTTTGGATTCGGGGGACCTCAAAACGGAAAGATATTGTAAAATTTTTGAAAAGTGATTTTTGACCTAAACTAGTACCATTCCCCACTTATGGGTTAGAATGGTCCATTTTAAATAGTTAAATAGTTAAAGGTTCACACACCTCTTGAGAGGTTTTTTTATTATTTTCTCGTATTGGTATGCACTTGGTATAGCTGTATACTTGACACTTGTGCGTTAATTAAAATAAACATAGGAAACATTTCACCGGAAGAACGTCATTCCCTTTTCTAAACATGCAATGATTACAAATTTTGGTTTGGTTTTTAATGAAATTTCGACATAGATGTAATTTATAGACTTCCTGGTAAGCTTATGTGGGGTGAGGTTGACGCGTTTATTTTTAATGTTAATATTTTGGTCTGTTGAAAAATGGACGAGCTTTATTTTACATACCTACATCATTAATTTTTTGCCACCTTCTTTTAAGAATATTTTGAATCAAAGGTAAAATCGGTTTTCACGAAAAAATATAAGTGAAAGTGAATTTTTATACGATTCTTCGAGAATAGCTTTGTTAAATGTGATCGAGAAGTCTTTAGGCTATTTAAAAAAAATTCGGTAAAATTTTACTTATTCGTCGCTTTCGATTATGGCAAATTTAGAACGCACCTTAACTATTACTTAAGTAATAGTTAAGGTAGTTAAAGTGCGTTCAAAAATCGAAAGCGACGAATAAGTAAAATTTTTCCAAAAATTCAATGTCAGGGTTATCGGATTACGTAAGTACCTACTAGTTGCTTCATCTATGACCTTATGCGTTGAATTTATGGTTAATTCGGTTTTACCCTGCTGATAATTGATTAGGTATTGTATATCAAAGCCATTTCGAGAGAAACTTACAATAATTATATCAACAAACTTACGATTTATAGTTTTGACAACAATTTTTTTTTGTGTTTGACTAAACAAATTATTTTCTTCTTTTATATTTCGGTTATTCAGAAATTTTTTATTATTCTTCTTAATCCTTTTTAGGGTTCTGTACCTCTGAATAAAAAAAATATTCAAATAAATAGAATTGTCGATCAATTTTTTTCAGACTATACCTATATTGACAAAAAAACGTCATCTTTTGTAATATTGATTTTTATTTTTGTCAATATATAGTCTGAAAAAAATTGGTCGACAATTTTATTTATTTGAAGAGTTCTATTCAGACGTTAATCAAAGATTAAAAAAAATAATATTATAACCCTTAAAGGGTTATTTTGTTGTATGCCTGTCCATATGTCGTTAAAGACCCTATTTTCAGGAAGTTGTAATTAATATCAAACACTAAGTTAAACCAACGTCATAGTCCTGTTAAAAATCAAGCTTCTCACTCAATGCAATAAAGAGATACGGTGTTTCTGAACATTACGTATTATAATGACTCACTGACTCTCTCATCAAAACTTATAGGGTATTTCCCGTCGATATTTCCTCTTGAAATTTGGCACGCCCAGGGTCTCATGACGCAAGTAAAGAAAATTGAAAAACATTAATTTCTACTTCTATGCGGAATTTCTTTAAATAAAAAAAAAATAAATATAAATTATAAAATGATACAAAAAAATAACATCATTGTTAGTGCAGTGTACCTCTAAACCTACTGCAAAATAAACATACTAGAAGAACTATATACATGGATGAGCAAATAATTATTTTTTTTTGAGAAAAGTTTCGAAATATCTTTTATATTAAGTTAACTAATTATCAACATTTTCAAAGTAATACTGTCATGGCGTGAGTTCTATTCGCATTTGTTCCTCTCTTATTTAATAATTATTTAAGTAAACAACAAAATGAAAAGTCGAATATTGCCATCGTTAAGTTACTTTTAACTCACTGTGTATAATGCCACATCTTCCCCTTTTTTTCTGAATATAGCTGACTATTGGATAAAGCTTTCCATGTTCTCGAATATTTTCAAGTATACGTCGACATTCAAAAGCTTTTTGTTTGTACGCTGTCTCGCTCATTTGTAAGCACTAAGCCACCATCTTTGTGACTGTATTTGATTTTCAAGCACTATCATAAACAAAAAAAAGTTTTTCTTTATATTTGATTTGAGATTCATTAAGACGATGCTGAGAAGACGGGTACACACTTTAAAAAATTGTTGAAATTATTTTTATTGCCGTCGTATTCAAGTTAATGAAAATCGATAAATGTACCCAGTCAGTTTTCAAAAGATAATAATTATAATACGCGCCACGGATCTAAACAATTCGGAAGCTAGTCACAAACAGCGTCGCAAAGGCACATTTTAGAGCCGCTGTGACTCCCACCACCTCTCAGTTACCTGCACGGAACGTGCGCTCGTCGGCGATTGGCCGTGATCGCTCGTTGCCTTTGTCAATTGTCGCTTTCCTGCTTTAAAGTACAGTCGAGTACGCTATTGTCAAGTTGTTATTGTTATTTTAGTTTTGTTGAGTTGCGAGTTTGTAGTTTTTCAACAGACTACAAGCGCAAGCCCGCATTCGTATCTAACTTCCGAGCCTTTTAGATTCGTGGCGCGTATTATACAGGAATTTATCACGTAAAATGTTAAAAAAGCTTAGAAATCATGTTTTCACAATTCACAAATAGCTTATGTTAAAGCTAGAAGCGATTTTATATTATATAAGTCAAAATTTTATGCAGATACGATAACCAAACTTCAGTATGTTGTTAAAAGTATTATTTTAGTTGTTTCTGGTCTTTGGTGGTATTAAATAAATAATAGAGGAACATTAAACTAAAAATTTCAGTATAGCGATACTAAGCCCATGTACGCCCGAAAGTTGGTGGATTAACCATTTAGGATACACCTCTAGTCAATCTGGTTTCTTTGCTCGATACCGATATTGTGTAGAAGTTCATTGGCGCTATTCTGTATGGTCAATGTTAAAATTAACATCGCTGTTAAAATCTCACTTCAACTTGCATGATGCTATAATTGGTTAGAGAGTGACGAAAAGTTAACTTCTTCCGTCGACCACAAGATAACAATGTTAAAGGCAAGGTGAATATAACCTAGTTTTGAAATCTCTTGAGAGACTTTGGAGAACATTTAATTGCTTCAAGCGTATAAACATTTATGGTACCTATAAACTAGCTTTTGTCATACGACGTGTGCAATTAATAATAATTAATTAATTGTAAGTAATAACGAATTACCACTGGAGCTTTTACAAACGGAGTCATTCGCATTTATGTCGGATCGAAGACCGTTTTTGAAGTAAAACTTCTTTACGCACGTTTGACTTGGGGAGTAAGCTGGTGAATGCGTGACGAGAGCCTTACGAAAAGTGAGATCATAGCCAGTTACGTTTCGTATATCTATGACACAGTGCAGGCCTATTGTCTGTATCACACTGTAGGAGCAAGAGAGAGCAGTGCGCGCGCACATTTTCTTTCTCTTTTCCTCTCATAGCCAGTGAATGAAATATATATTATATATCTCAGTCACTAATTCGTTTGCGAGTTTGCTAGCGGTGATTTCTTGATTATTTCGTAATTTCATTTCGTTCTTGAACAATTTTATATAAATATGTATACACATATGTATATATTATACATTATATACATATATATAAACATAATTCAGTCGTGTGGTCTAAAGCATAGGTACTCGTTTTTTTATGTATCTAGGACCGAGTGAATTATATTACACAGTATGTGAAATTATGTTGAAACGCCCGCCAGCGAATTTCAACAGTCACACGAGTGATAATGTCATCACGCCCGAGATATATCCTTGCACGTAAAATAGCTGGTTTTCACTTCATTTTCAAAAGTGTTTACAGTTAACTTTTGAGCAAACTTCATTTCTAATGCTGGATTATATATATATATTTATTTATAAAATTGGAGACCAATTTTGGAAAGTAAGTCGACGAAATTACGGTGACGATTTACAAATTCGGGCGAAGCCGGACCGGGCCACTAGTATCAAATATAGCATAGTTCATACGGTATAATCTGGGCAAAATCAATTGAATACTTTTTTCGTTTTCGATTTGAGGTTTGTATGCAGCCGACGGGGCCGAGGCAGGGGGGGATCGGTGAATTCAGAAGGTCTATTCCCCAGTTGCTCGACACAATGAGACCCAATTTTCCACAGTATTAATAATAAATGTTGACGTCACTTGTTACATATCTTGTATTCATAATGTTACAAAGCGCTTATGTACCTATATCCACTTTTTATACAGGGTGTCATAGAATTACGTTGGATTTTTTTTGTGAAATTTTGTATTTAAAAGTCTTTTATCAGTTTTGAGTTTTACCAGGTTATATTACTGATCAAAGTTAAATAATAGTCTATTGTGCGACTAGTGAGAGAAGGAGAAGATTCCATGAGCGTGAAATTTGCGGTAACACATAATACTTTATTCAACTATCGCGAGTAATATGTAATTGGGGCTCTGATAAAAGAGGGAAAAATAATAAATCACTTCATTGATTGACGTACCCACCGCCCTCGATGCACACAAGATGGCCCTGACTTTCGCTGAATTGCGATGCTGTTTTCATATATATAAATCGCTACCGAGTTCCTATTGGTCCGGAAACTATGCAGTAATAATTCTTTACTGTACAGTTTCGGCTCGCTACCGCGTTCCTATTGGTCCAGAAACTATGCAGTAATACATTATCGTACAGTTTCGGCTCATTATTAGCACTCTACGCGTTAACATGAAGTAGTTTTATATTTCTCCCGAATTTAGCAGGGCCCCGAAATTATATATTACTCACGCGTGTTGAATAAAAACAATTAATCCTTTGTACTCTGAAAAGAACTGATTCCGCTGTTTGTATGACACCTCTGTTATTAAAAACAAAATAAATTGAAAAGTTTAATTGGCGCTAGATTCAAATAATCCTGGCGCTTGGTGGCCTGAAAAAACATACTTTAGATTCGAATACAGTGACAGACAATTTTTTTTACTGCTGACAACATTTCATTTAGTGTTTCTTATCATATTTTATTTATTTTATTAATATAACTGCTGTACCAATATTATGATAACGTTTGTTGACTCAATTTAGAGTAAATTAATTAATTCCTCAGGTACTATACCCAGAAGTCGAAGTGGAAGAACGTATGGCACAAGGTCGATAAAAAGCAATAGTGATAATAATTTTTAAATATTATTAGGTAGGCTGCATTGCTTTTTTACACGCTTTATATATATTTTTTTTATATTAGTTTCACTTATAAGTTTGTATGTATGTTTGTTTGTAATCTCCATTTGGACTACAGCAAGTGGTTTATATAGTGGTATAATATGCCAGCACTGTAAGTACAGTGGGTAGCCGTGCAGTCTAAAGCACGGGTCTTCGCTGACGTCAACTCTCGGAATCACGGGTCGTGGGTTCTAATCCCGTCCACGCCGAAAAAAAAATTGTTTTTTTTCGGCAAATTTTTGACAATAAATCGAACTAAAAAGTGGAAAATAAATATAGTTTAAAAAAAACTAAAAAACACGCTTTATATCAAACTAAAAAGTAAAAATTTTTTTTTTAAATAAGCTTAAAACAATAATGAATAAAAAATACTAGTATTATTGTGAAAAAAGCGTAGGGCGCTCGATATACGAAAATGTGGAACAAAGCGCCCCACGCTTTTTTCACAATAATTTTTTATTCATTATTGTTTAGAGCTTATTTTAAAAAAAATATTTTTTACTTTTTAGTTCGATATAAAGCGTGTTTTTTAGTTTTTTTTTAAACTATATTTTTTTGAATTTTTTACTACATTTAATAGTTATACGTACCAAATAAATTATTGGAATATATTCTAAATTACTGGACACACTGTATTAATATATATTATGTAAGCCCGTTCTATTCAATTGAGCTAATATAGAATATACCGCATGTTGACTGAAGTAGGGATACATTAACTGTGTTTACTTTTAGTATAAGTATTAACATTCTAACTGTTACTATCTATCAATCTACCATTTACAAATTCAGCGTCACAGCACACTTGGAACTTAGCAGCGAATCTAGTTGTGAAATCAGTCTCGTGTGCAGTGGGCTTTATCTCAGTCTTACTGTACTTGTTGAACATTTGAAATTTTCTCGCGTTTATACATTATATTAATTGATAGTTTGATAATTTATGCATGTGACCACACTGCATAACTTTGAAAGTGCAATACAATAAATGTTTGATAAACGCTGACGTTGAACTACGAAATAATTAATTAGATTCTGAAATTCTCATAACTCAATTACTCTTTTTAAAAGCACCTTGACGTTTGGGGCAGGACCGTATCTGAAGGGTCTTTTGTGACGTTAATAAAATAAAACAGGGCACCTGTGGATGCTATTCAAATTTGCGTCATTCTTGAAATTTCTGACGTCGTAAATAAAATTTTGTTCTAGCCCCGATCCTGTTTAGAGAATGCGTATTTTGGTCTCATTCTTACGTAGACTTACAGAAATGTATATCTACTAAAAAATACGTGCAATAATGATATAACACGTTTTTAAAAAAATACCTGAAATAGAGATATTACACATATTTTTTTGTATATATAAAGCATGTTTCACGATAAAAATCAAGGTTATAAATTTTTTTTATACAGAACAAAAAAGGGAAAAGCTTCCTTTTTTTACACGCTTTATATTATAATATTAGTTTCACTTGTAAGTTTGTATGTATGTATGTTTGTAATCTCCATTTGGAGTTGGTTTATATAGTGGTATAATATGCCAGCACTGTAAGTACAGTTGGTAGCCGTGCGGTCTAAAGCACGGGTCTTCGCTGACGTCAACTCTCGGAATCACAGGTCGTGGGTTCTAATCCCGTCCACGCCGAAAAAAAAAATTGTTTTTTTTGACGTGATAACGTCTTATAAATTGATGAATCACCAATCTTATAAATTGATAAAACACCGGCTGCATGCACGAAAAAGTGTAACGTTCCTAACGTTCGTAACGCGTAACGCGTAACGTTCCGCCTGACCCTGTGCGTGCTTTTTGCTAATTTCTCGCTCAATTTAAATCAGATCGGTTTGAAACCAGTCTTAAACGAAAGAGGAGAACATTTTACATAGATTTCGTATAACAGAATTTGCCTAAACAGTTTTTTATACAAATTTATATAGAAAAATAGCTGTATAAATGCAATGTTGTCTAATGCATGGCGCGACGCGGTCGGTCGTCTTTGTTTGCCGTATATGGAAATTAGAAGATAACGTATGTCTTGTCTTAACATGAAAACGGCTGCATTTCTAATGTTTAATTCAATTTTTTGACATTAGTATTTTGTGAAATGCAACGCCTTCTAAGTTAAGTATTGGAATAACTAATTATTATTAGAACATAATACTTTGACAGTTGCAAACGTCACTTTTGACATTTCTTATCATTCCGACACCAAGGATAAGCGGATTGAAACCAAATTTTGGGAGGTTTAGGTTATGTATTACGGAATACGTTATCACGTAAAACTATCGTCCGTAAACCGACTTTACAGACAACCAATTTTTTTATTTTTTCGGCAAATTATTGACAATAAATCGAACTAAAAAGTGGAAAATAAATATAGTTTAAAAAAAACTAAAAAACACGCTTTATATCAAACTTAAAAGTGAAAAATAAATATAGTTTAAAAAAAACTAAAAAAGACGCTTTATATCGAACTAAAAAGTAAAAAATATTTTTTTTAAAATAAGCTTAAAACAATAATGAATAAAAAATACTAGTATGAATTGTGAAAAAAGCGTGGGTCGCTCGTTGTACGAAAATGTGGAACAAAGCGCCCCACGCTTTTTTCACAATAATACTAGTATTTTATATTCATTATTGTTTTAAGCTTATTTTAAAAAAATATTTTTTACTTTTTAGTTCGTTTTTTAGTTTTTCTTAGACTATATTTATTCTGACTTCAACCAGCAGTTGGGAGGAAAGAGTGAGGGAATCGTTTCTCTCTCTCTGTCAAAGCGTCATACGCACTCTGTACGCATGTGCAGTGCGTACTTAAAATTTCACACAACCATTTCCTAATCCTGAAATATTAAAATCGTCAACAAATGCTAGAACCTAAGAAGTTTCACTTCATACGCGCGAGACTCTTGCCAAAACCTGGCTATTAAATAACTGTTACAACTAAGATAAAATATTGCATTGTTAGGTATTAATAATAAAAAAAATGCCCGATAAAGAAAAATAGAACATCTAATCAAGCTGTTTAAACAAATAAAAAATAATATTTATGTTGAAAATATCAATTAGTGAATTTCATGTACTTATCATAATTTATTGTTAGTCTAAGCAGAGCGGGCTTTTACGTACTGAACAGTACATTGTGTTACGAGGGCAGACAATCGGCAATTGCAAACGAGGGTGATGTTTACTCGCAAGTGCACAACGGATTGTTTGAACTTGGTTCTAGTAGTTCCAGATCTCAGGACTGATCTTTGTTATTTATTTTTTTTAGTACTAGCTCGACGGCCACTAAGTCAGTGGCGTTACTTGTAAAGAGAGAGGGGTTTAATACTATTTTTTTTAGTTCGAAACTTTTTTTGGACGACACACGACGTTTTACGACCATGCTGGATTCAGCGTGTTTTTTTTTCTATAAGCATGATGCTTTAGCCAAAGTTCCGACAGATTTCGGTTTTCGTTAAAAATCTCATTTTTTTGAAGGGGTATGCCTTGAAAAAATCGCGAAAATCGAATTCTTTAATATACGGTTTATTCTATTCATATCCATGTTATTGAATGACTGTAAATGTTCATGGGTATTTGGATTGACAAAACAGTTATTATTTAAACAATTCGTACGACGTTTCGTCTCTCTAGAGACTTTTTTTACAATTTTTGCAAGATTGAATTTATTTATAATCTGAATTAATGTAACATAAGTTTTTTGCTTTGTTAATGATAAAATTTTTGTATTTTACTTGTATTGTGGATATTATATTAGAAATTAATGAGTTAGTTATAGTTTCATGACTTTTGTACTTGTAAAATAATATTTATCTATTGTTTTTTGTATTCTTGTTACAGTACCTGAAGAAGTCTCGAGAGAGACGAAACGTCGTACGATGATATTAAAGAATTGTTTAAATAATAACTGTTTTGTCAATCCAAATACCCATGAACATTTACAGTCATTCTTTAATATACTTTTGAAACTGAGATTGCTTATAGAAAAAATTACGCTGAATTCAATGAGTGTAAGCAGACGTCTGTATCTCTTTTAGTTTGGAAACTACGGCCATTCGGAGATTTTATATGATTTTCTGAAAACTATAAACGCAAATAACTTCTAAACCAAAAGACATACAGACGTTTGTTTGTGCTCATTGGATTCAGCGTGTTTTTTTTTCTATAAACATGATGATTTTGCCACAGTTCCGAAAGATTTATTTTAGTCAGAAAACGCATTTTTTTGAAGGGGTATGCCTTGAAAAAATTGCAAAAAATGAGTTTATAGAGAGAAACACGTGGGTCATCTAAAAAAGCCTGCGTGCAGTCTGACCAGCGTGTCATAGGTTGGCCATCACTGATCTAGAATCTTGATAAATATCTTTTCATCGTCTAAGATAAATATTAATATAGACATTATTCTCAAATTTTTGAAATAATTGCTAAATACGGATCTGTATTCAAAATATGTTATTGCAGAATATAAAACAGGTGAAACTTAACTACACTGTAACGATGTTCTGTTGTTTTTAGTTAACTGCAGTGCAATTTGACTTGAAATAATGTCGTATTTATCGTCAATACTTTTTTTTCTTATGTTTATTAATCAGTCCTACGGGGTCGAAATAATCGTATCAACCGAATATGGAAAATTGCGCGGGAAAAGCGTGGAATTCTCAAACGGATCGGTTTATTTTAGTTTTCAAGGAATTCCTTATGCGTCTCCGCCCCTAGGAGATCTTGCATTCAAGGTATGTTCTTATTTAACTCTCTGTCCTAAAAGGATGACTTTAAGTTTTGAATTATTTACGGATTACACCTATCCCCCGATTTACACGGTAGATACGTTCCTGAGAAAAACGTGTAAATCGAAAATTAAAAATTTTCAAGTCAAAACCGTGCAAATCGAAAAGCTTGCAGAAAATGCACAATTTTGCTATTTAACAGTTGTAATTTTTTTCAATATTTTTAGGTGTACACAGAAATAAAAATAAAATGCATTGACAGGTTCTGAAACTGTGAAACTTTCATTCAAATACAATTTTCCGTAGATAAAACTTTAATTTTATGCGAAGTAATACAGACATAGTGTGCGTGTGCAGCAAGTCAGCACATAAGCTCGGGATTCCCCGTGAGATGTGTACACAGCGCACGTGTTCAATCACAGTAGCATTTAGTAGAGTGCGATAAAAACCAAAAAAAACTTATTTGGAAAGCCGTGTAAAAGCGAAAACGTGTAAAACAAGTACCGTGTAAATCGGGGGATGGGTGTATTTATGTCTAATTAAATAAAGATTTTGTCGTAGCCTCCCGTGCCACCAAAACCTTGGACAGGCGTTAAAGATGCTTTGAAACCGGGAAATCCTTGCTCTCAACTAGTTAACAACGTTTTATTGAAAGCTTCGTCCCAGGATTGTTTATTTCTAAACGTATATACACCAGAAGTGAGTAAATATTCGCGTCAATTTTAAATAATTAGTTCTGACAGACCTTTGCATAATCGTTAACATTTCAGAAACCTACGGCAAGAAATGTCACTCTGAAAGATGTTATGGTTTTCGTTCACGGTGGATATTTTATTGAAGGTTTCGGAACCGACGATTACGGTCCCGAATATTTATTGAAAGATAACATTGTTCTTGTTACAATAAATTATCGCCTAGATATCTACGGTGCGTGCAATTAATAGTATATTACACCACAAGGGCCCAGGGGCGGATTTCCCTATAGGCCTAGGGCGGCAAAATTTAGTGGGCGGCAAAACTTAGTGAGATTTTTTTTCTAGTACTTTTTAATATCCAATGGCACCCAGCTATAACGAAAAAGACTTTTTTGTTAGACTTTTTTGTTGTGGAAATGAAAGGTTCTTTTTTTTGGCTCTTCTATTTTGTACCGACACACGATAAAATTTAGCAAGAAGCTAGGTTGTTAAGAAAAGGTCATTCGTTTTTTTTTTGCTCTTCAATTGTGCACACGACAACATTTTTTAAGGTAGGCTTTTTAAGAAAAGGTCATTTCCAGGGAGTAGGGAGGGCGGCAATCTTCTGTAGGCAGCCAAGGTATTAAATCCGCAAGAGCCGAAAGTGTGATATTCTATCACTACTTTCAAGTAGTGTGGTGTATACTATTTTTCTTAATACCTCGGTCGTACGCATGCTTATTAAATACATTCATTAATTAATTACTTATTAATTACATAAAAACACAGATAAATTCCAAGCAAGCAGCTCTGAGGTTATACTTAAAAATACGAATGACAGCTATTCGCGACTATTAGGGAAAATGTTATAAGGGTTGCTATGGAAACTTCTAAACAGCAGTTGATTGGTTGTTTTCGATTTACTACCGCCCGAACGTACGAGCTTCCCGCATCGGGGCGTGTAATCCCACCAATGAGTAAGTGTTAGACTTTCTGCCTTACAATTGATGCCGGAAGTATGCACTCTCGATCGAGGTATAAAGAAAAATCCATATAGATATTTTTACGTAACCTGCGTAGATTTTTGTACCACATCCGTACGTATCTTTCAGGGTTCATGAAAACTGAAAGTTCATCATTGGGAATCCCGGGTAACGCCGGACTAAAGGATATGATTGCTGCTTTGAAATGGGTTCGTCGAAATATTGCCAAGTTCGGCGGTAACCCTGAGAGCGTAACTGTATTTGGACAGAGTTCAGGCTCGGTTGCTACTCATTTGCTGACGCTTTCTCCTTTGACAAAAGGGCTTATTAGTGCTGCCATCTGCGAAAGCGGCAGCGGAGGAAACTATTGGTCGTTATCGTTAAATAATTCGGTGGTGGTTTTGGCTAGACGGTTAGGATATAACGTTGATACTGAAGAAGCTGCAGTAAAATTTTTGCGTGATGCCAATCCTGAAACTGTTCTGAGAGTACGGCAAGAAATTGGTATCTCAAGGGTTTGTGTTTTATTTTCTTCTAAATAACCCTTTGTTATTAATTAGTAAACTGTTAACAATCTATTCTTTTCTATGAGACCTCTGCATCTGTGCGTAGATATTTAATTTACTGGTCAAGATTTAGCAGTAGACAAACTGTATTAAATATTTGATGACGGAAAATCAAATTTGAGCAACCGGCAGAAATGTTTTGTTATTTCGAAAATTACAAAGAAGTTTAGCGCTTTTTGGTTTTTTAGGGGTTAGACGGTCGTGGGACTATAGGACCCGTACTCGAAAAAGAAAGTCCCGATGCGTTTTTGACGAGACAACCGATTGAAATTATCAAGGAAGGTTTATTCAATGATATACCTATTATAGGAGGTTTTAATGATGCTGAAGGAATTTTGAAGTTGGGTCCATTGAATGATATTGAGTCCTGGTTTCCGAACACGATTGAGGATATACAAGGACTGCTTCCAAGAGATCTGGATGTGGGATTTGGTACCGAAAAAAATAAAACGGCAGCGAGTGAAGTTCGAAGTTTTTATTTTGGAAAAACCAACGATACCAAATCTAAAATTAATGCCTTTGTATATGTACGTACTTTACACCGACAAAATGTCTTATTTTGGTCTGGTATCAATTCGTAACCCAGATATCAAATTTTTAATATTTTTTTATGTAACCAGAAATTATAAAATGGTATGCCCTTTTTCAGTTGCAGTCAGATATGATATACATTTACGGAGCTCATCGAGCTTTTACTCTACAGTCTAAAAAGGCGGTATCTTCAATATATTTGTATAGATTCGCATATGATTTACCGATAAATCGATTAAAAGCATCTAGGAATATTACTAGCAAAGTTGAAGGTAAATTTCGAAATAAAAATGTAGTTAAACTTTTTAACGAATTTATAGCTAAATTGGAATAGAATTTTATTTTTACAATCCGTTGTTAGAGAGAGGGGCTCTATTAAGGGTTTGGGGTCTTTTGCGGCATTGGGGCTCTTTGGATATCTATCCCAGAAATTAAAAAAACAGTTTTTGAATATTGATGGTTCCCAATTCTTGAAAATCTTGACAGTCTTCTTATTGGAAAGGAAATACATTAAAATTTTAAGATGTGAGATACATTGCTTGTCAGATCAGGTCATTATTTATCGTATTACCACCATTAGAAGGTTTTGTTTAATTTGGTTAATAGGTGCTGCCCACGAAGATGAATTAGGCTATTTGTTTCCAAACAAAAATCAACCAGAAATTGTTTCGAACAGTCCAGAAGATGTCGGTATTCGAAGACTGACCAAGTTGTGGACGGACTTTGCCAAAACAAAGAACCCGACTGTTTCAGCACCGAGCAGTCTTCTTCCCGTAGTTTGGACACCCCTCTCAAAGAATTCCGCTGCTTGTTCGACTAATTTTTACAATCTTAATGAAACACTTGTGAATGGAAAGGTACTTCCGGAATGTGAGAGACTTAAGTTTTGGGACGAACTGTACGAAAAATATGGAAGAAAATATATTGTTGATTAATTTACTTAAAACTGATCAAATAAAAATTAATATATGCTTATTTAGATTATTTTTTTCTTGGGGGCCTCACAGAAAATACAGTCAATACAATCTGGTGAAAGCTAAAACCTTTTTATTAAACCAATCGTTGAATGTTTTTTTAAATAAGTATTTATTTTTTATGTAAACACAAATTATTATTAAAATTATAGTAATAGATTATTGCCTACATTTTCGAAACTACTGAGCTTAAAATTAAAAAAAAAAACTAGTGTGACCTGTGCGAATTATTCGCACTAAATAAGTATAATAATTATCACTTTACAAAATTATTTTTTAAATATGATTGCAGGTATTCAATTCGTTTCTAATTTTGCACACTGCTTATAACGTTCTTCTTTTTGTTGTATTACAATATGAAGCTCAGATGACAGATCGAAGAAATATTTTACTAAAATTGTCATATAGAGGCGCAAGTAGCAAATGCTTTGAGCTAAGCCGTCAGATGGCATCATGCGGATTTGCTGTGACGTTGTTCAGCGTTGCTCGCTGTTTCAAAATTAAAGCCGTTAGATGGCAGTATGCAGTATTGTGTCTATTGTATTACAATATGAAGGTCAGATGACAGATCGAAGTGTTGACGTTGTTTCAAAATTAAAGCCGTCAGATGGCAGACGTTGTTCAGCGTTGCTGTATAAAGCAATAATAAATTTTTTAGTTGTCGATGTCAGTCGAGCAAGCAATTATCTGTAAAATGATATATAATTTATGTGGAGAAATTGTGAGGTTTTTTTTAAAAAGGGAGGCAAACATCTTTAACCTTAGCGTATTAATATATATGATAGGAAATATAGTGGCTTCACTCATAGCTTACAGAAAAACCTAAATGGAAAACGGAACGGCAGGCGAGTTCAGCTCGCACTTGACCGGTTTTCATATTCCATTTCTATGGCTACTTAGGCAATAATTTGTTTCACTCATTTATCAGTGTTTTTCGTTTCTTTAGTTTACCCTGCAAATCGGTGAAGTACCGCGTAAAAAGTTTCACTTAAAAAAAAGATAAGCAACGTAGTAAACAAGATAATGAAATCGATTCAAGAGTTCAACAAATTCTTTATGGAACAATTTAATCAGCGTTATGTTTAAAATTAGTAAAAATAATAACAATAAACTGAAAGGATGAATGAGTGCTAGGCCTGGAAAACCTTGACCGTTCATGGACGTAAAAATATAATTTATATTTGCTTTAATAATTTTATTTTTAACGAGTCTTTTGATTTTTTCGTTATAAAATCTAATTTTGAGCAAATGTTAATAATGATTTAATTTGCTCTTAAAAATTAAGAATTTTTTTAAGCAACATGTGATCAAATTGACAGAAATAAAAACACAAAGTCAATGAAATCGAAATTTTCAGAGATAATCTGTAAGCAATGTTTTCGTACCCCCGTCCACAGGAACCTTTTTTCTCAAAATCAACTCTCGAAGTTCGTCGGTAATATTTTTAAACACTCGTGTGAGTAAATACCTTTTCTCGTGCCCATAATAAAAGTTGTTGAGCATGTCTTTTACATATAAAAAAAAACTGATATCAAAGTAATATATTATTGTAAAGTTTTATTATTTGTTATAAAAACGTACTGACAATCAGTGGCGTGTTTTGAATTCTTTTTTGAAATATGTTGAAGGTATTATTTTTCTTTATTTAAAAGTTTACCAAGTTAAAACTTATCGAAGAAAATCGAGGGAGTTTCATTAAGTTATTGCCAATTATTGAAGATTTGAAGACAAAAATATTAAAATGGTCGACAATAATTATTGATTGTTTGAGTACCCCATTAGAGAAATAAAAGCAAGATGATTACGACATGGTATTCTTTATAACTTACGTAACCCAATTTTTTCTTTTTTTGAACATGTGCAATGTCAAAACTAGTTACTATAAGTTTTTGTTATTACCTATCTGCAGTCTTTTTTAAATTTAATTTTAAAACTTCTGGGTGTTCTGTTGTTTTTAAAAGTATACCTAACTGTGACTAAACTTTTTTTAAATCTAAAATACAGTGCGCAGTGATTGACAAAAAGAAATTATCAAAAAAAAAGCATCGCGTTATCCGGCGGTACTAAACTAGTGGTAAAAGCTTCGAGGTAAGTGAAACATTTTTTTGTTATATAACATGTTTATCAAAAATATTTTTTTAAAAAAGTGTGATATATTTTTGCAGTATGCTTTTCATGAGTGCATAGAGGTCGACCTATTTAACATTTTTTAACACTAGTGCGTAAAATAAACCAAATGTAGACGTGCTGACTCTAGTATAGCTTGCTTTAAAGAAAGATCAACAATTTCGAAAATATACTGAAATCTGAATTGTAGCTACTTTATAGAGAATGGGTGCAAAAAGTATAATCTCAGATGCAACGATATTTTGACTCGTGAGACTTAAAACTCGCTAGCACTCGTTTTACCATAATGGTACACTCTAGATATATAAACGACTCTTTTTTTAATTTACAGTTTTGTTTTTATATTTTGAATTTGAAAATAATCGAAATTGTGGAGACGCCGCGCTGTTGTTTCCGTCGCGTTAAAATAATAATATTGTTGTAATACAAATTTTAAATTCTCAAGTACTCATTTTGGAGTAGGTAAGAGTGCCTTTTTATGTACGTGCGAATCTACCTTTAATGTGAATCTTAAGGCCGCTGCACACGAGGCTAGAAACGCTGCTAGATTCTTTGCTAGATTTGCCTACTAGTTTTCTTGTGGATAGATCTGGTGCGCGCGCAGTGACAGTTCGAATATAAACACAGAGCAAAACGTGTCTGTTGTCTGACTCTAAACAGAATGCGACACCATGTTGGTTTGTGGGTGTTTGTTCAAGTGCCCACGTGACAAGATACTGCTTCCTGATTGGTTCTTGCTCATACCTAGCAGCAAATCTCGGGGGAAAAATAGCCTTTGTTCTAATTTTAAAACCTATCTTGTGAGTTAGCAGGCCAGCCCGCAGTGATGTCATTTCTAGCTTCGTACCCAGCCTACCGGCTAGCAGAACTCCTAGCAGCGTTTGTAGCCTCGTGTGCAGCGGCCTTTAGATGAAAATCGTGTTTGAAAGACAGAGACATTTTCAGTTGTGTCAGATTAAAAATAGATCGTTAAGTATAGAACATGGTTTTTGCAGCTGACTTGAACTTAATTCTATAACAACATGAGAAAATGCAGAAAGTGGATTGTGTTTTAATTTAATTAAATAACAATGAAAAAGATTGCAGATATGGATTTCAGTGAGAATAAAAATATCAAGTAAGTAATCAGTTAGACAGTCGACGTTTGTAAAATTGTACACAGCTCTAACACCAAGTAGATAATTAATTATAGCTTTGGACACTTATTTCATCTTTTCAAATAATAAAGCGCGCAAAATTAATGGATGTGTTTAGAGATAGAGTATATTATTAATAATAGTTGTTTCTTTCTGGAGTTTACACTGACCCATTTATTTCATCCACCAGCCTCGTCATTTCTTTTACGAGATACCGTCCCTTTATTTGATAGGAGGTGCTCGGTTATAGGCCGATCTGGAGCAGTTACTGAAGACTTAATACTTCGTAGTAACTGACCTTTGGATCGGATGACCGCGCGTATAAGACACTAGCGGTCCCGCCCGGTTTCATCCGGGTGCAAAAGAACGAATGGGGAAGGAAGGGACATGAGTACACACATTCATCTTAGTTTACCGAGATGAATGTTGTGTCCAAATTTCATGATGATCGGAGTTACCGTTCAAAAGTTTTTGTCGATAATGAGCCAGTATTTAAACTTTTTTTAATTAATATTTTTTTTAAATGAATTAAATAAAATTAAAATAAATTTAAATGTAAGCCTTAGAAGAAAGCAATGTAAAAAATAAAAAATAAAATAAAAATATATTAACCCAACGTGGGGCTCGAACCAACGACCCTGATATTGACAGTCGCATGCGCTACCGATTGATCTACCTGAATTTGTGTTTTTTCATCACTAATATGAGTATATCTAGTTAGTGTATTTCACATGAATAGAAGCTTATTTTTGAGATACTTTTTGCAACATTTTTCATTAAAGCTCCGCTCCTAATGATCGTAGCGTAATATTATATAGCCTATAGCCTTCCTCGGTAAATGGGCTATCCAACAAAAAAAAATTTATTCAATTTGAACTAGTCGTTCCTGAGATTAGCGCGTTCAAACAAACAAACAAACTAACAAACGAACTCTTCAGCTTTATATATTAGTATAGATAAGACCTCTTTACAGAATACTTTTCAGACTGATTTTTAGATAAAATCTATAGGCATAGGCAAGATTCACCCCCCCCCCCCCCGAAATGCTTTAGTCAATCCACTGTTTTATATACATACCACTAAAATATTTTCGACTCTTTTTTCGGATCTGTGGATTCCACGTTTTTCGGCATCCATCTGAAATGTAACAATGAAAGATGAGTGACAGAAATGCTCCATCTCTCTCACTCATCTTTGATTATTATATTTCATATCATATGCCGCTTTGGCATTGATCGCAAGTTAGTACTTAAATAAGTTTTTTCGTAACTAACAATTACATTTACAAATAATACGGATTCATGAAAGTGTTTGGTAAACTTGTCAAATCAAACAAGTTTTGAAGGAGAGTTATCGGTGTGGCGAGCAAAGTGGTTAAAAATAGTTGCTGCGGAAAGGCTCACTACACCACTAGAAGCGCTGGACAGCTGTAACGCAGTAATTCACCAACTACTGTCAATACTCGTGACGCTACCTGTGACGGCGGCCACACCAGAGCGTACTTTTTCCTCGTTGAGGAGGCTAAAAACATTTTTGAGAAATAGCATGGGACAGTCACGACTGACTGGATTAGCCTTGATGAGCGTTCATCGTGATGTCGAGATCAGTCCAGAGATTGTTGTCACGCGCTTTTTTTCTGGTGACAATCCGCGTCGGTTGCCTTTTAATTAATTTTTTTATTTACTTTAAATTATACTATAATAAGCATATATTATTAATTATATATTATTATATGTTATTATACATAAATAAAGTTGTTACTTATTGTCTCTGGTCCAAAGCTCCCCCCCCCCCCGAAGTGAATTCCTGGCTACGGCCTTGGGCAGAGGCGTATCTACAGACTGACTAAAAGTCAGCGACCCCCCCAGGGGTCCCAGATTTACACTTAGGATAGGTACGTCAAATAATAAAATACATCATAAAATATTTTATACTATTTGCACATTACATTTGTTGTAATACTAGCGGCCCGGTCTGGCTTCGTCCGAGTTTATAGATTGCCACCGTTTTTTTTGGCGACTTACGTTGCAAAGTTGGTCTCCATGAAAAGTGATTTTTTAACGCGATAATATATAGCCTATGTCCATTCTGAAGGTGAATACTAAATAGTAGGGAAATAATTTTGAAATCGGATGAGTAATGTCGGAGATTGCATACAAAGTTAGAAACTTTACCACTTTATAATATTAGTAGAAATAAATAAATGGACGCCCATGTTTTTTGTTTATTATATTCCAAGATGTAAGCTATACAGTGTACTTTTACTTGTCTATATGCAGGGACGGACTCAAACTAGTTTTGTAAAATTGGTTCTGTATCAAACATTCAAAATACAAATTTTCTACTACATCTGCTAAGAATAGTCTATGTTTTGCTGTACTTGTATAAATTATTGTAATTACAGTAACACATTTTTATGCTGACATATTCACTATAATGCTATTTTTACGTCAGGGGGGGGGGGTGCGAGCACTGAGCTGAAATGTAGACTAGTCTCTTTATTCGACTCGAATTGAAATACAAAAATCCTAAAATGTGTGAACTAAAAATAATTCGAAATTAAATGATCCGATATCTTTATAAGTCATTGGGGTTTCTTTATGTACGGGTAGTCAGCTTTAATTAGAAATCGATGCTAATAAACTAATATGATTAATAGAGAAATAATTATAAATAATTAATTGTTTAATGTGGTAAGGGAGGCAATGTTAGATTTAAGAGTGAACGAGCCTCAAAAACGATTAGAATTTTTGAGTGTTTTTTTATAGTACATATATTTTTAAAAGTGTTTGTAAAAATGCAGAAAGTAATTTAAACAATGAGGTTATGCATTCGACCCCTATATATTTGTATATATTTTTCTTTATTTTTATTCAACCTTAACTTCTCGAGTGGCTAACCGATTTAAATGGTTTTGGACGCCGTTGTTTTGAGGAATATGACTCAACGATCTTTTACAATTTTTAATTCAATCGGTTCAGCAGTTTAAAAATAAGCCAGTTTAAAGTGAAGAACTTTTTATAAAAAAAAAAAGAGTTTGCTTTAGATCACACGACTGATGTAAAACTTCTTCCTCCCATAATTTGTTATTATTCACCCGAAAATTCAAGAAAATTAGAACTTTAAAATGATTTTACAATTTTATTCACTTTAAACGTAGAATATTTAATGTATTGAACAAAATATTAATTTATAAAATTGTTCAAGAACGAAATGTCAAATGAACAGTCTAATCTAAGAAGAAAGAAATATAAATATAAAGATAATGAAAACAAAAGTAATGCATTGCAATTACTTAGCTCTCGTTGGATTTTAAGCGTAAATATTTATGAAATATTATTTAAAGTAGGTTTATAGAATTTTTTTCTGTCACCCGATAGCGCCACTGGCAAGTGAAGTATGTGTCATTCTATTGTTAGTACTGCTTATATTTTCGGCCAGCTGATGGCGCCAATAGCCAGTAAAGTATTTGTTTCGGCCAACTGATGGCGCCACTATCCAGTGGAGTATTTGTCATCATCTTTCTATCTTCACTAATTTATATCTCCCTCTCAACTTCCGTTCGCCTAGCCCGATCACACCTCCGAAAATCTCTCGTCAGGCATTTACCAGCTTACTCCCCAAGTAAAGCGTGCGTAAAGTGTTTACTTCAAAAAATTAACCGCCGTCAAAAGGCCATTAATAAGAGAAATATAATTAAAATCGGTCACAATTTAATATAAGTTTTAGTAAGTGCTTTAAGACTCAATTTTTGTTTATCATTTAAATAGCCCCCATAACCTGATTAAAATTGGTTATTCTAACTATAATTTAAGCCGGTCGGTTTGCAAACAATTATGGTAGCTATCTTGTTTCTGATACAGGATGCGTTTTTTTTTGCCTACGCAAAAAAAACTCTTTTTTTAAGCTGTGTACCAACAGAGATTTTTTCAACTCATTCGCGCAGTTGATATTTTTATTTCTTTATAATGACTTCGGTACTACTCTTGTCACTAATAATTAACACAGCAATTTTATTTACAAGTGTTTGTGGAAGTGAATATGTGACGGTAACGATAAATGAAGGAGCTCTTAGAGGAAGCACGGCTTTGGATCATAAAAATCGTACTTACTACAGTTTTAAAGGGATCCCATTTGGGAAATCTACCGATGGAGAACTTAAATTTAAGGTAAAATATTATATATATGTAGAATGTATTTTTTTGCCCACGGCTTCGCTCCCGAAAATTTGCTCACCTAAATAGAAAATATTTACGAATTAGATCAAAGCGTGCATTGGATATGGAAGCCCCATAATCATGTCATTGAAAATCATGTCATTTGAGATGAGGAGCCATGTACAGCGTGTACCAAATTTCACTGAAATCAGATTTAGGGTTTAATGGTTATGACGGAACAAATAGACCGAAAATGTTTTTACTATAGTATTAAAATTAATTTATGCGGAGATAATTAATATGTCTGTAACTTCAAAATAACAGCTTTTTACTAAATGCATATGAAAGTGTATACGGTACTTATAACAAAAAAACAATTTTTAAAGTTTTTGTCTGTCTGTCTGTTTGTTATGGCTACTTTCACTGATCGATAGCTAATGTTATAAGGACTAATTCAGGCAAAAAAATAAATATAGTTTAAAAAAAACTAAAAAACACGCTTTATATCCAACTAAAAAGTAAAAGATAATGTTTTTAAAATAAGCCTAAAACAGTAATGAATAAAAAATACTAGTATTATTGTGAAAAAAGCGTGGGGCGCTTTGTTCCACATTTTCGTACATCGAGCGCCCCACGCTTTTTTCACAATAATACTAGTATTTTTTATTCATTATTGTTTTAAGCTTATTTTAAAAACATTATTTTTTACTTTTTAGTTCGATATAAAGCGTGTTTTTTAGTTTTTTTTAAACTATATTTATTTTCCACTTTTTAGTTCGATTTATTGTCAAAAATTTGCCGAAAAACAAACAAATTTTTTTCGACGTGGACGGGATTAGAACTCACGACCCGTGATTCCGAGAGTTGACGTCAGCGAAGACCCGTGCTTTCGACCGCACGGCTACCCACTGTACTTACAGTGCTGGCATATTATACCACTATATAAACCACTTGCTGTAGTCCTAATGGAGATAACAAACATACATACATACAAACTTACAAGTGAAACTGATATAAAGCGTGTAAAAAAAGGGAATTCTTTTCGTAAACTCAAGGAGCTGAACAAACATTTTGTCGTGTTTCGTCTCAATCGTGGGCGGAGTCGCGGGGAGCAGCTAGTAATTAATATATTTAATACAAATTTTGAAATATATTCATAGTGGGAATAACGAAGAAGAATAGAACTTAAGACAATATTTGTCTGTCTGACAACGTCTCAAACTTGTAAACTATTCAGTTGATTTTCAGGTGAAGAAAACTTGGCATTCAGTTAGGAACTTTTAGTGTAAGATACTTTTTGTACGTCTGGCGTCTAAATTGTTTTGTCAAAAGCGACAATAACGCGAGCGTGGTCGAGGGTAAAGGAGCCGTTGTTTTAAAAATGTAATCCAACAAAACCATATTAATAATTGGTTATTTAAATTAGAACTGATTTTGTTGCAATATTTAGCACACAGTAATAATTTAATAGTTTTCATGTTAAATTATGAATTTTAATTAATATACAGGGTGTAATTAAAAACACGTATATTGGTAAATGATAAAGAAAATATCGATTTAATGTAAAAACGAGTATCTATAACGTTTCACTTTCTTCAGTGTGTCAAGAAAGTTTATATAGTCTTGTACACCTACATATATTATTATATTCTATAAAGCGTGAATTATGCAAATTAGTTATGTAATGAATATTTCATACATGTATTTACCGTAAATAATTTGATCTATGATTTAACATTTTAACATTTCGTTTTTGATGTTGTGACGATATTAATAGATACCTACAGAGTTCTTAATTCAGCTGAGATAGTTCTGGTACTTGGAACCTATACTTAAAAAATAAAAGAATAATAAAAGAGACAGTTTTATTTATTTTTAGCCTCCGCAGCCTGCAGAGCCATGGTCTGGGATTCGGGATGCTTTGGAGTTCGGACATGGTTGCATTCAGCCACTTTCTACCGAAATAGTCAAAATAATTGGGTCACACGATTGCCTTTATTTGAATGTCTATACTCCGAAGGTAAACATTCCAAATTTTCTTGAATTATAAATCTGATTCATAGATGCTCTGTGAATACCAGGGCCGGCGGATAATGTTTGTACAGTGGGTAGTACTACCCACAAGGTAAATTCCGAGTGGGGAATTTACCCACTCGGAATTCTGTAGTACCTTATGATTATGACGTCTGATGAATATGACGTCTCAGGAATATGGCGTTTGATGAATACGACGTCTGATGAATATGACGTCTCACGAATATGACGTCTGATGAATATGACGTCTCAGGAATATGGCGTCTGATGAATACGACGTCTGATGAATATGACGTCTCACGAATATGACGCCTGATGAATATGACGTCTCACGAATATGACGTCTGATGAATATGACGTCTGATCGATATGACGTCTCACGAATATGACGTCTGATGAATATGACGTCTGATGAATATGACGTCTCAGGAATATGACGTCTCACGAATAAGACGTCTGATGAATATGACGTCTGATGAATATGACGTCTCACGAATATGACGTCTGATGAATATGACGTCTAATGAATATGACGTCTGATGAATATGACGTCTCAGGAATATGGCGTCTGATGAATACGACGTCTGATGAATATGACGTCTCACGAATATGACGTCTGATGAATAAAACGTCTCAGGAATATGGCGTCTGATGAATACGACGTCTGATGAATATGATGTCTGATGATTATGACGACTCACGAATATGACGTCTGATGAATATGACGTCTCAGCTGAATATGGCGTCTGATGAATACGACGTCTGATGAATATGACGTCTCACGAATATGACGTCTGATGAATAAAACGTCTCAGGAATATGGCGTCTGATGAATACGACGTCTGATGAATATGATGTCTGATGAATATGATGTCTGATGAATATGACGACTCACGAATATGACGTCTGATGATATGACGTCTCACGAATATGACGTCTTATGAATATGACGTCTCACCAATATGACGTCTAGTGAATATGAGTAGAAATATCCCTTTCCCGGAAAATAGAAACTTTACCACTTCCGGGAAATAGAAACTATAACACTTCCGGAAAATAGAAAATATATATTTTCCGGCCAACTACCCATTCGGGATGAACACCATATGCCGGCCCTGGTGAATACTGTTATAATCTGGTAACAACCCATTCGCTTTGATAATCACGGATTAGATTAGATTTATTTGCGGTGATAAGACAGTTGATATCTCACAAACACTGCGACCTAAAAGATCTTTTGTCTAATAGTATTATTCCCAATCTGGTAGAATGCTTTTTATGAACCTTATTACATTACTGGAGACTGCTCTCCATATGTCCTCAGGCTTTGGAAAAGGCCTGTTAAGATATAGCAGCCTTTTGGAGAGCAACATTCAAGTAGGATGTGTTCAGCAGTTTCTTTTGCTCCTTTACAAAAACAACAGTTATCATCTTGGGCCTTACCCATTTTTGATAATCACAGATAGTTTTTTATTTTCATCAGAGATTTGTTTTATCAGTTTTATTTTTTCATAGCTTCCAAATAAAACATGCGAATTACTACCGGTAATGTTTTGGGTTTACGGTGGCTCATTCAACAGAGGTTCTGGAAGTGACGATTCTTTCGGACCGCAGTATCTAGTCTCTGAAGATGTGATTGTTGTTACGGCCAATTATAGGCTTGGAGTCTACGGTATGTTACTAACGTTACTGATACTGTAATACAAGCTAAAACAACAATTTATACGAATTTTTAAATAGTTAAGGTATTTGAAGACGTTTCTATTTCAATGAAGTGGCTAGATTTCGTTTGTTTTAAAATCTCAGGTCCTAATCTGAGATTTGGGAAAAGTATTGATTTTTTGTCGAAAGTACACCACTTTTCACACTATACGTTGAAAACTGGGGCTTTTTGATAAACGAGCTATTAAAACGTTAATGTAATCACCTATCGAGCGTCTATAATTCACAGTCTATCAACAGCGACGTTCTTAAAGCGAATTGAATAATTTCAGGATTTTTGAAGCTGGAAGACGAAACTTTAAACATTCCCGGCAATGCAGGCGCCAAAGATGTAATACTTGCATTGCAATGGGTTCAGAGAAATATTGAATATTTTGGCGGGAATCCCCAAGATGTAACACTGTTTGGCGAAAGTTCGGGCGCCAAATTGAGTCACAGTTTGATGATGGCGCCAATTAGTAAAGGCTTGTTTCATAAAGTTATTGCCCAAAGCGGATCGATATACAGTTATTGGTCGTATCTTTATAATTCCTCAGCTATTGAGTTAGTAAAACTAATGGGTCACGAATTGCACACCGAACGGGAAGCATTAGAAATATTGAAGACTGCTGATCCAAAGGACGTTATTACGGCAAGAAATAAATATGATGCTGCAACGGTAAGCTATTCTATTAACAGAAGTACGCATTTTTTTTTTGTTTATTTGCATCACACACTGTGATCAAGTATCGGAAAGATCATCTTATAGATGCTTCACTAATTCTGGGTTTCTGATGCAACTTTCAAAATTAAATCCATTTCCAAAGTAGACCTTCAACACCAAATCTGTTATGACCTCACTTGTCGAGCGTCTGTAATTTATAATATCTTTCTATTATCTCGTAACGCAACGCATAAGTATCAGTTATATTCTACTTTGTAAGTGTGTTTAGAAGTTTCATTTTTGTAGTGTGTCTATTTGAAAAAAAAGACGGGTTGCACTCCGGGAGTGCCGCCGGAAGAGAAAACTTGAATATTAACGTCTTACGAATTTTTGATCAAAATTGTTTGTATCATAGATTGTATTTTTATGTACGATATTTCAACGCTAGATGTCTAACGTTGTATAAAAAAAAGTTTTCGTCTTACGCATATCTGACGATCTGACGCGAGTTTAACATTTTTTACCCATTACAAAAAAAGTGTACAACGCCGCTAAAGAAGTTTTCACTTCAAAAATGTTTTACAGAGAAGAAAAAATATCAGAACTTTCGGTTTGACGGTGAATAATAAAGATGAAAGTTTATTCAAAAACCCGGTGCAAATTCTAAAAGAAGGCAAAGTCATTCACGATGTTCCTTTAATGGCCGGTTTCAACGTTGCTGAAGGAATTTTGCGCACAGGACCTAGAGATGACATTGATTCGTGGATGCCGAGAACAAACGAAGACTTTCAGCGAGTTCTTCCGACGAATATGAATCTGGAACTCGGATCGGAAAAGGCACGAGAAGTAGCCGAGAAAGTTAAGCAATTTTATTTCGGCAACGATACTGAAAAAAATGATTTGGTTTATGATTTTATCGATGTAAGAATAAATCGCTTAAAAATCAGTTTTGTATATCGTCGTTGGTTCTGTAATAGCTCTTATGTGCATATTTGACAGATTTTACGTTTTATAAATGAAAAGATTCAGGAAACGGAGATCTATACACTAGTAATACCTCCAAATTAATTTTACAGTAACCAACAAGGTGAAGTAACTCTTATTTGAAAAGTTGTATCAAATAATTCCTCCCATGTGCCAATAAATCCGAAATTAACGTTAAATATTTTTTAAGAAAATACTTCGTCTTAATTAAACACGTATAGTAAAGATAAGTATGAATTAGTAATATACTTCTGAAATTGCTAGTTCTTACCATCCATTGCTGAAATAACCACTTTTTGGCCTTTCATGCAAATTTTACTTTTTGCACATAAGAGGTATTACAGAACCAACGACGATTATGTTATTGAATTTATTTCAAGTACCGTTGTAATTTTCAGCTGTACTCGGATCTGATGTACGTAAATGGAATCTATACGGCTATGATAGACCATTCAGCGGTCGCGAAGTCTCCCGTTTATTTTTACCGATTTGCTTACGACACGAAAATAAACTATTTGAAATTAAGGCGACACAAAACTGATTTGAAAGGTAATTGAAAAGACGGGTTTAAAGTTCGTTAAGGAAAAGTTTGTATTAATTTTTGTTTAGTTGTCTCACTAAAGGCCGCTGCTACGAGGCTAGAAACGCTGCTAGGAGTTCTGCTAGGCGGTAGGCTGGGTACGAAGCTGGAAATGACGTCACTGCGGGCAGCCTTGCTAGCTCAGAAGATAGGTTTTAAAATTAGAACAGGAGCTATTTTCCCTGCTGGATTTGTTGCTAGGAATGCGCAAGAACCAATCAGGAAGCAGTATCTTCACGTGGGCACTTGAACGAACGCCCACATGGCGTCATTCTGCCAGACAACAGACACGTTTTGCTCTGTGTTTAATGTTTATATTCGAACGTACCAGATCTATCCACAAAACACGCTTGAAAAATAGTCTCGTGAGAAGCGAGCACTTAACAGCAATCAAGAAAACCAGCGCTAGAAAACTAGTAGGCAAATCTAGCAAGGAATCTAGCAGCGTCTCTAGCCTTAAGGCAAAGATGGAATGAGAAGGAAATTCCGGGAATCCCGGATACGATCTCAAAGCTAAACTAATTATTAGCAATACAGTAAAGTGATTTGTTCTTGATTATTTTGTTGCAAAACTAAAGCCCACTCGGGTGAATCTGAACCGGAAAGGTAGACACTAGAGCGTTATTATACATTGTGTAAAAATTAATGCAAAAAACTATCTGCACGATCGAGTTTATAATAATTTTCAGGAGCTGCGCACGGTGATGACGTCGGCTATATGTGGTATTTTCGAGGCAGACCTGACGTCGAACCCGGAAGTGTGGAAGACGAGGCGATTGATAGGATTACAAAAGTATGGACAACGTTTGCAAAAACAGGGAATCCGAATCCAGAATATAATTATCTTCCTGTCGAATGGCTGCCTTTTAAGCCGAACGAAACGAATTATATCAATTTTGATAAAAAATTAACGGTAGCCACTGAATTTCCCGAGAAAAAACGATTAGAATTCTGGAAAAAATTATATGAAACTCTTTAATAACAAAAATGACTCAAGTGTATTGTATTAGATATTTTTGGAATGATTGATTATATTATTGAATCAAGATCCGTATTCTGTTATAATATTTTATAAATAAAAAAAATATATAAACTTATTTTTATGTTTATTATTTTATTTTTTGATAAAACCTTGAGAGACATATTCTGCTTGCTATTCATTTGTCGCTGCATAAATTTGTTTTTACATTAAAATAAATGCTTTTTTGGTAAAAAAGTTCCTTAGCTCCAAATTTGATACTTATTATTTTTCTGTAAAAGCGACCGTTAACGAGATAATCACGAAAATATTTTTTGGTGACCTTTTACCCTGTGTGCAATTTTAGCGGCACTCGAATCGATGTTGGTTTTGGATATTTTGTTCATACCAAAACTCAGCTTTCCTAGAATTTTTCCAAAACTGAGCCTTTTTTGTGTCATTTCCCTGGACTATAATTTGAATAACAAATTAAATGTTCAGTTGATACTAGAATTTTGTATTATATTAATATTGTTTGTGTTAATTTTTTTGGCGCTCATGTATTGAGTTAAAAGGTTATAGACAATAACACGTACCTAAATATGTAAATATTTATTTATATCTTTTCAAATTATCTTAATATAGATAAAATATTATACAGTGGCGCACATTTATTACGACTGCATAATAATGATCAATCGCTTAGTATGACGGTTTGTTTTCAATAAAAGCTTTACTGAAACTTTTGATGCACTGTAACATTTCTTTCTCCCTTTGTTTGATAAATTACAAAAATTTAATTTCACCTTAATTTCTCGAATTGACGGTAGCTTACGTTGACTTAATTTTCGATTATTTGTCTGGCTATTATAGACGGAGAGCTGGCCACGGAGAAAATGGCTGACTCGGTGCAGAGCTGAAAATTTGCAGAATAATAGGAGATAGTACAAGTAAGTAGGGGAAAAATTGCCAGAAGGCTAGGCGGAAGATAAAGAGCCGCCAGAAGGTGCTAATGTTGCGAAAAATCAGTGCACTTCTGGCAATTTCTATACTAATTTTGTAATTCAAAACTAAATTATATATTATACATTATATTATTATTATTACTATTATTATTATAGTTATAAGGGCATACTGAAAATTCAAACATGATATAATAATTATACATTCGACAAATATTCAAAATTATTAATGACATTTTGATAGAACAAAAATTAAATAAATTAATAAAATTACCTTGTTATAACAACGTAATTTTATTAATGAAAATATATGACGATTAATTTTATTTCTATCAAAATTTCATTAATAATTTTGAATATTTGTCGAATGTAATTATTATATCATGTTTGAATTTTCAGTATGCCCTTATAACTATATAATGTATAATATATAATCTAGTTTTGAATTACAGAATAAGTATAGAAATTGCTAGAAGTGCACTGATTTTTCACAACATTAGCGCCTTCTGGTGGCTCTTTATCTTCCGCCTAGCCTTCTGGAAATTTTTTCCCTACTTACTTGTACTATCTCCTATTATTCTGCAAATTTTCAGCTCTACACCGAGTCACCCATTTTCTCCGTAGCCAGCTCTTAGCCATTATCTGTTCTGTTAATGACATTCGTTGTTCGAAAAAAGAGGTGCTGCTAGTCTGTCTGAAAGCAGGCGAGTTAGATTTGATATTCTCCAAAGAATTTGGGGTAGGCCATTAATTCGTAATAATTTGACGTATTATTGTTATATCTCAATTGCCATTTTCCGTGGATATAACGGACTACACTGTATTTAATATTAATGTCACTGTATAGCAATTATATATACTTAAAATATAAATTACAAACAGTTTAGTATTTGACTGAACGTTTGTAAGTTACATATTATTCTAATGTGACTAAACTAAATAATAAAAATAATGGACAAAAATGTTATTGTGGAGGTTGAAAGCGGGAAAATAAAGGGAAAAATATCGCGCGACTGGAAAAATAACATTTTCTACAGTTTTCAAGGTGTACCTTATGCTAAACCACCAATCGGACCTCTTAGATTCAAGGTATGTAAGATGCGTTTTGAAAATATATTTATCTCAGTAAGAAAAGTCGTATTTCTATTTTTGTTTGAGTTATAAAAAGTAAGCACTCGCATCTAAAACTTAAAGAAATCAACTCAAATATACAGACGATAAGTTTTGAGATTTTGATTTTGGGATACGCTTTTCAGCTGTTAATCTAGATTTAAGAATGCCATTTGTTTTTTCGAATTTCAAAATCAATGTAGGTAGGGAAGTTCATTATAAAACTAACGGATTATTTTAATCTTTCGAGAGGTATTTTGATTCTTTCTAAGTCTCCTCAGATTAGGAAAAAATATTTTTATATTTACAACGTTTTCCAGAGTCCTCAACCGGTGGAACCTTGGACAGGGGTTTACGATGCAACGTTTCATCGCGATATGTCTTATCAGCTAAATAACGGAGAATTAATCGGATCAGAAGATTGTTTATATTTAAATATTTACACGCCAAAGGTAAAAACAGCTAAAATGTATTTTCACGTGGGAATGCTATCAATATTCTAATAATCACAGATAAACTAGTCTAGTTGAACCAGTTTTATTAATGAAACATCTGTTTAATTAATAAAAATTTCGATTTATTATTTGCAAAGCAGATTAACTATACTAATTGTAAAACTTTCCTAGATTTCCAGCGATGGAAAAAAATTACCTGTAATGTTTTGGGTCCACGGGGGATTTTTACATTACGGGTCTGGCGATGAGGATGATTGGGGTCCTGAATATTTAGTATCCGAAGAAGTAATTCTTGTTACTGTCAATTATCGTCTGAATGTTTACGGTAAAAATAAATTTTAAATTTTGATCAAAAATCTCATCTTCTTTGATAATATCTACCGCAGCTGTAGACGAAACTTCATTTAGAAATACCAATGGACCACGGCCTACAAGCCCGGAAGCCAAGAAGATTTGTTTTTAAGGAGGTTGAGCCATTTTACGAAGATAATGAAAAAAATCTGAAATAAAGTTTTTTTAATAGATTTTTTTTATGACAAAATTTTCTGTAAAAAATCATTAGGAGATTTATAAAGTTAAAAATTAAAAAAAACTTTAACATGTAGTCATATGGAAAATATGTCAACCTAGCATGCAAACGGTACATTTTAATTTTTTGCAAATAACCAAATAATGTCAGCAGTTCCGAAAACTATGTAAAGTATCGATGTCTTACGCATATTTTAATATTTTTTCTAATTTAATTAGGAGACTTTTAATCAATAAAAAAAAAATATTAAACCTTTTCGATTATGGACTTTTATTCTTGACAATTTTAACAATTTTAACTGAATTTTCAACTTTTTAATAATTTAATTTTAATTTTTATTACTTCTAATTTCTTATTTTAATTATTTACTGCAAAAAATATGTAAAATACAGATATTTATATAAATTTATTTTTTCTAACTTAACTTTGTACAAAAAATTTAAGTTAGTCCATTAAATAAAATACTGAAATAATTAATTAATATTAAAAAAAAAAATATTTATGCCTTTATGACAATAATTTATTGGTATCATCGACTTATAACCCTGTGTAAAAATTTATTATAGAAAAGTTCCCATTTAGAATTCGACTTACTTTTGATTGGAACTGTAACGCATCAACCTCCTTAAAATTTATATTTCGATGCTAAATTGTTTAGAATTTAATATTATTATTATTTTAACAGATTTGCGTAAGGGTGTCTATCCACTTAGTATGATTTCAGATTTGTAATGATGCGAGTGTCCTCTGTTTCTGGCAATAATAATAATGAACGTCAAATGCATTATAATCATTTTTAGGATTTTTAAAGATCGATGATCCAAAACTGGACGTACCTGGAAATGCCGGAATGAAAGACCTAATCATGGCGTTGAAATGGGTCCAAAATAATATACAGTATTTTAACGGCGATGCAAAAAACGTAACATTATTGGGCGCCAGCGCAGGAGCTCATTCCATTCATTCAATTATGGCATCACGATTATCCGAAGGTCTATTTCATAAAGTTGTACTTGAGAGCGGAGGCATTCTTTCTTATTGGCCAAACTTATGGCCGTCACCTGCAACGGATTTAGTTAAACATTTGGGTTATGACAATGTTAAGATGGATGAAGAAGCTTTAAATATTTTGAAAAACGCCGACCCAAAAGCCCTCATAGATGCAAGGTTTAGGTATGATGATGCTCAGGTAATTAATTTACTTAAAGCTCTGAGATCTGCCTGGTTAAATAATTATTTACAATGATTTGGAATTTCTGTGCGTTTGCTTTTACCACGAAATTACCGTAAAGAAATAAAAACATCCTCGTTATTTGACGACTTTTGGGCTTTTCGTTTTCGATAGGAAAGGTAAATTTAAAAATCTATTATTATTAATTGTTGCCCAGATCACACAATACCAATCCTTAGCTCCTCTTCTAAAAAGAGATAGTAGAGACCTTTGATGTAGGAAATATTTCCTCAATGCCAGGACATGTTCTATTTTTCGTTTGTGGTTATCGTCAACGAATTTTAGGAGCGTCAAGGCGTTCGTACATTTGGTTTGGAAATAGAAAACAAAGGAACAGAAGGAGCCTTTTTAACTAATAATCCAATTAATATTCTACGCAAAGGTGAATTAACAGACGTACCGATTATAATGGGGTACAACACTTCTGAAGGAATGGTGAGGTTTAACCCGACTAAATTAAAATTGGAAGACATGAATAAATGGTTACCAAAAACAAACGAAGACTTTCAACGCTTATTGCCTATTGCTATGAATCTACCAATTGGTTCAGAGTTATCGAAATTTGTAGCCGACAAAGTTAAACAGTTTTATTTTAAAGATCATACCGAAAATGATGATCTCATTTACGATTACATAGACGTAAGTCAATGCGCCTCATTTTTGCTTCCATTTTCCGGGAGAAAATGGAAGTATGGCAATAGGACCGAAGGCGTAAACTTAATAATAATTCTTATTTTAGTTGCAATCGGATCTTTATTACATTTGGCCAGTTTATTCGTCGGCTTTAATGCAGTCATCAAAATCTCAGTCACCACTCTATTTTTACCGTTTTGATTATCAGTCAAATATGAACAGTCTGAAAGTTGAATATGGCTTGCAACATTTAAAAGGTATGTTTTTCTAGAAATTATACTGTCTGCTATGCTCAAAATATCTTGTGATTAAATTAATAAGATAATAATGTGAAGACCATTAACATTAAACCTTGTGGACAATTATAAAAGAATTTGGGTAACTTTCTTTAAATTGATAAACAGAAAAGATTCTTCATTTTCTTTTTAATTTGACATACATTTCTTGTACTCGCTAATTACTTCAGTTATCGAACGCTTATAATTTAAAATTTCGTCTACTGTTTTCTATTTCTTGCAAAACTTTGCTTACTATTATTCATTATTCAAATAAATAAAATTATCGACTAATTTTTTCAGACTATATAATTTATATAGTCTGAGAAAATTATTTATTTGAAGAGTTCTATTCAGACGTTAATCAAATATTTGATTATTCATTATTCAATCAAATGGTTTGTTTTTGGGTCTACTTCTTTTGTCATCTCGTGGACTCAAAATGAGCATTACGTTTTGGCCTAAAAAATTGCCACATCAATAAAATTGAGACATATTAGTTCTCAAAATAATTTCAAACACAAAATAATATTGGGAGATTGCTGCGGCAAATACGCGTTGTCTAAAACTGTTCTGTTAAAAAGAAACCTATTTCTAAATTTTTGCAGGTGTCCTGATTCTATTCAGGTGACATTGTTTTAATTGAAAACAAATGAAGGTAGTCCGTTTGTAGATTTATGTTAATCTTTCAGGTTGTGGGCACTATGATGAAACAGGTTATCTGTTCAAACAAAAGCATTTACCTGAGCCGAACGAGAACGAAAGAATATTAATTGAAACTGTAGTAAAATGCTGGACAAATTTTGCCAAAACAAGCAATCCAAATGTCCCAGGCTCATCGACTAAATGGTTACCATTTAAAGAATCTGCTAGAAATTTTATAAATTTTGGTAACGCGGAAATCACGACTGGAAAGGATGTACCAGAAAAGGAACGAATTGAATTTTGGAATGGTTTATTTAAGTTAGTCGAATGTAATCGAAGTGATTTATCTAAATAATAAAATTGACTTTAAGGGCACGAGAAACAGTCAATGCCGATTTGTTGGGTGTCTCCGCTTTTATTCCAAATCAAACCACAAAACCATCCAAATGGAAAGTTGTGTTTAATTGTTTAGATGTGAATTGTCAAAAGCAGTAAGGTGGTGTCTTGAGTGGAGGATATTGTTATCATTTAGTACTATATTTATGGCATAATTCAGAATGGTGAATATAAGTATTTACTTTGCTGTTAACTACAAAGTTAACATCACGTAAAAGAGACTTAACAATCACTACTAAGTTAACATTGATCATATAGAATGGCAGCATTATTGTAGAAAGTTTTGAAATGTAGGTAATCACTAAATGTGCCAGCGAAATTGTTATTGTTCTTACATATTACTTAGCACTTTATGATTATACTAGGACTAACCTTGAAGGTATAATTAGTAAACATTTTGTAATAAATTATGCGACTTGCAAGATTCCACGAACTGTGGTGCTTGGTGTTTAAATAAATTTTGCATATAAATTGATTTTTTTTAAATACTTTTACTTTTTTACAAAGGCTTGAACATCTTTTTTTATTTAGTTTAAACAAATATATTAAATAGTTGAGATAAGAATATTAGTTTATCTTTATAACAATGCCGAATTGTCATCTAGTAAACGGATTATTTATTCTATGAGATAGTATAAATACAATTTACCTGGGAATGATAACCAAAATAACTGTCAATATAATTTAAAGAATGAATCAAAAGTTAATGGTAAGTTAGGTATTTATTACATTTAAGCGAAATAAAAATTCCTGTTGGCCAATACTACGTAGTGAAAATTTTAAAACAGATTAAAAATAAGAGTCCGCCCGCCGCGATCTTCCGCAACTTCTGACGATCCTGGAAGATAGTGCATAAATAAATATAATTTTATTGTCATGATGTTTATGATACACCTTTTATATTATCTTATCCAGGTGTGATTTATTATCCGTGAAATCATAAAACTGGATATTATCGACTTTGTGCATATCGTTTAAATAAATTGAAAGGTGTTTTGTCATTAGGCACGCTCACCTTGTCATCGTAGTCACGAAGAACGAAATTTTATCATCTTTACATAGAAGCGTATTTATTTTATGTAGATATATTTTACGAACATTTAAATACATTTCGAAAACAATTTTACAATAAAACTTCTATCTTCTTCTTAAAATTGACAGCAAGTTACAAAAAAAATGCTGCAAAAAATTAAATAAAAAAAAACTGATAATAATTAAAACAGTGGAAAATCGCAAATATGATAATGATTTTATAAATACATTTGTGTGATAGTAATGAATATGTTTTGGTATAAATTTTTATTTTGTGCGGTACTGGGAGTCCTTTTTTTCGAAAGAACGTTGGGATGTGATACAGGAGTGCAAGTTCATATTTCCAGGAATATGAGCTTGTGTGGATACAAAGCAACCAATCGGAAAAACGGATTCTTTTACGCTTTTAAGGGGATACCTTACGCAAAACCACCCGTGGGAAATCTTAGATTTAAAGTAAGTGCTGATATTACAATATTTTTTTTATTATTTACAAATACACATTTTATATGGTAACTTCTATATTTTTTTTCGAAAATCATACCATAGTTAACTTTAAGAATGCCACTTATGATGAAGGAAGGTTTTGGTTGAGGATCATAAATAATAAGCTTTACCAATGTTTCGCTAGTGGCCAACGTTTCGAAAAATGTATTTTCATCTTCAGGGCCTATGAACATGTATATATGTTTATAATTTAGATCATAATATTATATCTAACAGCTACAATAAGTTTTTTTATTAGAGCTACTATATAAATCTATAACATACCTCAAGCTGGTCGAAAGGTGGTAAATTGTTAAAACAACATACATGATCATATTACTATAGGTTAAAAAAATATATTAATATGAACATCTTATTATAAAAAACTATTAAAATTATTAAATACTTTATGCTGAATGCCTCTTATAAGCTACTAATTAATATTTTTTATTATTTAAGATTATTTTATTCTTGAATAATATTTTTAATTAAGCAACTAATTTAATATATAATCATTTTATCTGTTTAATTGGCCACAAACTTGTTGAAAAATAATTACAATATAATTTCATTTTTGAAGTGCAAAATTAAAGAGGAAATGATTAAATGGCGGGAAAACATAAGAGTAACCTTGTTAATTCATAATGGATAACGCATCAATGAAACTTTAAACTTGCGTGGGTGAGACTTACTTGTTTTTTTAAAAGATATAATTTTTTGGGATTTTTATAGCCACCGCAACCTTTCGAAGATTGGGTTGGAGTAAGAAAGGCGAAGGGACATGGAAATGAATGTCGACAATACAAAGAATTAGAGAACATCTTTTCTGGATCAGAAGATTGTCTATTTTTGAATGTATATACTCCCGAGGTATACAAGTTTTGTTATAAATACTAATTTATAAATTATTTTCACCGTCTTTTTCAACTTTCCTTTTATTTTCTATATTTTTAAACCTCATATAGTAGATCACAGCCTTCTGTGGTGGTCTGTGTTTGATGGACCCGTCGGGAATTCTTCCATTGCTTCCTACGGCCATTTATAAATTTGTTACCAGTACCTTCATTGTTATCGTCTTTTAGATCACTTCTAGCTTCCAAGATGAGATGTTTTTTGATCTTCCAGATTTCAACTAACAGCACAAAGAAACCGGTAATATTCTGGATTCACGGGGGATCATTTACCAGTAGTTCTGGAGACGAATATAAATTCGGACCGCAATATCTTTTGACTCAAGATATTGTACTTGTTACATTTAACTATCGGTTAAGTGTTTATGGTATATCATTTTTTCTCGTTTCTTAGATCTCCATACAACTTTATTTTAGCACGCACATTTACTTTTGGTTTCTGATATCACTTCCAGTTTTATATCACCAGATGACCATTTAGTTGAAAACGCCATTCTAAAATTTATATTTAAAGCTGTCCTATAAATGCTGTCAAATAGGAAATAATACTAGCTAACGATTTTTAGTTAAATTTTTGTTGTGATTCTGGGAATTGGATTAGCGATAGATAAATATTTTATGGTATACCAGGGTCATTAATTAGAAGAGAAACCTTATCGACCTTCTTATCACTGTATAGAATGAGACGATCGCGGAACAATCTATATGTTATGGACTATGTGATTAATCAGGGCATTATGTATAATGCCCGGGCAATATGAATAATGACAAGTCAAATCGGGCCATGTAATAAATAATCATTAAAACTTCATTATTTATCACAGTGCCCGGTCATTATGAATATTGCTATGTGATTGTTGGGAAATTTGTAAATTTAAGTACATTTGGCTAGACGTGGAGAGCAGGGACATATATATGTGATACGAACTAGCCAATCAGAGCACGCAACTCATCCCCTGCTCACAACAGAGCGTATTTTACAATATTTTTTCGTTTTGAGGTCCCCCGAACCCAAAAAACATATTTTTAATTTAAGACTGATTGTCTTAAAAAAAACTAATATTCGTTTTATATTTTGAATTTGTTACTAAGTACTATTCGTACCTTCCTACCATAAATATTTTATAATAATGTATGTCAACATTAAAATAATTTAATAAAAATATCTTTTTATTATTCTGCCCAATAGGTGAAGGGCATTATTCATAATGCCCTGTCAATTTAATTATTTGAATAGTTTTTATCACACTGCCCTCTCATATTGGGCATTTTTCAAACTGCCCGGGCATTATGAATAGGTAATGCCCTATTTATCACTTGGTCCACAACATATACATTATAGTTTGAATGTACAGTCGACTCTTCCTAAGAAGGAAACATTGTTCCTAAAGAGAGACTAGTACTTACCTAATTTTTATTTCGACTTCTACCGAACTCGTTAAATACAGTGATAGCCTATCGAACTTTCTTATGTTCACGAAATAATAAAATGAATACTTTACAGGTTTTCTACAACTCGAAGATCCGTCTTTTGAAGTAACTGGAAACATGGGATTGAAAGATATGTTATTAGCCTTACAGTGGGTTAAGAAAAATATTATTCATTTCAATGGTGATCCAGAGAGCATTACAATTTCTGGAGAAAGTGCAGGATCGGCCGCAGTTCATTTGTTTATGTTATCGCATATAACTGGCGGTTTGTTCCATAAGGCAATTGCTCAGAGTGGATTGGCTACAAACAGTTGGGTTATAAAACCGATGTCTGCTGTAGATATAGCCAAAAAAATGGGATACAATAAAACCAAAACTGAAAAGGAGGCTTTTGAAATTATAAATAACGCATCACCGGACACCGTTATCATGGTAAATATACCCTTTGCGTTTTATAAAATGTTCCCTGAGATAAATTGAATTCACTGTCGAAAAAAAAACATCTTGGATACAGTGGATAAGTGGTAACAATGCATAATTCGTGTATCCTACTCAAGACCGGCTTAAGCTAACTATGCGCCCTAAGCAAGATTAAATTTGCGCCCCCCTTTTCAGCAATTCATATCAAGATGAAAAGGAGTATTGCTAAATAATATAATTAACAGTTCAATGAACAGATTTTATATTTTCTATCAAAAGTTATTATTATCTTCTACAAGTATAATTCAAAAAGCAACTGACACTCACAATACAGCCTTTCTGGCTTTCAGTTTAGAAAAAGACGCTATACATTCATCTACATTCAAGTTTTGTGCAATTTCTAATGTCTTTTCTTGAAGTACGAAATATGAAATTGACGTGACAGTTAAAAACTGTTGAAACAGTAATACTTATCAATTATTATTGCACATACCGCTAAACTAGCGGTATGTGCTTTATTATCGCTTTGTGCGTCAGAGCTGACTTTCGTTCATATAAGAAGTTATATCTAAGTTAATTTCACACGAAATCCATTTAAATTGAAGCTTTTTGAAAAGAGGAGATTCTAATCTATAAAACAGAACCATTTTTAAATCAATTCGAGTTCATAAATACTATTAAAATTGTAATTGAAAATCACAAACAGCAGTTGTCGGTTGGTCTGTACGTATGTACGTACGTCACGACTCTACAGATCGCAATTTTAGTCGGATTGCCTTGGGTTATATTTTATTCACTTTGTTTACTATCAGACCAGAACCCTATTTAAATTCACTAAAATGTGTTCAGTAGTTTAATTTTTATAAACAGTTTTATTTTATTATTTTTGACAGCTAATAGTTTAAAAAAACAATATAATAATTGCTGTGTAAATATAGTGTAATCCATAAAACAAGTGCTACACTTCTATACCGTGATAACACCACTAGACGTAGTAGGCCGCCGTAGCGTAATGGTTATGCCGTTGGATCCCCAAGGGCAAGGGCCTGGGTTCGATTCCTTACGAAATAATTGATTTTTTTCTTTTTTTTTTCTTTTTATTTTGTTTTATTTTATTCCTCTTGATATTAATTATATATTATATTATGTATAGTTCTCAATTTTTTTTATTTTTGCAAACTTAAAAAAAATATTTTTTCAATTTTTAATTATTTATATCTTTAAATTTTTAAATCTTTTTAAATTTATTAAAAATATTTTTTAATTGTTATTTTTTTATCATACAGTGGAAAACTTTCGGGATGTGCACTTTTGGTTTTGCCAACTATTTTACTTTATGATGATGTTGTCAAGTATTCAAATATGAAGTACTCATATAAATAAATTATCAAAAAAAATTTTTTTTAATGTTAAAATAAAACATTGGCCTTTTACAATTTTGCCGCCCCCCTGAAGATGTCGCCTTAAGCAGGCGCCTAGTTCGTCTATAGCTTAAGCCGGCCCTGGTCCTACTAGACACAAAAAAATTAATAGTTTTTTGTTCAACTCGAGACTTACTATCGGAAACTGCTGCGGTATATTTTTTTGTACCTCAAACTCGACCGGAAATGTATTTTTTTCAAAGTGTTCACTTATTTCTCTATAAATTTCTATACAATTTTCATGAGGTTACATAAGAAAATATTCGAGAAAAACGTTATCAATTTATTAGTTAAATATACAGCTCATGTCGATCTGAACCAAGCACATTATATATGAAAAAAATTCCGTCTATTTTTAAAGACGTTTAGGTTTAGCTGTGAGCGCTGACCGTAAAAGTTACGTTTAAATAACGATACAACAATGATGCAGAGAAGAAGACGCATAATTGTTGCAAAATACAGTTTCATATTACATATATGCACTTAAATGGCATTGACTCTATACTCAAGTTTAAAAATAAACTGACTACACTTGACAATACCTACACACTTACTGCACTACGTGATATCAGATGTCATGTTACGTTGATGAAATGCATTTAATTACATTTAAAAGTCAACCCTTAATACCTTCACATCATCCACTATCCACTGTATTTCAACGTAAAGAATCTCCGTAAGGCCTAGTTTATATGAGAGGCGTTCAACGCGCGTTGGCCCAACGCGCGTTTACAATTATTTCTATACAATTGTATAGAACTGTTTATATGATAACGCGCGTTCAACGCGCCACCAACGCGCGTTATCATATAAACAGTTCTATACAATTGTATAGAAATTGTTTGAACGCTCTTCATGTGTGCTAGGCCTAAAGGTTAGGTTGTAAAGCAACCGATTGCTGAACCTTGCCTTTTGGTGCTATTGGCATTAATAAAGATGTATTAGTATTATAATAATCATCATCATCATTATTATTATTATATTATTATTATTATTATTTATCCTTGAACTAGTGGTCCGATCCGGCTTCGCCGGAAATTGTAAAAATACCACTTACGTTGCAAACTTAGTCTCCATGAAAAGTCCTTTTATTTTAACGCGATAATATATAGCCTATGTTCATCCTGAAGGTTCATTATAAATAGTGGCGGAATATTTTTTCAAATAGGTGCAGTGGTTCCGGAGATTACCCTCTACATACACACAAACTCACAAAATTCACATTCTCTCTTTATAATAAGTTATATTGAATTAAATAATAATTAACACGCTTTTATTAACTTGATCTCTACGGAAGTATGTACCCATGTAACGGAATATTTTTTATTACTTTGTAAACATAACCCGGTTTATCTATACTTCTATACTAATATATAAAGCTGAAGAGTTTGTTTGTTTGTTTGAACGCGCTAATCTCAGGAATTACTGGTTCAAATTGAATAAAATTTTTTTTGTTGGATAGCCCATTTACCGAGGAAGGCTATAGGCTATATAATATTACGCTACGACCATTAGGAGCGGAGATTTAATGAAAAATGTTGCAAAAAGTATCTAAAAAATAAGCTTCTATTCATGTGAAATGCACTAACTAGATATACTCATATTAGTGATGAAAGAACACAACCTCAGGTAGATCAATCGGTAGCGCATGCGACTGTCAATATCAGGGTCGCGGGTTCGAGCCCCACGTTGGACACAACATTCATCTCGGTAAACTAAGATGAATGTGTGTACTCATGTCCCTTCCTTCCTCATTCATTCTTTTGCACCCGGGTGAAACCGGGCGGGACCGCTATTATTTATATATGTACCTACTATTTTAAGTGATCCTTCTGACGCATTCTATGCTCTTTTTAGTTGCAAAAATGAATAAAGCATTATTATTATTAACTTTTAAGATTTTGTTTAACATTTTTAGGCTCAACAGAAATTGGGTTTAATTGGGCCCGTAATTGAAAAAAATACAGCTGATGCATTTTTAACGAAATCACCAAGGACAATAATACAATCAGGAGAATTTAATGACGTACCTTTCATGACAGGCTTTACCGACGCTGAAGGAATGTTTTTATTAGGAAATTTCAGTGATGTTAATTCAACCCTAGAATATTTAGTAACGGTCGAAAGTTGTCAAATGTTTATACCAACCGATATGAAAGCGCTGCCTGGTTCAAAAAAATCTCTGGCTATTGCTGAAAAATTGAAAGAATATTATTTTACTAATGCAAATAGTACGTCAGATAAAATCGACAGTTTTATAAATGTAAGTGTTAAAATAATTAAACCATTTCTACTAACTTTTGGTGAACTACAGAATGTTTCCCTATTTTTAAAGCCTACTAACAGTTAAAATTATTATGCCTAGCATCAATGCGTATTTTTAATTTATTATGTTTTTAATGATAAACTGCAAATTCAGATTAAACTTTTACCAGTTTTTGGAACCTAGAAACGGGGGTCATGGAAACGCTATAGACTCGACTAATCATAAGTTCAAAAATAATAGTGATCTGAGTTGTAGAGCTTTTAGAATCTAGAATCTTTCCCTTCCTCTTGTTGCTACTAAAGTACACCAGACACCCCAAGATACTTGGATTTTGGAACACAATCTGGAATCCTTAAAAAGTGATGGAATGTTAAAAGGACATACAATGGATCTTTTAGAGTGCGGTGTCTATCGGATATCTAAGGCAATAGTCCACGACCTAAAAGATCTATTATGTTCTCTTTACATCCCGTCAATTGGTGGTGACTCCCAGAGTTCAGATCAGGTACGAAATCAGTCTTACTTAAATTTAACTATTTGTACGTTTGTTCCTTTTTAGATGGCGTCTGATTCATTTTTTCTGAAGGATATTGACGAAGGTGTTCGATTACAAGCGTCCAAATCGAAGAGTGATATTTATTATTACAGATTTGCTTTTGACTTATCAATAAATTATTGGAAGAATTTGGCTCACTATCCTTTGAAAAGTAAGAATCAAATACTCTAGATTAGAGATGCCACGAATATTCGGCTACTATTCGGTATTCGGCCTATTCGGCTACTTTTTTTAATATTCGGTATTCGGCCGAATGTTGCGTACTATTCGGCCGAATACCGAATATCAAATCATGGGGAAAAACGCACATATTACTCAAAAATATGCGATTTTTTTCTTAAATAGTATTATTTTGTAAAGCTTTTAGTGACCAAACAGTGATATTTTTTAGTAATAAGGACTATTAATAACACAATTTGATGTAACAATGAACAAATAATGCGTGTCGTGACACGATCTAGTTGCGCAAATGAAACAAATACGTCCGCAGCGTTGCCGTAATGGGACAAGTCGTAACCTGTCACCCGCAAAATGTACACATAATTTGCCGAACATTCGGCCGCCGAATATTCGGCGCTTCGGCCGAGAACATGGCCGAATTATCGGTATTCGGTATTCAGCAAAATCACTATTCGTGGCATCACTACTCTAGATTACTCCAGCTTAATGACACTACTGTATCTAGTTCAGGGAGTTTTGCATTAGCCGAGTATTGCATTTAGAAAGGCTAGACCATTTACAAGCTACAAATCCCTACATCAGGACTTATGGTTAATTAAAAAATTGTATTTGTTTCATAGGAGCCTGTCACGCTGACGATTTGGGCTACTTATTCAAGTCTAACGTGAGCCCAAATATAATCGAAGGAAGTCGTGAAGATAAAGCGATAGATATGATTGTTGGATTGTGGACAGGATTTGCTAGAAGCGGTGATCCAGTTTCAACAAACTCCCATTTCAATTTCACATGGTTACCAATTTTGGGAAATGATACTTATGGATTTTTGAATTTAGACAACGAACCCGACTGGTATTTAAACGTGTTACCGGAACAAGGCAGATTAGATTTCTGGAAAGAACTGTACAAGTTCGCGGACAAATACCCGAACTCATCCGAAGTAAAGAAATCATGCTTTGTTTTTATATTTTTACAAGTGTTTTTAGTAAAATTTATGTTTTGATGGAATTGAGAATCTAGCGATCTAATGGACTTGTCTCACATTTTTATTTTTGAATCGACAAAATTAGAAATATGTTTTAGGAATTTTTCGGAAACCATTTCAGCAATAAAAAATTCCCAAAAGTGCGTAGTTTTCAATAGAATTATGCGGAAATGACGCAGTTAAATTCTGTGATTGGTTGACCAGATCTATAACTGTATCACGTCCACTGATCTGTTCAATTGACTGCAAACCACGGGAAAGATAATTTATATACATCTCTTTTTATAGATGAAGAAGTGTGATTGTCTACTACGTCATCATATGACGATTTAAGCTCGGGACTTAATAAATATGTTATTTTTTGCCAATAGGACTTGGGATATAAGAACGAGAAAAGTGACTTACACTAATTTTGTACTGTTCAGAATGATCAAATTTTGGTACGTGAGACGACCCTATTATTTTTATTATGGAATCAGTCTGTACATTTTTGAAATTCATGTAATGACATGCGCATACTGCAACTTCTAATGCAAGTGTACAAAACTTGATGACTGATGTTCGCAGACTCCAGTTGATGGCTGATAACGCGTCGATCTAGTCGCTTGCGTTACGTAATTTCCTAAACATTACGAATTCTGTCACGCGTTGTAGGCCATTGTGTTCCTAAATGTACCTCGAGCTGCAAATACAATTAAAACAATTATATAGAAAACAATATCTTTTCAGTTATAAATGTGATACATTTCTTAACGTTTTTTAATTTTGTCTGAAACATAAATGAGTTTAATTATTTGTAATTTATTGTGAAATAAAGTATGGTATTTCAGTGTTAACTTAGTTTATTTTTAATACTATGTTTCTAAATAAAATAATATTTATAAGGAAATAAACTTAAGTACCTAATTATGAAGCTTAAATAGTTAAAAGTTTTTAAAAATTATTTAATAGTTAACTTGGCTTGTTATTAAAGTATTTATAGAACTAGTTATAAAGAATTTGTAGTTTGTAAAAATGTTTTTAACAAGAGAAGTAATTTCTGAAAGTTTCTAAAGCATATATAATAAATATATATAAATAAACTGATCTGTGTTAAAATATCATTTCTGCTTGAAACGTTAATTTGGATGGAAAAACTTGGTAAGTTTTTTAATTGCTTCATTAAACATTTATTGATTTATTTAGTTTTAAGTTTTTTCGAATTTTAATATTATATTAGCACTGTTTTATTCTACGATACTGGTTTCCTCATTTGCGTTTAAATACAGTGATTCCCAAAATAATAGAACTAGTGTTAATAAAAATTTACGATTAGAGAAAAAATTTAAAAACGGGATAATATAATTATTATTATAAATATTTTTGGTCACTTGTAGAGCAAATTTGAATAGTATAACAAAATACTAATAACGTTAGTTGTCAAGCGTCTATAATTCAGTCTATAAGTGTAAAAAATTGGTTTATCAATGTTTTCGTAACCACGTTTACTATCTATATACAGTATGGTTTTTTAAAAACCGAACACCCTTTTATTTCTTAGAGGAAGGGTTTTCGAAAAAAAAGTTTCGAACAAAAGTTACAGGGAATCAAGGGGGAAGAACAGTGATGTAGTTTTTTTTTTTGTTCGGTGGAGGTGTCTCCAAAATATCAGGGTCACCTACACTTTCTTAAATACGACCCTGTATTTTTTATCTAAGATTATTGTTCTTTGGGTCAAAGAGATCAATTCTTGTACCAAACATTTTTGGATTTGATGCCATCGTGAACCGCTGTTTGATTCTCAATTTATCCCGTTTCCTATTTTAGTGGATTGTGTGAGTCGGAAAAACTTTTTCAGGGGTTTTTCCGACTCACTCACTGTCCGATACAAAATTTTGAATGGTAACTCCAATCATCATGAAATTTGAACACAACATTCATCCCCACATCCGTTCTTATGTGCCCGGATGAAACCGGAACGAACTGCTAGTAAAGTATAATCGTTGATTTGGAAATAAAATTAAAATTAATACCGCGTTTTTTTTTGTAAATATTACATTTTTCAAATATTTTTTCCGTTTGTTGAATTCTTTTTTATAGTTCAGTTAAATAAATAAATCCGTGCCTGGTAAACGCATTGACTGTAAGATTTTTCAGTTGTCGCAATTCTTTCGAATAAGTATAAACTTTGGGGTGAAGCTCAGTGAAGTATTTTATTCTAATTTTACGAATGCTTCAGTCAAAAGTGTACTTCTCTATATTTGGTGTACCTGAGAGGGTACAAAAGAATTCTTTACTAAATTTTAATTCCGTTCAGACTGATTTTGTTAAGGTGCAACCTACTGGAAATACTAGAATATTTTTTTACAAAACAGTTTTTTTTGACGCACGTTTCTTTCCGACTGCATTGCGTTATGTATGGTTACCTTTAGCTTTGAAACAAAAGAACCAGTTCTCTGAAGATAATAAAGGAATTCTCTGTAATCCTGCAATGCTGTGATGCTTGGATCGTTGACTCTATTTTTTTTGTTCATCATTATAATACAACACCTTTCTGGCGTAGAAAACAAATTTGTGGGAGCGGCATGAAAATGCGATTATAAAAAGATAATAATTAATTAAACAAAAAATAATAACAGACGTGCGTCCCTTGGGACGAGACAACACAGATATCACTCGATGGTTGACAGTTTTCATTAATTACAATTTTTTATTCAAATTTACGTTTGTTTGGCAGCCATTTTAGGTCAATTTTAACCACTTGATGGAGTTGAAATTTTGTACTTATGTATTCCCAATGACGATACACGAATCAGCTGTTTTTAGAATTAAATAGGTTACCAACTTAAAAATTCATGTTTAAATACAAAAAAAAATAGAAAAAAATAACAATACAAATAGTCGAATACGTTTCTAGATGGTAAATGCATTATAACATTATGATAAAATTATCGGGATACAAGGCTAAATATAAAAACAATTTTTATTCACTAGAACATTATTTTATTAGTTAACGTTTCGGCAGAAATTTTTGTCTTCTTCAGGACCTTAAAAATCTGAAGTAAGAAGTCCTGAAGAAATTTCTGCCGAAACGTTGACTAATAAAATAATGTTCTAAATCTAATGAATAAAAATTGTTTTTTTGTATCCCGATAATTTTATCATACCATAGTACCAAGGTGTCTTATTTTATTTTGTTACAACATTATGTTAAAACGAGCGACTAGTGATTTGCAACAATCACATGAGTCATAGAAGCATTATAATCGAGATACACACTACATTTTTTGCACGTACCTCCTATAAAACAGCTGATTTTCACTTTAAAATAAGTTTTTTTTTTTAATATTTGAACGTTTCCTTATCGGTGGTTTTTTAAAAACTTTGGACGTTTTTTTATTATTGAATTCTTTTTTTATGTTAAAATGAAACAAACGTCATCCCCTTTCCCTGATAAGGGGTGAGGTGGTGGGGGTGGGTATTGTGTCCAAACGACCGCCCCCTCGAAACTCAATAACTTTCGTTCGAACTTTTTTTTTATTCAACCCGTTATTTTTTAAAGAAAACCGCCCAAAGTTTAAAAATAAAACAAGCAGTATATTTGACAGTTTGTATTCGGTCATCTATTTGGATTGCTTACAATGACAATGTCTAGTTTGTTGTCTCTGTTACTCATATTTAAATGACAAACAATTGCTATTGGTTTCGTAAAATCACAATTCTTTTGTTTTACTTTACGCACTATGTTATTTTACTGTCGCTATATACAGACATGAAAAGCAGCAGTTTTTATAGAGATCGTGCAAAAAAACTTTTTAACGATAAGCTTTTATTAAAATTAACAATTTAAGTTCATAACTATAAAAGCGTGTGTCAGTGTCGATTAGGTAACGTCATGCAAATTTTGAAAATGCTGCCGTCGCCTTTGTTTTGTTATTAATTGGTTGAAGTTAACAGATCACCTGTCAACCTGTTCTTTGTAAAGTTGCCCACAACAAAATAATTGTTAACGATGTATAGACGACAGCTGGATTTATTTTAATTCATGCACAAAGGAACTTTTCACATATCGTTAATTGCTTCGCCGTGTAGTTTGAAAAGTTCCTCTTTGCTTTGTTTGCCGCACAGTTTGATGTGGGTTACGAACTTGGCGTTCGATGATGCTCCAAAGAAGATGCCCAGAGCTGGATTAAAATGATGACGTCGAATTATAATAAAATTGATTATCTACAATTATTGCAAAGCTAAAGAGGCTAAGGTGCTTCTAAATAATTTTTGTATTCCTCTAAACCAGTGATTCCCAAAGTGGTCTATATCGACCCCCAGGGGTCGACGAATACTTGCAAGGGGTCCATGTCAGCGTGAAAAAAAATGGGGGGTCCATGAAATGAAAATGGGGGTCAACGATAGTGAATCTCCTAACAAAACAAAGAAACAAACTGGACATCTTTAACCGAAGAGATTTAAGGTTAAATTTAACTAAATTGATGCCAATTAATGTTGAAAATTTATTATTAAAGCATCATGTTTATTCCTCACACTAAAAGCATTTATTTTTTGCTTAGTTATTTTATGTAACAGAAAGTAAATTTTAATTTGATTCGTTTAATTTGAATCTAATTAGTAAATGTGTAAAACTAAACATTTCACACTACATTTCACTACCGTTATAAATTTAAATCGTTCAAAGTGAGTAGCACTATACCGGTTGTCAAAAATACATTTTAAATTAATGAATTTGCAAAAAATCAATATCAGATAAGCAGAGAGTCTACCCAAAACCGAAAAATATGACAAGTGGTCTACGAGACAAACAAGTTTGGGAACCTCTGCTCTAAATCCTGTAGTGTCTCAATCAAAGGTTAGATGTTCCTGAACAAAATTCTTGCAGTGTTTGTTTTCTTTTGTCTTTCGGAGTTTTTTTTTGTAATTCCCGGTAAGTTAGAAAGTTAAAATCTGGCGTGGAGTTTAGAATCGTAAACCTAAAAAAACGGAAAGAGTGCGAATATGTGGTCCCAAAACTGTCCATTTATTTTACCATTCTAAATTATGACCTGAATGGTATTAAACATTTCAAAAACCCTTTTTTTCCGTTTCATTTTCAAGAAATTTCTATTAACATTTTCAAGCCCAGTAAAGACGGTTCCGACAGAAATTTTGAAAATGGTTACATCGGTATAGGTCTCTAAGAAAGTATAAATTTATTTCGAAATATTTCGGACAAAACTACGATTTGATATATTCTTATCGATCTAATTTAAAGTGGGTTGTACCTACATAATTGTTCGCATAACGTTTAATAACCAAACAGAGCGCATAGAACTGATAATTAACTAATTATATTAATTGCCGTTGGGATTGCGCACCGTAATACCAACTGACAATATCATTATTATTAGGTAATTTGTAACTCTAGTGGCTTTAATAAATTAATAATAATGTATATAGGTACTGATTGTAATAATCTCACGGCCTACTGGGACATCAGCAGTCATAGCTACTTTATAATAATATTACATCATTTTTTGTGTGCCTCATTTATTTATGCTATTTTGTTTTTACAAATTATTAATGGTTGACCTATTAATACTGATGCAATCATTACAAATAAATAAAATTGGTTGTAAGTTTTGAATAAAATTTCAACATATATGCTGTAAGGATATTGATCAATGAAATTAAACTGATAATTTCTTTTTTTGCTATTTTTTTAGTATTCAATAGTTAAATTAGTTACTATCAGAATTTTTGTTTGTTTCATGGTCAATTTGTTTGTTTCTGAATTGAAATCTTTGATTAACGTCTGAATAGAACTCTGCAAATAAATAAAATTGTCGACCAATTTTTTTCAGACAATATGTTGACAAAAAAAATTGGTTGTCTGTAAAGTCGGTTTACGGACGATAGTTTTACGTGATAACGTATTCCGTAATACATAACCTAAACCTCCCAAAATTTGGTTTCAATCCGCTTATCCTTGGTGTCGGAATGATAAGAAATGTCAAAAGTGACGTTTGCAACTTACAAAGTATTATGTTCTAATAATAATTAGTTATTCCAATACTTAACTTAGAAGGCGTTGCATTTCACAATATACTAATGTCAAAAAATTGAATTAAACATTAGAAATGCAGCCGTTTTCATGTTAAGACAAGACATACGTTTGCTTCTAATTTCCATGTACGGCAAACAAAGACAACCGACCGCGTCGCGCCATGCATTAGACAACATTGCATTTATACAGCTATTTTTCTATATAAATTTGTATAAAATATTTTTCTATATAAATTTGTATAAAAAAACTGTTTAGGCAAATTCTGTTATACGAAATCTATGTAAAATGTTCTCCTCTTTCGTTTAAGACTGGTTTCAAACCGATCTGATTTAAATTGAGCGAGAAATTAGCAAAAAGCACGCACAGGGTCAGGCGGAACGTTACGCGTTATGCGTTATGCGTTACGCGTTACACTTTTTCGTACATCCAGCCGGTGTTTTATCAATTTATAATATTGGTGATTCATCAATTTATAAGACGTTATCACGTCAATAAAATATTATAAATCAATAAAACAATATATGACGTTCCGATCTGGGTTTAGATCTTCTTCAGAAATATCTAAAAATATAAAAAAAATTAGTAAAACGTCATAATATATTGTTTTATTCATTTATAATATTTTTAATTTTTGTCAATATATTGTCTGAAAAAAATTGGTCGATAATTTTATTTATTTGAAATGTTTCTGAATTGATTGCTGAGTAGCTAACTACCTCAAATTCATAATTCATTTCACAATAAGTTACGCATAGCTAGTTTTATTTCAAACAAAACTTTATCTTTAACGACACCCTTCTCAAAATTTCGGTTGGAGCGCCTCGATGAAATGTCATGGAAGCTTAACAAAGCTTTGCTGTGAGCTTCACTTAGTTTTGTTATTGGGGTAGCTTTTACCATTATTTTTAGTGTACTGGAATTTTTTAAAAATATATTATAACTTCTATTCAGTATTTTTTATGCATCTAAGTGTTTGAAATGTCGTTTTTCATGCTCAAGTTGGTATTCATAAAGTTGAAAGCTTATTTTAATGTCATCATGAGCAATTGCAATAATAAAACAAAGATAATTCATTCCGCTTGAACCCATAGGATAATTAATACACTACTGCTGCAAACGCGACACCATTATATAATTAAATGTGCATAATGATTATTATGTTAAGGCCCCCATACACCTCGTTCTTTTTTGGCAGTTTTAACCGCCGGGTAAAACTGTACGGTTAAACACGAACAACGGCCATCCCCATACACCTCGTTCTTTTATGGCAGTTTTAACCGCACGGGTAAAACTGTACGGTTAATTTAAACACGAACAACGGCCATATCCACACAGAGGCGTAGTTTCGTTCAGTTTTTCTGAAGTCGTGGCATCATTAATACGATCTGCTTTGATGGATCCTACGACAACGTTAGCAGTTGCAGCCGCAGTGGCTATAAAATTAAAATTTTCAAAAAGAAAACGTTCAAAATGAACTAAAGAATGGTTACTTAAACGCAGGCAATTTTCACACGTAAATCTTCTAAATGAATTACGACTAGAACCAGGAGATTGCTTTAATTTTCGATACAATTGTATGAATTGAACGAGCTGAAACTTGAACCTGGGGATTGGTTCAATTACCTGAGAATGGACGAACATACTTATTTTGAGTTATTATTAACCGTTAGAATGCTATGCGGCGCAAAAGCGCTGCGATCGTTTGTATCGAAAATTGCGGCGCAGCGCAAAAGCGCTGCGAGTATCAGTTTCAGTGTGTTGAGAGCTATTTTTTTTAGATTTTTTATTTTCTAAAAGAAATAAAATACAATAATATTGATATTATTTTATGTTTAATAAACATTAATAAACAATATAATGCAAAAATAATTAATAAAATTGATTGATATTTGTCTAAATTAGAGTGTTTTATTTGACACCATTATTTTTTCCTCTAAATTAATCAATATGTTTATAGCAATTTTCATTTATTTTTGTCAAAATTGCTTAGCACTAAAACGGTTAAAATATAAATCAATACTCAAACTAATTACAATCATTTAATTAATATGACTTATTTGCTGTACGTCGCACCACTGAATAAACACGTCGATTCTTATCGGAAAGCGCCACACATTACGATTTAAAACGACAACCAGCAAACACGTCGTGTTTAAAATCAAAATTCGGCAGATAAAAAAACTGCCGTGTTTCATCGACAGTTTTTGCCCATACACTTCGGTTTTGACCGACGTGTTTTATCGTGACGATGAAAACTGCCAAAAAAGAACGAGGTGTATGGGGGCCTTTACATTTATCTAAATGAACCTACAATTAAAATGAAAATATAGATATACGTCTAACGGATGGCGCTGTACGACGCTGTAAAAAAAAACGTCTTTACTTGTCACAGATATGATATCTATAAAATTCTTGTGTCACAATTTTGGCTGCGCTAATCTCCGAAGCCACTCAATCGATTTTAATGAAATTTTGTAAATATGTCTTTCTTGGTGCAGCTTACACTATAGGATAGTTTTTATTAAATATTGTGTACAAAATTACGGTGTTCTCATAAAAAAACTGTTTTAATAGCATGCAACCACATCTGATAGAATTTACTCAAAGCTATTAGTTCAGAAGCAAACAGAAAAAAACTGTTTCAGTAGGAAGTCGCAACATTTGATAGATTTCGCTCAGAATCAAATTCGGTAGAATTTGCTCAAAGCTATTAGTTCAGACGCCGAGCCGTAAACGAAATACATTTTGCAGAACTATATCTATTGGAATCGGGTGAAACCGGGACGGACCGCTAGTAGATATATAAAACAAGCGCGTGTCAAAATTTCAAAGCAATCGGTGAAGAACTGATTTTAAACAAACGAACATTTTCATTTTTACACGCTTTATATTAGTTTCACTTGTAAGTTAGTGTAAGCACTAATTAAGTTCTTACTTTAAAAAAATAAAACGCTTTGGTTGAATTAATAACAATTCGTAAGCTGATGTTTTCTCAATAGAAATTGGGAATCAATTGAATTTTTGACGTGATAACGTCTTATAAATTGATGAATCACCAATCTTATAAATTGATAAAACACCGGCTGCATGTTCGAAAAAGTGTAACGTAACGTTCCTAACGTTCCGCCTGACCCTGTGCGTGCTTTTTGCTAATTTCTCGCTCAATTTAAATCAGATCGGTTTGAAACCAGTCTTAAACGAAAGAGGAGAACATTTTACATAGATTTCGTATAACAGAATTTGCCTAAACAGTTTTTTTATACAAATTTATATAGAAAAATATTTTTTCAAATTTATATAGAAAAATAGCTGTATAAATGCAATGTTGTGTAATGCATGGCGCGACGCGGTCGGTTGTCTTTGTTTGCCGTACATGGAAATTAGAAGCAAACGTATGTCTTGTCTTAACATGAAAACAGCTGCATTTCTAATGTTTAATTCAATTTTTTGACATTAGTATATTGTGAAATGCAAAGCCTTCTAAGTTAAGTATTGGAATAACTAATTATTATTAGAACATAATACTTTGTAAGTTGCAAACGTCACTTTTGACATTTCTTATCATTCCGACACCAAGGATAAGCGGATTGAAACCAAATTTTGGGAGGTTTAGGTTATGTATTACGGAATACGTTATCACGTAAAACTATCGTCCGTAAACCGACTTTACAGACAACCAATTTTTTTCCAAATAATAACAACCTTCATTTTTCCAGCGTAGCTAAGGAAAAACTAATTTTGACAATATTACAAAAAAGAGAAAGAGAGTTAATGTAACAAAGCTTGCTACATTAACACCCCCCCTTCGCGTGGGAAAAATTGATATGGAATGTATGGAATTAGTATGAATGTATGTAAGTATGTATGTTTGTAAACTCGTTTGGACTACAGCAAGTGGTTTATATAGCGGTATAATATGCCAGCACAGTAAGTACACTGGCTAGCCGTGTGGTCTAAGGCACGGGTCTTCGCTGACGTCAACTCTCGGCATCACGGGTTGTGAATTCTAATCCCGTCCACGCCGAAAAAAAAAAAGTTTTTTTTTCGGCAAATTTTTGACAGTAAATCGAACTAAAAAGTGGAAAATAAATATAGTTTAAAAAAACTAAAAAACACGCTTTATATCGAACTAAAAAGTAAAAAATATTTTTTTTAAAATAAGCTTAAAAAGCGTGGGGCGCTCGATGTACGAAAATGTGGAACAAAGCGCCCCACGCTTTTTAAGCTTATTTTAAAAAAAATATTTTTTACTTTTTAGTTCGATATAAAGCGTGTTTTTTAGTTTTTTTTTTTTGAACTATATTTTTATTTATATAGATGTACAGGGTCTTTGTAAATATATTAACGGGTAGTATTACCGAAAATTTTACTGTTTAATAAATATTGCTCTGGAAGAGGTTAACAATTTACGGTATGGATTATTAAAAAAATAATTTAATGGGACGCGGTGTAGGTTGGTTGGAGCAATGTATAATAAAAGCTATTAAATAGTAATTAAAGCATTAAGCAGAGTTTGGTTCGATTCTAACGAGCTTATTCGCAAATAAATGCATGATATAGGTTGCTACGGTATAGATTTTATGTTTAAAAGCGCTTGACTGAATTTGTATCAACAGTTACGACCTACGAGTTATGTTCCGTTCATATAAAAAATTAAAAGTGTAACTTTAAAAAAAATTAATTTGTAACTTTTCAAAAACATTTCCGCTGCACGTATTTTAATGAAAAGAGAGATTTTATTTATATAAAGCGCCTACTGCCAAGGGCGTAGATATTTTTTTTCAGGGGGGGGGGGGGGGGTTAACACAAAAAAAAATAAGTTTTATTTAAATCAAACAAGAATATACTCACGGAGGAAGGTGTCAAGCAAAATATTAATTCACAAAATACGCTGTTGCAATCTTGTCAAAATTTTGTTTTTTAGTTAAATATTCGTAATATTTTTAGTTTAATTTTTTATTATTATGGTCCTGGAGAAGGGTTAATTACCTCCTTTAAACCCCCATATCTACGCTCTTACCTAGTGCTGGATTTAATTCGTTTCGTTCCTTTAATAGTTTGGTCAAATTAATTGGTATTAAATATATTTCTGCTCTAATACATATCTCCACTTCTCAGGTTCTATCCGAGAACTGGAAAAGTAGATTTTCAATATACAAAATGCTAGGATGCAGACAGGTTGTCAAAAAATGTGATTTGATAATGACAGACTGTGAACATACATATTTCTCGATATGAAAAGCATAGTAGAGTTTAAAATCGATCCTGCTCGAAAAATAATTGATTGATCGAAACGCCATTTTTCTTAAACTGTGAATTCATGTATTTAGCATAGTTTTTTAACTTCCCGCTTTAAAAAAAAAAAAAAAATTTTTTTCAAAAATCGGGAAGTTATTGGTTTCACCCCGATTTTCGAAAATCGAGTTTTCGCCAGATCTCGACGTTTTGAGGTCCTAGGAAGCTATTGAAACTATTTTGGCGATGATGTATGCGTGTGTGTGTGTGGGTGTGTGTATGTATGTATGTGAACCTTTTATATCTTTTGAACGAAGTGTCCGACTGAAACGCGGTTTGTGGCATCTGACGTGATCTTGGTGAACTTAGACTTCCTGAAAATTTGAAACGATTCGGCCCAAAAAATTTTGAAAAATCTTAAAAAAACAAGTTTCAAAAATTTTTAAAAATTTGTTTTTGTAAAATATTTTCTAAACTACTAAACCGATTAATTCCAAAATCTAATCAGCTCTTCTCCTTAACAAACTGCGTCGATTTCCGCAAACCGCATCAAAATCGGTTCATTTGTTCACGAGATGCCGTGAACGAAAAAATCGTAAAAAAGTGTTTTTTTAAAATGATTCTTAAAATTGTTATCAGATCGATTTTTTTGTAATAAATTACTTTTTTAGGCTAAAAAAACTGCGTCGATCGCCGCAAACCAGATCAAAATTGGTTTTTTTGTTCATGAGATAACGTGAACGAAAAATTAAGAAAAAAGTAATTTGTTATAATTACTCGTAAAATTCTTATCAAATCGATTTTTTTGTAATAATTTACTTTCTTAGGTTAAAAAAACTGCGTCGATCGCCGCAAACCAGATCAAAATTGGTTCATTTGTTCACGAGATATCGTGAACGAAAAATTTGTAAAAAAGTGTTTTTTTTAAATTGCTCGTAAAATTCCTATGAGATTGATTTTTCTGTAATAAATTACTTTTTTAGGATAAAAAATTGCGTCGACTGCCGCAAATCGCATCAAAATCGGTTCATTTGTTCATGAGATTTCGTGAACGAAAATTTCGTAACAAAATGTTTTTTTTTTGAGCTCGAAGAGCTAAAAAATAAACTTCTTGCTATATTTTATATATTTTTGAGCGTTTTGAACTCGAAAATAGCGGGAAGTTACAGGGATGGCCTGCAGGGTCAAACTTCTTTTCAAATTTTTACACTTCGAAACAACGTTTTTCTACGTATTTTGATCAAAATTTAGCTTGAAAAGCGGCCATTTTCTATATAGAACAATAATTTGTGGATACAATCTCATGTTCTAGAATCTAGAGGACAGAGATTTGGAATACGACGCTAGACTGCTCCTGACGTATAGAAACTATAATTACCTATAAGATTATAATCTCGTCACTGTCAAAACAAAATTTTTGACAATTCAACCCAATCCAAAAAAGTATGTTTTAAAAGTACCGTTTCAATCGATAAATTAAGCACAATCGATTTAAAATTTCACAATCTCATTCTTCTGGAGAAAATATGCGTGGTCTGAATCGAAGACTATTGTCGAATCAACATTTTTGATTAGGCCCTCTGCAACCTTCGTCAGTTACACGACTCATAATAAAGTCGACTTTATCTCCGTCAGAACAAAAGCGCTACGTTATTACCGAAACGTAAAAATCGTTTAACGACAGTTGTTAAATATCTTGTGGGTGAAATTGGTAGCCAGTAATTTGTTCTGGTATCGACATTGTTTCTGTATATCGACCTCTATTCCTATACGAGCTCGTTTTTCTTTTGTTGTCTCGGTGGCAGCTTATTGGTTAGGAAACTGTTGGAAAATTCTAAACCCATTCTTTTAAAATTAATTAACCCAACTAACCCTTTTTTTGAAGCCACTTAAAAAAATATGTTTTCATTGATTTCTCCAAAACTAGTAGATGGAAATTAAAAAAAAAACTATTTAAATTAAAGTTAAAACCTTAATAAATTATTGAAAACAAAAAAAAAACGTTGTTAATTAAAATCTTTAAAATCTTTTTAATTAAATATCTTTTTAATTAGTCGGGCACAACGGGTTTTTTTTTTGTTTTCAATAATTTATTAAGGTTTTAACTTTAATTTAAATAGTTTTTTTTTAATATCCACCGACTAGTTTTGGAGAAATCAATGAAAACATATCATCCATCTGCCGTTTTACCATAAAGCCAATGTTAAATGTGCCTACTTTTGAAGTCATTTATTTATTTAAATAATCGGGCAAACCCCCTAAAATTCTCAGAATTGGTTTAGACTTAGTCCAACTTCATATAAAAAAAATCAAGCCTTTTATTTAAAATTGCATTGGTGATCGTACTACCTTAAGTATATAAATAAATAAAACACCGTGTTATATTTTATTAAAATTGTATAATAGTTATTTACATCTAGTAACGGCCGAATCTGAATTATTTTGATGCAGTATATTTCAAGTATAAAACAATGTCGGATGCATTTGTGGTCCTGTAGAGTGCAGGCAGGTGTGATGTCCTTTCAAGGATTAACATAAAGACAAAATAATTCTTAGACAACGAGAAACAAAGGCAGAGAAAATCCCCGACTTAGATAATATGTCTGCCAACAATATATTATAGGTACCATATATAGCAAGCTCTGGGCAACGTCGGCTCTTTGAGCTCGTAGGAGCTTACCAGGTAGAGTACGCGCGACGAAAGATGAAGCCACCGCGTCATAGTAACGTGCCTTCTAGCTTGCTATTGGCTGTTTCGGAAATCCATGTGCGTCGAGTGTTTTCTAGAGACGTGGAATAATAAATGAATATGTCGGCATTGTCTGCAGGCAAGCAGGCGTTCACTAGCATATTATTGATGACGTGCCTGGCTTCATCTCTCACCGCGGCCACTCTAGCTTCCATAAGCCAGTGTAAGAATGAATGAGAGAGGTAAATTAAAGACCTAACCCTTTTTATATAAATATAAGAAAATAGTGTAAAACTTGAATATATAAAATAATAGTGAATGACTTCTATGCAAATAATTATCAGCTCTTTTGTGTACTTATCTAAAGTAATACATATAGTGAAATAAACATCGCTTATTTTACTAAATACTTGAAATTCTATTTATTGAAGTGTTTGTGAACAGTGTTCTTATTAATGAATACGACAAATAAAATTACTAATTAATTATTAATAAGAAAAAATTCGCAGGTTTGTGGACAATAGTTATATTTATAATTGTACGACGTTTCGTCTATAAATTTAGACTTTTTCAAGTACAAATTGAAAATTATTTAAAACAATAATTATGAAAATAAACATTAATTACTAACCATAGCAATTAACAAAAGTTAAGGTACATAAGATAAAAACATGGCAACAAGTTTATGTATAAATTTTTTAAACAATAAAAATTAAAATTAAAAATTCGAAAGTTAGTTCAATTTCATAATATAGTTGTACTGACTACTTAAATTTTGAGTGTCTTTTCTATAATTAATAGAATTGTTTTTTCTAATAAAACACATTTGTACTTGAAAAAGTCTAAATTTATAGACGAAACGTCGTACAATTATAAATATAACTATTGTCCACAAACCTGCGAATTTTTTCTTATTAACTATTATCGATGGACACGATATCTAATATATAAAATTATGTTATTATTATAATTAATTAATACCTAATTGCAATTATTTTATTAACATTACATAATTTAAAGCGATGCAAATACGAAATATTACGTAGTTTAGTTTTTTTATTGTTTTTAATGGTTACTGTTTTATTGGGGTTGCACACTTTGTAAAACTTTTAATTATTCAATTTTCTTCTATTTAAAGTTTAGCGACTTATTTGTTTTAGAAACTTTTTTGCAAGCTGCAAAATAAAGTTTATTGAAACGGATGCAGTCGAGCCGCGATGTGACGCAGTTAACGACGCTATGACGGTAAAACCTTAACTGTCGAGCGTCTATAACCTACAAGCTGTGTGTCTAGAGTGGTAAAAAAATTCCATGAAATAATTAATCTACCGCCACTAAGATTTTTGTTCTGTACGCTTTGCATATTGTACTGTAAATATTGTAATCTGTTATTTTGTGTTATTTGAAAATAACCCGTTGTAAGTAAATGTTAAAATAGAACAATCTGTAATAATTGTGTTGTGAAAGGCTTTTGAAGAAAGAAATTTCGTTGGGAAACATGTTTTTGTAATTGACTGAAAAATCAATACATACAAAAGAAATAATATTGTCTGTAACTGTGAATTTTAAACAAATTTTAAACTTAGAAGTATCGATAAATCATTAACCATTTTCAGAATTGTTGTCCGCTTGAATTTTGTGTAAGATAATGTCAAAAACCTTTCATAACTATTTTTATTCCAACGAAAAATGCAGCAATAAGTTTCTAAGCTATTTAGAGTTGTACTTATAGAAATTTGGAAGCATGTTAATTGTAAAAGGTAAACTTTTAAATGTAAAGAAAAACCATTCCAAAATTGTAAAAAAAATTTTATTATATTATAAGCGCTTTCGACCTAACAATTCCATTAAAATGTATCAAATTATACATGCATTGTGTGAGAAATAATTTTATCTAATGATGACTTAGATCGAAAGCGCTTATAATATAATTACATTTTTTTTACAATTTTGGAATGGTTTTTCTTTACATTTAAAAGTTTACCTTTTACAATTAAGTTTCTAAGCTGTTTATTATGATTAATATTTTAATAAATTCAACATAGACCATTTTGTCTTGATGCCAGAATAATTAATAATAATGTTGGGTAACTCTGAACTGCATCAAAACAGAGCTTTCGTAAAGGCTCATCAGTTTTTAGTCTTTAGAACTTAAATGCCGGAAGGAGTTCACTGCGCATATACAAAAACTTGTTCCGCTTTTCTATTTTTTTCCAACTTTCGTTCTATAAATATACTAGTATCAGACGTCACGCTTACAAAGCGATGAAGACAAATTTTAAATTGATTTTATCAGAGCTTATATTTAGCAAAGAAACAACACCGCCTGTGATGATTTTTTGGCGTATTAGATTTTTAAAATTTGTTTTATCAAATATTTGACATAAGTGGCATTTTAGCTACACATTATATTTTTCATACATTTTAAATTAAATAAAATCAAATTTCATAATTTGTTCACGTTTAAGAACATCGTTTGATTATCCCGTCACTGCCACCATAAATGACCCGTTCTTCCCGCCACATGAAATGTATTTCCGTCAACGAAAAAAGCTTGTTTTAACCATAATAATAATAATGTTATTTGCCATGTGTGGACATGTTATGGTGGCACTTCACATGGCTATTATTTTGTGTTCGCTATTAGGTGTTTGTTGTATTTGGCAAAATATATGACGTTCAAGGCAAACATGCAAATAGAGGCAAATACGACATCCACACATGGCAGTCAAATAACGAACACACAAACATTTGGCAGCAGAACGCAAGGTTCAAAATTCCAGGAATTTTAGCACTGTTTCATTGTCCCAATTCATTTTCAATAGTAATTGTTCCAGTTCTCGCTCACAGCACAGACACAAAAATACTGCACGTCCGTACAAGGTTCACGGCGCGTGCGCTTCTGAATATGGCCATTGTGTGGACGGTTTATTTGCGTATTTGCCTATTTGACTCCTTTGATGTGCCTCGAAAAACCGACAAGCGCACGTTAACGCGTATTTCGTATTGGCCTTATTTGTCAAATAGGCAAATAAGGCCAACACTTTGTCAAATAGACTGTCCACACTTGGTAATTGTTTGCCAAATATGCCAAATACACAAATACAAATAGCCATGTGCATTGTGGAAACTGATTTTTTGTTTCTAAAAAACTAAAAACATGAAAAAACTTTTTAAATTTGGCTAAACATTAAATTAAGGAATGAGTCGGCTGCCTTATTTTTAGTCGTGTTATAATTAGACGCGTTTTTTGAAGATGTCGTTTTCTTTTTCTCAAACAATCCTCTATTGTTTGTTTCTTAATTTAGTACCGTACCTTAGTGAAAATCTTCTTAAAATTTGCATACCAAAGAAATAAGGGAATATGTTTTTTTTCATATCTTCACACAGTTCTTTCAGTCTAAGTAAATGATTAAGGTGATATATTTCACTGAAAAAATTAGTCGTGTCGATAATAGACATTCACACATACACACAACCATACTGTAGCGATTTCTTCCCCCAGCGCCCTATTCTAGCTCAACGACGCAGATAAATGGAGGTGCAGAGTTTCATTATACGTTCAGCCGCATGAATCCAATTAACTCAGCCGTGCGTAAAGAAGTTTAACCTCTAAAATGTGTTCTAGTAGGAATGCATACTGAAAATTATTTTTTTGGAGTTTACTCCTTAAGAAACGATTTTGAGTTATAAGGTTCGGTACGGCAATTTTATGAGTAGTAAAATCAATTGGTGAGGCGTTACGCTCCACCGCTTCAATTGTGGAGTTACGCTCGTCCGCTTCAAAAGAGACAAACATGTGTTTGATTTAGCGTGCGAAAGAATGAGATGGAATACATTACACAGCGTATCTATGGAGTTAACTTCAGTCGTGCGTCGTAGCTGACACACACACCCACTTTGTTTTTTCAAAAAACAAATACTCGGTCCAATTTCAAAGCCGAGTATGGAGTAACTGGACAAGTAATTATTGTTACCAATCTATAGATGTCACCGCTTACAGTATAGTTTTGTGAGGGGAAAAATGTCTCGTGTTATATTTTGTACATTTTTTTTGCCCCGTATTTTGTTCTTTTATTAATGCATGGTAGACATTTCTACTGCTCAAAATTGAATTTCAATGTTTTGGTGATTTTTTTAACTTTATTTTATCGCTCGCTCGGATAAAATGGCCGTGTTATAACCAAGCCCTTGTTGAACCCCACATATTTTAGAATTAAACAAAATTAAATTAAAATAGAAAATTTAGTTAGTTTCAGATTTAAAAATCTGTCAAAATCACGCTAAATGATATATTTTAAACTTTAAATGTACAAAAAAGCTTTGTAAAACTATGAATACGATTTTCAACAAGTATATTCGTAATTTGTAAAATTATTTGACTGTCAAAAAGTTTTTGACATGAGTAATATTTGCCCTTGGAATTGCTTGAATGTCATTTTTTTCAAATACTGCTCAAACATTCTAAGTAAAAGCAAGCCTACTAGCTGCTACTCTCGGCATAAAAAGATTAAATTCCTTAAAAAAATCTCCTTTAGCAGTTTTTTATTGGTTTGATAAACTAACGATTTTATATACAGTGTAACCTCTTTATAACGAATCTCAAGGGACCGAACATTTTTTTTTTGTTATAATTTTCGTTATATGGAGGGAAAAAAGAAAGATAACCAAATTTCACCTAATTAATTTATTCCAAACACGTCTGTTAGCCTGACGTTTTTGCTATTAATAAGTATTTTATTAAGTAGGTATCTTATGCATGGCTTGGGATGTGGTGGAATCATCTTCATTAAACAATAGGAATTTTCCGATAAGTTTGGCGGCATCAAGTGCTTGTTGAATAGTTGGTGATGATTCAGAGTCGTCCTTTTTACGTCTGCAAACATTTGCTGACGCCTAAATATGAACATATTTCTTCGTAATAGAGAATGGCTGTTGCGCTATAAAGAGGGTATTAATGTATGAGTTTTAAGGTAAACCAAGCAAATTGTAAAAGTGGCTACGTTATAGGGAGTTTTTCGTTATAACGAAGGATGTTATAAAGAGGTTACACTGTATTTGTATTGGTACCTACGGAAATTGGTTCAGATTATTATATTTTGTTCTACAAATAAATATATCTTTAGTTTGTGAAGACATTTGATGAAATATATCACATACTTTTGTGTAGATTGGTAGGTACTCCCTTTTTGATTACAAATTGGGAGCCGCTTTTATGCATAGTTTTCAACCAATGCAAGATCAAAGTAATTGAATTAGCTCCGCACACTGAGAAAATATTTGTCGCTTTGATATAAAATTTGCATTAAATATTTGGTGTTTCGTTTTGTGAAGCTCGTCGAAGGTTCAAACCTACTAGATCGTGCCTATATTGTTTGTTAGACCTTATTTCAAAAGCTCTCGGAATTTCAACCTCTACAATCATCATATCGAAGAATCTCGTTAGAGATTCTTTTCTGTGCTAAATGCCGACGTATCTCTAACGTATTCTTATACATTGATTTTGCCTAGCTCCCATATAACGCCGTGTATATGAGACCAGTTTCCAAGTTTTATAGTTCTGTGACCACGTGACTTTCATAGGACCGATTTTTCGTATCACCCATATATATATACAGCAAAAAAAAGTGCACAGACGGCGTTTTTTTAGTGGTAACTAAAGGAGTTATGCGAACACCGTCTTTGCATTTTTTTGCTGTTGCTCTTGTAGCTTTTATAAGCACAGAATTTCGAAGTTGGATTTCAATTCCTTATCTGCCTCAAAATTCTTTTTTTTTTCGACGTCTTAGGCACAGAATTTCGAGCTTAATTTCAATTTCTTGTCTGCCTCGAAATTCTTTTTTTTTAAGTTATAATTCTGAGATTCAGTCGCCTCAAGTTTTTGAATTTAGCACAGAACGAAGTTTTTACTTCTCCGAAGTTTTTTTTTAAGATATATTAATACGCTAAGGTTAAAGATGTTTGCCTCCCTTTTTAGAAAAAACTTCACAATTTCTCCACATAAATTGTATATCATTTTACAGATAATTGCTTGCTCTACTGACATCGACAAATAAAAAATTTATTATTGCTTTTGTTTTTGTAAATTAATTAAAATACAGCAACGCTGAACAACGTCTGCCATCTGACGGCGTTAATTTTGAAACAACGTCAACACTTCGATCTGTCATCTGACCTTCATATTGTAATACAACAGACATAATACTGCATACTGCCATCTAACGGCTTTAATTTTGAAACAGCAAGCAACGCTGAACAACGTCACAGCAATGCTGCATGATGTCATCTGACTGCTTAGCTCAACGCTTTTGCTACTTGCGCCTCTATATGACAATTTTAGTAAAATATTTCTTCAATCTGTCATCTGAGCTTCTTATTGTAATACAACAAAAAGAAGGACGTTATAAGCAGTGTGCAAAATTAGAAACGAATTGAATACCTGCAATCATTTTAAAAAAATTATTATTATACTTATTTAGTGCGAATAATTCGCACAGGTCACACTATAGTATCTCTATAAACAATTTTCTGATAGCGCTGGATATTGTTATTTTAATAGTAAAACATGAGTTATTTAAGTATAAGAATGCACGCAGTGATTAAAGCTCACTTAGCAGAAGAGGGAAAACTTAGTATTTTTATTTCAGACCTAAATTGAAGGGACTAAGGCGATTTCCAGCGTTCTCCTAATTTATTCTCAATTGAAATCTCTAGCCACTGAGCTATGTATGAACTACTATTGAAAAAATGTATGAACAATCCGAATTAAATTTTTAAAACAGTTTGCAGACTTTTCAATGGAGTCTAGACTGCTAAAATAAAATTATAATCATTAATTTCTGGAATAGCTTTATTTTCAAAAACTTGTAAAAATATTATCGATTTAATAAAATTTAAAAAAAACTGTAAAATCAGATCAAAAAAAATAAAAAACGTCAAAAAAATGCTTTCTGCTGAATAAATGTTTTCATGATAAGGTTTTGGTAAATAATTTTTATGAAACTATTAATAAACTTCCTTGAAAACGACCTTGAGAAGAATTTCTGATGAGAAAATTGTCGCTGAAGACGATGCCACAGCCAATTTGAAGACTTCATTTTAAGCGACAATTTTCTCAATTAAATATAAACGTTTTGATTAAAAAAATTTAAATGATTAAGAGCGAGAAAGTTTCTATACTCGCCAGTACGTAATATTAGAACTTTATTCTGTAAATATAATTTATTTTTTAAAATTTTCAAATATCCAAATAATTTCTTTACGGATTGTCTTTATTGATGTCAAATAGAAAAAAAATGTCTGTTAACTTTTATTGTCTGTTAGCCTGCCAGGTTTACAAATAAAAATAAAAAAATAAATTAAAAATAAATTAAAAACAACTGCAAATCTTTGATTAACGTCTGAATAGAACTCTTCAAGTAAATAATTTTTCAAAATTAGAATTAATAAATTAACAAAAAACCATAATCCACAAAACAATATTAATAATGTTGATTGTCTTTTTATTGTGATTCCTTTTTACAAAAATATTTCTCAGAAATTTAATTCATTTCTTAAAAATTTAAACATAAAAACAGTTTATAATGTAAATAACAAACTAGACAAAATTATTAAAAAGGGAAAGGATAAACTAAACAAATTACAAAAACATAATGTTGTTTACAAAATTAGTTGTGAAGATTGCAATATGAATTATATTGGGCAAACAAAAAGAGCGCTTAAAACACGTGTTAAAGAGCATCAAAACAATTATAAACTACTCCCTGATAAACATAATGTCGTAACTAAGCATAAAATTGATTACGACCATAAAATTAATTGGGATAGTGTTAAAATTTTAGATATTGAAAGTAATTATTTTAAAAGAAGTATTTCGGAAATGTTATATATAAAATCTATTAAAAACTCTCTTAGTGCTCAATTAGATACGGAAAATTTAAGTAATATTTATGATACTATTTTGAAATAATATTTTGTTTTTTCAAATAATTTTTTCTTAATGGGTACTTTGATATCCATGACTACGGTTTATAAGTTTTGATTGTTATTAATTTTTCATTATTTTTTTAATCATTCAAAGTTTCAATCCTGCGTGAAATCTATTACTTAATACTAATTAATTTTTATATTTTTTAGGTATTTCTGAAGAAGATCCAAATCCGGATCGAAACGTCATCTTGTGTTATATTTATTTGTATTTTTATCATTTTTGTCAATATATCGTATGGTCTGAGAAAAATTGGTCGACAATTTTATTTACTTAAAAACAACTGCATTAATTGCGATCGAATTATAATAACAAAGCTAGGTACGAATCATTATACTAGATCGTTATGTACGATTCAAAGGTCAACGAGACCTCACTTACAGCTGGTTAATTATAAATATTTAATTAATTTAATTTTAAAATTTAATGACTACGTTCCCCATTCAAGAATATTTCAACCTGATATAATTCAATTTACTCGTTCGGTGGTTTCTCGGAATTAGAACATATTTTTGGAAACTTGCTAAAATGTTGCGCATATTTCTGGCAAAGTTTGTGAATGAAAGTACTTCAGAATAATTATAATAATAATTTATTTAATGCCTGCTCTTTATAGTTTATTTATTTTAACAAGAGTACCGGGTCTAGAGTAAAATTGCCAGTTTTCGACGAGACGGCACTAAAAGATTTCAAAAGTCTCAGTATTTCACTTTTTTCATCAAGTATTTCTAATCTTAATATGGATTATATTGGAAAATAATTAAATAAGTTTTACTGAAAATAAAATTAAGACAATGCACTTCGAGCCGCACTTTTGTTTAAAAAACAAAGGACAACCGTTTCGTGCGCAGTTTCAATTAGTTCGTGATTGTGTACGGATTATTAAAAAGATACGTATTATTTTTTAGATATAATGGGAACATTGTTCTCGAAGTGTGTATTATATCGAATAATACATTTTTCGTGCTTAAGAAGCGTCTAAATTGTTTTTTTTTTTTATATATATACAGTATGTAAACACGTAAGGTGCACATAGAGAAATTAACATTGGGAAAAAATGACTGGATCAGAGTGAGCCTTTAAATCTTGTTTTTTAATTTGACAGATAATATTCTTTTGCAAAATGAATGTGTATACTACCGAAGAAAATATTCAAATGATTACAACATAATCGGACTTTTTTTATTAACGGGACATTAAATTCCCAAAAATACTTAAATATGGTGCGAGATCAAATATCTCCGCCTATTCGTGTTGAACCTAAAGATATTGGGTCACTGATTTACCAACGTGCATACGTCATACCAGTCAGACAATTTTTGACTGAAATGTTTCCAAACAGATGGAGTTGTTTTTTTGGTTTATTTTTGTACAAAAAAATTAAAATAATGATTTATAAGAGCTTTTTATTATTAAAAAAGCCAAGTAAAATAAAAATAAATCGAAATAAAATAGAACTCCTCAAGATTACCACGATAATTCAATAGAAATAACAATTAATGCAGTCATGGCTAACTCTGATCCAAGCATTTTTTCCCAATGCTAATTTCCCTATGTGCACCTTACGCGTTTACATACTGTATAAAACTCCCAGCGCTATTTGATACTAACAATGAACCAAAAAGGAACTGAAATTAATCATTATATGTATTTATAAATACACACATGTATGAACATTATTTTATAGTACTTTGACAGTGTATAACTGTCAAAGTACTATAAAATAATGTCATAAAACTATTGAATAAATCAATCTTGCCACGTACACGTGTAAATGTGTATATGTCAACACTCAAGGTTATTCTTATATTTCTCCGCTGTTGAATAATTTCTCTTTTAACCTCACAAAAAATTTCCATAAGTCGCTGAAGAAATATCACTTAAAAAAAACTCACTATATGTAAATTTTGAAATGTGGTTGATTCTCAAAATCTCAACCGGTCAATTTGAAAATCGCTTTCACCAGTTTTCAGAATAAAACTCGAGATTAAAACTAGATTAAAAAAAAAAAAAACTCACTTCCTTTTGTCTAGTAAAATTTTTCTTGTGGTTGGTATCAACCGAGATACGAACTGCAGCCGGCAGGAGATGAGTCGTTTTACATGTGATTTTTCTTATTTCGTTCTCGGACAATGCAACTGGTAAATTTTTTTCGCGTCGCAGACATTTTTTTGTGCTTCAGCCATTCATCATTTTTTCGCGACAAAATGGACATTAGATATACGGCTATACAATATAGTCGTCTCTTTCTTTTATTTACCTCTCTTTTTGTTGTTTGCACCTGACCTATATTTTCAATGACCAGAATGTACCGTGTACAGTACGTTCATTATATTGTGTCAAATATTATATTTTTTTACAGTAATTTCTGTATATTTTAAACACAAGTCGTTTTATTCTAACAGTATTCCAGCCGTTCTACTCAAGTGTTTTACATATTACTAGCGGTCCCGCCCGGTTTCACCCGGGTGCAAAAGAACTAGTGGGGAAAGGGGGATTATGAGTACATTCATCTTAGTTTACCGAGATGAATGTTGTGTCCAAATTTCATAATGATCGGAGTTACCGTTCAAAAGTTTTTGTCGTTAAAAAGCAGTATTTATACTTTTTTTAAGTAATAAATTTCTTTTAAAACAATAATTACTGTAATTAATAAAATATAATAAATATTTAATTGAAAGCACTGTAGGATAATTATTTTCATATAGGTAACAGTTTTCAAATGAGCTATTAATTAGATTTATTTAATTTTAATTAGTGGTAATAAAATTAAAATAAATTTAAATGTAAGCCTTAGAAGAAAGTAATCTAGTAAATAAAAAAATAAAAAATAAAAATATATTCCCCCAACGCGGGGCTTGAACCCACGACCCTGATAATAACAGGCGGATGTTTTACCGACTAAGCCAGCCAGGCTTGTGAATGAATATTGTTATATTTAGTCAGGGCATTTCACCTGAATGGAAGCTTATTTTTGAGATACATTTTGCAACATTTTTCATTGATGCTCCGTTCCTATTGGTTGTAGCGTGATATTATATAGCCTATAGCCTTCCTCAATAAATGGGCTATCCAACAAAAAAAACTTTTTCAATTCGAACCAGTAGTTCCTGAGATTAGCGCGTTCAACCAAACAAACAAAATCTTCAGCTCTATATATTAGTATAGGTTACGAAGTTTAGTGTGTTAGTTGCTGTTAAATGTTTAAGTAGCTTACTATTGATGGTTTGGAGTCACTTTAGGGTGGATGAACTCTACTCGTCGCTAACTACGCTCGTGTTAAGCGAATATGGATTTAGGTCACCAACTGCATCCACTGTCCGGATTTGAGATACGGGAAATGAACTCATATTATTTTTTGTTTTTCTCCGCTGCAGTTTTTTTCACAAGTTCTCAAGCACCGAAGAACTAGTGTAATTTTAAAGTTTGAAAACATTTAAGTGTTTAAATATCCATACAGTTGCTTATTGTGTATTTAAATTGAGATTTTTATTTTGAAAATTATGTAATATAGAGAATGTTTGTTGGCATGTAAAAGTTAACCTACTCGAAAACTACTAGACCGATTTTGAAAATTCTTTTACTGTTAAAAATCTACATTATTCCAGATGGATACAGGTAATATATTTTTACGAAATTACTTAACTCTAGTTGATTTACCTTGTTACACCCACTCTAAATAAAGACAACAATACGTCATCATTAAGCAATAAACAGTACTTGTTTGTTATTTTGTTGCTTTGTTGTCGGCATCATGCGGACCGAAGATTTTAAGAAATTTGTTTTTTTTTTGTTGGGATTATCTTTTATATGTTTAGCTCAGCTGCTTATCGATAAATTACCATATTCTTAGTTGCCCACAAACTTGCAAATAAAAAAAATGTAATGGATTATTTCTTCTCTCCGTTTAACGACAACTCTCAATAACGCCACAAAGTGCACAGTCACTATATAGAGTTTATATTGTATTTAGGGTGTAAATAAATATACTGCAATCAGCAACTCAGTGGTTGGAATACCTGACGTTAAGCGCTTTGAAAGATATAAAAAAACTGATATGTATAATGTAAAAGCTGAAATTTGGTAGAAAGTAAAAATTTTTGTTGAACACAATTAATTAAATATTAATAAATGAATGCCTTTACGACACTAAAGACTTTGTAAAAATAACTTTTTAAAATGTTTGTAGACTATGAATGTTGTTATGTTAATAAATTTTTGTATGTAAAATGACGTCTTCTACACTACGCATGTAGTATTACAGAAATAAAGAAATTATTATTATTATTATTATTATTAAAGTTACGATTTTGCTTACCTATATTGAATCAGTGAACAAAATGAACAACCGTGAGTATTTGAATATTCGTGTATTGTTTGTTCTATGCATATTAATTCATTAGTAGAATTTTTGTTCCAAAATATGTATTGAAGGAGATTTATTTGGTTGAGGAACAATTTAAAATAAGCTTTACCAATGTATCGCTTGTGGCCAACGTTTCGAAAAATATATTTTCATCATCAGGGCCTCAACTTGCATTGAGGCCCTGATGATGAAAATATATTTTTCGAAACGTTGGCCACAAGCGATACATTGGTAAAGCTTATTTTAAATTGTTCCTCAACCAAATAAATCTCCTTCAATACATATTAATTCATTTAGATTATTCATTTTGATTGTGAGTTTTTAAGCTTTAGATGGACAAAAAAGATCTTATTTAGAAATGATGTTTAATTAAATACATGAATTATTAATGAACGAGCTTTTTATCGTTGGACTTTTTTGAAAAGAGTGCACAAGCTTAAAAAATGAACACAGTTTAATCTTCACAGTTCAGAATGAAACTAAAAGAAAAAAATAATTTGCATATACAATTAGACTGCAAGTTGTTTTAAGTTATTGTGAAACAATTGACTCAAAGAATAGACCGCGCAATTGCCATATGGCGGCAATGTACCTACTAAGAATACGTATATACGGTTGGTTTAAAATTTTAATAGATCGTCAACAATTTGTTTCGATTAATAAACCTGTCGAGTTACAATTTATCTCGATCTCATAAATTTTGTAATTGCTTAAATTATACAAGAAATTCGTCCTCATCATATGTCCTGTTGTCCATCCTTCTTATGTGTCCCTGTGCTGAAATAGTATAGCTAAGATTAATAATTAAGGAAAAAAATCGCACTAAATATAGATATAATATAATCATATAAAAGTAAATCACTTACCTATGGATACCTACCGATATGATAATTATTTAATATTATTTTTTATCTTATTTAAACATTTTCTTTTTTTAATATTATTTTCTTCTATTCTTACACTGGAATTGTTCCCACAGTATTGACATGGCTGATTATGTCAGAGGAGGTAGAGGCCAATAAACCATATATTAAAAAAAAAAACAAGAAATTCGAAACATCAGGAAATTGATGTGGGTTACCTATTACTTAGAAATCTTTTACCAATATTTGGTACTGTTTTGTTAGGATCATTTGTTTTTTTTTTAATCGAAATATTTTTTTCATTCCAATTTGTACAATTTTTTAATTATTTGGATTAATTCATTATTTCGTGGTAGCTATACGAATAAATGAAGCATATAGTTAAAATCTATACTCTATACTAATATATAAAGTTGAAGAGTTTGTTTGTTTGTTTGAGCGCGCTAATCTCAGGAACTACTGGTTCGAATTGAACAATTTTTTTTGTTGGATAGCCCATTTATCGAGGAAGGCTATAGGCTATATAAAATCAGGCTACGACCATTAGGAGCGGAGCATTAATGAAAAGTGTTGCAAAATGTATCTCAAATATAAGCTTCTATTCAGGTGAAATGCACTAACTAAATAAACTCATATAAGCGTTGCCAGAATACAACGCCGGCTAGCTCAATCGGTAGAGCACACGACTGTCAATATCAGGGTCGTGGGTTCGAGCCATATGTTGGGCGAATATATTTTTATTTTTTTTCTACATTGCTTTCTTCTAAGGCTCAGATTTAAATTTATTTTAATTTTATTTAATTAATTAAAAAAAAAATATTAGTTAAAAAAAGTAAAAATACTGCTTTTTATCGACAAAAACTTTTGAACGGTAACTCCGATCATCATGAAATTTGGCCACAACATTCATCTCGGTATACTAAGATGAATGTGTGTACTCATGTTCTTCCCTTCCCCATTCGTTCTTTTACACCTGGGTGAAACCGCGCGAGACCGCTAGTGTAATATAAAAAATATTTACTCACAGAAATGGGCATCGCAAAAAAATGTTCCATAAAATTTTTATACTCTCAATATATTTAGGGTAGTGACATTTTTGCAGATTCATATTTTTATTAAAATTCTATATTTTCTTAGTCTACGAGGTTGGTTTGATTATTTCAAGAGATGTATAAATATCAATTGTCGACCTAGCTAACAATCGGAGAGTTTTGTCACTTTTAGAAATAGAAAAATAGTTGGCAAAACCAAAAGTGCACATCCCGCAAGTTTTCCACTGTATGATAAAAAATAACAATTAAAAAATATTTTTAATAAATTTAAAAACATTTAAAAATTTAAAGAAATAAATAATTAAAAATTGAAAAAATATTTTTTTTAAGTTTGCAAAAATAAAAAAAATTAAGAACTATACATAATATAATATATAATTAATATCAAGTGGAATAAAATAAAACAAAATAAAAAGAAAAAAAAGAAAAAAATCAATGATTTCGTAAGGAATCGAACCCAGGACCTTGCCCTTGGGGATCCAACGGCATAACCATTACGCCACGGCGGCCTACTACTTGTAGCGGTGTTATCACGGTATAGAAGTGTAGCACTTGTTTTATGGATTACACTATATTTACACAGCAATTATTATATTGTTTTTTTAAACTATTAGCTGTCAAAAATAATAAATTAAAACTGTTTATAAAAATTAAACTACTGAACACATTTTAGTGAATTTAAATAGGGTTCTGGTCTGATAGTAAACAAAGTGAATAAACTATAACCCAAGGCAATCCGACCAAAATTGCGATCTGTAGAGTCGTGACGTACGTACGTACGTACGTACATACGTACAGACCAACCGACAACGGCTGTTTGTGATTTTCAATTACAATTTGAATAGTATTTATGAACTCGAATTGATTTAAAAATGGTTCTGTTTTATAGATTAGAATCTCCTCTTTTCAAAAAGCTTCAATTTGAATGGATTTCGTGTGAAATTAACTTAGATATAACTTCTTATATGAACGAAAGTCAGCTCTGACGCACAAAGCGATAATAAAGCACATACCGCTAGTTTAGCGGTATGTGCAATATGTCTGAAATGATGTAAACGGTGGGAGGATGGGTATGGTGGTGGAAGAACGGGTATAGCAAGGAAGAATAAAATTGTGGGGCGCATTTAACAAATACTAAGCTCGAAGAATACAGTCGAAACCCAGACATAATTTCCAATCTCCAAAAAAAGGAGGTGGATCCGACGATTTTATTTTAGTTTGATAAAAGCTCCCGATTGCTTAGGTATCCATGATTATTTTCCAGCTTATGGAAGTATTGGAATCAGTCTAGAGTAAATGTTGACAGACCTTCGTATAAAGAGACAGTTTTATTACATGTAAAATACATTGATAGTCAACTGTATAGCTTCCAAGAATTGTATTGGACGCTAGTAACTTTTATATAGTGCTACGTGAGATTTAAAATGTCAATAAATATATACAGGGTTGCCGATCGATTCGCTTGAAATTATTTTCTTTCATGTTTTTAAAGATCACCAATTGCTAAAGTTTTTGTGAAATTTTGCCATTCGCGCTTCACAAAGGGGAATGGTACATTAACTTTTCAAAATTTTAACATCTTTTTCGTTTTGAGATCTCTCGAAATTAAATAAGCATATTTACCTAATGTTTAATTGTTTATAGTTCGTTTAATTAAACTCAGAAACTCGAAACCTGTCTTAAGGTTATACGCTCTCGACCGTATTAGTAAAAACTGCGTCCGTATTTTGTTGTAACAAAAAAATGTTATATGACTTGGTAAATTTATTATTTCTTATGGAAATATTATATCCTGTTGATCATAGCTTCATTTTTTAATATTTAAGAAATAATATTTAAACATTTGACATAATATCATAAAGTTGTGACTTAAGCAGTAATTAAGTCCAGTGTACACGAATGATTTTATCTTACGTTATGGTTTTAAAAACCTTTGAACCGCTAGACGTATAATTTTTGAGTTATTGGATATTAAATGCAGTTTTTAATACACGGTAAATGAGACACTATCCAATTTTCAAGTTTTAGTTATTAGCTACTTCAAAAAAATTATTTAATAAAATTTATGAAAAACTTTTCGTGTAATCCGGTTTTCATGGTGACATAATTCAAATCTAGAAAATAGAGATTTTGAGAGTTGTTTCGAAAATTTTTAATTAATATTTCTCCAAAACTGCACGGGAAAGTATAGTTTTTTTAATTTTTACGTTATCTAAAAGAGTCAAACTTTCGAATAATCAGTTTTTTAAAAATTTGTCTATAGCCAATTTGCTTTAATCTTATTTTTATATACACTTCCGGTCAGTCTTCTCATATATCTTTGTGTTAAAAATCGCATTTTTAATAATTAATAACTTGAAAACTAGACGGTCAATGTTTTTTAAAAAATGTTGTTGAATGTATGAGATATCCATAATTAACATATTAAAATTTCAGCATATTATCTATACATTGCTCTATCGGGCGTATAACCTTAAACAAAAAAATTTACATACATTTCGTATAATAAAATATGTCCTGCAGTTATTTTATACAGTTAAAAAGAGAATAAAAACTGTATAAACTCGATTTTACCTAATAAATCGCGAAATTGTTTCGGTTGTCTTTGTCTGTTGCACAGTGTACTGTGTGGTATGGAAGATAACGTATAGTTTCTCTTAAAATAAAATGTGTTATAATCTAATAGCATCAAGAGAATTTGTTGACAGATGATGACTTCCCCTGTGAGATTATGTGGGTGAGATCTAGTCTTTATTTTATTTATTTATGTAACTTAGTGTGAACGTGACTTTAAGTAGAGACCACATTCGTCAATGTTTGTCCTTGGTTCAATGGGGATGAAAATCCACCCACTTCAATTTTGGACTGGACACTGACAAATACATTCCGGAATGTTACTATTGATGATAATAATTTATCAATGTGATTTGATATACACCTGAATACCATATATAAACGGGAATAAATTCAAAGTGCTATATTGGAATATACGATCAAAGACTGTTGACGTGCTCGTAAACAAAAGAATCAACCATCCAATGCGATTCCTTTCAACTGATAGAATTTTACTACATTTTGTTTTTTCGTATTTTTAATTTCTTTTAAACTTTTGTTATACTTTCTCATTATAAATAATGTCACTGAAGTTTACTTTAAAACACGGTTCTAACCTTCTTTAAACATTTAATCAGTTTTATAAATGTTTGTTATTAATTCTACTAATAAATTAATCTTTTAATTTATGTAAACGTTTTATAAACAAGTTGATAATTAAGTTGGTTTATTCAGGTTTGTTGATAATTACTGAGCGGAGCGACCTGAAAGAAAAACTAGAAATTAATAAACTAAAAATCGAAATTATTTAACTCAAAAATAATTGATATTAGTGTGACCTGTGCGAATTATTCGCACTAAATAAGTATAATAATTATCACTTTACAAAATTATTTTTTAAACATGATTGCAGCTATTCAATTCGTTTCTAATTTTGCACACTGCTTATAACGTTCTTCTTTTTGTTGTATTACAATATCAAGCTCAGATGACAGATCGAAGAAATATTTTACTAAAATTGTCATATAGAGGCGCAAGTAGCAAAAGCGTTGAGCTAAGCCGTCAGATGGCATCATGCAGCATTGCTGTGACGTTGTTCAGCGTTGCTCGTCAGATGGCAGTATATGCAGTATTTACAATATGAAGGTCAGATGACAGATCGAAGTGTTGACGTTAAGCCGTCAGATGGCAGACGTTGTTCAGCGTTGCTGTCAATTAATTAATTTACGACAACAAAAGCAAATAAAAATTGTTTAGTTGTCGATGTCAGTAGAGTAAAATGATATATAATTTATGTGGAGAAATTGTGTGGTATTTTCTAAAAAGGTAGGCAAACATCTTAACTTTAGCGTATTAATATATATGACAGATTCATATGTCGTTCAAGACTGTTTGCAGAAGGCGTTGGTAGTTTTGTCGCATATAATAAAATTAGAAATAAATAGTATATTTACATATTTGTAGTCCCACGCAATACACGAGTGTCGGTCTCCTAATTGTAAAGTTTTGCTTTAATGAACACAAATTAATTACGATGATTTAATTCCATCGAATCCCATTTGTATTAGCTGACATTGCACAATAATATTACGGATTTCACATCGCGCAGCTGTTGCTAACTAGAAATCGTATTAATTGCAAATTATACATTCACAAATGATATATGCGGTAGAGCCTCGACTATCCATCAAGAGTCGGTACAGGAAAAGATAAAGTAGAAGAAGAATTCATTCCAATGACGATGCAATACATAATTTATTTAAATTCTTTGAAATTGATTTACTCAGTTTGAGGTGATTACACGGATAATTGGAGTTAATTAATGTTTTATTTTGACAAGTTTTATTTTGCAAAGGCACCGTTCAATTAATATTTAATATAAAATATTATGATTTTTAAAAAATATCGAAAAAATGTGTAACCATTGATCTATTTTTCTCTATAACAGACGTAGTTAAAAGTGATTGAATACAGATAAGTGCTCAGAAACCGGTACGCTTACCTTATAATAACGTTGCTTCGTGGTAGGTAACTTTAGACAATGCTGCCTTGTCGACTGTTATAGACGTGTCACATTTCATATGTTGGTTAATATATAATTATTATTTTTATATTTTCTAGGTTACCTTGAAAAGATGAATTTCTATTCATAATAAAATAATGTTGATACAGAATATTTGCTTTGCACTTCTAAGTTAACAGTTTTGTTAATTTTTTCAACAGGGGAAGTTATGTAGGGTGATCGGTAATTGGTCGTATTCCTTTCAGGAGAAGAAACTATCACTAATTTGGAATGATTTCACCTCTATCACATGGTGGTCGGAATTGCGTATTTTTTTATGATAATGACTCTTTTGCGAAGAATATTTATTTTATTTATTGTAAGTTTCAACACACAACATAAAATCCAACAGTAAATTTGTTTTAGCTTTAGGAAGGTTGGCCAATTAGTAAGCTATCAGATCATGGAAAAATTCAGACCAAAAAGTGAGAATACTTTGTTTTTTATTTTTGACTCCCAAAATTCGGATTTTTGTAAAAAGAAAACCGAAGCTGATTTTCTCGAAAATGACGCATTTTCAACCATCAAGTGATAGAGGTTAAATCGTTCCAAATTGGTCATAGTTTCCTTTCCAGAGAGGAATACGAGCAATTACCCCCTATATAATGAGTCTCGTGCGTAATGACATTAAGACTCGCTAGTTTGGAACATCATTATACAAAACTAGAAATACAATATACTATTCAATGTTCCTATAGCTAGAATGCGATATAAAAAGTCTCAGCCCTGCGGGATAAAAGATCAAAGTACCAACATTACCTTCGCGATATTCTTTAATTTTTACGTTACGTTGATTAAAGTTTACTTTCAACTAAACTACAAAGCTTAAGGCCAAAGCGATAGCGGAAAGATTAAATTTAATAACAAACCTTGAGGTTTCACATCATAATAAAAATCTGTTTTGTGTTGATAATTGAAATTTAAAAAGGAATAGGTATAAAGATCTTAGAAAGAGCTACAGGCGCTATCAAAAAAATGTACACGGTTTAAATTCTATTTAAGTTTTTATACAAATTGGCGAAGTCGTTTTTAAATGACTTCAAAAAAAAAATTATTTTTTTGTAAGTTCAGGCTTAACTTTTCAAGGAGTTAACCGAATTGAAAAATTTTGACGCCATTTTGTTCAGAATATTTTCGGATTTGTAGCATAAAATTTTTATAAAAATCGGGTCAGTCGTTTTTAAGAATTTTTTGTATATGCCACCTCAACATTTATGAATCGATTTTGATGAATCCTTTCTTATTGTATAGGGAATATTTTCAAGATGGTCTCACATACTTTCTTCTTAAATTGATTCAGCAGTTTTTTAAAGTTTAGAATTACAATATTAAGGGAAGACGACGATTAATAAAGTGCAAACTACATATTGCATTTTATTTTATTTCATTTTAAAATTGTGCTTGCCTGTAGAAAAGCAATAATATTTCATCTTTTATTTGGAACTAAGGTTACGAATCTGTCGGTATAGCTAAATAAAAGACACTGCTTTCGGAGAGTGCTTATAGTTATTATTCATGTGGTTGGTGGTCAAAATCTGGCACCTTTACCCCACATAACAATTATAAAAGGGATTGACGGCAGAATGAAAAGATGTACATAATATTGAAATGTGCATGAAGACATTGAAACACAGACGTCACTCCCTGTTCATTGGGGAGAAAGGGGGGAAAGAAAATGAAAAAGAAGTGTTTGTTATATATCGCTCGATCAACTATTATATGCTACGTCTTAACGAATAATGTGAAGGGTGTACACTGAGAAGGGTGAGAAAACGACATCAAAAGAAAGAGGGAAGAAAAAAACATGGCGACGTATCATGTGACCACAAGACAAAATGGCGTCAACAATTTACATATTATAGCTTCTATATTGCTAGTGGCCGTAAGTAGAAGCGTAACCCATGAAGTGAGACAACAAATGACTGACAAAGACATAAGACTTTTGATAAAGAGAGATATACTCAATGATAATATGTATAATATATATTGTCGGAATAATCAAGGAATTACTTTGAAAAAAGAGACGCAGATATACTTTCGACACGCACATTGAGTAAATTATCATATATTTAATAACTTCTATATTGCTAGTGGCCGTAAGTGGAAGCGTGGCCCATGAAGTGAGACAACAAACTACTGTTTTCTATCTTTTTCTTTTTACTTGACCCGTCGTTCGCAAGTGTCGCGGCTGTAATGAGGCAATTAGTAAGTGGAATAGAGCAAGCCATCTCCCTTTCACGGCTTAATGAACTGACGCGCCTCCATTTACGGACATGCGCACGAGGCTCAGAGTATAATAAGTGAGACAGACATATAAATGTCTGCACCGTAGTGTTTACTTCTTTCTCCCGATCTTTGCTAGCAATATAGAGGGTATTAAATATATGTTATAGCTACTTATTTTCCCAGTACATATCTGTCTATTTTCATTGACCTAGGAAGCTGAACTTCGCATTTTTAACTATCGCGGCGGCTAAATTATCATTTATTACAGTGACATCTAAAATCAATATTTATCATAACAAAAATATTAATCTACATCCTCTGAGACCTAATCTAATTTTACGTTAGGTGTCATTAGAATATTGTTTAATAAATGACAATTATGAAACAAAATGAAACTGCGTTTAAAAAGAATTGGTACCCTAAAAAGTAGACAATAAATATACTAACGAATAATTTGTCTCAATTGAGATTTGGTGGAAACACGCTTTATATTAACTTCACTTGTAAGTTTGTATGTATGTATGTTTGTTTCTAACCTTCGTTTGGACTACAGCAAGTGGTTTATTACTGTAGTATAATATGCCAGTACTGTAACTACAGTGGTAGCCGTGCGGACTAAGGCACGGGTCTTTGCTGACGTCAACTCTTGGAATCACGGGTCATGGGTTCTAAACCCGTTCACGCCGAAAAAAAAATTGTTGTTTTTCGGCAAATTTTTGACAATAAATCGAATTAAAAAGTGGAAAATAAATATAGTTAAAAAAAAACTAAAAAACACGCTTTATATCGAACTAGAAAGTAAAAAATATTTTTTTTAAAATAAGCTTAAAACAATAATGAATAAAAAATACAAGTATTATTGTGAAAAAAGCGTGGGGCGCTCGATGTACGAAAATGTGGAACAAAGCGCCCCACGCTTTTTTCACAATAATACTTGTATTTTTTATTCATTATTGTTTTAAGCTTATTTTAAAAAAAATATTTTTTACTTTTTACTTTGATATAAATCGTGTTTTTTAGTTTTTTTTAAACTATATTTTGTTTATCAAAAAATCAACATATCTCACTTTGCTTTGCAACTATTTCTACACAAGTAAATAACTACACCCGGTGTTGTATCTTTTCAACCTCTTGTCTAGGCTTTAAGGCCTCTCTCAGTTTGGGGTGAAAAACACGCACCGTCCGTCTTACTTAGCGACCTCAAAGTTTTAATGTAAATAAAACACTAATCAAATACAGTCGAACCTCTTTATTTCGTAGTAATTATTTCAAAGACGCCAAGTATCAACAATTTATCGAAAAACTACATCACTTCTAAATCTATGTTTTACCAATCACGCACACCTGTTAAGCATAAACCTAAGCGACCAGCACAGCACAAACTTACAAGCTGCACGATATCGCAGACTAGACCAGCACAAGCTATCAAATTTTAGTACAGGCTTCGTAATGTGCAGTAAACATTTTACAGTTTTCAAGTAGTTTCGACACCTCATTAGCATACTAGATCGTTTCAACAAAATCTGAATGTTACAAGTTGATATCTATACTTCGAGAAACTAAAATCTCATCAATAACATAATTGTGAAAAAGGGAGCCAAGTTCAATATTCAATACAAGAAGAATTGAGATCTAATAATCGGCCAAGTTTTTACTTGACAAGTTTTTGTGTTTTATATTATGATTTATACCTAAAATTCATGTTTATATGTGTGAAAACTTGCCAATTCTTTTTGTATGGAATATTGAACTTGGCTTACTTTTCCATATTTATGTTTTTGATGGGATATCATTACTTTGATTTGTAAATTTAGTCTTCTTCCCTGTACCTATTGTTTTCTTTTTCGAAAGGCGCTAGGTGTTAGTAAAAATCGATTGCTTAGAAAATACTTCAAAACTTAAAAATTGACAGTTTTCTGATTGTTCTCTTTATATAGATAGATAGATTTAGATTTATTGGTTTTAGATAGGTATACAAAGAAATGTTAAAACACACAATTACCTACCTGGACGCCAAATTTCAACTTTCTAGGTCATCTGGAAGTGGGTTAGGTTTTTTATATAATATATAGCAGTGAGTCAGTCAGTCAGTGATAAAAATGCCGAATTTAGCCATTAATATCTCAATAAGCGTTTGAGCTGTATTTATGAAATTCGGGGTTATAGTTAATGTAAGGGATTTTAATAAATACACCAAATTTCATGTATTTATGTTAAATATATTTTGAGTTATTAAGGAGTCAAAGATGATTCCAAATAGTTCGTGTAATATAACAAACGGCTGCTGCTTTCTTTTGTTGAACTTGGCTTGACGCACTGCCGCGTGTCTAGCTAAACGACGAAACTCTCGATTTATATTAATGGGGGTTTGTAAAAATAGGGTTATTGACAAAATTTCAAAAAGTATTTAAAATTAAAGAATAAAGGTATATGTACCCGTAAAAAAATATTTTTTCTCATAAATATAACAGATTTGACTCATTATTAATTGTTTTTTATTTTGACTTTAAATTCTGCGCCAAAACGTCAATTGACCTTGACAGCCATGTTTACTGATTGCCTACGTCACAGTAGGCAATCAGTAAACACTAAGCAAGCGGGTACAACGTGACATATAGCATTATAACCAACAAAGTGTTGCATTTAATATGATTGACAGAGTACAATGAATACACCAGAGAACATACACTGAACAGAGATAACGAATACACATGGCAGTCAGTGGCACACAGCTACCGGCCATGTTGACTGATTAATGACGTCACGCGCTGTGATTGGTGTTTTAAATCACGTGACACATAGGTTAAAAATCGTGATTTTATTTATTTATTTTAATATATTTAACGCACTTATTTAATAAAAATAATAATTCTAAACGATATTTTAGAGCATAAACTTTCATTATAACACAGTTTTATATTTAATTTTAATCACTGTCAATAACCCTATTTTGTTCCGTAAGCCGAAAAAGTTTAGGAAACGCTGCTGTAACCAACTGTTCTCGTTTTAAGAATCAAGGTTGAAAAGTTTTGTACGTATCGCAAGGTTATTATTACAGAGAATTTAACCGATGTGTCGTCACAGAACGGCGGCGGATCGGTGGGTGGGAGAACAGGCTTTAAGTAGTTGTATAAGTGACGACGGCCACTTCAAGTAGTCAGCAAAAAAACCGATGTTCCCTTCGACTTTAGAGCGTCGAGTACAAGTGTGTCAGCATATACTTGTTCTTACGTTATTCTGCACATACGAAGTGCCACATAACTTGAGGTGATTTTGAATAAAAAAATGTCACATCAAGATAATATGCCCGCATCGTCGGACATAGCCCTCGATCAGGGTAGAGCTGTCTTTCGACGCCCTATCACATCACAGAAAAAATTATAATTCAGCCTATAAGACTAAGTTTATATGAGAGGCGTTCAACGCGCGTTAGCCTAACGCGCGTTTACAAACTGTTTATATATGATAACGCGCGTTGGTGGGCCCACCAACGCGCGTTGAACGCCTCTCATATAAACCTAATGTAGCAAGCTTTGTTACATTAACTCTCTTTCTCTTTTTTGTAATAATTGTCAAAATTAGTTTTTCCTTAGCTACGCTGGAAAAATGAATGTTGTTATTAATTTGGAAAAAAACAATTCAATTATTTTTCATCTGAGAAAACAGATTATCAAGAATTTTTAATAATTCAAGTCTAAGCGTTTTATTTATTTTAAAGTAAGAACTTCATAATAGTGCTTACACTAGCCGTAGAATAAGATCCCAGAGTCGCCAGACACAACCTATTTTTAAATAAATGAAACCTTACGTTTTGAGTAGTGTTTTATGTACTTAGAACGCTTGGCGTACCTCCAGCATTGAGTCTGTGACAAATGTACAGGTACCAGGTGAGAAAGGTGAGTAAAAATAAGTCACTTAATTTAAATTTATATGGCTGATATTTATATATGTTTTGTAAAATATCACTATAAATTAGTACCCAGTATCGCCAGTCACTTTCCGCTGACCACAACTTCTGAGAGACGCTTTAAAGCTTAGAGAAAAATTAATGAACTTTGCTTATTTTTAAATGATTGATTTTTATATAATATGTTATTCAGACAAGTATTACAAAATTATATTTCAACAGCCAGACAAATTGTAATGACCATACATCCCCCCAGACGTAAAAAATAGTTAACTGTTAGTATATGAGCGCGAGAGCTTTATGTATGCGTTTTAGATCAAAATACTAACAGCTGAGTATTTTTTACGTCTGGGGGGCTGCTTAGTAGAAATTGGTATCCTTTCTATCGAAAATATTGGATGGAGAGTGCAGCTTATGGATCAAATACCGTACTTTTGATATTTTTCTTTTTATATATATTTAACGTTTTGGCAAAAAGGTTTTTTGCCATCTTCAAAGATTATAGAGTGGTCAGATGATGAAGTACATAGTCAAAAAATTAATATGATTTTTTTTAATTTTTTGACTATTTACTCTATAATCTCTGAAAATGGCAAAAAACCTACTAGATACAAAAAATTTTTTTGTTCAAATCGAAATTTGTCTTCGGAAACTGCTGCGGTATATTTTTTTGTACTTCAAACATTTTTTGACGTGATAACGTCTTATAAATTGATGAATCACCAATATTATAAATTGATAAAACACCGGCTGCATGTACGAAAAAGTGTAACGCGTAACGCATAACGCATAACGCGTAACGTTCCGCCTGACACTTTTTGCTAATTTCTCGCTCAATTTAAATCAGATCGGTTTGAAACCAGTCTTAAACGAAAGAGGAGAACATTTTACATAGATTTCGTATAACAGAATTTGCCTAAACAGTTTTTTTATACAAATTTATATAGAAAAATATTTTATACTTTATATAGAAAAATAGCTGTATAAATGCATTCAATTTTTTGACATTAGTATATTGTGAAATGCAAGGCCTTCTAAGTTAAGTATTGGAATAACTAATTATTATTAGAACATAATACTTTGTAAGTTGCAAACGTCACTTTTGACATTTCTTATCATTCCGACACCAAGGATAAGCGGATTGAAACCAAATTTTGGGAGGTTTAGGTTATGTATTACGGAATACGTTATCACGTAAAACTATCGTCCGTAAACCGACTTTACAGACAACCAATTTTTTTTTCAAACGGCAACATATTTTATTTTACACATTTGTAAATCTTCATCTTTTCTCTATTTTACATAACATTTTGTAAGGTTGCAAATATTCGAGAAAGATTGTATCAATTTATTAATTAAATCAGGTAAACTCTGTGCAGCATAAAATAGATTATGCAATCAAAAGCTTCGATGTATAATAAGTTCATCTTTTCAAATAAAATTTGCGACGGGAAAAACATTTTCAAATTACGAAATAATGTTGCGGGACATTCTGTATATAGGAATAGGGAAGATAATCTTTATGTGAGATGTAGACTATTTATTGCACTTCGTTTTTTGTAATGTAATATTGGACAGGTTTTATGAATTTATTGTTCCGGAAATAAAAAAATGAACACAATCTAAAATAAAAACCAAAAGAAATAATTATTTTTTAGCACATTGTCAAATCAAATTTTTTGACAATTCTCTCTGCAAACCAGATCTCCAGAAACAGCCTTCTCATGCATTAAAGATTTCTATTAAAAAAAATTGGTTGTCTGTAAAGTCGGTTTACGGACGATAGTTTTACGTGATAACGTATTCCGTAATACATAACCTAAATTCTACATATAATAATTATAATAATTTGAATCTATGATATTGCATCTTTCGCTTCAAATTTAGGTTAATTTTATTTATTTAAATTACTCACCATATAATATAATTGTTTTTTTAACTTTCTTTCTTTCGTATTTATTTTAAGTCTCAAAGATTAATTGTCATAATATTTTGAAAACAATTGTTTCACTGTTTATATAAAATTCCAAAACCTACTTACAATATTTAAGTATTTTCATACGTCAAAAAATTGATTTTTATAATGATAAAATTTGTATGAAAACGATTTTTTCGAGAGATGAGACCTAGCTAAAACGATTTTTTGCCCCCCAAAATCCCTTTTCAGTAAATTTCATCCAAATCGTTAGGGCCGTTTTCGAGAAAAGCACGCACAGGGTCAGGCGGAACGTTAGGAACGTTACACTTTTTCGTGCATGCAGCCGGTGTTTTATAAGATTGGTGATTCATCAATTTATAAGACGTTATCACGTCAAAAAAATGCGTTTATAAAATCTATCTCAGTGAACATTTTTCTATTTAAATAATGAAATGTTTTGCGTGAATGATTGTTTTTTCCTTCCTCGCCTTAATAGAAACTTCGTACAATTGGACTTTGGCAGTTTGCATGTCATTCATTCTATATCAATACAAAAGGATTCTTTGAGTTTCATGAAAATAAATACAAAATGTATAATAACAACAAGTGGTAGAAATAATGAAAAGCTTTTCCGCACAGTATATAGATTATAAAAATATATATATGAAAAAACTTTCACAGTCTATTTTTTTTCTACAGGAAAAATCTGCAGGGAGAAAAACTGCGATATTCATGATTTTTATGGTATAATATATTAGGGTATAAAGTATTCATCTCATTATTATAAACTTATATTGTTCGTTCCCAAATTAAAATTTATCGGAAGAAGCCGGGTAGGAAAGCTATTATTTTAAAACCTTTATAACGTTTTAAAATTGTACATTTTTCGATATTAAAACAAATACAATGGTTAAGTAATAACATTTTCTTTTTTTTGTTTCAGATAATTTTCGCTGAAAGCAGAAGGCACTTCTTTTTGAACAAACTTCGACTAAATATTTTTATAAAATATAATTTTTAAAGTTAATTTTAATAATGCTTAATTGAACTGTTGTTTACGCAAAATAAAACGTGATTTAACAAATTAATATTTATAAATCAGATGGGTTTAAAGTTAGGTTTGCTAGCTGTTATTTGTTTGGTTGAAGATGACTCTCCAGTTGGCCTCATTAACGAAAACTACTGAATTTTGGAAAACTTTTACTACAACTGAAAACGAAACTAGCCGTGAATTGTCAACGACGGAAAAATGAACATCGACATTTGTTCAAAACGATACGAGACTTACGAAATACCCATCTCAGGTATGTTTTTTTTTTTCACCTATTTTTTTAGTTTTCACCTACATATAGACGGAGAGCTGGCTACGGAGAAAATGGGTGACTCGGTCCAGAGCTGAAAATTTGCAGAATAATAGGAGATAGTGTAAGTAAGTAGGGAAAAAATTGCCAGAAGGATAGGCGGAAGATAAAGAGCCGCCAGAAGGCGCTAATGTTGCGAAAAATCAGTGCACTTCTGGCAATTTCTATACTTATTCTGTAATTCAAAACTAGATTATATATTATATATATTATACATTATATAGTTATAAGGGCATACTGAAAATTCAAACATGATATAATAATTACATTCGACAAATATTCAAAATTATTAATGAAATTTTGATAGAAATAAAATTAATCGTCATATATTTTCATTAATAAAATTACGTTGTTATAAAAACGTAATTTTATTAATTTATTTAATTTTATTTCTATCAAAATGTCATTAATAATTTTGAATATTTGTCGAATGTAATTATTATATCATGTTTGAATTTTCAGTATGCCCTTTTAATTATATAATGTATAATATATAATCTAGTTTTGAATTACAGAATAAGTGTAGAAATTGCCAGAAGTGCACTGATTTTTCGCAACATTAGCGCCTTTTGGCGGCTCTTTATCTTCCGCCTAGCCTTCTGGCAATTTTTTCCCTACTTACTTGTACTATCTCCTATTATTCTGCAAATTTTCAGCTCTGCACCGAGTCACCCATTTTCTCCGTAGCCAGCTCTTAGTCCATTATAAGCTCTAGGCAGTAGTTTATTTTTGAATTTCGATTAGTGGTGGGCAATGATTCAACGAACGCGTTAAATTAACTGTTCCAAGTTCTTCAACGAATCAACTGTTTCTGTTTCCGAATTCACTGATTTGACGATTCCACTACTTCGTCTATTATTAACAAAACGCTAAAAAACTCCTTCAATCAATAGATCTATTCTTCAACCTTCAACGGCACTATACTCGAACCACAGTAATAGTTGCTTATAAAATTTTAGTCCGAAAATATGTCGAATACGCGAAGAAAAATTTTCATACAAACAACTAGCCATCTGATGGGTTCATTATTTAAAACCAACAAAATATAAATAGGTTTTTGTAACGGTCCTGTCTACAGTGCCCTTTATAGATAGCTAGCTCTTGCCCGGTTTCACCCGGGTGCAGAAGAACGAATGGGGAAGAGAGGGACATGAGTACGCACATTCATATTAGTTTACCGAGATGAATGTTATGTCCAACTTTCATGATGATCGGAGTTACCGTTCAGAAGTTTTTGTCGGACGGACAAATTTTGAGTTACATTTTTCATTGATGTTCCGCTCCTATTGGTCGTAGCGTGATATTATATAGCCTATAGCTTTCCTCGATAAATGGGCTATCCAACAAAAAAAATTTCTTCAATTCGAACCAGTAGTTCCAGAGATTAGCGCGTTCAACCAAACAAAGAAACAAACAAACAAACTCTTCAGCTTTATATATTAGTAAACGGTTTTTAAACTAGTTGAAGTAGCACAGTTAACGGTTCAGTTTCGTAACGCTGAAATCGTCAACGACCCGTCACTACATTCGACCAAACAATGAAGTGCTATATATATTTGCATTGTGCATGGATCGTATGTTGGTATGCCTGTCTGTGATATTATATGGATGGACAGATACGGTTGTATTTTTAGAACAGAAAAATTTTGCAGGAAGCTTGATATAAATAGAGAAATAAGTCAAATAAATCAAAAACTTCAATAGTAAACTGGAGTCAATAAATACAATGTAACTATAATGTTATAACTATGATAGATACATTTATAGACGGAGAGCTGGCTACGGAGGGGTAGGGGTGACTCGGTGCAAAGTTGAAAATTTGCAGAATAATAGGAGATAGTACAAGTAAGTAGGGAAAAAATTGCCAGAAGGCTAGGCGGAAGATAAGGGCCGCCAGAAGGCGCTAATGTTGCGAAAAATCAGTGCACTTCTGGCAATTTCTATACTTATTCTGTAATTCAAAACTAGATTATATATTATATATATTATACATTATATAGTTATAAGGGCATACCGAAAATTCAAACATGATATAATAATTACATTCGACAAATACTCAAAATTATTAATGTCATTTTGATAGAAATAAAATTAATCGTCATATATTTTCATTAATAAAATTACGTTGTTTTATAGCAATGTAATTTTATTAATGTCCACAAACCAACATGGCGTCGTTATGCTCAGAGTCAGACAACAGACACGTTTTGCTCTGTGTTTATATTTGAACTGTCAGTGCGCGCGCACCAAATTTATTCACAAAACTGGCTTGAAAAGATGTCTCGTGTGATCAGCAATCAAGAAAACCAGCGCTAGAAAACTAGTAGGCAAATCTAGCAAGGAATCTAGCCTCGTGTGCAGCGGCCTTTACTCCACAGCTCACGCTGCGATCGATTCAGTTGTCCCCACTCTATACCTTGCACCCTTAAAACATTGCACAAATGTATTTTCACGCGGCCACTGGAGAATTAGAGACGAGCTCATGTTTATGAAAAATAGTGCAAGCTTTAGCTATATTCTGACGGTAGACTGTTTCTAAAAAAAGAAACAAAAACAAGGTATTGAGTAGAAAAAGTTTTATGCTTCGTATAACAAATCGATACATTGTTAAATGAAATGCAACACATTTCATGTTAACTGACAAATCCCAAGTGACAAGTATTGATTTTTGTTCGGTTTATTTGTTCGAGTAAATAGTAAAGTTAAAACTTAAATTTTTCATCCATATCATGGAGCATTGAAGAATTTATTTTGGTTATAGTCTGGGAGATTTTTTTCGTGAATACAACGATGGACGATGTATAACAATAGGTCATATGCATGATTTTTTTTTATATTTTTAATAGATTATTTAGTCAACCATAATGCGGAAAAAAATTGATAATCATTTAAAAATGTACTAATATTATCATAAGAAAAAAAAAAATTAAATTCCACATTCAAAAATAGACAGTTTAAACAATCGGCCATGTTCGCGGGCTTATGTGACGTCATGATATACGATGCATGCCAACCTTGATGTCAAATTGTCAATGTTCTAAATGAAGTTTATTTGTTGTTTTCTCTAAATACTAACATAATCTTACTGTGAGACGACATCGTCGTCATGGAAACTGTTGTTGATATATACTCTGACGTCACGATGCGTTTTGAGAATTCGAAAATAGCGCTTATTTTCTACATTTATTTTTTATTATTTGTATTTTTTTCAGTGATTAGATTAATAAAATAACCATTACGTTATGATCAAGATTTAAAATATATTTCGAAATAAAAATTTTAACCAATTTGGAGTTTTATGCATATGACCTATTAGTCAACTAATATTCGTTCGAAAAAATTCCAGCCAATTGGGCGACGGGACCATTCCAACTTCAAAAATATTGACATTTGATTATAATAATGAAAATAAAATTTCTAATATCGCGTGAGGTGACGCGGGTAATGGCTAGTATTCAATATGATATTTGCTAAAACTAGTACCATTCCCCACTTGTGGTTTGGTAAAATTAATTACGGTCAAAAAGAGAATGAAATATTTGAAATTACGTTTTTTAAAAAATGTACATTTTCATTGTTTCGATTTTGTCACGAAATCTTGTAAAATAAGTGGTTTCCGGACACTTTAAATTGAAGTTTTGATTGGTTTTAACGCAATATTGCATTCTTATTGTAGGCATTTGTTTGTATTTCTATCACGTTTACCACGCTACTAAATATAGATTTGTTTGTTTTATTTATTTTGTTTTTCCGAATATTTTTAATTTCTTTTGTAACTCAGTTGTGATTTATTATTCTTGTATGGCTTTGCGTCTTTTCACTGCGTAATAATAAATTTTCAAAGTTAAAAAAATGTTAATAATGTTTAATAAAACATCAATTATTTAAAAATTTAACAACATTTTATGTAACAATTGTTTTGATGTGAGATGGATTCATACAATTTAATTAATTAAAAAAAAGAACGCTTAAAAATGTTTTATTTATACAAGTGTAGCTTTCACTGCCAAACGTTGTTTCAGGTAGAAACTAATTAACTACAAGTCCGGAAATCAGCAGGATTTAATTGATATTAAAATTAAGAAAAAAATAGAATAGTAGGTATATTTTATAATATAGGTATACTATATTATTGTTTTATAATAAATATTTTTTTCTAATTAGTAAAGTAGTACTTATGCCTGTTAGTTGCTGTTATATCGTTAAAATTTGCTAAAATAAACAACACGAAACATTATAACGTACCTTCTGAAATTGAAGCATATTTCAAAATAAAATTTAAAAACTTTTAACACAATACCTATGTGGTTTTCGCCTAAGTAAGATCAGTGGAGTCAATTATAAATTAACAATTTTCATTTGGAAATAACTATGAATAAAAATTTTAAATATCAATTAAACATTTGTACTTATTTTTGTACTATTCCTGTTTTTTATCGTAGAGATTAGCTTGTGTGATTTTCACTCGCTGAAAAGCCAATAATATTCGCTGAAGGAGTTTTTTCTCGTAGCAGTAAGGTAGCTTGACAAATACTTTACATAAAATATATTTGCTTCAATTGAGTTTTGCTGGACTTATGATTTTTAATTATTTTATTTTGATCTACCACGAGCGCACTCCCCAACAAGACAAGAGCGGTTTAAAAGAGTGTTGTTCTGAACTCAATATACTGCGATTAACAAATAGGAAATAGAAAATCGTTAATTTGCAAAACATAGAAACTATTAAGTAACTTTTGAAATATTTAAAGTCAATTTTTTTTAAATCCATAATAAAGTTTTCAGAGCAAGTCTCTGAAAATTTCAAATGGTTAGGTTTATCTTTCTTTTTGAGCTGGAAATATTAAAAAACCATTAAAACAGATGATTTATAAAAATACACTAGAATCAGAGTCGGAGCATATGGAAAATACGAAACAAAAGCATTCCTACTTCAGTGGAATTACTAGTTTGGTTGAATGTGTATCATATCAATGCACAATAAATCAAGAATTCCACTTTTGAAGTAAATAAAGCAAGAAGAATTTACTCGAATTAAAATCAGAATAATATTTTTAACAGTTAATGAAATTATATCTCAAATCTTTGATTAACGTCTGAATAGAACTCTTCAATAAATAAAATTATCGACCAATTTTTCAGACAAATATACCTATTAACAAAAAATATAAAAATTAATACATTAACTACAAAAATATTAGGAGCACTGTGGTTTGAATCTAATAAAAAATAGAGAATAGTTACTTCTTACCACAACAAGTTTATTAGTGGATGTACATTTCGAGAGCTATGCTCTCATCTTCAGCAATACACTAAACTAGTTTAGTGTATTGCTGAAGATGAGAGCATAGCTCTCGAAATGTACATCCACTAATAAACTTGTTGTGGTAAGAAGTAACTATTCTCTATTTTTTATTAATACATTAACGTTTCGGTCCCGATTTGGAGCTTCTTCAGAACTGATCTAAAAAATATAAAAATTAATTTATAATTAGTTTCTAATTGGTTTTTGAAAAAAAAAAATCACTTTAAGTTTTTAATTATCAAATATTTCGTTTCAAGTGATAATAAAATTATCTTCAGAACAAAAACTCAAAAACAATTCGCTAAAGCAAACGTTACATTAAATATAGTTTTAAATATATGAAAGGTTGGTTGCTTGAATGTGTCACCGTAGACTAAATATTAACTCATCCGCCGCGATAGTGGAAGAATTGGATTAAAGTCCCGACGGTGACAAGTTAATAAAATCACGGATTTAGTACTAAGAACCTTATCAGTGGGAAATTGAATTCTCTACAAAATGGGGCTATCAAAAATTTAAAAAAAAATTCTATCAGATGTTTGAGTAAAAATATCATTTTTCCCATTCTAAATAAATGAGAAAAAACTCGCTTTGCGTCGTTCACAGGTTTGATCTAGGAAGCTGAAATTTTGGGAGAATTTTTTTTAGATACAATGCTATAACATTAGTCAATGGGACATAAAACACTCTAGTATGTACACAGTAAAGTGACACATGAGTTTTTTGCTTTTAATAATTTCGTTGCCGAATTAAATTTCACCCGAACGAAGACTGACCGGAATTGTAGTAATACCCATACTGTTTTCAAACTAGCGCCGACAGGCAGGCTTTAATTCTGAAAGTATATGCCAGTCCGTCAAACAAAAGCCTACAAAAAAACAAAATTATAGCTAGTAGTTTCGTGACTATACGATTGATATGATAAAATTAATGAATTATTCATTGAGTTTTTTCCGTTAATCATGCGGTTTTTTATTACTTACCTAAATTGGTTTTCTTTGATTTACAAATGCGTATAAGGAATCTTTTTCGTTTGACAACGGTAAAATTCGTTTGTTGTTTTGTTTGGGTTACGCTGTATGATCAGAATCAATGGTCGTTAATTCTTTTCGAGATCAAAGAGAAAAATCTGTTTGCTTTTTACATTTTCCTTCCAAGTACTCCTATTTCTGATGGTTTTTATAAAAGCTATCGCTTGATACTTTGTCACCCTCAGTGATCTAGAGAGAGAGAGAGAGAGAGAGATTGTGAATTATAGACGCTCAACAGCGGAGGTCATCAGTGTCTATATAATAAATAAAAAAAAAAAATTGGTTGTCTGTAAAGTCGGTTTACGGACGATAGTTTTACGTGATAACGTCATAAAGAAACATTGATGAAAAATTGCATACTTTTATGAGTTACACTTTTCGGAACGTTACACTTTTTCGTGCATGCAGCCGGTGTTTCATCAATTTATAAGACGTTATCACGTCAAAAAATAATATATAATAAATAAAAAAAAATAATCATGATCACTCAATTATAAACATAAGTTTGATTTCGATAATATTGACATATTAGATAATGAACCTAATTGGCATCGACGCATCTTTTCAGAAATGCTCCACATTAATTTGCAAAAAAATCCTATTAACATAAAAGATGATGCTAATAAATTGGCAAAAACCTACTTCCCTCTTATCACAAATTTAAAAAAACTCATGAATTAAGTAATGGTGTAAATTAAATAACTATTTAATGTTGGTATTATCTGCAGTCTAGTTCTATATTATGCCATAATTATAATGTTTTAAAAGAATGTAATACTTAGATCAAGTTTATTGCGATCGTTGTTAAATTTCAGTAAAGTATGAATTAGATTTTGTGATGTTATGGTCAATTAATGTCAATTAATTAAAGGTATATTTGATTATGTTTTATTACTAATGTATAATTAAGTTTTAACTATTATATGTATTAATTATTTATTTTCTTATAGACCTGAGGAAGACACCAAAACAGGTGTCGAAACGTAGTCTTCCTACAATAAACAAATTTGACACATAAATCAACCGTTTCGTTTCTTTTCTAAAATAAAAAAAAAACTCAAAAAAAAACTCAGTGAACTAGAAGTTGAACTAAAATATTTGGTTTTTCTATAACCTTTGCACATTCATTCTAATAACTTCAGTAATTATTGAATTAAGTCTGTTAGTATAGACAGACAGACATTTTTTAACATTTGGTTTAGTATTCAAGAATGAAAACAGGATATGTATAGTCTAAACTCTATACAGCGAATTTTTATAAATCCAAAAACTCCTTAAAACGTAGAAATCTCCAAGCTTTGTTACCCATTTATTGAAACTATATATGTAGCATAACAACCACTCTCAATTGCGAAACAATACGTCATTATTTAGGCCCCAAAATTGGATTCTTAGAAATCTGTTAAAATACTGGCATAGTCAAAAACGGAAACCGAAGTTATAGTACGCGACACAGATCTAAAAGGTTCTAAAGTTAGTCACAAAGGCACATTTTAGAGTTGTTTAGACCCCCACCACTACCCAGCTACCTGCACGGAACGTACACTCGTCAGTGATTGGCCGCAATCGTTCGTTGCCTTTGTCACTTGTCGCTTTCCTGCTTTAAAGTACAGTCTAGTACGTCTATTATCAAGTTGTTATTGCTATGTTAGTTTTGTTCAGTTGCGAGTTTGTAGTTTTTAAACAGACTGTACAAGCGCAAGCCTGCATTCGCATCTCACTTCTGAGTCTTTTAGATTTGTGGCGCATACTATAACAGATTATAATTTTGTTATGTACATTTTTTTACTTAAGGTAGTTTGGGAGCCGCAATCTCAAGTCAAATAAATGACTTTTTTTTTTGTTCTTCAAATAATTACCCAAATTATGCTATAATAATTAATAAAAATTCACATAAAAATTTATTTGATTTATTTTAATGCGAATTATAATTAAATAATTATAGTTATGTAATTAATAAAATATTAATTGATTAATACTTAGTTGTCACTAGTCACTTTCACTACAACAACAGAGATAGAGGCCACATGTCAGTAATAAAAAATTAATAAAATTAAAAGTACGTGGTAAATTATTCAGAAATTTTTGCAGTGTGTATTTCAGACATCGTTCTATCCATTAAAAAGTTTTTTTGTGGGATCAAGTTTATCAATTTTTTACAAGCCCTCAATTTCCGGAGTTATTGAACAAGGACACTCATAAGGGCTCGTGTATTCTTGCATAACTTTAATTAATTATATCTCTTAAACGGTGTGATAAAAAAATCTGATTCTTTTTCTGGTCTTTAATTATAATCTTTTGAATAAATATTTAAAAAAAATGTAGGGTCAAGTTTAAGTCATTTAGCTACCAAACGACTTTAATTTAGTCAAAACTAAAACCACTTATTCGTAAAACTCTTTATAACGCAATAAAATACCCGGTCCCTTCAATTTCGCTATATAGAGTTTCTACTGTATTTTAAAGTTGACAATTAAAAAATCACATGCAGACAATTATATAATTGTTTGTTTGGCTTGATCAATATTTCGTTTTTTGCAAGTCTGCTGAAAATTGTTTGTATAAAAGTCTTTTCATGTTGAATAAAACTAAAATCAAACAATTTTGAATCGAACATTTTTCAGATAATTTACTTGATATTCCGTGAACAACAATGCCTGTTAAAATTTTCAGATAATCTTTTGTCAAAGTCTCGTTCTTTTCATTTTCATATTGAACAGCACGAAGTTATTAATAACTCCGTTAAAAGATAGATTTATCATAAAAAAAACACCCGATTAAATTTTGTGTGATTGCTTTTTGCACAGTTTAATCTCCAAATATAAGTTTTAATCTCTTGAAGTTAGAAAAGTCTTACATTTTTAACGTCTATAAGTGACTATGAGGGACATAAAAACACTGCCTATAAAAATTACACGTGTGTCAAGAAATTTTATGTTTTCTCTGAAGCTCTGGAAATGCCATAAATTGTAGGTTAGAGTACGATAACTCGATGTCCAAAATACCCATTGGAAATACACAATTATTATTTTATATAACATATTAACAGTTCAAGTAAATAAAATTGTCGACCAATTTTTCTCAGACCATACGATATATTGACAAAAAATAATAAAAATACAAATCAATATAACACAAGATGACGTTTCGATCCGGATTTGGATCTTCTTCAGAAATATCTAAAAAATATAAAAATTAATTAGTAGATAGTAAGTAATTTATTATCTAATAGATTTCACGCAAGATTGAAACTTTGAATGATTCAAAAAATAATGAAAAAATATTAACAGTGCTATTAGCCGTTTTAAGTGCGGAAAATTGATTTTTATAAATTATTTTTTTTGCGCAGTGAAAATGGGAAGGCGTTTGAGAGGCTTTCTTTAATAAACAATTACGGGGTCGTTTTGATGCGTTGGGGTATTTTTCTCCGCAGTGAAAAGGAGATGACGTCTGGGGGGAGTTCTTCAAAAAACAATTACGGGGTCGTGTCGATGCGTTGGCGTATTTTTCCCGCAGTGAAAAGGAGAGGACGTCTGGGGAGAGTTCTTCAAAAAACTAATTACCGGGTCGTATCGATGCGTTGGCGTTTTTCTTGCGCTGTGAAAAGTGGATTGCGTTTGGGGGAGTTCTTTAAAAAACAATTACGGGGTCATGTATACAAAGTGAGATAGTAATATAGTAATTCTACACCAGTTGCTATGACGTGTACATATGTGATTTCTGATTGGTTAGATTAAAAATATGACTGTGAAAGACGAAAAGTTTTTACTTATTTATGAGGAAATTTGTGATTAGTCCGCAGTTTTTTTTAGAATGTCAAAATTTAGCGCTTTCTATGACTTAAAAAAAGTCTAAATTTGGGAACATCGAGTTATCGCACGGGACCCGTCTTTAATTATCTAACTACCTAATTATAATTTACGTTCCATTATCTACATGATGTATGAAGATCCATGTTCTATTTTTAACCGACTTCAAAAAAGGAGGAGGTTCTATGTTCGACTGTATATATTATTTTTTTTATGTATGCTTACCGATTTCTCCGTCAATTATGGACTGATTTTCAAAATTCTTTTTTTATTCGAAAGAGTGCATTTCCGAGGTGGTCCCATCGGAACCAAGTCAAGATCTGATGGTGGAATCTGGAAAAATCGAGGGAAACTCTCAAATTTCAAAGACACGCATACTTGGCCTACCCATTGCAATACTTTATCTAACACTAAAAAGAGAAAAATAAAATATTTTTAACAAAAAAATTGAACCGACTTCAAAATATGCACTAAAAAGTAAAAAATAATAATTATTGTTATTTTTGGAGTCGGTGTCAGCCAAAATGAAATCTATTCCGAGAACTAGAGACATGTAAGATTTAAATTGCTACTTTCGAGTTCCGATGTGACACCGACTCCAAAAATAACAATAATTATTATTTTTTACTTTTTAGTGCATATTTTGAAGTCGGTTCAATTTTTTTGTTAAAAATATTTTCTGAATTATTCGAATCTATGATCTTGTATATTTCGCTTTTTATTCTTTATCCTGTATAATATGTACGTATCATGTATTACATAATATAAAAACAAAATCACAAGTCTTTGTTTGTGCTTTCGTGTTGTCTTATGTAATTGGTGCTTGCGGGAGATGGGACTTTTTTATGGGAAGAATTAAGGATTTGTACATAGACGTCTGGAGCGTATTAGAAGCGGGATAACACGGGTCAAGACGTCTGAGCGAGAAATTTTCATTACAAAAAAATAATAAATGCTAGATTTTTACAAGAACAATTTAAAATCGATGCAATGAATATTTTATCGACAAATATGTGAAAGTAGGTGACAGCCAGACAAAAAATCTGTAACGACATAATTTGGCGCTTCCTTTGCCGTCACTGATATCATCAAACAGTGAGCAAAATTTAATCGAGACATAAAAATAAATGAATACTTTTGAAAAAAACTGTCAGAATTCTAAACTTGAAAACTACTAAACCGATTTGAAACATTAGTTCAATGTTTAACGTTACGACAAAATGGACATTGAACGAAAATATCGATTGGTACACGACTATTCTGTAACGATTATATGAAAACTTAGTAGCAATAAGTATTATTTTCTTCAACTTTTGCAACGGTAACTATTATTTACAGATGTTTACTGCAACTGGACGTTCGACAGCGTATTGTGTTGGCCACCAACTAAAGCCGGTAAAATAGCCAATCAGACGTGTCCAATTTTCAAAGGAAGCGATCCGTCAAGTAAGTTTTTTTATTACAATTTTTATCCTCGAAGACTTCGTCTGTTATTTAATAAAAAAATTTGAATCAGAAGTCAACAAATTATTGTAGAGATTTATTAAATTATTAGAAGATAGTGGTGTGTCCACATGACTCTTTCTTGCGAGCTGGCTCCGTGTGCTCCGCTCACTAAAAAGAGTCGCTCAGAGCGAGTCGTTCAAAGGAGCGACACTAGACAGTACGCACTACACAAGAGTGCAGACTGCAGAGGTGTGAACTGTCATCATACATGCACAGGAGTTACTTAGCATTGCACAGCACAATACTCACACTCAGCTCTGAGCTCAGTTTCATATGATTCTGATCTTATGTTATTCGCGTTTCGGATAAACTATAAAGTATAATAAAAGCTTAACAACATCAATGTTTATTGTTACAATCTTATCTTTGTCAACGACGTCAATGTGAATGGTTTAAGTCACTGTAAGCTTAGTACTAGTGCACTTACAGTGTGTCATTCAACATTAAATGACTCAGCAAAGATAACTCCGTACGTGCAAAGTTCACTAGTGTCTCTGGGATCTGTGCTGTGTGCGCTCTGTAAATGTGCGAATGCAACAGTACAGAACAGCTCAGCACAGAGCAATGGCGCTCGGAGTGAGTCATTCACAAAAAAAATGAGCGACTCGCTCCGCTCCGAGAAAGAAGTCTCCATTATGAACGACTAGCGACACATCACTATTAAAAGAGTATTACAAATAAGTAAGTATTACAATTGGAATGAAATGTTGTCACGTTACAACTCTATTAAATTTCGATAACAATAGTAAAGTGTTTTGACTTTGAGAAACCTCTAAAATACAAATACGTAGTCATGTTTTCGAAATTATTTGTTTTGAAACACTGTTTCATTTGTTTGTTTTTTATGCTTATGTTTTTTTTGTAACTCTGTTGTGAATAATATTTTGCCCCCTCATGAACGGGCTGGCTTAGCTAGTAGATATATTATTTTATTTTTCTAATAAAATCAGTTGATATCAAGAAGCTGTTGAAACATACTTTTGATAAAAAAATCAATAACATTGCCTGTATATTTTTTGAAGGTATATTTTACAATAACTGGGAATATTTACAATATAGAGAGAGAGAGAGATTGTAAATTATAGACGCTCAACAGCTGAGGTGGTCAGCGTCTATTACAATATTGACGTAGGTAATTTATTGTAAATGGAAAGCATCTGGTAATATACAGAGATAGCTATTAGACCCTAAGCCGTATTGCTAATATTGCTGTTCTGTGATTAAAGTCATGAAGATTTCAGTGTTGTCAAGTGTATTTGCCTTTCTGTTAAGCTTAGAAGAAATATAGATTATATTCATTGAAAGATAAATTGACTAGCAAGATTAGCTTAATATTTATAAAGTCAAACAGTAAAATGGGTGAAAAATTCATTTTGGATAGAATTTCCGTAAAATGCGTTCTTGATGGGTGTCTACGTCGAGAAAGGAGTATTTTTTCCAAATTTCAAGTCAATTGTGATGAGATAAACCACCATATGATGGCGTGGAAGACAATCACTCCACTTTGTATATAGAAAGAGATGTATATATGTTATTTTCTCGTCGATAATCATAATTTTAAATATGATTGCAGGAATTCAATTCGTTTCTAATTTGGCACACTGCTTATAACGTTCTTCTTTTTGTTGTATTACAATATGAAGCTCAGATGACAGATCGAAGAAATATTTTACTAAAATTGTCATATAGAGGCGCAAGTAGCAAAAGCGTTGAGCTAAGCCGTCAGTTGGCATCATGCAGCATTGCTGTGACGTTGTTCAGCGTAGCTCGCTGTTTCAAAATTAAAGCCGTCAGATGGCAGTATGCAGTATTGTGGCTGTTGTATTACAATATGAAGGTCAGATGACAGATCGAAGTGTTGATGTTGTTTCAAAATTAAAGCCGTGATGGCAGACGTTGTATTTTAATTAATTTACAAAAACAAATGCAATAATAAATTTTTTAGTTGTCGATGTCAGTAGAGCAAGCAATTATCTGTAAAATGATATATAATTTATGTGGAGAAATTGTGTGGTTTTTTTATAAAAAGGGAGGCAAACATCTTAACCTCAGCGTATTAATATATATGATATCTTCGAATTTCAACGAGGTCAATCCACTTTTGTCATTTGGCAACATGGTGGCTAACAACACGCACTGATGTATTTTGCCTGACAACCTGAAGTGTAGTTGTGACTGTGTGTGTTTGATTACAAAGGCCATTGCATTGCTCACTGGTTCAGGTTAATCTCAGTGCAGACTACAGACAAACGCCGCCAGAAATGGGCAACTGATATTGTAATACGCGATTTCCGTTTGATCGTAATTCATATGCACTGATTGTCATTTGATTTAAAATTAAAGTTGAAGGCACCAAATTTTTTGTGATAGCTTAAATACCAAAAATGTCCAGTTTCATTGAAAATAGTACACCGCCCTGAAATTAAATATGATTTAAAGGATCATATTATTGAAATTGGTTTTTGGAATTATTTTTTTTTACGTACATCATAATATATTTTTGTTCTTTCACGCCTGGCCAGGAAAAATCAACTAGTTATATAATTTTTTTTACGTTCTCTTTAATTTCAATATTACGTGCGAATATTTTAACAGCTGCGCATAATTTTGACGACAGTCGATAATATTAAAGACTTTTTAATGTAATAGCACACTTGGTGTCACATATTCAAATAAAGATAGTGTTTGAAATTTACTATTAGTAGAGAAAATTAATTAAATAGTTTAGGCAAATAAACCCTGTATTTGAATTCATTGAAGATACGAGGTGAATTATAATTACAAATAGTTCAGTAGCTCGGTGGCACAAAAAATAAAAGAAGCGGTAAATGCTAAGCTTAATGAGAAATTTAACTATGCACTTGAAAATATAGATAGCAAAATAGTATTAGAAACTTTCACGTCTTCGAAATCAATGCGAAAAGACTGCGCATCAAAGTCGACAGTACTTGCGGTGGAGGAGCGGGTATTTGTGGTGGAAGAACGGTACGACAGATTATCTTCAGCAGGAGGCCTATCCAATTTTTTTCAGAGCGCTTTGAGCCAAACTGAATCGTTTCAGTGACTCGTAAACGATTTTTGTTAAACTTGAAATGATGTCGACCTCAAGAAAGAAAGATGTACAATAATTTAGTGTTAACTCACGGGTGTTTACTACAAGTTTGACGTCATACTTCAAACCATCATGGCGGACAACGTTTTTGGACATGTCAATTAATGTTAAAATTGAAACAACAAATCAATCTCGTGTTTGAATGAATCCATGATTTTTTATTCGACAAATTATCGTATTCGATTAATTTAACCATTTATATTTTTTATACACTATTGTCTGTGTGCAGGATGGGTGCACAAGCGGTGCAGCGTAGACGGAAGGTGGGAGGGGCTAACTCCTAACGACACATCTAGGCCAAGCGGATACACCAACTACAACATGTGTTTACTGGCCGAGCTAGAAGAACTGGTCAATAAACTGGACACTGGCGGAACGGAAGCCAGGAAGGTCAGTAGTCATTGATCAGATTCTTTGGAGTCAAATTATTATAGCATAATTGTCTAGCCTCAAAGAGTTCCTCTGACGTGACCGAATGTGCGCCTCGTTATTAGATATAAAGTATCGAACGGGGTGGCGTAGTGGTATGAGCACTCGTATTCGAGAGGGTACCGGCTTCAAATCCTGGCGAGGGCAGATGTGGCTGGGACGTTTTCTTGCTGCCACTCGCCGAGGAACTGTAATTCCTGTACCGGCCATCTTGTTGAGGTTTTCCATAGTTTCAATAATTCCGGATAAATATCGAGATGGTTCCTTAATCAAGGCCATGGCCGATTGCCTGTCAAACTCTTCTGCTCAAAATTTGCCAAAATTTGACGAATTATTCAAATAAATAAAATTGTCGAACAATTTTTTGACGTGATAACGTCTTATAAATTGATGAAACACCGGCTGCATGCACGAAAAAGTGTCACGTTCCGAAATGTGTCACGTTCCGCGCACGATCGGCCCAAGTTTGACAGCTACTAAAATTTAGGTTATGTATTATTAAATATGATATTCGAGCGGAATACGTTATCACGTAAAACTGTCGTCCGTAAACCGACTTTACAGACAACCATTTTTTTTTTCAGACCATAATATATTGATATAATTTTTCATTAATTCTTTCAAAAATATTCAATCATCGTGCATTCTATTACATACCTAATATTAAATAACTAATATTATTAATACGAATCGCAGGATTATGGACAAAAAGTTCTTTATTCAGTGTACGACGTTTCGTCTATAAATTTAGACTTATTCAAGTACAATTAATGTGAAAATTTAAAACAATAATTATGAGAATAAACATTAATTACTAACCATAGCAATTAACAAAAGTTAAGGTACATAAGACAAAATAAATAATAAAGAACTTTTTGTCCACAATCCTGCGATTCTTATTAATAATTGTCTCGATGGACACGATTTCTAATATATACAACTAATACTAATAATTTTTTAGATTTTTCTGAAGAAGGTCCAAATCCGGATCGAAACGTCATCCTTTATTATTTTTTATTTACATTTTTTTATAATTTTTGTCAATGTATGGTCTGAAAAAAAAATTGGTCGACAATTTTATTTATTTGAAGAGTTTTATTCAGACGTTAATCAAAGATTTAACGAATTTTGTTTCAGATAAGGCTTGACATAGCTCGTCGGACACGAATTTTAGAGATGGTGGGTCTGAGCGTCTCACTCGCGGCGCTATTATTGTCTCTCATGATTTTCTGCCATTTCAGGTAAAACTCTTGTTTATAATCAAATTTCATTATCCCATAATTATGATCCTGAAACCTCCCATTACAACCAAAATTTTCAAGTCTGAAACTCTATGTTTTACCCCCAACAGTGACGTCACTAGAAAACGACCGCGAGCCGCCTAGCCTTCAACCACTAGCCTTCAAATATAGGGTTTCATGCTTGAAAATTTTGCTTGGAGACGCAGAGTCAACCAAAACGCGTTACTTAATGATGATCTATAAGTCAGTGATTATGCCCAAAATCATGATTGTCTGAACGCTCGTATCTTGGAAACTATTCCACCTAGACTTGTAAAATTTGATACATATACAGTATGTAAACGCGTAAGGTGCACATAGGGAAATTAGCATTGGGAAAAAATACTTGGATCAGAGTTAGCCATGACTGCATTAATTGTTATTTCTATTGAATTATCGTGGTAATCTTGAGGATTTCTATTTTATTTTGATTTATTTTTATTTTACTTGGCTTTTTTAATAATAAAAAGCTCTTATAAATCATTATTTTAATTTCTCTGTACAAAAATAAAACAAAAAAACAACTCCATCTGTTTGGAAACATTTCATTCAAAAATTGTCTGACTGGTGTGACGTATGCGCGTTGGTAAAACAGTGACCCAATGTTTTTAGGCTCAACACGAATAGGCGGAGATATTTGATCTCGCACCATATTTAAGTATTTTTGGGAATTTAATGTCCCATTAATAAAAAAAGTCCGATTATGTTGTAATCATTTGAATATTTTCTTCGGTAGTATACACATTCATTTTACAAAAGAATATTATCTGTCAAATTGAAAAACAAGATTTCAAGGCTCACTCTGATCCAGTCATTTTTTCCCTATGTGCACCTTACGTGTTTACATACTGTATAAGAACTTGGCCGGTGCACTCGGTGAGCTATGATGAAATTATTGTAAAGATTACAATAAATTAATTAAAATATCAGATGCTAACACAAACCACATCTATACAAAAACCATAGTAGTGAACGCAAATAGATTTGTATATGTATGAAACATCAAAGATCTGAAACAGCAATGTTCGTCTAACCGGCAGCAGTAATTAAAATTCCTTTGTTATTATTTTACAAAACATAACTAACTAATTATATGGAGAAAATTTTCAAGCAAAAGATCAAATAAATAAATCCATTTCTGTGCCAATCGCACTTCGCAGGTGCATTCGAAATTAATACAATAGTTTACATTTTTGTGTTTTCGTAGGTATGCGAACTTGCGATGTATTTTGATAGGGGAAGTTTTGTAATTATTTAAATAATAATTAGTGTATTTGTTGACGTTCCATAGCCTGTTGAACAGTTTAGCACCATTTTTGGAAATGCTTACGGCAGTGTTGGATTTACCAGCAGGCTGAGTAGGCTGAAGCCTAGGGCGGCAAATTTTAAGGGGCGGCAGATTTAGTTTATACATTTTTTTATTTCGATTTACAAAATTAAAAAAAAATTATTATACCTACACACAAAATACGAATTTTGAAAATTGAAGAGAAATTAAAATATTTAACAAAAATCGAAATATAGTCCTATATACAGTGCTAAATACTAAATATTTCAACATCTCTACATGAACAATTTCCAAACGCTTTTTAAAATATACTTTAATGATCATCATGAATTTTTAGAATATTGCAATAGCGATTCGATATTATAATCGAAATTTAGTTATTTTTACATATTTTCTTCATTGATATTTACTATACTTTTTTCTCCATGTACCTACCTAATTATTATGAGATCTGCTTACACAACTCGATCTTGATATAATATCGATGGTATAATCATGATTGCTGCAGCTAAATTGTCAAATTCAATTTCAGAAAATTATTTCTTTATGCGTAAAAAATACTGACTAAAATAAACAAGGATCTGACACGGTACCTTGTTCTCAATGATACTAACCATACGGGAAAAGTTGATGTAACAAGGATGATGGAGAACAAAAAATAAAGTTGGAATTTTATTGATTCAGAGGCGGCAAAAATTGAAAAGCCTACAGGCGGCAAATCTGTAAATCCGCCACTGGCTTACGGGCAATAACTTTCGAAGGAGTTAATTGATTTTAACAAAATTTTGACTAGATTGTGATACTATTTAAGATCCTCGATGATGTAAATAATTTAATAAACATCAGAGGAATAGGATCAGGAAATCAGTCAAAACTTCATGCTTACTCGCGACGTTTCGGCTTTGAGGAAACCTTAATTAAAGCCGAAACGTCGCGAGTAAGCATGAAGTTTTGACTGATTTCCTGATCCTATTCCTCTGATTTTTATTAAATTATTTTGACTAGATGTTGAAATCTATCCCGCGCGAAGCCTACTTAAAAGAGGTTCAATCGGGCCTTTTTACGATAATTTTTATAGGGATTAAAAAATATTTTGGCCCAAAATAATAAAAGTTCGTCTACAAAATTAATTTTAAGAACACTGTAACATCACGTCTTAAAAAGCCACGCCGCCACTGGTGTACTCTGGTGGTCATGTGAAGAAACAGAGGCAAGATGGCAGCGGAGCGTATGAACTAGGAAGTAGTGTTCATGTTAAAAAACATACATTAATAAATGTGTTGAATTAAATAATATTCATGTTACAAACTTACGTTAATATAAATATGTTGAATAATATAATAACTGTTACAACAGTAAATAGAAACAATTGCTGACACTCCATAATTCACGTTTCGATTTTGTTTTTTTTTCAGAGGTCTGAGAAACAATCGAACGCGAATACACAAAAACTTGTTTGTTGCTATGGTGATACAAGTTGTAATAAGACTTATTTTGTACGTAGACCAAATGATTGGGAGCTCGGGAGAAGGACAGGATGCAAGAATAGGGATAGAAACGACAGTAAGCACTCAGTTTTAGTTATTATCGACTGTTATAATCACGAAATCTGTAAACCAGGAGACTTAGCTTCCCAAGCTTGCTGTGTTTCGGGACGGACCATTTTCTGGCGCACGCAAGATGGCGCAGTTATCACTACTTTGGTTCTTTCCACCTGTTTTTGCCATAGTTTCCAAAGTTGTTTAACTTCACAGACACTACACACATGTAAACCATGAACGTGTGTGCGTTACCCAGTAGCTGACGCCATATTGGTTCATGGCCCACCACTACGTTCGAACTGGGTCTCTTGGTTATACCTAATATTTTCCTTTATAAATTTAAAATTGTGCGGTGTTTCAATCAAATTTTGTTACATGTTTAAGAAGTAATTAAGAAGAAATTGTTTTATAAATTAATTGTTGGGTTTGATTCTAGCCGTACTTGTGTGAAGCTTGCTACGTTTTGCTCGAATACGCAAGGACAGCTATGTTCATGTGGATGTTTGTCGAAGGACTCTATTTGCACAACGTGATCACGGTGACGGTTTTTCAGGAACACTCGTGTTATATAGCCTACTCCTTCCTGGGCTGGGGAACGCCCGCTGTAATGACCGCCGTCTGGGCCGTCACCATGACTGTCCACAAAGGCACCAGGTAAACGCTTCATTAATTACTGTTGAATTTTAAATCTTCTAGATTTCCGGGCTTGTATGCCGTTATCCATTGGTATTTCTACCTGACGTTTCGTCTACAACTGCGGTAGACATTATCAAAGGCGATGTGGTAGCGGGCGAAGTGTCCTTCTAGGCTGCTTACAGGTAAGTGTGTCGGCAAGTGTGGTACTTCCGTCTTTTATAGTCAGCGTGCTCGTGTTCTCTACTCGGTCGTAGTATTCTCTTCTGTGATTGGTCGTTGGTATTGCACAGTGCTGGTGTCCAGGTTTTACTTAGATTCAAATCTTCATCTTTCCGGTTGAAATCAAAGTAAAACCTTGACACCAGCACTGAATGGAACGACCAATCACAGAAGAGCATACTACGACCGAGTAGAAAACACGAGCACGCTGACCATAAAAGACGGAAGTATCACACTTACCTGTGAGCAGCCTAGAAGGACACTTCGCCCGCTACCACATCGCCTTTGATAATGTCTACCGCAGTTGTAGACGAAACTTCACGTAGATATACCAATGGACCACGGCATACAAGCCCGGAAACCAAGAAGATTTGGATCAACACCGGGCCGTGAAAGCCTACACACTTTGTTAAATTTTAACTTGCGTGATGTTAAATTTGTTAGAAAGTGACAAAAAATTATCAATTCTTACCCTGACCATAGTACCATAAAATTCATTCGTCGCTTATACCCAAGGAGATTAGAGAGAAGGAAACCGAAGTTCTGAGCTACGAAGTTGAATCTTTATTGAAAATGTTGAAGTTTCTGAATTTACTTGTTCAACTTTTATCTTTCAATATATTTTATATATCCTGAAATATTGAACAAGGAGATACTTCAAAGAAGTTCTCAACAAGAATAAAATGTCAACACAAACGGAAAAATACCAAATATTCAAGTTTTATACTTTCTACAGCATCCACTAGTTGAAGTGAATATTATTCTTTTTTCGGTTACAAATAAAAAACTTGAAAATATCGAGTGCATTTTTCTGTTACATGAAAATATTTTGTCAATAGATCTGTAACTGTAGTCATTGAAACTTTTCAGACTTTGCATCCCATGAATATTCAAATGTTTACTAAATAGTTCAGAAAAGTTTTGTTTATTGTGACGTCAAACGGATGTTTAAATAGTTTTTTCCTGAAATGACAATTTGTTTCAGAACTTTGTCAAGAATGTATCTGCTTCAAAATAAATATAACTAGAAAGTTGGAGATTTAAGATTAATTTAAAATTTAAATAATTTTGGTGACTTGATAGACGATTGCATTTTAAAATTTGTATGTTTAAATAACTAAACGTTTATACACTGCTACCAACCCGGTCCGGATTCGTCCGGGTTTGTTAATGATAGACACATTTTTTGTAAAATATAGGATGACCAGTAATTGCTCGTATTCCTCTCGGGAAAAGAATCTATGACCAATTTGGAATTTTTTAACCTCTATACTTGGGGGTCGAAAATGTATAATTTTTTTATGAAGAATTTTTGTTATTTATATATTGTAAGTTCACACAACATTAAATCTAACAGTAAATTCGTGGCTTTTAGCTTTAGGAAGGTTGGCCAATTAGTAAGCTATCAGATCATGGAAAAATTCAAGCCAAAAAGTGAGAATATTTTTTTTTAATTTTTAACTCCCAAAATTCGGATTTTTATAAAACGAAATTCGAAGTAGATTTTCTCGAAAATGACCCCCAAGTGATAGAGGTTGAATAATTGCAAATTAATCATAGTTTCTTTTCCCGAGAAGAATACGAGCAATTACCGGTCACCTCTGTATATTACTCCCAGCAAATCTTTCATACATATTGCATATCTCTTCAACGGTTTAACAAAGCAGCTAAGTCAAGAAAGCCTTTACTCGGTCTGTTTTTTGTTGTAGCGCTACAAAAATATTGTAACAAAACTGTTTCTTCAGTGGTTCAAAAAATATTTATTAACAACACAACAATTGATAACAGCACAATTGAAACTCTTAACAATTAATTAAAAATGCTATTTGTTGAAATTACAATTTGTTAATATTAATTTCTTATACAAAATGAAAACAAGCTTTTTCGCAATGTTCACCGTCGTCACACCTGTTTGCACTTATTATGAATACCCACCTGTCAATGTCAGATGCTGTTTTGTTGAACTGTCAAAAGCACGACCTGTTATTGTTTCAACAAAAACCAAGAGAAGCTAACAATGTGCGCACATGTACGTCAATATAGGTTCTGTTTTTGTTTGCGTTTTCATTTGTTTGCGTCTGCAGTCTGCAGATTTTCATTCTATTCAATTACAGGTGCCTCAGAGGCGGCGCAGAAATATTTTAAATGCAGGGTCAACCTATGAAACCTCCTAACAACGGCAAGGAATTGGGGGGGGCTGGTTTTGAATTGATTCAGTAGTTCCTGAGTTTATGCGCGACACACGAACGTCCAAACTTTCAATTTTGAATTTTTGTCTTTTTTTCAATAGTGTTCGTTTTTTTCAGTTGCTGGCTTGGATATAATTTAACACCATATTTTTGGATTTTGGAAGGACCTAGATTAACCGTCATTCTGGTGAATAATTTTTTAAGATATTTTATCAGTCGGATAAGTGTCAAATTAAATAACAATTTCTTTTTTTTTCTAGCTCAATTTCTTATTCCTTTTAAATATTATTAGGGTGTTAATAGTCAAATTACGACAAAGTCATACAAGTGAAACGGAACAAGTCAGGTAAGAATGATTTAGAAAATTTAGAAAGCACAACGCCTTTATTTGTATTTTGTAATAATTTTAAACCTTTAAATCAACAAGAAAGGATTACTTTTTCCCTTTTTACAAAGCAGTTGAAAAATAACAATTATTGCATAGCTCTTACAAATGTGTGTCGGATAATCGGGTCTCTACTATATTTGTGCGCATATAAAAGCTGAATTAAATAATACTTTTTTATCGAGTTTCGTATATACAGTATGAGTATGTAAACACGTAAGGTGCACATAGGGAAATTAACATTGGGAAAGAATGACTGGATCAGAGTGAGCCTTGAAATCTTGTTTTTCAATTTGACAGATAATATTTTTGCAAAATAAATGTGTATACTACCGAAGACAATATTCAAATGATTACAACATAATCGGACTTTTTTTGTTAATGGGACATTAAATTCCCAAAAATACTTAAATATGGTGCGAGATCAAATATATCCGCTTATTCGTGTTGAACCTAAAGACATTTGGGTCACTGATTTACCAACGCGCAGACGTCATACTAGTCAGACAATTTTTGAATGAAATTTTCCAAACAGATGGAGTTGTTTTTTTGTTTTATTTTTGTACAAAAAAAATAAAATAATGAGTTATAAGAGCTTTTTATTATTAAAAAAGCCAAGTAAAATAAAAATAAATCAAAATAAAATAGAAATCCTCAAGATTACCACGATAATTCAATAGAAATAACAATTAATGCAGTCATGGCTAACTCTGATCCAAGTATTTTTTCCCAATGCTAATTTCACTATGTGCACCTTACGCGTTTACATACTGTATATGAATTTCTTCTGAAATTGTACAGCCCTGTTTAATGTAATATATAAATACGGGAACGAAAAAAAGTCGTGGTACCGATTTGAGCGTGTTACATCGCACACATCATGATGAAACATAAATTGTGCATTTTCCATCATTAAAACGAAACAAACGGTCACACGGTTTTATCACAATGTGTGTGAATTAACACTCTCAAATCGATACCACAACTTTTTTCCTTCCCGTATTCATGCAAGGTCAGGTTATTTAACGTTAAATTCTTCAATGACAAATAACGTCATCAATGCGGAAATTTTGATTGAAATCGTGCTTAAAAGTTTTAACAAAACTTGAATTGAACATTTTCTATTTTTGTTTTGTTGTTGCCCATTTTTACAAAAATGTTTCTTCTGTGCCAACAGGAAAGCGGTGAGAGCTGCTTTGGTTTTATTACCGCTACTTGGAATCGCCAACGTCCTTAAAATGCCAGGAGTCCAGACGCTAGACAAGGCTGTTTGGGAGTTTGCCCTTTGGTCATACACCACGCATTTTTTTACTTCGTTTCAAGGATTTTTTATAGCTTCATTATATTGTTTCTTAAATGGCGAGGTAAATTGTTTATTTATGACCTTGAATTAACCACCAGATTTTTATAAAATTTATATTACGTTTCGGTCTTAAGTTGACATTTCTTCCGATATACAGGGTGTCCCATTAAGAATGGGACATAGAACAACCGCAGATTCTCCAATTCAAAATAAAACGATTAAGCGAAATATGCTTAGATAAAATGTTACTCGCTCTACCAGTGGCGTACGGCAGGAGTAAGTAATGCTTGTACCCCTTCTAAATGTTACGCCGCTGTCTAAATTTTAATTTTGACTATAATTTTAATTTTTTTGATATTTTCTAAGTCAATAATGTACACTTGTTAGTTTGTTGTAAAGTCATTGGTTTTCGAGATATTCGCAGTTAAAGATAGATAGACATGTACTTTTTATTTGTATTATTATTAATAATATTCATTTTTACAATTTTGTCTTAAAAAAACTGCGAATATCTCGAAAACCAATGACTTTACAACAAACTAACAAGTGTACATTATTGACTTAGAAAATATCAAAAAAATTAAAATTATAGTCAAAATTAAAATTTAGACAGCGGCGTAACATTTAGAAGGGGTACAAGCATTACTTACTCCTGCCGTACACCACTGGTAGAGCGTACTGAACTATTTTTTTTATTGTTAGGTGCATTTTATGATATTTAACAAGTGTGCCGATTTGAGTAAAATTATACGGTGTATTAAAAAAATTATGGACATTAATAATTTTTTAGTTTTCAACTTCAACACCCTGTATTTCGGAAACGAGTAACATTTTATCTAAGCATATTTCGCTTAATCGTTTTATTTTGAAATGGAGAATCTGCGGTTGTTCTATGTCCCATTCTTAATGGGACACTCTGTATACAGACGTGAATTAACTTAATATTATTAAGGTTCGAACAGCTGTGATGAAGAGCGTATCTGTATATTTATCTTTGCGGGACCACCACTTCAAGCACCGAAGAAATAGTGGTTTTGTGTCAGGAGGAGGCTGCGACACCGCGAACCCCATACAAATGGCTTGCAGCGTTGCCGAAGCTAGTCCACTCAAAATGGAGAACAGCGCGTTAGAAAGGTTTGTTTTATCTATTTTTTTTAAACGAAAATGTTTTTATTAGCGTTGGATCTAGACATAAAGAAATTAGCTACGGCTTAGGGCCTCACTGTATAATACGCGCGGAAGCTAGTCACAAACAGCGTCGCAAAGGTACATTTTAGAGCCGTTGATACCCCCACCACTTCCCAGCTACCTGCGCGGAACGTGTGCTCGTCGGTGATTGGCCGTGATCGCTCGTTGCCTTTGTCACTTGTCGCTTTCCTGCTTTAAAGTACAGTCGAGTACGCTATTGTCAAGTTGTTATTGTTATTGAGTTTTGTTGAGTTGCGAGTTTGTAGTTTTTCAACATTCGCATCTAACTTCCGAGCCTTTTAGACTCGTTGCGCGTACTATCGCAGGATTCTCAAGGAGTTGTAGAACATTTTTGGGGACTTAATATTTTTACAAACATGCAGAAAGTATTATTCAAAATAAACTTTTTCGAAACATGAAGGGGACCTACCTAAATAATATTGCACATACCGCTAAACTAGCGGTATGTGCTTTATTATCGCTTTGTGCGTCAGAGCTGACTTTCGTTCATATAAGAAGTTATATCTAAGTTAATTTCACACGAAATCCATTCAAAGTGAAGCTTTTTGAAAAGAGGAGATTCTAATCTATAAAACAGAACCATTTTTAAATCAATTCGAGTTCATAAATACTATTAAAATTGTAATTGAAAATCACAAACAGCAGTTGTCGGTTGGTCTGTACGTATGTACGTACGTCACGACTCTACAGATCGCAATTTTGGTAGGATTGCCTTGGGTTATATTTTATTCACTTTGTTTACTATCAGACCAGAACCCTATTTAAATTCACTAAAATGTGTTCAGTAGTTTAATTTTTATAAACAGTTTTATTTTATTATTTTTGACAGCTAATAGTTTAAAAAAACAATATAATAATTGCTGTGTAAATATAGTGTAATCCATAAAACAAGTGCTACACTTCTATACCGTGATAACACCACTACACGTAGTAGGGCGCCGTGGCGTAATGGTTATGCCGTTGGATCCCCAAGGGCAAGGTCCTGGGTTCGATTCCTTACGAGATCATTAATTTTTTCTTTTTTTTTCTTTTTATTTTGTTTTATTTTATTCCACTTGATATTAATTATATATTATATTATGTATAGTTCTTAATTTTTTTTATTTTTGCAAATTTAAAAAAAATATTTTTTCAATTTTTAATTATTTATTTCTTTAAATTTTTAAATCTTTTTAAATTTATTAAAAATATTATTTAATTGTTATTTTTTTATCATACAGTGGAAAAATTGCGGGATGTGCACTTTTGGTTTTGCCAACTATTTTGTTCTTTAATAACTTTGTGCCATGGAATAAGTTTGGCTTTTAGTGAAAGCCGATTGATTGACGGGCAGTTTAAGGAGGTTGAGCCGTTTTACGAAGATAATGAAAATAATCTGAAATAAAGTTTTTTTAATAGATTTTTTATGACAACATTTTCTGTAAAAAATCTAAAATCATTAGGAGATTTATAAAGTTAAAAATTAACAAAAACTTTTACATGTAGTCTTATGGAAAATATTATGTCAACCTAGCATGCAAACGGTACATTTTAATTTTTTGCAAATAACCAAATAATGCCAGCAGCTCCGAAAACTAACTATGTAAAGCATCGATGTCTTACGCATAATATTTTAATATTTTTTCCAATTTAATTAGGAGACTTCTAATCAATAAAAAAAATTATTAAACCTTAGCACTTTTCGATTATGGACTTTTATTCTTGACAATTTTAACTGAATTTTCAACTTTTTAATGATTTAATTTTAATTTTTATTACTTCTAATTTCTTTTTTTAATTATTTACTGCAAAAAATATGTAAAATACAGATATTTACATAAATTTATTTTTCTAAGCTAACTTTGTACAAAAAATTCAAAAGTTAGTCCATTAAGTAAAATACTGAAATAATGAATTAATATTAAAAAAAATATTTATTTATGCCTTTATGACAATAATTTATTGGTATCATCGACTTATAACCTTTTGTAAATGTTTATTATGGAAAAGTTCCCATTTAGAATTCGACTTACTTTTGATTGGGACTGTAACGCATCAACCTCCTTAAATACGAATCCGTTGAGGGGGGAACGTCAATCGACACACCCCTTTCTGTTTAGTGTTTACATGATTACACATGTTATGAAATTTTACTTCCGACGATAACGATTCCCACGCACTCTGTTTTTTTTTTTAATTTGTGTATGATAAATATTATTTTTCAGAGATGAGAACAGCAGACAGTGGATAAGACTGTGTTGCAGAGGTCCTCAACCAGTTCCACCGGACAGATTTCCTCCAGAGTACGTATCATAGATTAAGTAGGTACAGAAATTTCACTCAGTATCGATGTGTATCTGTTTTTAAGATCCGTGGCATACTAGATTTTGTCGTCATAAAAACCGAGTTTATAGGTCGTAACAGACACCACACGGAAATATTCCTGAGTGTATGAAAAAAATTGCATTTCCATCATAGATATATATATTTAATAGATTGAGGATACACTAGCGCCTCCTGTACCTTTTAGAAGCCATTTTGTACGTGGAAAACGCCGTAAAAAGCGCGCGAGATTCAAAATTATTAATTATTTTATAATATGATTTTATTGAGAAAAACGACAAAACTCACAGTAAACAGTGATATTTCGCTCCAAAACCTATTTTTATACTGAAACGTTTCAAAAATTACAAAATTGAACATAAATATAATGTAAAAGCTTAGAACATTTTACATTGTCAATTTGGCATCAAAGTTGACAAGCATTGATGCCAATCTGACAATGTAAAATGTTCTAAGCTTTTATATTATATTATTTACTTATGCTCAGTTTTGTAATTTTTGAAACATTTCAATATAAAAATAGGTTTTGGAGCGAAATATCCCTGTTTATTGCGAGTTTCATTGTTTTTCCATCAACATCATATTACAGAATATTTAATCTTTTTGAATCCCGCGCGCTTTTTACGGCGTTTTCCACGTACAAAATGGCTTCCGTACGGCTTCTAATTGGAACCATTCCGCACAATGCTCAAGGATAGGCATCCGCTATCTATTAACATATATATCTATGATTTCCATCATACATCATACATGACGCGCATACTCGGACTAATTTGTAACCCAACCGCTATTTGCAATATTCATCTGTTGGGTGGATTTATACGAATTCCCACTTTGTAAAGAACATTTTAAATATCTCTTTTCTATTAAATCATAATATAATGTTAAGCAGGACTCCTTGAGTATTTTCCGCGTCATCTCGTTTCCAGAAAATAACTTCCCTGGAAACAAACAATGCAAAGGCTGTACTTGCAAAGCTTGTTTCTCGAGTCAGAACACTTCTGGACGCTAGATGGTGGAGTATTTATTTTTCCACAGAAGACTTTTAACAGTTTTAACACACCATAACTGCGTAAAATTGATTGTCGACTATAAACGCTCGATAACTGTGAAAGTGACTTTAAAAGGGTTAATATGCGACAAAATAATAAAGTATTACGGAATCTATTCAATGTGTCCCTTTTTGTTTTCTATTTTTTTGTTTGTTAATGACTTCGTTGGAAATTTGAACGACGTATGTTGTTGAAGTGAAACTTCTTTAAGCGCATTAGGGCAAATTGGCCTGGATCAGGCGAAAAGTGAAACGCCTCTCCTTCTCCGACTTTAGCCGACAGTTGAGAGGAAAGAAGAAAGAATCGTTTCTACTCTCTTTGTGAAAGCGTCATGCACACTCTACACGCATGCGCAGTGAGTTTTGTGTGTATACGTAACATTTTCTGTATCCACGGTAACAAATTCCACATAACAATCTCCTAATTCTGAAATAATAAAATCGTCAACAAATGAAGGGTACACGGGAAGAAGGCGATTTGTCAGTAAAAATTCGAAATTAATTTTTTTATGCCATCTTATAGCCAAAAGTCGTATCTTTCTGTTGCTGTATTCATTTCTGACAAGAATACGCTAAGTCAAAAGTTATAAGCGTTGAAAGAAATGCATCAGCAAGTAAATGGTACGATCTTAAACACTTCAAAATGCTCTCCTGCACAATTTACATTTTTTGACAAACCGCCTTCTTCCCGTGTACCCTTCAAATGCTAGAACCTAAAAAGTTTCACTTCTGACGCGCGATTGTTTCACGCATACTTTTTTTAATTGTTTGATGTGATATATTTAAGAAAGTATAATCAACAAGAAAAAAACTGATCTTTGATACATGAGTAGAAATTATCTATCTGTGAAATCTTACCTAAATTAAAATTACTTTACTGATATAAACCCCAGCCATTCTTATTTGATAAGGACTAGGCAGAAGAAAATCACATTTTTCAAGATTAAAATTATATATTCATTTCAAACGGTAACTCTTGACATCTGTTGTGACGTAATCTGATTCGAGCAGTCGAACCAATGGCGGTAATACGACGTCATCGCTGTAAAACATATGAACCAATGAACGACGTTCGTTTGTTTGTCGAATAACATATTATGTTTACCGCGTGTTTTACAGACGCTGTTATTACCGACGACGTTAAATATTTTTCTGCCAAAATAGAAGTCCTTACAATATTCTTGGTTGGTTGTCTCCGACATAGGCGTAGCAACGATTTTATCCTAGGGGGGGCCAAATTTTTAACTCTACCTTCCATTACCAACTGCTACTTATACAGGGTGAGTTTTAAGTTGATACTTTTTTTTACAGCGTGTAAAAATCAAATAGACGAGCAATTAATATTTCAAATAGTTTTTTTATCAAAACTCAAAAATAAGAGAGAAACAGCCTTTCGAAGTTTAAATAAATTTTATTAAATTTTCTTTAATTTTGAGGTCGGTCCTGGGGTTATATTATGTTACTATGGAAATATGTTATTATTATCAAGTATTCACAGAAATAGGTCATATGCTTGAGACTCAAAATTGGTTTAAATTTTTATTTCGAAATATATTTTAGTTCCTGATTCTATCGTAATGGATACTTTATTAATCTAATCACTGAAAAAAAAAATAGAAATAATAAAAAAGAAATGTAGAAAATATGCGCTATTTTCGAATTTTCAAAACGCAGCGTGACGTCAGAGTATATATCAACAACAGTTTCCATGACGACTGTGTCGTCTCACAGTAAGATTATGTCAGTATTCAGAGAAAACAACAAATAAACTTCATTTAGAACATTAACAATTTGACATCAAGGTTGACATGCATCATATATCATGACGTCACATAAGCCCGCCAACATGGCCGATTGTTTAAACTGTCTAATTTTGAATGTGAAATTTAATTTTTTTTTCTTATGATAATATTACATTTTTAAATGATTAGCAATTTTTTCCGTATTATGGTTGACTAAATAATCTATTAAAAATATAAAAAAAATACATGCATATGACCTATTGTTCAAAAACAGAACAATACACATACTTGAAAATAACAACTTATTTCCATAGTGACATAATATAACCCCAGGACCGACCTCAAAATTAAAGAAAATTTAATAAAATTTATTTAAACTTCGAAAGGCTGTTTCTCTCTTATTTTTGAGTTTTGATAAAAAAACTATTTGAAATATTAATTGCTCGTCTATTTGATTTTTACACGCTGTAAAAAAAAGTATCAACTTAAAACTCATTCTGTATATAATTTGAAAACGATCAACACGACTTTCTGGAGATATTTCACGACAAAGAAAACGTAGATTATTGTAGGTTTATCTTATTATTTGTATACGTGAACAATTATTGTTCTAGGGTGGGTCAGGAGGATTCTAGAGAGGGCCTGTCCCTTCCCTCTTGCTACGCCAATGCTCTCCGATAATGCTAAAAAAATAATTCAGATTCGAAGAAAAGATTCAGGTGCATGTTTCTAAATTACACATTCTGTGTATTATAATAGAGTCAACTTTAGTGTAAAGGTTGCTACACACGAGTCTGATTTTGCCGCTAGATTCCTCCCTAGATTTGGCTGCTAGGTTTCAAGCGTGCTGTGGCGCTGGGTTTCGCAGCCGGCAGTGATTTCTGCGGCAAAACCAGTCTCGTGTTTAGCGGCCTTTAGAATGTCTTTAAAACTAGTTTGTTCACATGTAATGATTTGTTATTTATTTATATATTTTCAGAACTCAAGTTTGACAGGAAAGAAGAGAAATTGTCCGCATCATTCCAAATAAAGCTTTGTTTCTGATAAATGCAGGTGGAATTGATGTGCTCGTTTCCGTCAAATATGGCCTACTTTTTAATTTTTAAATATCTGTTATTCTTATTTTTTTAACCATGCTAGGCTGCAGAAAGCATTGTCAGAATCTAGTTCGCTAATGCTTTTAGATTGTGCAAATACATTTTTCTATGTAAGATAAACATTGCAGAATTATATATTTGATATCGTGTCCATCGAGATAATAATTAATAAGAAAAATCGCAGGACTGTGGACAAAAAATTAGATTTATTAATGTACAACTATGTTATGAAATTGAGTTAACTTTCGAATTTTTATTTATTATTTTTGACGTGATAACGTCTTATAAATTGATGAATCACCAATATTATAAATTGATAAAACACCGGCTGCATGTACGAAAAAGTGTAACGTTCCTAACGTTCGTAACGTTCCTAACGCTCCTAACGTTCGTAACGTTCCGCCTGACCCTGTGCGTGCTTTTCTCGAAAACGGCCCTAACGATTTGGATGAAATTTACTGAAAAGGGATTTTGGGGGGCAAAAAATCGTTTTAGCTAGGTCTCATCTCTCGAAAAAATCGTTTTCTTACAAATTTTATCATTATAAAAATCAATTTTTTGACGTATGAAAATACTTAAATATTGTAAGTAGGTTTTGGAATTTTATATAAACAGTGAAACAATTGTTTTCAAAATATTATGACAGCTAATCTTTGAGACTTAAAATAAATACGAAAGAAAGAAAGTTAAAAAAAACAATTATATTATAGGTGGTGAGTAATTTAAATAAATAAAATTAACCTAAATTTGAAGCGAAAGATGCAATATCATAGATTCGAATTATTATAATTATTATATAAATTTAGGTTATGTATTACGGAATACGTTATCACATAAAACTATCGTCCGTAAACCGACTTTACAGACAACCAATTTTTATTGTTTAAAAATTTATACATAAACTTGTTGCCATAATTTTGTCTTATGTACCTTAACTTTTGTTAATTGCTGTGGCTAGTAATTAATGTTTATTTTCATAATTATTGTTTTGAATTTTCATATTGTACTTGAAAAAGTCTAAATCTATAGACGAAACGTCGCACATTAATAAATCTAACTTTTTGTCCACAATCCTGCGATTTTTTTATTAATTGTAGAATTATTTTGAATCGATCTTGCTCGGATAAATAACAGATCATATGCATATATTTTTGTAATATTTTTAATAGATTATTTATTCAACCATAATACGGAAAAAATTGATAATCATTTAAAAATGTAGTATTATCATAAGAAAAAAATATTAAATTTCACATTCAAAAATTGGCAGTTTAAACAAGTTGGCGGGATTATATGACGTCATGATACACGATGTATGTCAAACCTTGATGCCAAATTCTAAGCTTTTTCATGAAGTTTATTTGTTGTTTTCTCTAAATACCATAGAGATTAGAGTACGCTAGCGGGTATGCTTGCCATAATTGAAAGTGTCTGCAGTTCAGAGAGAGAACGCTGCAAACGTTCCGTATCATTATATATGTTTACTTAAATCAGCATTGTTTTGTATCATTAGTTACCATAGAGACACTTTCATGGCTTACTCGTGTACTCTAGTCTAATATCTCTATGATAAATACTGATATAATCTTGCTGTGAGACGACACACTCGTCATGGAAATTGTTGTTGATATATATTCTGACGTCACGTTGCGTTTTGGTAACTAAAATATATCGTCGTTGGTTCTGTAACAGCTCCTATGTGCATAGTTGGCAGATTTTACGTTTTTGACGTGATAACGATGAAACACCGGCTGCACGCACGAAAAAGTGTCACGTTCCGCCTGAGCCTGAGCGTGCAAGCGAGAGCGCGGTATAAGCGATAGAGAGGCACGATCGGCCCAAGAGTCGGCTTGTACGCATTTCTCTCTCTTCTCGCGTGACGTCAGAGAGTTCATCAATGTTTCTTTATGACGTTATCACGTAAAACTATCGTCCGTAAACCGAATTTACAGACAACCAATTTTTAGATGAAAATATTCAGGAAATGGAGCTCTATACACTAGTAATACCTCCAAATTAATTTTACAGTATCCAACAAGGGGAAATAACTCTTATGTGAAAAGTTGTATCAAATAATTCCTCCCATGTGCCAATAAATCCGAAATTAACGTTAAATGTTTTTTAAGAAAATACTTCGTCTTAATTAAACATGTATAGTGAAGATAAGTATGAATTAGTAATATACCTCTGAAATTGCCAGTTTCTTACCATCCATTGCTGAAATAACCACTTTTTGGTCTTTCCTGCAAATACTTTTTGCACTAGGAGGTATTACAGAACCAGATATTTCGAAATAAAAATTTAAACCAATTTGGGGTCTCATGCATATGACTTATTAGTCGATTGAAATGGTATTATTTTTTTTCAAACTATACTATACTATACATTTATTTATTTTAACGTAGTTTTTTTGTACAATTTTCAATTTTTCTACGCATTGTGCATTTAGCTTGAAAATTTTCTATCTGACATTGCTTTCTGTAAACTACCAGCAGTGCCGTAGCTAGATCTAATTTTCTAATTTTTCGCCCTTAAAAATTCTTTGCTTGTTAAATACGCATCGCCAAAATGATTTTAAAGTGAAACTTTTATTCTATCGCCTCGAATTTTTCTGGCCGTCCGTTGCATGTCGCATTACAGGCGGCCGCGGAGTAGGGGTAAAGTGAAAAGCGTTCGGAGTAGGCGCTCGGTAGAGCAGCCAAGGCCAATATGGCGGCGCCCATGGTTAGCATCAGCTGACCGTGTAGTATGTATGACACATAGTCAGTCTGTCATGTGGGCAAGTGCTGTACAGTGTTTACATGTTTTTATTCGTGTATTCATGTGAATATTGTTGTTTATAATTAATCGTGATTGATAAGTGTCTACAATCCAACGCCTACAATCCAATAAAAGTTTCACTTGCGTCGTGGTTTCTTAAAATCACACAATTGTTTTTTTTTTATTTAATCAATTACGTTTTGAAATTATATATGAGCTCCTGTGAGTACCGCATCTTTTGCGCGTTTTTTTAACTTAAAATGAAATTTGGTACACGCATGTAAACCTCTTCAAGTCTCAAGTTAGTCAATTTCCATATTATTTTTGAAACAAGAAAAAATAAAATTATAAAAGAACCAAATTCATATTTACTTCAAATGTTTATTCGTAATTTTTTTATGAATTTTCATGTCATCTTTAAATGAAATATACTGAAGGTAATAGGAGCCCAAATTTTTTAAACGGGAATTTTTTTACTCTAAGCTTTTTTTAAGTTAATTATTTTTCAGATTTAAAAATTTATTTATTTTGAAAGACCTATATTTTATACAAACATTTTGTACATTACAAATATTAATATTTAATATAATGATTAGTTCTCGCTATTTGTTTTGAGTACACATTTCTTTAAATACAAAAATATGTATTTTGCTGTGATTCTTGAATTTTAAATAAAATCTAATTTATGGAAAATAAAAGAGAAATCTCGATTTATTGTGTTCATTTTTTTCTCTTTTATAAAGTACAATAGAACCTGAATAACCAAAACCTGGATAACATAATAAAAAACAAACGGCCAAGTGCGAGTCGGACTCGTGCACCGAGGGTTCCGCACACACTTGTAGGTATGTAAATAGTTCGTCCATCACGAGAATCGAGTCCTAGTTTGCCGTTGGAAAATTGTTATCCCAGACATGGATGCTATATTGTCGGCAGGATTTAGTACTGTGATTCGAGTTTTTTAAAGTGAAAACTTCTTTAGCGGCGCTGTACACTTTTTTTGTAATGGGTAATAAATGTTAAACTCGCGTCAGGAAAAGTAAGAACTGGGTGAGACTCTCTAAGTGATAGTAATTGCCAGATACTTTTTATACAACGTTAGACATCTAGCGTTGAAATATCGTACATAAAAATGCAATCTATGATACAAACCATTTTATTTACAAGTGTTGTCAATAAATAAACAATGCTTCTAAATGCAAAAAATTAAGACGTTAATATTCAAGTTTTCACTTCTGCCGGCACTCCCGGAGTGCAACCCGTCTTTTTTTTCATATGTTATAAGGTCTGCAATCTGCATCTAATACCGTTTCAGAGATAGAGACGTTCCAATGTTGCTTCGGTATTTAAACACACTTCAAATGCTCACAGAACAAATAATGTGGGCTTATTTTTTTTTTGGAATGTCATTTCCTGTTAGTATAAGCCGTGTAAACCTAAGAAACGAGTTTTTGAAAAATGTCGAAAATCGACTAAAGACCAGAAAATTTTCTTAGTCTTAGGTTTTCTTTTTGGACTGATTCAAATTCGTTAGGCTTATAGGAAATTAGCTGCTGCTACCCCTACGGCTCCGCACGAGATTGAGATAGAACACGAGAGCAACAACAGCAGTCCGTCAGTAAGTCAGTGTTAAAGTAGATTAGCTTCCTAAGGGAATAATTTTTCATGAAATCTTTTCTTAGTGCTCACTTACGCCATATAGCAGACTTCTGTGGAAAATTTCATGCTTCTAGACCCACCGGATTAGACTGTGCGTTGTACGTCAGTCCAGTGATAAAGTTTTAACTAAGTAGATTAGCCCCCTTCGGGGATGAATTTTTAAAAATATTATCTTAGTGCTTACCTACGCTATATAAAGAACCCTTGTGCAAAATTTCATGCATTTAGACCCACTGGTTTAGGCTGTTCGTTGTCTGTTAGTTTTGGGGACTTTTTTATTAAGAAAAGTTGGAAAAAAGAGTAACAAATTTCGCCAGAAACGTAAATATCAAAAATTTGCTATTCGGCACCCAGAACGAGTTAGAGGTATTTATAGCGAACAGAGAATAGAAGAAGACAAAACATAGTTGCATAATAGTTTTTTTACTCACACCACATTTTTCCGTCTTTAATGACAATGCAGTGTCTCCAAAACTTTTTTATTTTCAGTTTCTGAACCTCGTAGATTTTTGTTTGAGCAGGCAATAATTGATAGATTTTTTCTAAGATCGCTTTAAAGACAGATCTATACTTACGGTAATATTATGATTAGCATTGGTGGGGATAGGACGCTGCAACCGGGAAAGCAAAGTAAAACAAATGAATAATTTCAAAACTGTAGAATTACAGACATGACCTCTTGATTAAGTACTGCAGTATAACAGTATTCGACATTACGCAATCTTTAAAAATTCGTCAGTCAGTAATATAAACAAAAATGTAACAGGCGCGCACCTTTTATACATAAACTAGATGTTACCCGCGACTTCGTCTGCGTAGAATTTATGTTTGTAAGCTTGGTATATTTGAATGTACCTATACTATTTGCAGTTTAAACTTTTAAGCATAACATTTCCGCCAGGAAATATTTTTGTTTTGTTTTGCAGAATTATCCCAAACACCTGTTAATAATCGCAAAATTAAAGCACATTTTTTTTCTCTATAATAAAAAAAGTGCTGTGTTAAAGTCATAGGGATCCCAGGACCTCCAATGGGTTAAAGACGGCCCTGTGAACGGCCCGCGACCAGAATCTATTCTGAAAATAACTATAACATAATACCTGACATCAATGAGCTTTTCAAAAACAAGATACTTCAGGTGTCTGAATCATCAAGCTCAAGATAATTTACCATTTTTATTTCCTTTATATGAAAATTGATTTCAACTAAATAAATAAAGAGATCATTTCAATGTGTGTTTTAGTTTTTTTTTAATTAGAGTCTGGCCTGCTAATACACCTTATAAATGGTCTTTTAGACAAATCAGTTAGACACCCCTGATACAGGGAACTTCTGTGCAAAATTGCATGCTTCTAGACCCTCCGGTTTAGGCTGTGCGCTTGTACAGTCAGTCAATGTAAGAGTTTTAACCAAGTAGATTAACCCTCTTAGGGGATGAAATTTCTAAAATCTTATCTTAGTGCTCACCTACGTTAGATAAGGAACCTCTGTGCAAAATTTCATGCATTTAGACACACCGGTTTAGGATGTGCGTTGTCTTAGCCTTTAGAGAGGCACTTTAAGAAATAAAGTGAAAAAAACGTACAAAATATTGAGATAACCAAAACGTAAATATCAAAAATTTGCTATCCGGCACCCAGAACGAGTTAGAGGTATTTATAGCAAACAGAGAATAGAAGAAGACAAAACATAGTTGCATAATAGTTTTTTTACTCACACCACATTTTTCCGTCTTTAATGATAATGCAGTGTCTCCAAAACTTTTTTAATTTCAGTTTCTGAACCTCGTGGATTTTTGTTTGAGCAGGCAATAATTGATAGATATTGTCTAAGATCTTTTTAAAGACAGATCTATACTCACGGTAATATTATGATTAGCATTGGTAGGGGGTAGGACCCTGCAACCGGGAAAGCAAAGTAAAACAAATGAATAATTTCAAAACTGTAGAATTATAGACATTACCTCTTGATTAAGTACTGCAGTAAGTATACTAGTATTCGACATTACGCAATCTTTAAAAATTCGTCAGTCAGTAATATAAACAAAAATATAACAGGCGCGCACCTTTTATACATAAACTAGCTGTTACCCGCGACTTCGTCTGCGTGGAATTTATGTTTGTAAGCTTGGTATATTTGAATGTACCTATACTATTTGCAGTTTGAACTTTTAAGCATAACATTTCCGCCTGGAAATATTTTTGTTTTACAGAATTATTCCAAACACCTGTTAATAATCTCATGATACAAGCAAAATTTGTTTTCTCTATAATAAAAAAAAGTGCTCTGTTAAGGTCATATGGGCCCCGGGACCTCCAATGGGTTAAAGACGGTCATGTCAACGCCTCGCGACCAGAATCTATTCTGAAAATAACTACCTCAAATATGACACTCGACATCAATGAGCTTATAAAAAACAAGAGACTTCAGGTGTCTGGATCATCAAGCTCAAGATAATTGACCCTTTATATGAAAATTGATTTAAACTAAATAAAGAGCTCATTTTAGTATGTGTTTTAGTTTTTTTATTTAGAGTCTCGCCCGCTAACACGCCCTAAATATTAGAAATGGTCTTTTAGAAAAATCAGTCAGACACCCCTGATATAGGGGACTTCTATGCAAAATTGCATGCTTCTAGACCCACCGGTTTAGGCTGTGCGCTGTACGGTCAGTCAATGTTAGAGTTTTATCCAAGTAGATTAACCCCCTTAGGGGATGAATTTTCAAAAATCATTTTTTTGTACACATCTACGTCATATAAGGAACTCATGTGCCAAATTTCATTGCTCTAGACCTACCGGTGTAGGCTGTGCGTTGTGGCCAGCCTTTAAGAGAGGACTTTTTTTATTAAGAAAAAGTGAAAAAAGTCAATAAAACGTAAATATCAGAAATTTGCTATCCGGCACCCAGAAACTGTCAAGAGGTATTTATTGCGAATAGAAGTAGACGACAGGCCGTGTTATCTAATTATTTAACTAAACATATTTTTAAAATTTTAACCCCTTCCACAGTCAGAGCCGGACTAACCCACTTTGGCACTCTAGACATTTTTTTCTCTTTCCTACAAGAAATAGAGTACACAAAAAATATAAAACAATTAATGAAGTAAAAGTAAATACATAATGTGAAAAACTAAAACGTGTCTTAAATTTTAAATAAAAAATGGTAATAACAGCTACACAAAAATAGTAAAAATTTCACTCTGCTATGATTAAATAGTAAAAAAAATCATGCTGTTAATAAATAGTACATGAATTTGCTATGAAATATTACTAAAGGTATCAGTATTGACAACTACAATTCGTAGATCAGTTAACTATCTAAATTTAGTATTTTTCTCAGTTGATCTTTTTAAGATCTGAAAAATAGTTGAATAAAAGTAAACTCCGATATTTATTTTTCTTTTTTGAGTGTACAAAAAGCATTCTAAATTATCGGAAAAATTAGTTTTTAATAAGAAGATACATAAGAACATATTTTCTTTAAATTTTAGAATAGCCATATAACAATTAGCAATACATTTTTGTTTATTTGTTTATGATACGCAGTTGTACAACACAAAAGTAACTATCTTGTTTACAAATCTGTTCAAAATAGACAGTTTGACCGGGTCCTTCTAAAAACCGGGACCTAGACATTTGTCTATACAATAGTCCGGCCCTGCCCACAGTATTGCAATTGCATAATAGTTTTAAAATTCGTCTTTGACAAATGACAAACAATTTCCAACCTTCAGAAAATACGCCCTGACTGTGGAAGGGGTTAAAATTTAAAAAATGTAATTATTTAAAAACTTTGGTGTGAGTATAAAAATTATTATGCAACTATGTTTTGTCTTCTTTTATTCGCTATAAATAATTACCTCTAACTGTTTCTGGGTGCCGGATAGCAAATTTCTGATATTTACGTTTATATCGAAACTATTGCTTTTCTTAATAAAAAAGTCCTTCTAAAAGGCTGACAGACAGCGAACAGCCTAAACCGGTAGGTCTAGAGCAATATTTGGTAGATGAGTTCCTTATATTATGACGTGGCTGTATACTAAAAAATGATTTTTAAAAATTCATCCCCTAAGGGGGTTAATCTACTTGGTTAAAACTCTAACATTGAGTGACCGCACAATGCACAGTAAGCCGGTGGTCTAGAAGCACGCAATTTTGCCAGAAGTCCCCTATATCAGGGGTGTTAGATTTTTCTAAAAGACCATTTATAAGATTTAGGGTGTGTTAGCGGGCCAGACTCTAAATAAAAAAACTGAAACACATACAAAAATGATCTCTTTATTTATTTAGTTTAAATCAATTCCAGACGGAAAAGTTCTAATTGCAAATAGTATACATTCAAATATACGAAACTGGCAAACGTAAATTCCACGCAGACGAAGTCGCGGGTAACAGCTAGTGTATGTATAAAAGCTGTACGCCTGATACATTTTTGTCTATATTATTGACTGGCGAATTTTTAAAGATTGCGTAATGTCGAATACTGCAGTCCTGAATCAAGAGGTCTTGTCTGTAATGTTACAGAAATATTTAGACTTGAAAAGCTGAAACGTTAATTACTCTTTTGTTTCCTTATCAAGCTTTTTATGCATGCATAATATCTTGTAAATTATATAGATTGAAGTGATATATTTTGATGTTTTTTTCTTAACTTTAAATTTTTAATGTCTTCAAAATACAAAAAAAAACTGTTTTGGTACCAAATTAATTATTATTATACCTGCTTGTTTATATTTTGTCAAAGACGAATTTTAAGATTTTTATGCAATATGCAATATTGTGGGCAGGGCCGGATTAATTATTGTATAGACAAATGAGACTATAATGTCGGCCCGGTTTTTAGAAGAACCCGGTCAAACTGTCTATTTTAAACAGATTTGTTAACAAGATAGTTTTTTTTTCTGTTGGACCACTGGGTATAATAAACAAATAAACAAAAATGTACCTATTGATTGTTATATGGTCATTCTAAAATCTAAAGAAAATGTGGTCTTATGTTTCTTCTTATTAAAAACTAATAGTAGAGTGAAATTTTTACTATTTTTGTATAGTTGTTATTACCATTTTTTAACAAAAATTTAAGACTTGCTTTTGTTTTTCACACTATAATAATTTTTGCTTCATTAACTGATTTATATTTTTGTTTGCTCTATTTCTTGTGGGAAAGAAAAAAAATGTTTAGAGTGTCAAAGTGGGTTAGTCCGGCCCTGACTGTGGAAGGGGTTAAAATTTTAAAAATATATTTAATTAAATAATTAGATAACACGGCCTGTCGTCTACTTCTAATCGCAATAAGTACCTCTTGACTGTTTCTGGGTGCCGGATAGCAAATTTCTGATATTTACGTTTTTATTGACTTTTTTCACTTTTTCTTAATAAAAAAAGTCCCTCTAAAAAAGGCTGGCATAACGCACAGCCTACACTAGTAGGTCTAGAGCAATGAAATTTGGCACATGAGTTCCTTATATGACGTAGATGTGTACAAAAAAAATGATTTTGGAAAATTCATCCCCTACGGGGGTTAATCTACTTGGTTAAAACTCTAACATTGACAGACCGTGCAGCGCACAGCCTAAACCGGTGGGTCTAGAAGCATGCAATTTTGCACAGAAGTCCCCTATATCAGGGGTGTCTGACTGCTTTGTCTAAAAGAGCATTTATAAGATTTAGGGTGTGTTAGCGGGCCAGACTCTAAATAAAAAAACTAAAACACATACTAAAATGATCTCTTTATTTAGTTTAAATCAATTTTCATATTATCTTGAGCTTGATGATCCAGACACCTGAAGTCTCTTGTTTTTGATAAGCTCATTGATGTCAGGTATTTATGTTATAGTTATTTTCAGAATAGATTCTGGTCGCGGGCCGTTCACAGGGCCGTCTTTAACCCATTGGAGGTCCTGGGATCCCTATGACTTTAACACAGCACTTTTTTTATTATAGAGAAAAAAAATGTGCTTTAATTTTGCGATTATTAACAGGTGTTTGGGATAATTCTGCAAAACAAAACAAAAATATTTCCTGGCGGAAATGTTATGCTTAAAAGTTTAAACTGCAAATAGTATAGGTACATTCAAATATACCAAGCTTACAAACATAAATTCTACGCAGACGAAGTCGCGGGTAACATCTAGTTTATGTATAAAAGGTGCGCGCCTGTTACATTTTTGTTTATATTACTGACTGACGAATTTTTAAAGATTGCGTAATGTCGAATACTGGTATACTGCAGTACTTAATCAAGAGGTCATGTCTGTAATTCTACAGTTTTGAAATTATTCATTTGTTTTACTTTGCTTTCCCGGCTGCAGCGTCCTACCCCCACCAATGCTAATTATATTATCGTGAGTATAGACCTGTCTTTAAAGCGATCTTAGACAAAATCTATCAATTATTGCCTGCTCAAACAAAAATCCACGAGGTTCAGAAACTGAAAATAAAAAAGTTTTGCAGACACTGCATTGTTATTAAAGACGGCAAAAAGTGGTGTGAGTAAAAAAACTATTATGCAACTATGTTTTGTCTCCTTCTATTCTCTATTCGCTATAAATACCTCTAACTGGTTCTGGGTGCTGGATAGCAAATTTTTGATATTTACGTTTCTGGCGAAATTTTTTACTTTTTTCCACTTTTCATAATAAAAAAATCCCAAAACTAACAGACAACGGACAGCCTAAACCAGTGGGTCTAAATGCATGAAATTTTGCACAAGGGTTCTTTATATAACGTAGGTGAGCTCTAAGATAAAATTTTTGAAAATTTATCCCCGGAGGGGGTTAATCTACTTAGTTAAAACTTTATCACTGGACTGACGTACAACGCACAGCCTAAACCGGTGAGTCTAGAGGCCTGACATTTTGCACAGAAGTTCCTATATGACGTAGGTGAGCACTAAGAAAGGATTTTTGAAAATTCATCCCCTTATTTTAACACTGACTGACTGACTGATAACGTAATAAGCAAGTAGGTATTGTAGTCTGTCATTATCGTTTGTTTCTCGGTAATAAATATCGGTTATAATTTGGTGATCTGGGCAGGAATTAGGGGGCTCTGATTGATCGCGGGGCCCTGGGCACGTGTCAGTGGAAAAGAGGGGCCTGCCTCTTCCTATGTATACTAGCTCTACTCCTAAAATTACGTATTTTAGCCGAAAACCAACATATATATTTTTCAGATCTAAAACCTATAAATACCTCTTCGTCTGTATGGGACCCTATTCCAAAAATTGCAAATTGTGATTGCATTCCTGTATTTTAAACTACGGGCTAAGAAATAATTAGCTATAAGAAAATTTGTTTCCGTGGTTTCATCTTTTCTCAGAAGTATAAAAAAACTGTAAGTGGCATCTCTCAGCGTCTTTGCGTACTACTTCATATCTCTATTGTGCACGTGGCGCGTTGTCGAATATATTTTCTCTCAGAAGTGCATTGTTAAGAAAACATTATTTCATTGTTTAAAGGCTTATTTTTACCTGAGTAGCTTCTGAGATTGCCCACTGCACGCAAATATTTTTACGATAAATTGAACGTGGAAGGTTCTGACTAAAATCTTGCTTTTTAATTGTAGAACAAAGAAAATACAACAATTAAACTGAAATAAAGTCGTTTATTCAATAATATGGATGAATATGATAACATAATATTGTTATTTTTTATCATTTATGTACACAACAAACATTCTTCGGACATTTATTACATTCGAATAATGTCAACAAGACTATTTATAATTAAACATTTTAATTACCACTGCGGAATGACAGATAGGTAAATAATAATTTTTTTGAGATTCAACTTTCAACAGCTTTCTAATCTGAAAACTGGTGGAAGTTTCAGTTGCATTTTCAGTTCATTATTAACGATATAATAACGGCCGGATTTACAATTTGGCCGCCCCTAAGCAGAGTAAATTGTGCCGCCCCTCTAATTGAGGTCTCACTGAGTTTTTTTTTCATCTCAGTTGCATGGAGGTTGGTATTAAGCTAATTCTCAGCGGGAAATTCAAATTGAAAATTGGAAAAAAATCAGTATTTGCTTGAAAAAATTTAGATAATGAAATTACGTGATCGCAAAAAAATTTTTGACTTGATTTTATATTTTTTCAAACACATTTTTTTCAACTCTGATTTTTGCTGCGCCTAAAAATTTGCCGCCCTAGACGCGAGCCTACATTGCCTTATGGTAAATCCGGCCCTGGATATAATAACAAATGAATTGGAGCTATGTGCTAACAGCTCCGACATTTGATGATTTTAAAATACATTTAAAAATATCTAATATAGTTTTGTTGACATAATATTTCATTTACGCAAATCTATCAGTTCTTTACAAAATAAATCACAATAAAAATAATTTGGTCTTAGAGTCAATAGAAAAGACGCTTTATTGTGATAATTTTGTTATTATTTTAGTATTAAAAAATATTAAATTATAAACAGTTACTTTCCATTAAAGTGTATAGATATAACTCATTCTCGATATATCGTTTATTATCGATACCTTTTCGATCGTTTTGTTATTTTTCGTTATTCAAACTTTTACAAGTGGCAGTTTAAAAATTCAATATAATGTTCATATAATATTTTTTGTGAGGTTCGGAAATATTAATTTCTTATATTTTAAAAATTATTATTTTATAATAACTACTACCACAAAATTAATAGGACTCGGTTTTTAATTGTATATTTTACACACCCTTTTTTACCATTAATATTAAAGTTCACAATTTGAGCAAATTTCTCAAAGTCAAAAAAAAAATGTTTATCATATATTGCATTCACTTTACAAATAAATATCTTTCATTGTTTTTATCACACAAAATGCCAATTTTTTTTAAAAACTAAGAAATAATTTAAACAAACAACCATTTCTAATATTATGACGTCACACTCTTAGTTCCTCCATTGTTGTATTTTGTTTGGCATTCATCTGTGTGTTTTTCTTTGTTAACGTGCCTGTGTTGATCATTTGTATACTATGCGCCGACAGAAGCGGTTGATTTTCAGGCAGTTGATTGGAAGTTAGCGTATTGACGTTAGGTTTTGGATTTTTCGGGGGCGGAGGAGGTCTCGGAAGTGTCGCATTATTTTGCGGCAAGTCAGCAAATTCCGGGGGCGGCAGTTGGTGATGGGTATGCGTGTGATGATGACCTAAAATTGTTGCCGGATCCGTTTTCAAACCGACAATACTCGATTCCAAATCGCCACAAATATTATTCGGCATTTGTCCGTTTTCATTACGTTTTTTCGGTTGGCCGTTCTGTTCGTGATTCAGTCTAGTTTTGTCACGTTGGTAATAAACGCCCGCAAAAATCAAAACATTCAAAATTAACAGAGAACAGCCTATTGCGATTGTAACACTGAGTGCCGTAGAATAAGCGGCGAAGCCATCTTCGACTGTGTGCTGAGTGGTCGATAGACTTCCCCCTCCACCGGTTCCGTCTTCGAGTCGATCGGATAGTTCCGACGACGCGGTTGTCGTCGTTTGCGACGCGTTCAATTGACCGACAGTCGTTTTCATTGGATCGCTGATCGGTGATTCGGTTGTCGTGAGTTTTCTGGGCTGAAGTGGTGGTACTTTGGGCGTTGGTGGCGAGTCGTCGTCTTCGTCGAGAGCGTGATGCGAACGCGGCACGTCGTCGCCGCCGGGCTTATGAAGATCCGGCACCAGGTTCAACCAGAATGACAGCCGATGAGCCCGGTAGTGGTTTTTCAGTCTTGGTTTTGTATCTGTCAACACAAAAACATTGTTATTACTTATACGTTTCAATTTCATATAATATGTCCTTAAAAATGCCCGGCGATTTTCACGTGCAGAACATTTTAAAGTTAAAAAAATAAGTTTAAAAACTAAAACCCGACTACTGAAAAGTATGAAACAAGAAAATATTCTCAACTGAGGATAGCCGTGGTCATATGCCACCTACCCTTACAAAACATTACATTTTAACAGTAGTAAGCGATCATAATTGCATCACGCTATACATCTAGAGGGGCCTCATATATATATGAGATGGCACAAGACCACGGCTATCCTCAGATGAGAATATTTTCTTGTTTCATACTTTTTGGGTTTTAGTTTTCGAACTTATTTTTTATTTGTTTTCAATTTACTCCCGTCTGGGACAAAAATTCAAAAATAAATGTAGCCTATGTTACCCGGACCATAATAACGAATCGATTGACACCTTATTTATCAAAATCGGATGAATAGTTTAGGCGCTACGGTGGAACATCCGTAAATACAAACATAATACATAGACTGCTAAACCCATAACCCTTCCTTTTGGGTTGGCCGTAGTCGGGTAAAAATGAGAGGTAATCAACTATCATATATATTAATACGCTAAGGTTAAAGATGTTTGCCTCTCTTTTTAGAAAAAACCTCACAATTTCTCCACATAAATTATATATCATTTTACAGATAATTGCTCGCTCTACTGACATCGACAACTAAAAAAATTATTATTGCTTTTGTTTTTGTAAATTAATTAAAATACAGCAACGCTGAACAACGTCTGCCATCTGACGGCTTTAATTTTGAAACAACGTCAACACTTCGATCTGTCATCTGACCTTCATATTGTAATACAGCAAACACAATACTGCATACTGCTATCTAACGGCTTTAATTTTGAAACAGCGAGCGACGCTGAACAACATCACAGCAATGCTGCATGATGCCATCTGACGGCTTAGCTCAACGCTTTTGCTACTTGCGCCTCTATATGACAATTTTAGTAAAATATTTCTTCGATCTGTCATCTGAGCTTCATATTGTAATACAACAAAAAGAAGAACGTTATAAGCAGTGTGCAAAATTAGAAACGAATTGAATACCTGCAATCATATTTAAAAAACAATTTTGTAAAGTTATAATTATTATACTTATTTACTGCGAATAATTCGCACAGGTCACACTAGTATAAATCTATTTATATAGAATTCTGAAGAAGTTCAAATTAAACTTAGATTGTCCCGGGAATGTATTGCTCCAGAAACCTTGTCTTCTGTCGAAGATGATTCCTATATATCTTTCCCTAATCTTGATGAATCCACCCTGTATAATAATCTATTCTGTCAACTAAAAAAAGTTACTAATATAGGGCATAGGCTATTATTATTCCAAAAACATTTTTATAAAGTTTTCTTTATTGTTCTAGTTGATAAAATAAATTTGAGTAATAAAAACAAAGTTATTTTGTACAGAAATAATAGAGAAAATAATATAATACAAAATACAGATATTTGTGTAGAAACAAGTTGGTGAAATTGCATCATTACAACTTATATTATAACAAAGATTTCAGAATGTTTCAGACATCCTTAATCGAAATCCGTTGTCCGCAATAAAGAACTTTTACTTGCTAACTCAAGGAAAACTGAAATGAAAATACATTCTTTCAGATTTTCTTGAACATGCGAACGGAATTTATATAATACAATCGACTCTATCGTATAACACATTCAAATCTATTGCGCAGATGGATTTAAGATTTCTGTCAAAATATCTAAACAATGCTTTGGTTGAACGCGCTAATCTCAGGAACTACTACTGGTTCAAATCGAAACATTTTTTGAAGTGAAAACTTCTTTAGCGGCGTTGTACACTTTTTTTGTAATGGGTAAAAAATGTTAAACTCGCGTCAGATCGAAAATTCGTAAGACCTGATCGAAAATGCGTAAGACCTGATCGAAAATTCGTAAGACGAAAACTTTTATTTATACAACGTTAGACATCTGGCGTTGAAATATCGTACATAAAAATGCAATCTATGATACAAACCATTTTGATCGAAAATTCGTAAGACGTTAATATTCAAGTTTTCACTTCTGCCGGCACTACTGGAGTGTAACCCGTCTTTTTTTATTGGATAGTCCATTAATTATCGAGGAAGGCTATAGGCTATTTTATATCACGCTACGACCAATAGGAGCGGAGCATTAATGAAAAATGTTGCAAAATGTAACTCGAAATTTGTCCGTCCGACAAAAACTTTTGAACGGTAACTCCGATCATCATGAAATTTGGACACAACATTCATCTCGGTAAACTAAGATGAATGTGCGTACTCATGCCCCGCCCCCTTTTTTCTCTTGCACTCGGGTGAAACCGGGCGAGACCGCTTATTATATTTATATATTGTGTATATATGTCAACAATGTCCATAGAAGATGAGCAAATAACACCGTGTTGTACATAATATGCTTTTTAAGTTTTATTGCTTCAAAACTTTTTCAATAGCCCGTTGATTGAAAATTGTGATCGCAACATATATCCAAGATTTTATTAAAAGCTGTATGGACAAGAAAATACAGACTGCATTTTATACCTCGAATTGTTTTCAAGACTCCGAAAATGTTTTCTATACAACTTTTTTAACTGTTAACGTTTAGATATGATATTGGAGCTCGTAGCGATGTCGTCATTACATTGCAACGGCTCTTCTATTCAAGGGCGTAGATATGGGGGGTACAGGGGGTAATTATCCCCCCAGGACTATATGGATGTTTATAACGCAGTGTCTGAAGAGATTAAATGTCTAGATAGCAAAATGTTCAAAAAGAAATTAAAAATGTTCTTAAGAGTATTCGTCCCTGCAAATACCCCCTGCACCCTTCATCTCAAATCTTTTCCCCTCGCCTAAAAACGGTTCGCGCTCTCCCGACGCTATTTTTAAAGCTAGAGGGTTCTAGTAAACTCCAAATGAAAGACAAAGAATCAGACTACAGATCCTTAATGCGAATTTTTTGAAAAACAGTTTCGCCTATGTGTGAAATATTACATAACTTATTATTTTTTTCAAAAGGTTGTAAGTTTTTTCAGGAATTTTTTTTCAAAAAATTCGCCTAAAGGATCTGTAGTCTGATTCTTTGTCTTTCATTTGGCGTTTACCAGAACCCTCTAGCTTTAAAAATAGCGTCGGGAGAGCGCGAACCGTTTTTAGGCGAGGGGAAAAGATTTGAGATTAAGGGTGCAGGGGGTATTTGCAGGGACGAATACTCTTGTGCTACTACAGTACAAAAGATTTTATTCAATGTTTTATTAATTGTATTTGACATGTTTTACCGATACCTTAATTGGTACCATAAAATAAATTACTATTATTATTATTATTATAAATAGGGCGACCAACCGGATCAATCCTGCATAAAATGTACTAAAGGACCTTTTTTTTTGCTCTTCAAGCCTACACAAGCAACAGTTTTTTAAGTTAGATTACTAAAAAAGGTTTTTTTGCGTAAGTTATATTTTTTATTTGTATTAATACAATTTTAAAAAAATATAGATTTTTTTGCGCTATCCCCCCGTCTCAAAAAAAAAATATCTACGCTCTTGCTTCAATTACAGACCACCAGTTCTCTGGCAAAAGTGTCGATTAGATTCTCAATTTATGAATTGGCATTAAATAAATAGTCAGAATAGCTTCCTAGGACCCAAAAACATCAAGATCTGATGAAAATTCGATTTTCCAAAATCGGACCTAAACCAATGATTTTTAAAAAATTTCAATAACAGGATGTTAAAAATGTTTCGACATCTTCATTATACAAAATAGTCAGTATTCTTTTATCAGTGACAGATATGTATCAAGAATTGCTATCTGTGTACAACATCATCGAACAGCTGAACCAATTGTGATGTTTGATCAGTTACCTTTATTTGAATCGGTTTTAAAATAAAATAGGAGTTGCGTCAAAACTGACATGGCCGCGAATGAAGCCGCAAGTAAAAGTTAAAAGCAGAAATGCGAACCTTCTAGTTGAGCAGACGATGAACTTAAACGGTGAACGTGAATAATACGCGCCACGGATCTAAAAGGTTCGGAAGTTAGTCACAAACAGCGTCGCAAAGGTACATTTTAGAGCCGTTGATACTCCCACCACCTCCCGGCTACCTGCACGGAACGTGCGCTCGTCGGTGATTGGCCGCGATCGCTCGTTGCCTTTGTCACTTGTCGCTTTCCTGCTTTAAAGTACAGTCGAGTACGCTATTGTTAAGTTGTTATAGCTATTTTAGTTTTGTTGAGTAGCGAGTTTGTAGTTGTTTAACAGACTGTACAAGCGCAAGCCCGCATTCGCATCTAACTTCCGAGCCTTTTAGATACGTGGCGCGAATCATGTGATGCACAACGTCGATAATATGGGGAAATGTTAGCGTTTCTGCTTTTGATGGAGTATAAACATATTTTTTGAACAGCTTATAAGAAACAAGTGTAGCTACATCAAATATAATCATAATCCTGTACGAGAGATGCGGTTGTATCAAGAACTAACTTTCTGAAGGATTCGACTCATCCTAGTGGAAAATTGTTAAAAGGATACGACCGCGATGCTACAAGAAGAAGATGGAAGATCCGTCAATGAAAGTGGATCACGATCTTGTGTTTGCCTGGCCATATGCGTACAAATTATGTAGGGCGGAGCCTCTTATCACGTGACGCGTGATCTGACAATAACGTGTCTAAGGAATCAAAAAAAATCAGGACGCGTGATCAAATTTAGTTAGTGGAGGGAAAAAATGTTGTCTGTGACAAATAACGACATTCTATGAAAAAAAAAAACTTTACACTAATATAATATAGAGGCAAAGTTTGTATGTTTGGCTTAGTTAATATCAGAAACGACTGTACCGATTTAAGAAATTCTTTCAGTATTTGAAGGCCTATTTCTTCCTTGATGACATGCGCAACTATTAAGCAGAAGGATGAGTAATGAGCGAAAATGTAAAATAAGGTGCTATATGAGTTAAAAAAACTAGAGAGATTAAAAAAGTACATTTTAAAAAATAAGGGTCACCACAACGCAGAAACGAGATAATTGAAAAAAAAATAATTGATCAAAATTTGACGGAAAAGAAAAATGATCATTGTTTTTGCTTTTATGATTTTAATTGATTTCTTCAATTAAAAGTTACTTTTGTGTTTTAGTTGAGAAGTTAAGAGTGAGAAAATTTAAACGATAGAATAATGTGTGATTACGATTAAGTTTACGTCAAGTGTAAGTTGTAAAATAACAAAATAATTCATGTGTGAACTTGAAACGTTATTGATGTCGAAGGTTGGCGCTAACTACAGTGGCGACGTTCTTGACTGAACACTGTACTATAAGTTCCAAACATAACCTCATTTGGTGTATTCAACCATATGATGCAGTTTATTTCAGAGAAATAGAACATTCGTCAGTAGAGTACAACACATTTTTAAACGGGGGAAACACCCCTTTGCAACTGGGGTTTGGAAATTGTTTGATTTGATTCAGTGACAAGACAAAGTTGGTTATGTCGACCAACTGATATTTTATTATGTACTTTCAAAGGAATTTTTAACTTTATGTACATTGTAAATGTAATTAATTTCAGTTATTTCACGAACATTCTTACAAAAAACAAAGTGTTTGAAAGCACGCTAAGCGCCAAAGGAGTGCTCCAAATTTTTTGTTAAATTTTGTTGTGACGCGTCGTTCGAGAAATTTTCAAATTAGAAGTGATATGCACAATTTTCTAATAAGTACCGGTTTCCATTCACAGATGCCGCCACTGTCTACGCTAAGATTCGTTACAGTCATTGACCAGTGTTTCCACTATTTTGTCACAATTTAGTTACCCTTTTGTTTTACCAAGTACATAAGACGCTCCTTTATTGATAATTATTAGTATTATCGTTAACTGTGCTTCAAGTTAGTTACACCCTTTTGGCTTCTCTGTGATAACCTGATAAAAGTTGCTATCTAAGAAATCGACGAGTTTTATTTTTTACCTCAATTATAGGTAAATAAATTTTATATTTATCCTATATTTAATAAGTAATGAAAAATAAATCAATTGAAAAATATAATAATATATTGTATAATAAGTGTGAAGTGAAGTTTTTTATAAAATGAAGGCACGATTTCACTTGTTACGCACAGTATTTTTTATAAAAAGATCAGGTGTGCGTAAAAAGTGAAACACGTGTATAAAAAGATCTATTTTGAAACCATGACGACACACCGTACGTGAATGTGGCTCAAATTCGAGGTTTTGTGCACGGTCCGTAACCATGTAAATACACTATTTTACATGATCATGTAAAAAAAAATTAAGGAGGTTGATGCGTTACAGTCCCAATCAAAAGTAAGTCGAATTCTAAATGGGAACTTTTCCATAATACATTTTTACAAAAAGTTATAAGTCGATGATACTAATAAATTATTGTCATAAAGGCATAAATAAATATCCCTATATTATTAAACGAGCTAATCTTGTATCTACCTATGTACCTATGTATCTATGTACCTATGTATCTATGTACCTATGTCCCTAAATATTTTCTCGAAAACGGCCCTAACGATTTGGATGAAATTTACTGAAAAGGGGTTTTGGGGGGCAAAAAACCGTTTTAGCTAGGTCTCATCTCTCGAAAAAATCGTTTTCTTACAAATTTTGTCATTATAAAAATCAATTTTTTGACGTATGAAAATACTTAAATATTGTAAGTAGGTTTTGGAATTTTATACAATGAAACAATTGTTTTCAAAATATTATGACAGTTAATCTTTAATTACTATCCAAGTGAAAGAAAGTTAAAAACAATTATTATTATTTTAATAAATAAATTTTTAACCTAAATTTGAAGCGAAAGATGCAATATCATAGATCAAGATGACGGCGAATCAGTTTTACAAGTACCGGATTGCCATAAGGGCCGACAATCCTCTCCACAAAGGAGTCAAACTGTTTCAGCAATATTATCTTATTGCTCCACAACAGAAAGCGAAGCTTTCCCAGAGAACCTACGGTTCTTATATGGAGAGCCGAAGGCTCGACTAATGTTGTTTACAACCGAGCGGGGCGCAGCCCCGTGAGGTAAGACTGTAACAAAGGTGGAGACGTAGGCTCCACAAAGGGAAGCGAAGCTTTCCCAGAGAACCTACGGTTCTTATATGGAGAGCCGAAGGCTCGACTAGTGTTGTTTACAACCGAGCGGGGCGCAGCCCCGCGAGGTAAGACTATAACAAAGGTGGAGACGTAGGCTCCACAAAGGGAAGCGACAGAGAACCTACGGTTCTCTAAGTTTTGGCGATATCAGCATATCATTATTTTATTTAACTTTCCGAGCGAAGCTCGGTCACCCAGGTACTTTTTTTTTAAATATTAATTAATTATTTCAGTATTTTACTTATAGGACTAGCGTTTGAATTTTTTGTACAAAGTTAGGTTAGAAAAAATAACTTTATGTAAATATCTGTATTTTACATATTTTTTGCAGAAAATAATTAAAAAAAGAAATTAGAAATAAAAAAAAACTAAAATTAAATCATTAAAAAGTTGAAAATTCAGTTAAAATTGTCAAGAATAAAAGTCATTAATCGAAAAGTGCTAAGGTTTAATATTTTTTTTTTAAAAGTCTCCTAATAAAATTGGAAAAAATATTGGAATATGCGTAAGACATCGATGCTTTACATAGTTAGTTTTCGGAACTGCTGACATTATTTGGTTATTTGCAAAAAAATAAAATGTATCGTTTGCATGCTCTAGGCTGACATATTTTCCATACATGTAAAAGTTTTTTTTTAATTTTTTACTTTATAAATCTCCTAATGATTTTAAATTTTTTACAGAAAATTTTGTCATAAAAAAATCTATTAAAAAAACTTTATTTCAGATTTTTTAATTATTTTCGTTTAACGCCTCAACCTCCTTAATTGAAAATAGCAATAAAATAAATTTCAAAATCTTTAGAAGAAACGAAATGATTTTTTTCTGTAAATTACTAAAATAATAAAATCGTTTTGCGTTCTTTAGATTATTTAGAAGTGAACTTTACCTAAATTGAGATATTTTTTATGGACGGCCTCGTAAGCAGTCCATTCGATGTTCTTGAAACGATTTCTCTCCTGTCGGACACCGTGTCCTGTTTCCGCTTCGTGGGGTTCGTTCGGGTTCCTGTAAATGATAAAACATTTGTCTGCATTACAAGAGGTATTAAACATATTGTATATACGACGTTGTTTTTCAAATACGACTAACCAAACAAAATAAAAACTGCAAATTGTATTGATTCAACATATTAATTTTGTTTTTTTTTATAATTATATTTTATACAAGGCCACTCATATAATTTTAGAATTATTTAAAAACTTTTTTTAAATTGGAAGTAAATGCAAACACAATTGTAACAAATGCAATGGTGGGAGTAGATAAGGTAGGAGAACGGGTAGATATGGTGGAGGTGCAGAAATGCACACATTAGATATTTTAAAATTTAAATCTTTGATTAACGTCTGATTAGAACTCTTCAATAAATAAACTTATCGACCGATTTTTCAAACAATATATTAACAAAAAAAATATATAATTAATACATTAACGTTTCGATCCGGATTTGGAACTTCTTCAGAACTGATCTAAAAAATAATTTATATTTAGTTTCTAGTTAGTTTTTTTATAAAATTCGTTCAAAGTTATTAATACGAAACGTTAATGTATTAATTATGTATTTTTTTGTTAATATATTGTCTGAAAAATTGGTCGATAATTTTATTTATTTTAAAATCTAATAGAATTGTCTCGAAATTGCGATATGAAACTTTACTGGTTTAAACAAAATCTATAATATTTCTCACAATAAAAACAATGTTATTTGATTGGCATTGACAGATAATTTAATTCAAAAGCTTACTTCAACGATGAAGTATCGTAGAAAAAAATTAATCTGTTTGCAAATTAATAAATTCATATTTGTTATTATTGTAGCATAAACTAATTAAAGTGTAGTCAACGATTTTAAAATCTTCTTTAGATTAGTTTAGTTTTAGCTAACAATTTAATAATAAGTAGTTTAAGTTTTGGAGCACTTAATTTTCACACCTCGATGAAAATTATTTTATTTAATCTTGTTTTGCAAAACGCTTTTCTCATTTTAAGTTTTAAGCAGATTAATAATAATCTTATAAATAACGTTGTAACTTTATACAAAAGTAGAGGTCAAATCAGTTTCTGGGTTCATAATTTGAAAAACCGATCTGTTTCAAATAAATCTGTGTTTAGCCTTGAAAAACTTTTCTAGAACTTTTACTGGGTAATTTATTCACTCACCGATAAACTTCGACAATGAATGTTCATCTAATTAAATCCATGTTTTGTTATCAATAAGTAAAAACATTTTTTTTAAAAGGCTAGTATTTAACGTGGTGAATTAGGGATTAAAAAAAATTAAAGTGGGTAGCAAAAATAGTAGGTTGGTAGCTTCCGAGGAGTATAGTATTAAGTAAAAAGTAGCAGCTTAATAATCAGTTGTAAGCTTTTGTTTTAATTTAAACTGGCATCGAGTTTTTGTTTTGGAAACTGAATTTATTGTAAAGCGAATACTTGACGGCGGATAAAAAATAGAAAATGGGCATCCCTAAATACTAACATACCCTGACATACCTTTAAAGTTATAATCAAACAATAAACAAAGAAACAGCATTTAGAACCGTAATAAAACGCCATCGCATCGACACGACCCCGTAATTGTTTTTAAAGAGCTCCTCCCAAACGCCCTCTCCTTTTCACTGCGCAAAAAAAACGTTATCGCATCGACACGACCTCGTAATTTTTTTCGAAGAACTCTCCCCAAACAGCCTCCCCTTTTCACTGCAAAAAAACGGCATCGCTTCGATACGACCCCGTAATTGTTTTTATCTGTTAAAAGTTTGTCGGTGAGCTAATTAATATTATGAAGAAGCGCGGATATAGAGATCTATAATTGTCAAATGTTTACTTACCCTGTTCGAGCAAAATTTGTCCAGTAAATCATGGCAACTTCTGACAACTGAATTTCCGATTTTGTGTAGTTTCTTCCAAAGTGCATGAAACCTCCGACAAGCGGTGCTCCGAAAATGTAAGGCAATTCCTCGCCATGAATACACCCCTGGCGCTATAAAACAACAGAACAAAAATTGATAAAATAATACAATAACAATAATTCATCAATCTGTAACAATTATTATTATTTAATTCAACATATTTATTAACGCAAGTTTGTAACATGAATATTATTTAATTCAACATATTTATTAACGAAAGTTTGTAACATGAATATTATTTAATTCAACATATTTATTAACGGAAGTTTGTAACATGAATATTATTTAATTCAACATATTTATTAACGTAAGTTTGTAACATGAATATTATTTAATTCAACATATTTATTAACGTAAGTTTGTAACATGAATATTATTTAATTCAACATATTTATTAACGGAAGTTTGTAACATGAATATTATTTAATTCAACATATTTATTAACGCAAGTTTGTAACATGAATATTATTTAATTCAACATATTTATTAACGAAAGTTTGTAACATGAATATTATTTAATTCAACATATTTATTAACGGAAGTTTGTAACATGAATATTATTTAATTCAACATATTTATTAACGTAAGTTTGTAACATGAATATTATTTAATTCAACATATTTATTAACGTAAGTTTGTAACATGAATATTATTTAATTCAACATATTTATTAACGGAAGTTTGTAACATGAATATTATTTAATTCAACATATTTATTAACGTAAGTTTGTAACATGAATATTATTTAATTCAACATATTTATTAACGTAAGTTTGTAACATGAATATTATTTAATTCAACATATTTATTAACGAAAGTTTGTAACATGAATATTATTTAATTCAACATATTTATTAACGGAAGTTTGTAACATGAATATTATTTAATTCAACATATTTATTAACGGAAGTTTGTAACATGAATATTATTTAATTCAACATATTTATTAACGTAAGTTTGTAACATGAATATTATTTAATTCAACACATTTATTAATTTAAGTTTTCTTAACATGAACACTACTTCCTTATAGTTCATACGCTCCGCTGCCATCTTGTCTCTGTTTCTCTACATGAGCACCAGAGTACACCAGTGGCGGCGTGGCTTTCTTAAGACGTGGTGTTACAAATCGAATAATTGATCTCTATGAAAGAACAATCCAATTATCTAATAATACCTTTGTTTTGCAAATGCTTCAGTTAGAAATTTAGTATTTCGGAATGAGGCAGGGCTGTAGTCGAGTACTAAGGTAAGTTATGGTGGCAAGAAAATTAAACATTAGTCAATAGTGGCGCCGCGCCGTGGTAAACATACTGAACTAATAAACTACATAAAGTTAATTAAAAAAAATGTCGGTTGATTTAATGATGTTCATTTATTTGATTGATTTTGGAATGAGCCAAGAGTCGAAAGGAAGGGAACTAGATATTCTAGCATTTACGTCGCGCATTTTACAGGGGTTCACTGTAGGTATTATAAGTAAAAACAATAAAAACGAGTGAGCTATAAAATTTTCTTTAGAGCTATATTATGAAATTAATACAAAGGGCGGGCAACTTTGAATAATGTAAGAGAATATTGTGATATGAAGTTGTGTTTATATCGTACTACATAATGCATTGACAGTTGATAGCTTCAATGAAGCTACACAATGAAAACGGTACGCAGTAAAGTTTAATCAATGAATGGTGTGTAGACTCTGAAAACAGTTGAGTGGCAGAGAACATAAAAAAAACCGATTAAAATGTAAATTTGTGTTACGCCGTGAATATTTTTATTGAATAATAGAAAACTCACTAGAATGCGCTGCTCTAAAAACAGCTATAAAATTAAACGAAAAAATACTTGCATACAAAATATAAATCGTTGACGGACAGCAGTTTTCTATTTTCAATTTTTTATTTATTACTAACTTTTATCCCCAAGCTTTCTCGCGTGAATAGTTTTGACAGGACTTGTAGTCAAGGCAAATTCCATTCCTGTTCGTTTTAAAATTTAGACGCCAAACTTGGCAAGTTTTCTTTAAAGAAGTGATCATTATTGAGACCCTTGAAAACTTGCCAAGTTTGTAAATTTATAAACGTGTAGGCCAGTAGCTTGGCATATTTTCTACATTTCAGTTATTTTTTCAAGATAACAAAACGCAGTTTTGACGAGAACTTGGCCCCTTTTGTCACATTTATGTTTTTGGTGGGATTATTTTCACACCAAAGTTTTCACTCTTCGTGAAGAGATTTATTGACGAGGTATAGATTTAATAATTGGACATATTTTCCGTTCTGCTTTAATGGCTCGAAAATAAGTATGCATTGGCCTCTTTAATGGTCTCAATGAGGAATTTCTTTGCTGAAACACGGAGCGAATTTCGCCAATAATTCCTTTGTGAACTTCGACGATGCAAACTATACAGAATCAAAATAGTTGATGAACACGAAATTTGGAAATTCTCATTAAATATTTTTTTATCGATAACACACAATTTAATGCTTTTGCTACGATTTTCTTTTAATAGTAGTCCAGTCACTTTAGGGCTTCACCTTGAAATGAAACGGAATAATCTGAACACTTGTATAAACCTTTATTTTGGCATTCTAAATGTTGTCTCAAAAGTCTCATAAGGTCACATGTAAGCGTCCTTAGATATTCACGGTCAAAGGTCGCGAAAATCACTTCTTTGCAAATATCTCGCTTCTTTTGCCTCAAATCGTATTTGCATTTATTATAAAAGTTGTAGAGGATAAAATTCTCTACAAATTTTGTCTTAAATATTTTTTTATACGACTTGAAAATCGAGAAATATTCTATACCAAACTAATAATCAACTACTCGAAATCGCTCTAAATTTATGATCACCTGTACCTGCTAGGTATGGGAATGTATTAGGGGAAAGAAAGCTCTTCTAATCGGATTTCAAGTTTTTGTAGAGAACTCAAACAAAACGAAATGTGCACACATTAAAATAGAATAAAAAAGAAACGAAAGTCAACAAAATGAGAAATGTTTACTTATTATATTATAAGATATAATAAGTTGAAAAATAAATATTTAAAGTGATAATTAGGGCTTTGCCCCTGCTAGAAATTGAACGGCCGATATCTCGGTTAACACTTGACAATTTATTAAGTATATATTCAAGATGTCTTTTGTTCGAAAACTTTTATATTATGCAAATTGATTTTATTACATTTAATAACTATAGTCTTCACTCGCGGAAATGCTCATCACTCGTCTATCTCATCTCGTAGGAGGGTGACGATATTACTCAGATGCGCCATTTTTGAAGTGAAAACTTCTTTAGCGGCGTTGTACACTTTTTTTGTAATGGGTAAAAACTGTTAAACTCGCGTCAGATCTGACGCGTCAGGCCTCAGGGTCACGCGACCCTGACGAGTTGTTGAGACGGTCTATCGTACTTGCTTCTGCAGTTCTTATACTAAAATTCGCTAGATGTCGGTAGCAATATAAGTTACATGCAGTGCAAAAAATTATAAGCTATAAGCTTTAACAAAACCTTAAGAGATGTCGCCATGTACTCAGGTTTCGTAAAACTACAAATTTAAAAAATTACATCCAGTGACTGGCTGCATGTAATTTTATAAATGTGTAGTTTTACGAAACCTGGATGCATAGCGACATCTCTTAATGTTTTGTCACAGCTTATAGCTTATAATTTTTTGCACTGCATGTAACTTATATTGCTACTGACATCTAGCGAATTTTAGTATATGTACTGCCGAAGCAAGTACGGTAGACCGTCTCAACAACTAGCGAAATTTAGTTTAAGTACCTACATTTAGGTTTTCACTTCCGCGGCACTCCCGGAGTGCAACCCGTCTTTTTTTATATAAGTGTAAACTCCACTTAACGTCACTCGATATAACGACAAACTCCTTAAAACGTCGAAATTACTTAGCTCTATTTGGTTTAACTTGTTGCTCATATACACAATAACGACACACCCACTCTAAATAACGACAACAATACGTCATCCTTAACCAATAAACAGTACTTGTTTGTTATTTTGTTGCTTTGTTGTCGGAATCATGCGCACCGAAGATTGTAAGAGATTCGTTCTTTTGTTTGTTGAGAGCATCTCTCATATGTTTAGCTCAGCTGCTTATCGATAAGTTATCATATTCTTAGTCGCCCACAAACTTATATATTATGAGTAAAAAAATATTAATGATATATTTCTTCTCTCCGTTTAACGACAACTCTCAATAAGTGCACAGTACTTTGAGTGTCGCTATATAGAGTGTTCTGTATATAGTTCTACTTAACAGCACGAAATATATAATCAGCTTACAGTTTAAATTTTTATCACCAGATGCCGTATCGTTTTATGTCAAGTCCCAATAACGCATTCTATTTTCTATTTAAATCGGTTCAGTCGTTAAACTGGGCTATTGTAGAAAATGTAACGGTATGTAAATGGTATGTTATGGTATGGCATGGTATGCATATGGTATACGTATTGGCTGTGTAATGTAATATGTTTAAAGAAGATGACAGTTTGTTAAGTTTGTATGTTCGTATGTGCTATTGCTAATAGCATTAGGGTTTCTACCTACCCCCGTTTTTAGACTGTGAGAGGTTAGCCACAATTCACGTTCTCTGCTAGGTTCCGCGTTTAAGATTCCATTTAGCTGCAAATTCTCTATACCATTAAACAAGAATATCAGGGGGCTAGACAATAGATAGACTTGGATAGTAAGCTGGTGAATGCGTGACGAGAGATTTACGGAAGTGTGATCGGGCGAGGCGAACGGAGATATAAGTTAGTGAAGATAGAAACAGGATGACAAATACTTCACTGGCTAGTGGCGCCATGAGGTGGCCGAAAATATAAGCAGTACTAACAATAGAACGACACATACTTTACTTGCCAGTGGTGGCGCTATCGGGTGACAGAAAAAAGTTTTGTAAACCTACTTTAAATAATATTTCATAAAGATTTACGCTTAAAATTCAACGAGAGCTAAGTAATTGCAATGTATTACTTTTGTTTTCATTATCTTTATGTTTATATTTCTTTCTTCTTACATTAGACTGTTCATTTCATTCTTGAACAATTTTATAAATTAATATTTTGTTCAACACATTAAATATTCTACGTTTAAAGTGAATAAAATTGTAAATTCATTTTAAAGTTTATATTTTGTGAATTTTCGGGTGAATAGTAACAAATTATGACAAGAAGAAGTTTTATTTCAGTCGTGTGGTCTGAAGGACACTCAAATTTCCCTCCTGCAAGTTGTCGCTTGATATCTTCCGTGTCGGTATGTAGTTTTAACATAGAGTATAGCTTTGTACTTCAACATACTATGCGAACCCAGTGAACAGTTTGCCTGTTAGAGGGAAAAGAGAATAGCTTAGAAATCTTGTTTGTGAAACTATTTAAAAGCTGATTTTCTCTTAGTCTCTTTCGACAACAAAGTAAGAGCTTTTCGTCGTCAGTAGATCATAAAACCTTTTCCTCCCGCGAATTCCCGATCGCATACCTTTCCTTATTCTAAGCGAAATTAAATTACGAACGTACCTCACAAAACAATAATAAAATAGAGACTGCAAACCTTAATTTTTTTTAATAAAAATTATAATTAAAATAATAATGTGTTTCTTGACTTTTATGTCATAACAGACGTCATTTTCGCCATTACTATTTTTCGCTTCCCGTTATTGTCTCATATATTTGATAACTTCTATATTGCTAGTGGCCGTAAGTGAAAGCGTAGCCCATAAAGTGAGACAGCAAACGACTGTTTTCTATTTCTTTCATTTTACTTGGCCCGTTGTGTGCAAGTGTCGCGTCTGTAGTGGGACAATTAGTAAGTGGAATATAGAGCAAGCCACCTCCCTTTCACAGCTTAGTTCCATGTGCAAACTGACGTGCATCCATTCACGGACATGCGCATGAGACTCAGAGTATAATAAGAGAGACAGACGTATAAATATCTGCACCGTAGTGTTTAAGTCTTTCTTCCGATCTTAGCTAGCAATATAGAGGGTATTAAATATAATATGTACTTTCTACATTTTTTAAACTTCAACTTAATTATTAAGAATTGGGAATTTTAGGAAATTAGGATATGGTACGCAGCCTTTTAAGTTTGACAGTTAACCGGGCATAGCCTTGAATAAGGAAACTTCTTGATATTTATCTGGATAAATAGGAATTACCGTATTTCGACGAGAGGCAGCAGAAACAGTCCCAGAAATACTCGTTATTTGACAGTGAAAATTTAATTACTAGAATTTCGTTTAAAATGTTTCACATCTGCCAATCATCCCACGACGGCTCCTATTTTTATTTGTTACTGTTCTAAGTTTTGGTTACGGTTTTTTCAATTCACAAAGAAGTTTCACTTCAAAATTACGCGGTAAATGACAAATGTGGCCCTGCGTGAAGTAAGTACCGTTAAATGAAACAAGAAAGAGAACATTGACTTACATTTCTATTATATCTAAATGTATATATATCACTAAATTTTCAAGTTTAATTAACTTCCGAGATGAGGTAATTATTTTCAGAATGTTGGAATAAGTTTGTATCGAACGAGAAAATAAATAAAACTGACTTACTGAAGTAAAATCGAAATAATGCCAATTCAAATATAGAGCAAGCTAACATTTTAAGAAGGTTTTATATACCGGGTGACAAACGAAACGTGAACCATAGCATTTCATTGCCTTCACCCCCACACAATTTTCACTGACACGGTAAAATGTTTCGAAAATGAAATTACGGAAGAAAATCCCGTTAGAACTTTATGTAAATTATTTTAGATTCTTAAAAACGAAGTAGAAAATATTTATATGACAATTTAAACTGAACTAAATGTAAATACGCATATATTTGTGTATAATCCATATTTTCAATTTATTATTGAAAATCCAATTGATACCCGTTTTCGGACTACAATCTGGGAACTGGGGGCTTGTAATAGAAATGTTCTTGTACTCTTAAATAATTTGATTTTATAAAATTAAGCAAGGCTACAAACTTTTTGTTTGGCTTTCTTGTGGATTCAGGCCTGTACACTAGTCATATTATGATTTGGTACTACGCTTGAATTAAGGTAGTACGAGCACTAAGGCAATTTTAAATAAAATGCTTGATTTTTTTTAATATGAAGTTGGACTAAGTCTAAACCAATTCTAAAAATTTTAGGGGGGGTTGCCCGATTATTTAAATAAATAAATGACTTCAAAAGTAGGCATATTTAACATTGGCTTTATGGTAAAACGGTAGATGGATGATATGTTTTCATTGATTTCTCAAAAACTATTGTGTGGAAATAAAAAAAAAACTATTTAAATTAAGGTTTTAACTTTAAATAGCTTTTTTAATTTCCACCGACTAGTTTTTGAGAAATCAATGAAAACATATCATCCATCTACCGAAATATAAAAAAAGACGGGTTGCACTCCGGGAGTGCCGGCAGAAGTGAAAACATGAATATTAACGTCTTACGAATTTTCGATCAGGTCACGTGTCCTGACGCGTGAATAACATTCTTTACCCATTACAAAAAAAGTGTACAAAAGTTTTCGTCTTACGAATTTTGTCTTACGAATTTTCGATCAGGTCTTACGAATTTTCAATCTGACGCGAGTTTAACATTTTTTACCCATTACAAAAAAAGTGTACAAAAGTTTTCGTCTTACGAATTTTCGATCAGGTCTTACGAACTTGGTCTTACGAATTTTCAATCTGACGCGAGTTTAACATTTTTTACCCATTACAAAAAAAGTGTACAACGCCGCTAAAGAAGTTTTCACTTCAAAAAAAACAAGCCTTTTATTTAAAGTTGCCTTGGTGCTCGTACTACCTTAAGACAAAGTTTTTGTCAAAAGCGACAGCCACGCAACCGAAGGCAGGCAAAAATTAGTTGTATATAAAATACAAAGTGTTTTTTTTATGGATGAGAATGAAATTAACACCCGGTATGAAGATACATGCAACAGAAGTTATTTAATTTATGGTTCGAAGGTATATTGGATTCACAAACAACTTTTACTATACGAGCCAATAAATCGTTATTCGGTCAAACTCGGACAGGATCGGTTCAACTAACAAGCTCACAACATAGTGTTTTGTACGGTTTATACGTTTATAATGAGACAGAACATAAATACTTGATTATCGAGCGTCTATAAATTTACATAACTGCAATAATAAAAGAACGTGATATGTGTTTTTATTTTCAAGTTAAAGTGAATAAATTAATAATAAATTTATCGAGTCGCATAGAGTATATAAAATGAATATTTGTCTGTCTGTCTGTTCGGGTCCTATGCGTTCCTATACCATTCATTCGATTATGATGACCAAAACGGGGGCAGTGACTTTGGGGAGGTGTTGTGCTCGGACCCGCGAAATTATTGCTTTAAACAAAAAGTGTAAAAACGTTGCGTTTTAAAGTAACATCGCTATCCGGTGGAGCCGAAGACTCCACTGCTGTTGTCGCCTGCCCAATGAGACAAGACTGCAATACGGTGAAGCCTTCACTGTTGTCGCTGCCGTGCTTCATCTCAATTACGTGCGAAGCCGCGGGTAGCGGCTAGTTTTAATAAATTAACGTATTCCTAGTTTAAACGAGAAATTTTAATAAATAACCGAAAAATTCGACTGAAGTTAATTATTTTTGCACTCTGGTTAATTGTTTCAAAATCAGCGAACTATTTTTCAAAATACTCTGACATAATATCAAAAAAAAAAAATGTTAGCTATTGTTTTTGTGAAGTACATTATATAGACAGCAGGGCAGTGTCCCAGATAGTCTATATCAATGCTTGTTCACCTGCGAAATCAGTTTCTCAATATTTGAATTCAGACGTCCAACTTGGAGGCATTTCTAAATAGCTTTAAACTGTCACAAACAGCAACCTGACAGCAGACTGCTGATTTCGCTTGGAGCTCGATTTCATCACGTCTTTATAATCTTGTAGTAGATTGTTGAGAACCATGTCATCGTTGCAAGGTTGCCAATTTTATTTATTTGCCGGCGTGCCATACATTTCCATTATGTTTTTAATTCAAAATTTGTATTACATGTTCATAACTTTAATTCTAAATTTTCATTATGGGACATTTACTATCATTCTATTTTTTGTAAAATATTTCTTTGCAGATAATTTATGTTGTAATGTTATGTAATTCTGTATATAAAATGAATATAGCACATCCCTATTTGATATCTGCAGTCTAGTACGTGTCTGTGTTAGTGTACCAACACATGTAATAGTATGTATATCACTATAAGCAGGCATATAATAATTCGGTTCTCTTTGTCAATCCTTCTCACAGGTGTGATAGATAGAGAGAGAGAGCATTCAATTCGCATAGACCACAATATATTAGTTGTACTATTATGAATGGAATGTTTCAAAATGTTTCCTCACCACACGCCGCAAAATACAGCTTTACCTCTGAGATCGGCAAACGGGCTCTTAAAAACAGCAATTATTGTGATTAACAACCAGCTTTCATCTGATTAAAAACACGTATTTTTAAAGTTTAGGCCCTAAGGTAACTCTGTTAAGTATATTTTCTAAACACCGAGCGGCGTAGCGTAGTGGTGAGAGTACTAGACTCGCGTTAGGGAGGTGTCGGGTTCGAATCCGGCGGGGGCAGATGTGGCTGGGACTTTTTTCTGCTGTCTATCGCCGAGAAACGGCTATTCCTGTAACGGCCATCTTATTGAGGCTTTACATGGTTTAACTTAATAATTCCAGATAACTATCGAGATGGTTCTTCATTCAAACTCCTATGCTCAAAATTTGCCTACCTTATCCTAATGTCCTAAAAATTCCTTAATTCGCCAATTGCTATTAATTAAGTTAAAGTTTAAAAAATGTAGAAAATAACGGGATGTGTGATAGATGGAAGATAGTAATGGTGCGAATGGCGTCTGTTATGACATAAAGTCCAGAAAGAAAAGAAATTAATACCGTATCTTTGACCTTTTTTTATTTAATTCAAAAGAACACAAATATTAATACCAAATTTAAAATATAAACGTTCCCTAGATATATATCTACCTAAAAACAATTCCCAACAAATAATTTGAGAAGTTCTGTTTTAAAGAGACTTGGAATTTATTTTTGGTAGTTCTATATCGTTCTGGCGAAGTCGGATTGGTCGTAGTAAATTAGTAGGTAAGTTCATCTTTTTTAAGTGGAAGAACGCCTACAAAGATAAATAATATGACATTATATAGGAATTCACTTTGATGTCTCAACCAGATGAAGAGATTCATCGAGTGTCGGTTGCAAGAGATTTGACGCGGTAGACACAAACATTGACTTACAGTGGCGTACACTTTTTTTTTTTAAATTCATACATCTTTCAAAATTAATTAAGTATAGTAATAATTATGCAAGGCATTGATATGCAAAAACTTTGCACAGACCAAATTATCACTGGATATATTTTTTTTAATGAATTAAAAAACCTGTGCTGACTTTTCCGTGGAATATTCAAAGACAAAATCCACTTTTAAAGTAGATATAGCGTAGTTTTAGTTAATAAAAATTAAACTTATATTTTTTTGTATAATTTGGATGAGTTCTTTGACTGATTAAACACGACAATGAATTCATTTTTGTATTATCTTCACAATAAAGTATCGTCTGCAAATCTTTCGGGTAATACAAAAGTTTTAGTCACACTGGAAAAACTGTAAGTCGACTTATTAAGTATAACAGCATAATTTTTAAAAACATTTTATACCTTCAATTCGCGGCTTCACTTGCGTTAATTCTGGTTTTGTTCCAAATGTAGGGGAACAAAAAATAGCTTGTATTCTACAGTTTGCTATTATAATAAAACAGTTTGATTTGATAACTCATCCGCCGCGATAGTCGAAGATAGTCTCGACTGCGACATTGTTTGAATAACACATTTTTCTAATACTAGAGTGACCTGTGCGAATTATTCGCACTAAATAAGTATAATAATTATCACTTTACAAAATTATTTTTTAAATATGATTGCAGGTACTTATTCAATTAGTTTTTAATTTTGCACACTGCTTATAATGTTCTTCTTTTTGTTCTATTACAATTTGAAGCTCAGATGACAGATCGAAGAAATATTTTACTAAAATTGTCATATAGAGGCGCAAGTAGCAAAAGCGTTGAGCTAAGCCGTCAGATGGCATCATGCAGTATTGCTGTGACGTTGTTCAGCGTTGCTCGCTGTTTCAAAATTAAAGCCGTCAGATGGCAGTATGCGGTATTGTGTCTGTTCTATTACAATATGAAGGTCAGATGACAGATCGAAGTGTTGACGTTGTTTCAAAATTAAAGCCGTCAGATGGCAGACGTTGTCCAGCGTTGCTGTATTTTAATTAATTTACAAAAACAAAAGCAATAATAAATTTTTTAGTTGTCGATGTCTGTAGAGCAAGCAATTATTTGTAAAATGATATATAATTTTTGTGGAGAAATTGCGAGTTTTTTTCTAAAAAGGGACGCAAACATCTTTAACCTTAGCGTATTAATATATATGATTGCATTGCAACGTTATCAATAGAGGTTTCAATATAAACCGTAGGTGTCTATTTGTAAAAAAAAATAACTTTTATACTGAAAAAAATCCTACAGCACTGAAACACTGAAACAACACATACGTGCGCGAGCCCTAAACTCCCTTTTGCGTTTTGCACTGTTCGTTTGCCGTACTGACAGAAGATAAAAAGCGCTTTTGCAATAGAAAGCTCCCAGGACACTTCTACATAAAGCTCTACCTGTGTTCTATGCGAAGCAGTTTTGTTTAACGAAGCTGAATTTTAGAGAAGACATCGATTCAAAAAAAAAAGATTTATTTTTTTTACGTTGGTATATTTCTCTTGAAGTTCTCATACATATGAGAATAATTGGAATGATAGAAACGACATGAAGTTATTTGTATTGCGTTGTGCATTTTTTGTTTTTGTGAATTTTAATTGTGCCTGATATAACATTTTTTTTTTATCTTTTCATCACAGATCTATTATAAAATAATATACAAAAGCTGAAGTTTGTATTTGTGTTATTTCACATCTAAATTGCCGCTGAATCGATTTGAAAAATTCTTCCATTGCTTTAAATCCTAATTGTGGTATTCTGTATGGTCAATGCAAGAATTCACCTTGTTATTTTTTTTTTGTCACTTTCTAACAAATTTAACATTACGTGAGTTTAAAAGATACAGAAATTAAAAACGCTGCCCATTTTAACTCTATAGAATTGCGTAGGCTATTATTTAACGGCAAAAATTGATTGAGCAGTGAGTAGTAGTGACCGAAAATACCGATTTGAATATCTGAAGCGGGCAGTTAGTCTATATCAGAGGTTTCCAAACTTTTTTGTCTCGTAGACCACTTGCCATGTTTTTCGGTTTTGGGTAGACCCCCTGCTTATCTGATATTGATTTTTTGCAAATTCATTAATTTCAAATGTTTTTTTGACAACCGGTATAGTAGGTACTACTCACTTTGAACTATTTAAATTTATAACGGTAGTGAAATGTATTGTGAAATGTTTAGTTTTACACATTTACTAATTAGATTCAAATTAAACGAATCAAATTAAAATTTACTTTCTGTTACATAAAATAACTAAGCAAAAAATAAATGCTTTTAGTGTGAGGAATGAACCTGATGCTTTAATAATAAATTTTCAACATTTGGCATCAATTTAGTTAGATTTAATCTTAAATCTCTTCGGTTAACGATGTCCAGTTTGTTTCTTTTTTTGTTAGGAGATTCACTATCGTTGACCCCCATTTTCATTTCATGGACCCCCAATTTTTTTTCCCGCTGACATGGACCCCTTGCAAGTTGTCGTCGACCCCTGGGGGTCGATATAGACCACTTTGGGAATCACTGGTCTATATCATCATATATATTAATACGCTAAGGTTAAAGATGTTTGCCTCCCTTTTTAGAAAAAAACCTCACAATTTCTCCGCATAAATTATATATCATTTTACAGATAATTGCTTGCTCTACTGACATCGACAACAAAAAAATTTATTATTGCTTTTGTTTTTGTAAAGTAATTAAAATACAGCAACGCTGAACAAGGTCTGCCATCTGAGGGCTTTAATATTAAAACAACGTCAACACTTCGATCTGTCATCTGACCTTCATATTGTAATACAACAGACACAATACTGCATACTACCATCTGACGGCTTTAATTTTGAAACAGCGAGCAACGCTGAACAACGTCACAGCAATTCTGCATGATGCCATCTGACGGCTTAGCTCAACGCTTTTGCTACTTGCGCCTCTATATGACAATTTTAGTAAAATATTTCTTCGATCTGTCATCTGAGCTTCATATTGTAATACAACAAAAAGAAGAACGTTATAAGCAGTGTGCAAAATTAGAAACGAATTGAATACCTGCAATCATATTTAAAAAATAATTTTGTAAAGTGATAATTATTATACTTATTTAGTGCGAATAATTCGCACAGGTCACACTAATTAATATTATAAAGAGGTAAAATTTTTAAGTTTGGATGTAGGAAGTAATCTCCGAAACCACATCCGATTTCAAAAATTTGTTCACCAATATTTAGAATGGACATTCAGAATTATATATATTATCGCTTTTCGTCGACGGAAAAACGGTGACAATCTACAAATTCGGGCAAAGCCGGACCTGGTCGCCAGTCAATCATAAAATCGATCGCTTTAGTGATGAGTTTATACTTAGTGCTTAAGTGATAATTCTTTGTTAAAATCGGTCCATCTGTTCTCTAGTAATGCCGGTAGTAGCAGGCCAATTTTGGAAAGGTTCTGAACAAGTCACAAGAACACGAGTTTTCTAGAACTATAATTTTCTTATCATTCACCATATTCGTCACAGCATAGCTTTGCTTTTGCTTCTATCAACTACGTTGAAGAGAAATTAACAAGTTAAATTTTGATGGTTTATTTTCTTGAGTGTAACTTGATGGAAACCAAAACAAAACTATTTTGTGACGGCGAAGTAGAGTACCTATTAATGAAGTAATTGAATTTAATTTGCTAATTTCTCTTGAACGTAGCTCACAACAATCAAAACAAAACAGTTTATAGGGTATTTCAATAAATACAATTTGCGACTAATTTTCAGAGAATATATTAAAAAATTAATTAATAATCCAATAACGTTTCGAAACGTGTCGACAATGCCCGGGCAATGTCGACATTGACCGGTCAATGTCGACAATGTCCGAGCCACATCGGGAATGTCCGAAATCGGACAAGGTTTAAAAAATAGATTTTTTATAAACATAAAACGCTGACATTGATTGCATCTTTATCATGATAAATTATCATTAACGCTTTATAGAATTTTTATCACTGATATCAACTATTGAAGAATATATTTTTCAGCTTTCTATTACAATTATTGGTGATTGAAACCACATATAATTTATTCCCACACATTTTATTTATTTTAATGAATAAAAAAATAAAAAAAGGCATTAGGTACTAATATAAATAATTATATTTTTTATATGTAATGAGCAATAAATAATATATTTCAATGTCCGATTTCGGACATTGCCCGATGTTACTCGGGCATTGACCGGATTCCGGACATTGACCGTAACATATATATAAACGGAAACTGTGATTAATGACTCACTGACTGACTGATCTATCAACGCACAGCTCAAACCACTGGACGGATTGGGCTGAAATTTGGCACACAGATAGTTATTATGACGTAGGCATCCGCTAAGAACGAATTTTTGAAAATTCAACCCCTAAAACGGTGTAACGGAAATTATAAATTTACATAGAGACAGATGTATCAATTCGAAAATGCGCAGGATTTCTTATGTCAATAAATAAATAAATACGTGTTTCGTGATTTTTCAAAAACAACCCCTTCAGAGGGTGAAAAGAGGTAAATAGTCTAAAAATCAACGTGGGTGTCATTTTCAAGATTTGTCGGGACATTTATTACGCGAATGTCATCAATTTTGTAATTTACTAGGGGGGGTCTACGTCAAGAAATGAGTAACTATGCCAAATAATGGGAATGCATGCGTGTTTCGTTTCAATCGCGTGCGAAGCCGCAGATAACAGCTAGTTAATCAAAGATTCGAATGTAGAGAATGTTCGTCTGAGCGGTCGAGCGTCTATAATCTACAATCGCATAGTCACAACGTAAGTACTGATTTCGGAAATAGTATAAAATGAATAATTTCCGGACGGCGTTAATAAAAAAAATCAACCATCCGGTAGAAATTCTTGAATATTTAATGGAGAGATGAATTTATTTCAATTATAATACTTTGATCGAAACGTATAATTTATGTCGGTGGTAAATTAAATCTGAAGTAAAATTTCAAATAAATATTAAAATTTCAAAGTGTAGAAAAGAAAGTAAAAAGCATCTGCGGTGTGCTTTGGAGTGGAATCATAATTACTGATCCATTAGACACAGTGAAGTTCAAAGTTGTGCATAATTTAATATTCTGTTGATTATCCTTCGGTTTAAGTATTAGCTGCTATTCACAACGACGCGGCGTTATATTGGCATAGTCTTAAATACACATTTTTCACAGTTTTTTTTTTGACGTGATAACGTCTTATAAATTGATGAATCACCAATCTTATAAATTGATAAAACACCGGCTGCATGTACGAAAAAGTGTAACGTTCCTAACGGTCGTAACGTTCCTAACGTAACGTTCCTAACGCGTAACGTTCCGCCTGACCCTGTGCGTGCTTTTTGCTAATTTCTCGCTCAATTTAAATCAGATCGGTTTGAAACCAGTCTTAAACGAAAGAGGAGAACATTTTACATAGATTTCGTATACCAGAATTTGCCTAAACAGTTTTTTTATACAAATTTATATAGAAAAATAGCTGTATAAATGCAATGTTGTCTAATGCATGGCGCGACGCGGTCGGTATCTTTGTTTGCCGTACATGGAAATTAGAAAATAACGTATGTCTTGTCTTAACATGAAAACGGCTGCATTTCTAATGTTTAATTCAATTTTTTGACATTAGTATTTTGTGAAATGCAACGCCTTCTAAGTTAAGTATTGGAATAACTAATTATTATTAGAACATAATACTTTGACAGTTGCAAACGTCACTTTTGACATTTCTTATCATTCCGGCACCAAGGATAAGCGGATTGAAACCAAATTTTGGGAGGTTTAGGTTATGTATTACGGAATACGTTATCACGTAAAACTATCGTCCGTAAACCGACTTTACAGACAACCAATTTTTTTTGTTTGAACAAAAATACGGCTGTACCGATTTTAATAACATTAATTTCGGATTAAAATGACGTTAATAATTGGTGTCCTGACGAAGTCCACATCATTTTTTGTGCGCGAGACTTCGTATTTTTATTTGAACAAAAAAAAAAAATAACGGATGAACCGATTTTTATATAAAAAAATTGGATCACACTGACGTTAAAGCGGTTCGTCCAAGGTTATAACGTTATTCGCGAGATTTCTCGTAAAACCAATTTGGAAAAAGATCTCGCGAATAAAAAACAATATCAACTTAGTTACGGTAATATAATCCAAAAGATATTGTACACATAAAAATAGGTTCAGCAGTTTTTTTTGTTAAAATAATAATACCGCAAAGATTTTTACACGAAATCTCGCGAACAAAAATTGATATGGGCTTTTTTAAGATGTCAATTGAAGTCAAACAACGTTAGTATGTAACACCACGTCTTAAAAAGCCACGCCGCCACTGGTGTACCCTGGTGATCATGTAGAGAAACAGAGGCAAGATGGCAGCGGAGCGTATGAACTAGGAAGTAGTGTTCATGTTAAAAAACTTGAAATGTGTTGAATTAAATAATAATAATATTGTTACAAGTATGATTTGAAAAAAATGATTAAAAAAGGTTCAATTGTCTTTTTGTTTAAGGACGTAGTCCTATGTTCAGGCTCGTTTTCAACCGTTATTTCAAAATTTTTTTTGAATATCAAAATAATGTACGATGTTTTCAATTTTGTTACATGTTTTTACTGACATCGTAAACTAAGAAAAAAATTTTTTTTTTGCTTAATTTTACGCCATTTTATAATTGTTTTTTTAACCTAAAGTAAACAACTTTAAATGGAAGTAGGTGGGTAGCGCGGGTGATAACGTCACTTAGAGTCATCTGAATTATAAAAATTAAATTGCTTATTGTTTTGTAGGCTTGCGGCTCTATCCCGTACTAGGAATAAACATTTTTATTGATAAATAACAAAATGGCGGGTTTTAGAAAAAAAACAACGAGAAAATCGTGATTTTTTCGTTGAAAATCGGTTAAAAAAATAGAAATAATTTTTATAATTACGTAATTCTAGTACCGGACGGAGCTATTGTTGTGTAGAATACCCTGTGCAAAATTGAAAGCAATCGGTTGTATACAATTGTTTCAATCACCCGTGCCGCTTAGAAAAACGTAGTTTTGAGAAAAACGCGTTTAAAGTTTTAATTTCAGATTTCTTACAAATAAATAAAAATGAATATTTACACTAATCAGCTATGCCTGGTGTATAGTAAACCTTCCGTTTCTTCAAAGGCATCGTTTTCTGCTAATTTGTTTGCTCTACTCTGCGAGAGTATAAGGGTAACGTGATAACAATTGAGAGGTAAGAGTCTTACCGTTGCTGCTCTCGACTATATACTATAGCTTTGTAAATATTTAATATTTCGGTCTAAAATTTTTACAGTATTTTCTCTATATATTATACTTACTAAAAATTAAAAAAAAAATAAATTCGTTTTTTCAAAACCCGAACACCAGACTACGCCCTTAAACAAAAAAAAAAATAACTGCAAAAAAGCGTATTTAATATTTCACGGGTCTTATTTATTAAATACCTACATATTTCATATTCAACATTGATCTTACTGGGAAGTTTGTCGTGTCGAAATCAAGGGTCGCTCGTGTAGTGTCCTAATAAAAGAACCAATCTCACGGTTTGTTTTAATTTTTTTATTCATCCAGTCTTTAATTTTTCTACACAAACATGTTAAGAAAGCGGTTGTCATTTGCGCAGATTGTAAGCGTGAACCATTTTGAGTGATTTAGTTGTGCCAATATACATGTGAGTCGAGTCTAGTGGTTTACGTTATTCATTCGGAACGCGTTAACGATATTGTGAACTGGCATTTACCGACAGTCACATAAGAGATCTACTCTAGAACAACTCTTAAAAGTTATTATCGTGACATCTTCATTCGGCAACGAACCAAACTGTCCTGTGCTAGGAAATGATACATATAAAGTTTGAATTAAATATGTATGCCCCGTCCCGCTGTCAGACGAACCAGTTCTGTTCATTACGAAGTCCCTGAGTAATTAAAGAAATTTAGGGTGGCCAACTATTATTTCATTTCTACGTACATCTTTTCTTTGAGCAATCGTTGATTTTTTTTAAAACGACATTGTTTTTTCTGTACCCAAAAATGAAGTTCTTGTGATGTATAATCGCTTAAAAATTTGTCAGCAAAGCCCAGACTTCATGGGACATAAAATTTTTACCTTTATAAATAAATAAAATCAATTTTATTTATTTGAAGAGTTCTATTCAGACGTTAATCAAAGATTTGAAATTTTAGCTTTTTACCGGAGAAAATAAAAGGACTTTCTTTTAAATGTTTCAAAAAATTCACAAAACAATTTTTGATCTTAAAACCATTTTACAGTTTTGACGAATATTATATGTACAATATGACACAATGTTTTAAAAAAATATATCCAAATTTACTGTAATTCTGTATCATTTCTATATTTCTGTATCACTTTTTTATTGACAATGTTTGTACAATTTTAATTGTGTTTTTGACTAATAAAGTTTGAATTGAATTGAATTGAAAAAATATTATAGAACTTACAATTGAATTTTCAGCTTAAACGCAATTATAAAATATTAGAATCTTTGATTAACGTCTGATTAGAACTCTTCAATAAATAAAATTATTATTATTATTTTTTCATTATTTTGATATTCATAAATAATTTTGATAGATTCTATAAAAAGCGAATTAGATTTTAAATATTAATTATTTATATATTTTTTAGATCAATTCTGAAGAAGTTCCAAATCCGGATTGAAACGTTAATGTATTAATTTTATATTTTCTGTTAATATATTGTCTGAAAAATTGGTCGATAATTTTATTTATTATAAAATATTAGTTTAAGATCTATAAAACATTTTTGGGTAGCCGCTCAACTTCAAGACATTCTCGGCGACAACAGAGAAAATATTGAAAAATTACTCCAGTTCCTAAAAAATACCGAATTCTTTAACAAAATCTAAGCATCGTTTAAACCTCGTTATTTACTGCAACCTATTTCATACCTAGAGCTAATGGCCTGGCTGTCTAAGCCTCATAATAAAAAAAAATTTGAGTAGGTAGTTGAGGCAGTGTGAAAATTGGTGTAGCGCTTATTTAGTAATGTCTGAACACAAAATCGAAGACCTGGCTGAAGGGCAGTGGGGTCTAGCCAGCTGTGAATTTTTAACTTTGCATAATTTTATTTACAAAAAATGTTCTTGCAGCATTTTAAATTTGGCTTCGGTTCGATCAGCTGTTTGATCAATATCAGGCCTGTGAAAACGGCGGCCCGCGGGCCGAATACGGCCCGCAGTAGACTTTTGTCCGGCCCGCGAAGCATTTTATAAAAGATTAATTAAGAACGAAAATAGTTTGCCAATATAATTTGGCGCATACAAAATATTTTAGAAAAAATAGTAAGGACCACAACAGACGAAAAAAGACCTTTTTGTTGCGGAAATGAAAGGACCTTTTTTTTGCTTTCCAAATTTTTGGCCCAGGGTCAAATTTATATCAGCAGTAGCCCGACGATCAAAAGATTTGCCCGCCCCTGATCTATATCGTTCTCACAGACAAATAGACGAACCGACTTAAATATATTTTTTGAACTCGAGGAACCATAAACGAAAAAAATATTGTAAAGTGAATTTTGACCTAAATTTGTACTATTCCCCAGTTCAGGAGTTAAGCGTCACAAATTATACTTAAGAAGCGACGAAAACTTTGTATTTTGATACAAAATTCCCGTCAAAATGGATATGTTACGGTAAATGTATAAACTGTCGGAAAATGTACACATTTACTGTAAAATGTGCCGGGAAATATGTACATTTGCCGCAATATCTACATTTAATGTACACATTTCCCGGCACCTTTTACGGTAAAAGTGTACATTTCCCAAGAGTTTACATTTACCGTAACAGATATAGCGAGTAGAGCCTAGTACATAAATAGTAAATTATGTATCTGCTGTATAGAAATAATAAATGACAAAGTTTAGATATGAAAAATCTCGTTTAATTTCTGCAATATTTATTAGCCTTCTCCGAAATACGCAGGTACATATATACCTACATTTTCGTGTGACGTGAAAATATATAAACTCTTTGAAAGTTTGTCTCTGTGGCACAGAGGTTATAAATACGAAATGAAATGGCAAGTGGCTTGAGTTTAATACACCAATTTCAAATATGGTCATAAATCTCAATTAATATCATGCCTAAAGACTGACGTAATTATGTTACGTTGAAAGTGTCATAGCGTCTCTGCAGTCCAAATGCAGGTGTGGCGAACCTCTTTATTGACGTGATAACGTCTTATAAATTGATGAATCACCAATCTTATAAATTGATAAAACACCGGCTGCATGCACGAAAAAGTGTAACGTTCCTAAATCCTAACGTTCCTAACGTTCGTAACGCGTAACGCGTAACGTTCCGCCTGACCCTGTGCGTGCTTTTTGCTAATTTCTCGCTTAATTTAAATCAGATCGGTTTGAAACCAGTCTTAAACGAAAGAGGAGGACATTTTACATAGATTTTGTATAACAGAATTTGCCTAAACAGTTTTTTTATACAAATTTATATAGAAAAATAGCTGTATAAATGCAATGCTGTCTAATGCATGGCGCGACGCGGTCGGTCGTCTTTGTTTGCCGTACATGGAAATTAGAAGATAACGTATGTCTTGTCTTAACATGAAAACGGCTGCATTTCTAATGTTTAATTCAATTTTTTGACATTAGTATTTTGTGAAATGCAACGCCTTCTAAGTTAAGTATTGGAATAACTAATTATTATTAGAACATAATACTTTGACAGTTGCAAACGTCACTTTTGACATTTCTTATCATTCCGACACCAAGGATAAGCGGATTGAAACCAAATTTTGGGAGGTTTAGGTTATGTATTACGGAATACGTTATCACGTAAAACTATCGTCCGTAAACCGACTTTACAGACAACCAATTTTTTTTTTACCAAGCTTTATAGACACTGTTGAGTAGAGCTGTAAAAGTAACGAGAAATTGTGTACCCGTATGTATTCATTACTTAAAGAACCAGTACCCGTTACTTTCGTATCGTTACGTTACTCGGTACTTTTCATACGACATACAATAGTGTACTTAACAGCATCAAGCAATAAGCAGCTTCGCACAAAGCGCGTCGCATACGTGATACGACATGAGTCATGACTTCGTACTTTATGAATACTTATAAGTATAACACATTGTGTTCGTATAACCGTATCAAACGAGTCGAACTGACATGGATACGAAACATGCGAGTAACGAAATGAATTTGTAAGTAACGATTCGTTACTTCGAGTCCGACGATGTACCCGTTACTTAGTAACGAATACATACGGTTTGTTACAGCTCTACTGTTGAGGCTTTTATCATTCCAGCTACACGTCGGGAACGGTACTAATTTAGGTCAAAATAATGTTACAAAAAATGTTCGTTTCAAGATCGACAATTTTTGTAGCCTAGCCAAGTCGTGAATTTTGAAATTGCACTACTTTCAAATTTAGTATTTAATAAAATAAAAATATATAAATAAGCCACTTGGGTCTAAATGTCTGCCAGGTTGTAACAAAACTGTCCATTATACGTGAATGCGAGTAGGATGCTAAGCGTAGTTTGAAGTATGAGAGAGAGAGCGTATTACGGCGTATATCGCATCGCAGCACGCTTCAATTCAGCCCATATACGTTCTCTCTCAAACCTCAACCTACCTATTCACGTATAATATTCCCAGTTTTGAAACCGTGTGGCAAACATTTAGATCGAATGAAATAATCTGGCTTATTTATTTTTTATTTTATTAAATATTGAATTTGTTTATTTATTATATTAATTTGCTTTTGTATTTTTAAAGTGTTTTTTTCCTGTATTTTTAGAGTTCTGTGTGCTGTGTTTTTAAATCAAATTTTAGTGTAGATTTGTATTTGAAATGTTTTTGCACTGTATATTTTTATTGTATTTTTAAATTAAATTTTATTGTAGATTAGTATTTTAAAGTGTTTTCGGTACAGTATTTTAAACTATTTTTGTACTACATTTTTAAAGTATTTATTTATGTATTCTGCATGCCTTATTGTATCTTTTTCTGGGCTACACAATAAATTATCTATCTATCTATCTATTAAAATTTCAAGAACTTGTAATAAAATTTCATAAAGTTAAAAATTCATGGATTAGCTAGACCCCACTAATCTTCAGTCGGGTCTTCGATTTTGTATTCAGACATTACAAAAGTGTTACACAAATTTTGCCTCAAATACCTACCCAAAAATGTTTTGATAGGTCTTCTATTAATGGGTTGTCCGATAAGTTCTTGCCGTTTTTTTAAATTAAAAAATTAGCGATCGAAATGAAATTTTTTGGTATAATGTTTTGTGTTATTCGAAAGAGAATTTTTCGTTCTACAAGAAAGTCTATTTAGTTTTTTTGTTTGGATTCATTTTTGTTAATTTTTAGAGCATTTAAATGGAGTGTCAAGTCGACAAAAACGAGCATTTTCGACACCACCTTCTTTTTGCGTTTAACCGAGGTGCCAAAGCCACGGAAGCTGCTAGAGAGATTTGTGCCGTATACGGAGAGGGTGCCATAGCTGAAAGAAAAACAAGCGACCCCGCGAGCGAAGCAATATCTTCATCCACGGAAGACAATGTTGTGTGTATTAATTTTAAAAAACGGCAAGAACTTATCGGACAACCTATAATACGAACAGACTGAAAATATTGTAAACATACAAATCTGAACCGTAGTATTTACTATTTGGTGGATTACGAAAAAATCACGTGACACGCCGGACAGGCGTTTTTTTTTTGTTTGCGCATGCGCGTAAACGTCAGTATTAATGTAGGAGTGCCCGTGACTTCGATAGTCAACTTGCGAAATGAGCGATTTTTATTTTACAAACTTAATTTGTCATGCCATACAACCATACTGGCGTGACATTGGCGTGTGTGAATGTACAGTATTGTGTAAACGAAACAAAAAATTATACGTTATTTAAGGCTTCAAGGCAACATTCTTAATGGATTGTAAAAGAAAATACTACAGTAATAAACCACTTGCTGTAGTCCAAACGAAGGTTACAAACATACATACAAACATACAAACTCACAAGTGAAGTTAATATAAAGCGTGTAAAAATTATTGCAGCACACGAGGCTGGTTTTGCCGCTAGATTTGGCTGCAAGGTATCCAGCGTGCTGTGGCGCCGTTTTTTATTTCTTTTACGTTAATAGTTTGATTTTTGTGCAGTCGAGTTCCTTGTTTCTATAAATAGTTAACTTTTTTGCCGTAAAATAATCGCACTAACGTATCTCTTTAAAGCAGTGTTGTAAAAAATGTATTTTCAAAATTATTAAATAAAAAAATTAATTCTTGGAAAAACATTAAGAGGCTTTTCTCAGTTTTTTTTTGTAGAAACTTCTGAGTTTTCGAAAGATAAAAGTATCTTTTGGCCGGTACTGTAAGTGAGCATGCGTATACGTCTCTTCCGTTCTCCAGGTTCATTCGTTTCAAACGCCGGGATAGCGGGATGTCTCCTGGTTAGTCCCGAACACCAAATATGAGAGTCGGTTCTTTAAGCTATTATTTTATAACATAGTGACTTACTGTTCAATATATTAAGATACAATTTAAAAACTGTTTGTTTTTTTAAAGTCAACAATTTCTAGAGTTTGTATAAACTCATATTTTCAATTATTTTTTTTTAATAAGAAATTAAAATCCAATTTAAACGTTCACCAGCCCGTAATCGAATGGAAACGTTATCCTACGAGCTCGGCTACTTTCAACATTTTAAACAGATTTTTCCTGTCAATATTCATTGATTCAATATAATTTATTTAACTAAAGAAAGAATATTTCTTTGGTATTCATGATGGTGGGAGAATCGGGTTTAATATGGTGGAAGTAAAAGATCAAAAGAAAAGAAAAGTTCAACGGTTAAAAACAAGCAGGCGTGTTGTCAATAGATATAAAATTGCGATTTCTTTGCCGTTTGAAACTTCTTTCGAATAAAAAAATGAACGTCGTTTGAACAGGTGAAAATCAAGCTTATACTTTTATGTCAGTTGTTATTAACACAATGTAGCAATAAACAAGTTGTTGGATGCATATTTGCAAAGTTAAAGGAGTTACTTTGTTCCTTCAAAGCTGCTTTTTTTCATTCTGTTCACTCATGCAATAAATACGGAATGTAACACGATAATTAAGCCAAAAAGCAATAGGGTGAATTTTAATTAAATATTTTCTGTTTAAAGGCAATAAATTAATAATCAACGGTATACAAAAAATAGTAACGTTGTAATGAGATTTGTCCGCAATTTCGTTTAGTTGCGGATTTTTTATGTTTTTAATGTGTTCGTAATAAATTCACTCAAGAACAGATGGACCGATTTTTGATGAAACTGGTTTAGAAATTGAGAGCAGACGAGCGTGTTTTACGTTTCCATAGATTCTCTATTACAAACCCCTATTTCTCAAGCTCTTATTAGAGATCCGATAAAAGTATCATAAACTTAAAATATGAAAATTGGCTGTATGTTCAAATATTACTTAATCTTTGATTAACGTCTGATTAGAGCTCTTCAATAAATAAAATTATCGACCAATTTTTCAGACAAATATATTAACAAACAAATATAATTAATACAATAACGTTTCGATCCGGATTTGCATCTTCTTCAGACTGATCTAAAAATATAAAAAGTAATTAATGTTTAGTTTCTATTTATTTTTAATATTGAAAAATTGAAAAAATAATAACAAACATTTTTTGTTAATATATTTGTTTGAAAAATTGGTCTATAATTCTATTTATCAAATATTACTTGCTGCTAGTGATCTTAAAAAATCAATCTAGTTAATAATAATAATACGTTATGAATATAATTATATAATGATATATTAGGTGTATTTTTTTATCTGTCAATATACCGCTTTGCAATAATAATGATCAGAATTATGTAATTGGTCCGTTGAAATCAAAAACGTTCATTTCATCTTAATTTCCCTACCAATTTCCCATCGTGAAACTGGTTTTCACTACAACATATTGTGAACTTATCCGAAAGAAGATTGGATAGTGGTAATACGAGAAAACTTTCAGTACTGTAAAAAAAAACGTTAAATCTGTTATGGTAGTCACCCTTGAACCCTAACACAGGTAAAGAAAATCTGGCATTTAATGTTTTTTAATGTAAAAAACATATATTTCACATACAAATTAGATTGTATCTTGGAAATATTTCTTCAGGGAAAGTTAGTATCTACTTTTCATAAGCAGCTAGGATCATTTGAACATATTAAACTGAAAATTGACATTGATACTTTTACCAGTTTTCGGATTAGAACTTGCAAACTGAGGGCTTGCAATAAAGAGGCCGTACCATTGTTTATAAGGCATTTCTATGGCTCCTCTATTACAAGCCCCCATATGCGAGGTTCTGATCCGAAAACCGGTACACGTATCATTTTGGCGTATGAAATAAATATTAAAAAATTATTTCATACTACTAAATTTTTTTACTTTTAAGAAACTCCTGTAGGTACTACATAAAATTTTATAGTACTAAAATACGTACCTACTTCATTGTAAAGAAAAATATATACAAAGTATTATTATAGCGCAAAGTTTTATTAGCATATGTTTTATTTTACTTGCATTATATTAGCCATAACAATTTGTAAGTAGGTATACATATTAATGGCAGTAATATAGCTTATATATTATTTACATGCGGTCATAATTCTGCTAATTGTTGATAATAATAATAAGCATAATTTACAATTCGGGACTTGAACATACATTGATGATAATTAACCATTTTACGTTTATCAATAATAAACACGAAAGCTTTTAAAAGACTACAAGCAGTAGCGATATTTGTACGGTTTTGTTACGTCACTAGCCTAAACTTTAGACAAGGGAAAAGTAAAAAAAGAAATGGTAGAACGCGTTATTTATTTGTCAATATATTGTGTCCTTTAAATACATTTTTTGAATGCAAGAGTTTACAAATTTTTTAGCGTTCACTAAAATGTTTGTTGCTGAAATGGCTTCAAATTTTCAATTTTTTTAAAATTTATTTTGACCCAAAAGCGGCAGTGCAAATCCGGCCACATACGTCACTGTTTTTTCTAAAACTTGAGCTATAGCCTATGCCATTATTTTTATACAAATAATTAATGTTTTGGCAAAAACCATTCGTAAAAAATACATGTCTTTTCAATGTAATCAGTTACAATATATACACTTTTTAAATTTATTTACTTGTTTGGCTTTTTTAGAGGATTTCAAAAATTTTATTGGGCGTATCTACTGTCTATAGAATTTATAATATTTTGTTTGGGTTTCTTTTCTTGTTTGGAGGATTTTTTAAAAAGGTGTTTTGGGTTTTTTAGTCGATTTAAAAAATTTTCTTTTGCTTTTTGACGAAGTCGAAATATCGACGCATTATTCTTTAACAAGTTTGTTACGTAAAGGGAAATATATATAAAATGCAGTATAAATATATAAAATAAACCACATGGGTATATAAATTTTATTAGTTATTACAATTGGGGTGATATTTTAAATGTTGGAGACCAGAGGTTCTTAAACATCAGTAAATTCCAAAGCTTTTAAAAATTTAATGATCTCACAAAATACTCTCAACTGTTTCGGAGAATCTCTCAGAAACCTCGATAAGCTGAAAACCTCCAAAACTCGAAAAAATATTTTGCTCCCTTCCCTTCATGCTCCAAAACTTCCATTACTCGAAATATCAACCGCATAACTCAAAAAAATAAATTAGACCTCTGTATCTCGAACATAGCAACTCAAAATTAGTTAGAATGAATCTCAACCTCTACAAGTCGAATTTTTCCTTCAAAATCCGCCTAAATCGAAATCCTTCATAAGTCGAAATGTAACTCGAATTTTCTGGCGTCTTTCTTGAAGTTCGACTTACAGAAGCTGTACTGCACATTGGAGATAAGAATTTTTGTTAGGTTTGGATAACTATTATCGACAATTGAAAGTTTTTGGTTAATTTTTTATTGACGTGATAATGTCTTATAAATTGATGAAACACCGGCTGCATGTACGAAAAAGTGTCACGTTCCGAAATGTGTCACGTTCCGCCTGACTCTGTGCGTGCAAGCGAGAGCGCAGTATAAGCGATAGAGAAGCACGATCGGCCCAAGTTTGACAGCTACAAAAATTTACTTATTAAAGATCACAAGACACAAACTTCCAATAGACTGCCACAGTTCGCTCGTATATATACTTACAGGGAGTGAAAAATCCACACCACCCGACCGTCCGTTTATTAAAACTGCGTGTATTTTGAAAACGGTTCATTATATTTAAAAACCGTTTCTACAGTTGGTTAGAACTCTAATTTTACTATTTAAATATGTAAAAATAAATGTTTGGAAACGTATACGTATAATGTGAAAAATAAAAAAAGTTATTTTTCAACACTTTACGAGTATGGTTCAATGTTTCTTTATGACGTTATCACGTAAAACTATTGTCCGTAAACTGACTTTACAGACAACCAATTTTTTAGCATGGTGAAGGGAACGGGGCTTTCATGGTGGAGGTGAAGAGACAATTAACACCATAACTATATCGTTTCAATTTGTTTCTAGTGGATCGAATGTGTGTAAAAGTGTGTTTAAAGTGGATTACACTGACCCTGACTAACAAATGAAGTTAATAAAAAGCTTTTATATACGTCTAGTGACCTCATCGCGCACACCATTTTATTTACGTCTACTAACCCCATCGCGCGCATACCACTGTTACAGTGTCCCGTGCAAATTACATCCGATTCCATGTCATTTGTGTTCCGCCATTTTATTCACGCACGTATCAGCTAATATTTTATGATAGTGTAAAGACATAAAGACTGCTCTAATAGCGCGAATGGAAGAGTTAACGACTCATGCCAATTCAGCTTTAAATATCAGTGGCGCACGGCCGAAAATCCGGACGAACTGTTCACGATAAAGTGAAATGAGACATATCTTCATATACGATTTTTCCTTAAAAAAAAATTGGTTGTCTGTAAAGTCGGTTTACGGACGATAGTTTTACGTGATAACGTATTCCGTAATACATAACCTAAACCTCCCAAAATTTGGTTTCAATCCGCTTATCCTTGGTGTCGGAATGATAAGAAATGTCAAAAGTGACGTTTGCAACTGTCAAAGTATTATGTTCTAATAATAATTAGTTATTCCAATACTTAACTTAGAAGGCGTTGCATTTCACAAAATACTAATGTCAAAAAATTGAATTAAACATTAGAAATGCAGCCGTTTTCATGTTAAGACAAGACATACGTTATCTTCTAATTTCCATGTACGGCAAACAAAGACAACCGACCGCGTCGCGCCATGCATTAGACAACATTGCATTTATATTTTATACAGCTATTTTTCTATATAAATTTGTATAAAAAAATGTTTAGGCAAATTCTGTTATACGAAATCTATGTAAAATGTTCTCCTCTTTCGTTTAAGACTGGTTTCAAACCGATCTGATTTAAATTGAGCGAGAAATTAGCAAAAAGCACGCACAGGGTCAGGCGGAACGTTACGCGTTACGCGTTACGAACGTTAGGAACGTTAGGAACGTTACGACCGTTACACTTTTTCGTGCATGCAGCCGGTGTTTTATCAATTTATAAGATTGGTGATTCATCAATTTATAAGACGTTATCACGTCAAAAAATTTCTGTGAAAATTTATCGGTGAGCTAATAGTTTTCTCTGTACATATCATTTATTTTTTTAATGTGCAACACAAATTTTATGATAAACTGACGTTGTCCTGCCACAAACCTCACTAGCAAAATATATTTTTTGAACTATTTTTTTTCATGAATATAAAAAAAATATTGATAGGTAGTAGAAGAGTTAAGATTTGGGATCATATGTTTTTTTATGTAAAAATAACAAAAAATTGTGAAAAATAACTCTTATAATATAGAGTGATGATGATCCTGTTTAAATGTTGGAAGATTAAGAATCCTGGTGGCATAGGATCGATGAACTAAGCAAATACTGAGTGTTTTTTTATTGCATTTTATTGTCTGAAGTTTCGGCAAACTTTATGCTTCTTCATCATCATTGATTCTCCGAAGATGACATAAAGTTTGCCGAAACGTCAGACAACAAAATGCAATAAAAAAACCTTCAGTATTTGCTCAGTTCATCGATCCTATGCCACCAGGATTTATCCTTTAATCTTCTAATAAAAAAAATTATAAAAAAAAATTTTGTCAGAAAGTTAAAAAAAAAATTGTCTTTCGTCAACAGCGCAGGGTTCAATTATAGCGAAGAATAATCCGGGTGATCCTATAAGTACAAAAATACCAGAAAAAGTGTGTTTTCAAGTAAAAAACAAACAATTTGATTAACAAGTATAATCGTACTTGATTTTATTACCAATGAATCGAATATGACTGCAGTTCTTAATTCCTTATAAATCAATATCGTGGATTCAAGTATTTCGACAGCTCATGGGAAAGCCACACGTGGTAGACATCTCTCAAGTATCTGACTATACGTTCGAACATGTCTACTACATTTTTTTATCGTCTCTTGGCTCTTAACAAAAGCAATCTTTTTTCTTAACATGTTGGTAGTGTGCTGTCATAACAGAGGGACATTCTTACAGATAGTTTTTATTTCAGTCAGAAAATAGTTGGCAGGTTGATTCGTACATTGAACAGGGAAGTTAGTATGAAAATGCTATTTTTTTTTTGAATTTGTATTATCACCAAGTTTATCTGCTTGTTAAAAGTTACCACAAGACACCGAACCACTTATAACAATTCGTCTCGACGGATGTTTTCATACTTGACTTTTCAAAAGATTTATGGAGGTTTATTTCTTACCAATATTTTATTTTTGGTTTAATGATAAACTGAAAATCGCGTTGACCACGTTTCGCCAAATCTCGGATCAGAATTTAAAAAGTGAAACGTGGTAGAAATTTGGCTATTTTTTCGTTTTTCAAAAATGCTTAGAACTTCTGGGCGTTTATGTTTGTTGTAATTATTAAGGTAGTACGAACACCAAGGCAACTTTACATAAAAGGCTTCATTTTTTTTATATTTCGGTAGATGGATGATATGTTTTCATTGATTTCTCCAAAACTAGTCGGTAAAAATTAAAAAAAAAACTATTTAAATTAAAGTTAAAACATTAATGAATTATTGAAAACAAAAAAACCCGTTGTGTCCGACTAATTAAAAAGATATTTAACCTTTTTAATTAAATATCTCTTTAATTAGTCGGGCAAAACGGTTTTTTTTTTGTTTTCAATAATTTATTAAGGTTTTAACTTTAATTTAAATAGTTTTTTATTAATTTCCACCGACTATTTTTGAAGAAATCAATGAAAACATATTATCCATCTACCGTTTTACCATAAAGCCAATGTTAAATATGACTACTTTTGAAGTCATTTATTTATTTAAATAATCGGGCAACCCCCCTAAAATTTTCAGAATCGGTTTAGAATTAGTTCAAGTTCATATAAAAAAAATCAAGCTTTTTATTTGAAATTGCCTTGGTGCTCATACTACCTTAAATTGTTATGTTTGTAACTTCAAAAAAAAATGTTTATTTACTGCCATCTGTTAGTAAGCAAACTAATTCCTATATACTAGTACCTACAGCGTTTACTTTATCAACATTCACAAGTCTACTTCTGTCGCGCTTTTTCTTTACAATCGAAATCATTCTTAATCTAGCTGAAGAAGTTTCTCCTTAAAAAAGGCGTAAGAGCGATTTTACTCAAACACAAATTTTGGCAGAATTTTTTGCCGAGTTTGGCTCTGTCTTAATCGTTTGTTATTGTTTTAGGTTTGACACATTTTGTTACAATTAGAACAGGGTGTATTTAATCGATTTCTTTTGTCAAAACAAATGAAACGATGCACGACATTTTTTTTTTCAAAAGGCAGATTATATTGAACGACAAGCTCCGACGTTTTTTTTGTTTGAACAACAAAAATTGTTTACTATACATGTAGCAAAACATTCTGTAATATATATTTACAGAAATAATATTTTATTTCTGTTTTATTTACGAACATCTGAAATGAAATGAGTGAAATCGGATATTACCAATATCGGAAAATTAATAGATTGCGACTTTTTTCTTTTTATTGACAGCGAGAAAAGAGTCCCTTTACATGAATAAGCGACAAACATCGATACCCGACGATGAAAATATATTTTCACTATAGTAGAATGATTTCAAAGAACTGGGCGTCCTTTTAATAAGTAACTAATTCAACATTCAATATTTCATCACCAAATATTATCTATTTTTCTCCCATCGAAATGAATAAAAAAATAATATTCAGAAAGTTTTTTCTTAAAAATGCTTGGTTATTTATTTTCGTCTAAGTCGAACTATTAAACGAAACCCGATCAATACATGTAAGTTCGGTTGCTCCCTTTGAACTTTTCTACAGTATTCCAACAAAACCTGATTTCTACATGTTAAAAAGGAGCGTTTATTTTCCATAAAAATTGTAAATATTAATATTAAAAAATTCTCATTAGAACAAAAACCTTCGATTGAAAAAAAATGAGTACAGACAGCTGTTTGACTGAACACGAACAAAATATTATAGAAAGAGGTTCTTTTTCTCGTCATTATATGGATTTTTTCTGAATCGATTTAATTTGTAGACATCGTTATGAAACATACATTGTGCACTTCCTGGTCATTGATACGAAGAGAACGATGTATGTTTTATCATAATTTAACACACTCAAATCGGTACCAGACTCTTATTTATATCCAAATCTTCTTGATTTCCGGGCTTGTATGCCGTGGTCCATTGGTATTGCTACTTGACGTTTCGTCTACAACTGCGGTAGACATTATCAAAGGCGATGTGGTAGCGTGCTATGTGTCCTTCTAGGCTGCTCACAGGTAAGTGCCTTTGATAATGTCCACCGCAGTTGTAGACGAAACGTCAGGTAGAAATACCAATGGACCAAGGCATACAAGCCCGGAAACCAGGAAGATTTGGATCAACACCGGCCGTGAAAGCCTACACACTCTTATTTATATATACATTAATAACCGAGCGGGCGGGGTGGCGTAGCACTAGACTCGCATTCGGGAGGTACCGGGTTCGAATCCCGGCAGGGGCAGATGTGACTAGGACTTTTTCCTCTACTGCCTCTGGCCGAGAAACAGTAATTCCTCTACCGGCCATATTTTTAAGGTTTTCCTCAATAATTCCAGATAAATATCGAGATGGTTTCTTATTCAAAGTCATGGCCGATTACCTGTCAAATTCCTATGTTCAAAATTTACCTACCTTATCTTTAATTTCCTAAAAATTCCTTCATTGCTATTAATTAAGTTGAAGTTTAAAAATTGTAGAAAATAACGGGAAGAAAAAAAAATAGTAACGGTGCGAATGGCGTCTGTTATGACATAAAGTCGAGAAACGGACGTTAAACGCATTATTATTATATATAACTATTACTATAACAAATCTCCGTATAATTCTGATATGACATTATTCAATGCTCTGCCTAATCACATTAAAAATATCAGCAGCTACAATGCCTTCAAAAAAGCGACGAAAGCATATTTAACCGAAAGCAGTTATTATAAATTATCAGAGTACAAACATTGAAATTAGTAACTTCAACCACTCGTATATTTTATATTTTATTTTATGTAAATTTGTATTTTTAACTATATTTTATTGTATACTTATGTATGTACGTACCTACTGACGAATTTATACCTTTGTATAGGTCAATAATGATAATAATCTATCTATCTATCTATCTACATTAATAAATAAACTCACCTGTGGATAGTCTCCAAATTTCGTTTGATAATCAAAAACGTACAGATATGAATTTCTTCTTTCGGCCGAATGTAAATCGGCCGTATGAACAACAGGAGCGACCACTTGTGCATCGGAAAGCGCCTCCAACGTTTCGTCTCTGATATTAATTGGATGTTGGACCGGCCTTTCCCAATCTGTATATTCGTTAACGATTGTCGCTAATATTTCAGAAAGATGATAACTATACGTATTTCTAACAAACGTTCTAAGAATTTTTGATCGCCGATCGGCTTCGATGCCATATTGAACATCTTCGCCGTTAAAAGCAAAATACGCTTCGGCTTTCACAACACCCAGCATTAAATCGTATCTAGTCAGCTTCGAAACAGCCGTTTTGCGCAACAAAACACTGTTCAACGTGTTGACGGCATTTTGTAACGGTTGCACAGTTTTTTGTTTCGGCTGATCGTAGCTCTGACTATCACTAACACCACTTCCGGGGATTTCCCCGGTATCTATGACGACACCGTCAACACTAGGGCCGAACGCGAACGCAAATTCGGGCGCCTGTATGGGCGTGGACAACAGCACGTCAAGCGGGCGCTCGCGCAAACATTTGAGCAGATGGGGATGCGGCAGTTCGGGCGAACAGTTTGCGTGTTGCGCGACTTGGGCGGCGTAACGTGCAGGTTCTTGCACCAGTGCCCATGGCGATAGCGCCGAACCGGACATTAGTATTGCGCGGTGGAACAGTAGCCCTGAAACAAAAGAAGAACAATTAAAAAAACAATAACGGTGAGATCGTGTGACGCGGAAACATACATGATACAAAACAATCAAAGAAGAGAAAATAAAAACACGTTTGGAACAAGACTATGCACCCGTTCTAAAGGAGATTTCTCGATTTCAATAGTATTTTTATCCGGGTAGGTTCCATGTCGAAAGTATCCTTCCAAATGCAGCGATTTAGACAAATAGATTAGTGAGATATATTGGATTAGCCCTGTTCCGATGTGCGGTGGACAAAATGAAAAATAAGAATTTAAACGGATGCTAAATCCTCGTTAGTAAAATGCAATACGTGAAATCGTTATCCTGTTTTTCCTGTCCATTTCTTCTTCCTTGATACGCGCGCTCGAATCAAAACCTCGATCGGTGTTTCTAAAACTTTTGAGAACTATTTATAGATCAGCAAAATATATTTATATTTAAATGTTATATCTGTCTGAACGCGATAAACTCAAAAACTATCGAACGGTTTTTCATACGGTTTTCACCAAAGGACGGAGTGATTCAAGAGTAAAGTTTGTGTGTATAATTCATTATCGTTTTGTGTAAATTGGCTGAAATATGACGACGATTGTTAAAGATATCGGAAAAAATCAAGCCGACCGGGAGCCTTCATCGAAAACGGTGCCTAATCCCTTTGAGATATAACAAAACAATGTATAGTAGAATTGTTCCTCTTTTATAGGTCTACAGAAAAGTCCGCGATGGCATATGTCTATCTTTTAAGGATAGCTTACTTATAACCCTTTTTAATGTTTTCGTAGATAACAATTTTGCAACATGAGTCGACAATCTAAAAATTCGATTGAAGATGGACCGGGCCGCTAGTATTTAAATAAAAATATATTTATTCGCCTGTAGATTAGAGGTGGCTTTCTTTAAACGGACATGTCGAAAAGAGATTTCACTGTTGTGAATCTATTTTAAAATCCGAATTAAAAAAAGTGTCGAAAATAAAGCAATATTTTCACGTTACAATTCAATTAGAGTAAATTAAGCGTTCCAAATATATACTTTCAACGGCGAAATTAGTTGCGTTTATCTGAATTGTTCGCACACCTAGTTAAAAATATAAAAAAAAAATGTACGCGGACGAAAAATTAACTCAATTTTCATTAAAATTACATTTTTGACATATCGGTTTAACGCATCGCCGACTCTCATTAAAGCATTATTAGATAGCCCACCCAGGTACTGGGTAAAAAAAGTTAATTACTATGAGATAACTTTATTAATTATTCACTGAGTGGATTATAAAAACATATAGAGTCGGTTTATTTTTTACCTCCTGTACGAATGCACGAATACCGTGCAATATACGTAAATTATTTGAGATATCGAGCGTCTATAACTAAAGGCCGCTGCACACAACGCTATATTTGCCACTAGATTTCTTTCCAAATTTGACTACTAGTTTTCTAGCGCTGGTTTTTATTGTAGCTCTTCACACGAGACGTCTTTTTAAGCTTGCTTTGTAGGTTCGGTGCGCGCGCAGTGATATTTAGAAAAGTAACAAAAGTAAACGTTTATTGTCTCTGAACAGAACACACACCATGGCACAATGTTTGTTTGTGGGCGTTTGTTCATGTCGCTCACGTGACAAGATACTCTCTCCTGATTGGCTCTTGCTCAGAGCAAGCAGAAGGCTAAGAAATAAATCCATCTTGTGAACTAGCAGGCGAGCCCGCAGTGACGTCATTTCCAGCCCCGTCGCCAGCCTGCCGGACAGCAGAAGTTCCAGCAGTGTGCCCCCGCCGAGATTTGAACCCGGCACCTCCTGAATGCGAGCCTAGTGCTCTCACCACTACGCCACCCCGCTCGGTTATTAAAATATACTGGATGTCCCATTAAGAATGGGACATAGAACAACCGCTGATTCTCCAATTCAAAATAAAACGATTAAGCGAAATATGCTTAGATAAAATGTTACTCGCTCTACCAGTGGCGTACGGCAGGAGTAAGTAATGCTTGTACCCCTTCTAAATGTTATGCCGCTGTCTAAATTTTAATTTTGACTATAATTTTAATTTTTTTGATATTTTCTAAGTCAATAATGTACACTTGTTAGTTTGTTGTAAAGTCATTGGTTTTTGAGATATTCGCAGTTAAAGATAGCTGATAGACATGTACTTTTTATTTGTATTATTATTAATAATATTCATTTTTACAATTTTGTCTTAAAAAAACTGCGAATATCTCGAAAACCAATGACTTTACAACAAACTAACAAGTGTACATTATTGACTTAGAAAATATCAAAAAAATTAAAATTATAGTCAAAATTAAAATTTAGACAGCGACGTAACATTTAGAAGGGGTACAAGCATTACTTAATCCTGCCGTACGCCGCTGGTAGAGCGTACTGAACTAATTTTTTTATTGTTAGGTGCATTTTATGATATTTAACAAGTGTGCCGATTTGAGTAAAATTATACGGTGTATTAAAATAATTATGGACATTAATAATTTTTCAGTTTTCAACTTCAATTTCGGAAACGAGTAACATTTTATCTAAGCATATTTCGCTTAATCGTTTTATTTTGAATTGGAGAATCTGCGGTTGTTCTATGTCCCATTCTTAATGGGACACCCTGTATATAATACAAATATGTTCAAAGTGATTTTACAATCGTTAGTAGATTAATTAATGTTTTAATTACTGATTATAAGATAATAAAAAAAGAGAATATTTTCATACCGCTTTTTACGCGGTCCTATAGACCAGTAAATTGCTCACTTCATTAAATGCTCATTAAAAACATATTCGACTGGTCATAAATTACGTGCATACCTTTTTTAACCTCAAATTCATTTACACTTAAAAAAAACACAGCGCTAAACGAAATCCGACTGCGAACATGTTGTTTCTGGTAAACAGAAAATTTGAATTTATATATTTTCTTATTACAAAAACTGCATGATTAAATATCAATTAATTTTTCTTTTCATTTGTTCTTCTGTCATGTGTTAACGTGTTAATTCCTCTGTGAGTAGATAATTTGTGAGATTTAAACACCAGCCACAGCCACAGCGTCGCCATTTTGGAGTGACGTCACTATGGGCGCCATTAATAAATAAACAAAAAGTAATTAAAAAAAAAAAAATCGAGTGGGGTATCAAATTAAAACGCTGCGCCCGCCCATTGCAGCTGTATGCTCCAATCGGCTCTCACTCGTTTCGTTCTCGCTCTAAAAAAAGTCAAGTGACGCCTCTATTTACTCGTGGAGCTCCGCCCATCATCGAATCGACGCTCGGTCGGTTCGTGCTAAAAGCAGGCAGGGGGCGGGAGGTTTGTTGATAGTTTACAAGGGGGATCTCAGGACATAACACGCTTTTCCGGCCAGAAAATCCATGATTGCCAAGGAAAATTCTTAACATTTTTTTTAAAAGTCGAGTGAGGATTCAAATTAAACGGGAAGGCGGAGCGAAGACGATGCCAGTGTCCAATCGCTGCTAGCTGCCTCCATTTTTTAAGTAAGGGGGTGGCGTTTCCGACACGACCAATCGTCGTGCGATAACGAGTCTGCGTCGGTCGCTGTCTGTTGTATGTGGGATAGGAACATAAAGATGTTAAAATAAAACATAATTTCTTATAAACATTTTTTTTTTATTTATTCATAAATAATATATTGTTATAAGGTCATCTTAAAAACTAACAAGTTTATTCATTATTATTATTATTAATATTATTATTGAGATTACATGTCTGTGATTGTTTCTTTATTCACATTTCTTCGAGGATAGACGGAGAAGTAGTCGTTGTAATGATCTATCATTTTTTCCACAGATGCAATTTCTCTATCGATTCCAACACACTGACAGGTATCTGGTCCACATCTCGTGCTATCGTCAGCCCACACGCAATTCGCATAGTGTGAACCGTTTTTGTTATCAATCAGCTTGAAAGACTCGACGGCAGCGGCGTTCTCGTATTTGTCTTTGAAATTCTTGAAATGTTGCAGTGTTGTCGGACACTTTATGCGATAACCGTTGTCGCCAAACAACAACGAGTTCAGTTTATCTTTAACGATGTTTAAGTATACCATATTCAATCGCTTCACTTGACAAACTGAAAAGCACTCGGACGGGAACACATGTTTTATAATAATTATCCCAACACCTTTATTTCTATTATTTTATTCATTGTTTTTTTATTTCATCATCTCTCTCTCTCTCTCTCTTAATTATTAGATGTGCATTTAGTACACGTTTCCATCAGAGTGGTTATATTCCGTCTTAAATAATGCACGTTCCAAGTCAACAGACCGAACAGATGCGTGGTCGATCGATTGATTTGTTCTTGGAAATCGTTCAATGTACTATTGACTTTTCCCATTGCATCGATTACATATTCAATATTTTCCAGTTGAAATTTATGAAACATTCGACTGTAGGTACTGTTTATTTTCAAAATCGATCCGCATTTGTTATGTAAATCCGAAACCCAAAAATCTAAAATTACGATATCTGCAATTACGTATGCGCTCACCAAACCACACACTGCAAACGTGAAGAATGTTCTCCACTCGGCGACACCCATTGTAACACTGAATGTTGATTACACACTTCTCTAATATTAATATCTGAAATATAAATTTTCCCCAAGGTATTTTTTTAATAAAAACGCAGTATTACGTTTAAATATATTTATTGTAAAAAAAATCAATACATTAAAAATTGCTTAAATCTAATTCCTTATGTTTATACCATGCATTTCAAAATCATCATAAACACCGGTGTCATCATAATTTCCATCATCTTCAAACCCTTCGTCGTTTTCATAATCTCCGTCGTCCGAGTCAAAGTCTTCGTCTGAATCATCTACTCTATCTTCAGATGTTTCGAAAATAATTTTAATTTTTAAATTTTCTACTATAATTGTTTCTTTTTGTGACTTTAAATCTGAACAATCAATATAGTTTGATTGCAGTAATTCGTTTGTGTTTTTGTCTCTTACAACAACTGTAATACCGGCTTCAGGAATCTCCATGTTGTTATTATTCTCAAAAGAAGCAGCAGCAGCAGCAACAGTTCTGTTCTGCTCGACTGACAACGGTGAATTGACAATTTTCAGTACCGGAGTGAGAATATGAGAGACTTTTTCAATTCTTCTTTTAAATCGATCGCGATCTCTAGCAATCTGTTCCCATATTCCCACCCGCGCCTTACGATATGCAAAATTCCAACAAACCATATAGTTAATCTTTACCTTATCGTTAAAACACACTTTTTTTTTATTCATTTTCTTAATTAAAACTACTGCTACTACTATTAATGTCAGAAAGAATTTTTTCACTACAAACTATAGGTAGTTCATAAAATAATCTTTCATAATTAATAGTATGTAATATATCTCTAGGAATAAAAAAATCGTTGCCGCTTAAGCGTAAACAATTTAGCAACTTGCACTTATCTAAATACGTAATATAATATAAATTTATGTTTTTCGAATAGTAAACGTACGAACACAATAAACTATTCACATTGTCTTTTAGTTCTAATAAACATTCCCACTGATCTTTTGATAAAATCATCGAACTGGGAGAAGTTGTCCTTTTAAATTTTAAATGTTTTATGTTCTTTAGATAGACTTCTTTAATTTCCACGTTTCCACCAATCACTGAGTAAAATCGACGATGAGCGACGTCGTTAAAGTACTTGTTAACATAGTTGCACAAGAGCATCAGCGCGCACCAATCGTTTTGATCCAGAAAAATGCTTGTTGTTTTCAAGTCTCGCAGTTCAAGCGTTGCTTGAAAGCCTTGAGAGGGCAACCAACCCACGTTGACGTATTTATTTCGTTTTGCGTCGATAAAGAAGATGTTTTGCATCAAAAGTTGCGTTCTAGAGTTCAATGCGCCCAAGTCCGACAGAGACGAAGCAAGTGTTGATACCTCAGACGCAGCACTCGTATTTTCGATTGTAAACTCTTCGTTGCACACCAGTGGAAACTCTACGATGTCTTCACCTCTCCCCTTGTCAGCATTCTCAATCGTTGCGTTGTAGTCATTAATATTAACATCGTATGAATTCATCATCATCATCGCCGCCGTCGTCGTCGTCGTCGTTGAGTCAGAGTTGTAAAACCGAAATATATTCGGAGAAGTAGTCATGTTTCAACAAAACCTTGCACACTGGTTCGCTGTCTTGCTACGAATCGTGTTATAACACATCTAATGACAGTCTGATGTTACCCTTCCCTTCTGCACCGTGTCGCCAACACTTCTGTTGAAATCCGTCTCGACAGCTGCTGCTGCTGTTGTGCTCGTCGTTTCGTTATGATCAATTGTTAAATTTCGTTGCAGTTTATGCGCAAGACTGTTAATATCTTCGCGGAAATTTATATCGACGTTCAACAGTTTCAATCGCTTCAAATACCCGTACAATTTTTCGTATAATTTTTCGAGTGCTCTTCTATCAGTAACGCTGAGCATAAACATTTTTTCATAGTAAGTATTTTTGATAAACACTTCAAAAACTATACGCCCATCGTCCAAAACGAATCGCACTTGACGCGGATCTGTTTTTAAAAATCGTATACCCTGCTTCCAAGGAGTGGGTGTTTGCTGTGCCACATTATTTTCGTCAAAGACAAATCCCCATTCTTCTAATTTTCGTTTATTTTCCGCAGAGAGAGCCAAAAAACGCCTGCTCTGATTGAACAGCTCTACGCCGAGAATTTCTTGTAAAGTGGTCGCGGTCGATCGAACGGGCACAGATCCAACGCACCATTTATCAACGCTATCATCGCTCATAACGTTGCTGAATGCACTCATTCTTGCTAAAGACTGAATTATTTAAAGTTAATGTTTTGTAATATATATGCAGCTTTTTTCTCCCTCCAGCTCATAATGTTTGGCGCGTACATAATTCAGAAACATATTTTCGCAGTTTGAGCACGTTCTTGCATGCACAATTGTTTGCAAATTTCATGTTTGCATGCGAGACTGTTTTACAGACGCTCTCATATTTTGAAGGCAGAGACAATACTTTCAACGGAGGACAGTTCAGACACTCTAAATCCACATAGACTAAATCTTCTGGCCCGTTTTCTTTTAAGAATTTTTGTTTCTCAAGTCCTTTGACGAAAATCAGCTTTGAACCTTTAAAAATCCTAGTCAAATGTTTCTTCAGTTCGCTATATTCAACGCCTACGCTGTCGCTGTCGCCATCATTCCAATCGAGACCGTTTATTTTTCGTTTATTGTAAGCATTTTGTTTTTTATATTTCGCGTCGAGTAAACGTTTTTCGTACGGCGGCCCGAACACTATTTGTTCTACACTTTCACTAAACAAATTGCAAAATGCCAATTCCTTTGCAAAGTATTCATGCCCGTTGCCCACGACGAACTGAACGTCACAAATTCCCGTTTTACAAGACATTACACAATTTTTGCGACCGTATTTTGTAAAGGGTGATAGGTGAAGAGTTTATCGTGTATAATCAAACAGTACGCTGTTGTGTTTGGGGGGAAATTTTCGTAAGCTTCGATCATCAATTTGATATCTACAACGCCCTTCTTGATGGCTTCCGGTTGTCGCGAGCAATCGAAAACAATTAGCGGTGATTTTGTTTTGAATTCGTTTTTATTCAAAAGAGGCGCGTTTTTATTTCCATAAAAATAGATTTCCTGTCCCTTGAGATACTTTTCGTATACAATGTTGAAGTCATTTTTTTCGAAATTCATAGAGAGCGGTTCGTAGGGATACGCTTCGGAATTTAAAAAGAGTTTTGCCAACCGCAGTTTACAGTGATCGAAGACGCTGCTGTCCTTTAGTTGAGTGCCGTAGCGTTTCGTTTGAAAACCCACAATGATCAGACGCGGCGTTTCGACTTGATTGGTGGTTGTCACGGTCCATACGTGTTTTGTAGACGTCGGCAGCGCAGGATATTCGTACAGATCCCACGATCTGAACACGATGTTTTTATTTTTGTTTGCCGTCTTCAAGAGTTTAATTTTCATATCGTTAGACGGTATAATATAGGGCACGTTCCACTTAATGGACGTTAATTCTATTTTGCTCGATTTTTGAATTTGTCCTTGAGCTGCTGCAGTTGTTAAAATTGCCGAATTATCGTCTCGCTTACGTATCAATATCAATTCTTGTTTACCGTTCACCATCACTCTCTTGTGATCGTGTGCGAAGCCTAAAATGTATTTCAAAGGTATGCTGACGCTAAAGTTTCCCTCCGAATCTAACAAGTCGGCATTTTTATTTGAGCTTAAATCCCAACCGCAGTTTGAAAGTGCTCTCACGTCGTCTGGACTGTGCAACACATAGCCGATCATGGTGGACGTGATGCCTACGTTTTTAGTAGAGTCAATTGGCATGCCCCACAATTCATAGCGAATTTCCTCAAACAGATGCGCTATTCCGTTGTTGATGATGCTCGAATTTTCTGCTTTTCCACCGTCTTCGTCGATCAATTTCCCGCGCACTTCGAGCACGCTGTCGTGAGGAAACGTGATGGCATCCTGATTTTGAATTGCTATGCGGATTTCATCATTAGACTTTAATTGATTGGTGTTAAACGGTTCCTGTGAGTGAACGCGAATCGAGTCTATACTTTCGTCTAGAACTATCGGAAAGTCGACGGCCAGAATGTCTTGCATTTTTTTATTTCAGTTCAAGTCCGATCGATTTTAGAAAATTTAAATTCTTTTTATTAATTTGATTTTTTTGCTTTTTCTGACTTATTTTTATTTTTTTCTGACCGAATCCTGTCTTTTTTATCACCTTCTTACTTTTCTTTATACTCGGTGCTGCTTGTGCTGTTTTTTTCGCTGTTATCGATTCAGTGGACGACGCTAGACTGGCGTAATTTGACCTTTGTTGAAGTTTATAATCTCCGTAATATATACCCATCTTACAAGCGTTTCAGATGTAAACGCACAGTGACAGGCTCGCCGTTGAAATTCACTAATCGATCGTTCTGGTCTACAATAGTAACGGTCACGTTGTCTATAACACGACGATTTATCGGCAAATAAATGACGTTTCTCGGCGTAATGGATATCTTATAGCCCGGCTCCTCTTGTGGATAGAACTGAAAGAGAGTGTGCTCGGGCTGTCCGTTTAAATAGGATCCGCTGACAATGTTACACTTCACTCTGACGGCGTTTATTTTTGAAATATGTGCATTAAAATCTGCTTTGTGTGCACTGTTTGCTTCCAGCATCGGACGTGTCATGCTGAAACCCAGCAAAGATCCCACACTACCTTCGGCGCCGATGTCTATAATCACATCGCTCTTTATTTCCGTTTTCAACGTGTTGTTGTTTGCCTTGATTCTAATTGTTCTGTTCACTTTTTTCAACTCTTCGACAAGGTAGTTGTTGATATCATTGATATCGTACGCCCCTTTCGGTATCTCGATCGTTTTCCTATTGTCAGGAAAGTCTGGATCCTGGTAGACAAATTTATTGTTGGTCTCATCAATATTTGGAATCGAGTGCCACGACTCAAACTCAATCAGTCCCAGTTGATATTCCTCGCTCTCGTCGAGCACGATCGCCGGATAGAACAGACTGCTCAACACCGATTCGGCTCCGCTCAGGGTGAACGTGAACGACATCAAGTTTCTAATAGGAAAAACAAGCAGTGATGTCCGCACAAAACTGAGTTGAATTTCTGTTTTCTCTCGTAGTTATATACTATGTTGCAACCTTTCAAATAGTGGACGGCGAGCTCTTTCGGCGGTTGCAAGTTGCCGAAACTGTCAAAGTACTGTACATTTTTACCGATTTTTCTATACGCGACCCAATGCGTCCCGGGACCGTCTCTATCATCTAAATTTACTACAGCGCTCTCGTTCTTTTTCGGTTTTTTAGGCAGCGCGTTTCTCATGTACACGCCTCTGAAGAACTTGATGCGTAATATTTTAGCATAGCGTTTGATTTCCGCATCGGTGAGCGCGTGTTTCGGTAACGTTTTTAAAAGTTTTTTGAAGCCGTTGCCGCCGGCCGGTAAGGTCTATAATAAAGACCGTAGCCTCGACGATAGGGTTTCAAGTAGAGACCGCTTCCTTTCTTGCCGAGCGCTATCGCTTCCATTGTTTCGTTGTGACGGTTCGCTTCGGAGAGTTTATCTCTGGCCGCCTTGGTGTCCATAACGGTTTTGGCGACGTTCGCAGCTCCGCCGGCCAGAGCTCCCAACGCCGACAGACCGGCAAAGAGCGGGATTAGCGGTAAAAATCCTCCCGTCTTGGGTACGGGTATCACGCGAGATTCACCATTATTTTTGATTGCAGCATTTGCATATTTGTTTACGCCCGTCGTGTTAATTGTATCCAGTTCTAGCTGTGCTCGTTTAATAAGATCGTTCTTGATGTTAGATTTTCTAGTTTTCACACTTCTTCCTCTCCTTCTCCGTATTCCGGCTGATTTTGCTTTTCTTTGCCTACTGATGCGTCTGCGTTTAACACCTGCGCCTGCGGAAGAAGCAGCAGACATTCTTTTCCTTTTTCTGCCCATGCCGAGTTTAGTTTTAATTTTCATAGCGTTTGTCGTAAGCCACGCGGCAGTTTTTTCACTTAAACTGGCGTCTTTGGCTTTGACGCGATTCCAAGCGCTCTCGAGTAGCTCTCTGTCGGCTGTGTGACGTTCTTTTAAAGCCTTTGTGTTTGCGTAAGCTATGTCGTGCTTTTTGCACGCTTCGTCCAATCGATTCACGCCCAAATCGCCTCTGTTCAAACGTTCCTTTAACTTTGTTCCGGGTCCGCAATAGCTGTAGCCGGGGATGTGTAATTCAAACGGGAGTTTGTTGATTAACGTGTTGACAAGTCCACGTCCGCTAACTTTATCACTTGTGGAACGGTAAACGATCATCTTTTATACTCAACTGCGTGTGTGTGTTCGCAATGTCCCTTTTTATTCTAAAAGTCATTTTTTCAAAAAAAAAAAAAACAAACTATACCACGTCTTTCTTGTCTATCCACGAGTTGTGACTGTTGTCGAAGCCCAACCATTTGACGTACAATCTGTTACCTTTCGTTCTCAAGACTCTCTCCACCAAATAGACATTGTTGTGATTGGGCACTTTTTGAATTTCCTCCTCGTAAAAGCCGCCCTTAATCGGTGTATTGTTTGCGTCGACTAGCTCATAAGTGCGCGGATTGGTGGTCAGTTTTACTTTAGACACAGTAAAAACTTCAGTAGTCCAGTTGGGCAGGTAGCCTTTGTCGAACAAATGTTTGTATTTACTTATGCGTACGCGATCGCCTACGTGTATTTTCTGTTTTCTCAAATCCACTCGCTTGACTGCCGAATAGACGGTTTTCAGTAATTTCTTTTCATTTTTGGCATTAACCTGTCTGGGTTTCATTTTTATCGTTCTGTGTTTGGTATTGTTATAGTCGGCTACAATGTTCGGCAACGCCGTGAGCCACTTGTAATTACCTTCGATGCTGAAGCGTTTCCACAGTCGCGCCTTCAGTGTTCTTATGAAGCGCTCGACAATGCTACTCTTTAAATTGCTAAAGCTCGAATAGTGATTGATGGAATATTTTTTCATTAAATTTTGAAAATTTGAATTGTAAAATTCCGTTCCGTTGTCAGTTTGCAGATTACGAGGTGGCTTTTTAAGTTTTTTTAGAATTTTCAACATTGCATCCGCCACCTCCTTTCCACGTTTACTTTTCAGCGGTTGCGTCCACGCATACTTGGAAAACGCATCGATTACGGTGAGAATGTATCTGTAGTTGCTGTTCACGCCGGCGTACGGAATCATTTCTGCCAAATCGGCCTGATACAAATCGTACAGACCCTTGACGAGCACACGTCTGCGGCGATAGTTCTTTCTCGCCGGCTTGTGCAGCTCGTTGACAATTCTAATTTTTTCTGCAGAGGCTTTTTGCGATAATTTGACGTTGTTGTTCTTGTTGTTGATGGCGGTGTTATTTCGCGTGCGAAGACGACCGCGTTTCATTGTAAAATATAGGATTTAAAAAAAGTTTTCTGCGTTGTATTTTCGATAGCAGCGTTGTCTTAAATGATCTCTGCGCTCTCTCTTTGACAACAGACGCTAATTTCAAGTTTGTGTTGGTTAATATAGGTTCCAATCTACTGCTGGACTCGTTGGCAAAATATTTTATAGTCGACGACGACGACGACGATAATGATGATGATGCCGATGAAGATAATGTCGTCAACGGTTGCGGTGGCGTCAATTCGTCATTATAGCTGCGTGATAGAAATCGACTGACACGCGACGTTTTTAAACTTCTATGTAAAATGTCTATTATTTCATCATCTTCGTCAGAGGCGTGGTGGAGATAGCGCGTAAAATTCAAAGCCGTCGACACGTCACCTTTTTTCTTCAACTTTTTCGCTACGCTCGAAGCCGACAGTCGTGAAAGTTTGTTAACAAAACGTCTAATTAACGGTTCTTCTTCTTCTTCTTCCGCTTCATATCGAGTTTCCATAATGCTAAGAAATCTAACCGGCGATGGTGGTGGTGGTGGTGGCGGTGGTGCTGGTTCTTGATAATCGTTGCTAATATTAAGATCATCAACATTATCATCCCCACCACGACCATTTTTTTTATTTTTTGTACCGATATTTTGCAATAAGGCTATTTTATTCTGTTGTGTATTATCATATTGAATATTCCTTTTATTTTTTCTCGTAAGTGACAAATTATTGACCTGTATAAGCTGTTTTCTTTTGTGCAATTCAACTTTAGCAGTGCGTTTTCTTAGATTAGCGTAAACTGTTCTCGCCGCACGTTCTGCGCTTATCAAGTCTTTCGTAGTTGCTATGTCAACATCTCTGCTATGTCTATTGATTGAGAACATTTCACTCGCTTAATAACGGATAGCGTAGGTATATTTCCACGCCTAGCGTAACCCTGTCTTTAATTTTTAACGCCGCCGTTCTTGCACTAGCTGAAAATTTTATGCGATCACCGGTGTGGATTCTAGTCGATTCAAGCGTCGAATACAATTTATCGTTGATGAATATATTCGCGTCCACAGGCGACGTTCTTATAGACTGTATTTCCATTCCGTCGCACTCCTCGCCGAATATATACTCTACGAATCCTTCGGTTAGAGTATAATGATTTTCGGGTGTTAATTTAGCATCGCGACTGAACAGACGAATCAAAAAATGTCCGCGATATGTTCTCAAAGAATTCTTTATCGATAGGGGTATTGTATTGTCGATAAAGTGGTTCATCAGACTTATTAATTTATTGTTTAAATATTCAATCGTGACAGCGTCCTGTTGGTCTGTCGGATCACCGACATTTGTCAGTTTTTTGCCATTAAAGTCTAAATTATTATCTACAATTTTAAAGCCGAGTGTAGAAGGGAGAACAGGAGGAGGAGGATCGTCAATTAATTTCCACTGTCGACGTCTACTGTGTCTTCCAAACTTGTCCACGGGCATGTTGAAAGCGCACTGACGATCGAGCGGTAAACAAAACTCAATTTATACAATAATGTTTGCTTCCCTCAGTTCTTCTATGATTGAAACTATTTCGTTGTGATGTGAAGTATTGCCAGCTTCTTGAGAACCGTACAACAATTTCAGTCTGTCTACCAATTCGTTCAAATTATTCCAATACACATACTCTTTCGTCTTGTTTCTGTTCAGTTTCAAAAACATCCCCTTTCCGCTTGCTGCTGCTGTTCCTGTTGTTTCAGTTTCTTTGTCATTTTTGTTTGCAAACAGAGGTGCGATTATATTTTTATATTTAAAACCCGAATTAGATTTTATTTTACCATCTGTTTTTAGATGTGCGCCTGTATATTTTAAAAGCTGCGCGTATACTGCCCTATCCTGTCCCGTATAATTTTCAGGTTTTTTCATAAAAATCAATTCATAAAGTCCTGCAGTACCGTCGACCTTGTATTTACCGACTACAAAATCGTTTTCAAGAAAACGTATTTCCTTATCTCCAATCATGTATTTGCCTGCATTTTCGTCGCCATCATTTTCTTCCTCGTCTACATATTTAACTCCGTAAACGTAGTCTTTTTGACTTGCAGGTTTTCTATTTAAATATGTTTCCGAAAGATTTGGAGTGATCGGCTTGGTGACAGTGGTAGTGGCGGTAGGTGTACTAGATGATATCGGTGCTTGAAAATCAAGTTTACGGCTCAAAGCGGTTCTTGTTGCAGTTGTCGAGGACAGTTTCCGTGGAGTTTCGTCTAATTTTAATTCTCTCTTAAGAAACTTCCGTTCTTCTTCATCTTCTTCTTGTTCTTTTTTTACACGATCAATTAGAATTTTAATAGGACCTAAGAGCGGTTTCAATTGCGTCTCTGCACATCTGCTCTGCTCAAAAACACCCGATTTTATGATATTATATTTATTTCTAACGGATTTAACGGCTCTTCTCAATCGTCGACGCAGGGAAATTTCGCTTTTATTCTTCTTCTTCATCATGTCACCGGAGCGCACGACAGAAGCACAACTGCGTAATAATTGAACGGGACGTGTATATTTATACTTGCTGTTTCACGGCTATAAATTTGTCAAAATTCACTCTGTATCGGCCTTTGCTTAGATCCGAGTCTCTATCGATTACGAAAAAATTGTACTTGTTCTCCGCCCAGCACTTGACACAGAGATTTTTAAACTCTTGAAAAGTCATATCGGTATTGACATAATCATCATAAGCATGATGCAAGTTCATGTCGTCTTGCTTGAAGAGCACAATAAAATTAGCATTGTCTCTGACGAGCTGTTTGGGTATTCTACTGTACGACTGACATAGGTAAAAACTGTCGACGCTAGCGTGTCGTCCCATGCTAAAGTATTCGCGAATGTTGCTCTGACTTTCACACGCTACATCGTCGAAAATAAAAATTGAATTCGGCTTTGCCTCGTTCGGATGCATTATTGTTTCACTGTCGGTAAAGGTGTAATAGCCCATTCCACTGACGCCGCTCAAGATCTCTGCAAGCAGTCGATATTTCTCCTGTTGCAGAGATTTCGAGTATACGTATACATTTTCAAACTTGAGCCCGTTCTCGTCAATCAGCAGAGAAACCATTACGTTAGTCTTTCCGCAATTTGACGGGCCCACAATAATGCATCTTATGGTGTCGGGAAGTAAAATCCCGTGTTTTTTTTTAATTATTGAATTTTCACTTTTTTGATCTAGATTTAGTATTTCAATTTTGATGGGCTGCTGTACCAATTTCATTTTGATACAGCTCTCAAGCACGTTTCAAAAGCAACTGAGTGAACAAAATGGTTTATTTACTTTATGTACTTTATTACTACTACAATTATAGTCTACATACGCTAAGTCGGTATAACATTGAACTTTTAATCCAAAGAATCAGGGTTCAAATCTCTGTGTGGGCTTTCTTTTCTTTTATTTTTTTTAATCAATCTGAAATTTAAAAAACAATAAAAACAGAACAAACTTTTAGAAATAAAAAATTTATTAAATTTTTAATTGTTTTTAATAAAGTGTATATATTTAAAAACTGGAATTTAAAATATAGGTTTTAGCATATAAAATATAAATTTAAAACTAAATTTTATAATGACTCCAGGGCAGAGTATCATGCGTTCCCGGAATGAGAAAGCGCTTGTCATCGTGTGCACTTAAACCAATCTTATTTATTTCTTGAGTGTAAACCTCATGCTTGATTGATCTAAACACACACATGCTGCACATGAGATTCTTTTTACTTTTTAAACAGCGTAAATAGTCATGAAACTTCAATGTGGCAACAACGTCTTTTTTAACTCCTTTGCTTTTTTTAAAACAACTTCCCCTTGCGTCTTCATCATAATCACACGTCAAATGATCGCAGCATTTAGAGTTGCTGTTATTATTGCAAGTTTTGTCTGTCAGATAAGCGTACAGTTTCGAGCGCAGTCCAACGAATTTTATAATGTTATCAGTGACTTCGAACTTGAACTTTCCCAACACTTTTTTATTCACCAACGGCAGTTCGTACGGATTGTTGATTGGGAAGTTAGACGTGTCGAATCGTTCGTGAACATCGTCCCTGATATCATCGTAAAAGTCGTCTGTGCACACTTCGAATATAAAAGAATCTGTGTCGCTATAACAGAGGCGTACGTTGTTGTCATATTTAGGTTTCATGTATGAATATAAAAAGTCGTACATAATTGTTTTGGAAACATCGAGAACAGCGAGACCAATGTAGTTTGGCTTGTCGTACTTGACGGTGAGACGTTTTAGCTGTACAGCGACAAAATTCTCATTGAACACGCTGATCGAATGAAAATTTGGTCGACTGATCAACGTTTCTGCGTCCAAGTTTTTACCTTTATTTTTCCAATCGCCTATTAATTTAACATCTAAACGCTTCTCCACACTCTCAACACTCTTACCAAAGATAGAATTATTGAACAGTTTATACAAATCCTTTTCAAAATCCGAGGTGGCCAGTTTGCGTAAGTCTGTGTTGGCGTCAATGTATGGCTTAAGAAAATCATTCTGCTTAAAAGTTAACACGCGGTGTATTTTTGTAAGGCGTAAGCCGTGCTGTACACACTGTTGTAAGTTTCGATAGTGCAAAATGTATTTGTGTTTGTCTGCTACGGTGGCTAAAAGTTTAGTCTGTTTCGATTTGGATAGAATCGGCACTTCTTGCTGTGCGCAAAACGGTAAGTCTTTGTGTAAGTCGTGTAAGTCGGTCGGATATTGTAAGTCCACTTCCAAAAAACAACCCTCGTCTGCATCGGAAGCTATACTTTTAAAGTCAAAATCGACAATTTCGTTTTCGGGCAGCCATTTAAAACCACCGTAAGGCATTGCTTGTGATAAACTCCATCCATATTGGTTATTACAATCTAAGTACACTATATATGTCGATGGCTTGTTTTTATCATAGTCGCGCATGTATTTGTGGTTGGCTTCGCTGTAGCGTTTAGAGCATTGACTAATGCCACCTCTCAATGCGCGTCTAATAAAGTGTAACATGTCTATGTCAGTTAAGAGTTCAAGTTGTACGTTGGTAAATTTTAACATACAATCCCAACTAAGCCCGGGTGTGGTGAAGTAGTGAGCCGGGTCGAGATCGTAATGTGTTTTTGTCGTGTGTCTAAATTTTTCAAAAGCGTCCGCCAATATCATCACGTCAGTCTTTAAGTATATGTCACTGTAGTCACCGAGCGTGTTGCAATTGAAACAGCGCCAAACGTTAAGAGCGTGCGTGTAGTCTTTTTTACTAACCTCGCTGCTGCTGTTTCGCTTAAGTTTGCTCGCAAATACTTTAATGTCTGGGAAGTTAGTCTCGGTAAGTTTTACCAGTGAATCAACATATTCATATGGAAAAAAACCTTTCCGTCTGAGCAGTTTGAACTGTTTGCTGTCGCTGAAAAGTCTTTTCATCTCCACACAGTCGTCGTCGGTCAGAGTCTTTGCAATTTTGTCTAGACCGCACGATAGAAATCTAAAAGAATCCAAAAATCTCAACTCTACATACTTTTTTTTGTTGTCGTTGTCACAGTCATCGGCGCCACACCGGTCATAGTCGCCATTGTTCTCATCGTCCTCCTCTTCGTTTATTGGAATTTTGACTGACATTGATATATACTTTTCTTTGTTGAGTGGGATTACGCTAATTTTATTGTATTTTTCAGCTAATTTAATAATAAACAAATGCACGTCGTAGTCTAAGTTGTGGAAAAATATTGGTATAAACTTGGGAAGCTTGTAATTAATATTGCAAGCGTTGTGAGCCAATCCATTCGGCTCGCCTGTCAAGTGGTCGTGATCCAAAACCACTTTTTTGTTATAAATGTCATGTTCGGTGAATTTGTCACCGCATATACTGCAGACAGTAGCCGAATAGATTCGCCGACGCTCGTCAGCTTCCAGTCGACGCATTGGCACGATCGTATGTGTGATTTTCGCCAACCGTTTGACGTCGGCAACAAGCAGATCAATAAAGTTGTCGATGCAATCTGCGCCTCTAACGAAACGATACGTGGACAATGCGTCGTCGTAGGAACACTTGACGTAATAACCAAAACTGTAAGGTGTGTGTTTCTGCAACGCCTGAACGTATGATTTAGAAGAATCTGGCGTGCAACCAAGAATCGGCTGAAGGTAACTTTCTGAATCAGCATAAATTACAAATGGAACAGTCATCTTTCTCTCTTGATTTTTAAATTTTACCATGTTACCAGGCGCTTGTCTACCCAAGCGATCCGTCACAATGTCAGCGGTTGGCAAAGACACACACACCTTACCACAGTCCTGTTCCTGATGCCTCTGCAGTTTAAACTCATTAGCGAATGAAACCAAACACCCATCGCATAAATAAATTCGTCCATGGTGCGCAGTCAACTGACTGCGCACCAGTCGCGATAGGTGTTTGATCCATGCGTAATGAGTTTTGCCTTCACCATTGCACAAGTACAACAAATTCACATGGTTACACTTTCTTTTGCTCGTCACATACAAAACAATTACGTCGTCTTTTTCGTTTAAAGCATACACATTAACACTAATATTATTGTTTTGACTCTCAAACTTTGACACGTCTTTGATTTTAACTGGAAATGTTATGTTTTTAAAATTTAACACTTTGCTGTAATGAACGTACGAAGTGGGACGTTGTGGATGCGTTTTTTCAGGGTACAGAGCACTCATAATCGACCACGCGAAACATGCTTGATCGTTGTTCATAACATTAATGATAGCGTGTTTGTCGAGGATCTTTTTCGGTAGTTCTATGTAATTTGACGCACGCAGCGGATTGTACTTCATGATGTTTAATTCTATATAGCGTATTCGCCGCAGCGCCCAGCCGCTCTGCACCTCTTGGAACTCTTCGGTTTTTCTTTTAATTTTAACCGCCATTTCGTCATATGCAACATTTGGATCGCTTCCCCGAGTTAAAGATGTGCTTTTTGTGTTGAATGATTTCAATTCAGTCACGGTCTCGTCGTCATCATCATTGTCGTCGTCGTCGTTGTTGTTGTCTCCCTTTATCTTATAAAAGTCTGCAAACAGTTCTAAGTTAAACTTTAGCGCAACAAACCGTTCCAATGCATGCATTAACAAATCAAGCACATCGGGTTTACTAGATTGTAAAAACAGCGCCACGTCTAAATTGGAATGGTCTGTGTTGTTCAATTTGTAAGAACAGATTCGCTTTTGAAAAGCTGATTTACACAATTCTATGTTGTCGCGTAAACCTATGAACATATTTTCTTTGTGCAAATAGCTGTTTCTGTGTCCTGTCAAACGCGTCGAATCGACTAGGACACCGCAAACTTCACATAGTATCTCGGTTCTGGCTCGTTTAGGTTTTTGTTGTTGTTGCTCTGCATTATTGCTTGTGTTGTCCTTGTCATCAACATCATCGTCCTCATTGGCACGTTTCTTGTTTGAAGTTGACGCTTCAGCATTCATCGTAACATTACACTGTGGGTCTGTTAAAGCAACCCTTTTTATTATATTATGTACTGTAGTTAAATGACGTTTCATACTGTCCACTCTGTTAAAATATTCTCCGCACACTATACACTCTACACTTATTGTTTTATTGTGAATTTTCACATGTCTTTGTCTTATGTCTCGTGATGTAAACGATTTGTTGCAAACCTCACACAAAAACATGTTGTTAGTTTTAATAAAAAACAAAGATTAGATTACATTAATGTTTATTTTCATAAATATTGTTTTGAAAATTTTTTTATTGTACTTGAAAAAAGTCTACATCTATAGGCGAAACGTCATACATTAATAAATATAATAAAAGCACAACCTGCGATTTTTCTTATTATTAGCTTACATTAATTTTTGTTTTTTTTTCTCGGGTATCTTGTCATCTTCTTCTATGTCTTCTTCTGACTCGTTACTTGGTTTACCATCCTGCTTGTGTTCTTCATCTGTATCACTATCATCGTCTTCTATAAAATTTATGATGGCAGTAGTATTTTTATACTGCCCAATTGTTTTTTGTCCTTTATAAACAATAGAGACATTTTTCAGTTCTATAAGTTCCCTTCGTTCTTTTTTTTCTAGTTTTTGAAAACGAGCCGGTAAAAAAAACACGCCGGGTTCTGTTTTCAGAGAAATCGCAATTTTACTCCCAAACTTCGTAGAAATCTCTTCTATTTTATTTATTTTGTAAGGTATATTTTCTTTTAATTCGCTCATTTTTCTAAATTTTCTATCAGTCGCAGTTTCACAATTGCCAATTTTGTTGAACTTCGACATCTGCAACAATAAGATTAATAAAAAAAAAGCACCACAACGTGTGTGTATGTGAGATTTATATATTATAACGTTTACATAAAAAATATATATATACTATATTTACCTTGAATGCAGTCTCAAAATTAACTTCTTTAGTAATCGTTAAATAATTAAAACAATACTTCTGACTGTGCAGAAAATTAGACTTATAAATTTCGCTGTTATATATCTGTTTCTCCTTTGGTGTTTGCACAAAAAATTTACCCAAAACTTGTTTGAAGTAAAAATTTACACTTTTCGCTAGTGCGTTGTTGTTGCTGTTGGTTGAAACTGACACTTCGATATATTTAGCAGTCGATGGTACAATAGTCAGTTATTCTTCGATTATCTGACTTTGTATTGTTTGCAGCAAATTAACAACACAAATATTATTAATTTTTAGATTAATAAACAAAAAATTATTATTATGAAACTCTATTTGGCTTATTTCACAATTATTTAAGTCGCAATTTAAAATTTCAACATTGACAAAAATTGTAACGAGACCAAACTGTTTTAAATTTGTTAGTGACAGATAAGCCATGTATGAAATACACTGGAAGACTTATGCTTTGACTTTGCGTTCTAGTCTCTTATATACAAAACAAGAACGTGGAGGGGAACAAATAGTGCGTGCTTCGATTGCAGACTTTGTTCATGACCAAGGAAGTATATTATGCTTGAAGACATATAATATTGCTTGTGTATGGAAAATTAATAATTTGTAAATAGAAATTTGCAGTAAAAATATTTATGGTTACTAAATGTCTTTGAAACATACAAATTCTTAATGTCTAAGGAAGTATAATATTATACTTTAAGACGTAATAATATTGCTTTTGCATGAAAAATTAATAATTTGTACATACTCATTTGCAGTTAAACATAATTACATTCACAATGTGTACAATTTATAGTTATTAATAAATGTCTTTGAAACATACAAATTCTTAACGTCTAAGGAAGTATAATATTATACTTTAAGACGTAATAATATTGCTTTTGTATGAAAAAAAAATTTGTACATACATTTGCAGTTAAACATAATTGCATTCACAACAATTATAGTTACCAATAAATGTCTTTGAAACATACAAATCTTAACGTCTAAGGAAGTATAATATTATACTTTAAGACGTAATAATATTGCTTTTGTATGAAAAAATTAATAATTTGTACATATTCATTTGCAGTTAAACATAATTACATTCACAATGTGTACAATTTATAGTTACTAATAAATGTCTTTGAAACATACAAATTCTTAACGTCTAAGGAAGTATAATATTATACTTTAAGACGTAATAATATTGCTTTTGTATGAAATGTACATATTCATTTGCAGTTAAACATAATTACATTCACAATGTGTACAATTTATAGTTACTAATAAATGTCTTTGAAACATACAAATTCTTAACGTCTAAGGAAGTATAATATTATACTTTAAGACGTAATAATATTGCTTTTGTATGAAAAATTAATAATTTGTACATATTATTTGCAGTTAAACATAATTGCATTCGCACAGCTGCTTTAAAGACACGTACTCTTGCTACGTGAAGCTATTTATAATGTAAGTAAGTAAGTACAATGTAGATACAATGTGTTGTGATACATTTCGGTTTGTGTTTTAGATATCTATCTGTTGACATATCAACATTTTTTTAAGGTCCACAGCTTCCTGTAAACATGCTTTATCCAATGGCGGAAACCGCGTCAAAATCGGTTGGGTAGTTTGCGAGAAAAAAAATATCATACTAACTCCCAATACATACATAAGATATTCTCATATATATGTGAGTTCAATACACACCTAAGAGCAAAATAATATTTGTGCCATATACTTTAAAAGTAATTTTAAAAGTTATAATATCATTGAATTATTCATTCTTACCATAATAAAAAGAAAAAACTCAGCAATCAAAATAATATATACTAGCTATTTCTTTCTATTATATTTTATGCGTTTATATTATTATTGCGTCGTTTTTGCTTGAATAAAAGAAAATATTGTTGTCAATGAATATTACATTAATAGGTGATAATAATAATAATTATTCATTAACCAACACCCCTTCTTCGCGTATTGTTGATGTATAAAAAAAATGCGAGAAATTTTTTCTTCGTAGAACGTCTGTTGTTGTTGACGACCTCCCATAACGTCAAAATTGAAGGTAATTGTTATTAATTTATAGTATAAAAATAGATACATGTCCGTGTGTGTGTGAATTAAGACATATTTTTTTGGTAATTTCAATGTTTCATTATTTTTTCTCAATATAAAATAATAATTAGGAAAAAAGTAACTCTCTTTTTTTTTCATCGACTGTGTATACTCTTGGCTAGGAACGGCCGGTCGGTCAATCGTTGCTATGTGAGGCCGCAGTCATCATGCAGTAGACGTTATGTTCGCGACAGAAAATTAAAATATTATAACGTATTTTGTTTAAGAATCTACCAAAAAATATTTTTTAATTATTATTTTTGTTTTCTTTTCAACCCTCTAAGCAAACTAAGGTTCTAAAATTGAAAAAAAGTTTGCTTAAAATTAATGTGTTTGTGCGTGATTATACATTAGTTTTAATTATTAAATATTTTGTTTTTTTACTTTTTATTTAATTTTGTGTGATGATACTAATAAATTTATTGTGGCATAATCTAATAACTAGATGAAACACGAGTAAATATACAGTGTGGCGCAAAATCATTAAGGTAACTATTTTATTTTTTATTTGAAGATTGAATTTTTGTTTTTTGAATATTTTCCAAGAGTGCTTATGTGTTCAATATTTAACGATAAAGAATAGTGCCCATAAAAATTTTCAATATGCTGAAAAATAATTTTGGAACAAAACATTTTTTTGCGAATTTTTACTTTTTAATGACACTTAAGAAAACTCAATTTCGAAATGTGGTGGAAGCGACGGGTCGAAATGTGGTGGACGCAACGGGTCGAATTTTATAAAATGGTTATATCTCGTCTATTTTTAAAGATTTCGCGTTTTTTCTAAGGAGACGTTTTGTTCACGGTGAGATGAGCCGTGGTTGTTGTCTATTAAAATTAACAAAAATTCAATTTGAAAAAAAAATGTATTTATTTTTTTTATATCAATGTATAGAGCATCTCAAGTAGATTCATCACCGCCTGCTCGCCCCCTTGTAAACTATCAACAAACCTCCCGCCCCCTGCCTGCTTTTAGCACGAACCGACCGAGCGTCGATTCGATGATGGGCGGAGCTCCACGAGTAAATAGAGGCGTCACTTGACTTTTTTTAGAGCGAGAACGAAACGAGTGAGAGCCGATTGGAGCATACAGCTGCAATGGGCGGGCGCAGCGTTTTAATTTGATACCCCACTCGATTTTTTTTTTTTTAATTACTTTTTGTTTATTTATTAATGGCGCCCATAGTGACGTCACTCCAAAATGGCGACGCTGTGGCTGTGGCTGGTGTTTAAATCTCACAAATTATCTACTTCTGTGATAGTATTGGTGTTATATTACCACCATTATTTCCGTCGCGCTTTTGCTTTACACTCTCGATCGAACTCACTCTTTATATCCAGAACAATCAAAATATGGATGTTGTATCTTTTTGATAAAACTTATTTTAGCGGTAGGCAGGTGTCAAATTCGATTGAATATTATGATAAAAAGCGTATTAGACGTTGTGGAGGAGGAGTTAGCAGGCCCGTAACGACGCCGGTGCAGGCGGTGCACCGGGGCCCCCAGCTATTAAGGCCCCTCATGACAAAAAACCTTCACCTCAAAATTAAGCATCTATTTCAAGATAAAAATTTGCACCTTTTTTAGAAGTCAATTTTGACGTGATAACGTCTTATAAATTGATGAAACACCAGCTGCACGCACGAAAAAGTGTAACGCCGTAACGTTCCGCCTGACCCTGTGCGTGCAAGCGAGAGCGCAGTATAAGCGATAGAGAAGCACGATCGGCCCAAGTTTGACAGCTAGTAAAATTTAGGTTATGTATTATTAAATATGATATTCGAGCGGAATACGTTATCACGTAAAACTATCGTCCGTAAACCGACTTTCCAGACAACCAATTTTTTTTTTTAACAGGAAGGGCCCCCGACAGTTTTTGCACTGGGGTCTTGAGCCCTGGCGGTGACAGTAAAAATTAAACGAATTTATATTTTAATTTATTTAAATTTGAACATTATTATGCTAGCATGCCTAATTAAATTTCCTTACTTATAAAACAAAGGTAACGTTCCCTGATAGACAGATACAAAGTTATATTGTTTTCTAATAAAAGACGAACGATTTTATTTACTAAAAGTCGTTTATTTTGTGTTCTTTTGTTATATCTATCTGCACAGAAGATGTAAAAAAAAGACAAACAACAGCGTTATAGTTCTAATACACGTTACAAAATGAAAAATCGTCGTAGACGCTATAGATATGTACTTTGGAAAAAAATAAAAAAAAGAAGGCACAACGAGAAAAGAAGAGAGTATAAACGTTTTAAAGAAAACAATGTAATTTACCCCTTAAATGAAATTTCTTATCTAACAACACTAGGGTTGACCAATCGTTACGATAAAGAACTTGCTTCAATTTTATTTTTCCAATTTTCTAATAAGTGAAATCTTAGTTTATGCGTTTCATTTTTCACAAAACTGGCAAAACATAGTATTTTTTTAATTTGGAAAAATACATTTGTTTTAATTATAAAAAATGTTCCCATTTCGAATCCTACACGACAAAAAATCGATCCTATAGAATACTAAAAAGTAACCACAAAAAGAAAAACAAAAAAACCGGAATTCGCGTTTTGGTATTTTGTGTGGTTATATTTTTAAGTTTTCCGTGCAAAAAGAACCACTTATTTAGTGTTCAGTGTCGTAGCACAATATTTCATCCGCATTTAAAATATTTATTGAGCCTGCATGTGGTGGAAGAGCAGAACTGATATGGTGGAAGAACGGGTATGCCAGTTTAACTTAATTCTAGAGAAAGGTGTTTGCTTTTTGGTGTTTTGTGGTTACTAGAGATGGGGAAAACGAATCTTTTTAGTGATTTGCATCTTTGCACAGGTTCCGACGCTTTTAAAGGCTCAAAAAGATCTGAGTTCAGAATATGTTAACTCAAAAGTACTCCGTCGGGAGTTCCTGCTTGATGTTCCTGCAACGGTTATCCATTATTGTTAACTGATAAACAGGACACGCCGTTTTGTTTAAAAAATATAATTAATTATACATTTGAAATAAAATTTGAAAATAATTGAAATTGTTTGTACTTATAAATTTTATTTCCAATGCATACGAAAAGACAGCGAACTATGCTGAACTATTAATATTTCGAGTGAAAGATTTTGAAATAAAATAAATTACAATTCTAGTGGTTTCATAAATAGTTAAATTAAATAATAGTTAGGGCTGTACAAAATATATACCTACACCACAATATTCAATATTGAAACTTAAATACCCAACCCTAATGGTTATTTTTTTAGTATTTAGTGTCTTTACACTAAAGATTCCATCCATTTTTAAGGAAGTATTGTTCATTATCCCAGCCCTATTATTTCCTGCAACATTTTCTTTTACATGTTGTCTCAGAGAACGTCAGATTGAGTTCTTAGCTCTTTTGTAATCGATCCTATTCTTAATCGAGATTATTCTTCGTCGATACTATTCATTATTGAAGCTGTATGACGCATGCTTTCGCATGTCGATTTTGACACAAATCTTATTTGAATCTTTGATTAACGTCTGATTAGAACTCTTCACTAAATAAAATTATCGACCAATTTTTCGGACAATATTTTAACAAAAAAAAATATATAATTAATACATTAACGTTTCGATCCGGATTTGGATCTTCTTCAGAACGGATCTAAAAATATAAAAAAATAATTAATATTTAGTATCTATCTATTTTTAATGAAATTTGTGAAAGATTTTTTTTAATATTGAAATATTGAAAAAATAATAATAATAATTTTTTCAATATTTCAATATTAAAAAAAATCTTTCAAAATTTCATTAAAAATAGATAGATATTAAATATTAATTATTTTTTTATATTTTAGATCCGCTCTGAAGAAGATCCAAATCCGGATGGTAACGTTAATGTATTAATTATATATTTTTTTTGTCTGAAAAATTGGTCGATAATTTTATTTATTGAAATCTTATTTGAACTCAATCTGCAGCCGAAAAAAAAGCTCAATACTTTTAAAATCGATCCATTCTCTCTTGTGCTGGTACAAACAGACAGAGACGGAACTCTGGAAGTACTTTTTCTCGTAGAGATAGGTATTATAGAAAATGTACTGAGATTTTGATAAGTAAATGTATTGGTGAGCAGAGATTCGAACCCAATAAGCTATAATCTGAAATTTTTAAAGCTTATAATATAATTGTTGTCAAGTAAAAACGTATTTTCAGAAATAAATAAGTATATTTGTTACCGTAAAAACCCGTTTTCAGTTAGAACGCGTATTTACTAGTTAAAACTAGTTTTCACTAAACGCCGTCGTTAAAACTAGAATTTACTGTTGGTAAAAATGAATATCAGTTAAAACTAGTTTTAACTAGTCAAAACGCGTTTTAACGGCACCAAGCAGTTAAAACTGATTCCACAAAGTTTAGAGGTCGCGTAATGTGATATAAATCAAGGGACGCGATGGAAAGAGGCATTATTAACAAGGATATTACAGATTGATCAACATGAAAAAAAAGAAAATCACTATAAAACTTTAATTAAAATTGTCAATATGGCTGTTTGATCTTCATAAAGAAAAATGTTCTTTTACTGTGTTATGTTACTAACTTTAAATATTGTTTGGGATGTTTCAATTCGTAAATATTTAAATAGGTAAATATTGTATAATATGTTATCATATAAATTGTTTCTTTTTCAAATGACTAAGAGGAGTACTAATTGTTTTTGTTCGCTATTAATGTCTTTCTTAAATGTGTAAGACTTTAATAAAACTTTAATAAAAGTTGCCAATATGGATGTTTGATCTCCATAAGGAAGAATGATATTTTTATATTACTAATTAATATCAACGTTTTTAGATGTTACTATTCACAAATGTTCTCAATAAATATTTAAAAAAATAACATGTAATAATGTTTATATTTTAATCAAGGCTTGATTCTATTAAATCAATTCTCTAAAACACAATTTTCTAGTTACTACTAGTTTTGTCTAACGCTCCAGTTAAAACTAGTTTTACCTAAAAATCAATCTTCTAAATCAGTAAATTCTAGTTGTTACTAGGAAATTCTAGTTTTAACGAGGGCGTTTAGTGAAAACTAGTTTTAACTAGTAAATACGCGTTCTAACTAAAAACGGGTTTTAACGGTAACATATTGATTCAAAAAAGTATTTTGCTATACAATATGACCTTTATGAAAAATTCGGTGTAAATATTTTTCTGTCACCGTTTTTTTTTCAAGAAAGTTATGTTATGCCAAAGTTACATAACATGATGAATATTATTTGATATTGTTATTTAATAACTTAGTAGCGTATATATACCTACAAATTCTATGGAGACAGATGAAATATTGAGACATATATTTTTTTCAAAAGTAACGTATAAAAACAGCAATAAAAATGACAATAAATATTCAATTCTTATCTTAGAAATAAAATATGTTTATCTTTGTTCAATTTGGATAGGGCTTTCTGAAAAAAGAATTGCTGTCTTGTCAGTATACATAAATAAATGGTAAATTGATATAAAGTTTGTAATTTTTTAAGATCACCAAAAGCTAAGGATACATAGGTCTAGCGCTAAATCATATTTTTAATTTTTCAATAATAATTAGTGAATTCACAATGCAATTACGCTCACGAAATACATCTTGATTCCACAAGTGTTTCGCTTTACATGGAACACTAATAATGAAAAAAAGAAATAAATTAACCACAAATGGGATGTCATAATAAAAACTAGAGCTGTTTAAGGGGTTAGGCCACTTTGGCGCTCGGAAAAATATAGGTATAAAAAGAAACTTTTTGTGGTGCAGCGGTTAAATATATAAAGTTATCCTAATTTTACACATATATATAGTAGATTTATGAACAATTTGTAATATTGAGAATTAAAAAAAGAATAAAAAAATGGCCGAGATATGAGCCGATAAGTAGAACCCTCTTTTAAAAATCTTTACTGATGGTGTACACGATTTCTCTATTAGACATTGTCAGAACTATAACAAAAAGTTTTTCCTTATTGAAAAGGAAAATAGCTACAATGTGACGTAGGATAAACATTTTCAATTTTTTTTTGTAGAAATAACAGTTGTTTTTAAAATTTTGAGTTTGAAAAATGTATATCTTTTGAACATGGTACCCAATCAAAATAATCCTACGTCACATTGTAGATAATTTTATGAAAAATAAAAGTTGTTTTTAATCAAGTCAGTTGAGTAGATCTTGTGATATCGTGTACATCGGTTTGAAAAATGATAGTTTTGAGAAAAAAGCAAAAGAAAAAACTAACTGATTGAATGCACTATGACTAAGGCAAACTAGTTATTGTTATAACTTCCTTAATAGTTAGACTTTTGGAATAGTTAAGTGCTTAAAATATTCTCAAAGGTATAAACAATTCATGGATACCCAAAAGAAAAACGATTTTTTGAAAACCTCAGGTGGAGTAACCCCTTAAAGATACTTAGATCTACAGCCGGAATGGGGCACGTTTGGTGAAGACTTAATTGGAGATGTTTAAAAAAATGAACACTACACACTTAAGTAATGACACTTGTTTACGCAAAAATCACATTTAAATGTTATAAATTGACATTAACCACAAACCATCAACAAACCGCACGTTCCGATTTTGGCAGAAAATTACTCCCGATGATGCTAACATAAACAGAAAAACATCCATTGATTAAGTGTTTTGAAGTGACCTCTTTAGTATTCGTTGACTCTACAATATATATCCTTTCTGGTAAAAGTATAAACACAAAAAAAAACTTTTCTTATTTGAAACTTCAGCAACGTAAATGTTTCATTTCGACTTTGAAAACAGTTTTCATCGATTCATTTTGCCAATAGGTAAAACAATAAAATTAATTCTGTGAACAGCGAAATTGCATTTGTTTCTGATAAAACAAATAGCTGCTGTTATTCAATTGTTTTACAATACCTGGTTCGCTAAAGTTGTTCTGTTAGGTACATTCGTACATATTTAATAATCAGAATAATTGTTCTGCTTTCATTTCTATTTATAACTTTGAAAGCATTATTTGAAGTTACTCGTTCCTTACGACATACTATAGTCTGGATCACATCTAAGTTGCTCTAATAGCTACGTTCCAGCCTCTCTGCGAACGGTAATATTATCTGATAAAACTATACGGGATACAAGGATGAAATATTAAAACAGTTTTTATTCACTGCAACATTCTTTATTGGTCAACGTTTTGGCAATATTTCTTGCCTTCTTCAGAACCTTAAAACTCTTTAATGAAAAGTCACACATTTAAAAAGTTTATGACCTTTAATTTTAAAAATTTGTGACTTTTCACTAAAGAATTTTAAGGTCCTGAAGAAGACAAGGAATATTGCCGAAACGTTGACCAATAAATAATGTTCTAGAATCTAGTGAATAAAAATTGTTTTAATTATTTTAGCGTTGTATCATACCACAATATCAAGGTGTCTTGTTTTATTTTGGCAATATTATCGCGTTCCGACTGAGATATGGACGGTTATCGGATCGTCTTCTAAGCGTTCCAACCAAATCTCTGACAGTTTGGTGCGCCCAAAAAAAAACTTTGCCTCTCGTCTTCGTCGCCGTCACTTCTTACGTCAGTCGGTGTACCTGTGCATATGTGTGGGTAGAAATTGTAGTACAAATGCCTGACCTTGCATAGAAAACGTCATAAGGATGGTTTATAATCACACTTTAATATTTAGAGACACGTCATACACTGGGGTAATGTCGTTTGTCTCCGTCATGTTCATTCATTAAACACTATAGTACCTACCTTATACCAGACACACTGTATAATACAGAACTATCCTATATCAAAGTACATGTGGATACTATATTATGTAACCATGTAAATTAGTAGCAAATATATCACAACGTTTATTACTAGCCGTTACCCGCGTCAGCGCACGCGTTAACAGAAGTTTTATTTTATTTCTTATATATCAAATATTAATATTAGTTATGTTGAAAAGAGGAGCCCATTTTTTTAAAACTAGATGTGCTTTCATCAGTTAAAGTTTGTCGGTGAACTAACACATCACTGTGAAAAAAATGAAGCGCTATTTGCGTGCTTGTCATTCTTTCCCGCTGAGATGAGTGAACCGATTTCAATAAAATTTTGGATATACATGATATACTTAAACTATTTTATCTGTTACTATTACTTGCAACTATTACATTAATTAAATAATAGTATATTGTGCAACTAGTGCGGCAAGTTGTCGATTGGCCACGAAAGCGCTGGAGGGGGCAATCGACAATGCCGCACGAGTTGCACATACTATTTTTTATTACGAATTAAATTAAAATTAAAATTTTATTACGATTAAAAAAATAAATTAGAGGTAATAAAAATTAAAATTAAATCATTAAAAAGCTGAAAATTCAGTTAAAATTGTTATTGTATTGGTAACTATGGTAACTCTGAATTTGCATGCGGCAAACAATAATTTCAGTGCGACAAATAAAGTTTCCGCACGCAAATGAAAATAGCTACTTTTCAACCGTAACAGCGTGCGTAAACATACCACTTTTCCCGCATGAGTAATAAAAAATATATTATTTCTGGATATAATTTATTAATACAATTGATTAAAAACAACATTAAAAGCCCCGTGAAGTAGCCACGACGGTACGCCACTCAGTTCTTTTTTACCCGACTACGGCGAAGCAAAAGGAAGGGTTATGAGTTTAGCAGTCTATGTATGCATGTTTGTATTTACGGATGTTCCACCGTAGCGCCTAAACTATTCATCCGATTTTGATGGTGTCAATCGATTCGTTATTATGGCCCGGGTAACATAGGCTACATTTATTTGTGAATTTTGGTCCCAGAGGGGAGCAAATTGAAAACAAAACAAACGAAAAAATAATTTAAATAAAAAATAAGTTCAAAAACTAAAACCCGACTACTGAAGAGTATGGAACAAGAAAATGTCTGAGGATAGCCGTGGTCGTATGCCATCTCATATATATATGAGAGTCCTCTAGATGTATATCGGATGTATACATTGCCCTAGAATTACTTATGATCGCTTACTACTGTAAAAATGTAATGTTTTGTTAGGGTAGGTGGCATATGACCACGGCTATCCTCAGATGAGAATATTTTCTTGTTTCATACTTTTCAGTAGTCGGGTTTTAATTTTTTCTAAGTTGATTAGCTCTGTGTTTGCTACTTACATAATATGACAGTTACAAGTGTATGCTGAAGAATTGATTTAGACAAATCATAGTTCCGAACCGAACTGACGTGATTAAGCCGCCGCGTATAGTACGGTCTGCGTTTGAAGGACAGCGAGCACTATTTTTGAAGGGTGTAGTGGGCTTAAAACGGGACTGACGTGTAGTTACAAAGCTTCTTGTAGATTATACTACGGCCCTTTGTTGATGGCACTTAGTTATCGTATAAGACAAAACTTCCTTATATATTTCGAAAATTGTTCAAGATAATAATAATAAACACTTTGTCTTCATTCCTCGATCGAAAGTGCATACTTTCGGCATCAATTGTAAGGCAGAAAGTTTAACATTAACTCCTTGGTGGGATTGCACGCGCTGATGCGGGAAGTTTGTACGATCGGGCGATAGTAAAGCAAAAACTACAAATCAACTTGTTGTTTAGATGTCGTTTCGCCATAGCAACCCTATTACTTTTTAGGTAATAGTTGCGAACAGCTGACATTCGTGTTTTTACGTATAACCTCAAAGCTGCTTGCTTGGCATTTATTTATCTGTGTTTTATGTAATTAATACGTAATTAATTAATGTATTCAATAAGCGTCCTACTTACGACCGAGGTATGAAGAAAAAGATAATTTAAAAAAACTAAAAAACACGCTTTATATCGAACTAAAAAGGGAAAAATATTTTTTTTAAAATAAGCTTAAAACAATAATGAATAAAAAATACTAGTATTATTGTGAAAAAAGCGTGGGGCGCTTTGTTCCACATTTTCGTACATCGAGCACCCCGCGCTTTTTTCACAATAATATACTAGTATTTTTTATTCATTATTGTTTTAAGTTTATTTAAAAAAAAAATATTTTTTACTTTTTAGTTCGATATAATGCCCGGTTTACATTATTCCAGTCCAGCGATCCAGTCCAGTGCTGGACTGGATTCGTTGTCTACATAATTCCAGTCATTTAGAAGCCGTTTTCATTGTGAACACTACAGTGACAATGATTTCAAAAAGAGATCAGTTTCGAAAATGTTTCAAACGTGCTCAATCACTCTTGCTACAAGAAGTTATTAATGAGGTTGATAATGAACTAAGAAAAAAGGAACGGAATGGCACTGGATTGGCCGTCTACATTATTCCAGTTGCACTGGATTGATCGCACTGGATTCAAAAGTAGACCGCGAATCCAGTTACTGGACTGGAATGCTTACTGGATCCAGTGCATTCCAGTGAGGGTTTACATTATTCCAGTTGCAATCCAGCGCTGGACTGGAATAATGTAAACCGGGCATAAAGCGTGTTTTTTAGTTTTTTTTTAAAACTATATTTTTTTTCCTCTTTTTAGTTCGATTTAGTGTCAAAAATTTGCCGAAAAAAAACAATTTTTTTTTCAGCGTGGACGGGATTATAACCCGAGAGTTGACGTCAGCGAAGACCCTTGCCTTAGACCGCTCGGTCAACGATTGCTCTTACGGTAGTGGCATAACATACTAACAGTAATAAACCACTTGCTTAGTCCAAACGAATGTTACAAACAAACATACATACAAACTTACAAGTGAAGTTAATATAAAGCGTGTACACTGGCCGAATTTCGCCTCGGGTATCATGGCGCGCAGGGTAAGAATATCAAACTTTCTGCCCTTGTGGTGCAATATAGGTACTATTGTCAGCGAAATATTGACTTTGAATATTTCAGAAGTATTTCGTATAAACAATAAATAACGCAATGTCGTGTCTGTAAGCTATTGAGTCAGTGACAGTCGATACTATGAATATTATCCGAAATGTAAGGTCATAATTTATCGAGATTGTTTCTTAAAGCTGCTATCGTCTTACATAATAATACTGCAACTGAACATGTAAATATAAAGATGTTATACAGTGTGTTCGATTTCAACCAACATATTGACTTAAGGAAGAGTACCCTCGATAAATGAATTAACAAACAGAAAATTACGAAAATTTGCAAATATGTCAAAACCTTTTCAAAAATGACTCAGTGAAATTTTTGTGATTTTTGGTTGACTTTGAAAAAAGATACTGATAATTTTATTTCGCTGCACTTAACATGGAGTCTTATGGGAATATGTGATTTTGACGCACTCCATCATTTATTACGTTGGAATTGACAAACAGATTTTGATAAAATTTTCAGGAAATATAAACGAATATTCTATGAACATTTTTCTTTTTCCAAAACGTATAAAGCTTGCTTATGTTAATAGAAATGACTAAAACAAAGCCGAGCTTTTTAGCAATTCATAAACATGGCAACACAGCAATATTATAGTTTGTGGCGCGTCATTCAAAGGTAAGTTACGAAACTGCAGCAGTTTTGATATTGTAAAAACATACGTAAATTGAGTAAATGCTAAAAGCATAGTATTCCAAAAAAATGATAGTATCTTATTATTTCCGAAATAACAGGAATAAAGAAAAGCAATAAAAAATTGAATCGATTTACCCACTTCACTTTGTCGTACTCGATTATCGTACACTTTGTTAGAAACTTTTCTTCCCTTCCAATAATATCTTTTTTCGCACATTTTCATAAATTAATGCGAATTTGACACCGCGTGCTGACTTATGCTGCGTACATAAACACTTGTAACTACGGCAAGGCATGCGGTGTTGCCAAATTATATACTACGTTACTCAAGTAGAGGAGTGAAATTCTTTGACTTACTGCGTACCGAGGGTACTTCCTTAACACGTCACACAAACCTTATGGGATTTGGTTCTCGGTTAAATTGATCGAAAATGGTTTTATATTATAGTTTAAAGGTCTCTATTGCGCGCAATAGATTTTTAGCTACAAATATGCTTAGCGAAATTTTATATATAGGGATATCCACTGAATTCACAAACATATTCCATGTTCAACTTTTTTTTTAGAAATAGAAAAATAGTCGAAAACTAGGTTCTGTTGGAAGGTGTCACCCTGTATAAAATAATAATATCGTATTCGGATTCAGCGCACTCGAAAACATATTTCTAGAGCTTAGGATTTTTTAAGATTGTGAATTCAATGGATATATCATATCTAAAATTTCGCTAAACATATCTGTAGCTAAAAATCTATTATAAAATTATACGGGATACAAGGCTAAAATATTAAAACAATTTTTATTCACTAGAACATTATTTATTGATCAACGTTTCGGCAATATTTCTTGTCTTCTTCAGGACCTTAAAAATCTTTAGTGACAAGTCACAAATTTGAAAACATAAAATAATTTAAAATCATTGTTGTCAAACATATAAAACTTAAAAAAAAGAAAACTAAACTTCATTAATGATAAAAAATAATAAAAACTTTAAAAGACCTTTTTCAAAATTTATAAAATTATCTTTTCTTTGTAAAAACTGATTTAAGATTCTGAAATTATAAATAGGTATAGTTTCAAAAAAACTAAAAAACACGCTTTACATCGAACAAAAAAGTAAAAAATATTTTTTTTTAAATAAGCTAAAACAATAATGAATAAAAAATACTAGTATTATTGTGAAAAAAGCGTGGGGCGCTCGATGTACGAAAATATGGAACAAAGCGCCTCACGCTTTTTTCACAATAATACTAGCATTTTTTATTCATTATTGTTTTAAGCTTATTTTAAAAAAAATATTTTTTACTTTTTAGTTCGATATAAAGCGTGTTTTTTAGTTTTTTTAAACTATATTTATTTTTCACTTTTTAGTTTGATATAAAGCGTGTTTTTTAGTTTTTTTTTAAACTATATTTATTTTCCACTTTTTAGTTCGATTTATTGTCAAAAATTTGCCGAAAAACAAACAATTTTTTTTTCGGCGTGGACGGGATTAGAACCCACGACCCGTGATTCCGAGAGTTGACGTCAGCGAAGACCCGTGCTTTAGACCGCACGGCTACCCACTGTAGTTACAGTGCTGGCATATTATACTACAGTAATAAACCACTTGCTGTAGTCCAAACGGAGGTTACAAACAAACATACATACATACAAACTTACAAGTGCAGTTAATATAAAGCGTGTAAAAATTCAAATCATTTTAATTGTAATTTTAGTTTTCGTAGTCGGATAAAAATAAACAATGAAAATTTAAATCCACTTTCCCTCGGTATTGATCGACCTTGAAAAAAACACCTCAAGGTAATTTTCATTCATTTTGGCAGCATTAGTATAAAAACAGTCTATTAGAACAGATTAAATTTGATTGTTTGTGTGTGTATGTAGAGAATATCCGCTTTAATTTGAATATTAATTGGACGGCACATCAACAGTTACTGTAAAAAAAGACCCTCGGGCGATGTAAAACCCTACCGATATTTGCATATAATTATGGTTTGTAATCATATGTTTAAATAAACGAATGAAAACAACAGAGCACGACAATAATGCGACAATTAATAACTGACACATTTCAAAATAATGTCACGTGTAACGTTTACTGCCGCGCTATCTTGCGACTAAAATCGGAACTCATCAACAAACAGCGCTGCATGATTGTTAATGGTCAATTCGATGCCGCAAGTTAAAATTTTTTTAAGTACCTAACCTCACAAAAACGTTTTCAGCTATTTATAAATAAAGTTACAACTAGCCCAATTGGGTTGAACACTATTTTAATTGAATTATTTTTTTATATACTAAATGAAATGAATAAATGTGAAAGTCACCGCACTAGATCTTAAAAATTATTTTGATAGCTGACCTGATTGCCTTAGATCCTGAACTACAGTGGCCCTTGCAGTTTCAGAAAGATTATAATAGGGGAATTATATAAAACGGTCGAATAAAAAAACAAATTTGGTGATTGATGATGAGATACTGTTTTAATAACTTGAGATATTAAAATAATAGTTGGGTGACTAAATTACTAAGTGAGCGACTAAATTACTAAGTGTGCGACTAAATTACTAAATGAGCGACTAGAATGCCTTCGGTCATTTCGAAGCAGATATCTTATTTTGTTTTTACTTTTTATGTTTTTTTTCACTTTGAGACTACAACTTACAACTCACCGCTTTTTTTGATAAAGGGGTATGCGAATTGTCTCGCAGTGAAACGCGATGGAGCAAAGGTGGAGTTTTTAACAAAATAATTCCGAGGTGAACGATAAACGGGTATGCGTATTGTAATTCCGGGGTGAACGATAAAGGGGTATGCGAATTGTCTCGCAGTGAAACGGGAAGGGGCAAATGTTGAGTTTTTAAAAAAACAATTCCGGGGTGAACGATAACGAGGTATGCGAATTAAATAGTTAATTGTTTTTATAGAGCTGCGGTTTATAAAAAATGTATATCAATTAAATATATATTTTTTAGAAAACGCAGCTCTATTCAGTCGCTCACTTAGTAATTTAGTCACCCAACTATTAATTTCTCGTCACGCGCAGTCAGTCGCTCACTTAGTAATACAGTAACCCAAATTGATCATTTTTGTCACCCAAAATTGTAATTTTCAATCACTCGTTTTAATACTACCCATTATAATATATGAGGCCCCTCTAAATGTTTAGCGCGATGCACTTTGCCCTAGAGCTTATAATCGCTTACTATACTGTTAAAATGTAATGTTTTGTTAGGGTAGGTGGCATATGACCACGGCTATCCTCAGATGAGAATATTTTCTTGTTTCATACTTCTCAGTAGTCGAGTTTTAATTTTTAAACTTTTTTGAAGTGAAAACTTCTTTAGCGGCGTTGTACACTTTTTTTGTAATGGGTAAAAAATGTTAAACTCGCGTCAGATCGTCAGGGTCACGTGACCTGATCGAAAATGCGTAAGACGTTAACTTTTATTTATACAACGTTAGACATCTAGCGTGAAAATATCGTACATAAAAATGCAATCTATGATACAAACCATTTTGATCGAAAATTCGTAAGACGTTAATATTCAAGTTTTCACTTCCGCCGGCACTCCCGGAGTGCGAAGGGTTTTTTTTTTAATCTGATCCCAAGTTCAAAACTCAGTACCGTTCTATCGAGAATTCAAAATGGCGCTTCAAACAAGACCTGCAAATATTGTCAGCTCACTTTTAATCTCGATGCCAAGAAGATTCAGCCGCACTATAAGAGGATTGGTGTCATTACGTCACGCTGGGACACTGAACAAGTGAACTAGACAGAGACGGAATTATACAGTAACAATAAACGTAAGAAAGAGAGAGAGAATGCGTGTTGGACGTTCGCTTCTAATCTTCTGCGACAGCCCGACAGCTTTAGCATCTCCAGAGCTTCTAGCGTACAGCTGTAATACATACCTCGGTCAAGGATGGGGAAGAAAAAAAGTTGTGCTTTCGTTTTTCACCATAATTGAATTTGTTTTAGTATTTGATATTTTTTAGAAAACGTTTATTTTACCAAGGGCTGTCCACTGTTCATACATTCCTAGTAATAAAAAAATAATTTATTTTTAAAAGAATATAGGGGCTCCAGTTCAGTAACTCGAAATTCCCAAAATTTGACTTTTTTTTAAATCATAGAAAACGCTAAATTTTGACGTTCCAAAAAAAAAACTTCACAAATTTCCTCAAAAATACGTAAAAACTTTTCACTGTCATTTTTTTAATCTAATCAATCAGAAATCACATATTATATACCTACGTCATAGCAACTGGTGTAGAATTACTGTATTACTATCTCACTTTGTATACACGACCTCATAATTGTTTTTAAAGAACTCCCGTTAAAAGCCCTCCTCTTTTCACTGCGCAAAAAACGCCATCGCATCGACACGATCCCGTAATTGTTATTTAAAGAACTCCCCCAAACATCTTCCCCTTTTCACTGTACAAAAAAAAAAAAACGCCATCGCATCGACACGACCCCGTAATTGTTATTTGAAGAACTCTCCCCAAACGCTTCCCCTCTTCACTGCGCAAAAAAAAACGCCATCGCATCGACACGACCCCGTAATTGTTATTTAAAGAACTTCCCAAAACGCCTTCCCTTTTCACTGCACAAAAAAAAAACGCCCGGTACGACCCAGTAATTGTTTTTATGTCGGGGGATATTTTTCCCGTAGGATATTTAGTCAAGGTAATATTTTGTCGGGGGATACTACATATGTCGGGGAATATTTTGTCGGGGGATCACCGGTTTAACATTTCAATAAATGTGATATAGTTTTTGTTTTGTTTATTGTTTTATCCACCCTTATATAATACCACTAAGGTGTGCATTTTTGGTGGCCTGCAAGAGAACGAGCGGACGTTTTCCCCATTCACGCTGGATTTAAGTTGGATATATACAATGTGAAGAGAACTGGCAGTGTCTTCATCCTCGTTGAGCCAAGCCCAACTATTCACAACACCAATATGCGCTGAGGATATGACTACTGTGAAACCATGGGACACGAAAAACTACTTAAAACGAACCGGACAAATGATTTTGTCCCCGTTCTTCACATCGTTTATTTCTATCGTTTATTTTCAACCTTGAAATGCGAAAATCTATTAAACATGAATTAGGGTAATACCGTAGACATAGAGAATGGCTTGTGAGACGTGTTGAAAATGGCCATATTCATCGAACGTAAGTAGTTATTTAGTCGGTTCATTTGCTCTTAAGGTAGCTATTCCTCCGAATAAATTCACCTAACATTATTATGTATACTATAATACTGCATGTATAAATCTATTCTTCTTTCGAGGGTATAAATATTTATTCTCCTGAAAAAATAATAATTATAACACCTAGCCTCTATAAACGTGGTGTATTTTATTTACAGTTTGCTCTTGTGAATTTATTTGTGTGTTGTTTATTAACCTTTTGTGAAGTGTACAGTTGTGTGCAATAGGATAAAACATTATTATTTTGAGAAATATTTTTTTTGACGTTTACACTAACGCCATCGGTCGGATTTTTGGGCGAACGTCAAAATATTCAACAAAAAGAGCAAGGAGTATAGTGCAGTGTATATTATTTTCTACCTGATATTTTGAATAATTGAAAGTAAATTTTATTCTAACGAATAAATATTATGAAGAGATACTAAGTAATCCAGGCTGTCGGTGGTCTTAAAAATAACATAGTAAAAATATTTACTAAGAAACGTGTAAATAGCAATGTGGCTTTCTGTGTTGCATGTTCCACTGTAGTTAGTCCGACTGTCACGCCGCTATGCGGACGGTAGGTGACCTGTCTGCGTTACCGTTGCGAGACATTGACAATGTGTTAGCCTTATATAAAACAACGAGCTGACTTTAAAATTAATCGATATCGATATATCTTTCTGCAACTTAAATTAGATTTATTCCATTTATTTAATGCACTTACTATTCGCAACATTTGTGATTTCAGTTTAAATGCTTTCTTTTGTTCTGTTCTTTTTAATATGTCGTTAGTTTGTTAGCTCTATGTTTTTTAAGACTAGTTTTTTAACGAATCAAATACATATAAATAAACAAATCTTTGTTTAACGTCTGGATACTCTTTAATAAATAAAATTATCGGCCAATTTTTCAGACAATATAACAACAAAATCTAATTATAATTCAATTAACCCGAATCAAAACGTTAATTAATTGATCAAATTAATAAAATTATCGACCAATTTTTTTCACACTATACAGGGTGTCCCATTAAGAATGGGACATAGAACAACCGCAGATTCTCCAATTCAAAATAAAACGATTAAGCGAAATATGCTTAGATAAAATGTTACTCGCTCTACCAGTGGCGTACGGCAGGAGTAAGTAATGCTTGTACCCCTTCTAAATGTTACGCCGCTGTCTAAATTTTAATTTTGACTATAATTTTATTTTTTTGGATATTTTCTAAGTCAATAATGTACACTTGTTAGTTTGTTGTAAAGTCATTGGTTTTTGAGATATTCGCAGTTAAAGATAGATAGACATGTACTTTTTATTTGTATTATCATTAATAATATTCATTTTTACAATTTTGTCTTAAATCGTTTTATTTTGAATTGGAGAATCTGCGGTTGTTCTATGTCCCATTCTTAATGGGACACCCTGTATATTGACAAAATAACAAAATTATAAATCAATATTTCACTAGATGACGTTTCGATCCGGATTTGGATCTTCAGAAATAATTTAAAAAATATAAAAAATAATTAGTATATCTACTTATTTTCTAATAGAATGGAGTTTGAATTATCAAAATACATATTAATAAAAAATTCATATTAAACAATTTTTTAATAAGAAGTCATGGATATCTATGTACCTAAAAAGGAAAGATGTACACAGAATCTATTAAAAAGATTGCAGATATTTTTAGAGTATGTTAATTTCCACCATAATACGAGAAATAACAAAATAATGATAATTAGGTATATCCTCGAAATACTAACGCAATGTTATTTAACTTATGGTTTATTATTCAGGTTTTGCGTAAAATTTAACGACTATTTTTTGTAATAACTTTTTTAATAAAAAAAAAAAAATGCTTTTAAAAACAGTACACATACGCTTGTCGGCTCATATCAATCGCGATTAATTAATTCGGTAACACTTTTCAAAACAAATGAACGTCCGTGACGTAGATTGACTACCGTAATAAAGTTTCACAATATTATATCAGGTAGACTGTTTACCGTTTGATGTTTGGCAAATTAAATTTCATAAAATTAGTTTGTCATTTATTTTCCGCAATTTAAATTGCAACTTAAAAAAACATGAAAATTTTATCCCTTTTATGTAAATAAGGAAGTTTTAATTGACATTTTTGCATAAAATGCATAATTCATATACATTAATATTGAGGTAAAAATTTCCTGTCCGGTGAAATGACGACAGAAGACTATCGTGTACAATTCTTTTGTTTGTAACGTCTTCTTTTGTTTGCGACGTCTTCGTTTATTTGTAAGCTCCAGTAGTCGATGCAAAACTTAAAATTCAAATGAATAAATCAAGCGCCTTGCTGTCTATACACAAATCTTTCAGAGGATAGTTAAAAAAGCGAAACAAAGCAAGCTATGAAAATGTTAACCCTTTAAGTCACCGCGCGTACACAGAATTGAGATATTTCAGTAACGCGACAGATAAGCTTGTGCCTAGATTTTATTCCGTGAACTGGTAAAAATATCAAAAAAAACATAAGTTCTAAACATAAACTGGTACTGATCCCGAACAAATCTGGTATTTGGTTGGTTAAGGGATTAGCGGATATGAATTGGCACTGGACCCAAACAAACCTGGTATTTGGTGGTTTAAGGGGTTAGCGGTAGTAAAGAGTGTGAAAAAATATAGGCATTTAAGAATTTTTTAATGATTGTATAATGTTTTCTTTTTCTTTTACAAATAAAATTAAATCACTATCCATTAAAAGCAAATTTTCTCAAAATATTTTCAAAATTTTATAATTTAACAAAAAGCAAAACATTTCTTTTTAAACCCGACTACCCCAAACCCCTTAAAAAACAGCTCGGTCCATAAATATTTCGTTTATGTAGCGTTAGCGCGATAATATTTTTTTTTAAACCATATAATACCCGTTTCTTCCGCCATGTAATGCCAGTCTGTTATGTTAAGCTTGCAATACCCGTTGCTCCCACCAGAAATATATAATTTCTTCTCGACCGTTCGACGTGCCAAGTCCATCTATATTGATTTAACGAACCTCGTGTGATTTTAAATAGCTCCAACCCTAACCTCAATAAATAATGAGTCATTGAAAGCCATTATTGATTAGCTGACAGATATCACTGACAATCCACAATTCGCGTTTAATTTACATTTTAAACATGATTGCGTTTTGCTGAGTTAAATATATATTTTTTTAATACGACGGTTCTGTTTTGGATACAGTTTTTTTTCATATCAAAAAAGAGGGAAAATATTAATGTTTCCTCTATTACCTCAAAAACAGTTTAAATTTCATGTGAAGATCGCAATTATTGCATTAAACAACTTTCACAGCCATCTGGCTTTGTTGTGCCCTAAATAAAGTTTATTATTATTATTATTATTAAATGATATTAAATCGAAAATTTCGGCTAGAAAATGTAGGAAACAATTTTATTAATGACGGGAAAGTGGTCTTGCTCCATAAAAAAACATGAAAATGGACACTTATTAAATTATTTTCAATATTAACTTTAATTTTAATGTAACTTTTTTTAAACGTAAAAAAATACTTAAAACTGAATTCGAAAAAAAAAAACAGTTTATCTAACATTGAATTTAAAAACCCCAGTTCTTTCAAAACAAATAAGAACACATTATTATTCTAAGGAGTATTTCATAGTTAAACCAACAATACCTCGATATTATATTCTCTCGATAATCAAAAACCAATATGGCGTTCGTACTGCACATAACGATATTGTTAAGTACACAATAAGCAGTATTAGGAGTCCATGCACATAGAGAAGGTATTGTTAAACTAACTAATGATACCAAACAAACAGTACGATATCATTTATAAAACGATCAATCTATTCATCTGTTTGTTTATTTGATTTAAAAAAAATCCAGCCAAAAGGGCGACGGGACCAATCCAACTTCAAAAATGTTGACATTTGATTATAATAAAGAAAATAAAATTTCTGATATCGCGTGAGGTGACGCGGGTAATGGCTAGTATTCAATATGATATTAACTATGCGTTGCCATGGTTACCTACATAGTATGTTCCACGTCATGTAAAAATTAATCAAAGGCATGCCTAACTAGTTTATTTCTGACAGATCCATAAAACAAAAGAGCGGATGTTTTTTTTTTTATTTTTAAAATATCTCCGAAACTGTAAAGTTTAGAAAAACATTTTTTAACAAAACTTTCTTGAAAAAATAAATAGAATAATAAGCCGTTATGAAAAGTATACCATTATTATATAAAAAATACCGTTTTAGCATATATCTCTTCTGCGCATGCGCCGATTTTCCCCAAAAACAATAGGGCTCTTAATATTTGCATACCAAACATTCTCCCAAAATTTGGTTTCAATCCGCTCATCGGTTTGACCTGTATCGTGTTCACAGACAAACAGACTAACAGATGCACAGAGATTTTCCAAAAATATGTTTTTTGGATTCGGGGGACCTCAAAACGGAAAGATATTGTAAAATTTTTGAAAAGTGCTTTTGACCTAAACTCGACCGAAATATATTAAAGGCATGGGGTGTTGAAACGTTGGTCATTAAAAAAACTTGCTAAAAAAATGTTATTTTTACAAGCTTTTATCTAGTTTGCAATGCTTATCAGTGTGCCAAACTTAGATTTAAAACTGAGACTAGATCTAATTAAGCTCGAAAAAATAGATACAAAAATTATCAAACATTCTCGATGCCCCTCTATCGGTGTTTACATGAGAGCTAACCAAATCAAATTTTTCAAGACGAGTTATTTTTGACGTGATAACGTCTTATAAATTGATGAAACACCGGCTGCACGCACGAAAAAGTGTCACGTTCCGCCTGAGCCTGAGCGTGCAAGCGAGAGCGCGGTATAAGCGATAGAGAGGCACGATCGGCCCAAGCGTCGGCTTGTACGCATTTCAATGTTTCTTTATGACGTTATCACGTAAAACTATCGTCCGTAAACCAACTTTACAGACAACCAATTTTTTTTATTAGTTTCGGCTTCAAATCCAGCAAAATATAGAATATTAGAAAAAAAAATGGTTAAAAATATATCAACATGGATATTTTGAAATAAATATGACGTCAAACGTTTTTGTTGGCTCACAGAATTGAAGATGTCGTTAAAGTCATGTTTTGTTCGGGTATTTCCCTGAAACTTGAATAGATACTTTTCAGACCATAATGTTCACGCTATGTTAGTATAAATGCGCCACACACACGCATAAACACACGCTGTTACAATTTTGTGCTTGCATTCTGCACGCATATATTTATAATTGACGCTTATGACCTCTATTGCCGAGCATCTACAATTGATAATATCTATATCTTGGGACAGTTACAATACAATATATCAAAAAATATTTTCCAACAATGTCACCTTCGGAATTAAAATCCGAAACTTCCAATATTGCGGCGGATGAGTTATCATTTAATCTACCATTTAATCTATATTCTGTTTCTGGTACTTAATTAAAATTTTGATATTTTATTTTTTTGTTTGCCTTTGTTATCGCATAACTCAGAAACGGCCGAACCGATTAGGACGAAATATTTTTCTTAATTTATTGTCGAGATCACAAAATTACGGAACTTCGAATCTCTTTTTTAAGGCAACACTATGCAAAATTCCCTTTTGGGCCTAAGCTCGTTTTGTCTTTAAACTTAAATTAACTTAAGAACTCCTCAAAATGTCACTCAACCTCTTAAATGAAGCCCAAAATAATTCAAGGACACCCGCAAAAATTCCGAAACCACTGAACCGATTTTAATTAAATTTTGTAAATGTGTCTTGCTTATAGTCCAACTTACGCTATAGGATAGTTTTTATTGAATATTTTATACAAAATGACTATTTTTTGTGAAAATAACCTGTTTGAGTAGCATGCAACAAAAAAAAAAACTGTTTCAGTACCAAGTAGCGACATCTGATAGAATCGCTCAAAGCTATTAGTTCAGAACAAACCGGGTAGAATTCACTCAAAGCTATTCGTTCAGAAGCAAACCTGGTAGAATTTGCTCAAAGCTATTCGTTCAGAAGCAAACCTGGTAGAATTCGCTCAAAGCTATTCGTTCAAAAGCAAACCTGGTAGAATTCGCTCAAAGCTATTCGTTCAGAAGCAAACCTGGTGGAATTTACACAAAGCTATTAGTTCAGAAGCAAACCTGGTAGAATTTGCACAAAGCTGTTAGTTCAGACGCCGGACCGCGAACGAAATACATTTTGCAGAATTATATCTATTGCATCCGGGTGAAACCGCTAGTTTTTTTTTTTGTTCAAAGCCGAGTCGGTAAGTGAGATCCGTTGGGTTTTATAAATGTATCGCAGCAGATAGATGTAACATTTAACCAACAGAATCCACATAAATGTGACATAAAGGGCGTTGACAAGTTGCGCTAGAATTCAGCCAGCTGCAGAGAACCTGCGAACGGTCTGCAACTATTCCCACCGTGTCTTGAATAGGAAATCATGTCTCCCATATGCATAGGTATGTTTATTTATGTGTGTTGGGTCCCATAGTCGACTCGTCCTCAACTGATTTATTGAACATTTATTTATACGACCGAACAAACAGATGGCAGCACGGTATGTCGACCGCTCTTCCTTAGTAATTTAAAAATAAACAGTTCCGTGAAGTCGTTCTTGTCAGTTTGCACCAAACTAGTGTGACCTGTGCGAATTATTCGCACTAAATAAGTATAATAATTATCACTTTACAAAATTATTTTTTAAATATGATTGCAGGTATTCAATTCGCTTCTAATTTTGCACACTGCTTATAACATTCTTCTTTTTGTTGTATTACAATATGAAGCTCAGATGACAGATCGAAGAAATATTTTACTAAAATTGTCATATAGAGGCGCAAGTAGCAAAAGCGTTGAGCTAAGCCGTCAGATGGCATCATGTAGCATTGCTGTGACGTTGTTCAGCGTTGCTCGCTGTTTCATAATTAAAGCCGTCAGATGGCAGTATCCAGTATTGTGTCTGTTGTATTACAATATGAAGGTCAGATGACAGATCAAAGTGTTGACGTTGTTTCAAAATTAAAGCCGTCAGATGGCAGACATTGTTCAGCGTTGCTGTATTTTAATTAATTTACAAAAATAAAAGCAATAATAAATTTTTAGTTGTCGATGTCAGTAGAGCAAGCAATTATCTGTAAAATGATATATAATTTATGTGGAGAAATTGTGAGGTTTTTTCTAAAAAGGGAGGCAAACATCTTTAACCTTAGCGTATTAATATATAATTATATATGATACATGCAATTCGAAGCAAATGCGTTAATCCGAACGGCGGACGTAAAAACCGATTCTAATTTTATGGAAGATGAAACTGACGGCGCCCATATACAGGATGATTTTTAAGTTGATTACAGCTTGAAGATATCAAAAAGACGAACAAATATTTTATGTAACTTTTTTATCAAAACTCAAAAATAAAAGAGAAACATCTAAGTATTCAAAGTTTAATTACATTTTTAATTTTTTTTTTCAATTAATTCAAAAGCCCGGTTAACACAGGCGAAGAAATGATGGCACGAATCGGAAATGCATCCCAAATAATTCGCGGAAGACCCTTATCGCTACTAAAAGCATGGCTACGACGCACGCATATTTGTGTCCAACAAAACGGGGACAACTTCGAACAATTCCTGTGAATACTTGATAATGACATAACATATTTACATAGTGACATAACATAACGCCAGGACCGACCTCAAAATTTGATGAAATTTAATAAAACTTTGGCAGCCCGTTTCTTTTCCATTTTCAAGTTTACTTGGAATATTTGTTCGTCTATTTGATTTCTACACGCTGTTAGAAAAAAAAGAATCAACTTAAAAATCCCTCTGTATAAAAACCAACAGACAACGCACCGTGTTCGACAAAATATAAATATTTTCGTGCGGAGGCGCTGCAGTGTCGAGGCTCGAGCGCGGTGCGTGGATGTGCGAACTATGGCATATCCAGACACGACCGTGGCTACGGAACGGGCTCGGTGCGGCCGTGTGTGTCCGAACCTTAACGAGTCGCCCATGAGTTCAAATTATATGTGTCAGTGGCTGGCACGATTCTAGAAAAGGGATTATGCAATATACGTAGATATAGACTTGGTTTTGTCTTAGCGAATGCGATTAACTAACGCGGGGATTAAGAACTACTATACTTACAATAGAAGTCTGTTTATCCAACTGGGTTAGAAACAAAAGAACCGGACAAGAACGCCATTGAGTTCTAAACACGACATTCAATTGTTGTGGATTTTGAATATCGCGTTTCTGATGTTATGCGAATTAATAAAATTTAAAAAAAAAGCTGTTTTTTTTTTGACGTGATAACGTCTTATAAATTGATGAATCACCAATCTTATAAATTGATAAAACACCGGCTGCATGCTCGAAAAAGTGTAACGGTCGTAACGTTCCTAACGTTCGTAACGCGTAACGCGTAACGTTCCGCCTGACCCTGTGCGTGCTTTTTGCTAATTTCTCGCTCAATTTAAATCAGATCGGTTTGAAACCAGTCTTAAACGAAAGAGGAGAACATTTTACATAGATTTCGTATAACAGAATTTGCCTAAACAGTTTTTTTATACAAATTTATATAGAAAAATAGCTGTATAAAATATAAATGCAATGTTGTCTAATGCATGGCGCGACGCGGTCGGTCGTCTTTGTTTGCCGTACATGGAAATTAGAATATAACGTATGTCTTGTCTTAACATGAAAACGGCTGCATTTCTAATGTTTAATTCAATTTTTTGACATTAGTATTTTGTGAAATGCAACGCCTTCTAAGTTAAGTATTGGAATAACTAATTATTAATTATTAGAACATAATACTTTGTAAGTTGCAAACGTCACTTTTGACATTTCTTATCATTCCGACACCAAGGATAAGCGGATTGAAACCAAATTTTGGGAGGTTTAGGTTATGTATTACGGAATACGTTATCACGTAAAACTATCGTCCGTAAACCGACTTTACAGACAACCGATTTTTTATTAAAATAACAGTGTGCAGCAACTAAGGCTATTTACACTGAACTAAAGATAAAAAATATGAAGGTAAGTATAATAATAAGTACATATAACAATTAATTGGTTATAATATACTAGAAAATAGTTGGCAAAACCAAAAGTGCACATCCCGCAAGTTTTCCACTGTACATTATATTATAATGAAAAAAATTGAGAAAATAGATTAAAATATCCCAAAACACTATTTTTCAAGAATATCCCACCGCTACACTAGCGGTATGTGCAATAGATTAAAAAAAACAATTAAAAAATTAAAATGAAAAAAATAAAATGAAAAAAAAAATAATAATAAAAAAATATAATAATAAAAAAAATATATGAGAAATATATTATATATAATATATAAATATTAAGTGGAATTAAGTGGAATAAAATGGAATATAAAAAAAAAAAAATTCTTATGTCAGCGGGAATCGAACCCGGCATCTTGGGATTACATGACTTACGCTTTAACCGTTCGGCCACACCGATGCCGTACAACGCCTTTGTTATTATGGTATAGAAGTGTAGCAGTTATTTTACGTATCATACTACATTAATTGAGTATATTTATTATGTTTTTTGTTTTTTTATTTTAATTAGCTGTCAAAAATAATAAAAAAAAAACTGTTTATAAAAATTAAACTACTGAACACATTTTAGTGAATTTAAATAGGGTTCTGGTCTGATAGTAAACAAAGTGAATAAAATATAACCCAAGGGGATCCGACCAAAATTGCGATCTGTAGAGTCGTGACGTACGTACATACGTACGTACGTACGTACGTACGTACGTACATACGTACAGACCAACCGACAACTGCTGTTTGTGATTTTCAATTACAATTTTAATAGTATTTATGAACTCGAATTGATTTAAAAATGGTTCTGTTTTATAGATCAGAATCTCCTCTTTTCAAAAAGTTTCATTTTGAATGGATTTCGTGTGAAATTAACTTAGATATAACTTCTTATCTGAACGAAAGTCAGCTCTGATGCACAAAGCGATAATAAAGCACATACCGCTAGTTTAGCGGTATGTGCAATAGATAGGTTAAATTAATTTATATTTTATTTTTCAGGTTTGAAAGTTCGAGGAAATTCAATATATTAGTAACTACGTAAAAATGCTGTTTTCTTTTTTAGGAATAGCTTTATGGCTTCAAATGTATTATGTTTAATGTTCGGCTACTTTAAAAAGATTGTGAAATACACATAAAAAATGCTGATATCAATTTCTTTTAAGTAGATCTGATTTCTAAACTACGGCTGTTTAAATATGGAGCCATTCAAGTATTACGTAAACACCGATGGGGGGGTCTTTGCTTAGCTTATTTTGCTTACTTACAATGCTTACTTTTGTATACTTTTGCTGACACGGGGGGAGGGTCAAAAATTACTAAAATTCTGATTACGTAATACTTGAATGGCCCCTATGTAAAAAAAAAAATAACTTCAGAACAGTGGATGCGTACCGAATCGATCAGTTACCTATGTTTTATAAGAGAAGTAAGTGATTGTGACTGAGAGAGTGTTATTTCTACCGCGATATTTTTATCCGATTACGGCAAGGCTAAAGGAAGGGTTATGATTTTAAATGTCTATAATTTTTTCAATGATATATGGACGTGATTTCTTTAAAAAAATAATCGTGTTTTATAAGATCTACGCCTCTGGCAGCACAGTAAGCCCCTTCTTTACGTACCCTTTATAATGTTTTATAGAATCAATAAAATCGAACATTAGCAACAATAATCAATCTGGAGTTTGCAGTTGGTCGCAAAAACACATTTTACTACGCGGTCATTAAATTTTATTTTTACGTCCGTCGAATTTTAGGACGCATAATAATAAATTATTTTCTTTATGTTGGTTTCTTATCATTCATTTCGGGCATCCAGTCAAACCAAGTTTTGAAGAATTCGGTGACGAAATCGTTCGTTTTCTTTACAGTCCATACTGAAATGGTGTAGAGCAGGGGTTGGCAACCTGCGGCTCGCGAGCCGCATGCGGCTCTTTTGATGTAAAGTTGCGGCTCTTCAGTTCCATACACAAAAAATAATTATTTTATTATATAAACCCTTAAAAATCGTCCAATCGATCTATGATTGAGTACCATGTCTATCTCTCAGCCATTTCCACTCGCGTCTCACCCGCACCGCCCCCGTCGCGACGTGTCGTCCTCAGATATATATATTATAACTATATAAGCAAATACTATAATACTGAAACGAAAATGTTTATTAGCTCTTTAAAAACTGGGAAATTTTATATACTGTGTTTGGCTCTTCCGTCTCAAAAGGTTGCCGACCACTGGTATAGGGCGATCAGTTGTGGTTTACTTTACCGCCCTAGTGCGTAATTGGTCGCATTATGTATGTATGCCGGATACGCTTCGGAGACAAAAAATTGGTTGTCTGTAAAGTCGGTTTACGGACGATAGTTTTACGTGATAACGTATTCCGCTCGAATATCATATTTAATAATACATAACCTAAATTTTAGTAGCTGTCAAACTATATTTTTACCGACAAATAATTTGATCAACCAAAGCAAAATACATATTTTTAAGCAATTATAAAAGACATAAAATAATGTATATATATTATATATTTGTTAACAAACAGTATAATTTATCTGGCCATCTGTCAGATGTAGCTTTCGCTGGAACAGCCGAAAAAATGTTGAACGCACACTACTCTCTGACGTCACGCGAGAAGAGAGAGACTATCGCTTATATCGCGCTCTCGCTTGCGGAACGTTACTCTTTTTCGTGCGTGCAGCCGGTGTTTCATCAATTTATAAGACGTTATCACGTCAAAAAGTTAAAGGTTTTTTCGGTACATAATTTCACAAGGAATATTCGTTACTTCTTGAACGCGCTGTACAGATTCAAACGCTCATGAAACGGGATATATACCGTTTTTGGTTGATACGTAGAAGTTTATTTCAAGTTGTCTATTGAAATAGTTGAAGTACGTTTTAGATATTTATGAATGGGGTGAATCATTTGAAGGCATGTATTTATTCATTGCGTAGAAAAGAGCATCCTCCTTGAACAAACACGGCGAATGGCAAGCTATTTTAATGAAAGGAAATTAATGTAACGTTAAACCATTTAATTATTATTCTATATACTGAAGTTATGTTTAAGATAATATTACCAACAGTTCCGTGAATAGGGGACCTCGCTCCCTCCAAGGAAATTTAGCGTATCGGAATTTCGTAGTCACTGTAAAATGGCATCTCACTTTGGTTACGTCGTTAAGCCAAACTTCAATAACTGAAGCTATTCTCTAAGTCGAATTTTTATCTTTACGTTTAGTAGCTACATGTACGCTAAACATGTTATCATGTGTTTATTTAATTTTTTCACACTACACTTCACTACCGATATAAAAAATCTTTCAAAGTGAGTAGCACTGTACCGACTGTCAAAACACATTATCATCATATATATTAATACGCTAAGGTTAAGATGTTTGCCTCCCTTTTTTAGAAAAATCCTCACAATTTCTCCACATAAATTATATATTATTTTACAGATAATTGCTTGCTCTACTGACATCGACAACTAAAAAGTTTATTATTGCTTTTGTTTTTGTAAATTAATTAAAATACAGCAACGCTGAACAACGTCTGCCATCTGACGGCTTTAATTTTGAAACAACGTCAATATTTCGATCTGTCATCTGACCTTCATATTGTAATACAATAGACAGAATACTGCATACTGCCGGCTTTAATTTTGAAACAGCGAGTAACGCTGAACAACGTCACAGCAATTCTGCATGATGCCATCTGACGGCTTAGCTCAACGCTTTTGCTACTTGCGCCTCTATATGACAGTTTTAGTAAAATATTTCTTCGATCTGTCATCTGAGCTTCATATTGTAATACAACAAAAAGAAGAACGTTATAAGCAGTGTGCAAAATTAGAAACGAATTGAATACCTGCAATCATATTTAAAAATAATTTTGTAAAGTGATAATTATTATACTTATTTAGTGCGAATAATTCGCACAGGTCACTCTAGTTTGAAGTTAATGAATTTGGAAAAAAAAGATAAGCAGGGGGTCTACCCAAAACCGAAAAACATGACAAATGGTCTACGAGACAAACAAGTTCGGGGACCTCTGCATTAAGATATCAGACTCTACGTCAAGTTAATAAAACAGACAAAACACTTTTGACCATGAGAAACTTTACAGTCGTGTAATCGCTCAGTGAACAAAGTTCATCGATTCGTAGATTCGGTAAATGCATGTGACAAATATTTCATTCAATTCGATTTTCAAGAAGCATTGAACACTTTAAGGTATAAAGCCACTGACTTGGAGCGCGAACTGCATCAGAAAACAGAGCTTAACTTCAGCTCATTTGATCCTAGAAGGCTTGCACTATGACATCTGTGAAAAAGCGTATTTGCTATACCTACTCCTGATGTGTATTCTATAGGAACACACGACACTTTGTAGTATATAAATTTCTATCATTATCATTTGATCGCACAGAGAATTCACAGGTTTCTATATTACCGACACGATGTCTCTCTTGCACGTCATGTTTGCTTTGTGCTTTCTTTTGTTTTGTTAGGACATTCGTTAAAATAATATGGTAGATAAAAGGACAGTGCATGTTGATTTTTATTAGAAGCATTGCAACATTTCCGAAAATACGACTCCTTAGAGATTATTATATAACATACGAATCTATTTGTTTAATTTCTTTGAAGTGTAAATATTAATTTATAACTTTTAATTGGAGATTTTGCGTCGTAGTGTAAACAACATATTATCACTGTTATACCTATATCAAGGGGTTGTTTACAAAATAATAACGTTCAACTTACTGAATTTATATTGACGTAAATATAATCTATATAATAAATAAAATTATCGACCAATTTTTCAGACAAATATATTAACAAAAAATATAAAAAATAATGCATTGATGTTTCGATCCGGATTTGGACCTTTTTCAGAATTATGTAATCTAAAAAATATATAAAAGAATTAGTATCTACTTATTTCACAATATAATAATATTAATTATATTTTTAAATTCAGTCTTAATTCTATTGTAAAATAATTAAATATACTAATTTTTAATTATATTTTTTAGATTACATATTTCTGAAGAATATCCAAATCCGGACCGAAACGTCAGTGCAATAATTTTTATATTTTTTGTAAATATATTCGTCGGAAAAATTGGTCGATAATTTTATTTATTGAAGACTTCTAATCAGACGTTAATCAAAGATTTGTATAATCAATATATATAAAATTCTCGTGTCACAATTTTGGCCGCGCTAATCTCCGAAACCACTTAACCTATTTTAATGAAATTTTGTAAATGTGTCTTGCTTGGTGCAACTTACGCTATAGGGTAGTTTTTATTAAATATTTTGCACACAATTATACGGTGTTTTCTCACAAAAAAGTTTAAAAGTAACACGTAACGACATCTGATCAATTATTTACTATTAGTTCAGAAGCAAACAAAAAACTCTGTTTTAGTACCAAGTAGCGACATCTGTTAGAAATGCTCAAAGCTATTAGTTCAGAAGCAAACAAAAAACACTGTTTTAGCACCAAGTAGCGACATCTGTTAGAATTCGCTCAAAGCTCTTAGTTCAGAATCAAATCCGGTATAGAATTTGCTCAAAAACTATTAGTTCAGACGCCGGGCCGCAAACGAAATACATTTTGCAGACTTATATCTATCGAAATAGGGTAAAAGCGAGACGAACCGCTAGTATTATTATAAAATCTGGTATTAACTCACCGTCTGGAACAGCACTGGACGTCATAAGAAAATTGACGCAGGCGGCGCCGGTTCCATGGCCAACTATGGTGACGTTGGTAGGATCACCGCCGAAGACTGCAATGTTCTCCTGCAGCCAGTGTAATGCGGCGATCTGGTCCATCAGGCCATAATTCGCCGGCGAACGCAAGTACGCGTCCGTATTGGCGTTTAGAAAGCCTGCAACCAAACGTACACACTTTAATAATCGCAATAAAAAATACAAAACAAAGCAATTAAAACATTTACTTTACGAGATACAAGGCAAAATAATGAATTTAATTTAATAATATTGTAACGAGACGCCACTGGAGGTGAGAACAATACGCATATTGTTGTCGGAACCGCGTGGAAGAATGTACATGCTTTTGTGCCAGCGTGCGACTGAAGAATTTATATAAGCGGAGCAGCAACAGTCAGTTTCGTTACAATACATTGTAAACTCCATTTAACGTCACTCGATATAACGACAAACTCCTTAAAACGTTGAAATTACTTAACTCTAGTTGATTTACATTGTTGCTCATACCATGATACACTCTAAATAACAACACACCCACTCTAAATAACGATAACAATACGTCTTCATTAAGCAATAAACAGTACTTATTAGTTATTTTGTTGCTTTGTTGTCGGCATCATGCGTACCGAAGATTCTAAGAAATTCGTTCTTTTGTTTGTTGGGATTATCTTTCATATGTTTAGGTTATCGAGACTCGTGCAAATAATATCAATATTCAATCTTTTGACCTTTGGCATTTATTAAATACTGCCTACAAAAAAGCCGTTGCCACGCAAACAATTGACAGATCCACCGGATGACGTCATTCTCCCACAACTATCCAACGCAATGAGGCAGCCTCTGTAATCTACTAACCTTAGACACAATACATTAATTCCTACAATATTAAAATAAAAGATTCTCGTTGTCCTACCAATTTATAAAAAAAAATTGGGAGTGCTGTGATTAATTCCGACATTTCTCGGACAATATTTATAACCCTATTAAATATTTTATAAAATGAATACTTAATAAACCTACAGAAGACGTCAGTTTGCGTAGATTTTTCTACCGACTTTTGTTACAATGAAAAATGTCTCTCGGAGATAATTTCTTTGATCAGTGTGCCATAAGCTTGCAAAACGACAAATTAACTTTGTCACTTTTGTTTAGCATTTCTGATAATTAACAGGGTAGAAAGAATTTTTATCTTGTTTTGCTGAACTGTTCACTTGCACTCTGCAAGAATTTAGCTTATTTATAAAGTTGTAAGGAAACATCTCTGTCTGCAGTGTTTTTCTTGCAGATTTTTCGGGCACTTTGGGCGGACGGGAAAATGTGTTTCCAGATTTTTTTCTCGTTTTTGACTTATAGGTACTTTTAGTGAGGAATAAGTTTCAATTGGTGTTTAGTGTTTAGTGGACTGTGCATTTCAACTGTTTTACGCTATCCGTTTGTAATCGAAAATTATTTGATCAAAAAGTTTAATAAAATCGGCCGGATAGAACCGGACATAAAAATTTTATGAAAACATTAGTTTGCGAGTATAGATTTACTTACTGAAGGGTGTATTTATTTTGGGGCAGATGTTGAAATCTCTATATATTTTTTTTCCAAAAAAACAAAGTTAAGTTCATATAATAAAGCTTCACTGCCTATTTTAGGGTTTGGCACTGCGACCCGAATTTTTTTTGTAACTCCTTTTTTAGAATTTTGAGAATTGCAAACGACATTTTTTGAAAAAACCTAGTAAAATAAAATATAACATTTTAATCGAGAAAAATATTCGATATGAACCGCGCTGTTCAAATAATTTTTGGTTTACTGTGTTTTATTTATTCAATTGTTCTTTTACTTCCTTTATCTGCGTTTTCCTCGCGAAGTATTCGACGTGGCAACGCAAAGAGAAAAATTATATTTTCTGTTATTTTTTTTTAAGAAAATAAAAAGAAGTTTCTTCGTATTAATTATTTTCAAATCTTTTGATTGTCGTTCCGTGACAAAAGTGCAAATTAACGTTTTTCTTCTTCACATTTTAACGTCTTAAGACAGATTTGTCCAGTAGCGGTACAATACATAGCTATAGTTATTCCATACATTTTTTTTTTGTCCAAGGAATGAAATAAAATTTGAATTATATTATGAAACATCCATTGTTGACATTACAATGCGCTATTGGAAAAAAACATATTATTCATCCAACGTCACTGTCGGGACTCAAATTCGAATCTTCCACTATCGCGGCGGCTCAATTATCATCTGTTAATGTTTGGAGTAATCTATTTAATTAGACTTAATACTATTTAATTCAACAAATATGCCGAAATGAATATTATCATTTATTCTCACTTGTGGAGATGAAATTGTAATAATGAGAAAATATTTTTTTCTTCATACCACGATCGAAAGATCGGCACCAATTGTAAGGCAGAAAGTCTAACATTTACTCCTTGGTGGGATTACACGCCCAAATGCTGGAAGTTCGTACGTTCAGGCGGTCGTAAAACAAAAACAACCAATCAACTGTTGTTTAGATGTCGTTTCCATAGCAACCCTATTACATTTTAGCTAATAAGCGCGAACAGCTGCTGTCATTTGTGTTTTTACGTATAAATTCAAAGCTTGCTTGGAATTTATCTGTGTTTTTATGTAATTAATACGTAATTAACTAATTAAGCGTGCTTACGACAGAGGTATGTTGAAAAATAGTATACACCACACTGGCCGAAAGTGTGGTAACCTTGCCCTGCGCTTCATGATGCTTGAGGCGAAGGGCAAGATATCACACTTTCGGTCCTTGTGGTGTAACATATACTATCTTGTGATTTAAGTTTTTAAACATTCAGTAAATTATCCAGGAAGAAAGTTTTTCGTATGCGTGTCTTATGAATGGAGTATGCGTAGATAGAATAAAGTTGTAACAAAAGAGTATCAACCTAATGACCTTTAGAGGTTGTGCAGACAAAGGAGATCTCGTCGGTAGCTATTTAGAGGTAGAATGGTAGGTACAGTACCACATCACAAAATAATGTGTTATTATTATATACGGTTTTCACAAAAAATGGTGTCAGTTTATATTTGCAGGTATTTTTTACTAAACTTTTTAAATTATAAAGAGTGAATCTATATTTTATCTCCTGCATTTTTTTAAATTACTACCGACAATATTTTTTCATAACAATACAATATCTTCTTGGTTTCCGGGCTTGTAGGCTGTGGTTTTTTTACCAGACGTTTCGTCCACAACTGCGGTAGACATTATCAAAGACGATATGGCAGCGGACGAACTGTCCTTCCAGACGGCTGACAGGTAAATGTGTCGTCGAATGTGCGGTTCCCCTTCTTTTATGCTAGTGTTCTCTGTTCGGCCGTAGGTGTTGCTCTTCTGTGATTGGATACCAGCACTGAGCCATACCAACCCACTGAGTGGAACGACCAATCACAGAAGAGCAAACAATACGACCGAGCAGGGAACACTAACACGTTGAGCATAAAAGAACGGGGAACAGCAGTGGTTTTCGTGATTGCTGTTACGCGAGACGTCTTTTCAAGCCAGTTTTGTGAATAAATCTGGTGCTCGCGCAGTGCCAGTTCCAATATGAACACAGAGCAAAACGTGTCTGTAGTCAGACTTTGAGCAGAATGACGCCATGTTGGTTTGTGGCCCACGTGACAAGATACCGCTTTCTGATTGGTTCTTGCTCATACCTAGCAGCGAACCTAGCAAGGAAAATAGCACCTGTTCTAATTTTAAAAACCTATCGGGACTATTAGGTTGGGTATGTTTTCTTGATGTTATAAAAAATTCGGGACTGCCTCATTATATAAATTGTTTTATAGTCGATTACTTTAAAGGTTTCAGAGATAGAGATTATAGATTCTAGACGCTCGACAAGTGAGTTCGTTGGCGAGGTTTGAGTTTCTGGAATTAACAATGTTATTAAAACAAAACACACTGTAAGTTCTGTAGAAAACATATGTATTGTACATTAGACGCGAATTATTCCGAGTTGCTCTACAAAATAAATGAACGTATGTCAGTCAAGGGAATATATGCGGTCTGAGTTAGCGGCGATGCTTCAACCGCGCTACGGTCGGGATATGCTTATAATATATTATGCTGTATCATCTTCTATGTAATATATAATGTTACGTTGCCATATTGTATCTTTCCTTATACGTATTATTTACTTACCCTAACTTAACTATCGCTGGATGCAACTTCATTATTGATCTCTCCAGAAATGACAGCTTGATTACCAAAAATCAATCCGTCTCGGATATTTATCGCTGCACACGAGGCTAGAAACGTTGCTAGGAGTCCTGCTAGCCGGTAGGCTATACGAAGCTGGGAATGACGTCACTGCGGGCTGGCCTGCTAGCAGCGGACCTAGCAAGAAAAGTAGCCCTTGTTCTAATTTTATAATTTATCTTGTGAGCTAGCAGGCGCGCCCGCAGTGACGTCAAAAACAGCGTTTTCGCTGAACTTCGCCCATTGTCTCTATTGTAACATTGGTGCAATAAAGGCATTTATTCAACACGCGTGAGTAATATGTAATTTCGGGGCCCTGCTAACTTCGGGAGAAATAATAAATTACTTCATGTTGACGCGTAGAGTGCTAATAATGAGCCGTACTGTGAGATAATGAATTTTCTGGACCAATAGGAACGCAGTAGCAAGACCAAGCCGTTAAATAATGAAAAAAAACTGCACAGCTTCTGGACCAATAGGAACGTGGTAGGCGGTATTGTATATATGAAAACAGCATCGCAATTCAGTGAAAGTCAGGGCCATCTTGTGTGTATCGAGGGCGCTGGGTACGTCAATCAATGAAGTGATTTATTATTTTTCCCTCTTTTATCAGGGCCCCGATTACATATTACTCGTGCTAGTTGAATAAAATATTATGTGCGACCATTAATCGAAGGAGAATATTCCACTCGCTACGCTCGTGCGGCAAATTTCACGCTCATGGAATCTTCTCCTTCTCTCACTAGTCGCACAATATACTATTATTATTATTATTATTTCCAGCCTTCCGGCCAGCAGAAGTCCGAGCAGTGTTTCTAGCCTCGTATGGACAGTAAAGTGAATGAAGTGAGAGATTTTTTGGTGCGGCCTACAGTTGGCCCATGTGCTCCAGCACATTAGAGAGAGAAAGGGACAAAGAAGAAGACGCATCTGTTAACCGTGCTTTCATAAATACAGTGTGAAATAAACATCTATAATATAAAGTAAATAACTATATTATAGTTCGTTATACGAAATCATTTCTGAAAGTAAGCTTAAAGTAAGTATTATTTATCCAAGCGTTGTTCCAAATGTTCTTGATTTTGGGAATGTAGGCCGTGGTTCATTGGTATTTCTACCTAAGCTCGCGGTAATGATTCGCGCGTTTTCCTATATAATCGGTTCATAATTAACTAATATTAAGTAGCTTGAAATTAAAGTCAAGTAGTAACTATAGAAAATCAGATCAACTCAAGCAGATTTTAAAAAGTTTTAGAGTCAAGTAAAGCTACTTGATTTGATGAACTCTTACATAGATATAACAATGCCAACAGTTAGTGTTTGAAATAAACATATGCAAGTTTATTTTCACTTAAAATCCTTATTTTATTTCGTCTATCCTTTATTTTATAAAGGTTCGGTTATATTAGAAACGTGAAATCCAATTTACCGGGACGACATGCAGTAAATAATTGAGAAATTTTGAAATGAAATATATATTTTATGCGGAGAATTGTGGCTTATACAGCTGCACGACAATGCATTTTATGTAAATAGCTTAGAAATCGCTTGGAAGTAAATGAGGCAGTGACATTTCATTTTGTCACGTAACCGCAAATAATATAACTCTATTCAAAACTAATGTTGCCAACAGCACAAACAAAACTCCACTATGCACCTGTCATAATAATAACAAATGAACGCGACCACTGTATATTTGCTTTATATGCTATGCCTTAATCACAGAAGTTGACTTAGAGGAGAATTAATTACAATATTTGTATTTTTATGCCCATCATGTTTTGTTTTCGATTTATACATAAACAGTGCCGGATTAACCTATAAGTAAGCAACTGCTTAGGGCATCACGTTTCAAGGGGCATCAAAAAACACAACTCAGAAATGAAAAGTACCTCACCAGACCGTGTCAACAATTTCTTTCTTTTTGTCATGTTCTTAAAAATTTTATCTACCGATATAAAAGTGTCTGTAGAAGTATAGAAGTGAAAAATAAATAATAATTTATTTTTGAAAATGAAAACAAAAAAAAATACTTTTTTACCTTTTTAACATTTTTTCTATTAATTTTAAGCTTATGACATTCACTATTTGGAAAAACATTTTTTTTATAAACTTAACATAACAGAGACAGATAATATATTAGAAGTTTTTTAACTTCCCGCTTTAAAAAAAAAAAAATTTTTTTTTTTCAAAAATCGGGAAGTTATTGGTTTCACCCCGATTTTCGAAAATCGAGTTTTCGCCAGATCTCGACGTTTTGAGGTCCTAGGAAGCTATTGAAACTATTTTGGCGATGATGTCCGTAGGGCTGTATGTATGTGTGTGTGTGTGTGTGTGTGTGTGTGTGTATGTATGTATGTAAACCTTTTATATCTTTTGAACGGAGTGTCCGACTGAAACGCGGTTTGCGGCATCTGACGTGATCTTGGTGAACTTAGACTTCCTGAAAATTTGAAACGATTCGGCCCAAAAAATTTTGAGAAATCTTAAAAAAACAAGTTTCAAAAATTTTTAAAAATTTGTTTTTGTAAAAAATTTTCTAAACTACTAAACCGATTAATTCCAAAAACTAATCAGCTCTTCTCCTTAACAAACTGCGTCGATTTCCGCAAACCGCATCAAAATCGGTTCATTTGTTCACGAGAAACCGTGAACGAAAAAATCGCAAAAAAGTGTTTTTTTAAAACGACTCTTAAAATTGTTATCAGATTGATTTTTTTGTAATAAATTACTTTCTTAAGCTAAAAAAACTGCGTCGATCGCCGCAAACCATATCAAAATTGGTTCATTTGTTCATGAGATAACGTGAACGAAAAATTAGGAAAAAAGTAATTTTTTAAAATTACTCGTAAAATTCTTATCAAATCGATTTTTTTGTAATAATTTACTTTCTTAGGTTAAAAAAATTGCGTCGACTGCCGCAAATCGCATCAAAATCGGTTAATTTGTTCATGAGATATCGTGAACGAAAATTTCGTAACAAAGTGTTTTTTTTTGAGCTCGAAGAGCTAAAAAATAAACTTCTTGCTATATTTGATATATTTTTGAGCGTTTTAAACTCGAAAATAGCGGGAAGTTACAGGGATGGCCTGCAGGGTCAAACTACTTTTCAAATTTTTTAGACTGGAGTCTTAATCCGGCACTGTAAATAAACGTCGCGCAGCGCCCCGTTTAACTTTTTAGTGCCCCTGTTTTTTTTTAGTGAACGCTGCCCTAGTTTTTCTCCTTGTTCTGTCGACTTTTATTAAGGGGTTAGGTAAAATTTCAAAAAATCGATTTTTTTTTTGCTTATCTTATATAATTCAATATGTTTAGAATATTCTCTTAAAGTTTTAAAACGATCTGAGTAATATTCTAAGAGATATAGCCTTCGGATGTTCTACCCTTCAGGCTATGTTATTTGAATGTAAATCTTTAATCGCGTTTTTCTCGAAACTACGTTTTTGAAATCGGTGATCACGATTTCTCGAAAAATTATGAACCGATCTCTTTGAAATTTTGCACACTTCTTCAAAATAACATTATCTCGTGCTTGAACGAAGGATTTTTTTTTTCTATTTTAAGTGATTTTTCAAGGCCATGAAGGGTGCAAATTTTACTCAAAAAAAGGGTTTTTTTGTTCTCAACGCCGCCAAAAATTTTATTTTTTTTCCTTTGTCCAAGCACAAGCTTTAAGCATCTACTAACAGAAAACTTTTGGTTTTTGCATTTCCGATGAATCTGTCATGAGTTATCTTGACCACGCCGATAGAACTTTTTTTCACAGGAAACGATGTGTCCACGCCTTAATTTTCAATATTTTTTAATGAAAATTTCACAAACTACTTATGAAATATATACCTTTTATATGGTAAATTGATGGAATGAAATATTTTGTTGGTTAAATAAAAAAAAATTCGTAAAAATGTACCTGTTTTGAGCCTTTGAAACCCACCTAACCCCTTAATATCATATTTTTTAATATGTTTTTTTCACTTTCTAACATTTCACTATTTTTCATAAATAAAGTTCTATGCCCACATACAATTTTAAATCAGAAATATAAGAACATAAAAGAGCTTTTTCTTCATAAGGCAGAGAGTCTAATATTTATTCCTTGGTAGGATTACACGCACCAATACCGGAAGTTCGTACGTTTGGGCGGTAGTAAATCAAAAACAACCACTCAACTGTTGTTTAATTGCCGTTTCCATAGCAACCCTATAACATTTTAGCTAATAGTCGCAAACAGCTGTCATTCGTGTTTTTACGTATAACCTCAAAGCTTCTTGCTTGGAATTTATCTGTGTTTTTATGTAATTAATAAGTAATTAATTAATTTAATCAATTTAATTTAAGCATGATTACGATCGAGGTATGAAAAAAAAAATAGTATACACCACACTGGCAGAAAGTGTGATACCTTGCCCTTCGCGCCATGATGCCTGAAGCGAAGCCGACGTCATCATGGCGCGCAGGGCAAGATTATCACACTTTCGTCCCTTGTAGTGTATACTATTTTTTTTCATACCTCGGTCGTAAGCATGCTTATTAAATACATTAATTAATTAATTAATTATTAATTACATAAAAACACAGATAAATTCTAAGCAAGAAGCTTTGAGCTTTCGTGTTAATGTCCTACTATTAACTCTAGAAAAAATTCTAATAATAAATCGCATAATAATGTGTAGAACTGTTTCCTGTGTCAACATTGCAGACGATTTAAAGAATATGACTGACAGTAAGCTTCGCTTCTGTATTATTTTTCTGTGCCTATGCTTACATAACCGTGTATTCAAGGCCAACTTTCTCATTTGACCAAACTGACGAAGCTCGGTTGTTTCAGTTTAACAAAGTACTACATTACAGACGACTGAATTTTATCCGGAAAATTGCCTTCCTTTTCCTACTTACGTAATCTAATATTTGATTAAGAGGATTTCTGAAAATCCGGTTCTTTTTTGTGGTTATACATTGTGCGGCATATTATACCTACGTTAGATATATTACTAGCAGTTTTCTTGGCCCGTGCTATATTAACCGAAAAAGTCCAGTTGAATCGATTCCGACAATCCGCAACTCTCTATCACATTTTGTTTTAGAGATATGAGCATTTAATTATATATTTTTAAGAGAAACTTAAAAACGCCGTAACTTCTAAACGATGAATTGTACAGACGTGGGAGTGGTCGAAATTGATTCAGAGTGACTTTTCCCATAAAAGTAACCTCAGTTGTAAGTCGTTTGTGAACAATATCTAACAGTGTTCTTGTTTTTTTTTTAAAAAATAGAAAAAGTAAGAATGGGGCACTCTTCCTACAAAATTGAAAAATTGTTGTGAAATAAATTCGCTATGTTTCGTTTAACATTATGCATAAAAGTCACTCTGAATCGATTCCGACTATCCGCAACCCTGTACCTATCTCTTTTAGTTTCGGATTTAATTTAGCTGTTTAAATTTTTATACATTTTAAACCGTCATAGCGTCTAAACTAATAGAGATACGAATTTGCGCTTAGACCTAATCGGTTCAGCGCTTTTTTTCTCTAAGACACGGCAATATTAAGGATATCCGAGATATTTTCATATTTCTACAAATATCGTAAATATTCTCATGTTTTCACGCGTTTTGCAAAACTTTTTAAGACGCTAAACGATTTTTGGCCTGTTCTATATTAACTGAACTTGTAGAAAAAGTAAAGCTTAATCGATGTCGACAATTCGCAACCCTTTATCACCTTTTTGTTTCAGAGATATGAGCGTTTAATTATATTTTTTAAGTAAAACTTAAAAACGTCGTAACTTCTAAACGATGAATTATACAGACGTGGGAGTGGTCTGAATCGATTCAGAGTGATTTTTTGTGAACAATATCTAACAGATTTCTCGTTTTTACACGCTTTATATTAACTTCACTTGTAAGTTTGTATGTATGTATGTTTGTTTGTAACCTTAGTTTGGATTACAGCAAGTGGGTTATTACTGTAGTATAATATGCCAGCACTGTAACTACAGTGGTTAGCCGTGCGGTCTAAGGCACGGGTCTTCGCTGACGTCAACTCTCGGAATCACGGGTCGTGGATTCTAATCCCGTCCACGCCGAAAAAAAAATTGTTTTTTTTCTGCAAATTTTTGACAATAAATCGAACTAACAGGTGGAAAATAAATACAGTTTAAAAAAAACTAAAAAACACGCTTTATATCTAACTAAAAAGTAAAAAATATTTTTTTAAAATAAGCTTAAAACTATAATGAATAAAAAATACAAGTATTATTGTAAAAAAGCGTGGAGCGCTCGATGTACGAAAATGTGGAACAAAGCGCCCCACGCTTTTTTCACAATAATACTTGTATTTTTTATTTATTATTGTTTTAAGCTTATTTAAAAAAAAATATTTTTTACTTTTTAGTTAGATATAAAGCGTGTTTTTTAGTTTAAACTATATTTATTTTTAAAAAATAGAACAAGAAAAAACTTAAATAAGCCGAAACAAAATATAAGTGCCTACTTCGACATGTATGTAATACGAACCACGTGGTCACGTCCCTCCACCATATATTACCGTCTCTCCCACCATGCATGAACGACGGCACATTTAACGTGCTCAAATGCATTTATAATACATGTGCGCCGCGTGCACTGCACTTATAAAATAGTTTTATTATTTCATTTACGGTTCGCTGCATCTGTCTTCGTATAAACTGACAGAAAGTTGATGGAGTGCTGTTAGTGCATGTATATATTATTATATTCAATACTCAAAGCGACATTCAGTTATGCAGAAATATTTCAAGGAACACGCTTGTTCCATTTTTGGCTTGGGTGGTTTTTAAATTATTCAAATCTTAGATTAACGTCTGAATAGAAATCTTCAAATAAATAAAATTATATTATTTTTTCAGACTGTACATTGACAACAAATTATAAAATTATAACTCAAATTTCAATAAATGACGTTTCGGTCCGGATTTGGAGCTTCTTCAGAAATATGTAATCTAAAAAATATAAAAATGAATTAGTGTCTATTTTTTTACAATAGAATTAAGACTGAATTTTTTTATAATTTGTTGTCAATATACAGTCTGAAAAAATTGGTCGATAATTTTATTTATTTGAAGGTTTTTAAATTATGTTTAGTTACTTTACAAAGCGTTTTAACTCGACCGATAAAATAGTTGTTGACTCGTTTTTAATGTTCGACACCAAGCGGTGTGGCGTAGTGGTGAGAGCACTAGGCTCGCATTAGGGGGTACCGGGTTCGAATCCCGGCGGGGGCAGATGTGGCTGGGGACTTTTTCCTGCTGCCTCTTCCGGAGAAACGGTAATTCCTGTACCGGTTGAGGTATGGTTTCCGTCAATAATTCCAGTTAAATAGCGAAATGGTTCCTTTTTCAAGGCCATGGCTGATTACCTGTTAAAGTCCTATGCTCAAAATTTGCCAATCCTTATCCTAATTTTTTAAAATTCCTTCATTCGCACATTGCTATTAATTAAGTGGAAGTTTAAAAATGTAGAAAATAACGGGAAAAGTGATAGATGGAAAATAGTAATGGTGCGAATGGCGTCTGTTATGACATAAAGTCAAGAAACAAATGTTAAACGCATTATTATTTTTAATGTTCGACATCTGGAATTATTAACGCTTTGATTTTCACATTGCCTTTGAAGTAAGTACGGGCGCAAAATTTTAAACTTTTGCAGTTTTAATCGCAAAAGTGTCAAAGAAATTTTTTGTGTTATAATAATTATTAAAATAGTCAGAATAGCTTCTTAAGACACTTAAACGTCGAGATCCGATGAAAACTCGAAAATCAAACCAAACCCAATAGTTCCCCGTTTTTTTTTTTTTTGGAAATTTTCAATAGCGGGAAGTTAAAAAATGTAGGTAATCATTAAAACTATAAATTCAAATCTTTGATTAACGTCTGAATATAAATCTTCAAATAAATAAAATTGTCGACCAATTTTTCTCAGACCTATAAATTGACAAAAAATAATAAAATTACAAATCAATATAACACAAGATGACGTTTCGATCCGGATTTGGATCTTCTTCAGAAATATCTAAAAATATGAAAAATTAATAACAAACAAATTTGTTTGTTATTAATTTTTCATATTTTTTTTGAATCATTCATACTTTCAATCTTTCGTGATTTCTATTAGATAATAAATAACTTAATATTAATTAATTTTTATATTTTTAGATATTTCTGAAGAAAGTCCAAATCCGGATCGAAACGTCATCTTGTGTTATATTGATTTGTAATTTTATTATTTTTTGTCAATATATTGGTCGACAATTTTATTTATTAAAACTATAAACCGATTTTTCCAACGGCTTTTCCTGCAGTCAATTTCATCTAATAGAGCTTTCAAATTACTGACTGGTGCAATCGCCGCGTGTTTAGACGGGACGACCGTTGGCGCTCTTGTATCACGTCTGTGCCATTGCCATTTTAAGCTCAAGCTGACCTCAGAATGACTTTAAGAGCCTCGGCAACGTATCTTCTCTTCACTAAGTAGCACCGACTGACGTACGTGATCCAGTAAGTATATCGCAGCTAGTTTTGAATAGATAAAACACGACAAGTCAAGGACGGGTATATTTGTACAGGGCTTCAAACGCATCGATTTTGAAGTGAAACGAAATGATTAACAAAACGTGATGGAAATAGAGGGTATTATTATTTATTTAAAGACATAAAAGCCAGTCGGCCATAGTAGTAGGGAACATTTGTGTTCGTCGGAAGTAGAGAGGATTTGAACCGCGGTACTAGCATAGAGGAATTAATTAAGTCGCTAACAGATGGCAGCAAAAAATAAATTAAAATAAAATATTTTAATATATATTTTTATATTTTTGTTAGTGTTTAGAAATAATAATAAATAATATGTTTGATATATTTTTCTACCGCCGAAATGTCAGTGATAAGTTTTATGACGTCCATGTTGAAAACTTTTCATATTAGAATTGATTTACCAGTTAGGTATTTCATTTTTAGGGTTTGTTAAAAAATGTTAATTTATTTATTTAGTTTCGGCAAAAAGCCGTAACCTTAATTGCAGTTAAAATAACAAAATGCGCAAACACTCTAATTTTAACATATGTCAACTTACTGAAAATAAATAAATACGTCGAAAATGGTTCTTTCAGACAGAAAAGCAAATAAGGTAAATAAATAAAAAAAAAACTTCAGATTGCCTGAATTTTTGTAAATGCCTAGCTTCTGTAATTTAAATGTTAACAACGATATTAAAATGCCAAAGCAATTTTTTTTGTATTTTTGGGTTGGTATACAGCCCTTATTTAAAAATAACTACGTAAAAAATAAAACATTTACGATATAAAAACAGTTATGAGTCCTTTTTATTTTTTTATAATACGGTAATAAAACAGTTGCCTGTGCTAAAAAGTTAGAAATATAATGTCAACTACGTGACAAGTCGAAAGGGCATAATGTCACATCTTCTTTAAAATAATTGATTTATTGTAATAATCATGAATATAGCGTCAATTTAAAGTGTTTATTATTTTAGTATTTTTATCGAGTGTCTCACAGAGCTAAAATTGTGAAGCTGTGTCCTTGAGAACCTATTTTTTAGATTATAAAAATTTGTAACAGCCGATTCGTCCTTGTTTCTGCGAAATGGTTCTGTAACAAATGAGAATCGGACTATTAACATTTCTAACTCAATTTTGTCATGAAGTTTTGACAAATTTGTGCGATTTTTTATTCGTAAATTTACGCACAATAGTTGAAAATAATACGATATGTTTTTTCCATTGTGCAGATTGTAAAGGGGTACTGTAATGGTCTTGAAATAGCTATGTGAAGAACGGAAATCTTGTTACGAAAACAGGACCGTACTCGCATTTTTAAACCAAATAAGTACACGTACAAGGAATATACACTCAAACCTAAGACTGTGTGCACGAAGCCTACTAGCGCCGCTAGTGGGTGATAGAGAATTATTGAACTCACTTTTTTTGGAAATCGCGACATGTTTCTAAGGTGATAAGTCAAAAACTTAGTTGGCCATGGTGTGCCAAAAAAAATGTAATAAGAAAAACTGATATTAATTTGTTTACACTGACAGCGGAACGTTAAATTAGGGCACCAATGGTCTTTATTTTACTTAAATCGCCATTAGCGCAACAGCCCGGAAAATAACAAGCATTTCCAGATCGCTTAGTTTTCCTATGTTTTCTTTGTAATTAAAAAACTTCATAAAATTATAACTATTTTCACTATTATTAATAAAAATCGCAGGATTGTGGACAAAAAATTATTTATTAATTAGACGACGTTTCGTCTACAAATTTAGACTTTTTCAAGTACAAACGTGAAAATTTAAAACAATAATTATGAAAATAAACATTAATTACTAACCATTGCAATTAACGAAAGTTAAGGTACATAAGACGAAAACAATTTTCACTTTTAATAAACATTGTTCACTGACATACGGAAAATTTGAGTTTGAAGTTTCCCCTAGTGCTCACCACAAACGCTCGCATCAAAAAAAATGTAATTCCGCCTCCTTGCACATAGCCCATATCAATATAAAATACTCGTTTTTTTAACTTTTAAGAATTATTAGCTAAAAAAGAAAAAATTAACAAAACATCAAAGCAAAATTCACCTTCACCTTGAATTTAAATATATTGTAGATTATAGACGTTCGACAGCTAAGGCTGCGATTTTCTCTAAATTAAATTTTGGAGTCAATAACTATAATTCCCAAGAAAAATGAATTCAGCGAATTTATCCACCGCTGAATGCCACGAAATGCAGCCCTGTTACTTTAAGGACGTAGTCTGGTGATCGGGTTTTGAAAAAACGAATTTATTTTTTTTTTACATTTTTAGTAAGTATAATATATTGAGAAAATACTGTAAAAATTTTAGACCGAAATATTAAATATTTACAAAGCTATAGCATATAGTCGAGAGCAGCAACGATCTTACGGTAAGACTCTTACCTGCTCTTACCTCTCAATTGTTATCACGTTACCCTTATACTCTCGCAGAGTAGAGCAAACAAATTAACAGAAAACGATGCCTTTGAAGAAACGGAAGGTTTAATATACACCAGGCATAGCTGATTAGTGTAAATATTGATTTTTATTTTTTTGTAAGAAATCTGAAATTAAAACTTTAAGCGCGTTTTTCTCAAAACTACGTTTTTCTAAGTGGCGCGGGTGATTGAAACAATTGTATACTTACAACCGATTGCTTTCAGTTTTGCACAGGGTATTCTACACAACAATAGCTCAGTCCGGTACTAGAATTACTTAATTATAAAAATTATTTCTATTTTTTTTAACCGATTTTCAACGAAAAAATCACGATTTTTTCGTTGTTTTTTTTCTAAAACCCGCCATTTTGTTATTTATCAATAAAAATGTTTATTTCTAGTACGGGATAGAGCCACAAGCCTACGAAACAATAACCAATTTAATTTTTATAATTCAGTTGACTCCAAGTGACGTTATCACCCGCGCTACCCCCCTACCTCCACTTAAAGTTGTCTACTTTAGGTTAAAAAAACAATTATAAAATGACGTAAAATTAAGCAAAAAAAAATTTTTTGTCTTAGTTTACGATGTCAGTAAAAACATGTAACAAAACTGAAAACATCGTACATTATTTTGATATTAAAAAAATTTTCTGAAATAACGGTTGAAAACGAGCCTGAACATAGGACTAGGTCCTTAAGTGAGGCCCTTTCGTTGAAATATAAGCAGTCTGTTCTATTTTTGATAGCGTTATAATATTCTCATATTCTCGTGATACGTGTATCACAAAAAAATGCAGAGTTAACGACTCGTAAAAAAAGTAATTTATATCAAAACGACATTTTAAGTACCTGTAATATATATTGAAGTATAAAGAAATATATAATCAATAACAAAAAAAGAATGCCGAATTCAGAAATTCAGAGAAACGCGCGTTCAATAATAAAAATTCAATTTCAAAAGAATTGTGAAATTTATAAAATGTAAATTATAAATTTCGATTCAAAAAGGAATTTCGTTTCAAAAAATACGAGTCAAATGAAATAAGGTATATTTAAAGCTTTTATGTTTTTGATGAAAATTCTCATTCAAATGATTGTTTATTATACCGGCATCACTCGAAAACGACCGAACCGATTATAAAAAAAACACAGAAAGTAGATTTTTTAAGAGTATTTGTCCCTGCAAATACCCCCTGTACCCTTCATCTCAAATCTTTTCCCCACGCCTAAAAACGGTTCGCGCTCTCCCGACGCTATTTTTGAAGCTAGAGGGTTCTCTTTGAAAGACAAAGAAACAGACTACAGATTCTTCAGGCGAATTTTTTGAAAAAAAATTCCTGAAAAAACTTACAACCTTTTGAAAAAAATAGAAAGTTACGTAATATTTCACACGTAGGCGAGACTGTTTTTCAAAAAATGCGCCTGAAGGATCTGTAGTCTGATTCTTTGTCTTTCATTTGGCGTTTACCAGAACCCTTTAGCTTTTAGCTTCAAAAATAGCGTCGGGAGAGCGCGAACCGTTTTTAGGCGAGGGGAAAAGATTTGAGATGAAGGGTGCAGGGGGTATTTGCAGGGACGAATACTCCTTATAATAAATATTCAATATCAAAAGAATTGTGAAATTTATAAAATGTAAATTATAAGTTTCGATTCAAAAAGGAATTTTGTTTAAAAAAATAAGAGTCAAATGAAATAAGCTATACTTAAAGCTTTCATGTTTTTGATGAAAATTCTCATTCAAATGATTGTTTATTATACCGGCATCACTCGAAAACGACCGAACCGATTATAAAAAAAACACAGAAAGTGGATTTAAGGATGATTTGTAGATACAATCGGAGACAAAAGTATGTAAAATTTTCACTAAACCAATATCTTTCAATATTTTTTAAAATACGGTATTTAAACGATATATTTTTTCTTCACGAGCTTGTTTTCAATATAAAATTTCTAATAAAATAGAAATTAGTTTGCGTTTAATTCATTTTTAAATAATATTTTCAATATTTGTAAAAATTACAAAATGACGTTTGTTAGTGAGTGTACCTTGAATTCAACTTTAAAAAATAAAATTAATACATTTTTTATATTACAAATCACTGATAAAAATTATCGCAATATACTTAAAAAAAATTAGTAGCCCGGTATATACCCCAGAAAATGAAAAAATTGATTTTATTCAAATGAATCAAATAAAATAAGATGTAATTTTTATCCAGTCAAACGTGTCAACACCGCGACTTTTTAATAGTTGGTAGTTATAATTTGCTGCAACTTCAAACTAAACTAAAATTAAACTCTTTACTATCTGTCAAATAATCGTTTCGGAATGATACAGTTTAAAATATAGTACAAAATCACAGCAAATTAATGCTATGTTTATTGAACACTTCCGAGCAAAATTCGGTCGCCCAATTTGGAAGATGGAGATTTTATTAATGTTATTAAATATTAGGTACCGTGATGTGCATTTTTCAGAGTATACTTGATTGGATGTAAAAAATCAGTTGAGCAAGTGAGCCCTATCTACGTTAGGACTTACAACAATATTCCCTTCAATATATCATACAAAGGTTGAGAATCACAGATTCCACTACGATATAAATCATACACATATTTGTAAATTTCAAATCAGTTTTTTGTTTCTATAATTTATATAAATTCCATTTTGTTCTAAAAAGAAGTATATAATTATAATCTTTTATTTACTAATAAAAAAAAATATACTTAATCATTTTCTTTTATTACAGTTTAATTAATTATTAAATAAATTACAAATATGTTTTCCTGTTACAGTGCCGTGTTTTATTGCAGAATAGACAAAAAGGTTACATATTTTCAATTGTATGGTTTTCTTTTCACCTTTTATATACTTCGAGGTTAAAGCCCAATTTCATGAGTGATAGTTTAGAAGCCGGTTATAATTATTATTGCGCGCATATAATATTGCTGAAAATAGAAAGAAAATCATTTTTTTTAAATATAAAATTACAATAAACATAACGATTATTTTTATTATATCTCAAAATAACAAAATCTCAAATCTGTTACTTACTTTTTTGTATTCCAGCATTTATTCAACATATACACTGTGTTCTAAATTACATGAATATTATCACTGAATACTTTTAATATGTATTTTTAATATTTCTTGTGTCCTTTTGTATTGCTTAAATAATTAAAATGACAGCTAGCATCGCGAACATAGCTGTAGTTGTTTACGAGGTTGCCATGTTTATCTGTGAGTCACACATTGCATTGAAATAGTATCGTAAATATTACTCATTTTTATAGTTTTTCTCTGTAAATAGTATTGAAACCACTAAATTTTACTTGCTTATATGATTTTTAGATATATAATCTACTAGTTTGCAATTTTACAAATTTTTCTCATCATGTTTTCACTATTATTTTTGAACTTGAATTGGCCTGATAGCGCGTTTTCCATTTAAGTACGTGTAAATTTGTTACACCTAAAAAATGCTATAACTTTTGAACGGGCTTGTAAAAAAATCCTTAAATTTTATAGAAGCTTCAGAAGACTTGTTAGAATAATCTATTAAAATTTCAACGTATTCTCATCATTTTCAATATACCTACAAAACATCCTTAAAAAAAAAAACTTTGCTTATAGTATCTTTTGCTAACATGGTACAATAAATTGGTTTACATCTAAGAGAGATTGGATTCATCTAGTGTTCTGTCTATTGCAGGCTAACTGCGACAGCCGGGTTTTGTAAGCTTAGCATATTTATTAAGCTGTAGGTATATATCTTCTATTGCGACTTTTTAGAAGAGTGTCCAACTTTTGCGGTGAAACCAGAATCGTACAAGAGCATGTTAAAAATAAACATTCAGACCTGTTTTTTTATTATAATATTTCCGGCAGTTCCCTGCTTTGTTACTTATTTTAAACTCAAACCTCCGTTTTTGATGAACCTATTTACATGTATGTGTCATCTAGTGTCGAAAAACTATAAATGCGAAGAGATGTATACTGCAAGCAGTGGTTGGTGGTTGAACGGTGAAAATTTAGGGTTATAAGTGTTTTTTAAATGCAAATCATAAAAAAATAAAAAAAAATTGTCCAAAAATTAAAAAAAAGTTTCTGGAGAAGGCCACCCTTATCACCTAGGGCTATAAAAAATATCCTACGACCTATTCTCAGACCTACCAAGTATACATAAAAAAATTCATAAAAATCGGTCAAGCCGTTTCGGAGGAGTTCGATAACAAACAATGTGACACGAGATTTTTATATATATATATATATATGTATATAGATTGTAACAATTATTATTATTATAATTCAACATATTTATTAACGTAACTTTATAACATGAATATTATTTAATTCAACGTATTTATTAACGTAAGTTTGTAACATGAATATTATTTAATTCAACACATTTATTAATTTAAGTTTTCTTAGCATGAACACTACTTCCTAGTTCATACGCTCCGTTGCCATCTTGCCTCTGTTTCTTTTCATGACCACCAGAGTACACCAGTGGCGGCGTGGCTTTTTAAGACGTGGTGTTACAAGATAAATAATAATAATAATAATAAACAAAAATAGTGATTACACAATTTAGGACTAAAAAGCCTTGTTAAAAAAAACTTTAAAAAATTGATCCTCCTTAAAAAAAAGAATAAAGTTTTGAGGTTGGCACCAATTTATTAACTTTAATTTTTTATATATCATATTACGTACTTTCATTACATTAGTTTCCACCGTGGACAGCTGTTTTCAGAAACAAAATTCTTGCATTATCCCGCATTATTAAAGTTTGGTTAGATTTTATTTTTATCAGCCAACTAACAATTGGTGTGAACGTTTGAAATTTATTAGCTTTGAAAGTATAACACAACTGGTTTCTGTATTGATATTATTAAAGTTTGTAAACTCGCTGGCCGAGGTCGCTCGACCACCCTTTCCACGTTAACTAGTAAACACCGTCTGGCGAGACTTGCCACAGAAGTGTCGGCCAAATCTCTATAATTATGATGAGTATTTGGAAAGAATTCCGTGGCATAAGGATCGAAAATGAAGCAATATGAGACTTTTTTAAAACTTGCATTTAATACTAATGTTTCGATACGTTTTGTATCATCTTCAGAGTGTTCTGTAATTATATACTCTGAAGATGATACAAAACGTATCGAAACGTTAGTATTAAATGCAAGTTTGCAGTATTGCTTCATTTTCGATCCTTATGCCACGGAATTCTTTCCAAATACTCACCATTAACTTCAAAGGATCACAGTTACTCTATTTATTGAATAGAGTCAATCCTCTATAATTATATTGAGGAAAAACCAGCGGTTCCTACTCAGCGAATATACAGATTTTTTGACGCGAATTACCATGACACTCTTATAATATATAAATCAATAAATTGTTGATGTACTAGCAGTTTCCGGGCTTGTATGCTGTAGTCCATTGGTATTACTACCTGACGTTTCGTCTACAACTGCTGTAAACATTATCAAAGGCGATGTGGTAGCGGGCGAAGTGTCCTTCTAGCCTGCTCACAGGTAAGTGTGTCGACAAGTGTGGTACTTCCGTCTTTTATAGTCAGCGTGCTCGTGTTCTCTACTCGGTCGTAGTATACTCTTCTGTGATTGGTCGTTCCATTCAGTGGGTTTGTATTGCACAGTGCAGGTGTCCAGGTTTTACTTAGATTCAAACCTTCATCTTTGCGGTGTTTGTGTATTTCTATGGCCTCTCTGTGGCTATGTCTATATGCGTTTGTCTATAACGTTTTTGACGAAACGTCAGGTAGTTTTACCAATGGACCACGGCATACAAGCCCGGAAACCAAGAAGATTTGGATCAACACCGGCCGTGAAAGCCTACACACTAAGATGTACTAGCCGGGTGCGATAGACATAATTGTGCAAAATGTATTTCGTTTGCGGCCCGGCGTCTGAACTAATAGCTTTGAACAAATTCTACCAGATTTGCTTCTGAACTAATAACTTTGAACGAATTCTATCAGATGTCGCTGCTTGGTACTACAACAGTTTTTTTTTGTTTGCTTCTGAACTAATAGCTTTGAGTAAATTTTATGTGATGTCGTTACATGTTACTAAAACAATTTTTTTTTTAAAAACAACGTAATTTTGATCAAAATATTTAATAAAAACTCTCCTATAGCGTAAATTGCACCAAGCAAGACACATTTACAACATGTTATTAAAATAGGTTGAGTGGTTTCGGAAATTGTGACAGGAGAATTTTATATACATGTAAAGACTCATGGCTCTTCCTAACCACAATCAGTCAAAAGTGTTAAAAAAATTGTATCTTTATAATATTTATAAGATATTCTCACTCCGTCGAATTTCCGCGGGGTCTGTCTAAATCTAGAGTCAAAATACAATGCAAATTTTAACGTCGTGAAAGACACTAGCCGTGAGTGTAGCTTCTGTAATATTATTCTGTGGCGTTTAGTGATGGGAATATCTCGAAATAAAATACAGAATCATTCGATTATTAAAATATCTCGAGATATCTCGAGAGGTTATTAAAAATCACTCGAATGATTTTTAGTAAGTATATACTAAGTAGTAACATCTTTTATCTGCCTCTGTTCTATGAAGCACTGCATCCAGGTTACTCTATTGTATTAGCTATTAAAGTCTAAAGAATCGAAACCTCTAAGTCGAGATGAATGCAAACTTCATTCAGAATGTGTTTATACTGCGAATGAATTCAATCGAAGCTCGATGCCTCGAACTAATATTTTAGGTCGAATGAAGTTTCATTTTGTATTTGTCTTCACTGCTCACGGCTAGCTTGCGGTAACCAGTAACATCGTTCGAGAACGTCCTAAACCACTCGAAATAGGTATACCTTTCGAGATATACAATGAGTGAATTCTGTCCGCGAGAGAATTTTGTCCAATCTCTCAATTGGTTTTATTGCAGTGTTTTGCGTAATGCGTTTACGACTACCAGAAATAGATGTACACACTACACAGTACCACACTACATTTTATAGTTTATACTTTTATAGTTTATTAATTATTTAGTAAACATAAAAATATAGCATAAATTGAAATATTGCTATTGAAATGGAATGATTTGTTTTATATAATATATATTATTATGTATTTCTTCCAGTTAATTATTTTTGCTAATGAAATAAAAGTTTTGTGTTTTAATGTGTGCTGTAATATATTAGTATTAAGGTGGGTAAGTAGTAACTACCTATAGTAAACTAAATACTACGAGAATATTTGTTATACTCATTGTAATGAAACATCTCGAAGGTAACATTTCGAATGAATCATTCGATTATCAAAATCATTCGAGTAGCAGCCTTTCGATTATTAAAATAATTCGATTATTCCCATCACTAGTGGCGTTGGTCGGTGTACCAGCTGGCCACGGAGCTACACAGAGCTACGGTACCCTTCGATAATGAGGCACCAAATCGTTTTGTCGATAAATGCAGAAAACGGACGAACCACTGTCCCGTACGCTGGTTTCGACTTATTCTTTTGTTTGGGAATCAATTCGTTAAATGTACGGTGGTCAAAGGTGGCTCGTTGATCAAAACAAACGAAGCACGAATTTTAAATTTAATCTTCCGTGTTACCATGTGCGATTTATTGGTAAACGAAATTGGACATTTTTGTACAAGTTTTAGTCGATATTTCTACTTTTACGGTAGATTTTGTACTTGCATTCACCTATTCTTTTAGCAAATGGCCGACTTTAACTGTGGTTATAATCTACAATCACATTCTCTCTACAATCTTTTAAGAAAATAATAAGTAATCAGTGAACTTTGTGTATTAATAAAATCTAAAGTAAACGGTAATAAAATTAAAATTTGGTGAGTTACATAAGCCTCAGCCTATCCTGAAAAGAGAGATAAAATGTTATCAAGGATGATTCAAAAATGCCCCGAATCGTTTTGATAATTTGTTCTTTATTGATGGCTAACAGATGCTTTAAAAAAAAATTGGTTGTCTGTAAAGTCGGTTTACGGACGATAGTTTTACGTGATAACGTATTCCGTAATACATAACCTAAATTTATATAATAATTATAATAATTCGAATCTATGATATTGCATCTTTCGTTTCAAATTTAGGTTAATTTTATTTATTTAACTTACTCACCATATAATATAATTGTTTTTTTTAACTTTCTTTCTTTCGTATTTATTTTAAGTCTCAAAGATTAGCTGTCATAATATTTATAAAACAATTGTTTCACTGTTTATAATATAAAATTCCAAAACCTACTTACAATATTTAAGTATTTTCATACGTCAAAAAATTGATTTTTATAATGATAAAATTTGTAAGAAAACGATTTTTTCGAGAGATGAGACCTAGCTTAAACGATTTTTTGCCCCCCAAAATCCCTTTTCAGTAAATTTCATCCAAATCGTTAGGGCCGTTTTCGTGAAAAGCACGCACAGGGTCAGGCGGAACGTTACGGGTTACGCGTTACGAACGTTAGGAACGTTACGTTAGGAACGTTACGTTAGGAACGTTACACTTTTTCGTGCATGCAGCCGGTGTTTTATCAATTTATAAGATTGGTGATTCATCAATTTATATTAATATTATAAAGAGAAAAGATTAGTATATTTGTTTGTAATGAATAAACTCAAAAACTACTGGACCAATTTTAAAAAGTCTTTCACTAATAGAATGCTACATTATCACTGAAGAACATAAGCTATTATGTGAATCGTTTCAAATTCCAATAATGTAATCCAAAGTGTAAGAAAATTACACATAAAACTCCTTACATCGAATGCGCTGCGAAAATATTTATATACAGAAGTAAGCCTAGAAGGACACTTCGCCCGCTACCACATCGCCTTTGATAATGTCTACCGCAGTTGTAGACGAAACGTCAGGTAGAAATACTAATGAACCACGGCATACAAGCCCGAAAACCAAGCAGATTTGGATCAACAACGGCCGTGAAAGCCTACACACGTGGATACAGAGGTAAAGTTGGAGGTTTGAGTGTAGGAAGTAATCTCCGAAACTACTCATCCGATTTTAAAATTTTTTTCACCATTATTTAGAATAAACCTTCAGGATGGGCATAGACTATATATTAAAGCTCATTTGAGACATTCCTTACACAGAACTGCGCTTTTTAATAAAAGTGTACATTGCAGCTGTGTAAGGTTATATACAATCACTCAATTATATTATATTTGTAAATTTTGTATTTTTCTTTGACAAACTCATATCTAGATGTTATATGGTGTAAATAAATATTATTATTATCGCGTTAAAATAAAAGCGCTTTTCGTGGAGACAAAATAAGTCGACGAAAAAACGGCACAAATTCGGGCGAAATCAGACCGGGCCGCTATTAATAATCATATATATTAATACGCTAAGGTTAAAGATGTTTGCCTCCCTTTTTAGAAAAAACCTCACAATTTCTCCACATAAATTATATATCATTTTAAAGATAATTGCTTGCTCTACTGAACAACGTCTGCCATCTTACGGCTTTAATTTTGAAACAACGTCAACACGTCGATCTATCATCTGACCTTCATATTGTAAAACAACAGACACAATACTGCATACTGCCATCTAATGGCTTTAATTTTGAAACAGCGAGCAACGCTGAACAACGTCACAGCAATGCTGCATGATGCTATCCGACGGCTTAGCTCAACGCTTTTGCTACTTGCGCCTCTATATGACAATTTTAGTAAAATATTTCTTCGATCTGTCATCTGAGCTTCATATTGTAATACAACAAAAAGAAGAACGTTATAAGCAGTGCGCAAAATTAGAAACGAATTGAATACCTGCAATCATATTTAAAAAATAATTTTGTAAAGTGATAATTATTATACTTATTTAGTGCGAATAATTCGCACAGGTCACACTAGTTATGTTCGTAATTAAATGTTATTCTCAATTCAATCAGCAGATTAATTTCCACTAGACTGTATGATATAAAACTTTTGTGAGTGGCTGTGAAGAAAATTTACATTAGAGAAAGATTGAAATAATACAGGAAATTGTTACAATAATAACGAGCTGCCCCTGAATAAGAGAAAATCTATAACGACGTCCTTTTTACCGTCTGGACAGTTTTCTTTTGAGCGGACCTAAATTCTCATACAAATCGTCTGTCGTTACCAACTTACAGTTGAGTAGATTACCGTGCATCTCGCATCCGATCCGAGAAAAATGGAGTCGCTTAAATACGACAATCAATTCTATTAAAGAAATTATTTTATCTATCATTAATTAATCAATTAATTATCGGTTTTCAATTAGAATACGAAACGACTTTCATTTAATGCATAATTAAGAATCAAGAGAAATGTTACAGAGCTCTCAAATGTGTCGTTTTTACTTCGTCGATTTAGTTATAACATGTGATCGAAATTCCACCGTAATTAATTCATAAGGTTTGAAATTGTTGGGTCCAGTTCGATAACACTATGCACCCAAATTTTGAATTTTTTTTTTAAGTCATAGAAAACGCTAAATTTTGACGTTCAAAAAAAAAAACTTTGCGGATTATTCACAAATTTCCTCAAAAATACGTGAAAAAAATGGAACTACTTTTCGTCTTTCACTGTCATTTTTTGAATCTAACCAATCAAAAATCACAAATACACGTCATAGCAACTCGTTTATCGTTCACCCCGGAATTGTTTTTTTAAAAACTCAACATTTGCCCCTTCCCGTTTCACTGCGAGACAATTCGCATACCCCTTTATTGTTCACCCCAGAATTACAATTCGCATACCCGTTTATCGTTCACCCCGGAATTGTTTTTTTAAAAACTCCACATTTGCCCCTTCCCGTTTCACTGCGAGACAATTCGCATACCCCTTTATCAAAAAAAGCGGTAGTTTTCAATCTTCATGAAAATGTGAGTTTTAAATTTAAAATTCGTTTTATAAATTAAAATTTCCAAATACGACTCTGCCCTGAACGTTCAATTGTATTCCATTCCAACCAATTGATATTTCTATCTTTGTTTATCATAGATACAGGTATATATAACTTTCTCTTTTCTTATCACTATATGAGACAAGATAGCGATCGCTATAGTAAATAATATACTCTAAATCAACTTACTATACCATATTTAATTTTTTTAAATTAATTTTTAAAAATTAAATTTCCGCACTTAAAACGACCAATAACGCTGTTATATGTTATATAAAACAATAATTGTGAATTTCCAGTGGATATTTTGCATAGCAAGTTATCGTACTCTTACCGAAATTGTTTATTATTATATGGATTTCTCCTGAATGAATATTTTTTACACGCTTTTTTCGCTAATTTCCAATACAAATTTGAAAACAAAATATAAACTAAAGCGATCCGACTAAAATTGCGATCTATAGAGCTCGGACGTACGTACGTACGTACAGACCAACCGACGACTGCTGTTCGCGATTTTCAATTACAATTTTAGTAGTAACTATGAACTCAAACCGACCTAAAAATGGTTTTGTTTTATAGAACAGAATCTCCACTTTTCAAAAAGCTTCAATTTCGTGTGAAATTAACTTCGAAGTGACTATTCGTACAGTTACTGTACGAATAATATATACTTATTCGTACAGCTATTGTATGAATAATATATAATTACAAAGCTATCTTGACATAATCAATTATGGTCTAGTAAGTAGCGTGCCTTGCTGTTACCCAAGAGGCCCGGGTTCGATTCCCGGTACCGGAATGAGTTTCGTTTTTACTTTTTATTTTTTTTTCACTTTGAGACCAACTTAAAACACATTTTCATGAAGATTGAAAACCACCGCTTTTTTTGATAAAGGGGTATGCAAATTGTCTCGCAGTGAAACGGGAAGGGGCAAATGTGGAGTTTTAAAAAAAAAACAATTCTGGGGTGAACGATAAACGGGTATGCGAATTGTAATTCCGGGGTGAACGATAAAGGGGTATGCGAATTGTCTCGCAGTGAAACGGGAACGGGCAAATGTGGAGTTTTTAAAAAAACAATTCCGGGGTGAACGATAAACGGGTATGCGAATTGTAATTCCGGGGTGAACGATAAAGGGGTATGCGAATTGTCTCGCAGTGAAACGGGAAGGGGCAAATGTTGAGTTTAAAAAAAAAACAATTCCGGGGTGAACGATAAAGGGGTATGCGAATTGTCTCGCAGTGAAACGGGAAGGGGCAAATGTTGAGTTTAAAAAAAAAACAATTCCGGGGTGAACGATAAAGGGGTATGCGAATTGTCTTGCAGTGAAACGGGAAGGGGCAAATGTTGAGTTTAAAAAAAAAACAATTCCGGGGTGAACGATAAAGGGGTATGCGGATTGTCTCGCAGTGAAACGGGAAGGGGCAAATGTTGAGTTTAAAAAAAAAACAATTCCGGGGTGAACGATAAAGGGGTATGCGAATTAGATAGTTAATTGTTTGAATAGAACTGCGTTTTCTAAAAAATGCATATTTAATTGACAGTCAATTAAATAAATATTTTTTAATAGCTGTACGAATAAGTATATATTATTCGTACAGTAACTGTACGAATAATTATATATTATTCGTACAGTAACTGTACGAATAGATGCAGCCAATTAACTTAGATATAACTTCTTGTATGAACGAATGATAACATACTATTTTGATGGTATGGTAGAGTTGATTCGACGATAAATCGCCAATATTAATTTAGTTTTTAATATACTGAAGTTGGCAACGTTTGTGTGTTTGTAATTTCCAACAATCAGTGTACAGTTATGGGTTTATTTACAATTTTGATTTCAACGAAAGAAGCAAAACTTGTTTTAGTAAACGTCAACACTACGCTAATCTGCTTTCGAAAAGCGAGAGAAAGTTTCTCGCTTATACTAAACTTTTCGTTTAACTTAACCGTTAAAGCTTACTACAATATTGTAAAGTATGTTCAAAAAATGAATATTATTTTTAAGAGCATAATGGATCAATAACAAAAATGCTGTTAAGCTATATTTTTAATCGCGACGTTTCGTTTTTATTCTTAAAATTCCTCAGCCTCTACAAAAAAGTTAAAACGAAACGTCGTGATTGAAAAAATAGCTTAAGAGCATTTTTGTTATTGATCCATTATCCTCTTAAAAATAATATTTATAATAATTACTGGAACTGAAATGGTTTCCCTCATAATAATTCCAGATAAATATCGAGATGGTTCCTTATTCAAGGCCATGGCCGATTACCTGTCAAACTCCTATGCTAAAAATTTGCCTACCTCATCCTAATGTCCTAAAATTCCTACATTCGGACATTGCTTTTAATTAAGTTGAAGTTTAAAAATTGTAGAAAAAAACGGAAAGTGTGTTAGATGGAAAGTAGTAATGGTGCGAATGGTGTCTGTTATGACAAAGTCGAGAAACGGACGTTAAACACATAATAATTATAATTATTTTGTATGCAGTGTTAAGGAGGTTGATGCGTTACAGTCCCAATCAAAAGTAAGTCGAATTCTAAATGGGAACTTTTCCATAATACATTTTTACAAAAGGGTATAAGTCGATGATACCAATAAATTATTGGCATAAAGGCATAAGTAAATATTTTTTTTAACATTATTAATTATTTCAGTGTTTTACTTAATGGACTAACTTTTGAATTTTTTGTACAAATTTAGGTTAGAAAAAATAAATGTATGTAAATATCTGTATTTTACATATTTTTAGCGGTAAATAACTAAAAAAAGAAATTAGAAGTAATAAAAATTAAAATTAAATCATTAAAAAGTTGAAAATTCAGTTAAAATTGTTAAAATTGTCAAGAATAAAAGTCCATAATCGAAAAGTGCTAAGGTTTAATAATTTTTTTTATTAATTAAAAGTCTCCTAATTAAATTGGAAAAAATATTAAAAAAATATGCGTAAGACATCGATGCTTTACATAATTAGTTTTCGGAACTGCTGACATTATTTAGTTATTTGCGAAAAAATTAAAATGTACAGTTTGGTTGACATATTTTCCATAAGACTACATGTAAAAGTTTTTTTTTATTTTTGGCTTTATAAATCTTCTAATGATTTTGGATTTTTACAGAAAATTTTGTCATAAAAATATCTATTAAAAAAACTTTACTTCAGATTTTTTCATTATCTTCGTAAAACGGCTCAACCTCCTTAATACACAATGTTGTATTTTTTAGTGAGAGGATCCCTCTTAAAGCTTTCATTATTCGGTTTAGCTATGTAATATTCACAGAGGCAACAAGTTCACGAATAATGTTCTAAAACTTATGAACAATTTATTAAAACAAGATGGATGTTTTGTCAGCAAAATGTCACACGACTGAAATAACAAAGACGCCGAAGCGCTGAAACTGTATCAATGATTTACTGAAGCGTTTTTGTTACTTTACAACTTTAACGCCGGCGTTATTCGTTAAATGAAACCGGGTGAAGAAAATAGAAAGAAAAGTTTGTGACCTTCATGACGTAGTATGTCTAAGCGCTAACTGTTTTACAACAACGACATACAGAGGATTGAAAGGGGGTTATATCAAACAGATGCGGCACGTCACCATGTGTTAGGATTTGGGCATTTTAGTTCACTTGAAGAGGTTGATGCGTTACAGTCCCAATCAAAAGTAAGTCGAATTCTAAATCGAAACTTTTTCAGAATAAATTTTTACAAAAGGTTATAAGTCGATAATACTAATAAATTATTGTTATAAAGGCATAAATTAATCTTTTTTTTTATTATTAATTAATCATTTTAGTATTTTACTTAATGGACTAACTTTTGAATTTTTTGTACAAAGTTAGGTTAGGAAAAATAAATTTATGTAAATATCTGTATTTTACATATTTGTTTGCAGTTAATAATTAAAAAAAGAAATTAGAAGTAAAGAAAATGAAAATTAAATCATTAAAAAGTTGAAAATTCAGTTAAAATTGTTAAAGTTGTCAAGCATAAAATTCCATAATCAAAAATTGCTAAGGTTTAATATTTTTTTTATTGATTAAAAGTCTCCTAATTAAATTGGAATTTAAAAATATTTGTACGACACCGATGCTTTACCCAGTTAGTTTTCGGAACTGCTGACATTATTTGGTTATTTGCAAAAAAATAAAATGTACAGTTTGGTTGACATATTTTCCATAAGACTACATGTTAAAGTTTTTTTAATTTTTAACTTCATATATCTCCTAATGATTTTGTAATTCTTACAGAAAATTTTCTCATAAAAAATCTACTTCAGAATTTTTTCATTATCTTCGTTTAACGCCTCAACCTCCTTAAAAGAGCGCTTCATTTAGTTCATTATCTTTCCGCGAACTAGTTCGCTCTAATAGTTCATTAGTTCGCTGTTAGGAGAAACTGCTTTATTCATTGAATTTTTCAGTCGTACCATATTTATTACTACTATCAGCCCGGTCCGGTTTCGCTCGAATTTGTAGATTGCCACCGTTTTTTCGTCGACTTACGTTACAAAATTGATATCCACGAAAAGCTCTTAACATTAAAATGGGTACAGTAAGCTCTCCTTAAAAGATATGCCATCGTGGACTTTTCTGTAGATCTATAAAAAAGGAACAATTCCACCATACATTGTTTTGTTACATCTCAAAGGGATTAGGCAGCGTTTTAGATGAAAGATCACAGTCGCCTTGATTTTTTCCAACTTCTCCAACAATCATCGTCATATTTCAACCAATTTACATAAAAAAATAATGAATTATTATACATAACCTTTTCTTTTGAATGACTTCGTCCATTATTGAAAACCGTATGAAAATCCGTTCGGTAGTTTTTGAGTTTATAGCGTTCACACAGACACACAGACGCGGCGGGGGGGGGGGACTTTGTTTTATAATATGTAGTGGTAGAGAAACAACTACTTTATCTATATCCTTTTGAAATCATCGCAACTGAAGAAGTTTTATTTAAAAGAATAAAGTTAAACATTTCAAAATCTCCGCTTATGATATTTTCATCTATTCGCTATGTGCAGGTGCTTGGAACGAAGGCGTTGAACGACAATGCGCACGTAGCGGCGAAAGATAGCAAACCTTCTGCTCGTGTACTACCATTGACATAAACCTAAGGTGAAAAATGACAGTTCGTAAATGCTGCATTATGAAATTGTAATAACTAATAATACATTAAAAAATAGTGATGTTAGCTTTTATTGTTTCTCAAAATATAAGCATAAGTTAATTTAAAGATAAAAATGGATTTCCATCGTGAAAAAGCAGAAGTAAGTATCATAACCTTAATTTTACATTGACAATAATGTTCCAAAAAAATTCATGTGAACACACTATGAAAATATATATTTAATATAAAATAAATAAAAGAATAATGAAATTTAATAATTTTTATGAAAATACAACTTGAATTTTGTTATTAAATTAATAAAATAAGACATATCTTTTATTTTTTAGTGGATATACGTACATCCAGTTGGAATCCTACATCACAAGAGATCTAATTTGCAGTGCACATTTCATTGGGAACAAAAAGGGAGAAGAAGAACTGGGTCCTAATTACGTATCCAGCAAATTTTCTTCACCTCAAAGGAAACCAAAATTAAATGAGAATCAAGTTTTGACAAGACATCAACGTTTCATTAAACGTAGGCTACAAAATATTTCATTAGTGGGTTCAAGTTCAAAAAATGATAAAGATTCAAGTCTCAATTCAAAAAGTGCTGCAAATACGGAAGATAAATGTTCAGTGTATGAAAATAACTGACAGTGTACATGGCAATTTAATGATTGTTGATTCGAGTACCAAAAGCAGAAATGATGTAGAATGCCAAGCTGATATTTTTGCTTATTGTAATACCTACTGTTAAAAAAATACTGTTTTGTAATAACATTATTCAAAAAGGCTCTAATACTTGTGATGCTCAAACTCAAACTGAGATTAATTGAAATAAATACCACAAAACAGTTTAGAAATCAGAAGTGTGGTACGCCCAGGGTTGCAGGCGTCTGGCTTTTTATGGTCGTGTCCGGCTTTTGTTAGGCTTTTGGCCTATGTACTTTTAATTATAGGCTTTTTGATATTTTTCAAGAGTTTGAAATTGCTATTTTTTAATAAAGATCTTTTTGTTTTTATCCAAAAGAATGGATATACGTTTTTGATTTGGTTAACAAAAACTTTTAGTATTTTGTTATATTTGTTTTGTTTTTTTTTTAATTTACCTATTAATAGATTACAGAAGACTGAACATTTTTCACTTCATCAATATCATAGGTATAAATACAAATGATAATAATAGGTGCGTAGAACTGTTAATGTTGTTAATTTTATAACAAATCTGTGATTCACATTAAATAATTAATAAACAACTTTATTACGAACCTAACTGAGTTTTTTTTATACGCTTTATATTAGTTTGGGTTGTAACTAAGTATGTATGTCCGTAACGGAATCTTTGAGCATAATTTTCACCAATTTCCCGAAGTCTGATTAATTTGAAACTTTGCATACGTATCAAGGACCGATGACAATGCAATAATTTGATAACAGTTTCCCATTATCCTTATTAGGACCCCCAGGATTAATAAATTCTTTTATAGATCCTCAAACTAAAAAGTGAAAAATAAAATATAGTTTAAAAAAAACTAAAAAACACGCTTTATATCGGACTAAAAAGTAAAAAATAATTGTTTTAAAATAAGCTTAAAAAGCGTGGGGCGCTTTGTTCCACATTTTCGTACATCGAGCGCCCAACGCTTTTTAAGCTTATTTTAAAACAATTATTTTTTACTTTTTAGTCCGATATAAAGCGTGTTTTTTAGTTTTTTTTAAACTATATTTTATTATTTTAAATGTGATGTTCGGCTTTAAAAAGGTGTGTTTGGCTTTTAAAAAATGTATGTCCGGCTTTTAGGGCAAAATGTCCGGCCTAATACAGCGCCGAATCCGGCTTTTGAATTTTAAGGCCTGGCAACTCGAGGTACGCCTCAAAAATAGTTTGTCGAATGTCGATACAGCAGTTGAACCTGATTGTGATGTACAATGAATTTGTTACTTTTCAAGGAACAGTTACAAATGATAAACAGCTAAGAAATCTTTCTGGTGTATCATTTGAGACTTATAATTATTTTCTGAACAAATTGATAGTTTCACAAAAAATTCAAATATCTAAAAATTAGACTATTTATTTTTCTTTTCAAGATGAAAACTGCTTTGACATTTACAGCAATAGGTGCAATATTTTCCGTACACAGGACAACACTGTCTAGAATTTTTATTCCACTTTAGAAAATCTAGCTGAAACAACATCAATTACACAGCGATAGCTTTACCCTTTGGCACAGTTTGAGGGTGAAAATTTAAAGAATGATTTATTTTTTCAAAACCCGTTTTTAATATAGCATCCATACTTTTCACTTTTATCATTAACTTTAATTTTAATTCACGTTTTACTTGTTGTCCCATTTGACATAATGTATTTTAGTGGCAGTGGGTTCGCCGATAAATAACGCTAGATGTCTCCGCTTTGATGTTGCACATAGCGAATAGTAGATATTTTTTTCGTACGCTAATCTGGAATGTTTTCATCACTCGATACTAAATAGACTTGAGTTGTTTACTTATGAGGCGCTGTTTCACAAGTTGACGAGTCGACTATGGACTAAAGACACTAAGACAAGACGGTGCCAGTATTGTTGACACAATATAACGAATATGAAACAAACTAATGAAGAGTCTCGACGTTCAAAAATAAAAAGGGAATGGCTTTTCAACTATTTCTTCCAGTAGTCGTTTCAAAACTCAACTAAAACATTAAAATAGCACGTCAAATCACGCATTTTTAGATTCCTAAGCGAAGCGTTTAATAATAAATTAAATTAATTTTTTTTAGTTGAAGTTACAAACGGGTTTATGGTGTGATTTTTGCGTGTTCTTTTAGTGAACGTGATTTATATAGTTCTGTATGTAGTTCGTGTATTATTAGAGCGGCTTATATGACGGAGGTTTGCGAACAATTTGTCATCTGACAACAGAGTGCTTCGTTTATTGTATATGCAAGACAGAGGCAGATACACTGCTGCGACCATAGGTGGCTCTTATTGGCTAATAGGTTCATTGCGTTACAAATTACAACCCATACAAAAAAAATATCGCGGCTGTGACTCTATTATAGTCCGAATTTAATTTATACTAATCGTCCAATCTCCCACACATCCATACTAATATATAAAGCTGAAGAGTTTGTTTGTTTGTTTGGTTGAACGCGCTAATCTCAGAAACTACTGGTTCGAATTGAAAAAAAAATTTTGTTGGATAGCCCATTTATCGAGGAAGGCTATAGGCTATATAATATCACGCTACGACCAATTGGAGCGGAACATCAATGAAAAATGTTGCAAGATGTATCTCAAAATTAGTCCGTCCAACAAATATTATCAGGTGAAATGCCTTAACTAAATATTGCAATATTAGCGCGTCACGTTAACAAGCCCGGATAGCTCAGTCGGTAGAGCGTAAGACTCTTAATGCCAGGGTCTTGGGTTCAAGCCCCACGTCGGCGAATATATTTTTTATTTTTTTATTTTCTACATTGCTTTCTTCTAAGGCTTACATTTCAATTTTTTAAAATTTTATTACGACTAATTAAAATTAAATAAATCTAATTAATAGCTACCTAGGTACCTATATAAAAATAATTTTCCTACAGTGTTTTCAATTAAATATTTATTATATTAAAAGAAATTTATTACTTAAAAAAGTATAAATACTGCTTTTTAACGACAAAAACTTTTGAACAGTAACTCCGATCATTATGAAGTTTGGACACAACATTCATCACGGTAAACTAAGATGAATGTGCGTACTCATGTCCCTTCCTTCCCCATTCGTTCTTTTGTACCTGGGTGAAACCGGGCGGGACCGCTAGTGTATATATATGTCTGCACCGTGGTGTTTAAGTCTTTCTCCCGATCTTTGCTAGCAATATAGAGGGTATTAAATATACATTGTGCAAACACTAAACACACGTGACGTGTTTTCCCCTCATTGTACCTATAATTACCACCAGCCAGCCAATAGGTTCTTAGCAGCTCATTGCCCCCACTCCTGACGGTCTCGATTTCGTTACGCTGTTGAACGAAATTTCTCTCATAGCTGCTAAAGAAATTTCACTTTAAACAGCTTCTTTGTGATTTCAGATGTGGCGTCAAATTTATGGGACGCCACTGGTTGACGATAGTGCCTCCGGGGTGTGTTGGAACGGAGCTCGAGCCAAGCACGACCAACCTATATATAGAGTGTGTCATGCCGCATCGAGGATTGTGTTGGGAAATTTAGAACGACGGGGGGGCTGGGGCAAACACTCTGGTGCGACTCGTCACGTTCGCGGGACCAATTTTCAAAATTATGACAATTTGTCACCGGTGACATCGGTGTTGCTATCGCAGCTATAATATAAGATATACAATTTTATCCTTTTTCCAACCAGACGTGACAGGACTACGTCCAGTTTTGTACAAAATATAAATAAAATGAACGAAAACTTATAGAAATATTTTAAAATACTTCGCAAATATTGACAGTATAGTGGAAGTGAATTTGATTACTCAGTTGTTATATTAAAAAAAAAATGTAGTACAATTATTAGGATTTAAAGGTCGCGCATACTTTTCTTCTTAGTTGGTTCGGTCGGGATCCAGAAATTTTTTTAATGTTTCGACCAATTTTTACAATAAATTTGTTTTTAATTTCTCACATAAAAAAAAACATTTAATGCAAAATTTTCAGCCTCTCAGCGTTTCTCAATATTTTTTAATTGAATCATTTTCTATATTCATGACTTATAATACCGAAACACTCTGTATATGTTTACTTAAAAATTATATAAAGTTGAACAAACAAAAATGAACATATTTTCATTGAAAGTTATTATAAGTTTTTAAAGAACACAAAACAAATTAGTTCCAATGCTTAAGAATTTTTTCTTGTACGTGACATTTTCAAATTGTGTCTACGAAGCTTCTAAATGAAAACTTTATAGGTTTGTAATATAAAATGTTTTCATTATATTTTTTTTACTTTTTAAATACCGAGAGAAGCACTTAAACTTTACGATTTTTTTGAACTACAGAAAATCTTGAATGTTTTCATATCTATGAACTACTAATTTGATTTCTTTCGATAAGAAAAACGAAATTATATCGAATTTTATGTAATTTATTAAAAATTCATATTAAATCAAATTAAATAAAGGTAAACAAAACAATAAATAAAATTCCAATTTTTCAGAAAAATTGGTCGATAATTTTATTTATTGAAGAGTTCTAATCAGACGTTAATCAAAGATTTGAAAGATAAACAAACTTTTGAAAAATCATCATACTTGATTTTTATTTTTGAAACTAAATTTTAATCTTGTTTTTATCATAAAAACTATTTATGGAATTTGTCAGAAAGTGCTTATACGATGTACAAATCCAAATTTACTAATAAGCTAAGTAGGCTACGGTGACACATTTCTGGGGCAGAAAATTTTAGAAAAAGGCAAAAATTCAACTATTCTAATAAAAATTACAAAAAAATTGAATTCGATAAGCAAATATAACCCACAAAAAGGGCTGCATTTGCCTGTATCAAAAGTACAACAAATCGATATATTCTTTGAGTTGTGAATAAAAAATATTTCAAACACATCTCGCTTATAATTTTCATGACAAGAAATCTACAACAAAAAGACTTAATAGAACAGAAAAAAATCCATCTTCAGTTATTTTTGAATTAATGTTTCTGAAGTAGAAATATACTTATTGGTGTTTTTCGGATTTGTTTTTATTCTCACAATTTATCTGACTTAACGACTACCTTTCAAATAATTTTGAAAGGAACATTCATTTGTAAAATTATGAAGAAAACAATCACTTTAAATAAATTGACGCAAATTTCGTTTTCTGACGATTACCTAACAGCTTCCATTAAAACTTTACAAATATCAGAAAAGCTGTTTAAGACAAATGTAGGCTTTAAACAATTGAGTTATACAAGAGTTCTAACAAAATACAGAAAATTCATAGATTTTTGCATTAGAAAGAAGTTTATATATGAAATTTTTTCTATAACTTGTTAAGTATGTGTATTTAAAACACAAGAGAATATTTTTGTCCAAGAACTTTCAGCGACTTCTACTTGCTTAAATTAATTGTTTTATTATTTTTTGTAAATGTCGACATTTCTTTATTTTGTAGCCATTTTGTATCTATCGACAGGTAGATTCTTTATCCGTGGTCAATTTTATAAGAAACCTTGAATTAACTCAAACAACAAGTAGTCTCTAATTTAAGGATAGAGGTCTCGTTTTAATTTTATATGTTAATATAATTTAATTTTAATAAGTTATTGATGATTCATGAGAAAATTATTCAATGATCGTAAAAAAATCACATTTGAACCAAAAAATATAACCTAACCTATTTTGTACATTATTAACACGCCACCAAAACAAAAAACAAACATTAAGAGTAAAAAAAAAGAATTCTTAATTCTTAATCATCGCATTAAGCAGTGATATTATATTTCAGTTGAAGATTTTTCTCTTTTTAAGTCTCGTTTATCGAGAAAAAACTTCTTTGAGTTAAGAATATTCCTGAGAAATAAGTGACAAATACCTGCTCATTTATCAAGCGGCGCTGCGAAGAGGGCTCAAAAGAGTTATGGAGGGCAAATATATGGGTAGATCCATTGACCTAGAGAACCGACTGTGCGTTTCTTATCTCAGCAATATACTGAAAACTTATACATATATGTATATAGAAATGGTCAGTTAGTTGCACCTTCTTTTCCCATAGTAGAAATGTAAAACGATCGTAATCTTTCAGTTTTTTTTGTACAGTGGGCACTGGGCATAACCCAACATTTCAAAGAAGCGAAACGTTCAAATAACTTATGCAAGTAAAAACGTATAACCTGTACTTTTTTTTGAGTGAGGAGCCAGATCTGGTTATTTGGGTGTATGTTTTGTTGTAATAAAGATTTTTTGAAAATTGATATTATTATTATTTTCCATTTAAAGTCCGTAGTATTTATTTTCAATAATTATGAATAACGGGAATGCGGACACATAGGTATATAATTCTTTTCTTTTATTGCTAACGTTTCGTCAAAAATATTAAGCTCTGATACATGATACAGTGTTGTTTACAATATTTATTTAATTTTTTGACATAAAAAAGTGGAAAATAAATTATAATTTTTTATGTTTAATTTTATTTTCTAATTTAAAAACATTGTTTTTTTGGTAATGTATATTTTTTTTATAATATTTATTTCAATTTGTTTTGTAATTAATAATTTTATTATATCCATATTTTCAGAGCTTTGAAAAAGTCAATATTTTTGACGAAACGTTAGCAATAAAAGAAAAGAATTATATACCTATGTGTCCGCATTCCCGTTATTCATAATTATTGAAAATTGATATTATTTATTAATTTCCTAGGATCATTTACTCAGGACACATTCTAAAAATCGTCTGCACTCGTTAAAATAATTTTAACTGTAGCTACTGCTTGTATAAGCGAGGCAGCCACCGTTGCCCATCTCCTTTTTACTCGACTACGGCGAAGCCAAAAGGAAGGGTTTTGAGTTTAGCAGTCTATGTGTGCATGTTTGTATTTACGGATGTTACACCGTAGTGCCTAAACTCCGATTTTGATAAATAAGGTGTCAATCGATTCGTTATTATGGCCAGGGTAACATAGCAAATTAAAAACAAAAAATAAGTTAAAAAACTAAAAGCCGACTATTGAAAAGTATGAAACAAGAAAATATTCTCATCTGAGGATAGCCTTCCCATATATATGAGGCCCCTCTAGATGTATAGCGTGATGCAATTATGATCGCTTACTACTGTTAAAATGTAATGTTTTGTTAGGGTAGGTGGCATATGACTACGGATATCCTCAGATGAGAATATTTTCTTGTTTCAAACTTTTCAGTAGTCGGGATTTCGTTTTTGAACTTATTTTTTAGAGCGACAATTCGTTTCGTCTATTCTTTAAGTCAATGATTAGAGCATAACATTAGTGCTTACTCCGGTCTTCTTCTATATCCTAGTATTATACATACGTATGTATACAAGTTCAAATTACGGCCACTCATGGCGCAAGTTGTAAATTGCTACAAGTTTTGAAGAGACGTAGCTTATATAATGGGGTGTGTATATTTACCCCCACCTTTTTCCCCATATATACCGTTACAGTTTCTAGAGCTGCCTCCTCGCGTCTGGATGAATAACTAGGTACTAGTGACGTAGTGAATATCCGCTTTAGCGTTCGCGAATATACGCAATCGAAAATTTATGCTAAAATTAATATCGTGTTTTCTAAAGGTGAAAATAATTTAAATAAGACAAAAAATATTTATTTCTTAGCATTCTCATCAAAAAGTTTTTGACGTGATAACGTCTTATAAATTGATGAATCACCAATCTTATAAATTGATAAAACACCAGCTGCATGCACGAAAAAGTGTAACGTTCCTAAATCCTAACGTTCCTAACGTTCGTAACGCGTAACGTTCCGCCTGACCCTGTGCATGCTTTTTGCTAATTTCTCGTTCAATTTAAATCAGATCGGTTTGAAACCAGTCTTAAACGAAAGAGGAGAACATTTTACATAGATTTCGTATAACAGAATTTGCCTAAACAGTTTTTTTATACAAATTTATATAGAAAAATAGCTGTATAAATGCAATGTTGTCTAATGCATGGCGCGACGCGGTCGGTCGTCTTTGTTTGCCGTACATGGAAATTAGAAGATAACGTATGTCTTGTCTTAACATGAAAACGGCTGCATTTCTAATGTTTAATTCATTTTTTTGACATTAGTATTTTGTGAAATGCAACGCCTTCTAAGTTAAGTATTGGAATAACTAATTATTATTAGAACATAATACTTTGACAGTTGCAAACGTCACTTTTGACATTTCTTATCATTCCGACACCAAGGATAAGCGGATTGAAACCAAATTTTGGGAGGTTTAGGTTATGTATTACGGAATACGTTATCACGTAAAACTATCGTCCGTAAACCGACTTTACAGACAACCAATTTTTTTTTTCTTAATCTTTTTTAAATCTGCAATTATATCAATCTTTACTTTAACATTAGGTAATAAAGCTTTAGACTTAGTATTAATAATAACCTAGTACCCAGAACCACTACAAATGTGTGCGTGCGACTTGCCAATCAGCTGCCAAATTTTAATTTTGAACAAATGAAGCCAGATTTGTAAAAACACAATTAAAAAACAAGCGTCTATATTCTCTCTCTCTCTCTCTGCGTCTCTTCAGACGAATAGATGTTGATGACCTCAGCTGTTAAGCGTCTATAATCTACAATCTATCTATCTCTGTCAGACAATTTTTAATGTGGTATATAAATATTTAATAAATAAAATTATCGACCAATTTTTCAGACAAATATATTAACAAAAAATATAAAAATTAATACATTAACGTTAATGTATTAATTATTATATTTTTTGTTAATATATTTGTCTGAAAAATTGGTCGATAATTTTATTTATTGAAGAGTTCTAATCAGACGTTAATCAAAGATTTGTATAAATATTTAAGTTATCTAGTAGTCACAGAAGTTATAATTTATAGCCTAGACAGCATCGATATATATACCAATTGATAGTAGTTTCATAAAATTTGCTAGGGTCGTAACAGACAAAATTTCGTTTAGATTTCAAACAAAATACCCAGAATATTCCGTAGCTTTTTTATTTGTTATGTGTATTCGAATTAATGAGCTTGAGTTAAAATGTGGAATTTGTTGAGCAGCTTTTTTGTGTCGGTTACTGTTTTATATTTATATACTTATACCATGTACTTGAATTATACTGAGGTTAGTTCTGGAGTTTAACTGTTTAATAGCTCCTTATGACGTCACGAATTATACATTTTAATGTGAATTTCTAGCGCTGTTTACGTAATATGTTTTATATTACTTGGCGTATTTATAAATTGCATTTAAAATGACAGTATTTCTTTTTATCCATATATATATTAAAATAAATGTTGCTTCGCGGGATCGCATTTTTTAAAGAATTTGTAACGCTGCTTTTCTTATATAATAAAAAGTGCCTTTATTTTTTTGGTCCTCCATTTTAACATAACTGAAAATTTTTGAATAAAGGGAAGTTATTGGTTTTGGTCCGATTTTTTGAAAATCGAGTTTTTATCAGGTCTCGAAGTTTTGGGGTCCTAGAAGGCTATTCTGACTATTTTTGGATGTGTGTAGATAGACAAATTTTTGTCGTACGATTGAGGTCGAGTTTGCAGCATTCGAAATCGTTAGATCTGATTAGATTTTGGAGTCAATCGGTTAAGTAGTTACTCAAAGAATAAAAATAAAAAAAAACGTTATTTCACGTTTTTGTTGCATAGCTCCTAATCTACTCTTATATGCGGTGATCACAAAAGTTAACTAACATTGGGATAAGCTTAAAAAAAGCCTATCGTATAGGTACATACCTCTAAAATCATTCTAAAAAAATTCAACAATTTTTTTCTTATTAATTATTTTTATCTATGCTAATATATAAAGCTGAAGAGTTTGTTTGTTTGTTTAGTTGAACGCGCTAATCTCAGGAACTAGTGGTTCAAATTGAAATTTTTTTTGTTGGATAGCCCATTTATTGAGGAAGGCTATAGGCTATACGCTACGACCAATAAGAGCGGAGCATCAATGAAAAATATTGAAATGAAAAATTTATTGTAACGTATATTTAACACACAGCGAGAAATTAGCAAAATCTCGGGCACGGCTAGTAATAAATGTGATTTTACATGTCTTTTTAACTGAACAGACATCGAAAAAAAAGAAAATGGCGGCGTATAATATTAATTGTCTAACAGCCCATCTGTACGTTGTCTTACGTCGTTAACTATAAGGAGATAGTACAGACACCGTATTTACTTAAAACTTACATAGCGTGTAAGCGTTTTGAGAATCCTTAATTTAATTCCCGCATCTGTCTGTACCTTCCCCACGAACTGAATCAACTCTGTAATGGAAACGTCTCATAAGGTTTCCTTCACAAACGTAGCACCGCGAATCGCATTTAGTGACCGAGAAAATTTAATTCTTTTTAAAATGCAGCGATATTATAAATTCAAAATTTAAAAGAGTGAGTCACACACTTATACTTTACAATCTATATCTACATACTAATATATAAAGCTGAAGAGTTTGTTTATTTGTTTGGTTGATCGCGCTAATCTCAGGAACTACTGGTTCGAATTGAAAAAAAATTTTTTTTGTTGGATAGCCCATTTATCGAGGAAGGCTATAGGCTATACAATATCACGCTACGACCAATAGTAGCGGGGCATCAATGAAAAAATATAACTCAAAATTGGTCCGTCCGACAAAAACTTTTGAATGGTAATTCCGATCATCATGTTTGGACACAACAGTCACCTCGGTAAACTAAGATGAACGCGCGTACTCATGTCTCTCCCCCCATTCGTTCTTTTGCACCCGGGTGAAACCGGGCGGGACAGCCAGTGTAATATAAGCGGCTTAGTTTTTATGCATGGGACATATACTTACTATAGTCAATATTTTTAGAAATACGAATTTGCCAAAAACATCTGTGGAACATTTTTGTAGAGAAAAAATGTTCAAAAATTATGTTCACAAAAATAATATTTCTAATTTATTTAATGCTTCATTTTCGATCAGCAGTTACTATTTTTTCATCGTTTGAAAAATTCTAAACTCATTAATATTGATTTGCAAACAAGTTAAACTTTCTGAAGACTTTTTCTCTACACTTTTTCAAGATGTATTTTTCTATAAAAAGCCTTCGATTGTGAAGCAATCCTATCTCTACAATTCTATTAACAAAAGTCGCCCCCGTGCAATACGCCAATGCAAATGGAATTCTATTTGACTTTTTTTCTGTTACAATAAATTTCGAATTGATAAAATAGTAATTCAATTAACTTTTTTTAAAAGGATTTTTGGTGAAATGACGCACTTTTTAAAATACAAACGTTTTCAGCAAATTCATGACTTTGAGAACGATGTGGCTTTCATTTTAATATTAAGTTCTATTTGGGTTAATTCAGAATTCATTTCGAAATTATCAATACATAAAATATTACATAAAATTATTATTTTAAAATGGGGAATTATAAAACGGTCAAATAAAAAAACAAATTTGGTGACTGATGATGAGATACTGTTTTAATAACTTGAGATATTAAAATATGCCTTCGGTAGTTTTGAAGCAGATGTCTTCTTTTATTTTTACTTTTTATTTTTTTTTCACTTTGAGACTACAACTTAAAACTCACATTTTCATGAAGATTGAAAACCACCACTTTTTTAATGGATAAAGGGGTATGCGAATTGTCTCGCAGTGAAACACGATGGAGCAAAGGTGGAGTTTTTAAAAAAATAATTCCGGGTGAACGATAAACGGGTATGCGAATTGTAATTCCGGGGTGAACGATAAAGGGGTATGTGAATTGTCTCGCAGTGAAACGGGAAGGGGCAAATGTTGAGTTATTAAAAAAACAATTCCGGGGTGAACGATGACGGGGTATGCGAATTAAATAGTTAATTGTTTGAATAGAACTGCGTTTTCTAAAAAATGTATATTTAATTGACAATCAATTAAATATATATTTTTTAGAAAACGCAGTTCTATTCAGTCGCTCACTTAGTAATTTAGTCACCCAACTATTATTTTCTCGTCACGCGCAGTCAGTCGCTCACTTAGTAATACAGTAACCCAAATTGATTATTTTTGTCACCCAAAATTGTAACTTACAGTCACTCGTTTAAATACTACCCTTTTAAAATTAGAAAAATGAAATTCAATTACCTTATAATATCGAATGCAGTGTGATCTTGGAACATTTTTTTTGAAAAATCACTTATTTAAATAAACACATCTCAAACCACAAATTTTTAACCGAAATTTGTTTAATTTGTAAACGAAAACAACGATTTCCGATATTAAAAACGAAATAAATAATGATTTGATTTTTATAACTACAGTAAAATTATCTCTAAATATGTCTATACACGTATCAAATATCTACTAGGCGAATAATGTAGTTTATAATTTAGATACCTTGTTGAAAATGACCTATTACGTAATCTTGATTACGTTTAGGAAACAAATCGATCATTCAAAATTATGTTTAATAATAAATAAATCGGATGGCAGATGTCACTATCTACTATTACAAAAAATGTCGATTTGCGTGGATTTTATTCAAATATGGACAGAAAACGTTAAGTAAAGCAAATATACCAGTTTACCACACATTAAAAAAATCAATATATGTTATGTATTGTAGGTTATAGACACTCGACAACTAAGCTCATTAGCATCATCTATGAGCGGAGGCTGGATTTGTATCCACGACAGTTTGGATCTGTCGTAGTCATAATGCAAAATTAGGCTTTTTACAAAATGTCTAGGCATTTTATAAAAAGCCGGCAAAACGCGAGCGAACAATGCAGTTTCCGTTATGACTATACCAATTCAGGCAAATTGATAAAATGCCGGCAAAATGTGAACAGAAGAACGTGTATCTCGTTCTGACGCATTATTTTCAGGCATTTTACAATTTACCAACAGCGATGTAGTCAAAACGCACAACATTGCTTTCCTGATACAGTTGAGCCAAACAGCTGTACTTAAACCTAACCTAAAACTAAAATAAGTAGGTTATATGTGTTGACATCTCCATAAAATGTTAAAATATTTATATTTCTAACGATTGTTTATTATCCTATACTATTTTCTATATTTCATTTACCATTCCAACTCATAAATGTGGAATGGTACTAGTTTATGTCAAAATTCGGTTCAAATAATTATTTCGCTCATATGACCTTATCTAGAAATTCTGAACTTGTTTATGATATAAAATATTATTTATTCAAATTGAATTTTATATTAGGTATCGTAATATAACCTCAGCTGTTACTCTTAAACCGCCAAAAACTGGACCCTTTACCTTAGGTACTTATTTAGGTAGTTACTTTATTTCGTGCATTACTTTAAGGCCTAGTTTATATGAGAGGCGTTCAACGCGCGTTGGGCCAACGCGCGTTGAACGCCTCTCATATAAACTAGGCCTAAGAGTACCTAACTAAAAGTTTTTATAGGTATGAAGTGTTTATTTAGATTTATATAATAAAGAAGTTTATTGTTTTTTGTGTCATTGTGCCATTTTATGAAATACTTACCTAGTACCTATCTCCCTAATTTTATTATTTTTTTCTCCCGCTTACGTTATGACTACATCGCTGTTGGTAAATTGTAAAATGCCTGAAAATAATGCGTCAGAACGAGATACACGTTCTTCTGTTCACATTTTGCCGGCATTTTATCAATTTGCCTGAATTGGTATAGTCATAACGGAAACTGCATTGTTCGCTCGCGTTTTGCCGGCTTTTTATAAAATGCCTAGACATTTTGTAAAATGCCTAATTTTGCATTATGACTACGACAGATCCAAAGACCACACGCTAACCATTACACAAAATTGTCTTCCTAAAATAATTTTATTTATGTGTTTCTAGCATACGTAAGGATTATTTTTAAAATGGCAAATGTGATTTCACGTTTATTTTATTCAATTTTTTACAAAATAATCTTTCATCAAATTTAAAAATGTCTCGCGGTAGCCCTGAATTTTTCCGCGGAGAAACACTGATTGAGGTTTTCCATGGTTTCCCTCAATAATTCCAGACAAATATCGAGATGGTTCCTTATTCAAGACCATTGCCGATTACCTGTGAAATTCCTATGCTCAAAATTTGCCTACCTTATCCTAATTTCCTAAAAATCCTTCATTCACCAGTTGCTATTAAGTGGAAGTTGAAAAAATGTAGAAAATAACGGGAAGTGTGATGAAAAATAGTAATGGTGCGAATGGCGTCTGTTATGACATAAAGTCGAGAAACGGACGTTAAATGCATTATTATTATTTTTAAGCTTCCTGGCTCTCAATTTTTATAGGAATGAACAAAAAAATGTGCAATTCTTATGATAATATTTCATTTGACTTGATGCTCTTAAAATGTAGGCGTTCTAAAATGTTTTAACACGAAATGATGGAATAAATTAATCTCGTTAAAATATTAAATTGTACAAATTGAATTACGCGGATGAGCGACCGATTATAAAGCTCACTTTTTTCTTTTTAAAGTCGTTGTATACACAACGATTTATATTGTTCAAGTTTCTTTTTATTTTATTTCTATATCCACGGAAATTCTTTCGTTTTTAAACGAAATTAAATTCATGGAATTTAAATAACCTCAGAAATATTCGTTAATCAAGAAGCTCTTACATTCTAAACTGTAAACGAAACAATAAAAGGTGTTTTAGTAAAATACACGCCCTCGAATCTAAAAGGCTCGGAAGTTAGATGCGAATGCGGGCTTGCGCTTGTACAGTCTGTTGAAAAACTACAAACTCGCAAAATCAACAAAATTAAAATAGCAATAACAACTTAACAATAGCGTACTCGACTGTACTTTAAAGCAGGAAAGCGACAAGTGACAACGGCAACGAGCGATCACGGCCAATCATCGACGAGCGCACGTTCCGTGCAGGTAGCTGAGAGGTGATGGGAGTCACAACGGTTCTAAAATGTGCTTTTGCGACGCTGTTTGTGACTAACTTTTGAACCTTTTAGATCCGTGGCGCGTATTATAGAATGTAGATAACGAAATTTACACTAAAAAAAGTGTGAGACATCTTGCAGATGAGAAACATATACTTAAATCTTTATATTTTTTAATATTTTGGGGTAGTTTATTGAAAATGTCCCCCGCACTTTTAAATTAACTATATAGAGAAGCGAATGTTCGCCTGCCTACTTAGTAAAATTAAAAGTGATTCTTTCTAAAATCGACACAGGAATATAATGATAATAGAGAGACTTTTTGAAACCGAGAAAATAACTGCGGTGTATAAAAACATACTTTGTATAATGCAGGAATAAAAACGGAACAAAATGGTTTATAAAATAGTTGATCGAAGTAGGTAAAAAGAATAAAGTTAAGAATTCTCGACAGTGTTAAAGGGCACTATAAAAAGAGATCAGATTAAATACGTTAACTTCAACATTTAGGTACACTTTTCATGGCCACGTCAAAAATCTATAAAAGTCAATAATGCACGTAGTAGCTATAAACATTCTGTTGGAATACAGGCGTTGGTGACGCAGTGGCGTACGTCGCAACTAAAAAGAGGGCGCTACGGAGATTATGAAAATTGTTAAAAAGACACAAATGTATATACTAACTAGTGATGTGCCGGATCGTTAAAAATGTATATCCGCGGATACGGATCTGAATACGGATATTTGGTTTCAAGATCCGCGGATACGGATACGGATCTTAACTTTCTTAGAGTACGCGGCGGTAAATAACCTTTGGAAAGAGACTATCTGTTATGGGAAAAAGTTATTGACCTCTTTAAGAGTTAATTCTCATAACAGATTGTCTCTTTCCAAAGATCGATGTGCAATATCTCATTATAAAGATAGTTTTTTAGTACCTTTGAGTTATGTACTATTGGTATGGTACTCACTACGATAAATGTTTTCAATATAAAGGTGCCAAATACGATTTTAAAAAATAAAAAATAATCTGAATGGAATTTAACAGTTTTTCATTATTACCTAATCACTTATATATATAAAATTTCATCTATGAATTGAAAATTAATAAGGTAAAAGATCCGTAAAAGATCCACCAAAAACTAACGGAAACGGATCTTTCTTCTCCCTCGGATATCCGTGGATACGGATATCCGGCACATCACTAATACTAACGTTACAAAGAGGAAGCGATTATTTGTTTGCCAGAAACTACTGAGCCGATTTGAAATATTCTTTCCTTGTTTAAAAGACGACTTGTTATACCAGGTGTTCATAACTTTCATCAAGAATACCTCGATAACTGAACACCAAATAAAAAAATGTTTTCAAAGGAGCTAAAGAATATGGAAAAAATCAATTATTTTTATTAGGGGGGGGGGGGCAATTTTAAGTTAATCTTAAGGCAATTTTAAAAAGTATATATAATATACAGGGTGTCCCATTAAGAATGGGACATAGAACAACCGCAGATTCTCCAATTCAAAATAAAACGATTAAGCGAAATATGCTTAGATAAAATGCTACTCGTTTCCGAAATGTTGAAGTTGAAAACTGAAAAATTATTAATGTCCATAATTTTTTTAATACACCGTATAATTTTACTCAAATCGGCACACTTGTTAAATATCATAAATTGCACCTAACAATAAAAAAATTAGTTCAGTACGCTCTACCAGTGGCGTACGGCAGAAGTAAGTAATGCTTGTACCCCTTCTAAATGTTACGCCGCTGTCTAAATTTTAATTTTGACTATAATTTTAATTTTTTTGATATTTTCTAAGTCAATAATGTACACTTGTTAGTTTGTTGTAAAGTCATTGGTTTTCGAGATATTCGCAGTTTTTTTAAGACAAAATTGTAAAAATGAATATTATTAATAATAATACAAATAAAAAGTACATGTCTATCTATCTTTAACTGCGAATATCTCGAAAACCAATGACTTTACAACAAACTAACAAGTGTACATTATTGACTTAGAAAATATCAAAAAAATTAAAATTATAGTCAAAATTAAAATTTAGACAGCGGCGTAACATTTAGAAGGGGTACAAGCATTACTTACTCCTGCCGTACGCCACTGGTAGAGCGAGTAACATTTTATCTAAGCATATTTCGCTTAATCGTTTTATTTTGAATTGGAGAATCTGCGGTTGTTCTATGTCCCATTCTTAATGGGACATCCTGTATATGTTGAAAGGGTTTGTCCGGATTTTTTTTGTTAAAAAATTTTCGTACGCTACTGAACGAGCTCTTGTATCAATTCAAACGTGTGCGCGATATAATATTGTGTTGATGCCGTGGTAGCAGAGCGCAGTATCGATACTCAAATAAGACGTAGCTCGCATGACGTGAAAGCATGATTTCTTTTCCGAACAGCACCTATACACGAGCCATTATCATAATATTTTGACTAAAAAACTATACGGCAGATTCAACCTGAGCACAATTTCAGGCATGGGTGTGGGTCTCGTCTAAGGTAACTGTTTTATATTATATAACTGACTATTATGACCAGCGGTTTCATTTTATTTTCGATGTTTTTGAATTTTTGAAAATAGTACCTGGGTGACCGAGCTTTACTCGGAAAGTTAAATAAAATACTGATATGCTGTGATCAACGCTAAAACACTATCAATTAGTATCAACACGGTAATAAAGCAGCATTAATTATATTCATATTATTAATCCTTTAAATCTTTGATTAACGTCTGAATAGAACTTTTCAAATAAATAAAATTGTCGATCAATTTTTCTCAGACCAATATATTGACAAAAAATAAAAAATAACAAATCAATATAACACAAGATGACGTTTCGATCCGGCTTTGGATCTTCTTCAGAAAAATCAAAAAAATATAAATTATTAGTATTAGTTATTTAATATTATGTAATAGAGAGCACGATGATTGAAATTTTTGAAAGAATCAAAAGAATTAATTCTTTTGATTCTTTCAAAAATTTCAAAACTATAAAATAAAACGATTTTCGATCAATTTAACCGAGAACCAAATCCCATAAGGTTTGTGCGGGGTCCTTTCGTTAAAGACAATAATGTTACAAACTAACGATTTCATTTGTATTTAATATTTTGTATGACGTACACAGTTGAAATGTTGACATCATCTTTTAATGCAAGTCATAAAACTGTAATGTTTAAAGTACTACTAGCTTTAAATGTACATTTGTGACATCTAAAGTTTTGCAGTCAACAAGGAAAACGTCATAATCTTTACGACTTTGAAATGACCGCAAACAAACAAACTCGAATAGCGTAAACTTGTTTATGTATTCAAAGTCTACAAACTTTAGTGTCCATCGCCGACCACTTTGTGGTCATCCCTTAGCACATCTTAACACCGGATTGTTTATCTAGACCATATTTGGTCGGTTTAAGTTGGTAGTACCTAATTCGACTCTAAAATGTGTCTTTATGACGCTGTTTTTGACTAACTTTCGAACCTTTTAGATCCGTGGCACGTATTATAATATGGAATATTGATTCGCTCTGCATTAAATAGAAAAGTAGAGCGACCGAGATTTCCGTAACTTCTTGTATAGGGAGAGATCGTGTATCCTCCATCCATTAGTTAGAGATCATTGATGTCTTTTCACGCACTGACAACTCGCAGTAGCACAGTCATGGTTGTCTCTCGTATAACACCAGATTGTATGGCGGGCGTAATTTGTACGAGTTCGCGACCCTAGACGGGTCCTGCAACTACATTATCTGTAAATCTAGAACAACCGTAACGCCACCGCCTCCAGTGTTTAGGATTGCTTATAACGACGCATGTGAAACACAGTACCTGCTTCATACCCCCTCATATAGACTAATTTATATTCCTAGCATCTGATTCCACAAGCTCATAGAAGCACACGTTGAGATTTTCAACTACTACGCGTATATTAACTACCATGGAGACAAGAAAAACGGCTTATGAATCTTATACCGCATTCTGAATACAGAACGATTTTTAAGTTGATTCTCAACTTTTTTAACATAGTGTAGAAATCAAATAGACGAACAAACTTTTTTATCAAAACTCAAAAATAACAGAGGTTTAATTATTTTTTTTAAATTTTATTTAATTCATTCAAAGGTCAATACACGCGAAGAAATGATCGCGCGAATCGGAAATGCATCCCAAATAATTCGAGGAAGGCCCTTATCACTACTACAAGCATGTACAGAAGCAAGGCTACGAGGCACGCATTTTTGTTTCCAACAAAACGAGGACAACTTCTAACAATGTCTGTGAATACTTGATAACATAATAATAAATAAAAATTTCCATAGTGCCAGATCCGATCTTAAAACTTGATAAAATTTAATAAGACTTTGAAAGCCCGTTTCTCTTTCATTTTTGAATTTTGATCAAAATGTTACTTGAAATATTTAGTCTACACTCTTTTATATAAAAAAAAACAACAACTTAAAATTGATAATTTTGAGGGTGTATTTAGTTGTGCAATTTTGAATCGAAAAGTCTGGAATTAATAAATATAGTTTAAAAAAAACTAAAAAACACGCTTTATATCGAACTAAAAAGTAAAAAATATTTTTTTAAAATAAGCTTAAAACAATAATGAATAAAAAATACAAGTTCAAATCTTTGATTAACGTCTGATTAGAACTCTTCAATAAATAAAATTATCGACCAATTTTTCAGACAATATATTAACAAGCAATATAAAATTAATACATTAACGTTTCAATCCGGATTTGGACCTTCTTCAGAATTGATCTAAAAAATATAAAAATAATTAATATTTAAATATAATTCGCTTTTTATAGAATTTTTCAAAATTAATTATGATTGTCAAAATAATGAAAAAATAATAACAAACAATTTTTTATTAAGTACCTAGTCATGGAAATAATAATTTGTGAGTACCTACAAAAAAAAGAAAAATTAATAAAACAAAAATTATTTCAATATAATATTAAATAATATATTACTTAAATTTTCTGTATCTAAATTTTTCATTTTCTAAAATTTTAATATTATCCCAATTAATTTTATCTTGCTTGTTAATATATTGTCTGAAAAATTGGTCGATAATTTTATTTATTAAAAAATACAAGTATTATTGTGAAAAAAGCGTGGGGCGCTTTGTTCGCACATTTTCGTACATCGAGCGCCCCACGCTTTTTTTCACAATAATACTTGTATTTTTTATTCATTATTGTTTAAGCTTATTTAAAAAAAAAATATTTTTTACTTTTTAATTCGATATAAAGCGTGTTTTTTAGTTTTTTTTAAACTATATTTAATTTTCACTTTTTAGTTTGATTAAAGCGTGTTTAATAGTTTTTTTAAACTATATTTATTTTCCACTTTTTAGTTCGACTTATTGTCAAAAATTGGCCGAAAAAAACAATTTTTTTTTCGGCGTGAACGAGATTAGAACCCACGACCCGTGATTCCGAGAAGCGAAAACCCGTGCCTTAGACCGCACGGCTAACCACTGTACTTACAGTGATGGTATATTACACTACAGTAATAAACCACTTGCTGAAGTCCAAACAAAGGTTACAAACAAACATACATACATACAAACTTACAAGTGAAGTTAATATAAAGCGTGTAAAAATAACCGGTGTTTGCACTGCTGTAGTTAGCTAATAATTGTGTAAAAGATCTACATTTATCTTAAACTTACCGAAATTTACTTTCGGAACGTACGGGGTTCGTATCTCGTAACATGAAGTATAGGCATAAAACATGAAAAATGCCAAGTGAAAACTTAGAGGTACTCTTTTAGAATCCAATTCTTTCTCGTACAGAGCGTGGCTTCTTTTTTTTCACATTTATGTTTTTAATGCGGGATATCAACGCGAGACTTGACTACAATTTTACATGGAATAGCGTTATATCACAACAATAAATATACAAATTTGACGTTTATAATTTTTGAAACTATCACACGCCGGTAAAATCTGGAGTGACATTTTAAATCTATTTAAATGTAACCCAATAAATGGAGTTAGTACGCTTTGCAACCCCTGTCATACATTTGCTAGGTTATTATGAAGGACTTAATTCGATGTCGCAGACTTAGAAGTCACATATTGTACTTATATAATGTGTTCATTCCTAAATGTTTTGTCCAAACAAAACGTTAAAATAACGCAGCACTCGGTTTTTGAAGTGACATTTCTTTAGCTACAATATGAGTAATTTTTATCAACACCGTATAGTAGGCGCCACGAATCTAAAAGGCTCGGAAGTTAGATGCGAATACGGGCTTGCGCTTGTACACTTGAAAAATTACAAACTCGCAACTCAACAAAACTAAAATAACAATAACAACTTGACAATAGCGTACTCGACTGTACTTTGAAGCAGGAAAGCGACAAGTGACAAAGGCAACGAGTAATCACGGCCAATCACCGACGAGCGCACGTTCCGTGCAGGTAGCTGGGAGGTGGTGGGAGTATCAACGGCTCTAAAATGTGCCTTTGCAATGCTGTTTGTGACTAATTTCCGAACCTTTTAGATCCTTGGCAAGAATTATAATGAAATCGACACCGTCCCGGATGAGGGGAAATGAGTTGCTAGCGCGGGATCGAAACCGATTGGCTGGCAGATAGATACGAAAACGTTGAAGGGGAAATTAAATCGACACGCCTCTTTCTGTTGTATATCTTATCATATTATACTTAATACAATCAATTTTATGTGCAGACATAAATACGTTTGTCTTCGTCATTTAGAATCCGAGAATGGAGCATGCGCCCTTGCCTACTTCCCCACTACTTCGAGTATAAATAAGTGAGATAGAAGAATGCAGTTGCTGTCTCTCTTAGTCGGCAACACTTCCACAGAGACTAACAATGTAGGACTACTGAGTATAATATGTTGGTTGCAAATATTCAAGTTTTAATTCATGACGCGTAAAATGTTGAATGCAAACATTTTGTTTTGTGATGAAACAAAATGGCGGCTATTCAGGTGAAGTAGGTGAAGTGGACAATCCATTTTTCGTTTAGATCGTTTCCCACACAATACAATTTTACGATGAAGGAAGGTTTTGGTTGAGGATCATAAATAAATAAGCTTTACCAATGTTTCGCTAGTGGCCAACGTTTCGAAAAATTTATTTTCATCTTCAGGGCCTCAAGCTGGTCGAAAGGTGAATCTCAACCAAAACCTTCCTTCATCGTAACATTCTATTGGATCAACACTACTTTATGCTGAATACAATTTTATATACATCTAATAAATATAATAAACTGTTTATTAGGGCTGTCGAGAAAACAAAAATTAAAAACCAACAGCTGGAAATTGTCAAAATTTGTTTGTCGTTTTTTAGCGATATATATGTGGATCATGTAAGGACATCATGTAATTATGTTGCACAGTGGTATAGATGAATAATTGAGTAATATATCATAATGTAAACAGTCGTACGTAATTTGCTAATAATGAACATTATTATTGTTACATATTATGGTTTTGGTAGTTGGTTGAATGTTGATAATGATAATTCAGCATTCAGGAGTGTTTCTGAGCGTTTATTGCATAATACAACACGAGGATAGCAGACAGCGAATTTGGGATGAATCTCAGAACTGTCGAATTTTCATATTTTTCTAGTCGATATTTCACCATTTTTAAAAATATTTGATACCCATATCAATGGATTGTGGAGAAAAGGGTAATCCGCCATCTTGGGACGTCTGCCATGTTAAATTTAAAATGGCGTCATACATCTTACCGTACTCCACTTCAAACTCTTTCATTTGATACCGATGTCAAGAAGGTTGTTAAGAAAATAGTAATCCGCCATCTTGGGACGTCCGCCATATTAAATTTAAAATGGCGTCATACATCTTATCGTACTCCACGTGTCAAACTCTTTCATTTGATACCCATGTCAAGAAGGTTGTGAAGAAAATGGTAATCCGCCATCTTGGGACGTCCACCATATTAAATTTAAAATGGCGTCATACATCTTATCGTACTCCACGTGTCAAACTCTTTCATTTGATATCCATGTCAAGAGGGTTGTGAAGAAAATGGTAATCCGCCATCTTGGGACGTCAGCCATATTAAATTTACAATGGCGTCATACATCTTATCGTACTACACTTGTCAAACTCTTTCATTTGATACCCATGTCAAGAGGGTTGTATAGAAAATGGTAGTCCACGATCTTGGGACGTCCGCCATATTAAATTTAAAATGGCGTCATACATCTTATCGTACTCCACGTGTCAAACTCTTTCATTTGATACCCATGTCAAGAGGGTTGTGAAGAAAATGGCATTCCGCCATGTTGGGACGGGCGCCATATTGGATTTATGTAGACACCGGACTTATACACTAGTGCAAAATTTAGTCTGAATTTTGACTGCAAGTTTTGACACGAACTGATAGACTGAGTTAAATAAAAGCTTGTAAAAAGTATCAAATCAGCTACGATCGAATTAAAGTCACAATGCACGATCAAATAAACGATCCAACCAACAGTGATGTACACAGGCAAGCTGACGTGTTTGTCGTGTCGTCAAATTGCAGCGATTTTGTCGGGTATGGCGAAAATACCCGATCGAATTGCGTTCGATTTGCAACGAAACCGTTCAGCGACGTTGGATCGTGAGTGGCTCGTTTTAAACAAGAAAATCTATATTTAGGTTGAATAATATATGAAATTTTTTATGCAATATTCCGTAAAACGTAGAGGTATATAAATTCATGGGCCTTTGAAGTGCAGCATAAATGTGTCTTGATATAAATCTAATCTTTTTTTATTACCTATACGGAAGAGAGTTTTTTTTTGCCCCGTGTCTCATATTTTCTGTTCAAAGAAAATAATTATTACTCATGTATTGAGCGAGAAAAGAATCTTTCCTCAAATTGCTTTGATATTTGCACTTATATTTTTTGTTATAGTTTTCGCACACGGCTTCGCTCCAGTGGACGTCAATTTTTATAGCAGTTTCGTCCGTTTAGCTTAAATAGTACACTACACAATTTTACGTTCAGACAAAAAATGAAACTGCTTTTTATAAATTTTACAATATTTGATCCAGATCTACTAAAAATGTTTACGGATCAGATCAAAGTACCTATGTACAAAGGTCTAAATTTTTTTATTAAAAATCACTTTGGTCGTTTTAGTCTAAGATCCCGATTTGTGTCAATCTTCACCCATCGAGTTTTCTATTGAAATTTTAATTTTGATAATATAATGTTGATTTGGTTTCCATTCATATCTTGCAGGCACAGCTATTATCAATAAAAAATTAAACTTGTTAATTTTATTGTATTTATTTAGTATTCAATATTAATATTATTTTCCATTTGAAGTCCGTAATACTTATTTTAAATTTATGTTAAACTTTATTTTTCGAATTAAAAAAATTGTCTTTTGAGCTTTAACAAAGTCAATATTTTTGATGAAACGTAAGCAATAAAAAGAAAAGAATTTAAACCTATGTGTCCGCATTCCCGTTATTCATAATTATTTAAATTAAATATTATATTTGTTATTCGTTGCCATGGTTACCTACATATAATATGTTCCACGTGCTCGCAATAAAATTATCTCCAGTTTCATATGTACCTATGACAATATAGAAAACCCTATAACTGCAAAATACCTGGTTTTATGCCAGGAATCAAAATGTCGACCAAACTGTGGCATTTTATATAGGTACATATTTTACTTTCGATTGGTAATAAATCTATTTGAAAACTTGATAACTACATTTCAGATTTTTCTTTATTAATACGTTATACTATTAAAATTCAAATTTCATTAGAAAACTCGATGGGTGAAGATCGAGCCAAATCGGGATCTTGTACTATTTGTTGATTTTATATTTTTTATTGTGTGAGAACCCTATCTTAACGCGGGCTTAAGCCGGCTATAAAACGGTAAGTCTAGTATTGATAACGTTCCACTGCATGCAACTGACAGGTACCTGTGTCCTATATACTGCCAAGAAAATGGTTGTATAACGGTTGATTAGTTAGTACCTTAATATATTATACATTTAATAAACATCAGCCAGTCTGAAGTTGATCAGTAAGTGTTGTGTGTCTTAATGAACGTCATTTTGTAATAAAATTCTCGTTATATTTATTACGTCGTCAAGAAAAGTCATTAAAGTGACGTCATTATCCTGCCTGAACGTACAGTACTTACATTTTGTAATTACTCCATACATTAGTGTTAAAATGGTTTTTATTTATTTTCTGAAAAAAAAAACATCGTTATACTCATATATTCTATTTATTAGTCATTTGTTCGGTAAAGAAATCACTTGGTCTGTACTGAAAAAAGAGTTAAATTAATTTTCTTGATATATTTTGTCTCAAGTTTGAGGTGCGAAACTCTACTTAAACTAATGTTATACTTTAAAAAACGGCCGGACTGCAGAAAACGAGGAGATTCCATAAGTGTTCCATTTTTATCAATTTTTGCATGGAGTAACAAAAATCACTCTGATTTCTCTATTATAAACCTATTAACGCCCTTCCTGAAATTTTCATGCCCTACTTAAAATTTCTTTATTTAATATAATATATCTAAAAAATTCGCAAATCGTCTCTAAAAAGGGTAAAAGAAGCAAAAATCGAATTCTTACATATAGTTTTGAAAACGAGAATGCTTACAGAAAAAAATACGCTGAATTCAATGAGCATAAGCAAACGTATGTATCTCTTTTAGTTTGGAAACTACGGCCATTCGAAGGTTTTATATGATTTTCTGAAAACTATAAATGCAAATAACTTCTAAATCAAAAGACATACAGTCATTTGTTTGTGCTCATTGGATTCAGCGTGTTTTTTTCTATAAGCATGATGATTTTGCCAAAGTTCCAAAAGATTTCGGTTTTCGTCAAAAATCGCTTTTTTTTAATTGTCGAACGTCTACAATCTACAAAATAAAAAAGGTTCAGATGTTACATCCAAAGTGCAAAACAAGACCAAGCGAAAATCGAACGACAATGATTTTCATTTAAAAATAGTGAGCATTTATATAAACAGGAAGTTAAATTTTACTGTTTTTAGTTCTTAATGGAATGTTCGACTTACTTTTGTGTTTGAATTTGCGAGCGAGTTCGCATTCAGTTAATGGTAAATGAATATTTTAACTTTTCAACTTTATACATAGTCGAGGACTTTTTGTACTTAACTTTTTATTTTATGATTTCATAACACATAAAATGCGAGTTGAACGCCGGATCTACTACTACATACACCTAGTGCTAACGTGTTAATGACATTTTTTTTTATGTCTACGCATAACGGCTCATCTGCATTCGCATTGCGACGTTTCGTTTAAGGAGAACTACTTCATTATAGCACGTAGGCCGTGCAAACATGCAGTCAAAGGGGTATAATAATACTAGGAGTGGGCAACTCGCATGGAACTGTCATATATGAGTATAGTAATCTATCAAATTTTAATCTGAAAAAAATACCTATACCTATGTGGTGAAAAATTATGTCAGAAATCTATAAAAATAGTATATTACACTACAAGGGCGGAAAGTTTGAGATAGTGATGCCCGAGGCGAAACTTTCTGCCCGTGTGGTGTATACTATTTTTCTTTATACCTCGGTCGAAAATACAGGGTGAGTTTTAAGTTGATGCTTTATTTTTTACAGCGTGTAAAAATCAAATAGACAAGCAAATATTTCAAATGGTTTTTTTATCAAAACTCAAAAATAAGAGAGAAACAGCCTTTCGAAGTTTAAATAAATTTTATTAAATTTTCTTTAATTTTGCGGTCGGTCCTGAGGTTATATTATGTCACTATGGAAATAAGTTGTTATTATCTCTCAAAAACAGAACAATACACATGTCAGTTTCAAATAAGCACCAACATACTTGATAATAACAACTTATTTCCATAGTGACATAATATAACCCCAGGACCGACCGCAGAATTAAAGAAAATTTAATAAAATTTATTTAAACTTCGAAAGGCTGTTTCTCTCTTATTTTTGAGTTTTGATAAAAAAACTATTTGAAATATTTGCTCGTCTATTTGATTTTTACACGCTGTAAAAAAAAAGCATCAACTTAAAACTCACCCTGTATACGTACTTTATTTTTACATTGGTGGAAAGTACGTACTTCCAGTATCAATTTTAAGTCAGAAGTCTAGCGTGCGTGTAATCCCACCAATAAAAGTTAGACTTTCTAGTAGTACATATACTTTCGACCGAGGTGAAAAAATAATTAATTTTAATTTGTTTTGACGTGATAACGTCTTATAAATTGATGAATCACGTCAATATAAAAAGATGAAACACCGGCTGCATGCACGAAAAAGTGTAACGTTCCGCCTGACCCTGTGCGTGATTATTAAATATTATATTTGAGCGGAATACGTTATCACGTAAAACTATCGTCCGTAAACCGACTTTACAGACTACCAATTTTTTTTTTATCAAAAACCTGGAAAAAACAGACTTGGTGACAAACGCTCTCAGAAATTTATACCAAAAAGTTTGGTAGTTGTGCTCGAAGTAAAAATTAGTTTAAAATGTTTTTTTTTTAGGTTATGTTTAGTTTTTAGCCAATGATTGGCTTCTGTCTCGTTAAATTTACAGCCAATTCGGAATAGCCGTTCTAAAGTTATGAATTTTTTAAAAAATATTTTCGATTAGTTCTGACTTTATGGGGACTAATTATTAAAGGCTGAAAATTTGACAGATAGCTACTCACATGGGTATGTAATTAAAAAGCATCATTACAGCCGGCGTTAAGGCCTTAGTATGTAGGTAAATTATGCAATAGTTCACACGAAATCAAAAATACAAAATTTTTGAGGACTCGTAAAAATCGCGATAATTCTAATGTTCGACCACGCATCGTGTATGAATAAAAAAATGCAACATTAAGCATATTTTGTTTCAGACCATTTTAGTTCAACAAAGCTGTTTGTTAAATGGGCCATCAAAAAGGAAGCAAAAACTAAAAGGGATTACCAACCTAAATAGTTTTAAAAGTGAAATTTTTATACCATGAAGCCGCTGTTGTAATGGAGAGAAAATAACAATTTATTATAACATGTAAATAATGTCATTCTCAAAAAGTAAAAATGAGAATTTAGAGGTTTTGAAAAATAGTAACACTTATTTTATGTTATTGTTATCTACAAGTAATTATTATTAACTAATATCTTGTAAGTAAATTTGATTGGTAAATGGTTATTTGGAAATAACAGCGATAATGTTTAAAAATAATAATTTTTAGTTGGCTGGATATCTTTTCCTTTAAAAGCGTACAGTTAATTCTGAGAAATGGAATATGAAGAAAATTTTCAAGATCCATTCCTAAAAAAGATTTAACCCTTTTTAAAAACTGTTCCCAACTACAAATATTAATGAAAATATCAGCTGATCCGTTGCGATAATTTAGCGTTTTGAACGACCTCTACCGAAAAAATATATAAAATAAATAAAGCTGCCTTCTGTAAAACACCGTTTCCTCTGCAACATTTTTAATTAGAAATGAGCGTTTTTATTTTTGACTAGTAGTCCGGTCCGGCTTCGCTCGAATTTGTAGATTGCCACCGTTTTTGCGTCGACTTACGTTGCAAAATTCATCTCCACGAAAAGCCTTTTTATTTTAACGCGATAATAATAGCCTATGTTACACTCTCTCTTTATCATATTAGTATAGATGTTGATGTAATACAACCAATATTTTTATGACATCAATTTTTTTTTGATGATAATTTATTTCTCATTTTTTAAATCAATTTAATTTACAAATAATTTAATTTGAGTCCATTTTAATTTTAAAACAATCAAGAAAGGTAAAAAATATGTAGAAAAAATATGAGTTTAATTGAATCTACATCTGTAGTATGAAAACAAATTAGATCATTAGAGCATTTAAAAATGAAATTGTGCACGATTTTATACAGGATGCTTAGGTACTAAACATAAGGCAAAAATTCAAGAGGTTATTCTCAGCTTGGATGCATGAATCCAACCTTCTCTTCATGACTCCTGACTCTTTCAAAAACATCAAGATCGTTTCTTCTTGAATTATATCCACCAATAATTGTTGCTCGTTTTTGAAAGAGTCAGGAGTCAGCAGTCAATGGGAAGAATATTGGATTCATGCATCTAAACTGGCGGTACTCATTTTAAACAGTTCTTTGTAAATTTAGGTAATAAAATATTGTTATTGTCGAAAAAATGTTCTCCCCATATCTTCGAAACAAAGCGACTTTTCGAAAATCATCAAATGACAAAATATTCGAAAATATGCTAGGGAATAACCCTTTGAATTTTTTCTAAAAATCTTGTATAAATATGTCGACTGTAGTGGTAAGCGCACTAGACTCGCATTCGGGAGGTACCGGATTCGAATCCCGGCGGGGGCAGATGTGACTGGGACTTTTTCCTACTGCCTCTCTCCGAGAAACGGTAATTCCTGTACCGGTCATCTTGTTGAGGTTTTCCATGAGTTACCTCAATAATTTCAGATAAATATCGAGATGGTTCATTATTCAAGGCCATGGCCAATTACCTGTCAAACTCCTATGCTCAAAATTTGCCTACCTTATCCTAATGTCCTAAAATTCCTTCATTCGTACAATTGCTATTAATTAGTTGGAGTTGAAAAAATGTAGAAAATAACGGGAAGTGTTAATAGATGGAAAATAGTTGGCAAAACCAAAAGTGCACATCCCGCAAGTTTTCCACTGTATGATAAAAAAATAACAATTAAAAAATATTTTTAATAAATTTAAAAAGATTTAAAAATTTAAAGAAATAAATAATTAAAAATTGAAAAAATATTTTTTTTAAGTTTGCAAAAATAAAAGAAATTAAGAACTATACATAATATAATATATAATTAATATCAAGTGGAATAAAATAAAACAAAATAAAAAGAAAAAAATCAATGATCTCGTAAGGAATCGAACCCAGGACCTTGCCCTTGGGGATCCAACGGCATGACCATTACGCCACGGCGCCCTACTACGTGTAGTGGTGTTATCACGGTATAGAAGTGTAGCACTTGTTTTATGGATTACACTATATTTGCACAGCAATTATTATATTGTTTTTTTAAACTATTAGCTGTCAAAAATAATAAAATAAAACTGTTTATAAAAATTAAACTACTGAACACATTTTAGTGAATTTAAATAGGGTTCTGGTCTGATAGTAAACAAAGTGAATAAAATATAACCCAAGGCAATCCGACCAAAATTGCGATCTGTAGAGTCGTGACGTACATACGTACAATACGTACATACGTACAGACCAACCGACAACTGCTGTTTGTGATTTTCAATTACAATTTTAATAGTATTTATGAACTCGAATTGATTTAAAAATGGTTCTGTTTTATAGATTAGAATCTCCTCTTTTCAAAAAGCTTCAATTTGAATGGATTTCGTGTGAAAATAACTTAGATATAACTTCTTATATGAACGAAAGTCAGCTCTGACGCACAAAGCGTTAATAAAGCACATACCGCTAGTTTAGCGGTATGTGCAATTGTAATGTTGCGGATGGTGTCTGTTATGACATAAAGTCGAGAAACGGACGTTAAACGCATTATTATTATTATTATAAATAAGTTGACTGCTCATGTAGGTACACGGTATACATATATTAATGCATATGTACATTGTAACAATTGTACCTTACAAAATTGTTGTAAATGTATTCTTTTTTACATAAAGGAACGTCAGAGAGTTCTGTAATACTGTTAGCAAATGCAAGCAGAAACTAGTATTACATACCAATGTTCAAGCATTTTCTGTACAACTTCTCAAAGCCAGTTCGCTAAAAGTTTGAAAGCACGTAATAAATTTGCGAATAGAGTCAAGCCATATACAATATATAACAAAAAAATGCGAATTTCAAAGATTAAAACCCTACTTCTTCTGTTAATTAAAGTATCTCTGTGATAAATACGTCATCGTTAAAAATGTATATCCGCGGATACGGATCTGAATACGGATTTTTGGTTTCAAGATCCGCGGATACGGACTTTCTTAAAGTACGCGGCGGTAAATATTGCACATCGACCTCTGGAAAGAGACTATCTGTTATGGGAAAAAGTTATTGACCTCTTTAAGAGTGAACTCTCATAACAGATTGTCTCTTTCCAAAGATCGATGTGCAATATCTCATTATAAAGATAGTTGATTTAGTACCTTTGAGTTATGTACTATTAGTATGGTACTCACTACGATAAATGTTTGCAATATAAAGGTGCCAAATACGATTTAAAAAATAAAAAATAATTTGAATGGAATTTAACAGGTTTTCATTATTACCTAATCACCTATATATATAAAATTTCGGGTCCAGTACGATAACACTATGCACCCAAATTTTGAAATTTTTTTTTAAGTCAGAAAACGCTAAATTTTGACGTTCAAAAAAAAAAACTTTGCGGATTATTCACAAATTTCCTCAAAAATACGTGAAAAAAATGGAACTACTTTTCGTCTTTCACTGTCATTTTTTGAATCTAACTAATCAAAAATCACAAATACACGTCATAGCAGCTGGTGTAGAATTATTGTATAACTATCTCACTTTGTATGCAGCTTTCGATTGTGTTATGGAAGCAGGGTCGTATTTAGATTCGCATACCCGTTTATCGTTCACCCCGGAATTGTTTTTTTAAAAACTCAACATTTGCCCCTTCCCGTTTCACTGCGAGACAATTCGCATACCCCTTTATCGTTCACCCCAGAATTACAATTCGCATACCCGTATATTTCACCCCGGAATTGTTTTTTTAAAAACTCCACATTTGCCCCTTCCCGTTTCACTGTGAGACAATTCGCATACCCCTTTATCAATCTTCATGAAAATGTGAGTTTTAAATTTAAAATTCGTTTTATAAATTAAAATTTCCAAATACGACTCTGCCCTGAACGTTCAATTGTATTTCATTCCAACCAATTGATATTTCTATCTTTGTTTATCATAGATACAAGTATATATAACTTTCTCTTTTCTTATCACTATATGAGACAAGATAGCGATCGCTATAGTAAATAATATACTCTCAACTTACTATACCATAATTATTTAATTTTTTTAAATTAATTTTTAAAAATTAATTTTCCGCACTTAAAACGACCAATAACGCTGTTATATGTTATATAAAACAATAATTGTGAATTTCCAGTGGATATTTTGCATAGCAAGTTATCGTACTCTTACCTAAAATTTCATCTAGAATTGAAAAATAACAAGGTAAAAGATCCGTAAAAGATCCGCCAAAAACTAACGGATACCGATACGGATCTTTCTTCTCCCTCAGATATCCGCGGATACGGATACGGATATCCGGCACATCACTAGTATATAGTTTTTGGTTGCGGCTCCGCCTTAACAGAGCTGTTGAAATGAAATTTGTTGACGTGCAGATATTTTAAAGTTCGACCATTTTGTGTTAACATTATACAGAAGCAATTTGAATATCAAATTCGTCGTCTCGTGTCTTTAAGCGAACAACCGAGACTATGTAGCCGTGGAGGCATTATGTAAAGCATATGATAATGTCGAATTTTTCAGACAAACTTGATTTATTGTGATGACTTTTTCAGAGGCCAAATGAATTACTAACGTACCAAAATCGCACCTGGGATATACGGCTCTTAACTTTCTCTATTTCCTCCGTGTCGTTGTTTATCCGTCTTTATCGTTTACACAATACTTTTTTATACCCGTCTCTCTCTCTTTAAAACACTGCGGAGATATAAATTACGAAATACGACATTAGAATGTGATATTTTTAGTGTCTTTTTTAATGTTTTACATAATATGGTATTTTTAGTCATCTATATATCGTAGAAACATTGTCAGGCTCGCTTGCTTGAGGATCAGCAAATTCTATGACCTTGAACACACCATAAGATAGCCCCGCCCCTAATAACACTACACAGTTTGAGTCAGAACTGACGGCTTACTAAGAAGATGGCTGTCCCTTGCGCAGAATATTTGCACATTTCGAGTGATTCAACTAATATTTATTTAAGCTGTGTCTATGCATAGTCGACGGTACTTATATTCTACTCTGATCATTTAGACAGAAATTTATCGATTCATAAAACCGTTTTAAACGCAAATAACTTCTAAACCAAAAGATATACAGACGTTTGTTTGTGCTCATTGGATTCAGTGTTTTTTGACGTGATAACGTCTTATAAATTGATGAATCACCAATATTATAAATTGATAAAACACCGGCTGCATGTACGAAAAAGTGTAACGTAACGTTCCTAACGTTCGTAACGCGTAACGCATAACGCATAACGCATAACGCGTAACGTTCCGCCTGACCCTGTGCGTGCTTTTTGCTAATTTCTCGCTCAATTTAAATCAGATCGGTTTGAAACCAGTCTTAAACGAAAGAGGAGAACATTTTACATAGATTTCGTATAACAGAATTTGCCTAAACAGTTTTTTTATACAAATTTATATAGAAAAATATTTTATACAAATTTAATAGCTGTATAAATGCATTGTTGTCTATTGCATGGCGCGCGCGCGACGCGGTCGGTCGTCTTTGTTTGCCGTACATGGAAATTAGAAAATAACGTATGTCTTGTCTTAACATGAAAACGGCTGCATTTCTAATGTTTATTTTTTGACATTAGTATTTTGTGAAATGCAAAGCCTTCTAAGTTAACTATTGGAATAACTAATTATTATTAGAACATAATACTTTGTAAGTTGCAAACGTCACTTTTGACATTTCTTATCATTCCGACACCAAGGATAAGCGGATTAAAAACCAAATTTTGGGAGGTTTAGGTTATGTATTACGGAATACGTTATCACGTAAAACTATCATCCGTAAACCGACTTTACAGACAACCAATTTTTTTCCATAAGCATGATAATTTTGCTTTTCGTCAAAAATCGCATTTTTTAAAGGGGTATGGCTTGAAAAAATTGCAAAAATCGAATTCTTTAATATACTTTTTAAATTGAGAATGCTTAAGAAAATATTAAAATAATGTAGGTACAATAACTGAGATGACTAAAAAGAGAGATTGCAGATTGCAAACGTTCGACAACTTAAATCAGTAGCGTCAGCTTAGATGAATAGTTTTGTTATGTTGCACCCTGTAAATATATTTATTTATTGAATAGTTATAAAGTTACATCAGTTTTGTGAAAAATATTTTGAACAAGAAGTATTGAAAATCTATCTCCTGAGAACATATTATTTAAGGTGAATGCAAAGATTTTCTTTATTTTTCCATTCTTTCTTATTCTAGTCTCGGCAGTCTATTATCCATTTTCACATGCATTAGTAAATACTATAAACTACGTCTACCAATCGAAATATCATTATGAACGCAGCTTTACAGTCTATATCTCAGGTAATTTGTATGCTAGTAGAGTTCACCTCTTTCTATTTAATAGTGTTCTCCTTCAGATCGACTATCTTTGTCTTTCATGTAGAGTCTAAGAAAGCGATTGTAAAGAGAGATCTTTCTCAAAAGAAGGATTCAATGGCGCACAAGTGCATTCGATTTTTGGTAAGAAAATCTCAATCTCCTGCCCCCTCTTAAAATATTAATTGTTGTAACACCACGTCTTAAAAAGCCACGCCGCCACTGGTGTACCCTGGTGGTCATGTGGAGCAACAGAGACAAGATGGCAGCGGAGCGTATGAACTAGGAAGTAGTGTTCATGTGAAAAAACTTAAATTAATAAATGTGTTGAATTAAATAATATTCATGTTACAAACTTACGTTAATAAATGTGTTGAATAAAATAATAATAACTGTTACATTGTTCACGGACAAATAACAAGATAAATCTACAATAATCTACTTAATTTCTTCTCTAGGAAGTCGTGTAGATCGATTTCGCTTCTATGAACAGTTTTCAAAGTATGTTTAAGTGGCAGGTGGAATTGAAAATGTGCCCCCCTCCCCCTAGGATAAAATCGATGCTACGCCTATGTATAAAAATGTCGCAGGTACGTGTGATTCTTATACTTATCTCATTTACGCCTTCAAGATTTCATCGGATATAAGGTCGTCCCAAAAGGAAATCCTGCGAGTGCGCCACTGGGAGAACGTCTCATATAAGAAACCGTTCGTGTCATACATAACTTCCGTTCTTTCACCGCTCCCCACATCCGCCCTCCGTCGCCCCACCTGTTCGTGCTCCTATTCTTGGAAATGCGTTTGCATCCTAATAAGTTCATTCATGACCTGTATTTTCCACCTTCGTTCTTTTTCATCATCTTCAACCCTTTTTCATTTAATTACTGGGATCAACTACTTTTATATAATATCTATCTAAAACTTTGATATTATGAATTTTAATTATAATTTATATTCTCTTATAATTTGGTTCTTAAATATTTCACTTACAATGATTACAATCCACACAAATTACTGGTTAGGGGAAACGTCCGATTGGGATGAAATTTTGAGTATTTGTTGATCTTGGTGGGACATTAATAACCGCTAAGAGATTTTTGGCGTACATTCCTCATAACATTTTTGTGGGGGCTTACAAATTTTATCATTTTTAGCTATTTATTTGTAGTGATTATTTTTGTTAGTTAGGGGGGGTTTCTGGATTATATATGCAAGTTTTTGTGGCGTCGTTGATGCTAAAAAATGAACCGCGATCCAGTCAAAGAATTGTTGACGATGATAAGAGTCTGTTATCCGAGATGGTCAGGTATCGTGTCAGTCTATAGTTAAACCTCCTTTGGAGGTTATTTATATTTTAGCTGAGAGCTGGCTACGGAGAAAATGGGTGACTTGGTGCAGAGCTGAAAATTTGCAGAATAATAGGAGATAGTACAAGTAAGTAGGGAAAAAATTGCCAGAAGGCTAGGCGGAAGATAAAGAGCCGCCAGAAGGCGCTAATGTTGCGAAAAATCAGCGCACTTCTGGCAATTTCTATACTTATTCTGTAATTCAAAACTAGATTATATATTATATATATTATACATTATATAGTTATAAGGGCATACTGAAAATTCAAACATGATATAATAATTACATTCGACAAATATTCAAAATTATTAATGACATTTTGATAGAAATAAAATTAAATAAATTAATAAAGTTACGTTGTTATAACAACGTAATTTTATTAATGAAAATATATGACGATTAATTTTATTTCTATCAAAATGTCATTAATAATTTTGAATATTTGTCGAATGTAATTATTATATCATGTTTGAATTTTCAGTATGCCCTTATAACTATATAATGTATAATATATATAATATATAATCTAGTTTTGAATTAAAGAATAAGTATAGAAATTGCCAGAAGTGCACTGATTTTTCGCAACATTAGCGCCTTCTGGCGGCTCTTTATCTTCCGCCTAGCCTTCTGGCAATTTTTTCCCTACTTACTTGTACTATCTCCTATTATTCTGCAAATTTCCAGCTCTGCACCGAGTCACCCATTTTCTCCGTAGCCAGCTCTTAATCCATTTAGTCAATGTCCAAAAATAATTATGCTCTTCAAATTTGCATGTCAAACATCTTATTAAAATTTGGTTTTGGTCTGATCAGCCGTTTGACCTGCGTGAAGCTCTTAGACAGATTGACAAGTAAAAACAGACATTATCCAAAAATATGTGTTTTGGATTGGGGAAAAATTAACTGTAAAATTTTGAAAAGTGAATTTTAACCTGAAGTGAATTTGTAGTCATAAAATACACAGAAATATAAAAATAAATTTAAGAGGAATATGAAATAATTGTAAAAAAACAAACAAAAATATATATAGGCGCCTACCACCAAATTCGAACCTACAAGGCAGTCGCTGCATCTCTCATCCACCATTGCGTAATGCAAAATACCCGGTTTCTGTAACATTTAGTTGCATATTCAACGAACCGATTTATCCTACCCCGCCTAAAAGTTCACATCCAAATATCAACACTAATTTATAAAATTGAAAAGTTGATCAAAGAAAGTAGAATACAGTTGACAGTGGGACTTTGCGTCACTTCCGCAACGCACGACTTCCGTAACATTGCGCCGAGTCACTGTACCTGAAATATATTTATGTTTAAAAACATTCTCGTTGATAAACTTCGCATTGGTAATTTTTTATTCTTCTGGTTTACTTTGACTTTGAAGAAGCGTTCGAAAACTTTTAGGTACAACTGTACATTATTTGATTGTCTTTTTTATTCAAACACAACTTGAAATATTTTTACATTTTATCAGTGTCGTTATCTACATTTGTATAGAAATGAGAAATATAAAGCAAAAGAAAGAATTCTGATTGGCCAAAGTTATTTTCATATAGAATGGTAGAAGTAAAATGTTTCTTGTAATAAACTAGCTAGCACAGACAAAGAAATCTGCTTTGTTTTATAATAAAAACTATATGCTGAATTAAAATTTGTTAAAGTAGCGATAAAAAATATCATAAAAATAGGTAACGAGCATGCGTACACGTTTTTTATTTAAATTTACGAACTTTTTGATCATCGCTGTGTTTACAAATAGCCATTAATAGAATAATGAAAAATCAACTTGTGCAGAATCGATAAGGAAGAAATCAGTAGTGTCGACGTGGCCGGTTTAACTTTTTGTTCCCGTCACGATTAGTAGAAAATATCACAAATCTTGAGTTCCTGTAACATTCTTCCAATAAAACGGTCATCTTTCGAAGACATGACGCCAGTAGTGGGGTGTGAAAATTTTAAATGTGTGTCTTGCACAATCAACCGGAAATAGCTCCTAACAAGGACTAGGAATTCAGGGGAGTTGGGAATTAAATTATTAATCACATTCATGTTTATGATGCTTTAATTATTAACTGTTTTCAAACACCACAATAATGTTACAATATACACTGTAACACTACTCACTACCGCCATAAGCCGTGTATCATATGTACGACATACGTATCGCCGAGTCAAAGTCGTCAAACGTGTTGACTGAATGAGATAGATTCAGTGAACGCTTCTAGCATATGACAGTGACAGATGCTACTAATGTGGTGACAGTAAATGCAGCTCGAAGTCGATCTAAAATAACACCTTATAACTTGTGGGTTACGACTGAGTTGCACGGTGATGATGTTTCACGTGCTGCTTCGGAGCGCAGAACAGCGCCTGAACGCAAGAATGTCTGCCACACAAGACACACGATTTTTGAGGTCTGTTAAACCTTAAACTGTGTAACTATTTCATTATTTCCTCACATTAAAATATTGGTATATGGACAATATAAATCATTCCAAAATTATGTGGTAGCTAAGATTTTTGATGAGCTGCAGCTCCAAGCGCTCATAAAGGAACCGCCACTGCTTGATGGAAACGATCTGTTCAGAAATATTCGATTTGAAAAGTATATTATATTATGACTGAGTTTTATCCCTTCAAGTGTGCACAAAGAGTAGGTCGTGTTTTGACTTTCCGAGCACGACATGGAAAGCAATGGATGGATGACTGAGCCAAATGTTTCACTTAGTCGAAGATACCCATTCGAACAGGATTGACCAAATTATTCTTCGACCGTAAGTACGAACGATTGCGTGTAGTAGTGGCTACCGAATCTAACTGCTCCCCGTAACAACGTTACTATGGTCTATATAGACGATCGACAACCGAGGTCATCAGTGTCAATGATTATGCCTTAACACGATTGTGAAAATCAAATTGAGATCTGATGTAAAGCGGTCTACACACCTTGTTGTTAGCTGCGATGCAGGCATCGACTTTTATGTTTCATGATGCAAGTAGCAGTGTGTGTAGTACTGAATCACGTATTTGGCATCAGTTGCGGCTTGCAGCGATGCAGAGTCTGGAATCCCATTTTGGTCGGCGAGCCACGACGCCGAGTCGGTGATGCTGATGCAAGTTTCAGCGTGTAAAGAATTGCGTCGATGCCAAGACGATATTAATTTATTTTCCCGCGCCATTTTAGAGGTTACTTTGTTGTTTGTGTGTGTAAATTCCATGATGGAAAGTGATCGTGTATTTTGGGAAGAGTTCATAAACATTTATCATCTGCATACGTGTCTTTGGAATACAAATGTACTTTTAGCTCTTCCAATAAAGCATTTGAATAACGTTTTCTTTCTATAAACCATCTTTTTGACCTTTTCCTTTTTGATTTCCTTTTATGGAGTATAAAGAGTGCCTCAACTACTGCTAGTAAAACTGGTGTTGGCAAAACGTACCTCATTTTATTCGTCAAGCACTAGGTTCCTAGAAAATAACTTAACTTACTGTTCTTGTTTCAGGCATCGCAATAGGTTTCGATTTAAGTAGGCGTTTATGCAACTGATGCAAGTTTCATGAAACATAGAGTCGATGCCTGCATCGCAGCTTGTATCAAGGTTTTTTCATAAGAATCGATAACAGCTGATTTTCAAGGCTATATAAACCAAACCAGTTGAATTCGATGTTCAGCCCTAGTATGTATCCAATCTATAGATATAGATACTAACAAACTCACCACATTCTGTACCCTCTGCCACTATACTCTGTAAAAAGTTTTTTGTTAGTTTTTGTGCTCTTTTACAATGTTTGAACCTCTCAACTTTTAAACTTGTGAAACTTTTCTTCGTCTTTCAAGATTTTTTTATATAAAATGGACACTGAGGCGTATAGATACGTCTATTTACTCATGTTTTTCAAAGGTTTCCTCTATGTAATTTAACTACAATATATAAGGAAATGTAACCAAAGAGAAAGTCAAATGAAATTTATGGTCAGCTCATTTTTTATAACTAAAATTTACTTAGAAGTTTGTTGAACGAAATGTAATTTTCGGAAAGAGATTTTATTAATATTTTATGCCGGTACTTCACATGGCTATTTGTATTTGTGTATTTGGCATATTTGGCAAACAATTACCAAGTGTGGACAGTCTATTTGACAAAGTGCTGGCCTTATTTGCTTATTCGAGAAATAAGCCAACACCAAATACGCGTTACCGTGCGCTTGTCAGTTTTTCGAGGCACATCAAAGGAGTCAAATAGACAAATAAACCGTCCACACAATGGCCATATTCAGAAGCGCACGCGCCGTGAACCTGTACGGGCGTACAGTATTTTTGTGTCTGTGCTGTGAGCGAGAACTGGAACAATTACTATTGAAAATGAATTGGGACAATGAAACAGTGCTAAAATTCCTGGAATTTTGAACCTGCGTTCTGCTGCCAAATGTTTGTGTGTTTGCTATTTGACTGCCATGTGTGGATGGTCGTATTTGCATGTTTGTCTTGAACGTCATATATTTTGCCAAATACAACAAACACCCAATAGCGAACACAAATAGCCATGTGAAGTAAAACCTTTACAAATGAAACTTGAAGAGGTAACCTCTACTCTTTACTAACCTCGTTTGCTTGCGACATATTGCTCACCGCTCAAGTATGGTCTCCTTCTCTCTAGTTTTTTCGATGCTGTGTTTATGGCATGAGCTCACTTTTAAGATTCGTTTTTGTTTTATAGAATATGAACGTACATTATTATGTTCGTACCTATTATACATGTTTTCTACGTTTGATATATGTAAAGGAAATTCTACTCAAAGAGCTCGTTTTCAATTCGACTGATGTTTATTTGATTTTGTAAATGCTTTTATATAAATTCACAAAACTTCACTGTTAGATTTATTCACGTATGTTAAAATGATCAAATGCATACTTTTCAAAACTAGTAAATGAATAATGATTATAAATAAAGTTCCATTACTGTCAATAAGAATTCAGCATTGCTGAATTTTCATTTTAAAATTAATTATTTTGAATAATGAAACGTAACTTTAATTAATCATGGATTGGAAAGTATTTTCCTACATCAATTTAAACTTAGAACTATTTTCAAGATGTCAGTATTATTGTATATAAGATTTATTGACTTCTAGAATCAACGTTTTTTATCTGAACGTAGAAATAAAGTCAAGAATATCGTTTTTAAATATATTTTGATATTTAAAGATAGTGCGCCAGATTCGTTAAAGGAATGCTTTAGTTTTTGAGGAACGGAGAAGAATTGATTTATTCTAATTTGGTTAAAAAATATTTTAATAAGTACACTAAATAAAAATCAAGAAAAATAGATAGATATAGATCACCAACGGCCGTTTTCTATTTCTTTGAAATCGGTTAAAAATCAGATTATATAGATAGATAGATAGATATATTTATTTCTGCAGTCGAAGGTAATAAATAAAATTCAAGAAAACTTTTCTCAGAATTTTGAAGGTTATGTATAAACTAAAACACAGGTGATTAGTGTCGGCCATTTTGTTTTTTAATTCTTCATGAACCCGCTTAAAAATTTGAAAAATACACAGGCGACTTGACTATATATCATTTATCTAGTTTTTTTACCGACATTGTGCGTAAATATTTTTTCATAATTAAGAATAACGCTGGTATCCATGGGTTTGTAAGTTTTGAGTAACCCAGATTTTAAAAAATCTAACACTAGATGGCGCAAAGATCGCATGTCAAAGATACTGTCCTATAGCGTATACAATGCAAATATTAAAACTAAGCAATACATTTTTGAATTACTTTAATATGTATAAGGTATCATATATATTAATACGCAGATGTTTGCCTCCCTTTTTAGAAAAAACTTCACAATTTCTCCACATAAATTATATATCATTTTACAGACAATTGCCTGCTCTACTGACATCGACAACTAAAAAATTTATTATTGATTTTGTTTTTTTAATTAATTAAAATACAGCAACGCTGAATAACGTCTGCTATCTGACGGCTTTAATTTTGAAACAACGTCAACACTTCGATCTGTCATCTGACCTTCATATTGTAATACAACAGACACAATACTGCATACTGCCATCTGACGGCTTTAATTTTGAAACATCGAGCAACGCTGAACAACGTCACAGCAATTCTGCATGATGCCATCTGACGGCTTAGCTCAACGCTTTTGCTACTTACGCCTCTATATGACAATTTTAGTAAAATATTTCTTCGATCTGTCATCTGAGCTTCATATTGTAATACAACAAAAAGAAGAACGTTATAAGCAGTGTGCAAAATTAGAAACGAATTGAATACCTGCAATCATATTTAAAAAAAAATTTTGTAAAGTGATAATTATTATACTTATTTAGTGCGAATAATACGCACAGGTCACTCTAGTATTTCTGTAATAGTATTATAGTTGAGTGGTATTTAGCCCTAATTTAAAGCACAATTTTAGAGAGAAATGCAAAGTGAAGACTCACCTAAAATTCCCAGCCTGTAGTTGATGGTAACAACAACGACGCCGCCATAAGAAGCGAGGACACTGCCGTCGTACGGGTTACCGGAATTCCACTCGTAACTCTCGCCATGGATGAACACCATCACCGGGAACCTTCTGAAGCTGCCGGAACCGCCGCCCTCTCGCGTTCCGGCTAAAAACATACAAACAGGCACATTCTTCTTTTAGCTCTTTAATTTTTCATATTGTTTTAAATGAAATTTATTTTTAGAATGTTTATAAATAGGACCGCGGATTATATATTATTGTACCTTGGCCATTCAAATAAAAACACGTTTGTTTGTCCATCTGTTATTCATATATTAGCATTCCGTTTTTTTTTTATTCAATAAAGTGTAGAGGCGTTGATGATCCCCATAATAAAAAAAACAGTTTTACGGAAAATTTAAGTACTTTCTTATATACGATAATAAAAGTATTTTTATTATACAGTGTGTCCACGGATTGAGTTCACAATAGGTGAGATTGATAAAAAATTTTCGAATTGGAATTTAATATTTTGGGATTCCGCCCTGCTTGGTCTGAAACTTATTTTTAGTTTACTTTCGATTTTTTTTTAAATCAAGTAGGCCTTTACAGTTGAGCAAAACCTGTTTTCGTTACAGGTAAAGTACCTTTTCCGTTCATAGTACGCAAAAGTGTCACTAAGAAAAGTTGTTCACAATGAAAAATTTAGGAGTTATGCAAATTTTCAGAATGATCGGCCTACTATGATAAAATCCTCTTTTGTTTTGTTTTGCTTGAAAAACAATCGCGTGCAGGAAGCCAAATAGAGTAATTGGAGTTTAATTTATTTTTTTGATAAACTGTAAAAATGTGAATTTTAATTTGAACATTTATAATCACCCTGTTTTCTTATCTAAGATTTATCATGTAATCGTTAATAATAAATATTTTTCTCTTATTTTCTACTTCTATTATCAAAGTAAGCCGATCATTCTGAAAATTTGCATAACGCCATAATTTTTCATTGTGAACAACTTTTCTCAGTGTCACTTTTGCGTACTATGATCGGAAAAGGTACTTTACCTGAAACGAAAACAGGTTTTGCTCAACTGTAAAGGCCTAATTGATTTAAAAAAAAATCGAAAGTAAACTAAAAATAAGTTTCAGACCAAGCAGGGCGGAATCCCAAAATATTAAATTCCAATTCGAAAATTTTTGGTCAATCTCTCCTATTGTGAACTCAATCCGGGGACACACTGTATACAGCGTGTCCACGGAAGTTCTTTACAAATGGAATTTTTTTTTATTTATTATTGAAGCAAAAATTTTTTTCTGTGGAAAAGTTCTGCTTCGTCCAAAACCTCTAAAACACCGAAGAAATTTTTTTTCGGCCTAAAGTTGTACGAGGGAAATCAAAAAGTTTTATTTTACTAAAGCCAGATCACCCGATTTGACACCCCTAGATTATTTCCTCTGGGGCTATCTAAAGAAAATGGTGTACTCTGAAAGACCTTTTCAAGAAATTGATCAATTGGAAAGGATTATTACCGAAAAAATCCATCAAATTCCTTTTACAATGATTCGAAATTCAGTGGAAGGAGAATGTTTCTTTGTATGGAGACAGATGGAGGATATGTTGAATTCTAATTTATAATTCTGAATAAATAATTACTTAGAAGCTAGTTATGTTATTATTTTGAATTAAATTTGATTATGTAACTAATTTTACGAAAATCTAGAATATCACAGATAATTTTTATTTTTAGTCAAATAAAACTTTTTGATTTCCCTCGTATAACTTTAGGCCGAAGAAAATTTTCTTTGGTGTTTCAGAGGTTTTGGACGAAGCAGAACTTTTCCACAGAAAAAAAAATTTGCTTCAATAATTAACAAAAAAAAATTCCATTTGTAAAGAACTTCCGTGGACACGCTGTATATATAATTTTTTGGTAAAAAACGAGGCATGTTAATATGTTTGATTTCTTAAATAATATATAATATTAGTGAAATAATAGGTACAATTTTTTAAAAATTATATTAACTTTCATCTTCAAATGAATAAAATTGTCGACCAATTTTTCTCAGACCATATATTGACAAAAAATAATAAAAATACAAATCAATATAACACAGGATGACGTTTCGATCCGAATTTGGATCTTCTTCAGAAATATCTAAAAAATATAAAAACTAATTAGTATTAAGTTATTTATTAACTAATCGATTGCACGACAATTTTATTCATTTGAAGAGTTCTATTCAGACGTTAATCAAAGATTTTAACTTTCATCTGCTCAAGTTAAACGGTCAATTTATGAGTGAAATTTATTAATTATTAACCATAGGTATATGCATTTAGAACCTTTATTTGTCAAAAAGAAAACCTACACTTCTCTGTTTTCATTTTCTATTAAGTTTTCAAAACTACTTTTTCTACTTTACAAGAAGCTATAAACGTTAATATTCAATTCTTTTTTTGTGTGAAAAATATTATTTTTCTTGTTGAACTGATAGTATTTTCAGAGAAACGTATCTTAAAATAGAACAAAAGACATTAAACACGGTACAAAACAATATTAAAGAAAAATAAAATAATATTTCGACTGCTCTTGTCTATGATGAGCTGAATGCATCTTTCTCAACGCTAGTTCCAGGGTTGTCAATTTTTATTTACAAATGTATGTTGAAAATACTGAGAAATGTAGATTTATCAACAGTTTTGTTTTAATTGAATTCCTGTACATAAAAGTCCGCGCACACTTGTCAAACATAAAGCTGCACGACCAGCACCGCCTGCTAGTGAAGGTACTTCTAGTTTATTTTAATAATCAAATATTGTCGAAACGGGACCAGTACATCAACTATGACGCTATGTTTGTTTGTGGGCGTTTGTCCATGTCGTCCACGTGATAAGATTCTGTTTCCTGATTGATTCTTTCTCAAAACAAGCTGTCAAACAAGCACGAAAAATAGTCCTGGTTCTAATTTTGAAATGCATTTTGTGACAATGCACGCGAGCTTGCAGTGACGTCATGTCGCAATCAACGCGCCAGCCAGAACAAGAATGATTCCAGCGGAAGAACCAGATCTATTCGAAGAATTAAGGGTAGAGCTGTAACAAACCGTATTTATTCGTTACTGAGTAACGGGTACATCGTCTGACTCGAAGTAACGAATCGTTACTTACAAATTCATTTCGTTACTCGTATTTGTCGTATCCATGTCAGTTCGACTCGATTGATGCGGTTATACGTTATATGAACGAAGTCATACCGTATCACGTATGCGACGCGCCTCGATGCGATGGTACATGCTTGATGCTGTTAGTACACGATTGTATGTCGTATGAAAAGTAACGAGTAACGTAACGATACGAAAGTAACGGGTACTGGTTCTTTAAGTAACGAATACATACGGGTACACAATTTCTCGTTACTTTTACAGCTCTAATTAAGGCGTCATATTGAAAGCCCTGTTCGTTCTAGTTAAAGAGAGAGCGTATACTTAGAACACTTTTGATGCAGTTTTACAGTTTTAGACAAAGCCATTAAGGTGTCATTAAGAGAGCTTTTCTGATGGTGCATTACAGTTTCCTGCAATATCTACTTGTTGTATTATTTCATTACATTAAAGAACGTCACTTTTGCATATTGTTCAACCGTTCCATTTTGTAGATTTTCTTTCATCGAATATTTAAATTGCTATGCAAATAGAATTTTCACTCGCTGCAAATTCTAACCGAGTTACGTTTAATTTTAAAAGAAAAAAGTTACTGTTAGAGAGTGGCATTGCCTATAAAGTTACGCTTTATGGCTACCAACCATCAGAACTATGTGGGTCTAGTACCAATTCGTATTTGCAATTTATTTTTATTCTTAGAAATACATTGAAGATCTAGTTGATGATGGAACTAAGAATTTGGTTTTTTGTAATAGCTATGGATGGAAAAAAAATAACAAATAATTTTTTTATTTATTATCGAATTGAACAACATTAATAATCTTATGGATGGATCGGTATGTCTCGAAGCTTGACTATTTTCATGTCAGTATATAAGTCCGTCTTTTTTTTAGTAAGACTATTTAATTTGAAAAGGATTTCAGATATTTTTCAATATAAAAAATAACAACATACAGATTATTTCGTATTTTAATCTATAGATCCTGAAATCTAATATTCAGACCTAACGATAACCGGATTGATTAATTACCTATTGTTAAACAAAATAAGCACTCCGGGCATAAAAATTAAAGATTACAAAGAGTGCTTATAAATTTTATAATCACGGTGGGTACGTAAGAACAGTAATTAGGACATAAACTGTAGAAAAATTTATAAAAATTTGATCGAAATCGGTTTAGTATTTTTACAGATAACATGGCGCCAATAGAGGAACGAAAAAAATCCGAAATTTGAAACTCTTTTCTTGTACATTTTCTAAGTAAAAATTTCGTTAAAAATTGATAATCACCGACAAAGTTACGATTTTATTTTTATTTTGGATTGACTTAATTTCACCAACATGGTGCTAAATTCGAAATATAAAACAAGAGATTATGAAATGCTTGATATGTTTATTTTATTAAGATAAAGTAGTAACAGTAAAGAGTTAGTTACGTAATGTTTTAAACTTTAAAATTAAATTTGAAAACGTTTGATGTATTCATGTTACAATTTATGATTAAAATAGTTCATTTTAATTATTGCGAGTTCATAAATTCTTGATAGCTAATAATATTCTGAAATAGGTAAAATTTCATATAATACCATACTACTTTATTATGTACAGGGTCGGCTCCAAACGTTAATAAAACAAACACGCGATTCCTTGATTTTAAAAATTTGAGGTTAAGAATAGCCTAGCATGTAGCGTTGCTGCCGTTTGATGGTTCTAGCTAGTGATGTGCCGGATCGTTAAAAATGTATATCCGCGGATACGGATCTGAATACGGATATTTGGTTTCAAGTTCCGCGGATACAGATACGGATCTTAACTTTCTTAGAGTACGCGGCGGTAAATATTTAACATCGATCTTTGGAAAGAGACTATCCGTTATGGGAAAAAGTTATTGACCTCTTTAAGAGTTAACTCTCATAACAGATTGTCTCTTTCCAAAGATCGATGTGCAATATCTCATTATAAAGATAGTTTTTTAGTACCTTTGAGTTATGTACTATAATTGGTATGGTACTCACTACGATAAATGTTTGCAATATAAAGGTGCCAAATACCTACGATTTTAAAAAATAAAAAATAATCTGAATGGAATTTTACAGTTTTTCATTATTACCTAATCACCTATATATATATAAAATTTCATCTATGAATTGAAAACTAATAAGGTCCGTCCGAAAACTAACGGATACGGATCTTTCTTCTCCCTCGGATATCCGCGGATACGGATCTTTCTTCTCCCTCGGATATCCGCGGATACGGATACGGATATCCGGCACATCACTAGTTCTAGCTCAGGGACTCCCGAAGTGGGAGCTACCGCTTCCTGGTGGGTGCTGCAGCGATCCAGGAGGCGGTGATGGCCACATGTGCATTTGGGTGCGATGAATTCTGAGTTCAATAGATAGTTTCATAATTTTAAACTTCAATGTTTCTAATTTACACCTTTCTTTACTATATTTTACGAAAAAGGTAGAGACATTAATACATACATATTATATCGTTCTGTTCAATTTCTATTAAAATAAAAAAAAATCCAGGGGTCGCTGAGTAATATTTTTCTGGAAAGGGGGCGGTAAGCCAAATAAGTTTAGGAACCACTGTTCTAAATGACAAAAGTCAGTTAGGTCAATATTAATGATAACACTTTCTTTCAAAATGCTTTTACAAAATTATTAATGTTGTTCAATTCGATAATAAATTAAAAATTTACTTGTTAGTTTTCATTCCCTTTTACTCTTTCACGTTTTTGTAGTTATAGAGTAAAAAAAAAATCTAAATGGTTTTTTTGAGGTGGTAAAAAAAGAGCCGCCCCTGATATTATGCATTTGGTCGTCCTCATGGAATAATATTGCAAATGCAAGCATGAACGTTAAAGGTGGATTTAGATAATTCATCTCAGTGAGCGAATCGTAAATAAATCATTAAACGTGATCATATTATAGCAGGGGCGCACATATAAATTTTATACTGAAGGAGATTTATTTAGTTGAGGAACAATTGAAAAATAAGCTTTACCAGAGTATCGTTTGTGGCCAACGTTTCGAAAAATATATTTTCATCTTTAGGGCCACAACCTAGAATAGTTTTTGGCAAAAAGTATGTAGATTTTTCGTAAGTTCTACTTCCGTAGCGTGTAGTGTGAACTACACAAACACAGTCTTAAAAGCAAGCTAAATAGCCTGTAACCTTTGGGTAAAACATATACTTCCTATGAGTGTAACTCCACACATATTTTTACTATTCTGAATTTTAAAATTTTACAATATTTTTTCGTTTTGAGGTCTCCGAGTCCAAAAAACATATTTTTGAAAAGTCAGTAAATACGACACAGATCGAACGGAGGAGCGAATTGAAACCAAATTTTGAAAGGATGTTTGATATGTAACTACGAAGAGCCGTACTGATTTCGGGGAAAATCGGCGCACGCACGGAAAAGATAAATGCTATAACGTTGCCTTTTATAATGGTATACTTTCCACAACAGTTTGTTAGTCTATTTATTTTCCTAAGTTTTGCAAAAAAAAATTTTTTCTTAACTTTGTAGTTTGGAAAACATTTTGAAAATAAAAAAATCAGTTGTTCTGAAGATGTCAAAAGTCAATATTTTTGAAATTGGAATAGTCCTGTCGCCCAATTTTGCTGAAGTGTTTTTTAACGAATTCTTTCCCAAGAGAAATTGTTTTAAGTAGCGTAAATTCGAAGTAATCAGGAAGGGGTGTATTCCGGATCCCTCCTCAATGCGTGCCTGTACCGAGCGCAATTATCTTCGCCCGGTCCTGTAAATAAATTTTAAATAACTGGTCGATCTACAGTCACGTAAAAATATCAAAATTGGAAATAAAAACGTTATGTATCAAAATTAAAATTTATTCCCTGTGGTGTTATGATGTACAGTTTTATAAAGATAAATTTGCATATAAAACTGTAATGAAATTCCCAAATCGACAATAAATGTGCACAAAAGCTCTAACTTCTACTGATCTATTTAGTAATGATCCTAATTATACAAGCAGTTATTAGTTTAATTCATAATGACTAATTAATTTCTTTATATCTAACATGTCTTAGATTGTGACCGGATTGTACATAATTTTAGTTTAAAGATTTGTACATGTCTGCGAAGATCGAATCGACAAAAGTCGGACGAGGAGAAAAATTCCAGCCAATTGGGCGACGGGACAATTCCAACTTCCAAAATGTTGACATTTGATTATAATGAAAAAAAAATATTCTGATATCGCGTGAGGTGACGCGGGTAATGGCTAGTATTCAGTATGATATTAACTATTCGTTGCCATGGTTACCTACATAGTATGTTCCACGTCATGTAAAAATTAATCAAAGCATGCCTAACTAGTTTATTTCTGACAGATCCATAAAACAAAAGAGCGGATGTTTTTTTTTTATTTTCAAAATATTTCCGAAACTATAAAGTTTAAAAAAAAATTTTTTTAACAAAACTTTCATGAAAAAATAAATGGAATAATAAGCCGTTATGAAAAGTATACCCTTATTATATAAAAAATACCGTTTTAGCATAAGTATATCTCTTCTGCACATGCGCCGATTTTCCCCAAAAACAATAGGGCTCTTCATATTTGCATACCAAACATCCTCCCAAAATTTGGTTTCAATCCGCTCATCCGTTTGACCTGTATCGTGTTCACAGACTAACAGACGCACAGAGATTTTCCAAAAATATATTTTTTGGATTCGGGGGACTTCAAAACGGAAAGATATTGTAAAATTTTTGAAAAGTGATTTTTGACCTAAACTAGTACCGTTCCCCACTTGTGGGTTTGGAATGGTAAAAATTGGTTCGGAAAGAGTCGAAACTATTAATCGTATATCGACGTTCGATTGACGTGTCTCGACCGGCAGTTAAACAAAATATGACGACTATCCATTATGGCCGCCATTAATGCAGTTAGGTTTATAGGTTATGTTGCAGTATGACGTGTAATTTAATTGAGACGAGCACGATATTTTCATTACAACGATGAGCGGTAAATATGACCAATTGAAAACGAAAAATATTGTCAATCTGGTTAAAAATGGAAATTTAAAAGTTTTCAGTCGGCAACAAAACTGTTAATTCAAAGTATTAACGTGACGTCAAGAATTAGTGGTTTTTAAAATGAGCATATGTACGGTAATATTATTATAACCTACAAAAAATTTGCCGCATGTATGGTTATATAATAAAAGAACTGACATAGAACATGGTTTACATAAAAATTAAAATAAAAATTTGTATGCATTGTGGTTGAGGTACATTTGTGTGTGTGTGTGTGTAGGTATGCATGTCCAGCGTAATATGTTTTACATAGCGGGCTTTGTGCAAGTTTATTGTACATTGTTCACAGAACGTATCTGTGCTCGGAAAGAAAGTATAAATATATTATAAATATAGTTTAAAAAAAACTAAAACACACGCTTTATATCGAACTAAAAAGTAAAAAATATTTTTTTCAAAATAAGCTTAAAACAATAATGAATAAAAAATACTAGTATATTATTGTGAAAAAAGCGTGGGGTGCTTTGTTCCACATTTTCGTACATCGAGCGCCCCACGCTTTTTTCACAATAATAGTATTTTTTATTCATTATTGTTTTAAGCTTATTTAAAAAAAAATATTTTTTACTTTTTAGTTCGATATAAAGCGTGTTTTTTAGTTTTTTTTAAACTATATTTATTTTTCACTTTTTAGTTTGATATAAAGCGTGTTTTTTAGTTTTTTTAAACTATATTTTTTTCCACTTTTTAGTTCGATTTATTGTCAAAAATTTGCCGAAAAATAAAACAAATTTTTTATTTCGGCGTGGACGGGATTAGAACCCACGACCGGTGAATCCGAGAGTTGGCGTCAGCGAAGATTAGCGCCTTAGACCGCTCGGTCAACGATTGCTCTTACAGTAGTGGCATAACATAGGTACTAACAGTAATAAACCACTTGCTGTAGTCCAAACGAGGTTACAAACAAACACATACAAACTTACAAGTGAAACTAATATAAAGCGTGTAATAAAAGGAAACCGTGACTGATTGACTGACTGACTGATCTATCAACGCACAACTCAAACCACTGAACGGATTGGGCTGAAATTTGGCACACACATAGTTATTATGACGTAGGTATCTACATAAGAAAGGATTTTTGAAAATTCAGTTGCTGAAAGGGTGTAACTCGGGTTCAAAATATTCATGGAGAATTAACGCACGACTCAACCCATTAAACGGATTGGGCTGAAATTTGGCACACAGATAATTATTATGACTTAGGGGTCCGTAAAAACAAATTTTTGAAAATTCAACCCCTTAAAGACGCTGGGCCGCAAACGAAGTACATTTTGCAAAATTATATATCTATTGCACCCGGGTAAATTTTTGTGACCCGCACAGATATTTTCTGTGACCTGTACATAGTCGAAACTCAGCTAACTAAACGCTAATTGCAACCTTAATACTACTGAAACAAATTGCATTCAAAAGATTGAATGGTTTTCAGTATTACTGTAAATTAATGATGCTTGAAAATATTTCAACATTTTTTTATGTTTAATCTTTCAAAATACGTTTAAAAATGTATACAGTATGTTCTACGAATCTCTTGTTGCAAAAAGAGTCGGACCGTTAATGATTTAACTTGGCCACGGTTTATTATTCACAATCTATTTTTGATGATCGGCTCTTTTCTGTCAAAATTAAATGCGCTGCATTTCGAATTAATATTATACTATAATTTACTATAATATAGGGCTATATTTACTACAATAATAATAATAATAATAAATTTATTCCCACAAATATATTTACAAAACAAAAACAAATTAGGTATAAATCTTAAATTATGAAATTTTCCTACCCAACTTGACTTAAGTGCTAGGGTAGGAGTATAATATACTATAATTTACTATAATTCGCATAGAGCTGAAAACTGGTACAGGTCTTAAGTACACTATTACAAATAAAATATCAAAAGTTCTCACCGATTCTAAATCTGCTTCAAAATTTATTCAAGGTCAAAAGTCAAAAGTATTGGTTTTTTGCACTTTTCTCGTAAACGGTAAATGTTATCTAAAAATAGGTCAGACAAAACTTGTAGATCATAAAATTTTCTACAAAAACTATTCTTATATTTTTTTTCCTACGAATCACTATTCCTGAGATATGGGACAAAAATATCTACGTACGTAATGAACGTAAAATAACGATATTAATATGCATGTAGTATTTTCGATGTATGAGATCACCATTTTAAAAGAATGGTGATTCGCAGGGAAAAAAGGTATAAAAACAATTCTTGCATGATCTACAACTTTGTCTGACCTATTTTTAGATAACATTTACCGTTTACGAGAAAAAATCGATGGATTTTTAGCAGGCATAAGATCGGTGTTTGATATTTTATTTGTAATAGTGTACCTAAGACCTTTACTAATTTTCAGCTCTATTCGAATTATTATAAACCTACCACTATTTTTTTGTCTATTTTGACTGGACTATTATAAGTTGCTACGGAGTTTTGTTGCGTTGCGTCGTCTCGAAAAATATCGCGACGCGACGCCCGAATCTCCCAGGTACGTGTGTAGTTTGTAGTGTCAGCGTCTGTCCTTGAGAATTAATTCAATTAAAACTGGAATGATTCAAAATCAACGTCAAACTTCCGTTTTTAGCGTCTTGTGTTGTGCTAGTATACCTGACATTAATATATACGCCTCAGTGGATTGCAGAAAACGTATGCGACGCTATTAATTATTATTTTAATTAATTTATACATTCCGCGCACATTTTGTCGCGACGACAACTTGTACATTTATGCAGGGACGTGTGCAGACGTACATAAAACACGTGTATGTATTAATATACCGGGTGTTCGTTCTCACACGAGCCTAAATTCATATTAAATTATTATTCGCTTGTATGTCATATATTAAATACCTTGTATATTGCTAGCAAAGATCGGGAGAACGACTTGAACACTACAGTCTGTCTCACTTATTATACTCTGAGTCTCATGCGCATGTCCGTGAATGGATGCGCGTCAGTTTGCACATGGAACTAAGCTGTAAAAGGGAGATGGCTTGCTCTATTCCAATTAATAATTGCCCCACTACAGACGCGGCACTTGCGCACGACGGGTCAAGTAAAGAAAAGAGATAGAAAAACAGTCATTTGCTGTCTCACTTCAAGAGCCACGCTTCTACTTACGGCCACTAGAAATATAGAAGTTATTAAATATATGGCTTATGTATATTTTTGCTCTTTAAAATAGAATAAAGGAATAATAATAATAAAAATAATTTAATAGCTGTGCTAGTACACCTCTGGCTGCGCTTTATTTTTACTACAACTCTGTGAAGGAGATTGCAGCTGTTTTTTTTTTGTATTTATGTGAATTTAAGAAGCTATGGGCATTTGCAATTTTTGCGAGGAACTTCAAATAGATACCGTTTCAATAGTGTTGTTTTTTTTTATATAAGCTATGTAAATTTAAACATTGTGAAGGATTTTGAGTTTTACAAAAAAAGCTTAAAAAGCGTAAAATAATAAAGCTATGAGGTCAGTGCCTATTTAATTGGTGTCAACCTCAAAACTGTTATTTTGGGCTTTTTAGTGACCCCTTTAGATAGAAGTTTAATTTTTTAAAGTTTTAAAGTCTATACTTTATCGCTTTCTTCCCTAATGTTTTAATCAAACTAAAAAAAAACTGCCGAATCGAATTAAGTAAAACTGAAATATGAAATATCAAGTTTTGAAAAGGTGAACAAATTTTTAAAAATGTTTTTTTTAAACTAAAGTATACTTAAAAGAATAATATTTCCAGTTCGGTTAAATGTAAAATATTTCTCCTTAAAAATGACTGATGTATTTTTAAGGGCTTAATTGAAGTTGAAATAATACAGGTTAATTATTGGAACGCAAGGTTTGGTGACAAAGACGGCTATTTACAAATAGATTCGTTAAATAAATCGTTTTATAATAGTCTTGTCTCTTTCTTGGAACGTGCGTTCTTACTCACAGCGTTATAAATAATGATATATGACCATTAGACTAATTGCAATTCCATAGTACAAACATGCACTGGTAGTTGATTTATGTATTCTAAGTACTGAGTTAGTCATGTACTTCGTTATGTTAAGGAAATAGACGTTCTATTTGTCGCTATTAGCATATTATGTACAGTGTGTTCAAATAAATATGACATCCAAAGACCACACTGTTATACAAGTTTATACCTTTGACTATTGACAGCAAGTAGCAATCTAAAAAGAACGTCGACAACATCTTTAAACTTATTTGGTACATTGGGCGTCACGTTCTAAGGGGTAATATAGCCTAGTCAAGAACTGTGATTCTTAAGAAAAATAGACCCGTCTCTAAAAAAATATGAGCAATAGCTTAATCAATTCGGAAATATATTCCGAAAAAGACGTGTTTTATATTTTTTTCACCGACAAAAATTGCATTTATTATTAACAAAAAACGAAAAGATTTTTGGAAATTACTCAAAAACTATACGCGATAGCGGAAATTGAAAAACAGATTCTTACAGCTCGAGAGGGGACAACGCATAAAATATTTTTTTTTTTTGGTTACGGTTTTGTTGTAATTAAGTATATTGGCGACGTCCCTGAAACATCAATACGTCAAGTGAGATTCGAACCCACTACAGTTTGAACAGGAACTGGCACATTTACCCGATAGAAACTATGAGCGAGCCAGGAAAAAATCATAAAATAGTCACACAGATCAAACACAGGTTTCAGATATAATCTTACACTGTGCAAACGGGAAATGAAATGTCAATATTTAGCCGGAAAGCAATTCAATAAAAGAAGGAATTATTTTTTTATTATGTTGGGGTACCGAAGTTTTTTTTCTCTCCAGTTTGTGATTTGTCCAGACTATGTAGTGTTTATTTTACTAAGTACATATTAATATCAATTACTTTTTGGTGGAACTGTGACATATTATATCATCAATGGTGCTAACCTAAAAAAAAAATTGGTTGTCTGTAAAGTCGGTTTACGGACGATAGTTTTACGTGATAACGTATTCCGTAATACATAACCTAAACCTCCCAAAATTTGGTTTCAATCCGCTTATCCTTGGTGTCGGAATGATAAGAAATGTCAAAAGTGACGTTTGCAACTGTCAAAGTATTATGTTCTAATAATAATTAGTTATTCCAATACTTAACTTAAAAGGCGTTGCATTTCACAAAATACTAATGTCAAAAAATTGAATTAAACATTAGAAATGCAGCCGTTTTCATGTTAAGACAAGACATACGTTATCTTCTAATTTCCATGTACGGCAAACAAAGACGACCGACCGCGTCGCGCCATGCATTAGACAACATTGCATTTATACAGCTATTTTTCTATATAAATTTGTATAAAAAAACTGTTTAGGCAAATTCTGTTATACGAAATCTATGTAAAATGTTCTCCTCTTTCGTTTAAGACTGGTTTCAAACCGATCTGATTTAAATTGAGCGAGAAATTAGCAAAAAGCACGCACAGGGTCAGGCGGAACGTTACGCGTTACGAACGTTAGGATTTAGGAACGTTACACTTTTTCGTGCATGCAGCCGGTGTTTTATCAATTTATAAGATTGGTGATTCATCAATTTATAAGACGTTATCACGTCAAAAAAATACTTCGAACATTTAAAGTTAAGAAATTAGTAATGTATTATATAATAACTAGCCGTTACCCGCGGCTTTGTACGACGATGTGTTCTCATTATTTGGTTTAGTTACTTCTTACACCCACTAAGAACATATTATTTTACGCAAATCCTATCCAAACTGATTTTTTACCTATACCATCACATACTCTCTCTCTCTTTTCTTGCTCCCTCTCTTTCTCTGGAAACATAATATTAACCTTCCTATCTACGCCATCCAAACCCATTCACGTGACAACTCATATACCAGCGTTGCCAGACGTCCCGATTTTGGCGGGATGTCCCGATTTTTAAATCCGAATTAAATGTCCCGCGCGGGACAGGCTCAGTCCCGCTTTTCGGGGATAACTCGACCGTCCGCGCAGCGTGCTGAGGAATCATGAATAAGTAATTCTTATAAATAATTATTCTCTTATTGTAAGTTGCAATTTGTAACACTCGCTCCGCAGACTATTGTTTGAAACGCCATATTTTTCTAATGAATAAAACTTTTTTGATTTTCATTTCTGTTTTTTTTTTCTGAAGATGAATAAGACTCAACTATTTAACGATAGGGTAAATCTGATTTAAAATATTATATTTTTATTAAAATACATTTTCTATGGCTATTTTTGCTATCTATTGTCACGTAAACGAAAATTTTAATTCTAATAAAAAGATAAATATTTGAAAACTTCTGATTATATACGTTTTTTTACTATGTCCCGCTTTCGACGAAAGAATCCCGCTGTTTTCACTCAAAGAGTTCCGAAATCCCGACTTGGAAAAAAAAAACTGACAACGCTGACTCATACCCATAAAGTGATGGTAAGCGAAAAATCATTTTTGGATAAAACTTGCATAAAATTCGTTCGTGTTTACGCCCAGAAAGGAGTAGCTATACCAAATTTCAAGTCAATAGGGCGTATAGTTTTGGAGATCTCCTGGGGAGTTAGTGAAGGGCATTTAATTTATATTAAATACAAGTAGGTACGCAATAATGTACTTTCAAAACATGTTTCACAAAAAAATAGTTATAATTGGTATTTACCTACAGACAATTCCATTACATGTAATCGATATTTGTGCGTGGGCAACTTTATACATGAGTTACTCCTTTAACATTATTTCTTATTATAAAAAGCAACGGCAAAAACCGTAGAGATTAGCACAAAAACAATTGACGATACGTACAGGGTTTACTCCCCGGAGTATACGAGCTGTCCGTGAAATATCCATCAACAAAATAATGAATTATAATCAACGAAACTGTTGATTGTTGAGTGCGGAATAAAACAAAATAACTCATTCGTTGTTTTTCAAATAAATGTCTTGATATCATGTTTGTGTTACTGTAGCACGGCTCGATGGATTTTCAAAAATTAGGTTTAGTCATAATCTCACGAGTGACACTAGATATACAACGGCACGTTGCTATGGGCCCTATGAAGGAAATATTATATATCATCTACAGTCTACACGAATATTTATAAAAGAAATAAGTTTGCATTTTTATTATTTCAAAACTCGAAGACAATTAAATCGATTTAAAACAATCTTGCACTGTTTAACAACTAATATACATGTTATAGACGTTCGATGACTAAGGTCATTAGCGTCTAATTAATTCGAATTACAGTGTAAACTCCATTTAAGGCCACTCGATATAACGACAAGCTCCTTTAAACGTCGAAATTATTTTACCTTGTTGCTCATACACTGATACACTCTAAATAACGACACACTCACTCTTTATAACGACAACAATACGTGATCATTAAGCAATGAACAGTTTGTTATTTTGTTGCTTTGCTGTCGGCATCATGCGTACCGAAGATTCTAAGAAATTCGTTCTTTTGTTTGTTGGGATTATCTTTCATATGTTTGTTGGTCAGTTGTAAATTTTATATATTATGAATAAATACATATTATAGTAAAAAAAATATTAATCGATTATTTCTTCTCTCCGTTTAACGACAACTCTCAATAACGCCACAAAGTGCACAGTCCCTTGAAAGGGCCTTTGTATTTCAAAAAGAATTAAAAAAATTGCTGATCAAACAAGTTTTTTATAACGTTAATGAATTATATATAGGTATGTGATTTTTAATGTAAATTTTATTAATTTTTTATGACGAATCACACACTTTGTAGTCAATGTGAAATAAAGTTATTATTATTATCATCGCTATATATAGAAGTTTACACTGTATATCAAACTACATCACAAAATATACATGGGCAGAGGCGGGATTCTATTCCACGACTGTTAGATTCTAAGGTTAGCACGCTAACCGTAGATCAAACGGGGATGAGCAGTGAGCGAAAATTACGATTTACACCCGTACGGAAGGAAAGTTCGTAGCACCGTTTCAAATACCTCGGAGTATGTTGTTTAGGCTATTTGATCGAGAATTCTCATAGGTGATCAGAGCTACGAGTTTTCAAGTTGTTGTTATATTTTCTCTTTTTACAAAAGCCCAGGGGTCTAGACTAATCGATTATATTGAAATATAACTTATATACGTTCTTTTATTGTTTCATTTGTAACATGATAAACGTTTTTTTTTTGTTTCATATTCGTGTATGCTGAGTTTCTGAAAAGTGTTTTTTAGGGTTCCGTACCCGAAGGTCAAACGGGACCCTATTACTAAGCCTCCGCTGTCCGTCTGTCTGTCCGTCTGTCTGTCTGTCTGTCTGTCAGCGGGCTGTATCTCAAGAACCGTAATAGGTAGAGAGTTGAAATTTTCACAGAGTATGTATTTCTATTGCCGCTAGAACAACAAATAATTAAAAAAACCCCAAATCTTCCCAAAGAGGAGCAAATTCAGTTTTTTGCTTATAAGTCGCTCAATTTAAATCAGATCATTTCGAGACCTGTCTTAAACGAAAGAGCAGAACATTTTACATAGATTTTGTATAACAGAATTCGTCGAAACACTTTTTTTATACAGCTTTATATAGAAATAAAATGTATAAATTCAATTTTGTCTAATCCATAGCATACACGGGGATCGTCTGTCTTCGTTTGTTGCATACTGTACTATGGGAATTTAAAAATTGCGTATGTTTTGTCTTAAAAAAAAAGATTGCATTTGTTCAAAAACGAATGTCATTTCAAATCTTTTGACATTATTATTTTGTGAAATGCAAAGCCTTCTGAGTTAACGATTTGAATAACTAATTTTAATTATTAGAACATATTGCTTTGACAGATGCAAACGTCATTTTTGACATTTTTTACCATTCCAACACCATGGATGAGCGGAATGAAACCAAATTTTGGGAGGATATTTGATATGCAAATATGAAGAGGCCTATTGTTTTTGAGAGACGTCGGCGCAAGCGCAAAAGAAATATATGTTATAATGTTGTTTTTATAAGATAATAGTATACTTTTCATAACGGCTTATTATTTTGTTTTACAGGAGTTTTGTAAAATAAATTTTTGAAAAAAATCGGCGCATGCGTAGAAGAAATATATACTATAAGGCTGGTTTTTATATAATAACGGCATACTTTTCATAACGGTTTATTATTCTATCTATGTTTACAAAAGTTTTGTAAATTTTTTGGGAAAAATTGGCGCATGCGCAAAAGAAATATATGCAATAAAGGTGTTTTATATAATAATAGTATATATTTCATAATGGTTTAAAAGAAAGTTTTGTAAAAAGTTTTAGGGGGAAAGGCGGCGCATGTGCAGAAGAGATATGTGCTATAACATTGTTTTTATATAATAATGGTATATTTTTCATAATGGTTTAATATTCTAAAGTTTTGTATTTTTTTTTTTTTGGGGAAATCGGCGTATGCGCAACAGAGATATTTGCCATAACGTTGTTATTTGATATAATGGTATATTTATCAAAACTTTATATTATTTTATTCTACAAGAAATTTTTGTAAAAAAAATGTTTATAATATAAAAACGCCGGGGTGTATTATGTAAAATTTCACGCCTTGAAATTCTTGAACTACTTGCATACTCCCACTGGTTACATATTGTTATAGCGCCTCTCTTGTTTCTTTTACAAAAGTATTTAAAAAGTACATAGTGTACGGAACCCTTCGTGTGCGAGTCCGACTCACACTTGACCGGTTTTTTCATATCTTTACAATATGATCAAATAAAGATATTTATTTATATAGATAAAAAATTCAACAGAGTTCAAAAAATGATTCAGAATGTTTTTAATAAAGACAAATAATTTTTCCTTTCATTTTACAGTCACCTTCTCTAACCTACATTCGGTTAGAAGTAGGGGTAGATCCAGGGGGGAAGAGGCAGCAGCCTCCCTCCTTTAGGTAATGTTTTTTAATTAAAAAGAAATAATTCAGGAACCCAAGAAGCAGAAGTGCCAAATGCTGGAGAAAAAATCTGAAAGTTTAAAGTACTTTTGAGGAAATTAAATTATCATCATTTTTTTCTCGAGGAGACCCCTCGGTTCCATTCCTATACAGAGAATATGCCATATGCATCTAAGCTCCCTTTAAAAACTCAAAAAAGGCAATGTGGACTAAAAACTTAAAAAGTAATTTTTAAGTATAAAGATTTTGTTCAACAGCGATAGAAAGTTCGTCAAGTCGATATAGGGGGACTGTTGAACAAAATCATAGTATTGTTTTTTACTTTTTAGTCCAAATAGCTATAAAAGAGAATTTTTTTGAGTTTTTTAAACAATATTTCATATTTTTAGTATTATTTTTTAAGGTATTAAACATATTGAATTCTTTGTATTTGTTATGTAATCAGTTATAGGGGTTGACAATAATAAATAAATCATCATATATATTAATACGCTAAGGTTTAAGATGTTTGCTTCCCTTTTTAGAAAAAAACCTCACAATTACTCCACATAAATTATATATCATTTTACAGATAATTGCTTGCTCTACTGACATCGACAACTAAAAAATTTATTATTGCTTTTGTTTTTGTAAATTTATTAAAATACAGCAACGCTGAACAACGTCTGCCATCTGACGGCTTAAATTTTGAAACAACGTCAACACTTCGATCTGTCATCTGACCTTCATATTGTAATACAACAGACAAAATACTGCATACTGCATCTGACGGCTTTAATTTTGAAACAGCGAGCAACGCTGAACAACGTCACAGCAATGCTGCATGATGCCATCTGACAGCTTAGCTCAACGCTTTTGCTACTTGCGCCTCTATATGACAATTTTAGTAAAATATTTCTTCGATCTGTCATCTGAGCTTCATATTGTAATACAACAAAAAGAAGAACGTTATAAGCAGTGTGCAAAATTAGAAACGAATTGAATACCTGCAATCATATTTAAAAAATAATTTTGTAAAGTGATAATTATTATACTTATTTAGTGCGAAAAATTCGCACAGGTCACACTAGTAATAATAATAAATAAAAATTTAGTTTTTGGTCATAGATATCTTTTCAGTATGCGTGTTTTATTACTTAGATAACATTCCACTGTAACTTATTGAGGTTATGTTTATTTTACTTATGCCCTTGCATAAAGTAAGTAGTGCATAATAATAAGCTTTTGACTACAACAGCTTTTTCATCTGAAGTTTGCTATATTTAAGTTTTAATTAAAGCATTACACTATACGTATATATTTATTTTATATGAGCAACGAATCCTATATTGTATTTAACGTTCTATAGAGCTCGGCTTTTTCTCCGGAAAGTATTTACTTTATACGCGAATTTAAAACAATTGTTTGAAGAAGAGCTTAAAGCTATTATTTGCACAAATGCACTAAAAGATCTACAATTTAACGTATTATACAGTGCAACCAAAGCAAGGCATATTTTTTTTAAGTTAAACTTCTTACACCTCGCCGAGTTGGGAAGTAAAATGAGTGAAACGAAAAACACTGACACAAATGCGTGACGACGAAGCCATGGAACAACGGAATTTTATTATCTATATTCTATACTAATATATAAAGCTGAAGAGTATGTTTGTTTGAACGCGCTAATCTCAGGAACTACTGGTTCGAATTGAAAAAAAATATTTTTGTTGGATAGCCCATTTATCGAGGAAGGCTGTAGGCTATATTAAAATATCACGCTACGACCAATTGGAGCGGAACATCAATGAAAAATGTTGCAAGATGTATCTCAAAATTAGTCCGTCCGACAAATATTATCAGGTGAAATGCCTTAACTTAATATTGCAATATTAGCGCGTGACGGTCACAAGGTCGGATAGCTCAGTCAATAGAGTGTAAGATTCCTAATGCCAGGGTCTTGGGTTCAAGCCCCACGTCGGCGAATATATTTTTATTTTTTTTTTATTTTCTACATTGCTTTCTTCTAAGGTTTACATTTCAATTTTTAAAAATTTTATTACGACTTATTAAAATTAAATATTTATTATATGTATTGAAAGAAATTTTATTACTTAAAAAAAGTATAAATACTGTTTTTTAACGACAAAAACTTTTGAACGGTCACTCCGATCATTATGAAGTTTGGACACAGCATTCATCTCGGTAAACTAAGATGAATGTGCGTACTCATGTACATTCCTTCCCCATTCGTTCTTTTGCACCCGGGTGAAACCGGGCGGGACCGCTAGTAATATTATAAAATTAATGCTCAACTAATACCAAGGTAAGACATAAAATTAAACCTTTTTTTAAAATAAAAAAAAGCCACTTAAAACAGAAAAATTATAAGATTTTGACGGCGGTGCCAATTCAATAAAAATATTATGAAACATTTTAGTGCATAAATTGGTGCTGACCTCAAAATTTAGGTAATAATTTACACCGTTTCGTTGGCAGAATTTTATAGTACAACCGGTGTTTTTTATTAGTTAGATTTGTGTTGCCAAAGCGGATTAGATAAAAGCAAATAATAATTACAGCTAAACTCAATATTACTGCTTCCGACGCAAAAGGACATTTAATACATGGTCGATGGCTGCGAATGTTTATTGTTTCCTTGAACACTAATTGCTGTCTCATTATTATTTTGATTAGATTGCTCGACCGATTATAATTGATTACGTAATGTCACGCAAAGGTAGTATGATGATTATCCTTATAATTTTCAGTCATAAACATTTTTATCTCATTACAAATTGAATAAAACAACGCGTTTTAATTTGTTTATAGTTAATAAACTTTCAGGTACGGAACCGTTAAAATAAAACTCAAAAAAAAAACATTCTTTTACAGCACAGTGGACTGAAAAGTAAAAAAAAATATATTTTTTTTGATGAGTGTTTGGAAAGAATTCCGTGGCATAAGGATCGAAAATGAAGCAATACTGAGATTTTTTTAAACTTGCATTTAATACTAACGTTTTGTATCACCTTCAGAGTATCGAAACGTATCGAAACGTTAGTATTAAATGCAAGTTTAAAAAAATCTCAGTATTGCTTCATTTTCGATCCTTATGCCACGGAATTATTTCCAAATACTCATCATTAACTTCAATGGATCACAGTTACTCTATTTATTGAATAGAGTCAATCTTCATATATTTTTTTTATTAAAAAAACAGTGTGCAGCAACTAAGGCTATTTTACACTGAACTACAAATGAAGAATATGAAGGTAAGTATGTACATATAATATAATTAATTGGATATAATACGTAAATAGAATAGATAGGTGAAATTAATTTATATTAAAAATAGTTTTTAAAAATAAAGATTTTATTTAACAGTGATAGGAAGTCCTTCTGAGGGACTTCTTATCGCTGTTGAACAAAATCCTAAGACATATTTAAATTAGGATTGTTGTTTTCATCCCTTTTCATTTTTTAAATATTTTTGGGTACTTTGACAGGTTGGATAAATAGATGTTATATTTTCAAATGTTGCAACGTTTCGTTGATATTTTTCAACTTCATTAGGAAATCTACCAAGTACTCGATAAATAATTAACACCTATAATAATAATAATGCGTTAAACGTCCGTTTCTCGATTTTATGTCATAACAGACGCCATTCGCACTATTACTATTTTCCATCTATCACACTTCCCATTATTTTCTACATTTTCAAAAAAAATTATATTTCAACAGCCAGACAAATTGTAATGATCAAACAGCCCCCCAGACGTAAAAAATAGTCAGCTGTTAGTATGAGCGCGAGAGCTTTATGACTATTTTTTACGTCTGGGGGGATGTATGGTCATTACAATTTGTCTGGCTGTTGAAATATAATTTTGTAATAGTTGTCTGAATAACATATATAAAAATTAAGCATTTAAAAATAAGTGAAGTTCATTAATTTTTCTCTGAGCTTTAAAGCGTCTGTCAGAAGTTGTGGTCAGCGGAAAGCGACTGGCGATACTGGATACCAATTTATAGTAACATTTTACAAAACATATATAAATATCAGCCATTTAAATTTAAATTAAGTGACTCTTATTTTTACTCACCTTTCTCACCTGGTACCTGTACATTTGTCACAGACTCAGTGATGGAGGTACGCCAAGCGTTCTAAGTACATAAAATATTACTCAAAACGTAAAGTTTCATTTATTTAAAAATAGGTTGTGTCTGGCGGCTCTGGGATCTTACTCTATTATATTCACGTGTATTTGTGTGCGAAAATAGAAAGGGATGACATCACATACGAAACCATGGGAATTTAATAATAATTCACGTCAAAGTGTAAGAGCTATTGTACTGAACACAATTGGTTCTTTGATTTAAATTACTTGTAGACGACGACGAATCTATATAATATCATGTGTTCGTACAGACTTATTGTTGTACAGCACTCTCTGCGCGTATTCTAAAATCACAACCCTTACAAAAAGGGATCCTAATCGCTCGATTGGAAAATAAATTGGTTGTCCGTTTCAGTAAAGAGATAATAAACGAGAGTTGATATCAAAATGAACTCAATACGCTAGGAAAATGTCTTTTGATATTTGCGCCATCTCGTGTTTTTTTTTTATTAAATTCTGGTTCAGCCAAAACCTTAGTGTCATATATTATACATGCATTTTAATAAGGATTAATTTTTAAATAAGATTGGTGAAAAGCTATCAAATCGGAAGTGCTGTGTAGTTGATTGTAAAGATACACAAACTAATCATCCAGAATTACAATTCCACCGTTTTCTTGGATTTTCTTATGAATTAGAGAGAAAAAAAAATGGACTGGAACAGTACGTCATCAAGGGTAATTAAATTTTATTTTACGTCTGGAATCATTATTAAATACATAAAAAATATCATAATTGTTATTTTGTTAACAAAAAATTTTGAAATAAAATATGTTTATTATTTATGTAGTTTTTTTACTGATATTGTGCGTAAATGTTCTTTTATAATTAAGAATAACGCTGGTTTCCATGGGTTTGTAAGTTTTGAGTGAACCAGATTTTAAAAAATCAAACACTAGATGGCGCAAAGATCGCATGTCAAAGATACTTTCCTAGCGCATAGCTTGACACGTTTTTTGTTTACTTTTTGAAATACATTTTTTAGCTTGCCTTCATTATAATCCAAATTCGATATAAAAACTATCACAAATAAAAAAAAAAAGTTTTTTAAACTCGGGGGACTTCAAAACGAAAAAACATTGTAAGATTTTGAAAAGCAAATTTCGATCTAAATTAGTACCACTTGTGGAGTTGGAATAATAAAACTTACTTAAACTTTACAAAAATAAAAAAAAAATATTTTTTACCATTCATACTTACTGGAGACGCCCAACAACTAGAAGATTGGATAAATGTATAGACGCTCGACAGCTCAACAGTATATTAATTAACAAATAACATCACACGGCATCACAAAGGGGATGTGAGATTCCATCCTAATCTAAAAGTCAGCACGCCCTGGTCTAAAGTGTTAAAATTAAAATAGTTTAATATTGTTGTAATAACAAAATGTATCAGAATAAGCTGTACGAATGTTTTAGTAACTAGGTTATTGTTTTAAGTTTGGATAATAATATAATAAAATAACAACTTATGTAAGGGTTCAATAAAAAACATATATGTAACTGTTTGAATAATAAACATATACCTATTAAAAAACGTCAAACATAAAGAAGATATCATGGATTAAGTTTTATTATTTAGGATCCTTCTTCAAAATTAATATTTCCGAAGTGTTTCTCTACACCGTATTCTAAGTTGGCGTTTGTACAAGCAAGTCTTCAGGTGGAGCACACAGGTCGTCGTTATCAGTGTTCGAACAGGATGTTCTTACGGCATATTCAAAAACCATTGTTCAAAGGAACCGTTTAATACAAAGAGATTTGCATACTCATTATTCTTGTAACTTACATTTACTTATTTAATTCCATTCTAATATAATTTAATTTTGTGTGCTTTTTTGATAATTCTAATTGCTTATTTGTCAATATAGGCTTTCAGAGAGCATGGAATATTGCATCTGTGATCAGGGCTTTTTGATAAATTACAATCTGTTTAATTTTTTGATAAGGACTCCGAAATCAAGTGTTTATTAAATGTTTAAATCAACTTGAAAATCAAGTAATCTATTAAATACTGTATTTTATTCAAAAATCGATTATTTAGTATTTGACTTAAAAATCGAGTATTTAATACTAGCCTCAAAAAAAGAGTATTTATTATATATCTACTTTACTCAATCCAAAAATCACGTTTCTATACTCGAAATGACAGAAAAATCGAGTAACTAAAATAAATTGGTTGTCTGTAAAGTCGGTTTACGGACGATAGTTTTACGTGATAACGTATTCCGTAATACATAACCTAAATTTATATAATAATTATAATAATTCGAATCTATGATATTGCATCTTTCGCTTCAAATTTAGGTAAATTTTATTAAGTAGAATAATAAAACACTATAAAAAGTACACTATTATTATATAAAAAACAAATATGGCATGTATCTCTTTTGCGCATGCGCCGATTTTCCCCAAAAAATTTACAAAAATTTCTAGTAAAAATAGATAGAGTAAAAACTGTTTTAAAAACTATATTATTATTATATAAAACATCATTATAAGAGATATATTCTTTTACGCATGCGCCGATGTTCCCCAAAAACAATAGGCCACTTCATATTTGCATATCAAACATCCTCCCAAAATTTGGTTTCAATCCGCTTATCCTTGGTGTCGGAATGATAAGAAATGTCAAAAGTGACGTTTGCAACTGTCAAAGTATTATGTTCTAATAATAATTAGTTATTCCAATAGTTACCTTAGAAAGCGTTGCATTTCACAAAATACTAATGTCAAAAAATTGAATTAAACATTAGAAATGCAGCCGTTTTCATGTTAAGACAAGACATACGTTATTTTCTAATTTCCATGTACGGCAAACAAAGACGACCGACCGCGTCGCGTCATGCATTAGACAACATTGCATTTATACAGCTATTTTTCTATATAAATTTGTATAAAAAAACTGTTTAGGCAAATTCTGTTATACGAAATCCATGTAAAATGTTCTCCTCTTTCGTTTAAGACTGGTTTCAAACCGATCTGATTTAAATTGAGCGAGAAATTAGCAAAAAGCACGCACAGGGTCAGGCGGAACGTTACGCGTTAGGAACGTTAGGAACGTTACGTTACACTTTTTCGTGCATGCAGTCGGTGTTTTATCAATTTATAAGATTGGTGATTCATCAATTTATAAGACGTTATCACGTCAAAAACTCTTATTGATTTAAAAATCGAGTATTGTATTAAATAAATAAAAAATGGGCAGGATTTGGACAAAAATATTAGCTTTAATAAATGTACAAGGTTTCGTCTAAATATTTAGACTTTTTCAACTTAAGAAAATTAATAAAAGCTAATATTTTTGCCCACAATCCTGCGAACTTCTAATTTATTATTATCACGATGGTCACGATATCTAATATAAATTGTATTAAGTACTCCTATTCGGCCCAAAAATCTCGTATCTATGAAATATTCGAAAAACTCGGAAATCAAGTACGTATATTAAAATCCCGATTCGAGCGAAATGTCGAGTGTTATTAAAATACTAAATTTAACACAAACAAACAGTACTTATTAAATATTCGAGTAGAGTATGTAAGTTTGGATGTAGGAGATAATCTCCAAAGCTACTCATCCGATTTCAAAATATTTTTCACCAATGAACCTTCAGGATGAACATAGGTTAAAATAATATAATCGCGTTAAAATAAAAGTGTTTATTCAACACGCGTGAGTAATATATAATTTCGGGGCCCTGCTAAATTCGGGAGAAATAATAAATTACTTCATGTTAACGCGTAGAGTGCTAATAATGAGCCGAAACTGTCCGATAATGTATTACTGCAGAGTTTCTGGACCAATAGGAACGCGGTAGCGAGCCGAAACTGTACGGTAATGAATTATTATTGCAAAGTTTTTGGACCAATAAGAACGCGGTAGTATATAATATATATGAAAACAGCATCGCAATTCAGCGAAAGTCAGGGCCATCTTGTGTGCATCGAGGGCGGTGGGTACGTCAATCAATGAAGTGATTTATTATTTTTCCCTCTTTTATCAGGGCCCCGATTACATATTACTCGTGCTAGTTGAATAAAGTATTATGTGCGACCATTGATCGAAGGAGAATATCCCACTCGCGTGTTATCGCACTCGCTACGCTCGTGCGGCAAATTTCACGCTCATGGAATCTTCTCCTTCTCTCACTAGTCGCACAATATACTATTTTGGTGGAGACCAATTTTGCAACGTAAGTCGACAAAAAAACGGTGGCAATCTACAAGGTTGTCAAAAACTGGAATTTTAATTTCGTGGAACGGCGTCCAATTGAGCATTAGAAGAAACATAAATCATAAAGGGTGTAGAATTCAATGGTGCCTGTGATACGTATCGATCGAGTATAATTAATATTTAAATTTAATTAAAATTCTGACTCGGTGATTGATTATTCATTTAGTGGTTTTAAGTAGACAGTATAGCATTTTAAAATTCTATTATTTACGCTGTTACAATCAAACCTTCATTCACACCACATCCGCGTTTAAACAATGCTATTTATTCGAAACTGTAGTTATTAAACCCTCAAAATGCAATAGTTTTTGACTGTTCAACTTTTCCAATTATTTTTAACACGTCGTTTTATTGTTTTTTATTTTTAACAAAAAAAAGTTGTAACAATCGATTCGAACGTGAGAGACTGATTTACAAAGTGAGTGCATATACCAGGTGCTTCAGCTGTGCTAAGTTCGTGACAAAAAAATAAATATGGTTTAAAAAAAACTAAAAAACACGCTTTATTCGAACAAAAAAATAAAAAATATTTTTTTTAAAATAAGCTTAAAACAATAATGAATAAAAAATACAAGTATTATTGTGAAAAAAGCGTGGGGCGCTTTGTTCCACATTTTCGTACATCGAGCGCCCCACGCTTTTTTCACAATAACACTTGTATTTTTTATTCATTATTGTTTTAAGCTTATTTAAAAAAAATATTTTTTACTTTTTAGTTCGATATAAAGCGTGTTTTTTAGTTTTTTTTTACTATATTTATTTTCCATTTTTTAGTTCGATTTATTGTCAAAAATTTGCCGAAAAAAAAACAATTTTTTTTTTCGGCGTGGACGGGATTAGAACCCACGATCCGTGATTCCGAGAGGTGACGTCAGCGAAGACCCGTGCCTTAGACCGCACGGCTACCACTGTAGTTACAGTGCTGGCATATTATACTGCAGTAATAAACCACTTGCTGTAGTCCAAAGGAAGGTTACAAACAAACATACATACAAACTTACAAGTGAAGTTAATATAAAGCGTGTAAAAACAATTGCGTGTCATTCGAAATAGAATCTCTAGTTTGACGTTTACATGCAGGACGTTTTAAAAAAAATTTAGTTATATTTCATCACGTGAATTGCTATATCTCATCATTTTGAAGTGAAACTTTTTTAGGTGCGTTAGTAAGTAAGAAAGAGATAGTAAGTAAAAAGAAATAGTTTCAAAACGGTCATTTGCTGTCTCACTTCATGGGCCACGCTTCCACTTACGGCCACTAGCAATATAGAAGTTATTAAAAATATATGGTGTATTCTCTAGCCATTAACAATGTACTAGTCCAGAAATAATAAAATAGAATCTAAGAAGTTCCACTTCTAACGCGCGAGAGTCAGTGTGTTGTTTTCAATTAGCGTATAGATTTTGAAATTTAGAAAACGCTTTAAGTTTTACGTGGGTAGACAATATTCGAGGCGTTTGAACAATGTGTAGTTTATGTTTTTGTGCAGGCGAAGCCACGCCTCTGCCTCTTCCAATTATAGTGCTACTGCAAGTTGTCGGTGACAGCTTTCTAATTAATATTTCCTCGCCTGCATGGCTAATGAGCGTGCATTTGTTTCTATCGGCCATGATGTCCAAAACAATCGACACTAACAGTCAGTCAATGACTTGTTCACTCATCTATTAGTTTGACTAGAGTTATATGAACGCATATTTTATGTATCTAGTGTCCTGGTCCGGCGAAGCACGAATTTTTAGGTGGCCAGCGTTTTTTCGTTGACCTACGTTGCAAAATTTGTCTCCATGATAAGAGATTTTATATTAACGCGATAATATAAATCCTAAGTTAATACTGAAAGTCCATTTTAAATATTGGGGGAAAAAAAATTTGAAATCGGGTGAGCAGTTTCGGAGTTTACCCTTCATAAAATTCGCACTCTCTCTCTTTATAATATTAGTATAGATTAGAGGTTCCCAAACTTTTTTGTCTCGTAGACCACTTGCCATGTTTTTCGGTTCTGGGTAGACCCCCTGCTTATTTGATATTGATTTTTTGCAAATTCATTAATTTCAAATGTATTTTTGACAACCGGTATAGTGCTACTCACTTTGAACGATTTAAATTTATAACGGTAACTGAAATGTAGTGTGAAATGTTTAGTTTTATACATTTATTAATTAGATTCAAATTAAAATTTAATTTCTGTTACATAAAATAACTAAGCAAAAAATAAATGCTTTTAGTGTGAGGGATGAACCTGATGCTTTAATAATAAATTATCAACATCTGGCATCAATTTAGTTAGATTTGATCTTAAATCTCTTCGGTCCAGTTTGTTTCTTTTTTTGTTAGGAGATTCATTATCGTTGACCCCTTTTATCGGGACTCCAATAAGAGCCTGGAAAAGAGGGGTTTGTAAAAGAGGAAATGCGGAATCCCTACACCAGTGGCGGATCCACGGGGGGGGTTTTCGGGTCCAAACCCCCCCCTTCCAGAGTATCAAAAATCCCTAATTAAAATTTTACTACGCGATAAAAAAAAGCTTTTCATGTTTTTCATGAATTCTCCGCAAAAGGAGTAAAAATGTTTCAAGACCCCCCCCTTGCCGTAATCCTGGATCCGCCACTGCCCTACACTATCCCCAAAGTTCATTTATCAATTAATAAATATGTATGCCTACAAAAAACATCTTCCGAAATTTTTATTATATTTTTTTTTCTTTTCCTTTCTAAGTAAAACGAAATTTAAAAATTAAATTTACAATTAGCGGCCGAACTGTATTACTTTGCTCACGAATTGCATGAAAGCCGTCCGGCAAACATTGATACATAATTCTGTAGCTACAACGCAATTTTGTAAGTATAGATAAAATTTTTGATTTCGTCTCGAAAAATTTAAACATAGCCTTGATGAAACGAGAGACATCTCGTTTAATCGAGACTAGACGAGACAAATTTCGACTCAACTCGACGGCAAAAATATTCCTATTTCATCTTCGTGAAGCTACACATCGTCGTCTTTTAATATTTTCTAAACCGAAAATTGTGTTGCAAAATATTTTAAGTAAATACAAAATTGCCAGGAAGAAAATATTTGAACATGTTTTCAAGGTATTATTTATTTCACACGGAACATAATTGGATCTGAGGGTGAAGAATATTTAATTATTACGTTGTAATTGCCAATCTAATTATTTTCATGAAAATTCAATTACTTAATGCATCGATGAGTTTGTAATTCGTGTAGCAAAATTGTGTTTTAATTAAGTACCTACTTTTTCAAGTAGACGGATTAATTTGATAAAAAAAAGTTGGACGCGTCATAAAATTAAAGTTGTTTATTATTACACGTTTAATTTGTCACCTGTCGAGCGTCTATAAACCAGAATCTTTCGGATAACAAACATTTTTAACTAAGTTTTCCAAAAACGTTATAGTAACGTGGTGTACAAAGATATGGCGGACTTATGGCAATATATGGTGGACGTACGGGTATATGTGGTGGAAGAGCTGGAATCTTTTTATGTCGGTTTCTTATTTGATATTTGTTCTATATCAATTAATTTTAGGTTATGCTGTTTTATAATCATTATTTTGTATTTGTTTTTGTTTGTTTGTTGTTTTATAAGTAACATTTCTTTTACTTGTCCTCTATTAGTTAAATATATTTATCATCAGGGGCGGATAGGCTCGCGTGTATTTTAGGAGTTTTTTCGGTAGGCTGGGGCCCGCCGATTGCCTATATTAGTTTATATTTTTTTTTGTTTACTAAAATGATTTTATTTTTAATTCTTGATAGATATAATTCCAAGGTAAAATTAATAATGCTATTCTTTGCCTTTGTTGTAATACCTCTTGTAACCGTAAGCTATAATTTTTGTGGCGGCGAATACAGAGTGTCGAACGTTCACAGGGCGGCAAAAAAACTAGCGCTGGCCCTCTGCATGAAAAAAATAGTATTCGTGACGATATCGGAATTTATATTATCCACGGTGGATACAGTTATGATAAATTACAGTAATATTTGGTGAAAGTTTTCTTTTATTATCATTTCATGTTAGAGTTTCGAATTGCAGTTGATTTTAAAATCAGAGAATATTCAAAGGTTTTCCAGGAACGGACTATCCACGTAGTTAACATTTATAGATAGATAGATTAATCTTACAATCGGTATATAAATACCTAATGACATTATTATTAATTTACCGACAAATGGCTGACGCTTAATTGTTGATAAGCTGATATCTACGTGGACATTTAAGGTGTATTATTATTACACACGATTTTGATATACAGGATGTTTGTGGCCTCGGGGTAGAGAGCCGATACGTCATAGAAAATATATTTGACGTTGCCTGGGAACGATATTGTGACGTCAAAACCATGTAGTGACTTCCAAATAACATACTAAAATTTTGAATAATCGAAATTGTTACTGATTTACTGTTACGATATCAGAAATTTTATATTCTTTATTATAAACAAATGTCAACATTTTGACGTGATAACGTCTTATAAATTGATGAATCACCAATCTTATAAATTGATAAAACACCGGCTGCATGCACGGAAAAGTGTAACGTTCCTAAATCCTAACGTTCGTAACGCGTAACGCGTAACGTTCCGCCTGACCCTGTGCGTGCTTTTTGCTAATTTCTCGCTCAATTTAAATCAGATCGGTTTGAAACCAGTCTTAAACGAAAGAGGAGAACATTTTACATAGATTTCGTATAACAGAATTTGCCTAAACAGCTTTTTTATACAAATTTATATAGAAAAATAGCTGTATAAATGCAATGTTGTCTAATGCATGGCGCGACGCGGTCGGTCGTCTTTGTTTGCCGTACATGGAAATTAGAAGATAACGTATGTCTTGTCTTAACATGAAAACGGCTGCATTTCTAATGTTTAATTCAATTTTTTGACATTAGTATTTTGTGAAATGCAACGCCTTCTAAGTTAAGTATTGGAATAACTAATTATTATTAGAACATAATACTTTGACAGTTGCAAACGTCACTTTTGACATTTCTTATCATTCCGACACCAAGGATAAGCGGATTGAAACCAAATTTTGGGAGGTTTAGGTGATGTATTACGGAATACGTTATCACGTAAAACTATCGTCCGTAAACCGACTTTACAGACAACCAATTTTTTTTTAAAGTTGGAATGGTACCGTCGCCCAATTGGCTGGAATTTTTAGGATCAATCGAAATGGTTTACCTAAACAACAGACAAATAACATTAGCTTAATCTGGTTACACTGGAGATCGAGTGACCCGTGCAATGTTACAATTTGTAAAGCCGAGGGCCGGACCCTACCTCATATATATTTATTCATGTATACCTAGTTTGGTGTAGGGACTACTGTATGTGTCATTAAACAAATAGCCATGTACAAGATTTAGTAAATATTTATGCGTTTTGATCAACCCTACTGTCGATGAACAGAGCGGGATTAAACGGCGATTAAAATATACAGGGATGGATTAGTGGGGGGGAGAGTTTATGGTCAACCTTCTCATTAAAAAATATTTACGTTCTATAGTTACTCGTTTTGATTTGAAATTACTTATTTCATTAATTTTCATTAGTTAATTTTGAAGCATGAATTATCTTCCGGCCAATGTTGAAATTTTCTTTTTATTTATATAAAGTTTTTTAAAGGGGTGTGAATATTAATGTGGACTAGATTAACGGTGGGTTGCAGAAAAGATTGTAAAAAAAATTGGTTGTCTCTAAAGTCGGTTTACGGACGATAGTTTTACGTGATAACGTATTCCGTAATACATAACCTAAACATCCCAAAATTTGGTTTCAATCCGCTTATCCTTGGTGTCGGAATGATAAGAAATGTCAAAAGTGACGTTTGCAACTGTCAAAGTATTATGTTCTAAAAATAATTAGTTATTCCAATACTTAACTTAGAAGGCGTTGCATTTCACAAAATACTAATGTCAAAAAATTGAATTAAACATTAGAAATGCAGCCGTTTTCATGTTAAGACAAGACATACGTTATCTTCTAATTTCCGTGTACGGCAAACAAAGACGACCGACCGCGTCGCGCCATGCATTAGACAACATTGCATTTATACAGCTATTTTTCTATATAAATTTGTATAAAAAAACTGTTTAGGCAAATTCTGTTATACGAAATCTATGTAAAATGTTCTCCTCTTTCGTTTAAGACTGGTTTCAAACCGATCTGATTTAAATTGAGCGAGAAATTAGCAAAAAGCACGCACAGGGTCAGGCGGAACGTTACGCGTTACGAACGTTAGGATTTAGGAACGTTACACTTTTTCGTGCATGCAGCCGGTGTTTTATCAATTTATAAGACGTTATCACGTCAAAAAATGATTTGACTTCACACATTTCTCCATATGAAAATTATTGAAGAAATTTAAATTGTAAGTGCTAATAAAATAATTGATCGATTGAAATTATATTTTTCTGTGTACCTACACATGTATCTAGAATCATTTCTTGTACAATTTCCACTTTGAAACAATTTTTTTCTACGCATTTTGATCAAAATTTAGCTTGAAAACCGTTCTTTTTCTATACAGAACAATCATTTGTTTTTATGTGAGTACCTTCGAATGTTCTAGAATCTGTCTAGATTCTAGAACATTCCTGTCGTTTAGAATCTAGACGACAGGAAGTTTGAATACGACATAAGACTGCTCCTGCCGTATGGAAACTGTAATAATATGTTCACATTCTGAGGTCCTTGTCAATTTAAAGTTTTTGACAACCCTTGCTGCTGGTGAAAAGAGATTTTTGTGTTAAAGCACTCAAAAATTGGTCATTTTTATTTTAATCTGCAGATTTATTTCCAAACCTTCTTGGTTTTCGGGCTTGTGTGCAGTGGTCCGTTGGTATTTCTACCTGACGTTTCATCTACAACCGCGGTAGAAATTATCAAAGGCGATGTGGTAGCGGGCGAAGTTTCCTTCTAGGCTGCTCACAGGTAAGTTGTCGACAAGTGTGGTACTTCCGTCTTTTATGGTCAGCGTGCTCGTGTTCTCTACTCGGTCGTAGTATGTTCTTCTGTGATTGGTCGAGCACGCAGTTGTAGACGAAACGTCAGGTAGTAATACCAATGGACCGACCACGGCATACAAGCCCGGAAACCAAGAAGATTTGGATCAACACCGGCCGTATAAGCCTACACACTTGGACTGATTTATTTTTTCAGATTTTGATGAAAAATTTCATATTGTGTTTGCCGCTTTGTAAATTTTAGGAACTTGTCAAAAAATATGTATAGACTAAAATTGCCAGTTTGTAAAAACGCATGAGAAAAATATATAACTCGAAACAATGTGCACGTGAACAAAAAACGAATATGTAATTTCTGTACAGCCTGTATATCATTGTGAGTCATTTGCATGTATAAGCAATGCTAGGTGTGTTAATGAAATTATACATGAGCATAATATTGTAACTGAAATCATTCCCACGGTTGACAAAATGGCGTATCCAAACAGGAAAATTGTACAATCAGCAAAGTTGATTTTAAAAATTACTTTTTTAATTATTAATTATATATACAATTCTCATACCATGTTTATGGTGTGTTTTTAGTGTTAATTATAAAAATATTCAGGTAAAACTGTAATATTATAAAAAATAAACATTTTTTTAATGTAGATAACGTTAGTTATTAGAATTTACTATATCTGTTTATCTCCCATGTACATAGATATAAATTTTAAAAATTGCTAGTTATGAAATCCTTGTTTCCAAATTAAAAAAATGATATAGTAGGTTTTGGTTTGGAAGAAACATTTAAAAGAAGGTTCGCAATTTTTTAAACATTGCCAATTTTTGAGGCCACCAAAAATCTATTTAAGGAGGTTGAGCCGTTGAAAAAAATCTGAAATAAAGTTTTTTTAATAGATTTTTTTATGACAAAATTTTCTGTAAAAAATCCAAAATCATTAGGAGGTTTATAAAGTTAAAAATTAAAAAAAACTTTTACCTACATGTCTTATGGAAAATATGTCAACCTAGCATGCAAACGGTACATTTTAATTTTTTGCAAATAACCAAATAATGTCAGCAGTTCCGAAAACTAACTATGTAAAGCATCGATGTCTTACGCATATTTTAATATTTTTTCCAATTTAATTAGCAGACTTTTAATCAATAAAAAAATTATTAAACCTTTGCACTTTTCGATTATGGACTTTTATTCTTGACAGTTTTAACAATTTTAACTGAATTTTTAACTTTTTAGTAATTTAATTTTAATTTTTATTACTTCTAATTTCTTTTTTTATTTATTTACTGCAAAAAATATGTAAAATACAGATATTTACATACATTTGTTTTTTAACCCTAATTTGTACAAAAAATTCAAAAGTTAGTTCATTAAGTAAAATACTGAAATAATTAATTTATATTAAAAAAAAACATTTATTTATACCTTTATGACAATAATTTATTGGTATCATCGACTTATAACCTTTTGTAAAAATTTATTATGGAAAAGTTCTCATTTAGAATTCGACTGATTTTTGACTGGGACTGTAACGCATCAACCTCCTTAATTATGCCTCATACCAATTCATATTTTTAATTTATAGTATACTAGCGATCCCGTCCGGTTTCACCCGGGTGTAAAAGAACGAATGGGGAAGGGAGGAACATGAGTACACACATTCATCTTAGTTTACCGAGATGAATGTTGTGTCCAAATTTCATGATGATCGGAGTTACTGTTCAAAAGTTTTTGTCGATAAAAAGCAGTATTTAAACTTTTTTTAACTAATATTTTTTTTAAATTAATTAAATAAAATTAAAACAAATTTAAATGTAAGCCTTAGAAGAAAGTAATGTAGAAAATAAAAAAAATAAATAAATAAAAATATATTCGCCCAACGTGGGGCTCGAACCCACGACCCTGATATTGACAGTCGCATGCTCTATCGATTGAGCCACCTGAGGTTGTGTTCTCACAACGCTAATATATATCTAGTTAGTGCATTTCACATGAATAGAAGCTTATTTTTGAGATACATTTTGCAACATTTTTCATTAAAGCTCCGCTCCTAATGGTCGTAGTGTAATATTATATAGCCTATAGCCTTCCTCTATAAATGGGCTGTCCAACAGAATTTTTTTTTTTCAATTTGAACCAGTATTTCATGACATTAGCGCATACAAACAAACAAACTTTTCAGCTTTATAGTATATTAGTATAGATTACACCACCAGAAAGTTTGAGATTTTTGCACTGCGCGTCGCAAACTTTCTGCCAGTGGGGTGTATACTATTTTAATTCAGACCTCGGTCGAAAGTACGCTTATTAATCACATTAATTAATTACAAAAAAACACAAATTTCAAACAAGCAGCTTTATAATGTAAAAACACGAATGGCAGCTATTGGCTGGCGGCAGTAGAGGCAGTCTCATGGAGCTATGTACATGATAATTATTTTTGTTCATACCTCGGTCGAAAGTATGTACTTCCGGCACCAGTGCATGTAATCCGACCAATGCATAAAATACTATCTGCCGGAAGTGGGTACTTTCGATCGAGGTATGAAGAAAACATTATTTTTAATCCAGCCCTTTTCTAACAAGAACAAATTCTTGACACCGGAAAGTGTCACTCAAATAATGTGTTATAAGACCGTCTATTGCGTAATATAAGTTTACATAATCAGATTCTCTGTATAAACAAAGCGACTGAATAATTAATTAATCACACAATTGTAGACTGAAAGCTTATTTGTCGCACAAAGGGCTTGAATTCGAATGCGATATTTAACAGTAAATCAAACTTTCGTTACATAATACGGCATTATATTATAGACATTCGGGTGATGAGAATGAGACGGAGATGCTGAAGTATAGAGAGCGACAGAGTCAGATAACAAATCAGGAACCAACATCTATGTCAAAGCATACTGCGTCTATGTATTAGAAAATTCAATAGTGATGCATTTAATTACATGGTACCCATTGTAACTCAATCTGACCATACATACAGAAGTTCACCTGACCCACGTCTACCCTATTCACTGATTTAACACGATGCTTAAGGACGTAGTCCTATGTTCAAGCTCGTTTTCAACCGTTATTTCAGAATTTTTTTTTAATATCAAAATAATGTACGATGTTTTTAATTTTGTTACATGTTTTTACTGACATCGTAAACTAAGAAAAAAATTTTTTTTGCTTAATTTTACGCCATTTTATAATTGTTTTTTTAACCTAAAACAGACAACTTTAAATTGTGGTAGGTGGGTAGCGCGGGTGATAACGTCACTTGGAGTCAACTGAATTATAAAAATTAAATTGGTTACTGTTTCGTAGGCTTGTGGCTCTATCCCGTACTAGAAATAAACATTTTTATTGATAAATAACAAAATGGAGGGTTTTAGAAAAAAACAACGAGAAAATCGTGATTTTTTCGTTGAAAATCGGTTAAAAAAATAGAAATAATTTTTATAATTAAGTAATTCTAGTACCGGACGGAGCTATTGTTGTGTAGAATACCCTGTGAAAAACTGAAAGCAATCGGTTGTATACAATTGTTTCAATCACCCGCGCCGCTTAGAAAAACGTAGTTTTGAGAAAAACGCGTTTAAAGTTTTAATTTCAGATTTCTTACAAAAAAATAAAAATGACTATTTACACTAATCAGTTATGCCTGGTGTATAGTAAACCTTCCGTTTCTTCAAAGGCATCGTTTTCTGCTAATTTGTTTGCTCTACTCTGCGAGAGTATAAGGGTAACGTGATAACAATTTAGAGGTAAGAGCAGGTAAGAGTCTTACCGTAAGACCGTTGCTGCTCTCGACTATATGCTATAGCTTTGTAAATATTTAATATTTCGGTCTAAAATTTTTACAGTATTTTCTCAATATAATATACTTACTTAAAATGTAAAAAAAATAAATTCGTTTTTTCAAAACCCGAATACCAGACTACGTCCTTAAATACTAAAGACGAGTTCAAACGATAAAGTTTCCGGCCTCAGGGTTGCCAAACTCATTTCTAAAGACTACCTCAAACGATAAACCCACCGGACCTAGGCTCACCGAAATATCAATTCAAATAATAGCGCTACTGGGATTACGGTCGCCGCGTTAGTTGCGTTTCTAAAGACCAGTTCAAACGATAACAATGCCGGACGGTGTTGCCAAATGAGTTGCATTTCTAAAGACCAGTTCCAACGATAACGCTTTCGAACTCAGGGTTGCCAATTTATAAAGACCAGGTCAAATAGTAACGCTACAACACTCAGGGTTGTGAAGTTAGTTGCATTTCTAAAGACCAGTTCCAACGATAATGCTCTAGAATTTAGGGTTGTCAAGTTTGCCGTATTTCCAAAGGCCAGGTCAAACGATAACGTTTCCACATTCAGGGTTGCAAAATTAGTCGTATTTCTAAAGATCAGGTTAAACGAAACGCTACTAGGCTCGGTGTTGCAAATTTAGTTGAATTTTAAAAGACCCGTTTAAATGACAAAGCTACCGGGGTATTCCTAAATGAAAACCTGATTTCGCATTTGTAGATTTAAAAAAAAAATTCGGCATAAATATATAGTTATAAAATTAGCCATTTTCAAAATTTTTATCTGTCTCCGTTGGTTTGTTTTTCACTCAAAAACCACTGATCTATTTTTGGTTGGACTTTAATAAATTGCAGTGTTGCTCAAGATCTCAGAATCAGCCAGGGATAAAAGCTGTTGCATAATATTAACTAGGGAAGTTAAGGAGGATATTTTTATGTCTATTTATCTCCTTGCCGTAAGATGAGTCCCGATTTTCAGCTTCAATGTGTGGCATCCAAGTCGAAGGAAATACGCTTTAGGTGGATTGGGGTCGAAGATTATTCTCAACGTAACAATAATTTTCCGGTCAAATCTACTTATGCAGATAGTGTGAATGTACAATTAATGTGAAATATATACAGGGTTTCTCGTAATAAAATGGCATTATACCTCCGACACATATTATTAAAAAAACTCTGATCCCAATGTTAAATCTTCTATTTATACTAGATTGGCTGTACAAAATTCAAATTGCTTATCTAAATATATATAAAAAATCTCGTGTCATGATGTTCGTTCGCGCTAATCTCCGAAACCACTGAACTGATTTTAATGAAATTTTGTAAATGTGTCTGGTTGGTCTAGCGTACGCTAGTTAGTTAGTTTTTATTAAATGTTTTGTACAAAATTACGATGTTTTGTGAAAATAAACTGTTTTGGTAACATGTAGCGACATCTGACAGAATTTACTGAATATTTTTGCTTTGAATGTAATGCCTTATGGATATTTTTACCCGACTACGGAGAAGCCAAAAGGAAGGGTAATGCGTTTAGCAGTTTGTATTTACGATGTTCCACCGTAGCGCCTAAACTATTCATCCGATTTTGATAAATAAAGTGTCAATCGATTTATTATGGCCCGGGTAACATAGGTTACATTTATTTTTGAATATTGGTTTCAGAGGAGAGAAAATAAAAAATAATTTCAAAAAAACTAATTAAAACAAAAACTAAGTTCAAAAACTAAAACCTGACCACTAAAAAGTATGAAACAAGAAAATATTCTCATCTGAGGATAGCCGTGGTCGTATGCCATATCATATAAGATATGAGGCCCTTCTAAATGTTTAGCGCGATGCACTTTGCCCTAGAGCTTATAATCGCTTACTACTGTTAAAATGTAATGTTTTGTTAGGGAAGCTTGCATATGACCACGGCTATCCTCAGACGAGAATATTTTCTTGTTTCATACTTTTTACACGCTTTATATTAGTTTCACTTGTAAGTTTGTATGTATGTATGTAAGTATGTATGTTTGTTTGTAAACTCGTTTGGACTACAGCAAGTGGTTTATTACAGTAGTATAATATGCCAGCAATGTAACTACAGTGTTTAACCGTGCGGTCTAAAGCACGGCACTTCGCTGACGTCAACTCTCGGAATCACGGGTCGTGGGTTCTAATCCCGTCCACGATAAAAAAAAAATTGTTTTTTTTCGGCAAATTTTTGACAATAAATCGAACTGAAAAGTGGAAAATAAATATAGTTTAAAAGAAACTAAAAAACACGCTTTATATCGAACTAAAAAGTAAAAAATATTTTTTTTAAAATAAGCTCAAAACAATAATGAATAAAAAATACTAGTATTATTGTGAAAAAAGCGTGGGGCGCTTGATGTACGAAAATGTGGAACAAAGCGCCCCACGCTTTTTCACAATAATACTAGTATTTTTTATTCATTATTGTTTTAAGCTTATTTTAAAAAAAATATTTTTTACTTTTTAGTTCGATATAAAGCGTGTTTTTTAAACTATATTTTTAGTAGTCGGGTTTTAGTTTTTGAACTTATTTTTTACATAAAACTTTCTCAAATTTATGGAAATTTATCCTTAAACTCATAAGCATTGTATGTAACTTACGAGTATCTATGCCACTAGAAAACAGTCATCGCGTGGACACTCGAGTAATCCTGTGCAAGAAGTTGCTTTAGCAATGATCACTAAACATCGCTGCATACCATTCTTATGCATATGCATGCTATTTATGCACTAACTTGCCACCTTGACTAGCAGCTGACGTTGCATCTCATTTGTATTCAAAATGGTGCATCGACGTGCAGTTGCACTGGGTGCAATCGGTGCAGTGCTGTACGTCGCGACGGGGTCAGAGTCACGGAAGGTTTTTCAAAAAATTTGATTTGTCAATATTTAAAACTCTACAATGCTTTTCATGTGGAGAAATATGTCATATTGTCAAATTATTGAAGTGAAAACTTATTTAGCGGCGTTGTTTTTGTAATGGGTAAAAAATGTTAAACTCACGTCAGGGCAAATATGCGTCAGTTTTGTAATGGGAAAAAAATGTTAAACTCGCGTCAGGTCAAGTAAGAACTGGGTGAGCGAGAAAACTCTCTCTATGCAATCGAATGGTTTTTAACTACACTATAAGTTGTGTTTTGGCGACATCAGACGGAATTTCTTGGAAGTTATTAGTTCAAACTTTTCTGCGCTTTGGTCGTTTAACATAGACTTGCCCTAAATGAATCAAGTTTTCACTTCTGACGGCACTCCCGGAGTGCAACCCGTCTTTTTTTTTGACAATCATTCCTGCAAACCAACATGAATAATGGTGAGTGGCGGCGAAAGAAGGGGTCGCAAAGTGATAAATCGTGATGTAAAATCATTTTTGATTTGTAAAAAGCATCTCTTAAAAATATACTTTAAGCAATAGTGAGACGCGAGACTTTTATCACAGGCGCAGTCAGAAAATTTTCTAGGTGATTGTCGATTATTATAGATTGTCGTTGAGGTTATATTATTATTGATTATAGACACTATTAAATTCCTTTTTTAGTACGGTCCTGTGTTTTATTTGCAGAGATATGCATATGCAATAATTCTCTACAGTAGACCGTTACGCTCAGAATATATGATGACCATACTAATTATACAGGGTTTAACAGTGATGAAAAAAAAATAAAGCAAAAATATATGGATTTTTTGTAGGTATTCGTTCGCTCTCATGATCACATAAAATATCGCTCAGAAAAATTTCAAAAATATCAGCATTGGATAGATTTTTGATTACCGGATATTTTTGTTTTGAATGTAATGCCTTATGGATATTTTTACCCGACTACGGAGAAGTCAAAATGAAGGGTTATGAGTTTTAGCAGTTTGTATTTACCGTAGCGCCTGAACTATTCATCCGATTTTGATAAATAAGGTGTCAATCGATTTGTTATTATGGCCCGGGTAACATAGGTTACATTTATTTTTGAATTTTGGTTTCAGAGGGGAGCAAATTGAAAACAAACAAAAAATAAGTTCAAAAAAATATTTTTGTAAAAAAAAATTATTTAAAAAATAAAACTCGACTACAGAAAAGTATGAAACAAAGAATATGCTCTTCTAAAGGATAGCGGTCATATGCCGTATCATATATATGAGGCCCCTCTAGTTTTAAATATAACGTAGCGGCGAGAGCCCTATACTCGCATTCGGTAGTTACCGGGTTCGAATCGCGGCGAGGGCAGATGTGGCTGGGACTATTTCCTACTGCCTCTCGCCGAGAAACGGTAATTCCTGTACAGGCCACCTTGTTGAGGTTTTCCACGGTTTCCCTCAATAATTCCTGATATTCAATCGAGATGGTTTCTTATTCAAGGGCATGGCCGATATTACCTGTCAAACTCCCATACTCAAAATTTGCCTACCTTATCCTAATTTCCTAAAAACTCCTTCATTCGCCGACTGCTATAAATTAAGTGGAATTTTAAAAAATGTAGAAAATAACGGAAGCGTGATAGATGGAAAATAGTAATGGCGCGAATGGCGTCTGTTATGACATAAAGTCGAGAAACGGACGTTAAACGCATTATTATTATTATTATTATTATTATTATTATTATATGAAAAACTCACGTCATAATAGAGATATTTCATTTGACTGCAAACAAATAGAGGGTATTTAATTAAACGTGAAAATTTCAAAAACACATTTCAAGACTAAAGCGGAACAAAGTTTTGTTGTTATCAAATGACACTTAACTAATTAGCGTCATTTAATTTCATAAAATTCGATGTATAATATTTTGTCGAGTGACATCTGAAGGATTGACATATAATTATGTACTCCAGCTACAAAATAACAAAGTATAAAAGGGCTCCAGAGAAAGTCTTTGTGCTTAATAACTGCCATACCTTCACAGATTACCTACCTATAGAAGGACGACTTCAAAGGAACACGCAACGAATAAAAAATAATAAGGAAGCAGCGTTTCTCGTGATGGAGGTTGCTCAAGTTAGTCGAGCATATTAGCTCTCTCATGGCCATATTCACCGAACGTAAATAGTTATTTAAACAGTTCATTTGTTCTTCAGGTAGCTTTTCCTCCGAACAAATGGCGATAATTCAACTGCTGTATCTCTCTTGGATTCTCTTATCCAAGAGAGATACAGAGCTCTGTATCTTGTCTAGTTTCGGAGATAATCGAGTTTGAAATTTTCAAGCTTTAAATGCTCATAACTTCGAAACCAGAAGAGATACAGTTCTGCGCTTGTGATCATTCGATTCAGCGCACTTTTTTCTATAAGGTCAAGTAAATTCAGGCATATCCGTGACACTTTTATATTTTCCAAAAAATTGAAAAAATTGAAGTTTTTCGATGTTTTCGCAAATCGGCGGCTTTTTAAGGCAATAAGAGCCTTCCGATGCGGTTAATATTATATGTACTTATGGAAAAAATCACGCTGAATCTAATGAGACCACCCGCAACTTTGTATCTCCTTTGGTTCAGGAGTTTTAGGAGCTTACGCGTTTTCTAAAACACCAGCATTCCGGTCCGGCTTCGCCCGAATTTGCAGACTGCCACCGTTTTTCCGTCGACTTACGTTTCAAAATTGGTTTCACGAAAGGCGCTTCTTTTTTAACGCGATATTATATAGTCTATGTCCATCGTGAAGGTCCATTCTAAATATTGATGAAAAACATTTTGAAATCGGAGGAGTAGTTTCAGGGATTACCTTCTATATCCAAAATTACTATTTTTATCTCTCCATAATATTATAGAAGATTATTAAAAGAATCGCTATAATTTTGTAAAAAAATAAAGAGATAACGGTGTTTGAGGTGTCGACTGAAAATCAAAAAGTCCCGTTAATTTATAAATTGTTTAGTTTATTTTGTATACAATTAATAAAAAAAAGAAACTGAAAAAAGCAACACAAATTTCTAGTAAACTTTTTTGAAGTTTGTTGAAAAGAATACAATTTTTATAAGCGAAATTATATTAGATAATCCATAAACGATATTTATTGAACACGGTTGAACCTTTTTTAATACAAGTTAAACATTAAAGCTATAAATATCGTCCAGTAGCAGGCATTAATTTCAAATTTGAAATTTATATTCAAATTAAGCAAGTAAAATTACAATCTCTTGGGTTCAATATGCGCCGTTGATGAGAGATATCTACCTTATCCAGATTAAGTCATTTCATACTATCCCACCAACCTTCTAGGGTAGTAAAATCAATGATCCGAAACATGACAGCTAACTACCGACCACATCTACTCATCTACACCGTGTCCTATTTGGAAGCATACATGCGATTCTACGGTTTTTTATAAGAAGAAAAAGTTTGATCACGCGCAGTCCGTGGCAAATAACCATAGTTGAAAGTTTTTCACGGCACGATAAAAATTGAAAGAAAAAAAAAATGGTTGTCTGTAAAGTCGGTTTACGGACGATAGTTTTACGTGATAACGTATTCCGCTCGAATATAATAATACATAACCTAAATTTTAGTAGCTGTCAAACTATATTTTTACCGACTAATAATTTGATCAACCAAAGCAAAATACATATTTTTAAGCAATTATAAAAGAATGTATAATATATATTATATATTTGTTAACAAACCGTATAATTTATCTGCTGTTATGAAATGTAGATATCTCCCAAAATTTGTTTTTGATACAAAATGTAGCTGCGTTTGTGTACAAACTATCAATTGATCAATACATTTCCATTCGTTGTGAATAATATCATATTTTATCCATAATGACGGCGATCAGTTATTTTTTACAAAATAAAATGATATTTATTAATTATTATTAGCGCCATATTGCCATTATCGTGCGTTCAGTTATACTTTGGCTTGGATGAATCGGTAATAATTATATGACACAAAAAATATCCTTGCAAAAACGAACAAATAACAATGTATTATCTGAAAAATTGCTTTAAAAATTCGATAATTTATGACATTTTTATTAGATATCTTGATTTTAAGTCTTAATTTCCACGGTTTATAAAACAAAGGCCATCTGTCAGATGTAGCTTTCGCTGGAACAGCCGAAAAAAATGTTGAACGCACACTACTCTCTGACGTCACGCGAGAAGAAATGCGTACAAGTCGACGCCGATCGTGCTTCTCTATCGAATATACTGTGCTCTCGCTTGCACGCACAGGGTCAGGCGGAACGCGACACTTTTGGAACGTTACATTTTTCGTGCGTGCAGCTGGTGTTTCATCAATTTATAAGACGTTAGTCAAAATAAAAAAAATATTAATTTTACTATAATATATATACTACCTAGAACAGATACAAATTACAATGCACAGTGCTGTACTGGATCTGAGACCAGTCTGATACTACAGAGAGAACGATTCAAAAAGGTAAAGGACATATATATTTAATACCTCAATATTGCTGCCAAAGATCGGGGGAAACACTTAAACTTATAGACGTCTGTCTCACTTATTATACTCTGAGTCTCATGCGCATGTGCGTGAATGGATGTGCGTCAGTTGCAGCGCTGTGAAAGAGAGGTGGCTTGCTCTATTCCACTTACTAATTGCCCCACTGCAGACGCGACACTTGCGCACAACGGGTCAAGTAACAAGAAAGAGATAGAAAACAGTCGTTTGCTGTCTCACTTCATGGGCCACGCTTCCACTTACGGCCACTAGCAATATAGAAGCAAATATACGGGAAAGGACTGGTTTATTAGAACAGTAAAGCTGTACTGGCTCTGACTACAGAGGTGTCGTGTGTATAGAGAATGCGCCTCTGTGTTAAATGTTTTACGTCTGTTTTACGTCTTGACGACTCGTCGGGTCAGAAAGAAGTGATACTCTGCCGGAATTGGGTCTTTGAATCGGTTTAGAACTGAGCTACCAAACCCTAATTTCAAATACTGTGATTACATACACTGTCAACAGTTTATACGTAAACCGAATGTGTACATTCAACTGGGACACCATGTAAATGTATTGTATATTATAACAGGTCGTAGAACAGGCTCCGCCATTAATAAATACGATTTTATATATTGTATGACACTTTGGCATTAAAATTTATGAGAATTTTTTCAAATTAATTTTTTTTTAGTCTCGACGAGATTAAGTAAAATAGCCGATCGTGTCGTTGTTTATCAAAATTACAAGCCCTCAGTCCTTAGGTACTTATTCGAAAACTAGTGAAAGTATCAAAGAGATTTTCAATTTGCTAATAACAAATTGAAAATATAAATTGATGTCAGATTCAAATAGTCTTGTCAGTTTATTATCTTAGAAAATAAAATAATATAAATCGAGTTAATAGTGACGGATCCTGTACTATGCTACAGCACTAGAGCATTCACTACTTATATGCTTATATACAAAGTATGAATTGGTAAATTAACCTTGCATTTCACAAGCAAAACTAAACAGTGAATTAAGATATAAAAGAAAAAACTTTTCAAGGAAATGAAAAATAAATAAAGTGTTCAGAAACTTTTCATAAGCATTTTCTCATAGCAAAACAATTTCCGTAGTTTTCTCTTTTCTCGAAATAGGATTAAATACATTCTTAATATTTTTTATTTAGTTTTTCTTTTAATAAAACAATCATGTTTAATTTTATTATACAATGCGTGACATAAAAATACAGTAATAGTATATTGTGCGACTAGTGAGAGAAGGAGAAGATTCCATGAGCGTGAAATTTGCCGCACAAGCGTAGTGACTGCGGTAACACGCGAGTGAAATATTCTCCTTCAATGGTCGCACATAATACTTTATTCAACTAGCACGAGTAATATGTAGTCGGGGCCCTGATAAAAGAGGGAAAAATAATAAATCACTTCATTGATTGACGTACCCACCGCCGTCGATGCACACAAGATGGCCCCGACTTTTGCTGAATTGCGATGCTCTTTTAATATATACAAATCGCTAGCGCGTTCCTATTGGTCCAGAAACTATGCAGTAATAATTCATTACCGTACAGTTTCGTCTCGCTACCGCGTTCGTATTGGTCCAGAAAATTCATTATCGTACAGTACGGCTCATTATTAGCACTCTACGCGTCAACATGAAGTAATTTATTATTTCTCCCGAATTTAGCAGGGCCCCGAAATTATATATTACTCATGCGTGTTGATTAAATAATTTTACCTTACTCTAAAATGGCCCATTTCGCACTAGAGCGTAAAGTAAAACAAAAGAAATGTGAAAGTTAGTCATACTACCATTTCTAAAGTAAATGTATAAAAATCCAGTCTACAATTGCGTGAATATGCTCAAAATTGAATTGTCAAAAGTTTTGAAAATTATGTGAAAAAAGTAAGTTATTTTATAGGGGGTACGAGCAAAAAAGGTAGTATGTACCTTGTTCGTAATGCTATTTTAACTTGTGTGACTGTTCGCTAGTGACTCGTTTTAACATAGTGTGGTACTAACTGATTTTTGCAAGTAATTTTTGGAGCTCTCATCTTATGTGAAAAGTAGGTAAGTGAATACTAAATAGCTATTTCTAATGTTATGGTAAAATTTGTATCTAGTCGATAGAACAGTACCGATAATATATACCCTTTTCAGGTTGGACGTAGTACATATTATTTTAAAATCTATTTTATTGTATTAGCGATATAAATATTTATCAAAAGTGGTATTAAGCGTGTTCTCCTAATAGATTTTTAAAAACATTTTTCATTTATTTTAAAGCCATCAACATTAAAAGCAATCGCTGTTATAAAAAAAAACAGCAATTTGGTCATTACCTAACCATACAAATTTTTTTATTGGATGTACATTTCGAATTTATATTGATATTTGATATAGTTTTTTATAAAGAATATAAAATTTCTGTTGTGCGGTGACGCGGGTAACGGCTATTATTAAATATTATATTTGATATTCGATACCGACGTAATATGTTTCAAACTAATTTCTTTTTGACAGATCTACAAAACAAAATAACAGATGATTCTTTTATTTTTAAAATATTTCAGAAACTATAAAGTTTAGAAAAACATTTTTTTACAAAAGTTTCTTGTAAAAATAAAAGAACAATAAGCCGTTATGAAAAGTATACTATTATTATATAAAAAAACGACGTTATAGCATATATCTCTTTTGCGTATATAATAATAGGGCTCTTCATATTTGCATATCAACTATCCTTCCAAAATTTGGTTTCAATCCGCTCATCCGTTTGAACTGTATCTTGTTCACAGACAGACGCACAGGCTTTTTCCAAAAATATGTTTTTTTGGATACGAGTGACTTTAAAACGAAAAAGTATTGCAAAATTTTGAAGAGCTAATTTTGACATAAATTAGTACCATTCCCCACTTATGGTGTTGGAATGGTAAAAATTACGTGCGAGCCAAATATGAAAAAAGCACAAACTCATACTAAATATCTGTTAGATAAAACAAATTTATAATTTATTATGTTTTTATTTTTCGATAATGAAGCCTTATTTATTATTAACGTATGTTGTTGCGATGTTTTGCGAGTTTAAATTACGAAATGTTAATTTTGTTCACGATCTACCGACATTTTGTCTGAACAAAACAAGCAGTACTTACACTTGGATTTATGTTATTTGGCTAAAATTACAAGGAACATATTTTAAAAGAGTTTTTATACGTCGTCAAAAATACGGTTGATCGCATTTAACTTTTCAAGCTTAACTTAATAAGAAGTAGTTTATGTATGAAGATTGTGATGCATTATTTTTATTCGAATGACTGTTAAAAAACTCGCTTTACATACTGTCACTTCTTCGTATAATACCTTCATTTACGAAAGATATACTTAACTAGCTACGTTACTATTTCTGTCATATTTAAATTTAGTTATTTAATTCAACGGTGTAGATATTTTTTCTCTGATGGAGGGCAACGCAAAAAAATCAGTATTTCTTAAGATTTATAAACACGAACGAGCTTTTTTAACAACCTAACTTGAAAAAAAGGTTCTTTCATTTCCGCAAAAAACAAAAAGGTCTTTTTTCGTCTGTTGTGACTGGGTGCCTGCGGTCCTGTACCCATTTTTCGGTTGTTGTAACAGGTTACCAGCGGTCCTGATGAATCCTAAGGGGGGTAATTACCCCCTCTATCCCCCATATCTACGCTCTTGATTTAATTTGATCCGTTTTCTAATCGTATGTGATTTTAGTCACAAGTAAAAATTGTATGGATTATTACAATAAATGTAGGAGAAAATATTCCAGAACTTTATTAACTTATCATGCTCATAACAGGACACGCTGATTCCAATGAGCGCAAGGAAATATCTCTATCTCTTCTGGTTTAGTAATTGTATCCGATAAGTTTAAAAAAATACTTTGTAGAGTCATAGCTTCTAAATTAAATGAGATAAGAAGTTTGGAATCAACGCAGTTTTTTCCACAAACATCCTCAATAATTTGAAAAAGAAATATTTCGATTTTTCATGAATCAAAATCGAATTATTTGAGAATTTTTTCAAACTGAAGCAAAGAAATATAGCTATTTTAAAGTAATGACTTCAAACAAGTTGCTTTGAGAAAAAATAATTATATTAATAAAATGCAACACTGTTTTTCCAGGTGTATTTTGTGAAACATCCTGTATAGTTAAAAAGCTGTTATACTAATAAAGTCGTAAAATTAACCTCCTCGTTAGCCAACGAGGCATCCGATCTGATAAAAACAAAACTGGGACGCTTTATCTAGCGAACAGAAAACACAAAAACATGCTTTCAAATGCATGGAGCTTTTTCACAATCTGAACCAGTTGTGTTTCGAAATACCGTTGTTTTTATGCTGAAACACGTGAAATATTGTTGTACGGGTATCTCAGAATTAAAAGTACAGTTCAAAAAGTTCTACAAAAGATGCCATTCAAACATGGACGTTGATTTTTGTCATAGATCGACTATAACAATCGCACATATATTTAAGAGTATTCGTCCCTACAAACACCCCCTGCACCCTTCATCTCAAATCTTTTCCCCTCGCCTAAAAACGGTTCGCGCTCTCCCGACGCTATTTTTAAAGCTAGAGGGTTCTAGTAAACGCCAAATGGAAGACAAAGAATCAGACTACAGATCCTTCAGGCGAATTTAAAAAAAAAATCCTGAAAAAACTTACAACCTTTTGAAAAAAATAATAAGTTACGTAATATTTCACACGTAGGCGAAACTGTTTTTCAAAAAATTCGCATGAAGGATCTGTAGTCTGATTCTTTGTCTTTCATTTGGCGTTTACCAGAACCCTCTAGCTTTAAAAATAGCGTCGGGAGAGCGCGAACCGTTTTTAGGCGAGGGGAAAAGATTTGAGATGAAGGGTGCAGGGGGTATTTGCAGGGACGAATACTCTTAATAACTTCTATATTGCTAGTTGCCGTAAGTGGAAGCGTGGCCCTCGAAGTGAGACAGCAAATGACTGTTTTCTATCTCTTTTTTTTAATTTGACCCGTTGTACGCAAGTTTCGCGTCTGTAGTGGGGTAATTAGTAAGTGGAATAGAGCTTAGCTCCATGTGCAAACTGACGTTGCAACGGACATGCGCATGAGACTCAGAGTATAATAAGTGAGACAGACGTATAAATGGCTTTGTCCCTATATTTGCTAGCAATATAGATGGTATTAAATATATGCAATCGCATCAAACGTGTGTCGTAAATCTTCGGTTACATACGGCTCAATACGTCATCTGGGGTATTTTCATTGGATGATAGATAGAATGCGCCAGCTTTCTAAAGAAGGACATAAACGGTAATCTGTGTCCTAACTTACCGACTAAGGCCATTAATAAATGTAAAATTTATCACATGTTTTGTCACCTTATGGTTTAAAATCTATATTTTGAAAGTCAAAATCAAAAGTCATACAGATATTGGTTTGCGTTCTGCGAATTCAACGCAATTTTTTCTACAAACCTTATCAGTTTGAACAATGAATAAAATATTTAGTTTTTTGCTATTTAAAAAAAAATTCAATTTTTCTTAAATACTGAATCTCTCCAAACTTTTTCAAATCTTTTAATTAACATGCATGTTTTTCTGTATTTTTTTTATTTCCAAGTTTTGTGTAGAATCCAAGTGGTTAGGCTTTCACGGCCGGTGTTGATCCAAATCTTTTTGGTTTTCGGGCTTGTATGCCGTGGTCCATTGGTATTTCTACTTGACGTTTCGTCTATACAACTGCGGTAGACATTATCAAAGGCGATGTGGTAGCGGGCGAAGTGTCCTTCTAGGCTGCTCACAGGTAAGTGAGTGAGCTACCACATCGCCTTTGATAATGTCTACCGCAGTTGTAGACGAAACGTCAAGTAGAAATACCAATGGACCACGGCATACAAGCCCGGAAACTAAGAATATTTGGATTTGTGCAGAATATTTTGATAGCATAAAATGTTTAGGTACTTACAAAAATCTGGTCCGATACTTATTGTAAATGATGCATACCTGCAACAAACGTTCAAAAAATAGTATTACTCAAAATTGAATGGCAGTTAATGGCATACTCTTCTTTATCACTTTTGTTCTTCAAATTTCATTCACATCGGATAAGGCGTATAAGAGTTATGGCGGAACAGACAGACAGATTTAGAAATATCCTTTTCCGTATTATTATTAGTATTGATTTGTATGTAAGACATATTTTTATCTATATATTTAAAACACAAGCCCTAAATCTCTAGACAATCCGCCAGCCATCCCTACTAAACCGATTGACACAATATTTTTTTTAAACTGAAGCCTTTAGTCCACAGATATGTTATCGCTATTTTTTTTTTGGTGAAATTTCTTTAAAAGGGGTTCTTTCAAGCGATAATAGTAAAAATGAAGAGGGGGTAGCGTGGTGAAGAGGAACGTAAAGAGAGAAAATCCTTCGATGTTCACGAGACATGAGTGTGAGAGAAATGCAAATATGTACGTATGTCGGAGATTTTACAAACACTTTGACAAGTCGACTTTGACAATTGAAGTGTACCTATATTTAAATTAGTTAATTTTTTAGCGCAAATATTCCAAATATTAAGACACAAATAAATTTTATTTTATTTTCCAAATAATTTAAGAACGTGTTAGTTTATGTTAATTTAATGTCAACATAGAGTTTTTAAACATTACGTGGACTGTACCAAGTTTAAAATTTGGTCTCAGATCAGAAAAAAAAATAGTTGGCAAAACCAAAATAGCACATCCCGCAAGTTTTCCACTGTATGATAAAAAATAACAATTAAAAAATATTTTTAATAAATTTAAAAAGATTTAAAAATTTAAAGAAATAAATAATTAAAAATTGAAAAAATATTTTTTTTAAGTTTGCAAAAATAAAAAAAATTAAGAACTATACATAATATAATATATAATTAATATCAAGTGGAATAAAATAAAACAAAATAAAAAGAAAAAAAAAGAAAAAACTCAATGATTTCGTAAGGAATGGAACCCAGGACATTGCCCTTGGGGATCCAACGGCATAACCATTACGCTACGGCGGCCTACTACGTGTAGTGGTGTTATCACGGTATAGAAGTGTAGCACTTGTTTTATGGATTACAAACATATTTACACAGCAATTATTATATTGTTTTTTTAAACTATTAGCTGTCAAAAATAATAAAATAAAACTGTTTATAAAAATTAAACTACTGAACACATTTTAGTGAATTTAAATAGGGTTCTGGTCTGATAGTAAACAAAGTGAATAAAATATAACCCAAGGCAATCCGACCAAAATTGCGATCTGTAGAGTCGTGACGTACGTACATACGTACATACGTACAGACCAACCGACAACTGCTGTTTGTGATTTTCAATTACAATTTTAATAGTATTTATGAACTCGAATTGATTTAAAAATGGTTCTGTTTTATAGATTAGAATCTCCTCTTTTCAAAAAGCTTCAATTTGAATGGATTTCGTGTGAAATTAACTAAGATATAACTTCTTATATGAACGAAAGTCAGCTCTGACGCACAAAGCGATAATAAAGCACATACCGCTAGTTTAGCGGTATGTGCAATAGTGAAAATCGTAAATGTATCAAATGAGGTTAGATTTTCTAAAAATGAATTGTTACAGCTCTTGCGGGGTAACCATGACAACGATGAACAGATCTCATACATTTTCTTTGAATTTATAACCAATTAAATATAGAGACAACTTGATGGATCAAGCTAAATCAAAAGAAAAGTAACTGTAAATGGAAACTAATGCAAGAGCAATAAAATTATTGTCGCAGGTCTGTATCAAAATATCGATTTTTGAAAACAATATGAAAATACATGCAAAAGGTTTTGTACGGGTACACTAGTTTGTATTAAATTGGACATGAAGTAGTCTATCCTTTGAACAGACGTGTACCAAATTTCATTGAAACCGGATTAGGAGTTTAAGAGTTATAACGGAGCTTTATACGTTTTTATTATTGGGCAGTATTGTTTGCGCCGCAAATGTGACGTCCTTTGTTCACAGAAATTACATATTTTTTTTTCGAAACGATCAATCGAGTCGACTGTACTTAATAAATCGTTAACACACAAGTATAATGGCCAGTCGACCACTCGACAGAATAATCCGGTATCAAACGATTATTCAACTATACGAAACATGCAATGACACCGGAATTAATCAGATCAATGGACAGCTAATATTTTGTATTGAGTAAATGAATTATGCGAATTAGAGAGAGAAAGAGAGAGAGGGGGAGAAAGATGGAGTTAACATTTCAACGGACGTGTTTATAATGATTCGTGAAATTTCAAAATCGACATTTATCAAATTAATTCGTTCTTTCAAAACGTGTCGATCGAGAGATAATTCGAACACTTTCATTCAGAGCTGAACAAAAAATTCATACATCAATTTGTTTCGTTCATTTATTGTGGGCTGTAAATTGATTGCCGTCACAGATTGATAAAGAAGCTGCATAACATTTTTGCGCTATATTATTAGAGCAGTAAATCTTGAATTTGTTATCTATCTATATATATGACTGACTCATCAGAAACTATAGGCTCGATTGACTTGAAATTTGGCATAGTGTAACAAAACTGTTCTGGTCCGTGGTGGAAATTATTTATTTACAATAATAAATGTTTAACAAAACACACAAACGAAAGCGTACTTCTTTAACTTAACAGAAATAATAACGTTTACAGAAATAAAATAACGACAGTTCCAAATAATAAAATAGAAGACTAAGTAACAGAGACTATAGAGTCACTAAATTATGTACACAAAATATTTACAACACACAAACACAACAAGCTTATCAGCACACTTGCCTATTAACTATATTCACACGACTATTTACAAAAAGTTATTTATGTAAAACCAGATTTATATAACTGCACTCAATGATTTATGTCACGACGCACTGGCACTGCATAAACACATAAACGTCTTACGAACGACTGACTAGTCAACCACTCCGCTCGCACTTTATAGCTTTGTCCCCCATCTATCGAATGTTCTGGAAGCATCTCAACGTTTCTTACATGCATTGCATTCTCAAGGCGATTCTCTGAAGGTTTGGGTTTTTTACCTGCTTTCCATTGTTGTTGTTGCAACAATAGTTACTTCTTTCTTGACGTAGACATTTACTAAGCTCTAGGGCAAAGTGCATCACTCTATACATCTAGAGGGGCCTCATATATAAGCCCCAGAGCTTATGATCGCATACTAACTGTTAAAATGTAATGTTTTGTTAGGGTAGATGGCATATGACCACGGCTATCTTCATATGAGAATATTTTCTTGTTTCATAATTTTTAGTAGTCGGGTTTTAGTTTTTTTTTTAACTTATTTGTTTTCAATTTGGTTTTCTCTGGGACGAAAATTCAAAAATAAATGTAGCCTATGTTACTCGGGCCATAATAACGAATCGATTGACACTTTATTTATTAAAATCGGATGAATAGTTTAGACTTTAGGCGCTGCGGTGGAACATCCGTAAATACAAACTGCTAAACTTATAACCCTTCCTTTTGGCTTTACCGTAGTCGGGTAAAAATTAGATTGAATTGGTGATCAATAAAATTATTATAACTTTGGGTGAATGGAGACGAAGCGGGTGGAATGAGCCCCTTATTGTGTACGATGTTAATTAATCTTAAGGTGATAAATAACAAAGGTAGTCGACCTGCTCTAATAGTATTAGTGAATGATTAAATATTAACTAGCTCTCGTTATATTACTGATACGGTAAGGAAGTGTGCGTAGGTAAAGCAGACTTCGTGTCTTATATTTCAATTGACGGCGGTCATCTATCGAATTAATGCACCAACTAACTAAATTTATATATCTTCATGGCCGCTTGGGATCTCGTGTTCTTGAATTAGTAATACACTATCGCATTAACTTGTAGCTATATAGCGTCTTTCAGATATTGTATGTAATAAACGGCGTTTTTGGAGCGAAATACATTTTATCCGCTGCCACTGTCTCGCTGATTTGAAGGGTAAAATTGTAGTTCTAAACGAAACAGAAACGATGGTAACGGATTTAAGGTTGTTACAAACAAAGTCAATTGTTTTTCTACTGTCAAAGATATAAAATTATGAGTTAGATAAAATCGAATAAAACAGTTAAATAGTTTATTTCATTTTGGTCATGTGTATTGCGAAACATGATTTTTTAATATACTAGCGGTCCTGTACGTGCTTCGCTACGTATAAAGTGAAATAATAAAACAATTTAATTGGAACATCTAACTATCTATCTATTTTATTAATTGCTAGCTATTTTAAAATATACATGGGCGTATATGTGTGTATGTCGAGCATTCCGGCTGCGCCGTCGTGCTCGAAAAAAAAGCATTTGTTTTAAACGATATTCAGTTTTTTTACATCCTCGATCTAGATATATGGTTGTTAAGTTCGTTGCGCCATCTATTGAATATTCACTCAATCCAGTCAACAGATAATTATGACTGTCAAGGAATAGACAAATAATTTGCAATAAAATAATATTGCGACTATAAATTGAAATGTAAGCTATCCTATCTTTCAAGTTGGGTCGAATTGCACACGGTGTGCAAATCAAATTTAAAATCGGTTCAGTAGTTTAGGAGTTCATCGCGGACAAACATGTGACACGTAATTTTTAAATATAAAGATAGTCCCAGAGCCATCTTAAGGCAAATGGGGGTTCATGGATATATGGGCCCTTTTAACAAAAATTTTGGTTATCAACAAGAATAAATATTTTAGATATAATTGCTAATTTGTCTCAAGTATATAAATATATAAATATTTTGACAGATTGTGTATCATAGTTATATAAATGTGTCCTCAAAGCATCCTTTTGCGATTTTGTGGAAATGTTTAGGGTCAAACCATCTTCATTTTACTGGCCCATAATTTTTAGATATTTCTTCGAGTAAACAAAAAGACGTTTCCTTATGACTAAATTTCCAAGACAGCTTCAAGTTGACAATGTCTTAATTCATATTAAATTACAATATGTCTTATTAAATTTTTATTGTTTCTGTTGTGTAGGATCTAAAATGTTTCCTATATATATCTGGAACAATAAATTGGACTTACAAAACATATTTGATAAGAGTAAAATGTCGTGAAAGTTTATTGAAAAAATGAAGAAATGATAAAACGCTATAAAATAAAATATTAGGTACAAGAAATAACAAATGACACTCTACTTCGTAGTTTCAGGCGTCTTTTAATGCTTCAGGCATTATATGAGCTTACAGGCATTTATGTTGCAGATATTTCATGTCTTATAAAAAATTACACGTCTATCCTTGTAAGTTTTACTGCAATAATTTGGTAAGTAAGCAAATAATATTTATTTTTATTCGCTGTTTTAAACAAGCTAAACCTAATTAAGGGCGAAATAGGCTCGTGCAACGAGGGTACCGTACAATCAACCATATTATTTTCCATTGAATCGCAAAAAAAAAACAATAACACAGCTATTTTATTGGCATGCAAGTCTATTTAAATCTTATCAAACTTTGTTTATGACTCGTGCTACAAGATTTTCCTTTGTGCCAAATTTCAAGATCTAGTTATATGAACTCGGTAATATCATACTTCGACGAAGCCACGCTCTAACCCCTTCCAATTCTTTGCTATGCTATGGTTTCTTATGTTTTTCTATTACATAGCTGGCAGGGGACTTCCCCCTATAAGTTATTTTATCTACTTTACAGGTAACATTGTACGTTTAATGTTAAAATTAACTTTCTAATGTCCAACTAAAATAGTGCGTTCTCTGTAGGTCTGGTAAACAAGTTTTAGAGCTGGAGGGAAATAATGAATATATAGTAGGTATACATCGTAAAAAGACACATTTTATTAATTAACGATATGTTTGGTTTTTAGAGAAAATGTGTTTTTAGTTTAGTAACACATTTATAATATTATGAAGAAAAGACATATTCTTGACCTACTTCAAGTTTGTCGTAGAAAAAGATAAGCTGATTCCACAAGCTGAAGAAAACTTCTCAATCTCTGTTTAGAAGCTCAACAATTTAAGTTTAGAGACACTTTAAAGTAGTGTTGGGCGATTATGAATGATATAATCGAAATATTTCGATTATGGCCGAATAATCGATCATTCGATTATGGCAACCGAGATATCATTCGCTTGAATCGATTATGAAATATGAAATGAATATTAAATCCCGAAACAGTACTATTGCTATGTCCACTGTCGATATTATTCATTCATTCATTTTATTTTTGTCCTTAAAATGCATACAGAGTATGGAGGATACGCCAAATACATACACATGGAAATATAAATAGAAACAGTTAAAATATAAAATATAGATAAAAATATAAATAAGTCATGAATAAAACTTTAATTTTAAAAACACTTAAAACTTACTTTTCTATTGTATTAAAATTGTGCATTAAAAATTCTTCTAATGTGATATATCGATATATCATTCGGTATCTGCATCTACATGCACTGGGATGGGAAGTCTTTGCTAGCACTGGAGAGTGGGGGTGTTTCGATTGTACATACTTTGTAGTTTGTTGGATCATTCGATTATGGCAACCGAGATATCATTCGTTTGAATCGATTATGTAATATGAAATGAATATTAAATGCCGACACAGTACCACTGTAGATATTAATGTGATATATCGATATATCATTCGGTTTCTGCATTAAATCAAATTCCTAAACAAAAGTTTTTATGACATTATGGATTTTTTAAATTTTAATGTTTAACTCATTATGTAAATTGACGATGTATCCATCTAGGGCATAACAAGTATATTTCTATTTCTATTCGATCATACCAGGGATTCCATTATTAATATTGTGTTAAGTAATATTAACAAATCGAAATTGCAAAGTTTGAACATAATTCATAATCGATATTTTGAATGATCATTCGAATCATTCATAATCGATAATTCGAATGATCATTCGAATCATTCATAATCGATAATTCGAATGATCATTCGATTATAAAAACCGATTATTTCGATTCATTCGATTATTGAAATATATCGATTATGCCCAACACTACTTTAAAGGTCAATCATAGCTCCTAAAAAAATATACGAAATCGTACGTGTGTTAATATTAGCGTACCTTTTTCTACAAAGGCAATTTTAAGTATATATTAGATATCGTGTCCATCGAGATAATAATTAATAAAAAAAATTGCAGGATTGTGAACAAAAAATTAGACTTTTTGTCCACAATCCTGAGATTTTTCTTATTAATGACAATTTTAAGAATCAGGTATTTGAATATGCTTAGAAGTTAGAACTAAGAATTGAGAAAGCTGGACATGAATGGTTCTCTTTAATTCTAGCATGGTGTAGTGTTTTGCTATCGTCTGTCCGATATACTAGCTCATAACTTGGCCTGTAGGGTGCCTAAGGGAACCAGAAAATATCATAATATTACACTGAAGTGCTGCAGTAGCCGTATAACTAGACACTAAGCATAATATTATAGTCCAGGCGGAATGACCGCCGTCGGTTGAAAAATTATTCGTATTCAATTTTATTTTGCAAAAGTGAATGCCGCCGGCCCGTAACCGGATGTGGTAGTATCGTGGTAGTATTTAAGCCTCAATTGTTTAAACAATTGAGTAACATTATTATTTTTTGAAATTTCAAGGTCGTGGGAAGGTTGAACCAGAAATACAATTCTATTTTATTTATTTATTTTTATTTATTTATTTATTCTTCATTCCTTTACATATATAAACATTCAATTACAAAAACGTTAAGAATTTTCCCACCCAACTTGGCAAGCCAGTGCTAGGGTGGGAGCTCAGCTACTTGATCGAACATTATAAACAAAAAAAAAACACAAAAATATTAATGTTATAATCTTAGAGAATGTAATTTAATTCTTTTAATTATTATTATTTTTTTTGTTTTTCTATTTCTTTTTCTAATCAGTCAATTTGTTTTCTGTCCAACCTCCTGGCGCCCTTGAAATGATTTGTACACGAACATGACGCAATTATTATTTTGTTTATTTTGATTTTTTTATGTATTCTTTAGTCCAATTACAATAAAAAACGTTCAATGGCTTTTTGTTATTTGATATTTATTTAGTCAGTCGAGAATTAACAAAAAAAATCTATTTGACATTGTCATTAAACACAAAATAAAACATTTAAAATACAATAAAACATTTAAAATACAATTATATACACATTAAAATTTAGAGGATAAAACCTCATCAACACTATAAAAACATTTTAATAATAAGAAACATTTTAATTTATTTTTAAAATTTGTTAAGGTTTTAGTATCCTTAATTAAAATAGGTATTTTATTATAAATATAACTTCGGACTTTTTTTAAATAGGCTAAGCCTGTGCTTTTCACTGTGTACGCTGTCCTTACCTTTATTTTAAAGTCATTATGTCGTCATATCCTTTTTCAAACCTCTACTAGCAATATAGGTGTATTAAGTATATGCAGGGTTCAGAACGGAAAATTTCGTGACAATTTTTTATTGCTAAATGGTTGGCAACACTTTTGAATGGTTTACTGTGCACACATACTTTCTATAATAAACTGTAGTTTTCTTGGTGTGTAAAAAGTTTTTGATAAACTGCGAATTTAGTAAAACAAACTTGTGCTTACCCAAAATAGTTCTAACAGCGTGTAAAGTATATTAATTAAAATGGACTCCTGTACGCAGTTATGGTCAGTGTACAATTATCCGAACGTAATATAATTTTAGAAAGGGTCAGTCTGAATTTTCATTCAGCTATTAATATTAAAGTTTGTTTGGTTGTTGAGCGTAAAAGTATTAAACCACTCTAGAACTATGGGCCGGATTATCTGAGTTTATTTACCTATTTATTTTTATAAAGAATATAATATATATATTAGATATCGTGTGTATCGAGATAATAATTAATAAGAAAAATCGCAGGATTTTGTTAATTGATATGGTTAGTAATTAATGTTTATTTTCATAATTATTGTTTTGAATTTTCATATTGTACTTGAAAAAGTCTAAATCTATAGACGAAACGTCGTACATTAATAAATCTAACTTTTTGTCCACAATTCTGCGATTTATATCTGAGATATTTTTATATTTTTCCAAATATCGTAAATCTCTTCATGTTTTCATGCGTTTTGCAAATTTGAAATTTTTTAAGACATCGAACGATTTTTGGCCCGTTTAATATTAAGCGAACTTATAGAAAAAGTCAAGCTGAATCGATTCCGACCATCCGCAACCCGGTATCCTTTTTAATTTCAAAGATATATAGGTAGACCATTTTAGCTGTTTCAATTTTTATACATTTTAAACCGCCATAGCTTCTAAACTAATAGAGATATACGAATTTGCGCTTAGACCTAAACGATTCAGCGTAGTTTTTTCTATAAGACACGTTAATATTACGTATATCGGAGATATTTTTATATTTTTCCAAATATCGTAAATCTCTTCATGTTTTGTCAAATAAATAAAATTGTCGACCAATTTTTCTGACCAATATATTGACAAAAATAAAAAAAAAAAAAATAACAAATCAATATAACATAAGATGACGTCATCTTATGTTATATTGATTTGTAATTTTTTTTTTTTTTTGTCAATATATTGGTCTGAGAAAAATTGGTCGACAATTTTATTTATTTGAAGAGTTCTATTCAGACGTTAGTCAAAGATTTGACTCTTCATGTTTTCATGCGTTTAGCAAATTTGCAATTTTTTAAGACACTGAACGATTTTTGGCCCGTTTAATATTAAGCGAACTTATAGAAAAAGTCAGGCTGAATTGATTCCGACAATCCGCAACCCTGCGTTACTTTTTGTTTCGGAAATATGAGCGTTTATTTACATTATTTAGGAAAAAATTAAAAATACCGTCACTTCTAAACGACGAAAATGTCACATCAGATTGAAATTGTTTGGGCTTAGTGTAGTTCTATACCGATATGACAAAGGTCAGTGAATAACTCTTATCTCGAGGTCATATTAGCTCATTAACCGTTAGGAAGTAGTAAATGGGCATATTGATAGCGGGCCATAGCTGAATGCAACCGACGTCATTCCGTATTGATTTATTTTCAGTAACATGTTACAGTCAAAGCTCTTTACCATTGATGCTGGGAGGTATATAGAGTTTGATACAAATAAAAAACACGCTTTTCCTTTTTATAATGCTCGACAACTAAGGTTATTAACATAAAGGAAGACATAGAATTGGATTAATCTTGCCCAAAAGATGATTGATTGAATGGGCTATGTCCAAGGAGTTCCTGTTTAGTTATTGGCGTAACTAGTAGTCTAAGTCATTCATCGCGCTGACAGGTCATGACTTAGCCTACAAGTTGCGCCCATAATTTTATTCAACAATTGCGCGTTATTCATGTTTTAATTATAATGAGATGTTGTAAATATCTATTTATTTCTTTATAAAAAAAACTGTCAATACTAACAGCACCAAACAGCACGATTTAATGTTTTGGTTTGAGGTTAGCCGGTTATGAATAAACTCCATGTCGAAAACATTCGGCCTCTCAATTTTAGTCTCAATGGGTAACAACGGAGTTGTTGTTACCTACTATTTCGTTACGACTCAGAAAATAGTTACGTTTATTTTCATTACTCCACAATGGCCGAGCTAGTAGGAATCTTCATTGAGTTGTGACAAATAATTGTCACCAGTCGGTAAACGGCTATTTAGGGTTCGGTTTTTAGGCACGATAAAACATGAATAACGCGCATGAGTTGAATAAACAAATTTATAGAATCGAGTGAGCAATGTTTATTAAAAGTGAATAGTTATAATTTTATGAAGTTTTTTATTTACAAAGAAAACATGGGCAAAACTAAGCGATCTGGAAATGCTTGTTGTATTCCGGGCTGTTGCGCTGATGGTATTTAAAATAAAGATCATTGGCGCCATAATTTGACGTTACGCTGTCAATGTAAACAAATTAACTATTTATATATTGTACGCCATAGTTGATAAATAAATAATTCTCACGTACCTTTTATGTTATGCTTTTTATATAATGGTTTACAAATCTGAATTTTATTGAATATATAAATTTCCTTATTGCATTTTTTTAACACATCATGATAAGATAAAGTTTTTGATTTATCACCATAGAAACATGTCGCGATTTCCATAAAAAGCGAGTTCGATAATTCTCTATTATCCACTAGCGGCGCTAGTTGCCTTCGTGCGTACAGCCTATAGTGCTTTCTATCAAAATTGGAAAAACGGAACACTTATTTACATTGAGAAGTTTTTATAATTTTTTCTATACTTTTTACTAAAATTTAGCTTACGAATTATGTTTTGAATACGGATATAGCATTTGTTTTTCTGTGAAACGGTCTTAGACTGATCTTAAATTTTATGTTTTTTCTCGGTGATATTTTCATCTTGAAAACATCTTTTAAGCTTTATAACTTTCTTTAGAATAAAACTATTACTTTTATAAACTTTTATAATAAATTATTGAGTGAAACGATATTACGTCATTTATTCCTCTCTACTAAGAATGAAGGATATAAATCAATTTATATTAAAATTACTTTGTCAGTATTTCCTTCTTTCATTTAGAAAATAGATTTAAAATAATAAAACTCGGTACATTAAAACATAAAAATAATTGCTGTTAATATTTTAAGTGATTAATAGATTGACATCTGAGTAACAAATAATTTTTATGATAGGTATTTTGAAAAAATTCCGTTGGATAAGGATCGAAAATGAAGCAGTACTGACATTTTTTAAACTTGCATTTAATGCTGACGTTTCGGTACGTTTTGTACCATCTTCAGAGTTTTCAAATGCTGTCACATGTTAACATGAAAACTCTGAAGATGATACAAAACGTATCGAAACGTCAGCATTAAATGTAAGTTTAAAAAATTTCAGTATTGCTTCATTTTCGATCCTTATGCCACGGAATTTTTTCCAAATACCTATCATTAACTTCAATGGATTACAGTTACTCTATTTATTGAACAGAGTCAAATTCAAATAATTTTTATAATATAATAAGACACCTTGTTTATAATTATATAGTAAAGTAGTATGGGATACAAGGATAAATTTTTAAGGTCCTGAAGAAGACAAAAAATATTGCCGAAATGTTGGTCACTAAAATCAGTGAATCAAAATTGTTAAAAATTTTTAGTCTTGTATCCCGTACTACTTTAAATACTTTAAATATTTTTTAAGAAAACCGACAAATAAATATAATTTAAAATAATCTACGTTTCGGCGAACGTAGTGGTTCTTTCTAAATAATATTGGAGAAAACATAAAAATTAAATAAATAAAAATTTATTGAAAAACAAAAAAAATAAAAAAAAATGTTTCGGTCCAAAATGTTAATTTACAACTCATTTTCAAAAGTATTAGGCTTACAATTTAGAAAAAAGAGCCGGTTTATAAAAAATGATTACAGAATAGTGAAGGTAAGATTTCCAGTAGCGTAAAATAAATATAATTAACTTTGATAGCTTTGAAAGCACATAATATTAAAAAAAAACTATAAAAACAGATTACTAACAACTAAAAAAAACTTACTAAACACTAGTATACAAACCTTTGATTAACGTCTGAATAGAACTCTAATAAATAAAATTATCGACCAAAATGTTGGTCGATAATTTTATTTATTTAAACACTAGTATACTTGAAGGGTACACGGGAAGAAGGCGATTTGTCAGTAAAAATTCGAAATTAATTTTTTTATGCCATCTTATAGCCAAAAGTCGTACCTTTCTGTTGCTGTATTCATTTTAGACAAGAATACGCTAGGTCAAAAGTTACAAGCGTTGAAAGAAATGCATCAGCAAGTAAATGGTACGATCTTAAACACTTCAAAATGCTCTCCTGCACAATTTACATTTTTTGACAAACCGCCTTCTTCCCGTGTACCCTTCACTTGATGCGTCGAGGAATCCATACATCAATACGGAACCCTCGAAGCATTAGATCATATTTGATCAGTTTTTTTTTAAATCATTATTAGTAATTTTTTTAACATATTTTGGACGTGTGACAGTTCCGAATTAAATTGTCGGTACAAGAACTAAATTTTATATATATACATTTTAGACTTTGTGCAAATCATTTTCAACTGTCGCGGATTAAAAAAAGTTATAAATGTGGTACACGTGAACAAAATACCAGAATAAACTAAAGCAGCTATCTCCCTATACACATATATTATATTCTGTATGCTTCGAGGCATGTATGAACTCGAATGTGGAACAAACAAATGAAATGCAATCGTCGGATGTTTGCGCTATTGTTTTGTTTTAAACGATATATGAAGCTATTTTGTTGATATATTTGGTATGTTAATTACAATTTTTTTATTATTATTTTTCCGATCAGGACACTCTGACAAACCGTAAATAGGTAGATATTGTTTTATTAAAATTAATTCTAATTGTTTTCGTATAAAGGATGTCTACATCATTTATTTTAATGACAATACGAGCCAGGAAAAAACGAATGGTGTTAAAAAACCTTAGTAAAAGCTGTAGGTACATTAGAAAAAAATAATTCATAGTATAACATTGTGTTAGTTGATATGAAGTTAGTTTATGGGAAAGTGTATCAAAATTATCCTTTACTAAGTTGCTTTAACTCTAATCGTCTTCTTTTGACCTGTACTACATCCATTAAAAGTAAAATGTAACTACTGGGTATATGAAAAAGACATCCGTAGATACTCCTATTATGATCTAAACCCGTTCTTCCACCATATGAATTCTGCTCTTCCACCATATAAAATATCGAAATACTAAAAAATGTAACAAAATAAAAAACTTAAAAAAAGAGTCACTTAAAAGCGTAAAATGACAAAAGTTTTGAGGTCAGTGTCACGTTTTATGTACTTATATTAAATTGCAGACGGCCTCAAAAAAATTTAGGAAGCATTTTTGAAGGAGTTTCAATTTTTTTTGAAGGTTTTTTTACTTTTTACTTTTTGGTGGCTTTGCAATATGTAGTTTAAACGGTAATAATGAACTTAAAAAAAACCAACCTGAAAGTATACCCTAATTAACAGAAAAAGATTCAGCAACAAATGCTGCTGAAATAAAACATATATAAAAAAATCTCCTTTTTTTAAAGAATAGCTTCTGTTGCTACATTGTTGAAACACCCATTGTTACATGTCTATATTAGAAAAATTTATTTCTCAAACAATGTCACCATCGGGATACGAACCCCGAATCTTTCCACTATCGCGGCGGACTGAGTTACATTACTCCACAGTGACACAGTAAGGTCAATTCATCATTCTAATATATAGCCATTTGTAACTGTATATTTCACATCATGCGAGAGCTAATTAGCTCTCGCGTGATGTGAAATTCGATTTTTATTAAAATCCATGGTACCAATCGGAAAACATTTTGTACAAAATAACGTCGAAATTTTAGAACACGGTTAAATCTTTGAAAAATTATGGCCGAACATACAAAAAAATATACGCGTCGAAGATTGATCGTTCTTCTTTTTGGAGTCGGTTAAAAACTGAGTGGCGCGTTAATTTTATATTTCGACTGTTCTACAATAAGCAAATCTTTGCGATCTTTTTAAATACATCGACAAAGATTTTTTTAAAAAACATATTATCGTTTCTTAATGGATTAAAGAGAACAGTTTTGTTTTTTTGGACGTCGCAGAACTAAATGTGTTCAATAAATCTTTGTGAAGACGTACATGAAATATTAAAAGAGAGACGAAATCCTTTTTAATATTTATGTTTTTTTCTGCGGAGTCGAAATAAAAACGCACATTAAAACGAACGTGGTTTGAGTTGTGTGTCGCTCGAGTTGCTTTCATCTGAAACCGTCTCATGTCCGAGAATCTGCTGAATTGTTACCCGAATGTCGAAATCACAAAAACATCAAAATAAGAACACTAGAAACTCGAGGTTTTGTAAACTCGAAATCTATGATTTGACAACGATCTTTAATTATGATTGTGTAATTAAAGTTTTTGTACATGCAGGAACGGACTAATGTTGTTGTCACGTAGAACATTAGGCTGCGCAGGAAAAGTAAGTATATTTATTCAACTCATGCGCGTTATTCATGTTTTATCATGCCTAGAAACCGAACCCTATATAGCCATTTACCGACTGGTGACAATTACTTGTCATAACTCAATGAAGATTCCTACTAGCTCGGCCATTGTGGAGTAATGAAAATAAACGTAACTATTTTCTGAGTCGTAATGAAATAGTAGGTAACAACAACTCCGTTGTTACCCATTGAGGCTAAAATTGAGAGGCCGAATGTTTTCGACATGGAGTTTATTCATAACCGGCTAACCTCAAACCAAAACATTGAATCGTGCTGTTTGGTGCTGTTAGTATTGACAGTTTTTTTATAAAGAAATAAATAGATATTTACAACATCTCATTATAATTAAAACATGAATAACGCGCAATTGTTGAATAAAATTATGGGCGCAACTTGTAGACTAAGTCATGACCTGTCAGCGCGATGAATGACTTAGACTACTAGTTACGCCAATAACTATATAATACAAAATGAGAGGTGAGCAAAAATCTAAAGCCTAATCTCTCAACTCGAAGCAAAGTTGTTGTTAATATGTCAAACTATAAGAAATAAATAAAGTCATATAATGATTTACGTGAGATTTGTAACTGGCTGCATCTATTTGTACGGTTACCGTATGAATAATATATAATTATTCGTACGGGTACTGTAAAAATTTTATTTCAAGAAAAAACATTGTACAAACGCTTAACTAAATTCACATACAAACGTCAAAATAATTAACATTTAGGCACCATATTGTATTGCACTAAACAGTAACCACACTTATAATGTTTTATTACACTGTGACGTAGAAATACAATTATTTTTACGACGTTTGATTTTAGTTTTTTTGACGTGATAACGTCTTATAAATTGATGAATCACCAATCTTATAAATTGATAAAACACCGACTGCATGCACGAAAAAGTGTAACGTAACGTTCCTAACGTTCCTAACGTTCGTAACGCGTAACGCGTAACGTTCCGCCTGACCCTGTGCGTGCTTTTTGCTAATTTCTCGCTCAATTTAAATCAGATCGGTTTGAAACCAGTCTTAAACGAAAGAGGAGAACATTTTACATAGATTTCGTATAACAGAATTTGCCTAAACAGTTTTTTTATACAAATTTATATAGAAAAATAGCTGTATAAATGCAATGTTGTCTAATGCATGGCGCGACGCGGTCGGTCGTCTTTGTTTGCCGTACATGGAAATTAGAAAATAACGTATGTCTTGTCTTAACATGAAAACGGCTGCATTTCTAATGTTTAATTCAATTTTTTGACATTAGTATTTTGTGAAATGCAACGCCTTCTAAGTTAACTATTGGAATAACTAATTATTATTAGAACATAATACTTTGACAGTTGCAAACGTCACTTTTGACATTTCTTATCATTCCGACACCAAGGATAAGCGGATTGAAACCAAATTTTGGGAGGATGTTTGATATGCAAATATGAAGTGGCCTATTGTTTTTGGGGAACATCGGCGCATGCGTAAAAGAATATATCTTTTATAATGATGTTTTATATAATAATAATATAGTTTTTAAAACGGTTTTTACTCTATCTATTTTTACTAGAAATTTTTGTAAATTTTTTGGGGAAAATCGGCGCTTGCGCAAAAGAGATACATGCCATAGTTGTTTTTTATATAATAATAGTGTACTTTTTATAGTGTTTTATTATTCTACTTAATAAAATTTACCTAAATTTGAAGCGAAAGATGCAATATCATAGATTCGAATTATTATAATTATTATATAAATTTAGGTTATGTATTACGGAATACGTTATCACGTAAAACTATCGTCCGTAAACCGACTTTACAGAGAACCAATTTTTTTTTCACTTTGAGACTGATTTTCTAAAAAATATTTATTTAATTGACTGTCAATTAAATATACATTTTTTAGAAAACGCAGTTCTATTCAAACAATTAACTATGTAATTCGCATACCACGTTATCGTTCACCCCGGAATTGTTTTTTTAAAAACTCCACATTTGCCCCTTCCCGTTTCACTGCGAGACAATTCGCATACCCCTTTATCAAAAAAAGCGGTGGTTTTGCAATCTTCATGAAAATGTGAGTTTTAAGTTGGTCTCAAAGTGAAAAAAAAATAAAAAGTAAAAACAAAACTCATTCCGGTACCGGGAAGCGAGCCCGGGCCTCTTGGGTAAGAGCAAGGCACGCTACTTACTAGACCCTAACTGATTATGTCAAGATAGCTTTGTAATTATATAATATTATTCATACAGTAGTCGTACGAATAATTATATATTATTCATACGGTAACCGTACGAATAGTCACTTCGTTTGTAACTCCTGTTTATTTCGTTGCCAAACGAAAACCAACCCGGACGAAACCGGACCGGAAATCCAGTCGTACATAAAACTGTTAGGGTGGAAGCGTAGTGTGGGAAATCAACCATATGTGTCTTTACTACAACCGGTAGGTAAAAAAGTAGTCTACTGTCTAATCTGTTTTGTATTTAAAAGAAAACATTTTTTTCCCATGTAAAACAAGCAAAAGTACATAAATAAGTCGACGAAACATCTTCCAGGTATCGTTTAATGCATTCTACGAATTTTGAAGTCAAGAATAATCGCGGTTCATATGTTTTCTGGGTTGGTATGACAAAACAACTGAATAGTAAACACTGATTTCTGTCTAGAGATGTCACTACATACGTATGATATTAACATTCGCAAGGGGGAAAGGTGGTCCCTCTCTGCCTGTACTCACAAGTTTACTTAATTTATAGACACAGCACCGTATCTAGGGTTTGGTCGAAGCAATTTCAATACAATTACTGTCAAACAATTAATCATTTTTTGTTTGCGCGATATCAACAGAAAATTATTGAAATAGTTAGCTTTTATTTTTAAACAATTGACACTATTAACTGTAATTACATTTTTTAAATTTTAAAATGTCATTAAAAAAATACTAGTATTATTGTTAAAAAAGCGTGGGGCGCTCGATGTACGAAAATGTGGAACAAAGCGCCCCACGCTTTTTTCACAATAATACTAGTATTTTTTATTCATTATTGTTTTAAGCTTATTTAAAAAAAATATTTTTTACTTTTTAGTTCGATATAAAGCGTGTTTTCTAGTTTTTTAAACTATATTTTTCACTTTTTAGTTTGATATAAAGCGTGTTTTTTAGTTTTTTTTAAACTATATTATTTATTTTCTACTTTTTAGTTCGATTTATTGTCAAAAATTTGCCGAAAAAAACAAATTTTTTATTTCGGCGAGGACGGGATTAGAACCCACGACCGGTGAATCCGATAGTTGACGTCAGCGAAGACTAGCGCTTTAGACCGCTCGGTCAACGATTGCTCTTACAGTAGTGGCATAACATACTAACAGTAATAGACCACTTGCTGTAGTGCAAACGAGGTTCCAAACAAACATACATACAAACTTACAAGTGAAACTAATATAAAGCGTGTAAAAATTGCCAACAGTAATTTTATAACTGTCAGTAAAAGAGTCAGATTTACACGATGTTTTTAAACATTTCTAGTCCTACTTCTGCCTTGTAGAAATTTTAAGGGGTTATACACAGTTGAAAAGGCCAAGCCATTTTTTTCCCTGAAAAGTGGTTTTCTTCTCCGTCTTTGTCGCACTTACTAACTTATATCTCCCTCTCAACTTCTAATATACGAAACGTAACTCTCTCTCTTACTATCTTCACTAACTTATATCTCCCTCTCAACTACCGTTCGCCTCGTCCGATGACGCACTTCCGTAAACGATTTCGTCAGGCATTTGCCAGCTTACTCCCCAAGTCAAGCGTGCGTAAAGAAGTTTTACTTCAAATTTTTTTTGAAATTTCTAACTGCGAATAAATGAGAGGTCAAACCTTGTTTTGTCAGGAACTAAAAGTTTTCTATTCGCCAGAGGCTCTAAATCACTCTGTTACCAGGAGCGCCGCGACTTCTTGATACGACACTGCATAATCACATTGTAAACATGCATAATTTGATGTATTAAAGCGACACAATTGCCAGGAAGTTGTTCTGACATATATCTACTAACACGTATAGGTATACTAACCGAGTTTGTGTAGACAGGTATTTCTAATTAGTAAGGCTGTCAGCAAAACAGTACATTGTTTAGTGCTAATACTGGTCGATCATACATTTACAGTATATTTGCAAACATGTGCCATTATTTTGTGATACTATTTAAGATCCTTGATGATGTAAAAATAAAAATCAGAGGAATAGGATCAGGAAATCAGTCAAAACTTCATGCTTACTCGCGACGTTTCGGCTTTAATTAATCCCTCCTCAGGCGTTCTGGACGACGCATGCGCGACTCACATACATACAACTGTAAAAAAAAGGTTATATTGGACATGTGTTTATTAACAATATTAATTACACCTTATATTTGTCAATTATTTATTTTGGAAACATATATTTACGTTATTTCTATACTGTATTTATTAATAGATCACGCGACAAGGTTTACATGGCTGACTATGTTAAAACGATAGTTTATGGTATGAAATAATTTATTTTATTTTATTTTAATTGTTGTTTTAAAATTTCTACTGTGTACCTACTATGTTGTGATGTATTTTCAGAACGCCTGAGGAAGCCTTAATTAAAGCCGAAACGTCGCGAGTAAGCATGAAGTTTTGACTGATTTCCTGATCCTATTCCTCTGATTTTTATTAAATTATGTGCCATTAAGTACGCCAGATAAAGATTCCACTTTCGCAAGGTTAGTAGACTACAGAGGTTCCGTTGGAGGAATGACGTCATCCGACGGACTATCAAAACATTGTTTTCTAGCAGTTAGATCATACTTTTTGAAGTAAAATGTCTTTACGCACGCTTGACTTGGGGAGAAAGGTGGTGAATGCCTGACGAGGCGGGCGAGGCGAACGGAAGTTGAGAGGGAGATATATGTTAGTGAAGATAGAAAGAGGATGACAAATACTTCACTGGCTAGTAGCTCCATCAGTCGAAAATATAAGCAGTACTAACAATGGAATGACACATACTTTACTTGCCAGTGGCGCTATCTGGTGACAGAAAAAAGTTTTGTTAACCTACTTTAAATAATATTTCATAAAGATTTACGCTTAAAATCCAACGAGAGCTCAGTAATTGCAATGTATTACTTTTGTTTTCATTATCTTTATGTTTATATTTCTTTCTTCTTACATTAGACTGTTCATTTCGTTCTTGAACAATTTTATAAATTAATATTTTGTTCAATACATTAAATATTCTACGTATAAAGTGAATAAAATTCAAAAATCATTTTAAAGTTCATATTTTGTGAAATTTCGGGTGAATAATAACAAATGATGGCAGGAAGCAGTTTTACTTCAGTCGTGTGGTTTAAAGCACACTCGTTTTTTGTTTGCTTAGGTATTTTTTATTTCTTCTTCTACATATAATATATATAGCTGAAAGATCCACTACTCTTGTCGCAACCGTATTTCATCACAAAAGCGTGCGGAGTCGCGGGGAGCAGCTAGTTACAAATACAAATGGTGGCAGTGTACCAAGCAACCTGAATCAGTAGTTTCCAGCTACTTAGGAATCTTAGGATTAACAATAGTTTGCGTAATTTTCGAAAGAGAAATAAATATCTAACTATAATTTTAAATGTAACGAAACACCCCGTACTACTATTATAGACGTCATATCTGTAGCTCTAGCTATGTGGTTATTTAATATTGATAGGCAATGAGATAGGTATTATTACGGTATCTTATTATGATATGCTATACAAAGGCCCCCATGCAGCTTAAAGCGATAGAGCGTTCTATTTGGATGCTAATTCAATCAAATCATTTCACGGGTCATAAAACTATGAGCCCTATTTTCTGTATAATACGTCGTTTAAAAACCTCAAAAAAAAAAAAACATTCTAGTATAGCAATGTAGACTAAAAAGTAAAAAATAATTTTTAAATATAAAGATTTTGTTCAACAACGATAGCAAATACACCAACTCGTTCCTATCGCTGTTGAACAAAATCTTTATATTTAAATATTATTTTTTACTTTTTAGTCTACATTGCTATAATATGTTTTGTTTTTTTTTGAGTTTTTTAAACGATGCATTTTACAGAAAATAGGGTTCATAGATAGGAATAGGAACGAGTTGGGGGATTTCCTCACGCTGTTGAAAAACCTTTATATTTAAAAATTATTTTTTACTTTTTAGTCTACATTGCTATAATAGAATTTTTTTGAGTTTTTTTAAACGACGTAGGTATTTTACAGAAAATAGGGTTCATAGATATAGGAACTAGTTGGGGGATTTCCTAACGCTGTTGAAAAAACCTTTATATTTAAAAATTATTTTTTACTGTTTAGTCTGCATTGCTATAATAGAATTTTTTTTGAGTTTTTTTAAACGACGTAGGTATTTTACAGAAAATAGGGTTCATAGATATAGGAACTAGTTGGGGGATTTCCTAACGCTGTTGAAAAACCTTTATATTTAAAAACTATTTTTTACTTTTTATTCTACATTACTATAAAAGAATTTTTTTGAGTTTTTTTACACGACGGAGGAAAAAATAGGGTTCATAGATAGGAAAGAGTTGGGGGATTTCCTAACGCTGTTAAAAAACCTTTATATTTAAAAATTATTTTTTACTTTTTAGTTCACATTGCTATAAAAGTGTGTCTTTTTCGGTTTTTTTTAAACTCTATTTTTTTTTTGTTTTGTCAACTATTTTATCCTATTTTGTTGACAATGTCTGATGTATATCTCAAAACATTCATTTTACAAAAGATAATTCTAACACCGTTCTTAAATTTGGATTACAGACAGTTTCGTAAAAATATTAAAAGAATCTAATTCATAAAAACGTGAAAGTAAAAAAAAATTAAGAACAGAAAATATGTAAGTGGGATAAAAGCTCTACTTGCTCTATGAGGCTTTTGAAAACAAGTGAACGAGAGTATTGTTTGAAAGTTGAAGTGCTCTGTGTATAATTTTAAATGTCAGCAGAGAAGTTATATTAATATTAAACAAGATACATTTCGCATTACAAAGATAAGCTTTTGGGTTGAGGCGAGGTTCAGCAAGCAAACAGTTAACGAAATTAGCTTGTGTTGTGCTGTGTTTGTTGGTTTTACTATATTTAATTGTACTATAAAATTACACAAGTTGCTCCGTAATGGAAGATTCAACCAAAACTTAAAACAGTATCAGGTTTGTTGCCAAAATAATTTCAGTATTGTTGGAACTATCTTACTATTAAAATCGGAATTAGTCAGACCGTGTTTAGCCGACGATTATCGATAACAGTTGAGTTGAGTTCATAAAAACACTATTTTTACCATATATCTATTAATTAACTATATGAATCATTGCCTATCTACTCAATGTGCGGTGAGTGAACGCGACAAAGTGTATCGAAAATATATCTGGGTCTCTTTCTTCGATATAATTCCCAGATTTCTCCGATGATAGGATTGGTTGATGTACTTGCATTCAATCTGAATAAAGTATCTCTGTTTCAAAAACTTTGTCTTTTTCTATGACGTTAACATGGGCGTGCCCAGCTTTTGGCCCAGGAGGGGGCAAATTAGAAATTTCTTAAGTCGGGTCCCCCGTGCTTGTTTTGCCCTCCTGGATATGCCAGTGCTTACGGCGTAAAAAAAGACAGAAGTATAATATAGTTCGATTGCGATTTTATTCCTATGCTCATTAGTCAGTATAGAATAAAAGTATATGATTTTTACGCTTGCGCAGCTTCGCTATCTTGCGTTGAAAAAAGGAACTTATCAAATCGGGAATCGCCGAGCTTATTTTAACAAAAACAAACAAACGGATCTATTTTCTGTTATTATTATGAACAGCTAGGCTAGTTGACATGGAAAAAAAATCGACAATAACTCTATTTTTTAAGCCGTCATAACTAAGATTATTTGAGCCTAGTGCAAATTCATATTTCAAATTTATTAGTTTTTTTTTATAATACTTGAATATTAAACCGGGAATATTATTAATAGACAAACTATGTGTCAATTACGATTACTCATTAAATTAAAACGAAAGTTGTCACGTTTTTTGACGATTAGCTAAGGCTATGATAAACAGGGGAGAGCTTATTAAATGCACCCGAAATAATTCGTTAAATTGATCTGAACTGTTATGAATGGAATATTAACAATTTAATAGATAAAATATTGACCGTTTCAATAACTATGGGAAACCATATATTTGCATAATAAAACGTCAGTATTATGGCATTTTGCGCTGCTTAATCTACTATTATCCATTTCCCGTTGTAATAATTTAACTGCCATGTCCATTCACACAGACAAAATCAATGTTCTATTAATACAGGTTGAGGTCGTCGGGACGCCGTTGTTTATACAGAAGAACCAAGATTCGTCTAATACAAACGGTCTCCAAGTTTTCATGACGTGGTACATAAAAATGTATGAAATAAATAGTTATTGGCGTAACTAGTAGTCTAAGTCATTCATGGCGTGTCATGACTTAGCCTACAAGTTGCGCCCATAATTTTATTCAACAATTGCGCGTTATTCATGTTTTAATTATAATGAGATGTTGTAAATATCTATTTATTTCGTTATAAAAAAAACTGTCAATACTAACAGCACCAAACAGCACGATTCAATGTTTTGGTTTGAGGTTAGCCGGTTATGAATAAACTCCATGTCGAAAACATTCGGCCTCTCAATTTTAGCCTCAATGGGTAACAACGGAGTTGTTGTTACCTACTATTTCGTTACGACTCAGAAAATAGTTACGTTTATTTTCATTACTTCACAATGGCCGAGCTAGTAGGAATCTTCATTGAGTTATGACAAGTAATTGTCACCAGTCGGTAAATGGCTATTTAGGGTTCGGTTTTTAGGCATGATAAAACATGAATTACGCGCATGAGTTGAATAAATTTCTTTATGCATGTTTTTTTAATAAATAAAATTATCGACCAATTTTTCAGACAATATATTAACAAAAAATATAATTAATACATTAACGTTTCAATCCGGATTTGGACCTTCTTCAGAACTGATCTAAAAATTAATATAAAAAATAATTAATATTTAATTCGCTTTATGTAAAATTCTTTCAAAATATTAATTAGAATCAAAATATAATATTATTTTTTCATTATTTTGATAATCATTAATAATTTTGAAAGATTTTATAAAAAGCTAATTAGAATTTAAATATTAATTATTTTATATATTTTTTAGATCAGTTCTGAAGAAGATCCAAATCCGGATAGAAACGTTAATGTATTAATTATATTTTTTGTTAATATATTGTCTGAAAAATTGGTCGATAATTTTATTTATTGAAGAGTTCTAATCAGACGTTAATCAAAGATTTGCACGTTTTTTTAAATTTCGTGAATGGGTAACTCGATGATTTGCCGTTACGCATAAATGTGACGTTTTTGCGTGGCCTATAAAATTCCATTGTGTGCTTATAAACCCTTTCCAAAATTCAAATTTAAAGTTGCATTTTTAAATTACATATAATTAGTTTCAAAACAAACTGGAAAGTGGAATTTGCAACAAACATTGTAAGTAATCAAATAGCGTTGCTTGTCAAAAGAGCAATTTATTTTTATTCAAATGCATTTTAAAGAAAAGTACAAAACCATTTTTGACCGCTGTGGCGTGTCCGTTCTATTAGATTTGCAATGTCACTTTTTGTTCTGCACTTTTTAAAACTGAATTAAAAAGTTGTCGTTTTGCATTTCTATTACCTACGTTATCATTCTTTATAGTTCGCGATAGTTAAAAAAACATTTTACATATTATACAGGGTGTCCCATGACATGACTGCCATAGCCTGAGACTGTGTTGCTGGGGTGATTTCAAGTCAAAAGTGTCTAATGAACATATACCCGGAACGCTATCGAAATTTTAGATAACTATAGTAGTAGGAATTCCCTACTAATTTAAAAACCATTTTAGAAAGAAATCGCTTTATTGAATTAGTTGCTCAAAATGTCCACCCAGTTGCTGTATACCTAGTCTCTAGCTCTTCTTAGAATTGAAGTGGTAGCTCTGCGAAGAGTCTAAGGATCAGCACGAATAAATACTAATGGTGATTCACAGCCACCTGGTCTTTTTAATAACAACAAAACAAACAGCCAAACCTAATACAGTAAACCCTCGTTAACACGAACACAGTTAACACGAATTTCGGTTTAACGCGAACAAAAATTTGCTCTCGACAATGGTCACATAAGCTTTAATGTAATTATGTTCGGTTAACACGAACCCTCGTTAATACGAACTTCGAACAACTTTTTCGTCCCTTCACGGTTAATTATCGGATAATACGAACTACAAAAATTCTCAAATCATATATTTTGATCATTTTGGTCAATGAATATACAATACAACTAAAAGAAAAGATTCGCTTAAGGGATTACAAAAGTAATTAACTCACATTCTAAAAATAGACAAAGGATTGAGAGATTAAAAATTCACTCAAAATCCTATAAATAGAATCATACCTTAAAATTAATGTTATAGATAATTTATAATAAATAATTATTCAATGTTTACTTAAAATAAATCATGATTTGACACTTAAAAAATTACTGTATTTATGCCATACTCGGTTTACTCGGTTTACACGAACTCCCACATAACACGAACTTTTTGCCTGATTTTTACGAGTTCGTGTTAACGAGGTTTTACTGTACCTGCATTAGTGGGCTTCCTCATTTAAAATTTCAAATGCTTCTAGCTCAGTTAGGATAGCGTTCCGGGTATATGTTCATTAGACACTTTTGACTTGAAATCACCCCAGCAACACAGTCCCAGGCTATGGCAGTCATGTCGTGGGACACTCTGTATAGTGTGACGGGGGAAAGTAGGTACGTCTGTCTAAAGAATGTGCAATTTCGCAGAAATTTCGTTGTTTCATTCGGAGTAATTCCCTTTCCCGTCCTTTGGTTAGTAGTAGCAAAGCGTTGTAGTTCGTAATATACGTCATTCTATTCTATTCAACAAAAATAATATAATAGAACCTCAATTATGCACTATTAAGGAGGTTGGGTAAGCACTTTTGCGGGATACACGGTGCGGTTCATACACAGGTTCCTAATTTTTAACCGACTTCAAAAAAGGAGGAGGTTCTTTGTTCGACTGTATATATTTTTTTCTTTTTTTTTATGTATGTTCACTGATTTCTCCGTCAATTATGGACCGATTTTCAAAATTTTTTTTTATTCGAAAGAGTGCACTTCCGAGGTGGTCCCATCGGAACCAAGTCGGGATCTGATGGTGGAATCCGGAGAAATCGAGGGAAACTCTCAAACTTTACCCATTGCAATACTTCATAAAATAACTGCATAATTTATTGAGTAAATATCTAACACTAAAAAGAGAAAAATAAAATATTTTTGACAAAAAAATTGAACCGACTTCACATTAAAAAGTAAAAAATAATTGCGTATTGAAATGTTTTGGAGTCCATGTCAGCCAAAATAAAATCTATTCCGAGAACTAGAGACATGCAAGATTTAAATTGCTACTTTCGAATTCCGATGTGACACCGACTCCAAAACATTTCAATACGCAATTAGTTTTTACTTTTTAGTGCATATTTTGAAGTCGGTTCAATTTTTTTGTTAAAAATATTTTATATATAATATAGTGTGTACAATAATATTGTACGTTCGTTAGATTTATTCATTTCTACTAGGACACAGGTATTGGCAACGTTGCATTTTCTTTCTCACTTACACATACATCGCTCTTGCTTTTACTTAGTGTACTATTGGACAGTGCAAGAGAGAAACACTCCCACCTACGAACTTGTATCCCTACCCTCAAGAGAACACAAGCGGAGAAGAGCAAACGAGGTTTCCATTTACATATTGAGAATTTATGTAAAACACACTAAATCCGGATCTTTGCATTTTATTTAAATTGGTTTTCTTATTACTTGTACAGGGAAAAGTTCTAGTTTTTTTTCCATTAACATAGTTATTTCTGAAATATTTGATTTTATGGGTTTTCCGTTGTTTCGTGTCACTATTTCATTGACTGCCATTTGATTGCATGTATTAAAAATATATTTTGAAGTTTATTTTTTTAACATTAAGATTGTCCGTTATGTTCAAAATTCAAATTAAAAAAAAAATGTCTTTGTCGGGATTCGAACGCGATTAGCACAGTTATTTTTAAAATTATTATTGTTAAAAATTTAGAGATATCACTGAGAAGAACACATCTTTGAAATTTTAACAAATAATCATTTTGAATTTTTATTCGTCGTATATTTTATTTAAACATCCGTTTGTGTGTCATAATCGAGAGTTCACTATAATAACAAAATGTAAATCAACATGCAATAGATTTTTGTATTTTCATGATTTCTTTTTTCGTCGAACTATGTACATTATTGTTAAAAGCAACAAACGACATTTTTTTGCAATTTTTCTTTTTATTCGATCCGACAGTAGTGCTGTTGCCTGCTGACCGGCACTCCATTGTATTATCGACATGGATTTCGTCTTTTTTATTGCTTCACATTTACATAAATCGTCAACACTGTACATATTATATATCATTGCTTGCAGATGCATCACCATTATACAGATGATTCACAATCTATAGGCTTTAATAATTTTTCATACATTTTCAAAAATTATTTATTAAATTCAGTCTTAATTCTATAGTAAAATAAGTAGATACTAATTCATTTTTATATTTTTAATTTAATATTTCTGAAAAAAGTCCAAATCCGGACCGAACGTCAGTGTATTATTTTTTATTTTTTTTTTTGTTAATATATTTGTCTGAAAAATTGGTCGACAATTTTATTTATTATGGTAATTAAATTAGCGCCGAATTAAACATTTTTTTTAAGTAACAAAAAAAATATAGTTTAAAAAAAACTAAAAAATTCGCTTTATTTCGAACTAAAAAGTAAAAAATATTTTTTTTTAAATAAGCTTAAAACAATAATGAATAAAAAATACAAGTATATTATTGTGAAAAAAGCGCGGGGCGCTTTGTTCCACATTTTCGTACATCGAGCGCCCCACGCTTTTTTCTCAATAATACTTGTATTTTTTTATTCATTATTGTTTTAAGCTTATTTTAAAAAAAATATTTTTTACTTTTTAGTTCGATATAAAGCGTGTTTTTTAATTTTTTTTTAAACTATATTTATTTTCCACTTTTTAGTTCGATTTATTGTCAAAAATTTGCCGAAAAAAAAAACAATTTTTTTTCGGCGTGGACGGGATTAGAACCCACGACCCGTGATTCCGAAGGTTGACGTCAGCGAAGACCCGTGCCTTAGACCGCACGGCTAACCACTGTAGTTACAGTGCTGGCATATTATACTACAGTAATAAACCACTTGCTGTAGTCCAAACGAAGGTTACAAACAAACATACATACATACAAACTTACAAGTGCAGTTAATATAAAGCGTGTAAAAACGGACATTAACGCGAGCAAAGTCGCAGGTAAAGACTAGTATATAAAATAGAGCATTATTCACGTTTATTTCAAACCGACTGCAATATGACAGATGGACCGCAGCAGCTCACGTTATATTTTCATAAAACGTATGTCGTATATTTTTTTGCATTTTGACATAATACGAAACGAGAGATGCATAATATGTGAAAAACATTTTAATATGAGTGCGGCATGTACAAGGCGTATAGCATATAGTTTGTGCATTCATTGTTGCCGCATAACAGTGGTGTGCGACGTGATCTTACATTGTTGACCCCGTCAAAGGACACGAAACACCCCACAACTAAAGGCACGGTGTCAGTTTCCCAGTTGTGCTAACGCGATACTAAGAACGGACCTTCACGATGGACATAGGCTACAATATATTATCGCGTTAAACCATAGATATATTAGACTAGAGTACAGTGGCGGATCCAGGATTACGGCAAGGGGGGGGGTCTTGAAAAATTTTTACTCCTTTTGAGAAAAATGTTTTTCCATTTGATATGCAGTTTTTTGAGATCATTTTGTATATATGTCGTAGTCATAATGCAAAATTAGGCTTTTTACAAAATGTCTAGGCATTTTATAAAAAGCCGGCAAAACGCGAGCGAACAATGCAGTTTCCGTTATGACTATACCAATTCAGGCAAATTGATAAAATGCCGGCAAAATGTGAACAGAAGAACGTGTATCTCGTTCTGACGCATTATTTTCAGGCATTTTACAATTTACCAACAACGATGTAGTCAAAACGCACAACAGTGATGGACCTGAAAAATGGTCTCTACAAATTAGGTACCTCTAAAGGAATTCTCAAAACTTGGTTTTCCAGAAATGATATTCAAGAATTCTTAGTCGGTTTTGAAGATGAAGTTCCTGATACACTAATAACCGTAAGAGAGGCAGTTGTAAGTACATCATTCACGATTTGGGGGTCAAGGGTTTCAAAAATGTTTCTGTAAGACTAGTAGCAAATAGTGCAATTCAAAGAAATGTGCTTGCTTTAAAAATAACAATTTATGCTCGTCCAAATGTCATGGAAGTTCGACATGCAGTAATAAGTAGGTTATATGTGTTGACATCTCCATAAAATGTTAAAATATTTATATTTTTAACGATTGTTTATTATCTTATACTATTTTCTATATTTCATTTACCATTCCAACTCATAAATGTGGAATGGTACTAGTTTAGGTCAAAATTCGGTTCAAATAATTATTTCGCTCATATGACCTTATCTAGAAATTGAATTTTATATTAGGTATCGTAATATAACCTCAGCTGTTACTCTTAAACCGCCAAAAACTGGACCCTTTACCTTAGGTACTTATTTAGGTAGTTACTTTATTTCGTGCATTACTTTAAGATTACCTAACTGAAAGTTTTTATAGGTATGAAGTGTTTATTTAGATTTATATAATAAAGAAGTTTATTGGTTTTTTGTGTCATTGTGCCATTTTATGAAATACTTACCTAGTACCTATCTCCCTAATTTTATTATTTTTTTCTCCCGCTTACGTTATGACTACATCGCTGTTGGTAAATTGTAAAATGCCTGAAAATAATGCGTCAGAACGAGATACACGTTCTTCTGTTCACATTTTGCCGGCATTTTATCAATTTGCCTGAATTGGTATAGTCATAACGGAAACTGCATTGTTCGCTCGCGTTTTGCCGGCTTTTTATAAAATGCCTAGACATTTTGTAAAATGCCTAATTTTGCATTATGACTACGACATATATAAATTATTTCATAGTGTATTATGTACATGCGAAATTCAAGTCAATTCTATCAACAAACTCGTTTATATGAAATACAATAAAATGTATTCTATCTTTACAATAAGAGCAACTCTCTCTCTCGATAGTGGCAACTCAGTTACAATTCGTTTCTACAATTATTCTCCGACAGAATTAATGTTGCGAAGAATTCATGAAAAACATGAAAAGCTTTTTTTTTATCGCGCAGTAAGATTTTAATTTGGGATTTTTGATTCTCTGGAAGGGGGGGTTTGGACCCGAAAACCCCTCCCGTGGATCCGCCACTGCTAGAGTATAATACGCGGATCTAAAAGGTTCGGAAGTTAGTCACAAACAGCGTCGCAAAGGCACATTTTAGAGCCGTTGATACTCCCACCTCCTCCCAGCTACCAGCATGGAACGTGCGCTCGTCGGTGATTGGCCGTGATCGCTCGTTGTCTTTGTCACTTGTCGCTTTCCTGCTTTAAAGTACAGTCAAGTACGCTATTGTCAAAATGTTATTGTTATTTTAGTTTTGTTGCGAGTTTGTTGTGTTTCAACAGACTGTACAAGCGCAAGCCCGCATTCGCATTTAACTTCCGAGCCTTTTATATTCGTGGCGCGTATTATACGCAAAAGAGCCGTGAAAGTGCCTGCAATTCAGAGAGAGAAAAGTTCTTTATCTCTGTGGAAACTAATGATACAAAACAATGCTGATTTGAGTAAACAAATATCCGGCAAGCATACGAACTAGCGAACTCTAGTTACTTATATTAAACCGAGCTGTGTAGCGTAGTGGTCAAAGCACTAGACTCGCATTCGAGAGGTACCGGGTTCGAAACCCGGCGGGTGCAGATTCCTACTGCCTCTCGCCTAGAAACGGTAATTCCTGCACCGGCCATCTTATTGAGGTTTTCTCTCAATAATTCCAGATAAAAATTGAGATGGTTCATTATTCAAGGCCCTGTCAAACTCCTATGATCAAAATTTTCCTACCTAAACCTAACTTCCTAAAAATTTCTTCATTCGCCCATTGTTATTAATTAAGTTGAAGTTTAAAAATATAGAAAATAACGCGGGAAGTGTGATAGATGGAGAAAATAGTAATAGAGCGAATGGCGTCTGTTATGACATAAAGTCGAGAAACGGATATTAAACGCATTATTAGTATTATCATCGCGTTTAAATGAAAGCGCTTTTCGTGGAAACCAATTTTGAAACTTAAGGTTATACGCCCGATAGAGCAATGTATAGATAATACGCTGAAATTTTAATATGTTAATTATGGATATCTCATACGTTCAAGTGCATTTTTTAAAAAACATTGACCGTCTAGTTATCAAGTTATTAATTATTAAAAATGCGATTTTTAACACAATGATATATGAGAAGACAGACCGGAAGTGTATATAAAAATAAGATTAAACCAAATTGGCTATAGACAAATTTTTAAAAAACTGATTATTCGAAAGTTTGACTCATTTAGATAACGTAAAAATTAAAAAAACTATACTTTTCCGTGCAGTTTTGGAGAAATATTAATTAAAAATTTTCGAAACAACTCTCTTTTCTAGATTTGAATTATGTCACCATGAAAACCAGATTACACGAAAAGTTTTTCATAAATTTTGTTTTTATTAAATAATTTTTTTGACGTAACTAATAACTAAAACTTGAAAATTGGATATTATCTCATTTACCATGTATTAAAAACTGCATTTAGTATCCAATAACTCAAAAACTATACGTCTAACGGTTCAAAGGTTTTTAAAATCAAAACGTAAGATAAAATCATTCGTGTACACTGGACTTAATTAAATATACTGCTTAAGTCACAACTTTATGATATTATGTCAAATGTTTAAATATTATTTCTTAAATATTAAAAAATAAAGCTATGATCAACAGGATATAATATTTCCATAAGAAATAATAAATTTACCAAGTCATATAACATTTTTTTGTTACAACAAAATACAACAAAATACATTAGTTTTTACTAATACGGTCGAGAGCGTATAACCTTAAGTGGACGAAAAACGGTGGCAAGCTACAAATTTGGACGAAGCCAAACCGGCTCTCTAGTATTAATATAACCGAGAAATGCAAGTTACTTATTCTAGGACATTATTTCTACGAAAAAAGACCCAACTAATGTAGGGAATAGTTTGAAAATTAAAAGAATAAAGCTGGCAGGCATTGATGTCGGTATCCACGACACTGATTTAACAAAAAAGAAACAAAAAACGGATGGCACCTTTAATTATCGCGTGTGCAGTTTAATTTTACACAAAAGACAAAGAAGTTCCGGGAAAGTGTATTAAATTACGTTGAATATTTCAACTGGACACTTCCGTATTTTGCGTTGAATTAAAATTATGCAATTATGTTTTTCTGGTGCAGTTAAATTAGAACAGGTTATTTATCCTAATGGGATTGTAGAGAAGATTGTGTTTTAAATTTGTTATGCTGCCATTTTGTGCTGAAAAGAATTAAATAGACTACTGTCGTCACAGTAGCATGAAAAGTAGAGGAATCGTGTTCGAATTCCGACAGTGACATTGTTTTTTAATTTGAATTTTATAATTTAATTGTACTAAAAATAAACTTTAAAATATATTAATTGCAATCAAATGGCAGTCAATGAAACAATGACATGAAACAACAATAATTCATAAAATTAAATATAACTAAGTCGATTAATTTTAAAAATAACTATGCTATGAAATATACATTTTCAAAGTTAATAGGGAAAAAAAACTAGAACTTTTCCCTGTACAAACTTATTTAAAATAAAATGCAAAGATCCCGATTTAGTGAGTTTTATACATTCGCAATAAGTAAATGGCAACCTCGCTTGGTCTTCTCCGCTTGTGTTCTCTTGAGGGTAATGATAAAAGTTTGTAGGTGGGAGTGTTTCTCTCTTGCACTGTCCAATAGTACACTAAGTGAAAGCAAGAACGATATATGTATAAGTGAGAAAGAAAATGAAGCGTTGCCAATACCTGTGTCCACGCTGAAATGTATAATCTCTGAATAAATCTAACACATGTACATTATTGTAGACACCATATATAAAATTAGGAGTTTTCCCCGCACCGCATACCCCTCACAAGTGTCTACCCAACGTTCTTAAGAAGTATCATTCCAAAAAGACATTCGGTATGTTATACTTGCCGCAGTTATACAGATTTAATAAGAAAAATATGTAATTGCAAAAATAAGTTTTATTCAGATAATTATTATAATAACGTTTTAATTCACAAAAACAAAAATCAATTCAAGTATAGAACTTACAATTCAAATCATTTTATACTATTATAAAATTACATAATGTTAGCTTGGATTATGAAACTACAGTAATTGTAGTACTGACGACTAATACATTTTATTTAACACTCCTCCTCAATTATTGTCGTTTAACAATCCAATGCTATGTCTAAATTTTACAAAATACCCTTTTCCCAAACTTTTTGTCATGATGTCGGCATTTTGTTCAGTTGTGTTTATATATGTTATTTTAACAAAACCCTTTTCAATTATGTCCTTCAGAAAATTTTGTTTAATCAGAACATGCTTTAGTCTTGATTGTTGCTTATTAAGATTTGTAGCGATTTGAATGCATGCCTGATTATCTTCAAATATTTCAGTTGGTTTAATATCTTCAAGTCCAATATCACTTAGTAATTTTTGTAACCATAAACATTCTGTAACTGCTGTTGTCAACGCCATATATTCTGCTTCTGCAGATGACAATGCTACATTACATTGTTTCTTGGTACTCCAGGATACTGTCGAATTAAATACCTTGAATAAAAGTCCACTTGTTGACTTTCTATCATTTACGTCACCTCCCCAATCTGCATCACAGAATCCAATCAATGTTGAAGCATTTTGATCACTTGCATCGTAAACTAGCCTTAAATCTTTTGTTAATTTTAAATATCTCAAAATTCTTTTTGCCTGGTTCCAATGCTCTTCATTTGCATTTTGCTGAAATCGACTAAAATAATTTGCTGAGAAATTTATATCAGGTCGTGTGCACATTGCTAGATACATGAAACATCCAATTAGTTCTCTATATGGTTTTTGTGTGTAATTGGTTTCTGCCTTTTCTAAACGTAAATTCTTTTCTATCGGTGTTGATATTCCTTTACAATCAATCATGTTAAATTTCTTCAGTAATTTATTAATGTACTCCTCCTGACTTAAATAAATAATCTGTTTTTCCTTTTGTCTTTCTATCTTTATTCCCAGGAAAAGTTTAACTTCTTCCAAATCTTTCATTTCAAATTCCTTATTTAGCTTGTCTTTTATTTGTTTTATTTCATCTTTATTATCACCAATTATTAATAAATCGTCAACGTAAATTAGTATAAAGATTTTTGTGTTTTGTATCAGTCTCTTATATAAGCATGGGTCACTTTCCATTCGCTCAAAATTCATTTTTAACATTAAGTTGTTAAAAACTTCATTCCAACCTTTTGAAGCTTGTTTTAGACCATATAAATTTTTATTTAATTTGCAGACTCTGTTATCCTTTTCAAATCCTTCCGGTTGCTTCATATAAATTGTTTCCTTCAGTTCCCCATTTAAGAAGGCGGTTTTCACGTCCATATGGTGAATAAAATATTTAAATTTATTTGCAATTGATAAAAGTGTGCGAATTGTTGTCATTTTTGCGACAGGAGCGTAAGTTTCATTATAATCAAAGCCTTGTCTTTGACTGTACCCTTTCGCCACTAGACGCGCTTTATATCTTTCAGAATTTTCGTTTTCATTTCTTTTAATACTAAATATCCATTTACAATCAATAGCTTTTCTTCCAACGGGTAATTCTGTTAATGTCCAGGTTTCATTTTTAATTAATGCGTTTAATTCTTCATTTATTGCAGTTTCCCATTTTTCTTGATCATGTCTTCCTTTAATTTCACTTATATTTCTCGGTAAATCTTCTACAAATAATTCAGCGCTCAAAGCTAATGCATTATACGTTGTCATATCATAATCTTGATGCCAAATAGGCGGCTTCCTTATTCGTTTTTCTTTCTTAGTTTCTTCTCTATTTTCTTCAATTTTGAAAGTATCGTTTTCTTTTCTATTTTTCAATTCATTTTCGTCTTGTTCTTCTCTTATATCTCTTCTGATTTCAGAACTTGTTTTATAATTTTCATAGTGTGAGGTCTCATCAAATATTACATTTCTGGCTGTTATAATATTTCTTCGTTGAGGATCCCACAGTCGATATCCGTTTGGACAATATCCCACCATAATTAATTTATTACATTTAGCATCAAATTTGTCTCGTCTTTGTTCTTGCACATACGAATACGCTATACATCCAAAAATTTTAAGTTTTCTTATATCCGGTTTCTGTTTATACCATAATTCTGACGGTGTGCTTGAACTATTATTTTGTTGTAGAGCTTGAGTTGGACTACGATTTATGATATAGGCCGCTGTACGAATAGCTTCTCCCCATAAAAATTTAGGTACTCGTCCTTCTATTACCATTGCTCTTGACTTTTCCAGCAGTGTTCTGTTGAATCTTTCAGCAACTCCATTTTGCTGAGGATTGTACGGTATTGTAAATTCTATTTTTATTCCATTTATTTTACAGAATTCTGAAAATGCATTTGAGTTATATTCGCCTCCATTATCAGCACGTAGTCTTGAAATTTTTGTTTCAAAGTGTGTTTCCACTGCAGCTTTATATTCTTGAAAAAATTTGAATACTTCACTTTTATTTTCCAACAAATAAACAATTATAAAATGCGTATAATCGTCTATAAACGTTACGAAATATTTCTTTTTATCCCATGTTGTAGGGCTGATTGGTCCACAAACATCGGTATGGATTAATTCTAGAGGTCTACGTGATCTTCTTTTATTATTTGTATAATACGGTAGTCTTGACATTTTAGATTTAACGCATACTTCACAGAAATTCATATCTTTTCTACACGAATCCGGTACACCATCCGCAAGATTTTCATTAAAAAGGTTAATTATTGAATTATTATTCAAATGTCCAAATCGTTTGTGCCAAATTTCCAGACTTTTGTTGGTTGCCGCAATGTTACATGTTTGCGTCTCCATTTTAAAATCTATTTCATATAATTTGTCCCTTCTTTGTCCTCTCGCATGTAGTACATTTCCTTTTTTTATGTTAACAGTCTGATTCTCAAATACTATTCCGAAACCCAACTCTTCAAGTCTTTTTACTGATAATAAATTGCATTTTAAATTTGGTATATATAACACATTTCCAATTATTATTCTTCTTCCATTAACATTTGAAATAACTGTTATATCGCCTCTTTCATTCGCAGTTAGAATTTCACCATGTTTCGCTACAGCAATTTCAATCGGTTTTTCTAGTTCCACTAGCTTGCTAAAATATTTCGGATTGTTCACCATGTGATCAGAAGCACCTGAATCTACATACCATCTAATCTTGTCGTTAACTTCATTGTTTTCGTTTGAATTCGCAACAAAACAGATATCTTGATCACTTCTTCCGCAAGCATTAGCTGATTCCTGAGAATATCTAGAATTTTTATTGTCAAATCTTCTTCGAAAACGACAGTCAGCTCGCTTGTGGCCAAATTTTCCACAATTATAACATTTGTATTTGAATTTTGTTTTGGTATTAAACGCAGTTGAGTCGTTTTGATTTTTCATTTCATCTTTGTTTTCTCGCTTTTTGTACTCATCTAATAATCTCGATTTTACAAAATCTAATGTAAGTCTGGATTGATCCGTTGTTTCCAGTGCTGTAACGACTGCGTCATATGATTTTGGCAAACTTAAAAGTAAGTGACATACTATATCAGTCTGTTCTAGTTCCGCGCCCGATGATTTTAATTCCCGAATTAATTTTGTGAAATTCAATAGGTAAATGCTCATATCCTCCGTTTCGTTATATTTCATTGTTAATAACTGTTTCCTTATGAACAACTGATTTGCAATACTCTTCCTTTCATATATTTCTTTTAGTGTTCCATATATGTCTTTTGCAGTAGTTTTTTCTTTTATGTGTTCCAGCTGATTATCCGCTATGTGATTTATTAAAACTGTTTTACATTTCTTTTCTCCTTTGCTAATAGACTCAATTAATCTTTGTTTTACTGTTCGATCCTCTTCATTTATTTCCGTTATTAGTTCCTCTGAATACTTTTCCACATGTCGTTTCAAATTTTGTTGTTCCAGGATGGCTTCCATTCGAAACCTCCAATTTCCATAATTCGTTCCATCAAACAAAGCAATTCGGTATTTTTCTTCTTCTGCATCCATTCCTGGGCCCATAACCTGTTATACTTGCCGCAGTTATACAGATTTAATAAGAAAAATATGTAATTGCAAAAATAAGTTTTATTCAGATAATTATTATAATAACGTTTTAATTCACAAAAACAAAAATCAATTCAAGTATAGAACTTACAATTCAAATCATTTTATACTATTATAAAATTACATAATGTTAGCTTGGATTATGAAACTACAGTAATTGTAGTACTGACGACTAATACATTTTATTTAACACGGTATTCGGAGTTTGACACATTCAGGACATCCTTTCTATGCGTTAGTTATACTATGTCTACTATGTATTATGTAACACATTATCTAATAACACGGGATACAAAGCATCGCTTTTAGGGAAGACAATATTAGTTCCTGTAACCAACATTCTATCGTCGAGTTTTGTAACCCGATGCTACGTACATCTACCGGTAAAGTTATTCATCAACTTATTAACTCGTTAACAAGCATACTATAACATGACGTTAATTTATTTTTCGACTTTTAGATTACTTATAACGAAAATTTCAGTTGATTAAAAAATATCCCGCTTTAGAATTTTTCACAGTCATGTTTAATTTCTGTACATATGAAATGTACAATGTTGAAATGGAACATTAATTGTCCAACAAACTATCAATCATTTTTGAATAGGTATCTGAGACAACGTTCTTCTTTCATAATGGCTGAAGGGTAGTGGGACCTAACCAAGTCTTGAATTTTTAACTATGCGAAAAAAGTCCTTGAGACATTTTGAAATTTTAACACCTTCAAATTTAATATTTAATAAGTAAAAAAAAAATAAATAATAAATTATCGACCAATTTTTCAGACAAATATACTATTAAGAATTCTAATCAGACGTTAATTTAAAAAATAAATAAACCAGATCATTTAGTTGGGCGGTTTCAAAACTTGGGTAAATATACACTTTCGCGGTCACCTGGTTTTTTGGCTCTAGAAAATCGAAAAATCATCCGATTTCGATAAATTTTTTTTTAAAATCTTCGTTTTTATGGCGGATTTATGGAAAAAAATACGAAAATTGAAAAAATCAATATTTCTCAGTTTCATGACTTTAAATGCAAAAAAAAATTGACTTTCTACATATAATCCTTTATAACTGTTTCTGACGTCGTGGAATCAAGTTCGTATATTTTTTTTCGCAATCTATATAAAAAAATGAATATTTTGAAAAAAAAAATTTCAAAAAAGTTAATAAAAGGGGTATGCGAATTGTAATTCCGGGGTGAACGATAAAGGGGTATGCGAATTGTCTCGCAGTGAAACGGGAAGGGGCAAATGTGGAGTTTTTAAAAAAACAATTCCGGGGTGAACGAGAAAGGGGTATGCGAATTGTAATTCCGGGGTGAACGATAAAGGGGTATGCGAATTGTCTCGCAGTGAAACGGGGAGGGGCAAATGTGGAGTTTTTAAAAAAACAATTCCGGGGTGAACGATAAAGGGGTATGCGAATTGTAATTCCGGGGTGAACGATAAAGGGGTATGCGAATTGTAATTCCGGGGTGAACGATAAAGGGGTATGCGAATTGTCTCGCAGTGAAACGGGAAGGGGCAAATGTGGAGTTTTTAAAAAAACAATTCCGGGGTGAACGATAAACGGGTATGCGAATTGTAATTCCGGGGTGAACAATTTTTTTCCATAAATCCGCCATAAAAACGAAGATTTTAAAAAAAAATTATCGAAATCGGATGATTTTTCGATTTTCTAGAGCCAAAAAACCAGGTGACCGCGAAAGTGTATATTTACCAAAACTTGAAGTATACGGCCTAGCGGTAAGACGTTACGGGTAGGTTAAAGTGTGAGAGCGTATATAGGCTGAGTTGAAGCGTTCTGCAGGGCCATTGCACCGCCGCTTGTATACGATATACACTTCAATAAAACAATTTACGAAAATATTTTCATTGTTACTTAACTTCAAGCATCAAACCAATATTATTTCTTAATAGGATTATTCACAATTGATAATCTCTCACGGCGAGGTAGTTAATTTCTCTATAAAAACTGTTAATTAAAAAACAATATTACGTTCACATACAATTTATACCCTGAAGCCAATGTCAACAAAACAAGCTATCTAAAACAAGTAATACAGTTTTTATAGTCAAAGTCGTATTTTTGCTGTTTTTTATTTACACCGTTTTCAGTGGAATTTTGTACTGTTTATCACAAAATAATTGTCTGAGATTCAATAATGAAGGTAGATTAGCATTGTGGAAAGGGATAATTGTAGATTAGAGTTCAGCAGCGTCTATAAAAGGGATAATATATAAACATTTATTATTATAAACTAACATTTAAATATAAGGGTTTTAGTATACCATGCGTTCAGCAAAAGTGGTAACAGTGAATAATTCGTGTATTCTATACTAGATCAAAAAAAATTTAATTAGTTTTTGGCTCAACTCCACATTTACTATCAGAAACTGCTGAGGTATCTATTATTATTTGTACTTCAATCTCAACCGGAAGTGTACATGCAGTTTTTATTATTTAAAATGACAACATATTTTTTTTACATTTTCAAATACTCCTATATTTTTCTCTATAAATTCATATAAAATTTTTGTAAGGTTATCTACATAAGAAAATATTCGAGAAAAATGTCATCAATTTATTAATTAAATATACAGTAAAAATTATTTTTCCTAGCACTTCACACCTGTGTAAATTATTAATAATTAATAATTATTTCTGTGTATTTAATAAGTAATTGCAGGAAAATGTTTTTCTCAAATATTTTCTTACGTAATCTTATGAAAATTTTAGATGAATTTATAGAGAAAAACATTGAGATTTCGAAAATGAAAAAAAAAACATCTTCCGGTTGATTTTGAAGTACCTACAAAAAATATACCTCATCAGTTTCTTATAATAAATCTCGAGTTGAACAAAAAACATTTTTTTTTTGTATTTACACGAATTATTATTATTTCACAGTTTAGACAGAGATTGTAAATTATAGACGCTCAACAGCTGAGGTCATCAGCGTCTAGATATTTTACAGTTACCACTTAACGTACTGTATATATAGTACATAAATATATTATCTTTATTGTCTTATCGATTTAAATATTATTTAAATTATCCATAAATATTTTACCTTTAAAAAGTTGCTACTTCCATTTTTTTTTGCTGGACGAAATACACAGTGAAACGATTAAAACACAGAAAAATAAGTTCTCGAAACAAAACACTGCACAACACTTTACACTTGAAATACTTAATGAAATATTTTAGCATGTAAAGCATTGAATTAAAAAGAGCAATCAAATCACTTGATTTTTATGTAATAACCATGAAATGAAGTAAGACCGACGCGATGCGACGAGTGGAGGGGTGATGACCACATGATTTTAGTAGGTATATTATGCAATCGTTTGTCTTTCAAATGTAATTATTGTAAAGAATTTGTCGGCATTGAATTAAAAAAAATTAGTGTGACCTGTGCGAATTATTCGCACTAAATAAGTATAATAATTATCACTTTACAAAATTATTTGTAAATATGATTGCAGGTAGGTATTCAATTCGTTTCTAATTTTGCACACTGCTTATAACGTTCTTCTTTTTGTTGTATTACAATATGAAGCTCAGATGACAGATCGAAGAAATATTTTACTAAAATTGTCATATAGAGGCGCAAGTAGCAAAAGCGTTGAGCTAAGCCAGATGGCATCATGCAGCATTGCTGTGACGTTGTTCAGCGTTGCTCGTTGTTTCAAAATTAAAGCCGTCAGATGGCAGTATGCAGTATTGTGTCTGTTGTATTACAATATGAAGGTCAGATGACAGATCGAAGTATTGACGTTGTTTCAAAATTAAAGCCGTCAGATGGCAGACGTTGTTCAGCGTTGCTGTATTTTAATTAATTTACAAAAACAAAAGCAATAATAAATTTTTTAGTTGTCGATGTCAGTAGAGCAAGCAATTATCTGTAAAATGATATATAATTTATGTGGAGAAATTGTGAGGTTTTTTCTAAAAAGGGAGGCAAACATCTTTAACTTAGCGTATTAATATATATGATAGATTTCCGATAGTAAATTTCGAGTTGAACAAAAAACTATTTTCTTCATCGAAGGTGCGTACTTTCGGCATCAATGTTAAGGCTAACATTTACGCATTGGTGAGATTACACGCACCAATGCCGGAAGTTCATACGTTCGGGCGGTAGTAAAACAAAAACAACCAACCAACTGTTGTTTAGATGTCGTTTCCATAGCAACTCTATTAAATTTTAGCTAATAGTCGCAAACAACTGGCATTTGTATAACCTCAAAGCTTCTTGTTTGGAATTTATCTGTGTTTTTATTATGTAATTAAATAATGTATTTAATAAACGTACTTACGACCGAGGTATGAAGAAAAAAGTATACACTACACTGGCCGAAAGTGTGATATCCTTTCCCTCAGGTATCACATTACATTTTTTTGTATTTAATTAAGATACACGAATGTATTCACTGTCATTACTTTCAGGTAAACACACTGTAATATAATTATTTGTATAGTGTATTCTGTATGGTCAATGTAAAAATTTACAGTCCTGTTAATTTTGTGTCTCTTTCTAACAAACTAAACATTACATAAGTTAAAGTAAGACAGAAATTTATCAGCGCTGTTAATTTTAACACTGACCATACAGAATAGCGACATCAGTGTCTATTAGTCAGTGACAATATTATACAAGGTATAACAATATCGTATATAATTGAAGTAATTCCTAAGATCTACGTTAGGCGTGGATACACGAAGGAATTTTCATTATGGCTCCAAGAAAATTTACTTCACCGCAACTATGCCTATATGGGAAACTTTATTCGGCTTTTACACTACCGTTGAAAAGAAATGACATTGTCGAAATTATTTTAAAGTGTATTCCAAAATACGGACTAACCCACAGAAAGAAGTTTTCTAATTTAGGTGTCAACCCCGCAAGAGAACTAAACTACAAATAGATGTCCCGTTACAAGCTTTGATGAAAGGTTTGGCCTACTGAACCAATTTGAAAAATTTTACAATCCACATCCTCTCAAATAACAAAGGCAATGTATTTTTTTTTATTGAAAGCTCGCAGCTACTAAAACATGCGTCGATATATATTTGTGTTTAGGTAGGCATAGTTTGTAAGGCAATATACAGGGTGACCGGTAATTGCTCGTATTCCTCTCGGGGGAAGAAACTATGATTAATTTGGGATGATTTAACCTTATCAATTGGAGGTCAGAAATGCGTCATTTTTTATGATAATGACACTTCTGTGAAATTTTTTGATGTGAAAACTTCTTTAGCGGCATTGTACACTTTTTTTGTAATGGGTAAAAAATGTTAAACTCGCGTCAGGTAAAGTGAGAACTGGGTGAGTGAGAAAACTCTCTAATTTATACAACGCTAGACATCTAGCATTGAAATATCGTACATAAAAATGCAATCTATGATACAAATCATTTTATTTACAAGTGTTGCCAATAAATAAACAATGCTTCTAAATGCAAAAAATTAAGACGTTAATATTGAAGTTTTCACTTCTGCCGGCACTCCCGGAGTGCAACCCGTCTTTTTTTTTATTTATTGTAAGTTTTAACACAGAACATAAAATCTAACAGTAAATTTCGTGGTTTTTAGCTTTAGGAAGGTTGGCTAATAATTAATAAGCTATCAGATCATGGAAAATTTCAGGCCAAAATATGAGAATATATTTTTTTAAATTTTTAACTCCCAAACTTCGGAATTTTGTAAAAATAAAACCGAAGTAGATTTTCTCGAAAATGACGCATTTCCGACTCCCGAAGTGATAGAGGTTAAATCAATCCAAATTAGTCATAGCTTCTTCTCCCGAGATGAACACGAGCAATTACCGGTCACTCTGTATTATTACGCTACGACAAAACGGGGATGAACAGTGAGTGAAAATGAAAAGCAAGTCGGGGATCTCTGAGCTAAATTGATGTACTTTGGCTAAGCTATAAAAGACAGTAAACTTTTGCTGGCAAATCAAAATTTACTTGTTTTTGGAGGTATACCCCATCTGGTGCGTTATGGATCTATACTTATATCAATGTCGTTCCAGTCATTTTATTTCAATAAATTATTTACACGCAACATAAAAATCAGGTTTTATTCACGGCAAAGAAGGTATAACTTCCAACGGATGTACTAAAAGTAGAATCACCCATTTTTTTTTAATTTATAGAAGCAGGTTGATCACATGACTAAGTGCATGAAAAGCTAGCAAAAAAGAGAAAAAATCCGTATAGCCTAGCAATATTATTCACATAGACTGAGTACAGAGAGAGATAGAGTGGAATTATCAACCTGTCCCTTGTATTAATGCCACTCGAGCAAATACAATATGACTTGATGTTGTTGACTATATAAATAGACTGGGACACCACCGCTTCGGTTCTGTCAGCGATTGTCAATCTAAATTCCACCGTAATTTATTAAAATTTTAAGTTTAAACATTATTGAGGTTCTTATATGGTTTACTCCTGAATCGGTTTCATCTGTGTTAATATGTGCACATCGTGATAAAACATGTACTGTGCACTTCCCTTCATTAAAATGCGGCTCATGAACACTCTAAATGAGTGGTCCTTTGTTTTAATGAGGAGAAGTTTCATCAACATAGATGAAATCGATTCAGAAGAAAACCATATAAGAACCTCAATAATGTTTAAACGTAAAAATTTTATGAATTACGGTCGAATTTAGACCACTAGTATATCTATTTTTTCTAAATTGACACCGAATTCAAAATTTTATAATTTTTCTTTTTTAAGCGGCTTTTTTGAATGAGGTTCTATTTTCAGTATTCCGTGTAAACGAAAAACTTATTTAATAAAAAGATTTATTTTTTAGTGTCTTTGCAAGGACGTAGTCTGGTGTTCGGGTTTCGGAAAATCGAATTTTTTTTTTTACATTTTTTAGTAAGTATAATATATTGAGAAAATACTGTAAAAATTTTAGACTGAAATATTAAATATTTACAAAGCTATAGCATATAGTCGAGAACAGCAACGGTCTTACGGTAAAACTCTTACCTGCTCTTACCTCTAAATTTTTATCACGTTACCCTTATACTCTCGCAGAGTAGAGCAAAAAGATTAGCAGAAAATGATGCCTTTGAAGAAACGGAAGGTTTACTATACACACCAGGCATAGCTGATTAGTGTAACTATTCATTTTTATTTTTTTGTAAGAAATATGGAATCAAAACTTTAAACTACGTTTTTGTAAGCGGCTCGGCTGATTGAAACAATTGTATACAACCGATTGCTTTCAATTTTACACAGGGTATTCTACACAACAATAGCTCCGTCCGGTACTAGAATTACTTAATTATAAATATTATTTCTATTTTTTTAACCGATTTTCAACGAAAAAATCACGATTTTCTCGTTGTTTTTTTTCTAAAACCCGCCATTTTGTTATTTATCAATAAAAATGTTTATTTCTAGTACGGGATAGAGCCACAAGCCTACGAAACAATAACCAATTTAATTTTTATAATTCAGATGACTCCAAGTGACGTTATCATCCGTGCTACCCACCTACCTCCATTTAAAATTGTCTACTTTAGTTTAAAAAAACAATTATAAAATGGCGTAAAATTAAGCAAAAAAAAAAATTGTTTTTCTTAGTTTACGATGTCAGTAAAAACATGTAACAAAACTGAAATGATTGTACATTATTTTGTTATTAAAAAAAAATTCTGAAAAAAGGGTTGAAAACTACGTCCTTAAGTGAAATTTTTATGGGACCATCCTGAAGGCATGTCCTAATAAGAATAATGAAAGCTTGGGTGATACATTATAACTACTTACGTGGTAGAAATAATTAATAAATATAGTACCTGAGGACAATAAAAAATTTTGAAAAGAACTGGTATTTCAAACACTCTATTTTAATGAATCAATTTCATAATTCCAGTTCTTCTCGAAGCACTTTCGAAAATAATATCAAGCGTGAAATTTCACTTGCTATAAAAATAAAATAATTATTTGATACGATTGCAAAATTTTTTAATTAGGTATAATTGGTTTATATCATTAATTGCTTTAGAAAAAATTTTAAAAATGCAATTTCCTTTTTATATTTTTTTTTTGCTTATCATTGCGCTTATTTCAATATGTATACGTGTAGTACTTAATATTTGAATGCCGCGAATTGTTCTTTTGAAAATAACTTAATGAATGTATTTTTTCAATCATTTGGTACAGCGCTGTGTGACACTATTTTAGCGTTTGTTAAATGGAAATCTTTTTTGAGCAAAAACTACTTGTTTAAAAATAATTGCTACCCAATGTGCTTAAAAAGAAGTATAAGTTTTCTACGTGATAACGTCTTATAAATTGATGAATCATCAATATTATAAATTGATAAAACACCGGCTGCATGTACGAAAAAGTGTAACGTTCGTAACGCGTAACGTTCCGCCTGACCCTGTGCGTGCTTTTTGCTAATTTCTCGCTCAATTTAAATCAGATCGGTTTGAAACCAGTCTTAAACGAAAGAGGAGAACATTTTACATAGATTTCGTATAACAGAATTTGCCTAAACAGTTTTTTTATACAAATTTATATAGAAAAATATTTTATACAAATTTATATAGAAAAATAGTTGTATAAATGCAATGTTGTCTAATGCATGGCGCGACGCGGTCGGTCGTCTTTGTTTGCCGTACATGGAAATTAGAAAATAACGTATGTCTTGTCTTAACATGAAAACGGCTGCATTTCTAATGTTTAATTCAATTTTTTGACATTAGTATTTTGTGATTTGCAAAGCCTTCTAAGTTAACTATTGGAATAACTAATTATTATTAGAACATAATACTTTGTAAGTTGCAAACGTCACTTTTGACATTTCTTATCATTCCGACACCAAGGATAAGCGGATTGAAACCAAATTTTGGGAGGTTTAGGTTATGTATTACGGAATACGTTATCACGTAAAACTATCGTCCGTAAACCGACTTTACAGACAACCAATTTTTTTACGTATTAATACATATAGGGTGTCCCACGACATGACTGCCATAGCCTAGGACTGTGTTGCTGGGGTGATTTCTATAGTCAAAAATGTCTACTAAACATATACTCGGAACGCTATCCTAACTGAGCTAGAAGCATTTGAAATTTTAGATAAGTAGTAGTAGGAATTCTCTACTAATTTAAAAACCATTTAAAAAGAAATCGCTTTATTGAATTAGTCGCTCAAAATGTCCACCCAGTTGCTGTATACATAGTCTAGCTCTTCTTAGAATTGAAGTGGTAGCTCTGCGAAGAGTTTCAGGATCAGCACGAATAAATACTAATGATGATTCACAGCCACCTGGTCTTTTTAATAATAACAAAACCAACAGCCGAACATAACACCTGCATTAGTGGGCTTACTTATTTAAAATTTCAAATGCTTTTAGCTCAGTTAGGATAGCGTTTCGGGTATATGTTCATTACATATTTTTTACTTGAAATCACCCCAGCAAAACAGTCCCAGGCTATGGCAGTCATGTCGTGGGACACCCTGTATATAATTATGCAAATAATAACATTAAACAAGTGCCCAGGTATTTCTTCTTCGAGAAAATAGTTTACATTTTTGTATTTCGCTGAAGAATAAAGATGAAAATATCAGAACGTCTGTCAACGTTGTTAAGATATTCTGTGCTTTATTATTATAAATCAAAATGAGGTCGAATCAGTTCTTAATGTTGTCGTTGACGTGTAAAAGGCACATATTAAATCCGTACAGATTTCGTTTCCGAATTGATACGTTATTTTATAGGTAAATTACATTTCCAATCTCGTATACCCAACCTAACCTGTACATAACACGGACACAGACCTAACCTAAACCTACTTACATGGACGCGAGCCTAGCCTAACCTTACACGTCAACCATAGCGTGCGGTATCGGTGACATAATAAAAATTCCAGTCATCGCGTCGTTCCAGAAAGTAGAAGGCTTTGTGATATTGCACGACCACAATCTGCATAGCTTCTATAATCTGTTTTTTGTAATACCTGTCTCACGTCATCAAAGACACAACGGACATTGGACCTATCATATAATATATTAATACGCTAAGGTTTAAGATGTTTGCCTCCCTTTTTAGAAAAAAACACACAATTTCTCCACATAAATTTTACATCATTTTACAGATAATTGCTTGCTCTACTGACATCGACAACTAAAAAATTTATTATTGCTATTGTTTTTGTAAAGTAATTAAACTCTGAACAACGTTTGCCATCTGACGGCGTAACGTTAACACTTCGAGCACAAAACCCATCTACAAAAGTAGCTTCAAAACAAGCATGGTGTGAAGCCATGACGAAAGCCAGCACCGCAGCACGCTTTAAGGACGTAGTCCTATGTTCAGGCTCGTTTTCAACCGTTATTTCAGAATTTTTTTTTAATATCAAAATAATGTACGACTTTTTCAATTTTATTACATGTATTTACTGACATCGTAAACTAAGACAAAACATTTTTTTGTTTGCTTAATTTTACGCCATTTTATAATTGTTTTTTTAACCTAAAGTAGACAACTTTAAATGGAGGTAGGTGGGTAGCGCGGGTGATAACGTCACTTGGAGTCATCTGAATTACAAAAATTTAATTGGTTATTGTTTCGTAGGCTTGTGGCTCTATCCCGTACTAGAAATAAACATTTTTATTGATAAATAACAAAATGGCGGGTTTTAGAAAAAAACAACGAGAAAATCGTGATTTTTTCGTTGAAAATCAGTTAAAAAAAATAGAAATAATTTTTATAATTAAGTAATTCTAGTACCGAACGGAGCTATTGTTGTGTAGAATACCCTGTGTAAAATTGAAAGCAATCGGTTGTATACAATTGTTTCAATCACCCGCGCCGCTTAGAAAAACGTAGTTTTGAGAAAAACGCGTTTAAAGTTTTAATTTCAGATTTCTTACAAAAAAAATAAAAATGAATATTTATATATTTATTTATATCAGCTATGCCTGGTGTATATTAAACCTTCCGTTTCTTCAAAGGCATCGTTTTCTGTTAATTTGTTTGCTCTACTCTGCGAGAGTATAAAGGTAACGTGATAACAATTGAGAGGTAAGAGCAGGTAAGAGTCTTACCGTAAGACCGTTGCTGCTCTCGACTATATGCTATAGCTTTGTAAATATTTAATATTTCGGTCTAAAATTTTTACAGTATTTTCTCAATATATCATACTTACTAAAAATGTAAAAAAAAATTCGTTTTTTCAAAACCCGAACACCAAACTACGTCCTTAAATATGGCAGATAAATCTGACGGCAAAACCTGCCCCGTGTCCTGCGGCATCTGTATGCTGGGACAGGGGAGTGTACGCTTGTCGAAAGAATGTGCATAGCCTTTGGTTTTGCAGAATTCTCGTTTTAATGCGAACCGACTTGACTTCCTTTTCTCTAAGACGTTCTTTTTTCCATTGAGACAGATGCAACTTTTGCAAAAAAATATATGCCGATACTTTTTCAGATAAAACAGTGTCTAAAGCTATTGGAGGTCGTAGGGTAGAGTCGTCAATGTTAGACGAAGCTAGCGAAATCGTAAATTCGTTTCAAGTCAGAGACGAGAACGATGACGAAAATTATGGTATTGGAGGAAGCACCGTAATAACGACCGGTTACATTGTTATCTATATATGAAATAGGGATGAGCAAAGTATAGTAATTGTCTGTATATTGACGACTCGTGTCGTTTAGTGGTGTGACTTTTTAAACAAGTCTAAATGAATATTGAAGAGATTGTTTTGAGGAAAGATAAAATTTTTGCTTTGGTACTTCAAGGCTGGTCAAAAAGATGTCACGACTTATGTGGGGTTTGAGCGTGTTTTTTTACTCTGAATAAAGATGTTACCCCTTATATGTTTGAATAATAGTATTAATAATGCCAATACACTCCCTACATTTTTTCCCGTTGGTTCTCAATGCAGAAATGCAGCTTTTTCAACATAGAATCAATAACTCGTCCACGCATTTCATGAATTCGACGGATGGTTCGAAAAATTATAAAAAAAGTTTAACTAAAATTAAAATATATATTGTAACACCACGTCTTAAAAAGCCACGCCGCCACTGGTGTACCCTGGTGGTCATGTAGAAAAAACAGAAGCAAGATGGCAGCGGAGCGTATGAACTAGGAAGTAGTGTTTAAATATGTTGAATTAAAATATAATACTCATGTTACGAACTTACGTTAATAAATATGTTGAATAAAATAATAATAATTGTTACAATATATATCTATACAGGTAACCGGTAATTGCTCGTATTCCTCCCGGAGAAGAAACTATGACAAATTGGGAATAATTTACCCTTTATCACTTGGGGGTCGGAAATGCGCCATTTTCGAGAAAATCTACTTCGGTTTTTTATACAAAAATTCGAATTTTGGGAGTTCAAAATTAAAAAAAAATATTCTCACTTTTCGGCCTGAATTTTTCCATGATCTGATAGCTTACTAATTGGCCAACCTTCATAAAGCTAAAAACCACGAAATTTACTGTTAGATTTTATGTTGTGTGTTAAAACTTACAATAAATAAAAAAGATAAAATAAAAATTCTTCACAGAAGTGTATTTATCATAAAAAAAATGACGCATTTCCGACCCCCAAGTATAGAGGTTAAATCATTCTTAAATAGTCATACTTTCTTCTCCCGAGAGGAATACGAGCAATTACCGGGTCACTATATACCATGATGATAATTGACAAGTGGGATTCGACAATCCCTATACTCAATAGAAAAATCAGATGGACTTATTTGATCACATCTCTTAATAATTTAACCCCAAATAAGTCAGTTTACCTTCCAAATAGAAATATTTTTAGTAAATTATAAAATTGAAAAATTGAGTACGTTAAAATAAAACTTAGAGACGGATATCAAACGTCAAAAGTTGATACCAATATTTAATATATTTTATATACAGTATGTAAACGCGTAAGGTGCACATAGGGAAATTAACATTGGGAAAAAATACTTGGATCAGAGTTAGCCATGACTGCATTAATTGTTATTTCTATTGAATTATCGGTAATCTTGAGGATTTCTATTTTATTTTGGTTTATTTTTATTTTACTTGGATTTTTTAATAATAAAAAGCTATCATAAATCATTATTTTAATTTTTTTATACAAAACTAAAACAAAAAAAACAACTCCATCTTTTTGAAACATTTCATTCAAAAATTGTCTGACTGGTATGACGTATGCGCGTTGGTAAATCACTGACCCAATGTCTTTAGGTTCAACACGAATAGGCGGAGATATTTGATCTCGCACCATATTTAAGTATTTTTGGGAATTTAATGTCCCATTAATAAAAAAAGTCCGATTAGGTTGTAATCATTTGAATATTTTCTTCGGTAGTATACACATTCATTTTGCAAAAGAATATTATCTGTCAAATTGAAAAACAAGATTTCAAGGCTCACTCTAATCCAGTCATTTTTTCCCAATGTTAATTTCCCTATGTGCACCTTACGTGTTTACATACTGTATATTATTCTGATAAAAGAAAATTGAAATATAGTATCGAAATGCAATATATATTAAAACATATAATCTAAAAAGTTGTTTTTTTTGCTGAAAGACTAATTCAATTTGAGACATCGAAAAAAAAATGAAATTGATATTTAGTTAAAAGAAATCTTGAGTAGTGACCAAACTTGTAAAATTAAAGAAAATGTTGTATTAGTGACAGATGTTGGTGTCATCAATATAATATGGAAGAACTTAAGAAAACTCGAGTTTTCCTTTTCGTTTGAAAACAAATATCAACGTAAAAATAACGACCGTCTCATACTTTAGATTACATTCGGATCAGGGTTAGGAAAAAATCTGTTTTAGACATTTTAGATTTTTTAAATAACAATCGTATTCTTTCAATCTCTGGCCGTACTCTACTAAAAGTTACAGATAATATGATGAACATCATATAATCGATAGCGGACTATTTCAACTTTTTTTTATCATTTTTGCTGTTGTCAATATCTCGAATACGGCTTACTGATGGAATTTGTACAGATTGTGAAGAAGAGTCAATAATTTACAATTATCAATGTCTGCCTTGCGTTTTTTCTTAATACCTCATATTGATATAGTGAGAGATTTGTAGCTCTTAATTATTGCGCCAAATCAAAATCTAGCGAGATGAGTCCGAATCGAGAATTCTATATACAGTGAAACCTGAGTGAGTGAGAACTGGGTAAGCGAGAAAACTTTCTAAATGAGAGTAATAGCCAGGTACCGTTTTTGTACCCCTCTAAAACCTCTATAAGTGAGAAACAGAAACCTCTATAAGTTTTTCACTCATGGACCTCTATAATGGGGACTACTACTTGCCTGTACCTGTATAAGCGATAGTCGAACATATTAATAATAGCGGTCCCGTCCGGTTTCACCCTGGGTGCAAAAGAACGAATGGGAAAGAGAGGGACATGAGTACGCACATTCATTTTAGTATACGGAGATGAATGTTGGGTCCAAATTTTTTGCCGTTTTCGGCAGTTCCCTGCTTTATTACTTATTTTAAACTCAAACCTCCATTTTTGATGAAAATATTTTTTTTAAGTAATAATTATTTCTTGTTATAATTACTGTATATTTAATAAAATATAATAAATATTATTTAATTGAAAAAACCGTAGGTAAATTATTTTTATATAGGTATAGGTACTGTAATAGTTTTCAAATGAGCTATTATTTAGATTTATTTAATTTTAATTAGTCGTAAACAAAACTAAAATAAATTTAAATGATAGCCTTAGAAGAAAATAAAAAAAAGTAAACATTAAAAACATATGCGTCCAAGGTGGGGCTCGAACCCACGAACCTGAGATTAAGAGCCGCGCGCTCTACCGACTGAGCTAACCGAGCTTCTGTACGTGCAGCGCTAATATTGGGATATTCAGTTAGGGCATTTCACCTGAATATAAGTGCCTATATGGTGAAAAATTTTGACTGACATTCTGCAACATTTTTCATTGATTTTCCGCTCCTATTAGTCGTAGCGTGATATTATATAGCCTATAGCCTTCCTCGATAAATGCGCTATCCAACAAAATGTTTTTTTTCAATTCGAACCAGTAGTTCCTGAGATTAGCGCGTTCAAACAAACAAACACTTCTGCTTTACATATTAGTATAGATTCCATGAAATAAAAGGAAGTGTCATAAATAGCTGAACTAACATTATTTTTGTAATAGACCTCTATAAGCGAAAAAGAGATCGCGGTCCTTTATCCAGGTTCGACTGTATTTAATAAACGTGACAGTTTATCCAATTCCGTTAATTTCTAAATAAAAATGTATTCTGGTATCTTGCCACGTTGAGAACAATTTCTGGTCAAATCTTGAGTGGGCAATTTTATTGTAAAGTTTTCTCATCCCTGTTAGAGTTTAGATGACGGTTGGCATTACTGGCGACCGACTGGCGTGAAACGAATTTCCGTCATTTGGTTGAGTCCCTCAGCCTCAAGTCGGCGCTCTGCCCCCCATTCTTTATATATTTCTATATCGAAACTTGTCTGTAAGTCTGAAAGCACGCACTTTGACACCCCATGAACAACTTTCATTTCTTTTTTTAAAATTACGTTATTTACTTCATTAATCATACGGAAAAGTTTATTTTTCAGAAAAGCGTTATTCGGCGATTGAAACGTTTTCCTTTATTTTCTATTATTCATGAAATTGTTGAACTTTATTGACGATTTTTTTTGTATCGTTAAGGGCCGGTTGTACATTCATGGCTTAAGCGCGGCTTAACATTAAACCGGTCTTGAGCTAAAGCTTTGTCAGAATATGCGTTGTACAACTGCAGCTTAAGGTCACGTGAGCAGATAAACTCAGGTTCAACTTAAACCGTCGAAATCGGTGGTTTAAGCCAGGTTTAAAGTGCAGGTAAAGGTTTTATAACCTCAATTCAAATGTTCAGAGCAAATCTACCCCAGTTTTCAAATTATTCAAAGTTTTTATATACCGGCTATGGATTTATTTAACAGACGATGAAGATTTTTTAGAATTAGTAAATTTAGTTGAAGGACGAAGAGCACAAAAAACTTATAGATTAAGAGAAAATCATTTTGAAAAATGGAATGAGACCGAATTTCTACAAAGATTCCGGTTATCAAAAGAAGCTGTGCATTATTTGCATGATCAAATTGCAGAACAAATTAAAAATCCAACAGAAAGGTATTGTTATTAATTAAAAAGTTGTAATTGTATATATACGGGATGAGAATATAACATTGTAATTATTATTTTAGAAACAACGCAGTCTCATCAGAAGTTATGGTGTTTGTAACTTTACGATTTTATGCCACTGGTTCTTTTCTACAAGTTGTGGGAGATTTTGTTGGTATCGATAAGGCTACAGCTTGTAGAATTGTGCATAAACTTTCTCGCGCAATTGCAGGCTTGCATCGCCAGTTTATAAAGTTGCCACACACGGAAGAAGAAATGCGTAGCACCAGTGTGGAATTCTACGAAATTGCTAGATTTCCACGGTGCATAGGTGCAATTGATTGCACTCATATAAAAATTCTGTCTCCTGGAGGCCCCGAACCAGAGATATATAGAAATAGAAAAGGTTTTTTTTCTTTAAATGTTCAGGGTGTGTGCGATGCCAAATGTAGGATTCAAAATATAGTATGCAGATGGCCTGGATCCGCACATGATTCTACAATTTTTAATAATAGTCGAGTCAGAATGAATTGCGAAAGAGATCTGTATGGAAACTATGTTTTTGTTGGAGATAGTGGTTACGGAATAAAATGATATTTAATTACACCTTTGGCCGTTACAAGAACTCCTGCAGAAAACCTATTTAATGAATCACAAATTAGGACACGTAATCCAATAGAAAGAACTTTTGGAATATGGAAAAGAAGGTTCCCCATTTTAGCATTAGGTATTCGTGTAAAACTGGAACGAGTTGAAGCAATAGTAATAGCGACAGCTGTACTACATAACATTGCTACTCTATATAATAATCCATTACCTGAATTAAATCCTGAAGAAGAAGCAGCTATCAATCTGGTTAATTTTGGAAATGATGTGGTAGTGAACGAAGATAGAAATAATGTTAATCGTAATAATTTAGTTAGATATAGGCTTATTCACGAATATTTTGCAAATTTGGTAAATCGCATATAAGAATGTCAACTTTGTCAAGTATATATTATATTGAAATCATAAATAAATAACAATGTACAAATAATAACATATTTTATTTACTGTATTTGTTTTAACTTGTATAATCTATTAAACAAACTTTCCAAATGTTCGTCAGAAATATTAGGGTACTTGTCTAATAGTAACAGTTTCAATTTGAACTTCTGCTCGGCTGTTTGTAAATCCATTTTATGTTTAGCCTCTTTTTCTAGAAGTTCTAATTCCTTTTTGTGTTTTTCTGCCATGGCTTCTAGCTTAAAATTATTTTCTTTCTGTAAACAAGTCTTTTTATACATTTCCATGTCAGCCTTCGCACTTGCCCATTGTGATACTTTGGTAGTAATTTCATTCTTCTTCGTTTTGTTTTCTAAAAAATAAAAAAAAACCAGTGTAATTACTCAGTTTAATATTTAAAGCCCTTATATGATTTGTTATTACAAAAAAAAAAGCGTTTCCCGGCCATCGGGTTTGGAATTAATATACTTATTTGAAAGTGGCCTACTAGCAAAAATGCAGTTTTATTAACAAATTGATTTTTTATAAATTTTCTCTGAATATACACTTCAATTTTTAATTGCTTATTCATTACCGATATTATGAAAGATTACGAACACATAATTTCCGGTTTGTTATGTGTAATAGTTAAAATTTTGTGAATATTCAAAGTCAGAGTTTAACAAAAGTGGCCGACTACTAGCGAAACTACCCTAGTAACTGTAAATGGGGGTTTATGCTAGTTTGGAGTGAATACTGAGTTCGAAAACACTACGGAGGTGGCACACAACTTTCAAATTAGCTGATTATTATTTAGATGTTTATTTAAATGCATCGAGTAAAAAAAAATATCTTTTCAAAACATCAGATTAATTCGATGAATCGTATTGTAAACAAGTGAATTCTATGCATCGATATATACCAAATATCCTTATTAATTAGTAAGTTATCTACTTATAAAATAATTTACCCCCATATTTAGGTACAATCGAGGCAGATTTTTTTGTCCGAAGCATTTTTGGGTTGTATTTGGACCAGTCTTGCATGTCTAAAAAATGGAAAATAAAGATTAATACGCCTACTTTTCAACGTGAATATTTTACTATTATTTTTTATACGTACCATTTCCAACTTCACTTGAGCTGCGTGCTGTTTCTGTAGAATACAATGCAGCTAAAAATTTATCAATATAAAAAATCAGGTATTTTTAAGCAATCGAACAATAAATACCTATATAACAGATTTTACCATTTTCTTGGAAACTTAATTCTGCATGATCTTCAGCATTTACTTCATTTGGTAGGTCCGCTAAAAAAATTAAAATTTTATCAATATAAAAAATCAGGTATTTTTAAGCAATCGAACAATAAATATATAACAGATTTTACCATTTTCTTGGAAACTTAATTCTGCATGATCATCAGCATTTACTTCATTTGGTAGGTTCGCTAAAAAAATTAAAAATTTATCAATATAAAAAATCAGGTATTTTTAAGCAATCAAACAATAAATATATAACAGATTTTACCATTTTCTTGGAAACTTAATTCTGCATAATCTTCAGCATTTACTTCATTTGGTAGGTCCGCTAAAAAATTATATATTATATCAGTACAGAATATAAATTTCGAGCTAACCGGAACTTACCTTCAGCATCTCCGTCAAATTGAGATTGAAAACCTTCTACTCGGGTACCCAACATCTCTTTAACTTCGTTATCAATATCCGTGAATGTAACTTGTTTTGGTGGACCTCCTCCTGTTCCCTTGAGATAACATTTTTCGTCCGCATATTTTTTTTTAACTCGCTTTTTAATGTTATCATATTTTTTTTTTAATACATCTTTTGGACGAAATATTTCATCAGAAATAGCGTTGAATTCATTTTCAATGGTATTCCAGCAGTCCATTTTCTCTTTTTGTGTTCTTGTATCTGACCTTTTACATTCTAAAATACTTTTGTATTTTTTTGCTAGTGAAACTAACAAAGTTTCTTCTCCACAAGTAAAATTTGGAGACCTTTTCTTGCTGGCATTTTCCATCACTTTGTCTAGTTGTTTTCAAAAAATACGAATCCGCAGTGTCAATACTGAACAGTAAGTAAGAACGAGGTTATGTTAATCTTCAACACACATCGAAATGTCAATGTGACAACTGAACTGAGTGACAACCAACAAACGAACCGCGCGCGTTTTCAGTAAATGTTCGATTTACGCATGCGCGGGCAGTACCAACTTTGTAGATTTTCTTTCACACTAGAGTTTACCTAAATGGCGCTTGAACCATGTTTGTACAACGGGTGTCTAGTTAAGCTCAAGCTTAAGTTGAACCGAAGCTTAGAAAAGCCGAGTTTAAACCTGTATTTGTACAACCGGGCCTAAAAGTATAAACGCGAAAGTCATATTTAATCATTTCTTTCATACATTTCGGTTCTGAAAAGTTGTCATCAGCGATGATTTCATTAAACGTCTGCATATAAAATCGTTACTTTCTCTGTATTTGCTTCTAAGGAAATTTTTAATATGAAATTTATAGAATACTAGCGGCCCGATCCGGCTTCGCCCGAATTTGTGGATTGCCACCGTTTTTTTGTCGACTTGTTGCAAAATTGGTCAACACGAAAAGCGCTTTTATTTTAACGCGATAATATTGTTGCGAGGCCCATGTTGGGACGACTATGGGTTCTGTAGAATCTTCTAGCAGCAACAACGATAGAAAACAGTTAGCAAAGTGAAAACCCGACCTTTTCTTGGAAAATGCAATGTAGGTAAAGAAATGTTTTTCTAGAAGATTCGATCTGGTGGGATCGAAGCTATAAAATGCGAGCGGATCGCTGGCGCAGGAGTCAGTTAGTCAGTTGTTCGTGCGTTGCGACATAAATCATATTACTTTGGTGCGCGTAAACCATTGAGTGCAATTATATAAATCTGGTTTTACATAAATGACTTTTAGTAAAATAATAGTGTGAATAAGTGTACTTATAGATAAACTTTGTCGTGTTTGTGTGTTGTAAATATTTTGTGTACATAATTTAGTGACTCTATATTCTCTGTTACTTAGTTTTTATTTTATTATTTGGAACTGTCGTTATTTTATTTCTGTTAACGTTATTATTACTGTTAAGTTAAAGAAGTACGCTTTCGTTTGTGTGTTTAACTGTTTTGTGAAACGTTTATCATTGTAAATAAATAATTTCCACCACGGACTAGAATCCTGAAGATCCATTTTAAATATTGATGAAAAAAATTTTGAAATCGGCATCATGGCACGCAGGGTAAGATTATCACACTTTCGGCCCTTGTGGTGTAATATACTATTTGGAGTTTTGACTTATAAGGTAGAACTTACAATATCTGTTGGACAGGACAAGTTTGTCATTTTGAAATAAGTATTTATGCAAAGTCATGCACTCAATGACGTTTTAACCGCCAACCCATCAACTTACGAATGCCCTAATCTATAATAAATGACGTTGAAGTAAATCGGATATCATTTAGGTACCCGCCTATTGAAAGGCTGTCCAAAACCAGAGACAAATTGTGTTTAATAAAAACTTTTTAACAAAAAAATTAAACCGCCGAAAAACTGAAAAGCAAAAAATAATAAATCTTTTTATTTAACTAAGTTCTATCTAAGTAGTTGAACGTATGTGACAGTCTAGTATATCTAAGTAATTTTGAGTCGGCGTCAACAATCCTTCGCCGAAAATATCTGAGCGTTCACGAAGTTAATGTCAGCGACAGAGCAACCCGAACGGGCACACACTGAGGGCACACGTCTTTGCGAGTGGTCGTGTGGAGAGCGCATGTTTGGAATGTTAATGTTTATCGCTGGAGATTTCACGTATCATTGTTAATTTGATTTGGTTATTTCTTTTAGTGATCTTTGTTCATTGATTGTTTGACGCCGACTCAAAATTACTTAGATATACTAGACTGTCACATACGTTCAACTACATAGATAGAACTTAAAAAGATTTATTATTTTTTGCTTTTCAGTTTTTCGGCGGTTTAATTTTTTTGTTAAAAAGTTTATATTTTATAATTTTTTGTGGCTATATAATTTATAATTGTAATACACAACATGAAAATCTGTGAGTGAACAATAAATCACCCCTATTTTCCCATCCTTAGGGTAGGATTTTTTTCCAAATTTATATGAGACCAACCTCGAGGTATACCCTATCCAATAAAAAAATAATTATCAAAATCGGACTACTCTGTAAAAAGTTATGCGTAGTCATACAATATTACAATCTGTGAGTGAACAATCAATAATCCCGTTTTCCTACCCTTAGGGTTGAAATTTTTTTTCCAAATTTATATGGGACTAACTTCGGGGTATACCCTTTCCAATAAAAAAAGAATTATCAAAATTGAACTACTCGGTAAAAAGTTATGTGTGGTCATACATTACAATCAGTGAGTGAACAATCAATTATCCCCTGTTTTCCTACCCTTAGGGTTGGAATTTTTTTACCAAATTTATATGGGACCAACTTCGGGGTATACCCTTTCAAACAAAAAAAAAATTATCAAAATCGGACTGCTCTGTAAAAAGTTATGCGTGGTCATACATAAATAAAATAAAAAAAAAAATATACGCGTCGACTTGAGAACCTCCTCCGTTTTTGTTTTTCGTCGGTTAAAAAAGTCTGCCACAAACATAAATGTGTACACACGATCGTTCGATTAACACCGCAAGGCCACAGACTATACGATTCACAACTTACTGACATTTCAGGAATGCAAGATTGTCGATAATATACAGCACACTTAGTCGCAAGCTCGCGCTACTCATGCGATAGTGCGATTGAGTTTCAAATGCTGTAGCAAAATCGCTGATATAGTAATCGATGCATTTGTTAAATGGACAGAGCGGGGTATACAGCACACTTAGTCGCAAGCTCGCGCTATTCATGCGAAAGTGCGATTGAGTTTCAAATGCTGTAGCAAAATCGCTGATATAGTAATCGATGCATTTGTTAAATGGACAGAGCGGGGTATACAGCACACTTAGTCGCAAGCTCGCGCTATTCATGCGAAAGTGCGATTGAGTTTCAAATGCTGTAGCAAAATCGCTGATATAGTAATCGATGCATTTGTTAAATGGACAGAGCGGGGTATACAGCACACTTAGTCGCAAGCTCGCGCTACTCATGCGAAAGTGCGATTGAGTTTCAAATGCTGTAGCAAAATCGCTGATATAGTAATCGATGCATTTGTTAAATGGACAGAGCGGGGTATACAGCACACTTAGTCGCAAGCTCGCGCTATTCATGCGAAAGTGCGATTGAGTTTCAAATGCTGTAGCAAAATCGCTGATATAGTAATCGATGCATTTGTAAATGGACAGAGCGGGGTATACAGCACACTTAGTCGCAAGCTCGCGCTATTCATGCGAAAGTGCGATTGAGTTTCAAATGCTGTAGCAAAATCGCTGATATAGTAATCGATGCATTTGTTAAATAGACAGAGCGGGGTGACGATTATTATTCGAACCGATCGCTGTGGGGCGAAGCCCTATTCAGCTTGGCGGATACGACGACGTGACGATAGAAGCGTGCCGCGATGATACGTAAGTTTCTACTGAATAAGCATCACCTTTATTGTAGATGATTTATTGAAGAACAGGGTTTATTCTGCTTACACGAGCATTACTGAATTAGTTAAACTTCCATCCACAAGATGGATGATTGAATATTCACATATCGTATTTGCCTGTTTATTTATATGCTAAATACTTGTCACTTGTTCCGATTTTGTGCTTGCATTTTTTTGACAGACAATTAGAGCTGTAACTAGAGAATACAATCCCAAGAATGTTTTTCAATCCCGGGACTACGGGATTTTTGATGCGTAATCCCGGGGCTATCCCGGGATTAGACTATGTGGTTTCTAATTGGGCTCAAATGAAAAAATCTTGAGTCATTTCTTAAAAAATGTTTTTAAAATCGTTGCACAACACAAATCACAATATAGTAAGAAAAGAAAATAGTTGGCAAAACCAAAAGTGCACATCCCGCAAGTTTTCCACTGTACATATTATAATGAAAAAAAATTGAGAAAATAGATTTAAAAAAAAAAACAATTAAAAAAATAGAAAAAAAATAAAAATAAAATGGAATAGAAAAAAAAAATATTACTTGGTGTCAGCGGGAATCGAACTCGGCACCTTGCTATTACTGGACTACGCGTTTAACCACTCGGCCATTCTGATATCCCAGCTTGCGTTGTTATTATGGTATAGAAGTGGAGCAGTTATTCTACGTAATACACTACATTACAATAACAGTAATAGGTATTTTTTTGTTTTTTTAAGGTTTTTTATTTTAACTATTAGCTGTCAAAAATAATAAAATAAAACTGTTTATAAAAATTAAACTACTGAACACATTTATGTGAATTTAAATAGGGTTCTGGTCTGATAGTAAACAAAGTGAATAAAATATAACCCAAGGCAATCCGACCAAAATTGCGATCTGTAGAGTCGTGACGTACGTACATACGTACATCCGTACATACGTACAGACCAACCGACAACTGCTGTTTGTAACTTTCAATTACAATTTTAATAGTATTTATGAACTCGAATTGATTTAAAAATGGTTCTGTTTTATAGATCAGAATCTCCTCTTTTCAAAAAGCTTCAATTTGAATGGATTTCGTGTGAAATTAACTTAGATATAACTTCTTATATGAACGAAAGACAGCTCTGACGCTCAAAGCGAAAATAAAGCACATACCGCTAATTTAGCGGTATGTGCAATAGACAAAACAAAAAAAAAATTACTTTTGCAAGAAATCAAAAAGACAACAAAAAAACTATTTAGAATTTAGAAAATACAATCGCAGAAATATCAAAGCATCCAATGTTTGACTTCCAAGCCTGCTTCGTAGTTTATTGCCAACATAAGCTGAAAACACTCGATCAGGTTCTGCGCTCGTTGGAGGAATAGACAATAGATACTTATATGCCGTTTCTAAGTGATATCCACGAACTCCTCCATTTTCGAACAGGCTTATTTCACGTCTAATACTATTTGCCAACCCCGATTCATTTTTTACGTAGGTACTTCAGGATCTGGAGATTTCATATTCTTACATATCGTACCGCGTATTTAAGGATTGTTTTTTGTCATTATGTAATAAATAATATTAATATAATCTAGGCAAGGTAATTGTCAAGGCGCAACGGATTACGGAATGCAAACTAGATCTGTTTTTGGCAATCCCGAAAATCCCGAGATTAGCTTAGTACGATCCCGGAATTTTCGGGGCCAGAAAACGGCCGGGATCCCGGGATTGTATTCTCTAGCTGTAACAAACCGTATGTATTCGTTACTGAGTAACGGGTACATCGTCTGACTCGAAGTAACGAATCGTTACTTACAAATTCACTTCGTTACTCGCATTTTTCGTATCCATGTCAGTTCGACTTGTTTGATGCGGTTATACGTTATACGAACAAAGTCATACCGTATCATGTATGCGACGCGCCTCGATGCGATGGTACATGCTTGATGCTGTTAGTACACGATTGTATGTAGTATTAAAAGTAACGAGTAACGTAACTATATGAAAGTAACGGGTACTGGTAACGAATATATACGGGTACACAATTTCTCGTTACTTTTACAGCTCTACAGACAATGTTATTAGCCTACTACCATATTAGTTCGCATTTTGATGCAATAAAAATTTATTATATGATTTTATTTTCCTTGTTCAAATATTATCTTTAAATATAAAATTTCGATGGATGTGTGTTCTCCTCCTCCTAAACGGCTTAACCGATTTTGATGAATTTTTTTTGTGCTCATGTGGTCACCTAGATGACTCTTAGCTATAGTTGGGCCCAGAAATTTTTTTTTTGATTTGCCGAAATTTTTTTTTTTTTATTCCTCACATAATAAAATATATAATCTCAAATTTTCAGTCTCTCAATATTATTTAATGCCCAAGTGTATATGCATCGCTTATAGAAGTTTTCATTTCAAAAACTGACATTTTTTGAGGGGGGGGGGGGTAAAGCAAATGTTTTATTAATATCACACAAGAATACTCACGAAGGAAGATGGCAAGCAAAATATTAACTCGAAAACCAATTTTACAATTTTTTTTTAAAAGTATTTCTAAATTTTACTTTTTAGACAGGTATTCGTATATTCCTTCAGTTTTATTTTTTTATTATTATGATCCTTTACCTCTTTACCTTCCCTCCCATTTACGCCCTTAGTACTGGGTCTAAATAATTTTGATTATCGTTAGCCATAAAAAATGCATACGACTGGTAGCTTTAAAAAAATAAGTACGTGTTCATGTGTCCGGAGTTTAAAAATTTAATAAAAAATATAATTGTAACGTATACATTTTTTTCCAGCGTAATGTTTCTCTCTGTCTAAAATATTCGTAAATAATTAGTTCGTTTCATGAAAAAAAAAACACGAAGTACGCAACTAACGGCAGATTAAGTGTAATCTTAAATCCCCCCAACAACAGTTCTGGGCATTGTACACTTTTCACAATTGCACCCCGAGGAGCAATTCTAGAATAAAATACGAATTCTTTAATTTTCAACTTTTAGCACTTTTATTTTTCATTAAAATTGCAAATTCTTGTTAAATAGGGCTTAGTTTTTCATATATATGAACCAAGGGCGCAGATATTTTTTTCTGGGGGGAAGCAAAAAAATCAATATTTTATTTAAGTTCTATTAATATCACACAAGAATACTCCCGAAGGAAGCTGTCAAGCAAAATATTAATTCCCAAACTAATTTTACAAATTCGTATCAAAATAAGGGGAGAACTACCGAACCGATTTGAAAAATTCTTTCACTGTTTTTTTCCGAGTAACACATGTCATATTATATTTTTAAGTTAAGGGGACGAGCAGTGAGCGAAAACGTAAAACACGTCGTAACTAAATTGATGTTGGCTGGCTTGAGTTCAAGAAAGCCGGACCAGAAACTAAATTTTTAAAGTTAATATGCGTTTACATTTATTATCTTTGATAATATTCGGATGCCACTTTCAGCCGTTTTCAGATTATAGAACTTGCAAAAGCCTCTTAAGGCTTTATAATATTTAACAACGCTTTGACAGCTAATGCCATTAGTAGATAGTAGGTAGTACCTACTAGATCTCTATGTGTATTTCACAAATTTCAACATCATGAATTATACATAATATTCTAGTTAGAATTATGTATAATAGTGCACCATACCTATGAACCAAAATGCCACATGGGCTATGTCGAATAATTCGTAATTTTTTCCACATCTTTAAACTAACTCTTTCCCAAAACTTTGACTCTGTGGACCAAAGCGGAATATAGATTTTATGTTAAACGCTAGAAATCGAGAAGGACAAAGCATCTGTTCCTCTATGAGCGCTGCAGACTTTGCAGCACATGAAGCATCATCATCAGATACTGCTAGTGTACACCGTGCAACTATGAACCTCAAATTATAGCGTGTTATTTAGATCGGCTTTGAGCTGCATTTACAGTCAGCACCTTAGTACAAAGCATCTATCACTATCAAATGTTAGAAGTGATCACCCAATCTATCTCCATCAGTCAATAAACAAAAAATAAGTTTTTTTAATTTGGTTTTCAAATTACAATGCATACATCATTGTCTTTATTTTTGAAGTGAAAACTTCTTTAGCGGCGTTGTACACTTTTTTTGTAATGGGTAAAAAATGTTAAACTCGCGTCAGGACACGTGACCTGATCGAAAATTCGTAAGACGGATGGAGAGTAGAGGTATGGGTAAAAAATGTTAAACTCGCGTCAGGACACGTGACCTGATCGAAAATTCGTAAGACGAAAACTTTTGTGACATGCCCTAAATGAAATCCATTGTATTAATGTGCAAGGTATATATTTTTTTTTGGGACTTGTCTATGCAATCGAATGGTTTTTAACTACACTATAAGTTGTGTTTTGGCGACATCAGACGGAATTTCTTGGAAGTTATTAGTTCAAACTTTTCTGCGCTTTGGTCGTTTAACATAGACGTTAATATATATTAGATATCGTGTCTATCGATAATAATTAATAAGAAAAAATTCGCAGGTTTGTGGACAATAGTTGTATTTATAAATGTAAGACGTTTCGTCTATAAATTTAGACTTTTTCAAGTACAAATTGAAAATTATTTAAAACAATAATTATGAAAATAAACATTGATTACTAACCATATAAATACAATACAACTATTGTCCACAAACCTGCGAATTTTTTCTTATTAATAGACGTTAATATTCAAGTTTTCACTTCTGCCGGCACTCCCGGAGTGCATTTGCGTTTTTACAAAGTTAGTGACAAAAATCCATTTGATGAAGCTATATGAATAATTCGGCATAAACGCTTTTATAATTCTCCCGTAGATATATTTACCTCGCATGTGACACAATATAGGTAGGACATGGTAAAATTCATTACGTGATATGTCACTAGATGTCTACTGTGTATTCACGTTTAGCCAACTTAACAGAGTTGGTATGATACGGGTGTGACGTCAACAGTTCATTTTTGTGACGTACAAATTTCATTGAATATCACAGCAGAACAACGCTTCACAAGTCTGGAATTGTGTTTAGTTTTACTCAATTAAATAATTATACAAAAATAGTTTAACTTCGTGGGATATTCAAATTTTTGTCGACGAAGTTTTAACTAGGGTCGCTCTAGAAATTAGGACCGTGTGAAATGTAGGATGGGAAGGTGTTAAGCATTATTGCACATACCGCTAAACTAGCGGTATGTGCTTTATTAACGCTTTGTGCGTCAGAGCTGACTTTTGTTCATATAAGAAGTTATATCTGAGTTAATTTCACACGAAATCCATTCAAATTGAAGCTTTTTGAAAAGAGGAGATTCTGATCTATAGAACAGAACCATTTTTAAATCAATTCGAGTTCATAAATACTATTAAAATTGTAATTGAAAATTACAAACAGCAGTTGTCGGTTGATCTGTACGTATGTACGTCACGACTCTACAGATCGCAATTTTGGTCGGATTGCCTTGGGTTATATTTTATTCACTTTGTTTACTATCAGACCAGAACCATATTTAAATTTACATAAATGTGTTCAGTAGTTTAATTTTTATAAACAGTTTTATTTTATTATTTTTGACAGCTAAAAGTTAAAATAAAAAAACCTTAAAAAAACAAAAAATACCTATTACTGTTATTGTAAATGTAATGTATTACGTAGAATAACTGCTACCCCACAATAACAACGCAAGCTACGATGTCGGTATTGCCGAGCGGTTAAAAACGTTAGTCCATAGCAACGTGCCGGGTTCGATTCCCGCTGACACAAGTAATTTTTTTTTTATTCCATTTTATTTTTAATTTTTTTTCTATTTTTTTAATTGTTTTTTTTAAATCTATTTTTTATTACTCATGCGGGAAAAGTGGTATCTTTACGCATGTTGTTACGGTTGAAAAGTAGCTATTCACATTTGCGTGCGGAAACTTTATTTGTCGCACTGAAATTATTGTTTGCCGCACGCAAATTCAGAGAAAAAAACAAAATAATAACGGTGTTAATGTCAACGAAATAAACTGTCATTTGAAGCAGTTTTGAGGTTAAAATTTTCGATTATGGACTTTTATTCTTGACAATTTTAACTGAATTTTCAACTTTTTAATGATTTAATTTTAATTTTTATTACATCTAATTTCTTTTTTTAATTCGTAATAAAATTTTAATTTAATTTAATTCGTAATAAAAAATAGTATGTGCAACTCGTGCGGATTTGTCGCACTAGTTGCACAAAATACTATTATTCGATTTTTGAAACCGCTTAAATTATTTTTCATTATCGTAACTAACGTAAAAAGATTTGAAACTTTGTTTGGTGAATTTTATTAGTAGTTTCAATAAATTTCACACTGACATTGCAACCCTGCATGTTAATATAAAATGATATTGTCATGATTTTAGCTGTCATTTGCCATCGCACGATACCAACAGCACTCTGCTTTTGATAGATAAATGCTTCATTTTGTGGTTCGCAACGTTTAGAGGTCAATTAAATTTAATTACAATAAGCAATTAATATGAAACATAAGAAATAGATTTAAATTATGACTCTATAATAGCCGGGTATCAGATCGTTAAGACAAACAAAATACTTAAATAACTAGAGTGACCTGTGCGAATTATTCGCACTAAATAAGTATAATAATTATCACTTTACAAAATTATTTTTTAAATATGATTGCAGGTATTCAATTCGTTTCTAATTTTGCACACTGCTTATAACGTTCTTCTTTTTGTTGTATTACAATATGAAGCTCAGATGACAGGTCGAAGAAATATGTAACTAAAATTGTCATATAGAGGCGCAAGTAGCAAAAGCGTTGAGCTTAGCCGTCAGATGGCATCATGCAGCATTGCTGTGACGTTGTTCAGCGTTGCTCGCTGTTTCAAAATTAAAGCCGTCAAATGGCAGTATGCAGTATTGTGTCTGTTGTATTACAATATGAAGGTCAGATGACAGATCGAAGTGTTGACGTTGTTTCAAAATTAAAACCGGCAGATGGCAGACGTTGTTTAGCGTTGCTGTATTTTAATTAATTTACAAAAACAAAAGCAATAATACATTTTTTAGTTGTCGATGTCAGTAGAGCAAGCAATTATCTGTAAAATATATAATTTATGTGGAGAAATTTTGAGGTTTTTTCTAAAAAGGGAGGCAAACATCTTTAACCTTAGCGTATTAATATAAATGATGTAGACGAAGAAATTCTAAAACTATTAGTTTTTTTTTGTTAATTAAAATAATTTCATTATAACACAAGGTTACAATAGAACCGATTATGTTATTAAGCAGTAGTACCAACTTGTAATTTCGTGTTCTAAGTAGCTTAAACCGCAGTATTACATCTGAGGCATTTGTAGATCAATGGCTGAGTAAGTAGGTTAAGTTCAAATTAGTTATTAAATTATACAGTTTACATATTAAATACATAGGTAATTCCCCGATTCACCGGCTAAGACCGCGTTGCACGAATACCTATTGTCTTAGATTAATTTTCATGTAAGATAGCTGCTCATACTTACATTATATTACACAGTGTATTGTGTTCCATTGATATCCGTATGAGATGATATTATGGCTAGTTTCCTCAGAAAAATTAAGGGTGGGAGACTGTGGATGTATAGGTTGGTCGATTCCTATAACAGTGACGGCGAACCTTTTTGAAAAGTGGGTCAAATTTTGTTAATTATTTTTTTTAGTATTGGCTCGTAGGCCACTAAGTCAGTGGCGTTACTTGTAAAGGAAGAGGGGTTACTATTTTTTTTTAGTTCGAAACTTTTTTTGGACGACACACGGCGTTTTACAACCATGCTGGAATCAGTGTGTTTTTTTCGATAAGCATGCTGATTTTGCAAAAATTCCGGCAGATCTCGGTTTGCGTCAAAAGTCGCATTTTTTAAAGGGGTACCTATGCCTATTGCAAAAATCGAATTCTTTAAATACTTTTGAAATTGAGAATGCTTACAGAAAAAAATACGCTGAATTCAATGAGCGTAAGCAAACGTCTGTATCTCTTTTAGTTTGGAAACTACGGCCATTCGAAGGTTTTATATGATTTTCTGAAAACTATAAACGCAAATAACTTCTAAACCAAAAGACATACAGACGTTTGTTTGTGCTCATTGGATTGAGCGTGTTTTTTTCTATAAGCATGAAAATTTTGCCAAAGTTCCGAAAATTTTCGGTTTTCTTCAAAAATAGTATTTTTATAGGGGTACCTATGCCTTGTGAAAATTGCAAAAATCGAATTTTTTAATATACTTTTGAAATTGAGAATGCTTACAGAAAAAAACGCTGAATTTAATGATCGTAAGCAAACGTCTGTATCTCTTTTAGTTTGGAAACTAAGGCCATTCGAGGGTTTTACATGATTTTCTGAAAACTATAAACACAAATAACTTCTAAACCAAAAGACATACAGACGTTTGTTTGTGCTCATTGGATTGAGCGTGTTTTTCTCTATAAGCATGAACATTTTGCCAAAGCTCCGAAAATTTTCGATTTTCTTCAAAAATCGTATTTTTATAGGGGTACCTATGCCTTGTGAAAATTGCAAAAATCGAATTTTTTAATATACTTTTGAAATTGAGAATGCCTACAGAAAAAAATGCGCTGAATTCAATGAGCGTAAGCAAACGTCTGTATCTCTTTTAGTTTGGAAACTACGACCATTCGAAGGTTTTATATGATTTTCTGAAAACTATAAACGCAAATAACTTCTAAACCAAAAGTTTGTTTGTGCTCATCGACTCGCACTTGTCTGTCTTTTTTTAGTATTATTGACTGTACCTCTTTTTTCTGATATAAAAAGTGAGTTTACAGAAATAAACACGTGGAGCATTTAAAAAGCCTGCATGGATCAGTGCCTGACCCGCGGTCTTAGGTTGGCCATAGCTAGTCTATAATATACTACTCTGTCTTGGATCGCTTGTTATTTTTGTGTCGATCTGCGGGTTATATAAATACGTAGACATGGATTATATATAAGTTATTAAATGTGCGGATGATCGATGACGTCACTTGTTCAAGTTTTGTACACTTTACGATGTTTTACATAATGCACATCCGCTTCGTCTTTCATACATTTTCATTAAGTTTTGTTAACTTTGTTAATAAAGTTTTCACAAAATGTCGGATTCCGATAAAGTTAATTTCAACATCGCTGATAATAGAGAACCACTGAAAATTTTGTACATGGTATTCGCACCATATTTATAACAAAATAAAGGTTGAATTTTAATATCGATGTTCATTTTCAAGTTGCATCTTAATTTCTATCTCGACACGATGTTAAAGATTTTTCACGTCTCGACGATCGAGTTTAGATGTCGAGATCTCGTTGTTATCGAAACGAGAAAGTATCGAACCGAAAGTAGAGTTTAGCATCGACATACTTGATTTTGTTACAATTATTATTTTGTTTAACATATTTATTAACGTAAGTTTGTAACATGAATATTATTTAATTCAACATATTTATTAACGTAAGTTTGTGACATGAATATTTTTTAATTCAACACATTTATTAATTTAAGTTTTTCTACATGAACACTACTTCCTAGCTCATACGCTCCGCTGCCATCTTGCCACTGTTTCTCCACATGACAATCAGTGGCGTCGTGGCTTTTTAAGAGGTGGTGTTACAATTTTTAAAATGTTTGTTTTGAACATTTTGTTTATTTTAACGAATAATGCCAAGGTTACCACTAGTCTAGTTTACATGTTCTTTTTTTATGAATTCCAGTCCTCCTTCACCGAAAATTATAATCATGGTGTCATTCGTTTCGGAATGACATCTAGAAACTTTTTGATAAAATTGAAGCTAAAAACACGAAAATATGGAAAATTATATATAAAAATAGAAAAAAAATTTAGACTTATTTTCACCTTTAAATTGGAAACATTGGTGGCACAGTTTCGGGACTTTTTCGTAGGAAATTTCCTGTTCTTTCAGAAACTTTTTTTCTGATTTCAGATATCTGCAATAGTTTTTGAGATATTTGTAAAACAAACCAAACCCATCTTTATTTTCTAAAATGCTTATAACTTTAGCAATTTTTTCGTCACCCACTTCAATTTTTTTTAAAGTTTCTAAATGTCATTCCGAATGGTCATAATTTTTGGAGAAGGAGGAATGGAATTCATAAAAAAAGAACATTTTGAATTATAAATTTCATTTTTTATTTTAGAAAGAGAGAGATCGTAAATTATAGAAGTTTTTTCTATATGCAAAAAACAAAACTGAACATACTCAAATGACAGTTATTGTTTAAATGAAATTGTCTCACTGGATTTATGATTATTCTGTAACATAATTTTCATTGAATTCCATTGATATTTTCTTAATTCATAATTTTTGTTAATAAATTTGAATCAATAAAAAAGTGAACTAAAATGTCACCACTTGCCTATTTTTTGCACAAAGAATTTTCCTGGAAATGTAATTTAGTTCATAGAAGAGAAACTTTATTCTACTTACAAAGCATCAATGTTCATATAGAAGAATGAATTTAAAGCTTTGAACAATTAAACAATTGTTCAAAGTTAATAGAAAATATAATTGGAAAAATAGGTGGACATTCAAATGTCAATTTAAAAATTTTACTATTACCCGAGGCTTTGCTTGCTTTAAATTCAGCAAATATCTACATTATTATTATAGTATACTAGATAGATGCACTTTTTAACAACTCGCGTATTTTAAAAAACGTATATATCATATTTTGAAATTGAACTCTGAATAAACGTAGCTCTATAAGAATTTTGGTCTCGACAAATGAATTTAAATATTTCTGAAACTATAAAGTTTAGCAAAAAATTTGTTAACAAAACTTTATTTTAAAAATAAATGATATCATTAATATATAAAAGAAAAAAACAACGTTATAGCATATAGAATGCGTCGATGTTCCCCAAAAATAATAGGACTCTTCATATTTGCATATCAATCCTCCCCAAAATTTGGTTTCAATCCGCTCATCCGTTTGACCTGTATCGTGTTCACAGACTAACAGACGCACAGACTTTTTCCAAAAATATGTTTTTTTGGATTCGGGTGACCACAAAACGAAAAAAAATGGTAAAATTAAAAATCTGAATTTTGTTGTAAATTACGATGTTGTAATGGTAAAAAATTACATATTCCCTTGCAAAATGGGCAGCGTCCTTTGATTACAGCAATATCTGAAAAATATTATTTTTTCTTATAAACATCAATATTGATGATGCGATACTTTTGTTGCTCTAGATTTTAGAAGGAAAAATTGTTATTTCTGATAAGAATTTTAGAATTCAACTCAAACTAATCGTAAGCAACATTTGATTTAAAATCAGTCTTTCCACGGTAACTTTTACCATTCCAACCCACAAGTGAAGAATGTAGTACTAGTTTAGGTCAAAAATCATTTTTCCGTTTTGAGGTCCCCCGAATCTAAAAAACATATTTTTGGAAAAACTGTGCGTCTGTTAGTCTGTGAACACGATACAGGTCAACCGAATGAGCGAATTGAAACCAAATTTTGGGAGGATGTTAGGTATGTAAATATGAACAGCCCTATTGTTTTTGGGGAAAATCGGCGCATGCGCAGAAGAGATATTTGCTATAACGGTGTTTTTTTATATAATAATGGTATACTTTATGAGCTTATTATTCTATTTATTTTTTCAAGAAAGTTTCGTTAAAATTGTTTTTTCTAAACTTTATAGTTTCGGAAATATTTTGAAAATAAAGAAAAATCAGCCGTTCTTTTGTTTTATGGATCTGTCAGAAATAAACTAATTCAGCATGCTTTGGTTAACTTTTACATGACGTGGAACATATTATGTAGGTAACCATGGCAACGAATAGCAAATATCATATTGAATACTAGCCATTACCCGCGTCACCTCACACGATATCAGAAATTTTATTTTCTTTATTATAATCAAATGTCAACATTTTTGAAGCTGGAGTGGTCCCGTCGCCCAATTGGCTGGAATTTTTTCTTATTAACATCAATATTGACGATGCAATATTTTTGTTGCTCTAGATTCTAGAAGGAAAAATTGTTATTTCTGAGAAGATCTTTAGAATCCAACTCAAATCAATCGTATAAGCAACATTTGATTCAAATCCAGCCATCCAGGTTTTGTTTTTTTTTTATAGAACCCCTGTATTTTTGAGAAACACTGCATCTGTTGTCTGTTTCTTCTGTAAATGTCGTCTGCAATATCTATATAAAAGACAATTTGCTAAAACCATTATCTGTACTACCACCTTTAGGTAGTTACACGGTGTAAAATGCATGCACCGTTAGACTTGAACATAATGTCAATGAATTGTTCAATTTATTATCGAAACTCAACGTGCTTATCTCTCTAGTAGTTACCTGTTACTTCTGATACCGTTGAATTACTTTCGTAGCTAATTAATTACCTACCTGCCATTATCGATTAAGATCCAAGACAATCGTGTGGGGTGATTGTTGAGTTTCAGTGCAGAATTGTTACCGGTACTTATTAGAATCTCAAATACGAGTATTGGCTGTGAGAATGAGTTGGGAGGGGATACAAAAAAGTTTTGCAGCGCCCGTAGTGAGCGAGTCGAGAAAATAAAGTGAAAAAAATTTTAGTTGCTAAACACTGCTGACATTTATTATTATTCAATTTAATAATAAATAATCAATAGGTAAATTAATAAAAATGAGAAGTGCAACTTGTTGTGTTGTTACTTGTAAAAATAAATCGTATAGCAGTGACTGTGCGTTTTATAAATTTCCAACATCTAATTCAAACAGACATTTTTGAAGGTACACCTATTCCGAGTCAGAAAGTGATAAAAACTAAAGGGTGTAATACGCCGCATAAAGAATTTACAGATGAAGCTGTTGGACCTAATTTTGAGTTTTGTGAAAATAAAAGTGATCTTAAAAACTGTTTTTAGAGGGTACGAGTCTATAAAAGATGATGAACAATTATCAGACTTGGCAGGTATAACTAGAGAAAATTTTGATATTTTATTAGAATTCATGAAACCTATGTCAGATAAGAGTAAAATCAATCAGATAAATAGGTTACTTATTTTTTTAATTAAATTAAAGACTGAATTAACTTTTTCTGCCATAAGTGTTCTGTTCTCAATACATAGAACTTCAGTGTCAAACATTTTTCATTTCACTTTGCAAGAACTTTGTGCCGCAACAGCAAATTTAGTATTTTGGCCAGATAAAGCTACTGTTCAGGATGCATGCCAGAGTGTTTTCATCCACTGTACAGTAGTACAAGAGTCATTATTGACTGTACTGAATTTAGGATGGAAGTGCCTGCCAGTATTGAAAATAGAGTATTTTGTTTCTCGCATTACAAGAAAACTGTTCGTAGGAATTACTCCCTCCGGATTTATTAGTTTCAAGTCTAAAGTTGCAGGTGGAAGAAAAGGCGATTGTATGTAAATATCCATCTAGGCTGAAAATTGATTTTAATAATAAATTGAACATTTCTAAATAAGAAAACTTATAATTAGAAAAAACTTTGCATTGCTATAGAACCAGGTAAATATTAACTTCAAAATATGTCACACTACTAGAACATTCTTTTTATTTTCAATATGACAAATATTTAAAAATCCTAATTTGTACATATTCTTCTGAGTACAACATTATAATGATATTTATATAACTTGAATTTAATAAATAAACTTTTGTTTACATTTGATTATGTCACTTTATTTACAACCCTAAAGCAAGAGATGTCACGTCGATCAATTCTCACAGCGAATACCGCACAAAGCCTATTTAAAATGGTCCCAATCGGGCAATTTTATAGGGTTTGAAAAATGTTTTTGGCAAAAAAATTACGAAAAAATTCTCAGAATTGTTTCAAAATTGAAATTTAACCCATAAGTAAAGATTAACATCTGCTGCTAAAATTTTTATAAAATCGGCCAGACAGGACCGCATTTACAAATTTTATGAAACCAATAGTTTGTGATAGTATATGGATTTACGTACTGAAAGGATGTTTTTAATGTGTGCAGATGAAATTAAGAAAGAAAATATTATTAAATTTTTAATTTTTAAGTGATATACGAAACGCAAAATTGTTGCTGTCCTATTTGTCAGCTTGTAAAAAAATGTCCGTAGTTACGAGACGCCAATGGTACATGAAATAATTCGTATCTGGCATTTTAGTAGCGTGTTCACTTTGCCGTGAAATCATGTTATAAACAATAATTGACATTCGGAAGCCGGGTAGAGAATATATCGAATTATCTATAATTCAATTAGAAGCAGTGTACCAACACTAGAGCTGAAAAATACCAGACAGCAGTCTGACAACCTTTTTACAATAAACAAAAAATAGAAATATGCATATTTAGAGGTCTTTAAATATGTTTCTATAAAATAGGTACTTTTCGCGCATGCGTAGCGTAAAATGAAGCATTAAAGGTTTTGGAAAAAACTAATTCTAACCGATTTTATAACGATTGAATATTGGAAAAGTTATATGATTTTATACGTTTGTCTAAAATTGGTATCGCTAAAGAATTCGTTATAAAATCGGTTAGAATTAATTTTTTCCAAAAATTCCAACGGGATTTGTGATTTTTCTGGCTTGGTCCGACAAGCGAAACCCGTTTGTGAAAAAAATGGCGCAATTTGCAATTAAGGAAACAAAAAAAGTGATCGTTAATTACTCGAGAAGTAATTGACCGATGACGCTAAAATTATTCATGCATGTTTGGGTCAACATAGACATCATTTTTGAGAATTTTCAGCCATCTATGTGCGGTTTAGTAAAAAAATAGTGAAAAAAACGTGTTTTTTTAACTTTCTGGGCTATATTTGCAAGTTAACAATTGCACTTAGCGACCTCTGTCAGTGCTCATTTTTTAGGAAATTTCATAAGGAACAACTTTCTCAATGCATATGCTATACTAAAAGTCAAGAGGAACGGAGATATTAAAGGAAATGGAGAAAAAAACACTATTTTCGTCACTAGTTGTTAATTATAAAATCAAGCACATCAGCAATTTGTAAGCAAACTTAGGGGGTTGAACTACACCCTTAAACAAAGCGATTCCAACAATAATCTCGCCCGAAAAATACACCCAAAACTCCTCGCCGTCACGCCTATAATGATACTTTACCGCCCGCTAAGCGATAATGCTACTTCACCGCACGGCGGGCGTTTAACTAGAAATTTAAAAACAAGGTAATTTTTTTCATTAATTACAAATTTATTAACAGAAACTTTGCCTAAAAAGTTTCCATACAACGTTTCGTTAAAACCCAAGCGATAATATTGAATAAATCAATCGGGCCACACGATACATTCGTGTAAATGTGTACATGTCTACAATTGCCCTTTCCTTTCTCGCGCTCAAGGTTACTCATTCATTTCCCCGCTGTTCAATCATTTCCCCTTAAACGTCACAGTAAACTTCAAGCTGGTACGTCATTCCCCTTGTTACAGCAAATTTCAAACAGATATGTCACTAAATAAGTTTCATTTTAAACAAATTTTGGAAAATGTTCTCCAAATCTGGAGATTACATATTTAAGGTAACAAGAAATGCAAGAAGTTAGTTTCCGGAAAATTCAAATCTGGTGTGCATATTATAGAAACGCTGTAACTGAAAAGTCGAGTATTACACAATTAATCATAGTTATTTTATTACAAAATGTAGTTTGCTTTATGAACCGTTGAAAACTAAACATTTTGTTTTGTTTACATTAGAAGTCTGAACATTACTTGTATGTAGTTGTAACATGCTGCATACATTTATTCTAACGCGGTGATTCCCAATCGGGTGCAGCCATAGAGAATAGACAAAAAGGAGACTAATCTCGATGCATTCGTCTTTGTTAAAACAGTGAAGAAAATACGTTTCGTTTAAAGCAGTGATCTCTAACACGCGGCCCGTGGGCCGCATGTGGCCCGCCAATACAGTGATTGTGGCCCGCTGAACGTTAAAAAAACATTGAGTCTAATAATATAATCAATCAAACAATCGTATTTCATTAATATTTTTAAGCTATTGCATAGCTTCTATCGCGGGCTTTGAGCGCGGCGACCGAATCAAGAAATTCCGTAACGAAAAAAACCTAACACCCACTTGATCGAACGGCACAGCGGTGCGGCGTTGACAGCCGTACATCGTCTAACGTCGTTTCAGTTCGGCAGACTTCGTCACGGTGTTTGTGTGCTCATAACTGCATAACTGCTCATAAATAATAAAGATAGAATCTATCTTTATTTGTGTATAAATGAATTTATATATAATACTGCTATAAAAATAACCTAAATTATTTAGGTTATGTGCAGAGAAAGTATATATGATATTATATCTATATAAATGTACATCGCGCGAAATTCTATGATCAAACTCTTAATATCGTTCTTTTTGTTAAAATTTTTTGAATGAATAATTGTTTTGGTGTGTAATTACACTATTTATACCTTATTATTTATACCTAGCTATTTTCGTTTTATAGAGAAGAAAAACTTAAAGACCTAAAAAGAATATGCAATAGCTTTACCGCGGCAGTCCCTGAGTGCCACACGTATTTTTTTAACATTAAAAACATGGGGCCCCCAACTTAGTACAAAATAGATAATATGGCCCGCAATATCATAAGAGTTTGACATGACTGGTTTAAAGGTTATACGAATACAAAAACCATATTTCTGGAAAAAATCTCTTCGTCTGTTTTGTGAGCACGATACAGGTCAAACGTCTGCGCGGATCAAAACCAAACGGTAAGATGTCTGACATGTACCTAAATAAGAAGGGTCTTATCGTTTTTGGAGACAATCCGCGCATGTGCAAAAAAATATGTGATATAACGTTGTTTTTACTCTTATAATGGTATACTTTTCGTAACGGTTTATTATTCTAATATTTAAGACAGTTTAAAAAAATGTTTTATTGTGGACTTCATAATTTTGTAAATATTTAAAAAATAAAGAAATCAGCTGTTTTTTTTAGTCAACAAATTTTCACATGCGGAAGTATATTATGTATCTAACCGTGTTAACTCAAAGCAATTATCATAATATTTGCTACTAGACGCTGCCCGTGACAGAAATTTTATTTTATCATTATAATACGCCAACGTCAGTATTTTTGAAGTTGGGTAGGTCCTGTCGCCTACTTGGTTGGATTTTTTTCAAATTAAAAATAACTGACAGTAAACCATATCACGTTGTCGTTGATAGAGTCAAGGACACTGACTCCACGCTTTACGCAAAATGTTGGGAATCACTGTTGTAAAAGAACAAACATTAGATTGTAGTGTTTCAGTCGAGTTCAGTTGTTTTCAGTAAAACTTTAGCGGAAGGTAATTTTCAAGCTTTCAAAGCACACTTTTCATTCAAATAATATTCCTATTAAAGTTGCATTCAGCTGTTTCTGCTCTGCTAACAATCGACAATCGTGAAAAGTGCGATTCACTTTTTAGGTGTTTCGACTATTTACTATTTTTGGAAACGTTGCTACAAAGAAAAATTTCAGAAAAAAAATGAAAAGATATTGTGAAAGGTTTTTTTAAATATTAAAACAGAAATAGCTCCTAAAGTAAGTAGATATAAGGAGTAAAAAAGTGTAAGGTCATCCTTTTTTCTAGATCTGTTAATTTAGAGTATATTTGAGTGATTCCTATTCGTTTGAAGTTTTTTACTGTTTTCTGTAAAACTGCGACTTTGTTTTAATATTAAGCTCTTAGAAATACGTTTGATATTAGGTGCATTTTATTGTAACAATAATGTTGAATCCATTCTGACCAATCACAGCTCTGAATCTATTTTAGTTTAGGAAAATTTAGAATTTGAAAAACATGTGATTATTTTCTAAAATAAGAAAAAAATTACTCAATGCAAATTGTACGTTTTTTGGAATTTAGTTTGTCGTTTTTACCAGTAATTTGAACTTAAAAAACATATTTTTCAAAAAAAAAACATGTAAAACTTGGTCACTGTTCAATTTTATATTCATGCATTTCAGTATATTTTATTCGCATAAGCTCACACATTAAAAAAAAAAATTTGAAAAGTAGTTTGACCCTGCAGGCCATCCCTGTAACTTCCCGCTATTTTCGAGTTCAAAACGCTCAAAAATATGTCAAATATAGCAAGAAGTTTATTTTTTAGCTCTTCGAGCTCAAAAAAAAAACACTTTGTTACGAAATTTTCGTTCACGATATCTCATGAACAAATGAAGCGATTTTGATGCGATTTGCGGCAGTCGACGCAATTTTTTAACCTTAAAAAGTAATTTTATACAGAAAAATCGATCTCATAGGAATTTTACGAGAAATTTAAAAAAAAACACTTTTAAAAAATTTTTCGTTCACGATATCTCGTGAACAAATGAGCCGATTTTGATGCGGTTTGCTGCAATCGACGCAGTTTTTTTAACCTAAGAAAGTAAATTATTACAAAAAAATCGATTTGATAAGAATTTTACGAGTAATTTTAAAAAATTACTTTTTTCCTAATTTTTCGTTCACGTTATCTCATGAACAAATGAACCAATTTTGATATGGTTTGCGGCGATCGACGCAGTTTTTTTAGCTTAAGAAAGTAATTTATTACAAAAAAATCAATCTGATAACAATTTTAAGAGTCATTTTAAAAAAACACTTTTTTACGATTTTTTCGTTCACGGTTTCTCGTGAACAAATGAACCGATTTTGATGCGGTTTGCGGAAATCGACGCAGTTTGTTAAGGAGAAGAGCTGATTAGTTTTTGGAATTAATCGGTTTAGTAGTTTAGAAAATTTTTTACAAAAACAAATTTTTAAAAATTTTTGAAACTTGTTTTTTTAAGATTTCTCAAAATTTTTTGGGCCGAATCGTTTCAAATTTTCAGGAAGTCTAAGTTCACCAAGATCACGTCAGATGCCGCAAACCACGTTTCAGTCGGACACTCCGTTCAAAAGATATAAAAGGTTTACATACATACATACACACACACACACACACACACACACATCCATACATACAGCCCTACGGACATCATCGCCAAAATAGTTTCAATAGCTTCCTAGGACCCCAAAACGTCGAGATCTGGCGAAAACTCGATTTTCGAAAATCGGGGTGAAACCAATAACTTCCCGATTTTTGAAAAAAAAAAAATTTTTTTTTTTTTTTTTTTAAAGCGGGAAGTTAAAAATAAAATAAAGATATGTTTTATTTAAAATTCCTGCCTAATAAAATTTACTCGGAATTTAAAGAAAACACGATTTTTATTTTGATATGAAAAATTAAAAATAATTAAAAGTAGGTCATTTTATGTTTATAATTTATATTTGTTGTCTAAATAAATGTTTTAAACCGAATTTTAAATATCTCACATTTTTGGAGTGAACTGCATCTTGATAGCTTAATTACTTTAATGTTAAAACGGAACACTGCTAAATGCACCGTGTCCAATCAGAGGCGCGCCAGAAACCGAAATTGAAGGCACGTTTTTCTTTTATTACCGTAAACCACCAAACATTCGACATAGTTTGGTAACTAAACTTTTATTGAAAAAAAAAAACATTATTTGGAGGTTTGGAGGATAGAAATCTGCCATACCATCCCAAAGTTTCTCTACTGATTTCAGTACATGGGTGGGAGTCAATAATGAGTGTTTGCAAAGTGGGGACACTAAAAAATTTTTTTTTTGAAAATTTGAAAATGACATTTGTGATTTTGCCGCGATAAAATAAATGTGTCCTGCTGAATTTCGAACTGTTTACGATTTTTAAGAATATTTAAAGACGATATGTAAGAAATCACGAAATTATTATCCCGACCTGTCATTTTACCGATATAGGGAATGGTAGGGTCCGTTTATATTTTACGTCTTTGACTTGATCTGAAATATATTGACGTCCGAATAAAATTCCATGTAACGCCACTGCATTAGTGAACACAGCGGCAACACAAAACGTGCAGTACAGTTCAAATAGATAAAAAAGTCGCCAACATAAAATATGGGACCTGAGCAAACAGTAACTAAAACTAGCGTTATCATATGTCACTCGGAGCTTACAGGCTAATTACCCATTCCATGGATGTGCTCGACTAGAGTCTAACTTGCTATGGGCTAGTGCTCTAGCCTGTTATCTTGGTTCCAGTTCTCTATACGAGGTTTAGATGGAGTATGCGACGGTACTAGACGCAAAACAAAACTGTTTAAATAAATTTTAAACTTCTTATCACGGCAGTGCAAGCTTGCACGTAAAGAAATGACAGCGTAACGGAAAGTGAAACGCCTATAGTCTATGATACTCACCACTCAGTGCGTCCGTGAGTGGTAGGAAAGAGGAGATATAGATGGCGCTACTCATTAAGAAACACACCGCCAGTAAAGTAAGACCGGAGTGTTTCAATTTTCGTTACGCGTTAAGTAAAGACAAGTTCTTTAACTTTCCAACGCACGTAGCGATCAATTAGCACAGGGGTGTCAGACTGATTTTTCTAAACCACCATTTATAAGATTTAAGGTGTGCTAGCGGGTCAGACTCTAAATTAAAAACGAAAACATACTAAATTAAAATGTTTATTTAGTTCAAATCAATTTTTATATAAAGGTAATAAAAATGGTAAATTATCTTGAGGTCTCTTGTTTTTGATAAGCTCATTGATGTCAGGTGTCTAAAATCCTCACTGGATACATTCTGGTCGCGGGCCTTATTGAGATGGATTGAGGGCCCGTGGGCCGTCTCTTTGACATCACTGACTTAGCCATCTCTTGTATGAAGGCTCGTGATAAGTTTGTAAAATTAGATGGTGTTAAAGTTCTAAAACTGAGGTTATGTTTTTATTTTTTTGGTAATTTCAATTAAATTATATTTTTTTTGCATAGCTTCATTCACTTGTTTTTATCATATATATTAATACGCTAATGTTAAAGATGCTTGCCTCCCTTTTTAGAAAAAACCTCACAATTTCTCCACATAAATTATATATCATTTTACAGATAATTACTTGCTCTACTGACATCGACAACTAAAAAATTTATTATTGCTTTTGGTTTTGTAAATTAATTAAAATACAGCAACGCTGAACAACGTCTTCCATCTGACAGCTTTAATTTTGAAACAACGTCAACACTTCGATCTGTCATCTGACCTTCATATTGTAAACGAAATCAATCTGAAGAAATCCAATTGCAGTATAATTATTTCACTGAAATAGTGAAAGCATAATAATATTAAACGAATATTATCGTCATAATATTTTTAGAAGGCTTATATATAAGAAAAATTTAAATGTCACTGTCGGGACTTGAACCCGAAACAACCAATTTCGCGTTGGCTGAGTTGCATTACTCTACAGTGCCCACGACAGTTAATTCATGATTTCTCTTATATATAACACAATGCACCGCAGAATCCACTACCTGCGAGAGCTAATAATTTTTCTTATATATAAGCCTTCTAAAAATATTATGACGATAATATTCGTTTAATATTATTATGCTTTCACTATTTCAGTGAAATAATTATACTGCAATTGGATTTCTTCAGATTGATTTCGTATATAATATTGCAAGTATTTATTAAATCTTTCTCATTGTTTATTAGATTCATATTGTAATACAACAGACACAATACTGCATACTGCCATCCGACGGCATTAATTTTGAAACAGCGAGCAACGCTGAACAACGTCACAGCAATGCTGCATGATGCCATCTGACGGCTTAGCTCAACGCTTTTGCTACTTGCGCCTCTATATGACAATTTTAGTAAAATATTTCTTCGATCTGTCATCTGAGCTTCATATTGTAATACAACAAAAAGAAGAACGTTATAAGCAGTGTGCAAAATTAGAAACGAATTGAATACCTGCAATCATATTTAAAAAATAATTTTGTAAAGTGATAATTATTATACTTATTTAGTGCGAATAATTCGCACAGGTCTCACTAGTTTTATTTAATAAATTTAAGAAAATATAAATTCGCTTTGAGCGTAATGTGGTTTGCAAACTTCTATTTTCCGGAAAATTGCAGTAGAGTTACAAGCAATAAAGTGCAAACAAAAAATATATAAACATACATATAGGGACCGCGGTGCTACTTTGTCTACAAAATAACAATGAGGCACTGTTGATGTACAACTCCATACACGCTCCTGTACACAGGTTGGATCTGAAACTAACCTGGACCGAATTAAAACGGCATCTAATAAACTAGTTCAGTTATTTCTTGAAGCCGATTGGCTATTTTAAGAGTTTACGATTTTTTAGCTTTTGGCGTAAAACTTCTTCAGTCGCGGTGATTTCAAAAGGATATAGATAAAACGTAACGGGAATTAGGGAGATTTATTTCAGCCATATGGTCTTAGGCACGTGCGTTTTAAAAATTTATTTTACGAGCTTTTTAACTTTATATAACTGTGTTAATTGCTGGGGTCAACTGTCTATTTTTGCACCACTTTCGCAAATCTAATCGACTTAAAACTGTGCACATAATATGTTGTTTCGATACAATAAAATCGTTTTTAATAAGGATTTAATTTACATATTCATTTCATTATTTGTTATTGTAATTTCAGTAACTATCCCATTACTTCCACCATAAATGTCCCGTTTCTCCCACCATGCGAAATTATCATTTTTATGTCTACGAAAAATTAACCAAAAACTTGTTTATTTTCTCGCTACGATATTACTTAATTCGAGAATGAAATGGTTCTATCGATATTTTTTTTATTCCCTGGCTGAAAAAGTATCAACCAAAAACTATTTGGTAAAATATTTAAAAAAATGGCACAAACATTTTTGAGAGATTTTATTTGTTAATAAAAAACGAGAATTTAGTTACCTCTTAACTAAGACAACTTTATAATTGGATGTACGTTTCAAAAGTTATGCTCCCATTTTCAACTGAAACTATAAACCGATTATATTATATTTCAATTCAAAATTTGGTAGTTCGATACCCGATATGTAAACTTACAACATCAATAAAAGCACACAATGCAAAAAGGTTTATATACTGTGAAAATTTATTTTTACAGTTGATTTTTATAAATATTACAGCGCACTAAGCATACGTTTTTAAACAATAAAAGTAAATACAAAAAAATACACTCATATATTCAGTAAATTTATTTGTGTGGTACCAATGATTAAATGGTTTTGGGTTGTTTAGTTATTATATTTATGAACCGCTAGTTAAATTTTGTTTTATTTATTTTTGTTTTGTTTCATTCTTAACAGCAGTTGTCATATTTTGACATTCCAACTTCACAATTGGGGAATGATACCAATTTAGATCAAAATTTACTTTTACAAAAAAAATTCGTTTTGTGGTCCTTCGAGTTAAAAAAACATATTTTTATAAAAAAACTCTGTGTTAGTTTGTTTGTCTGTGAACACGATACAGGCCAAACGGATGAGCCGGGGCAATAAAATATTATCATCTGAGGATAGCCGTGGTCGTATGCCATCTCATACATATGAGGGCCCTCTAGATGTATAGCGTGATGCACTTTGCCCTAGAGCTTATGATCGCTTACTACTGTTAAAATGTAATGTTTTGTTAGGGTAGGTGGCATATGACCACGGCTATCCTCAAATGAGAATATTTTCTTATTGCATATTTTTTAGTAGTCGGGTTTTAGTTTTCGAACTTATTTTTTATTACAAAAAAGTACCTATTGTTAACAACATTTTTGGAAATATTTTGAAAATTAAATAAAAATCAGATGTCCTTTTGTTCTGAAGAAAAATTGTTTTATTGCATTAGAGTTGGCACTGTGGCACTTGGTGACCTGAAGAATGATTTCATTGTATAATCATCGATTATGCAAATAGTCGAGATTTTAAAATTCATTAGTACCAGGTCCAAATAGCAGTCGCCGTTGGTGTGACAGAATAATGTATGCGGAAAGAGGATGTGCGGATCAATTGGCAAGAAGGAGAGAATATTTCTTCAGCGTAAAACGAAGTCAAAAGTAGAACGGACTCGGACAAGTGCGTAAAAGTTCGCGAAAACAAAATACGACAGCGGCGGTTATAGCAGGCCGGTGCGAAGTGAACTGGAAAGAATGATAAAACCGACCAAGTATTCATTCACTCACTCACTCACATTCGTTTTGTCATAGACGTAGTCCCGAATTTTGAAAAGTGTGCCCGAAGTTGTTATCTCTAAAAGGCCCCCGCTTTCAAGCTAGCAAATTGGCATACGTTCTTTATAATTATATATTAACTAAATATTGTACATTTACTAGAGCTGTAACAAACCGTATGTATTCGTTACTGAGTAACGGGTACATCGTCTGACTCGAAGTAACGAATCGTTACTTACAAATTCATTTCGTTACTCGCATATTTCGTATCTATGTCAGTTTGACTCATTTGATACGGTTATACGAACTCAATGTGTTATACTTATAAGTATTCATAAAGTACGAAGTCATGACTCATGTCGTATCACGTTTGCGACGCGCTTTGATGGGAACTACATGCTTATTGCTTGCGATGCTGTTAAGTACACTATTGTATGTCGTATGAAAAGTACCGAGTAACGTAACGATACGAAAGTAACGGGTACTGGTTCTTTAAGTAACGAATACATACGGGTACACAATTTCTCGTTACTTTTACAGCTCTAACATTTACTGATAAAATTTTAATAGTACTGAAATGATGTAGGTCTGGCGGGTCTGGGATTTGGTCTATACCGTTTTGAGGTCAACGCCGATTTCGTAGTCGAACTTGCAACTGTCAATACAGATAAATATTTTTTTTTAATTGAACCTCCTTCAAAAAAGGATTCTAAAAAGCGATAAATTATAACATGTATTTTCAAAAAATTGGCGTAGGTCAAAACTTTATAGACCGAGATCCCAGGCCCGCCAGACCTACGCTAAGATTTTATCAGTAAATGTACAATATTTAGTGCTAGCTTGAAAGTGGGGACATTTTTAAAGATAAAAGGCCCCAGCTTTCAAGCTAGCAAATTGGTAGGTATACGTTTTTAACTAAATATTGTACATTTACTGATAAAATCTTAAAAGTACTGAAATTACGTAGGTTTTGAGGGCCTAGGATCTTGGTCTATTATTATTTTATTTTCCTTAGTAGTGGTAGTAGGATGTTCAATTGTTCCTAAAAAGTTTTTCTTTATTTAGTACTAGCGGTCCCGTCCGGTTTCACCCGGGTGTAAGACCTACGCTAAGATTTTATCAGTAAATGTACAATATTTAGTGCTAGCTTGAAAGTGGGGACATTTTTAAAGATAAAAGGCCCCAGCTTTCAAGCTAGCAAATTGGTAGATATACGTTTTTAACTAAATATTGTACATTTACTGATAAAATCTTAAAAGTACTGAAATTACGTAGGTTTTGAGGGCCTAGGATCTTGGTCTATTATTATTTTACTTGTTTTAGTAGTAGTAGTAGGAGGTTCAAGTGTTCCTAAAAAGTTTTTCTTTATTTAGAACTAGCGGTCCCGTCCGGTTTCACCCGTGTGTAAAATAACGAATGGGGAAGGGAGGAACATGAGTACACACATTCATCTTAGTTTACCGAGATGAATGTTGTGTCCAAATTTCATGATGATCGGAGTTACCGTTCAAAAGTTTTTGTCAATAAAAAGCTGTATTTAAACTTTTTTTAACTAATAATTTTTTAAAAATTAATTAAAGAAAATTAAAATAAATTTAAATGTAAGCCTTAGAAGAAAGCAATGTAGAAAATAAAAAAAAAAAATAAAAATATAAACGCCCAACGTGGGGCTCGAACCCTGATATTGACAGTCGCATGCTTTACCGATTGAGCCACCTGAGGTTCTGTTCTCACAATGCTAATATGAGTATATCTAGTTAGTGCATTTCACATGAATAGAAGCTTATTTTTGAGATACATTTTGCACTATTTTTCATTAAAGCTCCGCTCCTAATGGTCGTAGCGTAATATTATATAGCCTATTATAGCCATCCTCGATAAATGGGTATCCAACAAATATTTTTTTTTCAATTTGAACCAGTAGCTCTTGATATTAGCGCGTTCAAACAAACAAACAAACTCTTCAGTTTTATGTATTAGTATAGATGTGTTTAATTAAATGATTAATTAAAAACATAGTGTAACGCCACTGAACGCTTCCTTGAAGATTTTACGAGGAAATTCGTAGCCCTATACATTTTCGTAGTAAATTCTCTCTTTGTCAATATATTATTACGTATGTCGCTGCTCAATATTCGGTTTCTGTGTAGGTATGTCTTTTTTTCTTTCCGTTCTTTATTCTGACAGAATGAAGGAACAATGATAAACTTCGGTTCAAGGAACAATCTCAGAAAAGTTCAATGTGTGATTTAAGAAAATTTATTGTTTTTATACAGAACTTTTTTTTATTTTCCACATCGTCTACGTGACTAAAACCTGCATTCTTTTTATATATTGTAATATGATTGATATGAGCTATGTTATGAATTTTTATTTTATTTTTATCCAAATTTCGAATTTTATTGTTGTATTATGTTAATCCAACAGCAAATCGGAAACCTTTGAATTTTCAGTTTTCATTATTCATTTAAAGTGATTTTTTCGGCTTTTATAAATTTAATTAAAATATACGTAAACAAGTCATAATAAAAAACTTTCGTTAATTGAGAAATCGCGAGCAGGATCTTCGGATTTAAATGTTCATCCCCATTTTGTCGTAGCAAAGTAAATTTTTAAACAGTAAAATAATTTTTCAAATCGGTTCAGTAGCTCCCACCTTCCAGCAAACATCAATAATACTTTTTCCAAGAATTCCCAAATTTCGACGGGGCCAGTTTAACGTCTTGTTACACGAAAGCCTGTTATTGATACAGACGCTAATGATCTCAGTTTTCGAATAATTTCTCCCCTCCCCTTTCCCTCTTTCGACTATTCTTGATACCGGAACTGTCTTCTTTTGTTTTTAATTCTTCTCCTCCTAAACTACTTGATACATTTTTTTTTCACCTGGATCGTTCCTAGCTTTAGTTGGACCCGGTGGGTGTAGCTGTTGTCGAGTACCAGATTTTTTATTAATTGTCCGACCAAATTGTTTTTCTATTTTTTTCATATAAAAAAACATATAATCCCAAATTTTCAGCCTCTTAACTAGTGATGTGCCGGATATCCGTATCCGTAACCGTATCCGCAGATATCCGAGGGAGACGAAAAATCTGTATCCGTGTCCATTAGTTTTTGGCGGATCTTTTACCTTGTTAATTTTCAATTCATAGATGAAATTTTATATATATATATAGGTGATTAGGTAATAATGAAAAGTTGTTAAATTCCATTCAGATTATTTTTTATTTTTTAAAATCGTATTTGGCACATTTAAATTGCAAACATTAATCGTAGTGAGTACCATACCAATAGTACATAACTCAAAGGTACTAAAAAAACTATCTTTATAATGAGATATTGCACATCGATCTTTGGAAAGAGACAAACTGTTATGAGAGTTAACTCTTAAAGAGGTCAATAACTTTTTCCCATAACAGATAGCCTCTTTCCAAAGGTCGATGTGCAATATTTACCGCCGCGTACTCTAAGAAAGTTAAGATCCGTATCCATATCCGCGGAACTTGAAACCAAATATCCGTATTCAGATCCATATCCGCGGATATACATTTTTAACGATCCGGCACATCACTACTCTTAATACATCTCAATATTTTTTAAATCAATATTTTTTTTATATTCGTGATTTTTTTAAATAATGAGCGTTTGTCTACCGGGTCCGCTATTATTCTATAAAAAAAGTCCGAAGCAGCCTAATTTATGTCTACGTTTATTAGGTAATCTACAAATCCAAGCGAAGCCGGAGCGAACTATTAGTAGTGAGTAAAAAAATTATAAAATATTCCTCAAGAAATTTAATACGTAAATAAATTGATTTGTATTTTTTTAATTTCATTTCAAGATAAAAAAAAATCCAATATTTAGCTGCCATTTGCACAGTTTAATGTGTTGTTAGAGCGACAAGTCTATTAAGAAACGATCGACTATAATAATTGATTGTTAAAAGTAGAAGTCTCGTTTCGCAATCTTATTTCACAGCCGTAGTATATATTTACTTTAAAAATTATTATTATCCTTTTATTTTTACGACTAATCCGCGGCTTCACTTGCGTTAATGTCAACTTTTGACATCTGCGCACCTACCTTTGGCAGGAGCACGATTTATAATACAACGAAAGTTCAAAATCGGCTCAGTTGTTTTTGATTTAATACAGAACAAACAAACACACAGACGAATTCAATTCAATATTCAAAGCGTTTCATTTAAATAAATATTATTTTTAACCTCAAAAACCTGCTTCTCGAATTTTTTGTTTTTTTGGACACCTTGTATAGTATACGAATGCGCTTTTAACAGAGAGCATTAATTATGCATAAAAGCCGCTACACACGAGACTGGAAACGCTGCTTGGACTTCTGCTAGCCGGTAGGCTGGCGACGAGGCTGCAGGAAATGACGTCACTGCGGGTTCGCCTGCTAGCTCACAAGATAAATTTTAAAATTAGTTTCCTTGCTAGGTCCGCTGCTAGGTATGTGCAAGAACCAATTAGGAAGCAGTATCTTGTCACGTGGACGACTTGAACAAACACCCACAAACCAACACGGCGTCATTCTACTCACAGTCAGACGCAACAGACAATTTTTGCTCTGGGTTTATATTTGAACTGTCACTGCGCGAGCACCAGATTTATCCACAAAACTAGCTTGAAAACACGTCTCGTGTGAAGCGAGCACATAACAGCAATTAAGAAAACCAGCGCTAGAAAACTAGTAGTCAAATCTAGCCTCGTGTGCAGCGGCCTTTAGGTTGTGTGCGGCTTGGACTACGTCTTGTGTTAACAGCTGACGGCCGCAAAGTGAAGATCCCTGTTTCATGGTCTCTGAGTGAACCGCATTTAAACAACACTTTGTTGTTTCAATCCTCCGTATAAAGCTCGTCGTCCAATCAACACATTTCAGTGGCCAGTTTCACAAACAACTAACGTCGGCGTTAATATTTTTTTATGAACTGCAGATTTCCGTACACCGTTTTTGGTAAGTAATTTACGATTTATCGAAGTGTAATCTTTTAAAGCAGTTATTGTTAATTTCAATAAATAAAATTATCGACCAATTTTTCAGACAATATATTAACAAAAAATATAATTAATAGGTACATTAACGTTTCGATCCGGATTTGGATCTTCTTTAGAACGGATCTAAAAAATATAAAAAATAATTAATATTTAATTTCTAATTCGCTTTATATAAATTCTTTCAATAGTTATTGGCGTAACTAGTAGTCTAAGTCATTCATGGCGCTGACAGGGCATGACTTAGCCTACAAGTTACGCCCATAATTTTATTCAACAATTGCGCGTTATTCATGTTTTATTTATTGTTATTAATGAGATGTTGTAAATATCTATTTATTTCTTTATAAAAAAAACTGTTAATACTAACAGCACCAAACAGCACGATTCAATGTTTTGGTTTGAGGTTAGCCGGTTATGAATAAACTCCATGTCGAAAACATTCGGCCTCTCAATTTTAGCCTCAATGGGTAACAACGGAGTTGTTGTTACCTACTATTTCGTTACGACTCAGAAAATAGTTACGTTTATTTTCATTACTCCACAATGGCCGAGCTAGTAGGAATTTTCATTGAGTTATGACAAGTAATTGTCACCAGTCGGTAAATGGCTATTTAGGGTTCGGTTTTTAGGCATGATAAAACATGAATAGCGCGCATGAGTTGAATAAAATAATTAATTGGTATCAAAATATTGAAAAAATAATAATTAACAATTTTTTATTAAGTAGTCATGGAAATAATTGTGAAACCTAGAAATTGGTCGATAATTTTATTTATTGAAGAGTTTTAATCAGACATTAATCAAAGATTTGAATATTGTTAATTTCGTTGACTACAGACGCGAAACTTGCGCACAACGGGTCAAGTAAAAAGAAAGATATAGAAAACAGCCACTAGCAATATAGAAGTTATTAAATATATGGGTGTTACATGTTCGTATACAGTTTACCAGATGTCTTTTGAGATTATTCGGTTGAGAAACAAATTGGGCGACATGGCGTTAAGCAAGTCCCTTGTTCAAATAGTCTGCCGTACCGCGGTCCATATAGATAAATAACCGCCGAATAACTAGTGCCACTTGATGCAATAAATTTCTGCAGCTAGCTGAATGACTCTATCTCCATATGGTGCCGAATCACGGACGATCGCCCCTAACGATAAGGATGGGTAGTATGGGACCACTTTTTTCAAAATCTGCTTCTAATGCACACTTGATGCAATTTATCTACAATTTTTAATTCGATTTTCATGAAATTTTTTGTATAACGAGGATATGAAAATCTATATGTATAAAATTCTCGTGTCACAAATTTGGACGTGCTAATCGACGAACCAACTGAACCGATATTAATGAAATATTGTAAATGTCTAATTAAAAGCTAAAACCTCAATTAAGAAATAAAAAAAATAAAAAAACCGTAGTGCCCGACTAGACTAAAAGATATTTAATAAAAAATATCAGCTTTTCAGGGAAATTCAGAAATAATAAACGCAAGCTTATTTTCCTGAAAAGCTGATCTTTTTTATTAAATATACTTAAATCTAGTCGGGCACCACATTTTTTTTTAGTTTCTTTATTAATGTTTTAACTTTTAATTAGATAGTTTTTTTATTTTCTTCGATAAATTTGACTGAAAATTATTAAAACATGTCGCGGATCGGTCGCTTTGCCATAAGACCGATGTTAAGTATGCTTACTTTTGAAGTCAATTATTTATTTAAATAATCGGTTAACCCCCTCAAATCTTCAGAATTTGTGTAGGTGTATTTAAACTTCATAAAAAAAATAATCAAGTCTTTTTGGTACTGTGCTCGTACTTCCTTTAAAGGGTTACGCCACCTTGAGATTTTCAAAAAATCGTTTTTTTTAGGGTATACATGAATTGTTAATATCAATATATTAGATATCGTGTCCATCGATAATAATTAATAAGAAAAATCACAGGTTTGTGGACAAACTTGCGATTTTTCATATTAGTTAATACCAATATTTTAAGCTTGCAGTTATTCCAAAATTCAAACTAGTACCGAAGTTATAGCAATAACTAGTTCATATTAGTCATAGTGCATTCAGTCAGTTAGTTTTTTCTTTTGCGATTTTCTCGAAACTACATTTTTCAAAACATATTCAATATATCAAGATCTACTCAACCGATTTAATTAAAATTTACAACACTTATTTTTTATATTATCTACAATGTGACGTAGGATTTTTTTGATCGGGTACCGTGTTCAAAAGTTATAAATTTCTCAAATTCTAAATTTCGATAAAAATACAAGTTTTTTTTTAAAACAGCTGTCATTTCTACAAAAAAAATTTTAAAATGTTTATCCTACGTCACATTGTAGCTATTTTCCCTTAAAATAAGGAAAACATTTTTTTTTATGTTTCTGACAATGCCTAATAGAGAAATCGTGTACACCATCAGCAAGGATTTTCAAAAGAAGGTCTTAAGCTCATATCGCCGCCATTTTTTTATTAATTATGAACATTGCAAATTGTCCATATATGTGTGTAAAATAAGGATCACTTTATATAATAAACGGCTGCGCCAAAAAAAAGTTTCTTTTTATACCTAATTTTCCGAGCGCCAAAATCAAAACTTTTCCGAGAATACCGTTCGTCCATCCCTGTGCAGCCTCGGCAAGGCTCGGGAAATAATATTGCACGGACTACTTGATTATCTGACTGGTGACAATACAGAAACCGGTCCTTGTGCTCCCACTCGTGTGATTGGCAAATAATTGAACGACCGTATTGTATATTTTATATTCCTTGCAGATACGCACATGAAATAATTATTAAATATTTTACTGTCCCCTCTTTGCTATTATTACATTTGAAATTACAACGCTTTACGCAATATTTGTAAACCGGATGTTTGATACTTTAGGGCGGCGGTTCTCAACTTTTTTCGACTTAAACCCACCATTCGATGAGCTGACAACTCAGCGCCCGTACACGCCAAAACATAGATAGATAGATAGATAGATTTATTGGTTTTAGTTATAAGTACTAAAAATGTTAAAAACACGTCAAAAAAACGAGTGTGCTTTAGACCACACGACTTTTTCCTGCCATAATTTGTTATTATTCACCCGAAAATTCACAAAATATGAATGAATTTACAATTTTATTCACTTTAAACGTAGAAGAAAATATTAATTTATAAAATTGTTCAACAACGAAATGAACAGTCTAATGTAAGAAGAAAGAAATATAAACATAAATATAATGAAAACAAAAGTAATACATTGCAATTACTTAGCTCTCGTTGGATTTTAAGCGTACAACTTTATGAAATATTATTTAAGGTAGGTTTAAAAAAACTTTTTTTTGTCACCCGATAGCGTCACTGGCAAGTAAAGTATGTGTCATTCTATTGTTAGTACTGCTTATATTTTCGTCCACCTGTTGGCGCCACTAGCCAGTTAAGTATTTGTCATCCTCTTTCTATCTTCACTGACTTACATCTCCCTCTCACCTTCCGTTCGCCTAGCCCGATCACACTTCCATAAATCTTTCGTCACGATTCACCAGCTTACTCCCAAAGTCAAGCGTGCATAAAGAAATTTGACTCCAAAAATACAATGTTAGGGTGCATTGTCCATCTCTAAAAATTCTTGGTTCGTATAGAAGTAAATAGTTTTTTAGAAAATTTTAAGGCTCAGGTTTCTAGTGACCAAAGTTTGTTAAAAAATTGACAATCTAAGTAATTAGGACTAAAAATGGAATTTTCTGTCAGATACTTAGATTATATTGAATCCTGAGTACTGAAAAAGTAACACCTTTTATCGCTTACCACGTTGGCATCATCAGGAGATATTTTCGTATTTAGTGCAGAAATTGAATTATTACTTATAAGAGTGAGGTTATGTAAGAATACAAATCACAAAAATGAATCATACCACGGAAAAAATCGTTTTAATTAAAAATACATAAATCAAATTACTGAAAACATAATTTTAACAATTGATGTACAAAATAATTACTATTAAAACATACCTTTTTATTTTAGGGAATACGGCTCTCAAGATATAGCGTTTGAAAATGGTGGCGATCGTAAATACTCAGACGAAGGTACAACATTTTTGATTGCGAAAAAGTTATTACCTGCAAATAAAAATAATTCAATTAGATTTCATAAATAATGTAATCGAAATACTAAAATAAAATACACGCTTCAATTCAGCCCACATACGCTCTCTGTCACATTTCAACCTACCAATAGCGTCTTATCCGGAATCGCGTATTAAATAGGCAATTTTGTAACCGGCTGAAAGACATTTAGACCCCAATAAATACAACTAAATGATCTGGCTAATTTATTTTTTATTTTATTAAATACTAGACTACTACTAGACTATTATTTTAAAACATTACCAAATGTTCTGTAATTTACGTTGACGCAAAGAGGAACGAAATTGTACTACATTATTGTTATACATAAAAATACATAGACAGTATGTAAACACGTAATAGTCCGGGGGCCAGCGACCTATTTAGGTCGTCCATTTCCGCGCGGCTGAAAAACTCGCAAAATGCTCAGACAGTAGTACCATATAGCATAGTGGCCGTCAGCTGCGCCAGTATCGGTGGAATAGCCTCCCACGCACGGTTAAAAAGATAATAATTTTTATATCCAAATCTTTGACAAACGTCTGTTAGGTACATAGGTATCCATGACTACTTATCAAAAAACTGTTCGTTATTAATTTTTCATTAAAATTTGATAATTCAAACTCTATTCTATTAGAAAGTAGATATTATACTAATTAATTTATATATTTTTTAGATTATTTCGAAACGTCATCTAGTGAAATATTGATTTATAATTTATTATTTTTTGTCATATAGGTATAGTCTGGAAAAAATTGGTCGATAATTTTATTTATTTGAATAATATTTTTTATCATTACCTATCGATTGAAAACTTGTCAAAAGATAGTTATTAATGATCTTTCATAAAAAAAAACGTCAGCTGGCTGTACGATGGTGGATGTTACGTCAGCTGATCATACGAACTTGACGAAATTAATATGAATTCAGTCATTCCCTATCACATGAAACTTTGTCAAAAGGTAGTTTTTATAATATTTAAAATAAATAAAATCGTCAGCTGCTTGTATATTGGGGGAAAGATTGTCAGCTGATACAAAAAAGGGTGTGGTAGAAGAGAAAGTTGGGAACGTCGATATTTTGGCGGTAAGGCCTAGTTTATATGAGAGGCGTTCAACGCGCGTTAGCCCAACGCGCGTTTACAGCTTCTATACAATTGTATAGGACTGTTTATATGATAACGCGCGTTGGTGGCGCGTTGAACGCGCGTTATCATATAAACAGTCCTATACAATTGTATAGAAGCTGTAAACGCGCGTTGGGCCAACGCGCGTTTACAACTTCTATACAATTGTATATAACTGTTTACATGATAACGCGCGTTCAACGCGCCACCAACGCGCGTTATCATGTAAACAGTTATATACAATTGTATAGAAACTGTAAACGCGCGTTGGGCTAACGCGCGTTGAACGCCTCTCATATAAACTAGGCCTTAAGCTGTAAAGCGTCGATAGCAATCGCTATGATACAGTTGAAAATCATTAGGTTGTTCAGGAAGTATTACATCTCTTGCTGCTAAATTATAATTTTTTCGAATAGTGAGTATATTACGGCACTTGCACAAATCTTCGTTGATTAATTTTAACGTTGAACTTTTCTTTTGACAAAATACACAAAAATTCCAGCCAATTGGGTGACGGGACCACTTCAAAAATGTTGACATTTTATTATATTAAAGAATTTCTGATATCACTCGGGTAATGGATCGTATTCAATATGATATTTGCTATTCGTTGCCATGGTTAGCTACATAATATTATGTTCCACGTCATGTAAAAATTAATCTAAGCATGCCGAACTAGTTTATTTCTGACAGATTTATAAAACAAAAGAGCGGCTGATTTCTTTATTTTCAAAATATTTCCGAAGCTATAAAGCTACCTATTCCCCCGATAGTGCCGCAGCTGACGGCCACGATGCTACATAGTCCAACTGTCTAAAGCTTTTTACGAGTCTTTGAGGCATGCGGAAATTGGTAAGAAAAACCTGTTACTGGCCCCCGGACTATAAGGTGCACATAGGGAAATTAACATTGGGAAAAAATGACTGGATCAGAGTGAGCCTTGAAATCTTGTTTTTTCAATTTGACAGATAATATTCTTTTGCAAAATGAATGTGTATACTACCGAAGAAAATATTCAAATGATTACAACATAATCGAACTTTTTTATTAATGGAACATTAAATTCCCAAAAATACTTAAATATGGTGCGAGATCAAATATCTCCGCCTATTCGTGTTGAACCTAAAGACATTGGGTCACTGATTTACCAACGCGCATACGTCATACCAGTCAGACAATTTTTGAATGAAATGTTTCCAAACAGATGGAGTTGTTTTTTTGTTTTATTTTTGTACAAAAAAAAATAAAATAATGATTTATAAGAGCTTTTTATTATTAAAAAAGCCAAATAAAATAAAAATAAATCAAAATAAAATAGAAATCCTCAAGATTACTACGATAATTCAATAGAAATAATAATTAATGCAGTCATGGCTAACTCTGATCCAAGTATTTTTCCCAATGCTAATTTCCCTATGTGCACCTTACGCGTTTACATACTGTATGTATATTGTATATGTGGAATGTAATGTTTTTGTCATTTTATTGAAAACATACGACTTTCTCTTATGCTTACTTACATGTGTGGAGAACTTTTGCAAGCTACGTGAACTGTCTCTAAATTGCTATATTTTGTTCATTTGTTCAAAAAATAAAAGTCAAACAAAGTTATGTTTATGAACTTTGCTTTTCGAAAACTTGAAGAAGTTACGTTATTCTGTAATGCAAATAGCTTACAATATTTTTTTAAAACAAAACTTTTCATTTAATAAACTTGAAATATATAGTGCTTTGATTATAAAAATACAAAAGAAAACGAGGAAATGTAACACTTGTGGTTATTTACTAGTTAATGTTTTCAATTTATAATTTTTAAAGTGAAAACTTCTTTAGCGGCGTTGTACACTTTTTGTGTAGGTAATGGGTAAAAAATGTTAAACTCGCGTCAAATCGAAAATTCGTAAAACGTAAGACCTGATCGAAAATGCGTAAGACAAAATTCGTGAGACGAAAACTTTTTTGTTTTTTTTGCTTAGCTATTTTAAAATAAATACAAAATGTAATCACATATTTTAATGGAGTAAGCAATTGTCTTTCAAATGCAAGAAACAGTTTTTTGATTTAATGAATATATTTTGACAAAATCAAATGTTTGTAAAAACGATTCTCACTAGTAGTGGATTTCTGAGTAACGCTAAGTATATATACGAGCTGTTAAGGGACGTCTACCGTACTTGCTTTGGCAGTACATATACTAAAATTGGAACGATACAGAGAGAAGATTCAAGTTTTCACTTCTGCCGGCACTCCCGAAGTGCAACCCGTCTTTGTATTTAGTAATAAATTGATCTTTTTCCAATCTAGATTAGAACCTAGGAAATGGAGACAGGAAAACGTCAAACAAACTCTTGCTCTTCTATTCTGAACCTCTGACAAATATTGATCTTACGAAATCTTAATTATGATATTATGATATTTAGATTCCAATGAGATTTGAGTGATATATTCATACAGAAATCACTTAATCGACTATAATAATATTTTATACCATTAGAGAATAATAATAATAACAAAAATAATAATGCTTTTAAAGTCCGTTTCTCGACTTTATGTCATAACAGACGCCATTCGCACCATTACTATTTTCCATCTACCACACTTCCCGTTATTTTCTACATTTTTCAACTTCAACTTATTAATAGCAATGGGCGAATGAAGTAATTTTAGGACATTAGGATAAGGTAGGCAAATTTTGACAGGTTGAATAAGGAACCATCTCGATATTTATCTGGAATTATTGAGGGAAACCATGGAAAAACTCATCAAGACGACCGGTACAGGAATTACAGCTTCTCGGCAAGAGGCTTCAGGAAAAAGTCCCAGCCACATCTGTCCTCGCCGGAATTCAAACCCAGTACCTCCCGAATGCGAGTCTAGTTCTACGCCAACCCGCTCGGTATAATCATTAGAGAATAAATGATGAATGCTTTAGTTAGGGGTTATGGCTAGTAGTCCGTTAATGCACGTCATCCTAAAAGAATTTTTGTGCTTCCCCTTATCCTGGATCTAGTCTTCCAATAGTCTAAATCTTTTCACGAACTCCAGAAGATTGGTGAGTAGGTTGTCCTGAGGAAATACTCCGCTCTCATTAATGTATCCAAAGATGGTCCTCCAATAGTTTGGATCTTCTCGTGAACTCCAGAAGATTGATGACTAGATTGTGCTAATGTCTATCATTCGACCAGTAAATGGTTGGCTATTTCGTCGTCCATTTAGAGAATAGATTTCTATGCTGGTTTAGCACATGCGTAAATAAATTATACTCCAGGAGTATTATTATAATATTTGCTGAACACGTCTTGTCAACCGGTTGAGCTTCCAGTTATTCATCTCTCAGTCGGTTGGACTGGAAGCTTAACATCGACACGTCAAACAGTTATGTTAAATGGTCCTAAGTCAAGTCAACTTTGACAGTTGGTGGTCTTATATAAAAATATTCTTGTCCTAGAATATCCAAGAGATTAATTGATTATTTATTCAGAGTAAAAAGAGCTTGCAATTAAGTTTTAATCCGTTGTTTATTTCAGCCCCACATATTTCATGATATAATATCTTTTGATATAATGATAAGTGACATACAACAGATTAAAAACAAAGGGTTCAGAACACTTCTTTTTACGCTTAAATTAAGTTTGTTAATTAATTAGAAAGGTTCTACTGACAAAACTTCGAGAAGTGAAAAATGCGTATAATACGCGGCACGAATCTAAAAGGCTCGGAAGTTAGATGTTAATACGGGCTTACGCTTGTACATTCTGTTGAAAAACTACAAACTCGCAGCTCAACAAAACTAAAATAGCAATAACAGCTTGACAATAGCGTACTTGACTGTACTTTAAAGCAGGAAAGCGACAAGGGACAAAGGCAACTTGCGATCACGGCCAATCACCGACGAGTGCACGTTCCGTGCAGGCAGCTGGAAGGTGGTGGAAGTATCAACGGCTCTAAAATGTGCCTTTGCGACGCTGTTTGTGACTTACTTCCGAACCTTTTAGATCCGTGGCGCGTATTATAAAAACCATGGGTCTGAAACCCGGGAAATAACTACTGTTTTTTTTTTGTCGTCTTGTTTCAAAACATTTGATCGATTCTTGTCAAATTTTGTACACTTTGAAGGAGATCTTGTCTCAAACGTGGAAGAATTTGCGTCTTAAAAGTCGATATAATAGCTTTGAAAACCTGTGAGTCTCATTCACATAAGTTCACGGGCGAAGTGAAACTTCTTTAAACGTATGCACTCGTTTAGTTGATGCGTTATCCAAGATTTCTCTTATATTACTCCGCCATTGAATCATATTTTCTTTAACGTTACAGAAAATTAACAGTCATGTCACTAAAAAAGTTTCACACCAAAAACTGTTCTTATACAATAACTAAAGCGTTTTATCTACATGGTGTGTCACCGCTATTTTCCTTTTTTGTTGTTATTATTTTTAGTATTATTATAAACGTTTCTTAATATGCTTTCATCGGAACTGTACGGAGAAGTTCGAAGCGAGCAACCAAACGTACATATTGTATGAATCAGGACTCATTTAACCTCTCAACGAAGACGACAGCAAGCAGTCAATTCTATTAAAAAAGGATCGTACAGAATCATTTCTTTATAATAATATGAATAGCTTCAATTATTCCGTCGAATTTTAATGTTAGACTATCTGACTAGTTTAAAAGAACATACTTATATAATAAATTATAGACGCTCGACAATAGAGACCACAAGCGTAAAAGAGTAATAAACAAGAAAGTTAACAAGCGTTATTTGATACAAAAAAAGGTGTTGGTGAAATATCTTGATATACAAAAAAAAACTCAAGCAGCACAAGCGCTGTTGCAGGTCTCTGAAAAATTGTCGAGGTTCGTACTGAATTCTCTCCGGTAAAGCTTGCTTCAGGACATTTAACACAGAGCCGAGGCCAGCGAAGCGAAACGGAGATATATAGCTGTTCAATTGATGCGAGAGAGATGTATGTAGTGATAGATTGTGTGAATCAAACATCTGAACCTTTTGATTCTGATTGCACTTACACTTTACCCAATACAAAAATCAGGACTGTATTTTAACTATCTCATAAACATTTCGTACCCTGAATTCGGAGTGGAAAGGACACAGCACAAACCTTATGGGATTTGGTTCTCGGGTAAATTGATCGAAAATTGTTTTATTTTATAGTTTAAAGGTTACTAAGAAAAAGTGTCCATGAACGCATAGCCTAAAAACTAATAGGTTTTTAGGTACAGATATGTTTAGCGAGATTTTAGGATATGCATTGAATTCACAATCTTAAAAAAACCCTAAGCTCTAGAAATATGTTTGTAAGTGCGCTGAATCCGAATATGACATTATTATTTTATACAGGGTGACACCTTCCAACATAACCTAGCTTTCGACTATTTTTCTATTTCTAAAAAAAGGCACAAAATTGGAACATGGAACATGTTTGTGAATTCAATGGATATCCCTATATCTAAAATCTCGCCAAACATATCTGTAGCTAAAAATCTATTAGTTTTTTGGCCCATACACACTTTTTCTTAGTGACCTTTAAACTATAAAATAAAACAATTTTCGATCAATTTAACCGGGAACCAAAACCCATAAGGTTTGTGCGGGGTTCTTTACGTTTCTCGACGTTACAGTTGGACTAGTGTATTGAACTTTGTGACATCACGTCATTTAAAATCCACCCGGACTCCCCTGGCACATTTTTGTCACAAATCTGTGATGACCCACCCTATCCTCTAACACGGGACATAATTTATGGATTGCTCCTAAGGGCATGCGTCGATTTTCTCCAGAAACAATGGGGCTTTTCATATTTGCATATCATCTCCCAAAACTTGATTATAATCCGCTAATCCGTTTGAAAATCCCGTTGTGTTCACAGATTTTTTCCAAAAATATATTTTTGACTCAGGAGACCTCAAAACAAAAAAAAAAGATGGGTTGCATTCCGGGAGTGCCGGCAGAAGTGAAAACTTGAATATTAACGTCTTACGAATTTTCGATCAAAATGGTTTGTATCATAGATTGCATTTTTATGTACGATATTTCAACGCTAGATGTCTAACGTTGTATAAATAAAAGTTTTCGTCTTACGATCTGACGATCTGACGCCAGTTTAACATTTTTTACTCATTACAAAAAAAGTGTACAACGCCGCTAAAGAAGTTTTCACTTCAAAAAAATTGTAAAATTTTGGAAAGTAAATTTTGACCAAAATTAGTAGCATTCCCCATTTGTCGAGTTGGAATGATAAACATTTGTAATTTTCGACTATTTCTTTCGACTTACCTCGAGAAACATTTCATTCAAAATCAGACATTCTTTCGTTACATCTCTGTATTGTCAACACGTTAATGTATTCAACCTGTATACATTTTGACTAAAGACATAGTAAAAAAAAGTATAGTAGGTGTACCTATAGTAGAGCAGTATTATGTTGTGTTAGTGTTTGATATAACTAGGTATCGTCTATTTACTAGTGTTAAATCAATAGAACGACCGTAGGTAGCACGTGATATAAACATCCAGACGCGCTCCCTGGGGACAACGGGAACTGCTGTAGGGATGTATAAGGAGATATCCCACTGTTACCCAATCCATATTACGGTCTGGGTTATAGGGACACACCACACACACACACACATTACACAAGATACCGTCTTCTATACATCCGCGGCCAAAAGACAAAAAGGCCCATGTCGAAATTTCGATAAAATAAAATTACTAACTTCTGTGACCCTGGTAAAGACTTTTATGTGCTCGCTTCACAAGATGCACTTATAGCTTGCTTTGTAGATGGGTTTGGTGCGAGCGCGTTAACAAAAGTGGACGTTTATTGTATCTGAACAGAACACACGCTATGACGCCGCGTTTGTCTGTGCAGGCGTTTGTCCATGTAGCCCACGTGACAACATACTGGTTCCTGATTGGTTCTCGCTCAAAACAAGCAGACGAACAAGCAAGTAAAATGGCCCCGGTTCTGATTTTCAAATCCAACTTGTGATCTCGCACGGGCCCCGCAGTGACGTCATTTCCATCCACGATCCCGCACGCCAGCAAGAACTAGTCCCAGGAGTGATTCTAGCGGAAAAACCAGCCTCGTGTGCAGGTTTTTTATGTTCGCGATGCTCGTGTAGTAAGAAAAACTACCTCTATAAATATTTTATGCATGTTGCTATCTCTTTTTCATTACAGCGAAATTTTTTTTTAATCGTTCAGATGTTTTGTGCGCTAATAATTTTTTTTTTTATTTAGAAAATAATATAAGAAAAAATAAACAAATAAATATACATAATTAAGGTTGAAATACAAATAAAAATGTGTGCATCAACTACTGTGGTTATTAGCGCACAAGGAAAGGATCAAAGGAAAAAGAAACAAAAAGGGAAAAAAAATTAAAGAAAGCTAATAATTTTATTTTGCGTCAAGTTTGACATAAACCTTTTCGTCTTTTGGGGGCAGATTTGCACTGCACGTATAACTTATAACCGCGGAAGGGTCATTTACCTTTAAAATGTCAGAAAGGTAAAACGTCTTCAGGTTGTCGAGATCATTTACAGTAGACTCCCGATAAATGCATAATTACTCGGATTTTGACCTTTTATTAATTGGTAAATAGAATCTGCGTATTTCAGAGTATTTAAAATAAAAACCAATATTAATTAAACACGAAACGTTTACGATTTCATCTGCAGAAGCGGGGAATTGTACTACCATAGGTCAAAATTCACGTTTTAAATTTTTTTTCGTTTTGAGGTCCCCCGAATCCAAAAACCATATGTTTAGAAAAAGTCTGTTAGTCTATCAACACGCACAGGTCAAACGGATTGCAACCAAATTTTGCGAAGATGTTTGATATACAAATACGAAGAGCCCTATTGTTTTGGGAGAAAATCGGCACATGTGCAGAAGAGATATATGCTAGTAAACCAATGACTGATCTAAAACTAGCTTAGGAATCGAACAGTAAATGTTCAAAAGCGACTCGTCAGTTATAATTTAATTCTATAAGTGGAAATGAGATAGCAAAGCAGCACAAAGCAGGAGTAGTTTTCGTAAACAACCCAAATAGACTGTATATGGCTGCACACAGAACTGTCATAAATTATAAATATAGGTATGCGTGAAAATCAGCTATTTTATAGTATAGGTAGATAAGATGCAAAAAGGACCAAATGATTATTTTATAACTGGCTCTCATTTTGTCATAATATCGCACTGTGTTATAAAATAATAATTTACGCACTTTATACATTATCTTAGGTAGAGAGTATGTTTCTACATATTTTTATTTTATAGTTTATGTTTCTTTGTAAAATTGTATTATGTACTGTGCAGGATTAACCAAAAATCATAACTCAGAAATGAACAGTACTTTACCAGACCGTGTCAACAAGACATTTTTTTTTATTTTTGACAATATGTTCTCAAAAATGTTATCTACTGATATAAAACTGTCTTCAGAAGTTCAGAAATTAAAAATAAATAATACAATTTATTTTTGAAAATGAAAACGTAATGTTTTTTTCTAGCTTTACATTTTTTTTACTTTTTTTCAATTAACTGTACAAAAAGGGCTAAGAACCGATTTTATAATAGACAGTCAAATTTTCAATGAGAGCATTAATTGTAAAATTCAATTTTTTTCCTAAAATTCTATGCTTTTTAAATATTTTCTATCAATTTTAAGCTTATGGCATTCACAATTTAAGTATTTTTTTATAAATTTAACATGACAGAGACAGAATTTATCAGGCAAGAAATGCTTAGAGCATCGAGTCTTAATCCGGCACTGATTATGTACTTGTAGAAACAAATAAGTATGTATTTACTAATTGCTATATTTACTATACCCTATAGTCTATACAAATATAGACTTGTTGTGAAAATGTTGAACACTCCTTCAATTGTTATGTACAAAGTTTTCCTAATTCACGTAAACAATATAACAAACATACAATACAAATAGACGCGACGACACAGCCTCGGCTGGGGTGAGTAGAGTCGGTTCTGGGATGGTGGGGGGGATGAATGGAGGCGAGAAAACAGAGGATCCATGCGTGAATCCCCGATTATGGGTGTGTTTAGCCGTGATCACTTTATTAAATTACTACTGAGCTCTCGACTTTACTTATATATAAAATGGTTTCCACTCTACACCCTACATATTTTACGATTACACTCTCACATAAAATTCAAATAGGTCGCTTTGCAGGCGCAGAACTGTCGTCTCGAGCGTGTTAAAAGAGAAATAGATATTGTAAATTATAGATGCTCGATAACGGAGGTTATAAGCGTCATACTGAAAGAACTAAAAAAAATTTGAAATGATTCGGAGAATTGTTTTGGTTTTTTTGGGCCCAAAAATATTTTTTAACCCTTAAAACCGACCCTTAAAGGGCCCATTTTAAATAAGCTTCGTGCGGTGATCAATTCCAACATGTTGACCAAATTTCGTTTAAATCGATTAAGTCTGTCGAGATTAGATATGAGCGCCGATGGGTAAAGGAGCGGCGGCGGCGCGCCGACTTTTTGAGGTCGGCGGCGGCGGCGTAGTCGGCGGCGTGACCTTAGGAGCATTTTTTAATGATGGGCAGGATACAATAAATCAAAACATGTAGTTTAACAATCAGAATTATTATTTATTTAACACAAATTATTTTTATAAGGAAATGGTTTCTAGCCTAGAGCTAAAATATTTTTGGCACTTCGATTGGCAGAAAAAAATCAACGTTGTCATAAAGTTCTAATAACAATTAACAAGAAAATAAATCTTAGAGAAAACAAAGATGTTTCTTTTAAGTCATAAAAAAATATAAAGTAGTCTTTAAAAATATGTTTTCAACATTTTCTGATCGTTTAAACATATGCCTTTTTGCTCGGCGCGCCGTTACATTTTCACGGCGGCGGCGGCGGGAGAGAATCGTCGGCGGCGACGGCGCGCCGGCGCGGCGCTCATATCTAGTCGAGATATATAAACATTTCTAAAAATGGTGCCAAACTTCTTAAGAGGCTATGAAACATCGAGAGATTTTGGTCTGAGCCCTAGGTCCCGCCATCCGACCGACGCCAATAGTGTAAGTGCCTTATGGCAAATACACTAATAAATCTGCGTAACATTTTCTCAAAATCCTCAAAATTGTTTATTTTATCCAGAATTTTTTGTTATAAACTATTCTCGAGATTTCTATTTCCACACCTAATACGACTAAAATTTTGAAAAAAAAATAGTGTCGCTAGAACCTCTAGAGGTATGTTTATACGATGTTTCAACGGCTATCGTTTTCGAAATTCCGAGGCAAATAATTAAGTCGATAGTACAGAACCCTCGGCGCGCGTGTCTAGCGTCACCCGTTATTTTTGACAGGTGATTACTATAATTTAAAAATAACCTATTATAACACCGTAACAAAAGTATGCTCATCAAGAACGTCGTCATTAATAATAGCGGACTTGAAACACGTATAAAATTATAAGTAATTTATCTTGACGGTTTAATTGGGTTGACAATAGTTTAGTATCGAACAATAAAATGGTTTTTTGATGTATTTTTATGTATGGGCAAAATTTTTACACAGCACTTTATTTTAGTATACGCGGCAAATGCATTTTGACAGGCTATGTGATTGCAATTTGATGTAATAAAAATCTTTGCACAAATTGCATAAATCCCTCTAGTCTAGAAAATTGAATTTCATTTTTATGGACCGATTAAAAAAGTTATGTCTTATTTTAACTATTTTAAGTAAAAATTAAATTAAATGTATTTGAGTCGGAAACTATATACAGTATGTAAACGCGTAAGGTGCACATAGGGAAATTAGCATTGGGAAAAAACACTTAATCAGAGTTAGCCATGACTGCATAAAGTTATTTCTATTGAATTATCGTGGTAATTTTGAGGATTTCTATTTTTATTTATTTTTATTTTACTTGGCTTTTTTAATCATAAAAAGCTCTTATAAATAATTATTTTAATTTTTTTTAAACAAAAAAACAACTCCATCTGTTTGGAAACATTTCATTCAAAAATTGTCTGGCTGGTATGACGTATGCGCGTTGGTAAATCAGTGACCCAATGTCTTTAGGTTCAACACGAATAGGCGGAGATATTTGATCTCGCACCATATTTAAGTATTTTTAGGAATTTAATGTCCCATTAATAAAAAAAGTCCGATTATGTTGTAATCATTTGAATATTTTCTTCGGTAGTATACACATTCATTTTGCAAAAGAATATTATCTGTCAAATTGAAAAACAAGATTTCCATGGCTCACTCTGATCCAGTCATTTTTTCCCAATGTTAATTTCCCTATGTGCACCTTACGTGCACTGTATACAGTGTAAGCTCTTTATAGCGAACTTTGATTTAACGAAAAACTCCATAAAACCGGGTGTTTTTCTGAAAACTTTAAACGTTTTTCTTTAAAAAACAACGGGTTGCATAAAAAAAAATCGAACGAAAGTTGTTGGGTTTCGAGAGGGAAATCGTTTGGACACAATAACCACCCCCCACCACCTCACTCCTTAGCAGGGGGAGATAGTGACTTGGTTTTTGAAATGGGAACCTACATAATTTATCATCGAATTTTTTTTTGTATGTGGAAATGAACATGTTTTGTCTGAAATCTTTTTTAATTTAACATTTAGTTTTTTTTGAAAATTGCTAATAATGACTGATAACACATTGAAGAATCCACAGGCTCATTTTTTACCAAAACGCTCATTAAAAAACAAATCATTATTAGCGATTTGCAAAAAAACTGAAAGTTAACTTTTGTTGGAACCTTTTACATATTCAACCCGTTGTTTTTTAAAGAAAAGTTTTCAAAAAAAAAAAAAAAAACACCGGGTATAATACTCGTATAGCGCAACAACCATTCTCAATAGGGAAACAATACGTCATTATTTAGGCTCCAACAATGGGACTCTTCGAAATTCTTTAATCAGTGAGGAAGGAACCAGGCCATGAAGAAGATGAATTGGAGCCACCACCGAGAATTGAACAAAAAATAAATTAAAAACGTATTTTCATTTTGAATGCATATCTAATTATTTAAACAATGAGCCTTTTTCCTGAGAATAGTGCAGCGAAAGTGTCACGAGAGGCAGCACTAGTAGTAGGGACAAACATAAAATATTTACATGCCAACCAATGTTATTTACGTGATATTATTTTATTATTTAAAAATATAAATCTGAAATAAAAACATTTTTGTACTGATAAACTTATCACTGAGAGTCATCATATACATATGTTATCGAAATTATTTTTAAAATTAATTAAATGAATAAAAAATGAATAGTAAATTTTTGACAGTTTATTACCATTGATTAGAATGAGATATAACCTCAATCTTTTATTAAATTATATTCATTTATTATATTTAATTAAATTTATTTTATTACCATATATTTTTGATTCATATTTCATTTGGAAATAAATCTGAAATTCATAATTATTTTCAATTTCTCTTATTACAGTTTGAATTTATCGCTAATATTTTACTAGAGTCTGCATACTAACCTGTCTATTAATTCATTTTTTTTTTCCAGATACTTTTAAATTACGACACGCAAGCCAACGTTTTAATGTTACTACATTGTTATCTTTTACAGTTGCAAATTTTAGTTTTGCTCCAGGAACATCATCTTTTGTTAAAAACATTTTTTTTCAAGTACACTTTAATGTGTGTTTATATGGGGATTTGACAGTGTTTGTCCCTACCGAACTACTAGCGCTACTAGTGAGTGATTTTTCGTACTTCATGAAAAAGGCTCATTACAATTTTATTTAAAATATTCGCCGATGTAAACGCCGTTTAGACGAAACGTGTGTAAAATCGGAGACCAAAAGCTGTTTCACAAACGGCTGAGGTCATACCTTTTGGCCTTTTAAACAGGATGCATATAATATAAACTTGTACCAGCCTAAACTAAAAGTGCTATTCATTTCGCAGGATAAGGTTTTGTATGATTTATAGCAAAGAGCTTAACGGCGGATTCTGTAATTTGTATCTGGTAATATCGTCCTTAAAGGCTACATTAATCACGCTATATGAGACCAGGCCACAATCAACAGGGCTGTTCAAGGCTTGAATCTCTCTGTTACAGTCGCTTTGTTTTCTGTTCGACGTATTTATTTATTTTATTTATTTTAACTGCTTATAGGTTCTCCTGAAAAAGATAGACTAAGTACCAGCGCAAACTTCTTTTAAAAATTCTTAATCACCAAGAAACTTTGAGATTGTTCTGAACATTGTTTATGTTTTACAATTTATATCAACATATCAAATAAGTAAAATCAGAACATTTTTATAGTTTTTTTTTTCAAATAAATAAAATTGTCGACCAATATTTTTTTCAGACCATATATTGACAAAAATTATATAAAAATATAAAGGATGACGTTTCGATCTGGATTTAGATGTTCTTCAGAAAAATCTAAAAAATATAAACATTTTTAGTGTTAGTTATTTAATATTATCTAATAGATAATTTTTGAAAGAATCAAAAAAATTAATGAAAAATTAAAAACAAACAAATTTTTAATACGTAGTCATGGATATCAAAGTACCCATAAAGAAAAAGTTATTTAAAAAATTGGTTGTCTGTAAAGTCGGTTTACGGACGATAGTTTTACGTGATAACGTATTCCGTAATACATAACCTAAATTTATATAATAATTATAATAGTTCGAATCTATGATATTGCATCTTTTGCTTCAAATTTAGGTTAATTTTATTTATTAAAACTACTTACCACCTATAATATAATTGTTTTTTTTAACTTTTTTTCTTTCGTATTTATTTTAAGTCTCAAAGATTAACTGTCATAATATTTTGAAAACAATTATTTCATTGTTTATATAAAATTCCAAAACCTACTTACAATATTTAAGTATTTTCATACGTCAAAAAATTGATTTTTATAATGATAAAATTTGTATGAAAACGATTTTTTCGAGAGATGAGACCTAGCTAAAACGATTTTTTGCCCCCCAAAATCCCTTTTCAGTAAATTTCATCCAAATCGTTAGGGCCGTTTTCGAGAAAAGCACGCACAAGGTCAGGCGGAACGTTAGGAACGTTAGGAACGCTAGGAACGTTACACTTTTTCGTGCATGCAGCCGGTGTTTTATCAATTTATAAGATTGGTGATTCATCAATTTATAAGACGTTATCACGTCAAAAACAAAATATTCAGGGCTATTCCGCTAATGTTAACCATTATTTCAAAATAATATAAATATTCCTTAAATTTTCGAGTTTTTATTAGATTGGATATATAACATTTCCGAAATACTTCTTTTGAAATAATTACTTTCGCTATCTAAAATTTTAACATTAATTCCAATTAATTTTATGGTCAGATTTATTTTATGCTTATAGTAACGACATTATGTTTATCAGGGGATAATTTTTGATTGCTTTGGTAGACAATTTTATTTATTTGAAGAGTTCTATTCAGACGTTAATCAAAGATTTGATTTTTATAGCTTATTAGTTGTTATGTCTATCTGTATTTGGGAAAAAAAATAGGTATGAAAAGTTTTTAAGTTAAACGGTTTTATCGACAATGCACTAAAAACTGAAAAATAATTACGGGTTACCATAGTGGGCTTTGATTAAACTAAAATACTAGTTTCAACTCGGAAAATAAAAATTAGCTAATCGTATATCGCTTACTACGAGTCAATGTAAAAATCGACTTTTAAAAAAGCTATTGTATAATCAAAAATTATAAATGAAATTCTTCTCTATAGTGAAAACATTTTTGCAACGAAGTTTCTGAAATTATTTAAGAAAGCAATTTTCTTTAAAATTTTACTTTACAAACTACATATTGTACATGAGAATGCTATAGTATAGTGCACAACAACACATGTGCGGGCGTATGTAATAAAGAAAGAACTTTTACAGGAGTTGACCAATGGTTTCCCGGCACGATATCCATCTAACTCACACTTTGTACGCTGCAATGGTCACTCCCCCCCCCCACCGTCCTGCCCACACTGAGTTATTGTGGTCGTCGAAAGCATACTGAATAACTGCTTCGGTATTGGACAATCGATAGACACAATTGAAAGTATTTTTTTTAATTTATGCTTTTGCGTTGTCTACATTCTTTGCTTCGTTTTTTGTTTTGTTTCTGTTTCTTTTTTTTTTTTTTGGTTGTTTTTTGTTTTCTCCTGTTTTACATTTGTTTTTGTTTAAAAATGACTATTATCTCCCACACAATCCTATTTCAATGCTCAAATATAGCTGGTGCAAGTATCAGTTGGATATTTGTTTATAAGTTGAACGAGAAAATGCATTTTTAAGTTAGTATTAACTAGTGGCCCGGTCGGGCTTTGCTCGAATTTGTAGATTGCTATATCGTTATTTCGTCAATGCGATAATATATAGCCAGTGTCCATCCTGAAGGCCATTCTAAATATTGGTGAAAACAAAAAAAAACATAGTTTCGAAGATTACCTCCTATACATTCAAACTTACAAACTTTACCTCTTTATAATACTGCCCTAAAAAGGCAAAGGGGAGTAAATGACATTTGTTGAAAAATGAGTTCATACTGAAGCCAACGACAGCAGTAAGTGCTGCAGCAATAATTTTATTGTCTTTAAAAATGTTTCCCCCAAGTTTTGGTTTCTATAATCTAAAATTCTGGACGGTCAATACATTTTTAGTAAATCTTGATTTACTCAAATTCATAAGTTGGTCACTTACTGCCTTTTACCTTTTTACGGCAGAATATTAGTATAGAGAATAAACAGAAAAATATTAACTGACACTACGCCCTAATAACGCTTCTGGTTCATAGCCTTAATTTATAGTTTTTAGTCTCCTTAATTTTTTATAGTGAGGATAAGAAACGAAAAAGCGACATATAAAATGGAAAGAGCAGTTCAACCAACATCTGATGCACGTAACGTGTTTGATTGGCACTGTCATTTATGGTTGGGCAGGCAAGTATTTTTATTTTAATTTTGTCAGGTATTTTTTACAAGGCGTATCGCGATTTTATTCAGACAAATGGTTTTATTGACTGTGTAAACTCGAAACAACGTTTGTCGACCGCGCTGGCACCAAAGAGTGTGGTGATTAATTGATTTTTAACGAGAATACCATAGATCTACTTCGCTATATATTGATTAAAATGTGCTACCGCGGCGCAAGACATTTATTTTTCCGAATACTCCTTACAGCTATGCATTTATACTCCTGGTGTACACTTTTTATAAGTCTTTTTGTGGTACAGTTGCTCACGCTTTTTACATTAATAATAATTACTATCAAAGAAGTTTATTAACCTCCTTAAGAACTACATATTGGGATCGGTAAAATTTTTTCTTAGAAGGCATTTCATTAAGACTTCTTGTTCAATTTTTCACAATAATAATAATTGCTTGTGAAAAATAACTCTAATAATTTAGAGTGATGACGATCTTGTTTAAATATTAGAAGATTAAAGGATGAAACCTGGTGGCATAGGATCAATGAACTTTGCAAATACTGAAAGTTTTTTTATTGCATTTTCAGCAAACTTTATTATTAAAAGATTTATATATAAAAAGTTTTAAATTATTGTTGTTAAAGTTGTTATTGTTAAAGTTATTGTTGTTAAAGTTAAAGTTAAAAAATTAGAACTAAAATAAATAAACTTACCAATGCTGTCTGTTTTGTCAGTATTGTTGTTATGTAAAAAATAAATTAAAATTAAAAATGTCATCAACGGGTATTAAAATTACTATTTTTCTTGAAAAAAATTTGTAATGAAAATTGTATAAACGTATAAACTTTACAAAATTATTTTTCAAATATGATTGCAGGTATTCAATTCGTTTCTAATTTTGCTCACTGCTTATAACGTTCTTCTTTTTGTTGTATTACAATATGAAGCTCAGATGACAGATCGAAGAAATATTTTACTAAAATTGTCATATAGAGGCACAAGTAGCAAAAGCGTTGAGCTAAACCGTCAGATGGCATCATGCAGCATTGCTGTGACGTTGTTCAGCGTTGCTCGCTGTTTCAAAATTAAAGCCGTCAGATGGCAGAATGCAGTATTGTGTCTGTTGTATTACAATATGAAGGTCAGATGACAGATCGAAGTGTTGACGTTGTTTCAAAATTAAAGCCGTCAGGTGGCAGACGTTGTTCAGCGTTGCTGTATTTTAATTAATTTACAAAAACAAAAGCAATAATAAATTTTTTAATTGTCGATGTCAGTAGAGCAAGCAATTATCTGTAAAATGATATATAATTTATGTGGAGAAATTGTGAGGTTTTTTCTAAAAAGGGAGGCAAACATCTTGAACCTTAGCATATTAATATATATGATGCATCCATGTTTCGTCTCGCCGCGGGTAACGGCTAGTCTTTTTATAATATCAGTAGAGATAATGAACAAGATGCTGTTGGATTCGATCAAAAAAGTTCAACGAATGGTTTGTGTGCGTTGAATTTTGGTAGTACGTCTGCAATCGAATTTTAATACCGAATAAATATAGGTCAAATAAAACTCAAGTACGATGAATGCATTACAATTTTAGCATGTTTTTCTTTATATCACACGAAATATTTTGCTGAGAATGCAGAGTTATAGGGCTTATAATATAGGCAATGATAAACTTTTATACTTTAATGCAGTTTCGAAACAATTTTTAGCGAAAAAATGTTTTAACTTGCGTTTTTCTTTCGCGGAGACAAATTAGTTTTTCAAAGTTACACTTGGTACTGTTATATCAGCTATGTACCAGGGCTGAGTCGTTATAGAGTTACAGACTGTTCAAAAAATTTAACTCTAATTACATTGTTGATAGACGCTCGACAACTGATTTCGTTAGCGTCAAAAAGATGAAAATGGCGATTTTTTGTGTTAACCTTTATATATAAAATTCTGGTGTCCGTGTGTACGTAATTCTTCTCCTGCTAAACGGCGTGACCGATTTTATTATTTTGAAGTGAAAACTTCTTTAGCGGCGTTGTACACTTTTTTTGTAATGGGTAAAAAATGTTAAACTCGCGTCAGGCGTCAGGTAAAGTAAGAACTGGGTGAGCGGGAAAACTCTCTAATTTATACAACGTTAGATATCTAGCGTTGAAATATCGTACCTACATAAAAATGCAATCTATGATACAAACCATTTTGATCGAAAATTCGTCAGACGTTTATATTCAAGTTTTCACTTCTCCCGGCACTCCCGGAGTGCAAACCTTTTTTTTTGTACTTATAGGGTCACTATATATCCGGTAGGTGGCGTTGTTGTCGATATCCAGATTTTTTTTTATTCTTCAGATTGAATTTAGTTGTATCAATCTGCGTAAATATTTCATATCTAAGTATACTAATACTATACACTGTAAATCTGAGTGTTTTAATTTTAGACTTCTCTGCGTCTTATTTTAAAACATCGAAGCGTTTAATTTAATGAATTGTTTGTAATAAAACGGTAGAAAGGTTTTTTTAAAATAATTTTAGACATTTACATGTTTTAATTTAAGACATATTTAAAACGTTTTAATAAATAAACGTTCTGGCCGTCTTAATTTAATACATCCAAGTGTTTTAATTTCAACCTGTACTCGTAATGTTGTAAAACATTGAAATGTTTTATTTCATGAAATAAAACAGTATACACGTTTTCTTACTAATATTTAGACACTGACGTTTAATTTTAAGATATTTTAAAGGTTTTAATAGAAACACGTTATAGCTGATTAAATTAAATTAAACGTTTCTAATGTTTTATAAAGAGGATGTTTCGATGTACGAGGTAAACTCCGAAACTACTCATCCGATTTCAAAATTTTTTCACCAATATTTAGAATGGACCTTCAGGATGGACGTAGGCTATATATTATCGCGTTGAAATAGAGGCGCTTTTCGTGGAAACCTTTACAATGTAAGACGACGATAAAACAATCTACAAATAAGGGCAAAGTCGAAACTGGTCCTTAGTTTGTGATAAAAATATCAAATCTCCATCTGTTGAGGTGACTCAGAAACTGACGTGCATAGATTAAAGATTAACTATTTATGTGATATTGCGTGGTATGATGCGTTACACACCCGGTATATAATTGTCTCGAAGAATGGCATTTTTAGTAAACGAATTGTTTGTTGCGTAGTTTTTTTGAACGTTTTGTAAGAAAAATAAAAGATCAGTTATATAAGATAAACTTCCTTGTAACATTTCTAAAAAGTATAGAAACATAACCAACAACAAACTTTTATTATATTAGCAGTGATTCTAAAACCTGTTTAAAAAAAAGAAACATTAAAACAAAGAGGCGATATCGGAAGTAATATTAAAGAATCGATTTTTGTTGATAAAACACAGCAAACCCTCGTCTAAAATCTTGTGTTGTTTAAAATTGTGTTATAAGGAACTACTTATATGCAGTTCTTCCATAGGAGGAGATACGTTCCAAAATTTATTATTTTTTATTTTCAAAAACTAATTTTATTAATTTTTAAGATTAAAGGATGAATCCTGGTGGCATAGGATCAATGAACTAAGCAAATACTGAAGTTTTTTTTATTGCATTTTATTGTCTGACGTTTCGGCAAGGATTCATCCTTTAATCCTCCAACATTTAAAAAGGATCATCATCACTCTAAATTATTAGAGTTATTTTTCACAATAATTTTATTAATAATATATTATTAATTATATCCGTCCAAGGAATCAATGGAAAAATATCGTGTTATAAGAGGTGTGTCGCTTTTCTCTAACCGCGTTAGAACGAAATTGTTTTACAGCAAAACCGTGTTAAGCGAGGTTTATCGCAATTCTTCAACAGTCAAAGAGTGAAAACATGTTTAAACAACTTGTTATACGGGACTTGCCTGTACTAAGATAAATTTATACAACTTCAACTTCAAAAGTTTATTTTTAGTTTCAATTTATGTGGCGCTAAAAATAGCGTCGGATGCATATAAGAGAAACTTATTTTGATTTTTAATCGTAAACAACAAATGACGTCATAATGTTGGTTTCTAAGAGCTTAATAAGTACATTAAGGCGCAGTGTATGGGGATTGCAAGTTTTATTGCATTAAATAAATATTAAAAAGATAAACAAAATACGACTAAACATTTATTTTGTAATATATACCCCAGGAATTTGAAGGTTGTTCCCAACAACCGCAAAAAGTATCAATCTCACGTCGTTCGACATATTGGAAGAGGCTACAAGCGTAATTTCTCAAAATGTCACGTTTTGTGCTTTCTAGCGCGTGTAAATATAAACTATCAAAATTAAATAAGAAAAAATTCGCAGGTTTGTGGACAATAGTTATATTTATAATTGTACGACGTTTCGTCTATAAATTTAGACTTTTTCAAGTACAAATTGAAAATTATTTAAAACAATAATTATGAAAATAAACATTAATTACTAACCATAGCAATTAACAAAAGTTAAGGTACATAAGATAAAAACATAGCAACAAGTTTATGATAAATTTTTTTAAACAATAAAAATAAAAATTAAAAATTAAAAAGTTAGTTCAATTTCATAATATAGTTGTACTGACTACTTAAATTTTGAGTGTCTGTTCTATAATTAATAGAATTGTTTTTTCTAATAAAATCACCTGAATAACACGTTGGATACTGTGGCTGAAAGAACTAACTCTACCAAGATGTATGTTAGATTTCCATTCGTCAAGAACTTATCCTACAAGATCAACAGACTATTTTCTAACACTAATATCAAGTTGGTGTTTTATAACTTAAATAAATTAGACAGATTATGCACAAGTCTTAAAGATAAAACACCTATTTTACATCAATCTAATATCATTTACAAAATACCTTGTGAATGTAGTAAGTGTTATGTGGGGCAAACAAGACAGTTACTAAAACATAGAATTTACCAACACAGAATGGACTGTAGAAACAATAATTTATTAAGTGATAATAAGACCGCGTTGTCATCTCATCATTTCGACACTGGACATAAATTTCTATTTAACGAAGTTCAAATACTAGATAAAGAGTCAAATTGGAAGAAACGTAATATCAGTGAAATGTGTTTTATTAGAAAAAACAATTCTATTAATTATAGAACAGACACTCAAAATTTAAGTAGTCAGTACAACTATATTATGAAATTGAACTGAATTTTTAATTTTAATTTTTATTGTTTAAAAAAATTTATCATAAACTTGTTGCCATGTTTTTATCTTATGTACCTTAACTATTGTTAATTGCTACGGTTAGTAATTAATGCTTATTTTCATAATTATTGTTTTAAATAATTTTCAATTTGTACTTGAAAAAGTCTAAATTTATAGACGAAACGTCGTACAATTATAAATATAACTATTGTCCACAAACCTGCGAATTTTTTCTTATTAACTATTATCGATGGACACGATATCTAATATATATAAAAATTAAAGAGGATAAAATTCTCCACAAAATTGATTTCACACATATTTTCATAAAAATGATAGTTTTGATATTCGCGGCCAAAATAAGTCAAGTTTTGAAATATGGTGTCTTAAAATATATATTTCCCAAAATATACCTTGCAAAGTGTTTTCAAAATTAACGGGAATAAACCAGGATAGATTTAGCTTTAAGGGCTGAAATAATTGAAGTATATTTTGTTCCACCATAAAAATTTGTTAGTAATACAGGAATTAATGCATTAACAGTTGATCGAGAAAATCATCATCTCTGAAACGTGCCTTTTTTAATTGTACTATGTTGATTAACATTCGGCTGTTTAAATCAAGCGTCAACTTCTGGTTCAATTAAAAGGACAAACATATTATTGTTTAACATTGTTTTCGAAGAACGTTCAAAGACGTTCACAATTCTCCTATCTTTCGTCAGTGTGAAATGCCCCGACATACACATTTCAGTTAATTTGTCTCCTTTAGCACACGTCTCCTTGAACCAGTTTCAATATAAAATACAGTGCTGGCCAAAAGTTTATTTAACTCCCGTGTTCCCAAATGTTAACCTAAGAGCTGGTAAAGGTGTCAATTGAATTTTCAATTTATTTAAAAAACAATAAATTCAAAATATGAAATTGTTCTCGAATAATCGCAGCAGTTGGTGACGTTTAAAAAAAAATTAAAAATAAATATACAGTGTAAACTCTTTATAACGAAACTCAAGGGACCGAGTATTTTTTATCGTTATAGAGAGTTACCGTTATATGGAGTGAAGAAAGAAAAACAACCAAATTAACAATAATCTTCAATGTACTGTATAATCTCTTTATAACGAATTTTAAGGGACCGAACATTTTTTTCGTTATAAAGAATTTTCGTTATATGGAGGGAAGAAAGAAAAATAACCAATTTTCACAAAATTAATTTATTCCAAACACATATACCTATAGTTTGGCGTCATCAAGTGCTTGTTGAATAGATGGTGATGGTTCAGAATGGTCCTCTTTATGTCTGTAAACATTTGCTGACGCCTAGAAATATGAACATATTTCTTCGTAATAGAGAATGGCTGTTGCGTTATAAAGAGGGTATTAATGTATAGGTTTTAAGGTAAACCAACCAAATCGTAAAAATTCCGACGTTATAGAGAGTTTTTCGTTATAACGAAGGACGTTATAAAGAGTTTACACTGTATTTGACATTGGACAGTTCTGTATCGATTCAACATTTGCTATAGTGGGCAAATCGCAACCAATTTTGTTTATTCTTTTTCCGTTTCACTTCTATCCCGTTGTTTAAAAAACGAAAATTAGTTTTGAACGTGTTTGTTTTAAAAAATAGGTACGATGGCACGTGCTCAATCAGGCTTGTTAACGGTTCTCTATACGGAATTGTAAATGATAATCGAATAAAAAAACAACATGGAATTTACACAAATTTTATAATTCGGTTTTAAATAATAAAACCAATGATTTGACGTCATTTAAATGATTTTACCAACACTTCAAATTAAAAAAAAATTGTCCACTGGTTTGGCCTGCAATTTATAGAAAAAAATTGAAATAACAATTTTTAAGACAATCGATAATAATCTATGCTAATATTATAAAGAGAGAGAGCAAATTTTGTGAGTTTGTGTGTATGTGGAGGGTAATCTCCGGAACCACTGCAAAATAATATGATGGCAAATAACAAATAATAATTTTACATAGTCTGATGCACAGACGTTCGGTTAAATATTATGCTACGTCACATCTGTCTCACCAGTACAGTATGATGGCAAATGACAAATAATATAAAATAAAAAATTCCGCAATGTCTGATGCACAGACGTCCGGTTAAATATTATGCTACGTCACATCTGTCTCACCAGTACAGTATGGCGGCACACCAGACAACAATGGCGTCGGATTCATGACGTCATTAGCACTGGGTTATATTTCGGAACAAACCCAATATCTCTTGTCATTTTTGTCTCAACATTATAGTTTAGAATTGAGCCAGCGCTGTATATGTGCGCTTACGCGGGATACGTACGATAAAGAGAAGGTTGAGGTAGTCGAAGTTCAGGACTGTGCGTCCTTCCCATTCCGGGACTAGGACACTGACGGACGGATTCACTGAGTACTTAAAGAGCCAGGATGACTGTACAACTGACATCTATTATGCAGCTGTCGCGTGAACTCGACTAAGCCGACGGTTTGCATACCGTGCGTCGTTTTTCGGTTTCGATTTCAACTATCAAAAGTTTTGCACTCTACACATATGGAGATTGGAGGGTAGAGGCTAAGGAGAACCATCTCTGTCTACGAAAAAGTGTGATATGGAGGGTAGAGGTTAAAGAGAACCATTTCTGTGCACGAAAAAGTGTCCATCAAAAAGCGTTAAATTAGGGAGCCGCCACTGTCGTAAAAGGGTAAATTTTAAAGCAAGCGTATGAAGAGTATTCGTCTCTACAAATACCCCCTGCACCCTTCATATCAAATCTTTTCCCCTCGCCTAAAAACGGTTCGCGCTCTCCCGACGCTATTTTTAAAGCTAGAGGGTTCTGGTAAACGCCAAATGAAAGACAAAGAATCAGACTACAGATCCTTCAGGCGAATTTTTTGAAAAAAAATTCCTGAAAAATCTTACAACCTTTTGAAAAAAATAAAAAGTTACGTAATATTTCACACGTAGGCGAAACTGTTTTTCAAAAAAATTGCCTGAAGAATCTGTAGTCTGATTCTTTGTCTTTCATTTGGCGTTTACCAAAACCCTCTAGCTTTAAAAATAGCGTCGGGAGAGCGCGAACCGTTTTTAGGCGAGGGGAAAAGATTTGAGATGAAGGGTGCAGGGGGTGTTTGCAGGGACGAATACTCTGAAGGGCAAAAATTATTAAATTACGATAGAAAAATAAACGTGGAAAGAAAAAATTCCGCTTTTTTATAGCGCACTTTTCGAAAGTAAAACAAAAAATAAAAAAACAATATTATATAAAATTAATTTTTGATTTAAATGTCATTTTTAATAGTGCTATTATGCATTTAGTAGTAAATAAACGATTATACTGATATGAATAAACTAAAAATATTAGTAAAAGCTAACAAAAATTAAATCACTCTCGATACCATCTCACAGCAGGTTTTTAGGTTATATTTATTTAATTATTTTGGACTACGTATACAGTTTAGATTTTATATACTGCAGTGTTATTAACGAGTTGTTTTTTTGAAACGTAGGTGCTACTTACTAGAATTGCTGTTTGTAAACTATCAAAAATTTTACAAATTGAGTGAATAGAAGGTAGATGCAAAAATTACTTCACTCTCACGTAATGGTATTATGACTTGTGTGACTGATAAAACTTCCTCGCACTTGTTAATAATGTCAAATTTTGCCGTAATATAACCCTTTACAACATTAGGTATATAATAAACTATATTCCCATGGTACGATTAATTGAAACATGCGGTATGCAAGCAATCACCCATACACCGTACATATTGGAGCAAAACTACATATATAGACATAAAGTAGACAAATTACTGTACATAAGTAAGAATATAATGTATTTATGTAAGGATACGGTTAAAGTGTTTGCTTGTCCTGGTACACATTCGGGCAATTTTTATTTTGTATTTTTTTTCTGTGAAGTTTTAGAATATACCTGCTGTTCATAACTATTTTCGCTGAGAAAATAATATTTTCATGTCTTCGAAAAAAATTCCGCTTTATTAAAGAGTATTTTTTTTTCTTCCTGTGTTTATCTATATACATGGATCATTTTAGTGTGATGCACTGTATATACAGTATGTAGGTTAAGTTACGTATATCAGTTGCAATGTAAACAGCAAACGTAGTATTTCACTATAACACTTACTTAAGTGGTCTAGTTAAATGCGCATGGGTTTGCATTTCAAATTGATATAAATGTATGTATATTTGGAAGGAAGATGAACTGTCTGGTAGTGGACAAGAGGACAGGAGGTGACTATGCCAGCGTAATGCTGGCATACGTTGGCGGTGGTGTTGCAAATAAATCATTATTAAATCAAATTCAAGAGTATTACTAATTTAAAAGAACCTGATCAACCTACAACACTACATGGCGATCCTGCCAGTTAACGCCAACACTACATGGCGATCCTGCCAGCTCAAGGCAACAATACAGTGACAGTTGGGTACAACGTTTAAAATAATAGTGACATCTTTCGGTACCAGTATCAAACTAGTTCTAAACGACATTGGTATTTACACGATTTTGTTTGAAACGTTTCAGCACACTCTATATTTCAATTTTTATTATGCCTTTATTTAAGTGCTTTGCCGTTCCAGTTCGGGTTTATTCAGACCCTTTCCAGCGACTGCTTAAACAGACCTTTTGTTATTAAAGCTCGAATGAAGTAGACGACGCAGAGACTGGGAGACTCTCGCAGTTATAAGCGAATTACGAAGAGAAATTATTATAAAATGAGCATGGATGTATGCTGAGCGAAACTTATGCAAATGAACTTCAATGTGCGAACGCGTGAAAATTAATAACGGTTTGCTAATTGTACATAATATTTTATACACTTACACACACACACCCCAACACATACACCAACACACACATAAAAAAAATTATTAAATATTAGCACTTTTCGATTATGGATTTTTATTCTTGACAATTTTAACTGAATTTTCAACTTTTCAATGATTTAAGGTTATACGCTCTCGACCGTATTAGTAAAAACTGCGTCCGTATTTTGTTGTAACAAAAAAATGTTGTATGGCTTAGTAAATTTATTATTTCTTATGGAAATATTATATCCTGTTGATCATAACTTTATTTTTTAATATTTAAGAAATAATATTTAAACATTTGACATAATATCATAAAGTTGTGACTTAAGCAGTATATTTAATTAAGTCCAGTGTACACGAATGATTTTATCTTACGTTTTGATTTTAAAAACCTTTGAACCGTTAGCCGTATAGTTTTTGAGTTATTGGATACTAAATGCAGTTTTTAATACACGGTAAATGAGATAATATCCAATTTTCAAGTTTTAGTTATTAGCTACGTCCAAAAAATTATTTAATAAAAACAAAATTTATGAAAAACATTTCGTGTAATCTGGTTTTCATGGTGACATAATTCAAATCTAGAAAATAGAGATTTTGAGAGTTGTTTCGAAAATTTTTAATTAATATTTCTCCAAAACTGCACGGGAAAGTATAGTTTTTTTAATTTTTACGTTATCTAAATGAGTCAAACTTTCGAATAATCAGTTTTTTAAAAATTTGTCTATAGCCAATTTGGTTTAATCTTATTTTTATATACACTTCCGGTCAGTCTTCTCATATATCATTGTGTTAAAAATCGCATTTTTAATAATTAATAACTTGAAAACTAGACGGTCAATGTTTTTTAAAAAATGCAGTTGAATGTATGAGATATCCATAATTAACATATTAAAATTTCAGCGTATTATCTATACATTGCTCTATCGGGTGTATATGTTTGACTTGTTCCACACATTTATGTCAACGGAATAAATAAACTTTATTATTATTATTATTATTATTATTATTATTATTATAACCTTAATTTTAATTTTTATTACTTCTAATTTCTTTTTTTAATTATTTACTGCAAAAAATATGTAAAATACAGATATTTAAATATATTTATTTTTTATAACCTAACTTTGTACAAAAAATTCAAAAGTTAGTCCATTTAGTAAAATACTGAAATAATTAATTAATATTAAAAAAACATATTTATGACAATAATTATTGACAATAATTTATTGGTATCATCGACTTATAACCTATTGTAAATATGTATTATGGAAAAGTTCCCATTTAGAATTCGACTTACTTTTGATTGGGACTGTAACGCATCAACCTCCTTAAAAGATATTAAAATGGAGTTTCTTAATATAAATCCGTTTCTAATCAAATTAAAGCAGTTGTGCCGTTTATACATTAACTAGAATGAAGTTACTTAATATTAGTAGAGTTGAAACTTCTTCTTCAAAGACAACAATGGGGGAGAGGCCTTTCAAACTCAGACAACATCTATTTTCTACGCTGTACGGTGCGCGACGGAAATGACGAGACCGTTTTCAGTTGTACCCGGGTACGGGTACAACCGAAATAGTATTGGCACCAAATGTTTTATGTTGAACAGTATTTTGTTTTAATTGAAAAATTGAAACTAAATATAACACATTCGATATTAATTATAATAAATTGGTTTAAGTATTTCCGAATACGACAAATAATATAAAATAAAATGTCTTTTTGTGGTGCATGTCATGCTTCCTTGTTGAATATTACGTTCACACTCGGCACTGCTTCGCTTGTCGGGCGTGCGTGTGGTAACGCCGCGCACCGGTCATGCGCACGGTAATGGCGCGCTATTTTGAATCGTCAACAAGTATATTACACCACAAGGGCCGAAAGTTTGCAATTGCGCGCGGTGCAAGAATTTCAAACTTTCGGCCAGTGTGGTGTATACTATTTTTCTTCATACCTCGGTCGTAAGTATGCTTATTAAATACATTAATTAATTAATTACATAAAAACGCAGATAAACTCCAAGCAAGCCGTTTTGAGGTTATACGTAAAAACGCGAATGACAGCTGTTCGCGACTATTAGCTAAAATGTTCTAGGCTTGCTATGGAAATGACATCTAAACAAAAGTTGATAGGTTGTTTTTCTTTACTGCCGCCCGAGCGTACGTACTTCCCGCATCAGTGAGTGTAATCCCCACCAATGCGTAAATGTTTAGACTTTCTGCAGCAAAAAATAATTGGATAATGAATTCTGGAAGATTCAGTCGCTATTATTCGACGTGGGCGGTTTTGTTTTTCGGTCACAGATCCGTGCAAAAACCCACCTACGTAGTACGTTACGTAAAATATTATTTACTCGTGTGTATTCAAATCGCACGTAGGTGAAATTATATACGATTATGTTCTTTTCTCTATTATTCTCTTTTCCGCTGTCCCTTCTCTCTCTCTCTTTTGCTCTAATAAAGAGCCAGGTGTTTATTTACATTATCCAGAATATTTGTGTGTACCTACGTTCAAACAGGTAGACATAAGATATGAACATTATTCTCTTATTATTTTCGGTTCATAATTCTGGAATTATATAATAACGCGTATACTTAGGGGAAATACAGTGAACACCAACATTAAAAAAAACTCAGGTAGCAGTGATATTAGACTAGAGTACGCGAGTGAGCCGTGAAAGTGTCTGTAATTCAGAGAGAGAGAAAAGTTCCTTATCTCTATGGTAGCTAATGATACAAAACAATACTGATTTGAGTAAACAAATATCTGGCAAGCATACGAACTAGCGAACTCTAGTTACTTATATCTCTATGCGTTAAGCCGAGCTCGATACACAGCTTGGTTTAACATGTGAGAGCACTAGACTCGCATTCGGGAGATACAGGGTCCGAATCCCGGCGGGGGCAGATGTGCAGGCTGGGGACTTTTTCCTGATGTTTCTTGTCGAGAAACGGTAATTCCTGTACCGGCCATATTGTTGAGATTCTCCATGGTTTCCCTCAATAATTCCAGATAAACAGAGATAGTTCCTTATTCAAGGCCACGGCTGATTACCTGTCAAACTCTAAAGCTCAAAATTATTATCCTAATGTCCTAAAACTTCTTCATTCGCCAATTGATATTAATTAAGTGGAAGTTTAAAAATGTAGAAAATAATGGGAAATGTGATAAACGGAAAGTAGTAATGGTGCGAATGGCGTCTGTTATGACATAAAGTCGAGAAACGGACGTTAAACGCATTATTATTATATAGTGGGTAATACAGACAGTGTGGCTTTGTTATGAGAACTTGTTTGTTTTTGGTAAAATAAAAAATGCGGGATCCTTTTTTCTTAATTGTAACATTATTATAAACAAAATGACATCTTGATGATATTCAAGCTTGTAGATCGTGGTTCAATAAATATTTTTAAACCATCCAAATTTGGAACAACATCGGCTGTGAAACCTTACACACTTGATTATAAGGGCCCTTTGGAAAAGATCAAAGTTTAAAGAAAAACTTTATTTTCACGAAGACTGACACACAATTCCCTATTGTATATTTTAGATTGCTGTCAATTTTCAAAGAAAACAATACTGTACCAATCGACCTTTGAGTTAAGTTTTCGTTCGTTCGGTTTTTTTTATTCTGAAAGTTTCTTCTTTTTCCACTTGTAAAGTTTCAATTCTTTTTATCCTGTTGCTTATTAGTTTCATCGGGAGGCGAATTCAGATACAAATAAAATTAGTAAGATTGAATAAAACATCAGAAACTACAGGACTTTAACTTTAGCGGCATTAACTATTTCAACCTTTTTTTTTAACAAAGTTACGGTTTTCAAATCTTTGATTAACGTCTGATCAGAATTCTTCAATAAAAAAAATTATCGACCAATTTTTCAGACAAATATATTAACAAAAAATAATAATTAATACATTGACGTTTCGGTCCGGATTTGGATATTCTTCAAAACTGATCTAAAAATAATTAATAAATAATTTCTAATTCGTATATGAAAATTCGCTACTAGTTTTTAAATTATTATCAAAAATTGAAAAAATAATAACAAACAAATTTTATAATACGTAGTCATGGATATGATTGTAAGTAGGTGCCTAAAATATATTTGTCTGAAAAATTGGTCGATAATTTTATTTATTGAAAAGTTACGGTTTTGTTTAAACAAAATATACGCTGATTAAGATGTTCAAAAATTTAAAACAATTGAATGTCACCTTACGGAGATAACGAATTTTCTTTACATGACCGTAAAACATTAATTTTTGTGTCAAGGATGTTACATTTTTTTTATATTTTTTCAAAGTGAAATTTCTGTAGTTCTGAAAGACGAAAATCGACACGAGAGAGATAGATCGAGAACAATCAACAACTGACACACTATTTATGAACTACACTACGCATTTAGTTAGCTCTGACATCTATGGGCGGACAGACAAAGTACCTATACCGCGTGGTCTTAAGTACACATTCTCATTTGATTGTCGGTATTTTTAACTGCCATCTAGCTTTGGAAATCCTAGGTAAAGGCCGCTGTACACGAGGCTAGCAACGCTGCTAGGAGTTCTGCTAGCCGGTAGGCTGGGTACGAAGCTAGAAATGACGTCACTGCGGGCTGGCCTGCTAGCTCACAAGATAGATTTTAAAATTGGAACAAGGACTATTTCCCCTGCTAGATTAGCTGCTAGGTATGAGCAAGAACCAATCAGGAAGCAGTATCTTGTCACGTAGGCACTTGAACAAACGCCCACAAACCAACATGGCGTCATTGTGCTCAGAGTCAGACAACAGACACGTTTTGCTCTGTGTTTATATTCGAACTGTCACTGCGCGCGCACCAGATCTATCCACAAAACAAGTTTGAAAAATAGTCTCGTGTGAAGCGAGCACAACAGCGATCAGAAAAGCAGCGCTAGAAAACCAGTAGGCAAATCTAGCAAGGAATCTAGCAGCGTTTCTAGCCTCGTGTGCAGCGGCCTTAAGCGATTATAGATTTTGTAGTTGCAATAATTTTATAAGATTACATGCTATACTCAATGAAACCCATAAAAATATAAAGTGCGCGACGGCGAAATGAGAATATATTCATACTAGAAGAAAAAGATTTTATGATAGTTACAAAACATGTAATAAAGTTTTATGCAACTAGATATTAATTATGTGGAAGCTAGTTAAAACTGACATTAAAAAGAGATAACGATAAGAATAAAAGCCTGAAATAAAAGTTTTAAAACTGAAATTTTTCAAACTTTGTATTTTATGAATATGTTACAAAATTAGGAGTGTACGAGTAATCGATTTCCTGGACTTATTTTGTATATCACTTTCGCGTGGCCACGATGGACACAGTTTTGTCCACGGTGGGCCTATTTAAAATGGGCCCAATCGGACCATTTTAAGTGTGGTTTATAGGAGTTGAAAAAAGTTTTTGGGCCCAAAAAATTTCTTCGAATCGTTTCAAATTTGAAATAGTAATAATTAAAATGTGCTACCAACATTTTATTAAAATCAGCCCGACAGGACAGGACTTAAACATTTTATGAAAACATTAGTTTGCAGATAGGAATTCATTTACTGTAGGGTGTATTTAATTTTGTGCAGATGCTGGATTGATATTAATATTGAAATTAAGTGAAGAAATATTATTTTAAGGGAAGTTTTAAAGGGTTAAGTTTTATTATTTTATCCGAAAACAAAAAAGTTAAGTTCACATAATAAAGCCACACTGTCTGTGTTAGCAAATACACTATTATTATACTAGCGTGACCTGTGCGAATTATTCGCACTAAATAAGTATAATAATTATCACTTTACAAAATTATTTTTTATATATGATTGCGGGTATTCAATTCGTTTCTAATTTTGCACACTGCTTATATCGCGTTCTTCTTTTTGTTGTATTGCAATATGAAGCTCAGATGACAGATCGAAGAAATATTTTACTAAAATTGTCATATAGAGGCGCAAGTAGCAAAAGCGTTGTTCAGCGTTGCCCGTCAGATGGCAGTATGCAGTATTTACAATATGAAGGTCAGATGACAGATCGAAGTGTTAACGTTACGCCGTCAGATGGCAGACGTTGTTCAGAGTTTAATTAATTTACAAAAACAATAGCAATGATACATTTTTTAGTTGTCGATGTCAGTAGAGCAAGCAATTATCTGTAAAATGATATATACCTAATTTATGTGGAGAAATTGTGTGTTTTTTTCTAAACAGGGAGGCAAACATCTTAAACCTTAGCGTATTAATATATATGATTGCCGGCAGGGTTTGACATTGCAACCAGGGTTTTTTCTATATTTAAAATGACTGAAAAATATACACTTTTCTCAATTTTTTTTTATAAAAAAAAATTCCAAAAACATTTTTTTTTTAATTTTCTATCTGTAATGTTAATTCCAAGAACCGAGTTATTCAGTCAATTTAAGCATTCAAAAATAATTATTATTAGTCATTAAATTCGACATAAGCTGTTTTGCCTTACGCCCATAGTTAGTACTACGTCATTAAATTTCGAAATCTGTTATTACGGTGTACTTATACAAAGAATGAATATAAATGAATGAATAAAAAAGTAATAAAACGACATCTAAACAACAAAAACAAACAGAATATGCATAAACACTGCCAGGAATAGAGGGTGTTCCAGAAATTCAACTTTTTCAAAATTTTATCGTTCGAAAAAGACACATTTAATTATAGAGATATACTAGCGGCCCTGTACGTGCTTCGCTACGTATAAAGTGAAATAATAAAACAATTTAATTGGAACATCTATCTATCTATCTATCTATCTATCTATTTTATTAATTGCTAGCTATTTTAAAATATACATGGGCGTATATGTGTGTATGTCGTGAACTCCGGCTGCGCCGTCGTGCTCGAAAAAGAATAGCGTAAAGTATTCGTGGATAACTGGTCTTTAAAACACTTGCTCTATTTTGAGGGTTCACTCCGGCTGCGCCGTCGTGCTCGAAAAAAAAGCATTTGTTTTAAACGATATTCAGTTTTTTTACATCCTCGATCTAGATATATGGTTGTTAAGTTCGTTGCGCCATCTATTGAATATTCACTCAATCCAGTCAACAGGTATCGCCATCTTATATGGTTGTTAAGTTCGTTGCGCCATCTATTGAATATTCACTCAATCCAGTCAACAGGTATCGCCATCTTATATGGTTGTATTATGACTGTCAAGGAATAGACAAATAATTTGCAATAAAATAATATTGCGACTATAAATTGAAATGTAAGCTATCCTATCTTTCAAGTTGGGTCGAATTGCACACGGTGTGCAAATCAAATTTAAAATCGGTTCAGTAGTTTAGAAGTTCATCGCGGACAAACATGTGACACGTAATTTTTATATATAAAGATATGAGATTTAAAATGTAACGAAACGTTGCGATAGACGTATACCGTACACTATATACAAAAATTAACTTTAGAACATTAAGCTAAGGTGGCGGCGAAGTAGAGTGGCTACCTCGTAACCTCAATGGCGTAGATTTGATCCTGGCAGTCTTGTTTTTTAGTTTTTTACGGTTATGTCAGTTTTATTTCTGTAGTGTGTAGTGTAAAATACAACGTCTTTTTTTAGATGAGTTTGTTTATTACAATTTAGAATAAATCGCCGTCTTTTAAAAAAACCAAATTAAAGTGGTTACCTGTTATATTTTATTTAATAAAATACAGCTTTATTTATTTATACTTAAAACCCTTAAAATAAACAAATAAAACGCTGTTTTTTTTTTAAAAAACAGCTATTGAAAGCCTATGAGGACTTGTAAGCGAGGCGCTGTATAAAACAAACAATTGCGTCGCCACATGCTCGACTCTTCTCAAGTCGTACCGCTAGTAAATCATATATATTAATACGCTAAGGTTTAAGATGTTTGCCTCCCTTTTTAGAAAAAACCACACAATTTCTCCACATAAATTATATATCATTTTACAGATAATTGCTTGCTCTACTGACATCGACAACTAAAAAAATTATTATTGCTATTGTTTCTGTAAATTAATTAAAATAATTAAACTCTGAACAACGTTTGCCATCTGACGGCGTAACGTTAACACTTCGATCTGTCATCTGATTCTGACCTTCATATTTGTAAATACTGCATACTGCCATCTGACGGGCAACGCTGAACAACGCTTTTGCTACTTGTGCCTCTATATGACAATTTGAGTACAATATTTCTTTTACAACAAAAAGAAGAACGTTTTAAGCAGTGTGCAAAATTAGAAACCAATTGAATACCTGCAAATATATTTAAAAAATAATTTTGTAAAGTGATAATTATTATACTTATTTAGTGCAAATAATTCGCACAGGTCACGCTAGTTAAAATATATAACACTAATTTACGTCAAGTAACTGCCGAAATTACTAACCGGATATTTTTAAACTTCATCAAAATATTTTAGAAATGTAACTTCTGAGATGAAGGAGTTTTGGATTCGGAATTTTACGAGGAAAGCGTCTTTTTGGGACACCTGTATAACAATGTATATGCATAAACATAACCAGAAATATCTATATATCATGCAAAAACGAAAATTCAAAAGAGAAATTGTTGGGCTGTTATAATATAAAATACGTAGATATTCTGTGTCACTATGGGTATTGCATAGAACGTTGGTTCAATAGAATTATTATATACGCATTTTAAAGCCTGGTTTAAAAGTTATTACTTCGTATTGTGCTACAAAATTAGACTGCGGAATGTTGCTTGCAAACAAAATAGATTTTTTTAAACATACAATTTTTTGATGGGGAAACGAATGCATCAGTCAATTTTACCATTTCAATCTACAAGTCGGGAATGTTACTAGTTTAGGTCAAAAATCTCTCTTCCAAATTTTATAATATTTTTTCGTTTTGAGGCCTCCCGAATCCAGAAGAACACATTTTTGGAAAAACTGTGCGTCTGTTAATCTGTGAGCACGATACAGGTCAAACGGATGAGCGGATAGAAACAAAATTTTGAGAGGATGTTTGGTATGCAAATATGAAGAGCCCTATTGTTTTTGGGAAAAATCGGCGCATGCACAGAAGAGATATATGCTATAACGTTATTTCTTATGTTATAATAATGGTATATTTTTCATGACGGCTTATTATTCTATTTATTTTTTCAAGAAAGTTTTATTAAATATTTTTTTTCTAAGCTTTATAGTTTCAAAAATAATTTGAAAATAAAAAAAATCAGCTGTTCTTTTGTTTTGTAGATCTGTCAGAAAGAACTGATTGCATGTTCGTTACAATTAATTAATTTTTGATAAAAATCTATTTTACACTGAAAAATTCGTGACAAAAATATACAAACAAGTAATAATTTGTACCAAAAAATATAATTATTGAGATTAAAATTTATATATGTAACAAAAATATAAACTATCTGATTTTAAACGTAAACAGAAACGTTATGTGTTTATATACGTTCGTGGAACTCACTCACTTATTGAAAAATGTAAATATATCAAGATGAAGGAAGGTTTTGGTTGAGGATCATAAAATAAGCTTTACCAGTGTTTCGCTAGTGGCCAACGTTTCGAAAAATTTATTTTCATCTTCAGGGCCTCAAGCTGGTCAAGTAGTGGTAAATTGTTCTAACAGTATAGGTACATGTTACATGATCATAATTATTATGAATTTAATTTAACCAAATTTGAGAACTTTCTGTGTGTTTTTAAAAACACACAGAAAGTTCTCAAATTTGGTTAAATTAAATTCTCAAATAAATATTTTAAATTTTCACCGCGTGACAATTTTATAAAAACTGAATAAATTTTTTAATTAATTTTTTATAATAAGATATGTTTAAAATAATTATAATAACTCATAATAATTATGATCATGTAACATGTATACTGTTAGAACAATTTACCACTACTTGACCAGCTTGAGGCCCTGAAGATGAAAATAAATTTTTCGAAACGTTGGCCACTAGCGAAACACTGGTAAAGCTTATTTTATGATACTCAACCAAAACCTTCCTTCATCTTAATATTCTATTGGATCAACACTACTTTAACTGTAAATATATCCATTAATAACTCTTTTTCATGCCACCATCAAAAAACGCTTTCCACCATACGGACTTAAATGTGACGTCAGACTTGTAGTACCAACACATATATATATCTATTACGTTATGTGAGTAAACATCAAACGAGTTTGTGTAGTACAAGAATGACGTCAGAATAGATAACAAGCTATTTATTTTAAATTTTGAGTGCTGTTTTTTTACAAATTTAAATTATACGACAGTAATAAAATATTTTTAACAAAAAAATTGAACCGAAATCAAAATATGCACTGAAAAGTAATAAAATAATTGCATTTTTGGAGTCGGTGTTATTATTGCTAGGTATATTGTAGTGTTTCCTTGGCAGACACCGACTCCAAAAATGCAATAATTTTATTATTTTTTAGTGCATATTTTGAAGTCGGTTCAATTTTTTTTGTTAAAAATATTTTATTTTTTTCTTTTTAGTGTTAGATAATCTAACACTAAAAATTATGCAATCATTTTATGAAGTATTGCAATGGGTAAAATTTGAGTTTCCCTCGATTTCTCCGGATTCCACCATCAGATCCTGACTTGGTTCCGATGGGACCACCTCGGAAGTGCACTCTTTCGAATAAAAAATAAAATTTGAAAATCGGTCCATAATTGACGGAGAAATCGGTGAACATACATAAAAAAAAATATATATATATATACAGACGAACATATAACCTCCTCCTTTTTTGAAGTCGGTTAAAAATATTTTGAGTTCGATCCAAATGTCGTAACATCAAGCTGTACTCAGTTAGTCGGTTTATAGGCTGGCACGCTGCAAGCACAACACATTGTGTAGTGTTACAGTGTATTATCTTTTTAAGTAGCATGAGAAAAGCTCGTTAAGCTCGAAAGCTTCGGTAATATCAATAGAGATCTTTGCTCATTTTGTGTTGGACAAGGAGAGCATAATATTTATAGCTCGTTTTACGTGTACCGAATAAAGATAGAGACTTTGCGCTGAAGTCGAGTGTTGGTTCAGGCGTTTTAGAATCAAAAAACTAATAAGGAAATCGCATGTTTCCAACAAGAAGGATTGGCACAGCATTTACCTGCCTTTTGAGAGGCGGCTGATGCTTTTGCATGACCGCTCCGGGAAACACACAACTATCATTATGACGGGTCCCACTTCCGGTAAAACAAACAAAGCTTTCATTCAAAGTGAGTGGAAAGTAATTTAGTTCTTATTTGGTTAATTAACATAATGACGGTCGTTCCGTACGGAGTAATTTAAAGACTGTTTTATTCAATTATATTTTATGTCAATACTTCAATATGAAAAAAAGATAGAGAAGGGTCTTTCGGGGGTTCCAATTGAAAAATTTTTTAAAGTTTTTTTCTTGTTTATTGTGAAGGTTAATTTTTTGAAGTTTTTTATTTTTTTTACATTTTTAGTTTTTTTATGTTTTATAATATGGTGTAAGAGCAAAAGTCGTGTGGTTGAAGAACGGGTAGTGTATGCTTTTTTGCGACCCGTTTTGAAGAAAGTTGAATTTTTTGAAGTTTTTTCTTGTTTAACTTTCTTCAAGACGGGTCACAAAAAAGCGTACAATACCCGTTCTTCCACCACACGACTTCTGCTCTTCCACCATATAAGACATCAAAAAACTAAAAATGTAAAAAAATAAAAAAACTTACAAAAAATTTACCTTCACAATAAACAAGAAAAAAACTTTAAAAAATTTATTTTTAAATAAAGTTTATTATTATTAATTATTTAAACAATAAAATTATCGACCAATTTTTCATACAATTATCTGAAAAATTGGTCGATAATTTTATTTATTGAAGAGTTCCAATCAGACGTTAATCAAAGATTTGATTATATATTATTATTATCGAAATACACAATTTCTATTATCGCATTGAGCCCGAAGTTTTTTAGAAGAATTGCCGTTCCCGACAAAAACATTTTTGACGGACAAATGATCCTACAACGGTCCGTTTTTTTCTGTGAAACTCTAAAAACATCTAATTTCACTTTTGTATAAAGAAATAAAAACAAGACGCAAATGGAACGGACTCTCTAATTCTTCGTATGTAGAAAGAAGTTAAATCTTTGTCGGGAAATCTTTTTTTCTGTCACGAAATTGCTTCTATTGCCCTACTTGTATTCTTATACAGTTGAATAAAAGCGCTATTTCGTAGGCGCTTGGGCAAATGTTTTTTGAACGTATTTAAAGAGGTCAGTTGTCGAGTGTTTGCTGTGGTCAACTGGAACTTTCTTAATCTTCGTACCCTTATATTAACGTTTTAGGTATTTGAACAGTTTTATTTTCTACTATCTGTTCGCTGCTTTCTTTTTTATACATAAAGCTACTAAGTGTCACAATTTGTTTTATAAGAAGGCGCCTCTCGGATTATCGCTTTATTGTCTATTGAAATATTGCTCTCTTGTTTCTGCTGTTTTCTCAACAGATTGTCGCATTGAAACAAAACCAAATAGACCAATAATAACCGTAATATATTAATTTTACTACTTTTATTCTTTTGCATACACTGTATTGACAATTTCTATGCTGTATTGACGATTCTATTGCTGTATTGACGATTTCTGGACATTTGTATGCCAATTAGATTGAATAAATATATTTTTATTATTATTATTATTATTATTATTATTATTATTATACCATTCGACAACCTGATCAAACGTTTAGTGTGCAAGTCTTTTTAATAATAATGCGTTTAACGTCCGTTTCTCGACTTTATGTCATAACAGACGCCATTCGCACCATTACTATTTTCCATCTATCCCGTTATTTTCTACATTTTTAAACTTCTACTTAATCAATATCAATTGAAGAATGAAGGAATTTTAGGACATTAGGATAAGATTGGCCTTGAATAAGGAATCATCTCGATATTTATCTGGAATGATTGAGGGAAAACCTCAACAAGATAGCTGGTGCAGGAATTACCGTTTCTCGTTGAGAGGCAGCAGGAAAAACTCCCAGCCACATCTGCCCCCGCCGGGATTCGAACCCGGTACCTTCCGATTGCGAGTCTAGTGCTCTCACCACTACGCCACCTCGCTTGGTTCGTGCTAGTCTTGGAATCAAACTATCGTGGATTCGAATCCCACACCTACGTCCTTGGATGTTTTAATTGGAAAGTTATGTAATTGATCCGAATATCGACCTTAAAATTTTTAACAAATGTTTGTTTTAAGGTCACTACACTATTTTTGAAAAGATGTGCGTTTAGGCATGTTTTAAGAGTTTAAAAAATTACAAAAAGAAGTTTTCTTCACACCTCTATCGAAAGTATATATTTTTTGCATCAATTCAGGCGGTAGTAAAGAAAAAATAGTCTATCAACTGTAGTTTAGATGTCGTTTCCATAGCAACTCTATTACATTTTAGCTAATAGTCGCGAACAGAATATGTCATTCGTGTTTTTACGTATAACCTCAAAGCTGCTTGCTTGGAATTTATCTGTGTTTTTATGTAATTGATTAATTAATTAATGTATTTAAAAAGCGTACTTACGACAGAGGTAGAAGAAAAATAGTATACACCACACTGGCCGAAAGTTTGTTACCCTGCACTGCGCGTCATGATACATCAAGGCGCGCAGTGCAAGATATCACACTTTCGGCCCTCATTAAACAAATCTAAACATGAACTTATATTCAAATCTTTGATTAACGTCTGATTAGAACTCTTCAATAAATAAAATTATCGACCAATTTAAATATTAATTATTTTTTATATTTTTTAGATCAGTTCTGAAGAAGCTCCAAATCCGGTTCGAAACGATAATGTATTAAATTATTATATATGTTTTTGTTAATATATTGTCCAAAAAATTGGTCGATAATTTTATTTATTGATGAACTAATATGCCCAGATAACTTTAGCGGTCATTCTCAAAAACTGGCGACAAAAGTATTCGCAAGGTAAGGTCATATAATCGTCTAACGTAATTTCGACGATTCACTGTAGTATTAGTATGATTAATTTTACTGCCCACTTTTGCTTTATTTTCTCAAAGGTGTTTATGGTGAAACTCAGCGACCCGTTGCACACAAACCGACAGCGCAAGAAAGGAAGAAAGCACTGGTGCTACACTCCTTGCTCTACGGAGTATAGTAAATAGTATGAACGAAGAGAGCATACTTCGGGTCTATTCTAGGGTCTATTCTGTTTGTATTTAAAAGATTCAGACACGAAACACTGCTATTTTCCGTTTATTTAAAACAACATCAAAAGGATTTTAATATAAATAATAAAATACCCGTGTCCACAAGTTAAAATTGCTTAAGTCAAATATTTGGTGATCCTTTCTGTACTATATATGAGTTTCATATTTGCTCTGAAGAACTGTACATCAATGTTCACGAAATATGGGCAGCTATTAAAAGAAACATTACCTACACGATTAAAATTCGAAATATTAAAATTAATGTTCTATACCTTCGTTGAAATTTTTTCTCTATATTATATCACCAGCGGTCCCGCCCGGTTTCATCCGGGTGCAAAAGAACGAATCAGGGGGAGGGACATGAGTACGCACATTCATTTTAGTTTACCGAGATGAATGTTGTGTCCAAATTTCATGATGATCGGAGTTACCGTTCAAAAGTTTTTGTCGGACGGACAAATTTTGACATTTTTCATTGATTCTCCGCTCCTATTGGTCGTATCGTGATATTATATAGCCTATAGCCTTCCTCGATCCGAACCAGTAGTTCCTGAGTTTAGAGCGCTCAACCAAACAAACAAACAAACTCTTCAGCTTTATATATTATCTAGATATTATAGATTTCATTTCTAGACAAATTATTTAGTCAACTCTTCGAGTGATCCACAAAAGAAGAGAAAGAGAGTAAAGGCCACTGCACACGAGGCTTGGTTTGCGGCTAGAATCATTGCTGGGACTTGTTGTGGCTAGCGCGCTGACTGCGAGGATGGAAATGACGTCACTGTCGGCTCACGTGCTTGGTCGCAAGATGGATTTAAAAAATTAGAACCAAGGCCATTTTCCGTAGTAGTTTGTATGCTTATTTTGAGCAAGAATCCATCAGGAAGCAGCATTTTATCATGTGGCCAACAAAGACACTACGTCATAGTGTGTGTTCTGTTCAGAGACAATGAACGTCCACTTTTGTTAAATATCACTGCGCGCGCACCAAACGCCATTTTCCGTAGTAGTTTGTCTGCTTATTTTGAGCAAGAATCCATCAGGAAGCAGCATCTTGTCATGTGGCCCACAAAAACACTACGTCATTGTGTGTGTTCCGTTCAGAGACAATTAACGTCCACTTTTGTTAAATATCACTGCGCGCGCACCAAACTCATCTACAAAGCAAGCTTCAATGCACGCATCGTGTAAAGGCAACACATTAAAGTCAACACCAAAACCACCGCTACAGCAAGCAAATCTAGCAAGGAATCCAGTGGCAAAAACCGGTCTGATGTGCAACGACCTTTAGACAGGAGAGAAAGCTTTGACTGCGTAATGAAATGTTTCTATTGCTGGAGACTGCATGAAAGCGTCATTTTAGCTCGAGTCAAGTGAAAATGTTTCCGCACAACTAACCACTTTTCATTAAAACCTTCGTACAATGGCCGCCGGGAATGTTAAGTGTTCAGATTCCTGTGTGTTAACAACTATGTTAATGCTCTGCTTGTTTAACTGCACGTGTCTTTTCTCTCCGAGCCGGCTCTGCATATTCAAGGCTTCGATAAATTTCAAACTCGGAACTGAAACTATGTGAAACGGCGCATTTGGATGGGAATAAAATCGTGCAATTGGCGCGATACTGTGATAATAGGTCGTTACGTTTTTCAGTTACTAGTATTTCGTAAGATGATTGCGCGCAACGCTTGCTGTGTGTATGCGTTGCATTATAACATGGATTTAGTTGATGGTGGAATCTAACTGAAATTTATTAGTTACAATGTATTTAATTTAAGTGGCTCTGCTTGCAATTTGCATATGGCGACCATTTAGTTACTAGAATGTCGTTAGATGATAGCGAGTAACGCTTGCTGTGTATATGTTGCATTGTAACATAGCTTTTCTTCGTGTAGGCATCTACCTGGGATTTATTAGTTACTAGAATATATATTTAAATGGCGCTGCTTGCAATTTGCATATGGCGACCATTTAGTTACTAGAATGTCGTTAGATGATAGCGAGTAACGCTTGCTGTGTATATGTTGCATTGTAACACAGCTTTTCTTCATGGAGGCATCTACCTGGAATTTATTAGTTACTAGAATATATATTTAAGTGGCGCTGCTTGTAATTTAGTTACTAGAATTTCGTTTAACAGCGCGCATAACGTTAGCTGTGTGTTTGCAGTGCATTATAACATGGCTACTGCGTTTGTTTATGTCAGTTTTTTTACACAACTCGCAAATATTATTACAACCTAGATACCTATATAAACTATTGCTTTGTAGTTCTCTAATTTAAAATTGATATAAAATTTAATCGGAAACTGGTGCCTTTACCCTATTTACGTTGTTTATAATAGATAAAGTTAGAGTAAAGCTGATATGACATTATCTGAAATATATTAGGCAATATCGGTTGCCTAAACAAACAACGCAAAAAAAACAAAGAAAAAAGACAAAACAAAACACGCATTAACCGTTGACTATGCAGCTAGTTCGCAGCAAACTTGACCAAAAACGACAAACCATGATTATGTTTGAACACGGTCTAAGTACACTGGCTCTAACGTGCCTTATTTATGTATTCGAATGTCCTGTAACCGATCCATAAAGTTTAAACAAGCAATGTAACTCACCACAAAAGCGTGGTGACCACTAGAAAATTGTATATTAATAATTTCATCGAGAGGTACAGAAAGACTTGATCTCCTGCCCTACTAATGGTTCCCAGCAGGAAATCCTCTGTGTTATAATAAAGCATTTAAATGTAATTTTATTACATTTTGAGAAATAAATAAAATAATTTTAAAAAATCTATCAAAACTTAATTAGTAATTTCAAAAAGACAACATATAATATCCACAAAAAAAAGTTCTAGCAATGGAGAACAATTAAAAATCCACCCTAGCACTGGCTATGCCAAGTTGAGTGGATCAATTTCAAACATAAGATAGCAATTTATATATATACTCTACTATATTTATTGAATTAAATTTATTTATTATTATTTTTTATTGAGTTACGTTTTGAAACATTTTTCACTGATGCTCCGCTCCTATTGGTCGTAGCGTGATATTATATAGCCTATAGCCTTCCTCGATAACATAGCAATGAGCGAATTAAGGAATTTTAGAAAATCACAATAAGTTAAGAACATAGGAGTTTTTCATGGTCTTGAATAAGAAACCTTCTCGATATTAATCTGAAATTATTGAGGGAAACCATAGAAAAAGCTCAACAAGATGGCCGGTACAAGAATTACCGTTTCTCGGCGAAAATCAACGGGAAAAAGTTCCCAGCCTCATCAACCCCCCGCCGGGATTCGAACCCAGTACCTCTCGAGTGCCAGTCTAGTGCTGTTACCACTACGCCACACCGTACATCCATCCTTTGTCTGCAACTACTATCAGAATGTAAATCTAAAATTTGTGAGAAACATTTTGAACTCTATCTAAATCGGTTTGCATTGTAGCAGGCATTGTTACATTAACTCTCTCTCTCTCTTTTGTAATATTGTCAAAATTAGTTTTCCTTAGCTACGCAGGAAAAATGAATGTTGTTTGGAAAAAATCAATTTAATTACAGTGTAACCTCTTTATAACGAATCTCAAGGGACCGAGCATTTTTTTTCGTTATAAAGAGTTTTCGTTATATGGAGGGAAGAAAGAAAAATAACCAAATTTCACTTAATTAATTTATTCCAAACTTTGCCTGACGTTTTTTGCTATGCGCAAATATTTGTTTTGTATTTTAATAAGTATCTTATGCATATGACTTGGGATGTGGTGGAATAATCTTCATTAAACAATAGAAATTTTTTGATAAGTTTGGCAACATCAAGTGCTTGTTGAATAGTTTGGTGATATGGTTCAGAATCGTCCTCTTTACGTCTGTAAATATTTGCTGACGCCTAAAAATGAACATATTTCTTCGTAATAGAGAGTGGCTGTTGCGCTATAAAGAGGGTATTAATGTATGGGTTTTAAGGTAAACCAACCAAATTGTAAAAATTTCGACGTTATAGGGAGTTTTTCGTTATAACGAAGGACGTTATAAAGAGGTTAAACTGTAATTTGAACTGAGAAAACAATTCATAACGAATTGCTTACAATTTAACTAAAGCGTTTTATTTATTTTAAAGTAAAAACTTTATTAAGTGCTTACAGCATGTAATCTGACAGCTTTTATGTGGCATGGCCGTGTGTTTTGAATCATTCTGTATATAAAAACGTGCTCTAGTCACTAGTGGATACAACGTATGTTCGTTATGTATAATATTATGTACGTACAACTAGTGTATGCTGTATTCAAATATAAATTTCGACTGGAATGTTTGTGAAAATATGAGTGGGCTGGTGTATTCTGATAACGTATGATAAATGATCAAATTAATTGGTCTACATATATTGTTATCTCAGTCTGGATGATGACTACGTTCCCACCGACCTTCGAGTACACCGAACCCACCATCGACCTAAAGAACGGACTGCTTACTCTATTTTCTAATCAGACTCGAACCGACATATCAATAGCTTTTACTGAGATCCAGGTTCGTATCGATAGCGTTCATGGATTCGAACCAACTGCAATAACAAAAATTTAGATTCGGTTTGATAACGTTCACATCGATTTAGATTAAAACCAATAGCGTTTACTGAGATTCAGATGTGGGCCAATAGCTTTCAAGGTCATTCAGATTCGAACCAATGGCATTCGCATAAATTTAGATTCGGTTCGATAACGTTCACAGCGATTTAGATTCAAACCAATAGCGTTTACTGAGATTCAGATGTGGGCCAATAGCTTTCAAGGCCATTCAGATTCGAACCAATGGCATTCGAATAAATTTAGATTCGGTTCGATAACGTTCACACCGATTTAGATTCAAACCAATAGCGTTTACTAGGATTTAGACGCGGGCCAATAGCTTTTAAGGCTATTCAGATTCGAACGCATATATTAGCAGTTTGGATGTAGAAACTACTCATCCGATTTCAAATTTTTTTTCACCAATATTTATATTTGACCTTCAGGATGGACTTAAACTATATATTGTCGCAGTAAAATAAAACCGCTTTTCGCGGAGACCAATTTTGTAACACGAGTCGACGAAAAAACCCGGTGGGAATCTACAAATTCGGGCGAATCCGGACGAGCTGCCAGTTACACAATAAAGAACGTTTCCGTGAGATAAGAAATGAGCGGTCCGTTTTCTATGTCAATGATAACGTTCACACATGATGAGAGCGTGTGTGTGAGTGGAAAGTGAGGTTATGTATTCTGCTTGCGTCCCGACACTAAATGAGGCGAGAGACGGGCAACGGGTTGCGCGGCTCTCTAAATATTTACGATATTACCAACTGTAAGTGGATAAAAATACACGCAAGCCAACAACCATTACTGTATACGCATACATATTATGCACAAGTACCGTACGCTTAAGGTATGATCAAACTATTGACACGAAACGTTACGGCATGTGGAAGCACGTGCCAGCTTTACCGGCCGTCGTTCCAAATGTGGAATCATATTTTTACACTGATATTAATATAATAATAATAACTAGTGTGACCTGTACGATTTATTGGCACTAAATAAGTATAATAATTATCACTTTACAAAATTGTTTTTTAAATATGATTGCAGGTATTCAATTCGTTTCTAATTTTTCACACTGCTTATAACGTACTTCTTTTTGTTGTATTACAATATGAAGCTCAGATGACAGACCGAAGAAATATTTTACTAAAATTGTCATATAGAGGCGCAAGTAGCAAAAGCGTTGAGCTAAACCGTCAGATGGCATCATGCAGCATGGCTGTGACGTTGTTCAGCGTTGCTCGCTGTTTCAAAATTAAAGTCGTCAGATGGCAGTATGCAGTATTGTGTCTGTTGTATTACAATATGAAGATCAGATGACAGATCGAAGTGTTGACGTTGTTTCAAAATTAAAGCCGTCAGATGGCAGACGTTGTTCAGCGTTGCTGTATTTTAATTAATTTACAAAAACAAAAGCAATAATAAATTTTTTAGTTGTCGATATCAGTGGAGCAAGCAATTATCTGTAAAATGATATATAATTTATGTGGAGAAATTGTAGCATATTAATATATATGATAATGCGTTTAACGTCCGTTTCTCGACTTTATGTCATAACAAACGCCATTCGCACAATTACTATTTTCCATCTATCATACTTCCAGTTATTTTCTACATTTTTCAACTTCCACTTAATCAATAGCAATTGGCGAATGAAGGAATTTTAGGACATTAGGATAAGGTAGGCAAATTTTGAGCATAATCGGCCATGGCCTTGAATAAGGAACTCGATATTTATCTGGAATTATGCATGTCTTACACTAAACTCGTCTGACACATAATGTCGAACGTGCAGTCAACACATTTAAACAAACAAATCATATTCGGATATCATCTATGCCGTAACGTGGTGGGAGAACGTGTTCATATGGTGGAAGTATGGGGTCTGTACGGTGAATGATCAATGAACAAACAAAAAAACTCGAGTCAGTAGACTATAAAATATTCACGTAATAACTTTTTAATATATTTTCGAGTCTGCATACATTTACTATGTTTTGATCATATATGATTTAGCCATTGTTTTGACATATCATTTGAAAAAGGAATTTAATTTTTGACTGGAAATATGTTACTTATGATATAATATAATGAAATATCTCAGTTCGTTTTAAAATGAAATAAATTTATACACGTGTGTATCTCTTTAGTTACGACAATTCAAAGATTTATTTGTGATTTTTTCGAAACTGTAAATTAGTAGAGATCATTGAAATTAGGGTCTCATTTTCTACGAACAAGATGATTTTGTAAAAGTTCTGAGAGGTTTAGATTTTCGTCGAAAATAACATTTTTTCGCATAATTCAAAAAAATTGATTTTTTCCAAATAAATATTTACTGAAAAATATACGGTGATTTAAATAATCACAAATAAACGTTTTATCTCGTTTAGTTTAGAAACTATGGTTATTAAAATATTTTTTAACTAAAACTACATTTAAATACACTGCAAAATAATGGAACACGAAAAATTTTCAAATGAATCCAGTTTGACAGCCGCTGGTTTAAACAATAAAATTCAAATCTATTCTTTTAAAACAAATGCAGTGTAAAATGTGCGACCTGCATTCAAGAAAATAATCCGATATACATTCAAATGTTATAAGAATATATTTTTATATCGATATAAGAATGGAAATAAAATAAAACGATATTATTTTCAATCTGCGGTTTTTAAGCGATCGTTCGTCGGTAGTTGCAGTCGGTAATATCGTTTTCTGCAAACGTTTTATACGCAATCATAAAAATGCGCCACAATTCGTCGTATATTCTACGAAATTATGTTTATTCTATAGGATGTTCTAGAATCTCTAGAATTTACGAGGTTTGTTCCAGTATCGCTAAAAAAACAAACGCACATCGGCACGTTGAATTATTTTTAAAAAGTGGAATACATTTAATAACGATGATAAAATGGATAGGTGTTTTGTGTGAGTGGAATAGATCTAATACAATTATTGTTCTTTGGCCTGTTTACGCAAAGATTGAATTTTCGTTTTCTATAAAGAAAATCATACATACGATTTTAAAACAAAAACTATTATAGCAAAATAAAAAAAAATTGTAACACCACGTCTTAAAAAGCCACGCCGCCACTGGTGTACTCTGGTGGTCATGAAAAGAAACAGAGGCAAGATGGCAGCGGAGCGTATGAACTAGGAAGTAGTGTTCATGTTAAAAAACTTAAATTAATAAATATGTTGAATTAAATAATATTCATGCACATTACAAACTTACGTTAATAAATATGTTGAATAAAATAACAATAATTGTTATAAAATATAGAAAATAACTATCAAATTTATGGAGTTTAACGTTCAGGCACAGAGACGATGACTAATAATTTTAAAGGAAAATATGTAAATTTATGTAAAAAAGGCGTCTAGAAATGAATTTTAATTTTTCAAAAAAAATTTAATGTGTTCAAAATACACATTTTATAAAATTTGAATTGCGTTTATATAAACAATTTGAAAAAGTCAACATTCTGTAAAATAAACAATTCTTACTAAGGATATAATTATAAGGTTATTTCTTCACGTTCTGATACAATAATCGAGTCATCTGAACATAGTGTATTTCTAATATTAAATTCTTTTGAACACTCCGTAGCGCACGATATTGAATCTTGCCAAATAATTTTTATAAATCGCTTTTACAAATATTTTTATATTTTATTTTAAAGATTGAAACGTTAAATATGATAAATAATATATTTCTGATACATTTATTATTATTAGATAATTTTCAGTACAAATATTTTATTTCGTAATAAAATCGCTGGCATTTCAATAAAATATTCGCAGAAAATTCTGGGCATTGGGTTGAAAGAAATATATTAGTAGCTATTACCCGCGGTATTCCACGCATTAACACATCTTTTTTTAAGTTATACTTCTTTTGGTGCATTATGAAAAAATGATGACAGCTAATTTTTGCGATGTTAACAGGACGCAAAATACCTCAAAAGGATTTTTTTTTAAATCAGCTGATAGGAAAACCGTTCTTTCCTGTTTTGTTTGATTTAAATCATTGTATTTGGAATCGATAAAAATCGGTAATAATCCTTAACATATATTAGATATCGTGTCCATCGATAATAATTAATAAGAAAAAATTCGCAGGTTTGCGAACAAAAGTTATATTTATAAATGTACGACGTTTCGTCTATAAATTTAGACTTTTTCAAGTACAAATTGAAAATTATTTAAAACAATAATTATGAAAATAAACATTAATTAATTCATAATTATTGCTTTAAATAATTTTCAATTTGTACTTGAAAAAGTCTAAATTTATAGACGAAACGTCGTACATTTATAAATATAACTTTTGTCCACAAACCTGCGAATTTTTTCTAATAATCCTTAACCTCAATAATTCGCATTGAAAAACAAATGAATCGCTAAAATACAAATTGAAAGGAAAATCCACTATTTACAAACAACTTTGTCAGAAATCAATCAGTTTTTAAGTAGAAAAGAGTTTTCAGAGTATAATAGATCCACTGATTTGAATTTTCTATTCGCAAAGATGGAATAGAGTTTGCGGAAAGCACTTAAAAAAGAAGGAATAAAAATTGCAACGTACTTGTTGGAAATTTTTAACGATTCAGCTATTGTCAATGTTATATGATGACTATGAACTGTTCAATAAGAGAAAATTTATTGCTATATCACGTGTCATAAAAATATTTTATTTAAAAATACGCCTGGAAAATGCACTTAATATTTTTCCTAACGCAAATCCCCGGGAAGGAATATTTTTAATTCCATGAATATATAAAATTACTTTAATAAAAATCAGACGAATAGGATCAGGAAATCAGTCAAAACTTCATGCTTACTCGCGACGTTTCGGCTTTAATTAAGTCTTCCTCAGGCGTTCACTGTCACATTAAAAAAAAGGTTATATTGGACATGTGTTTATTAACAATATTAATACACCTTATATTTGTCAATTATTTATTTTGGAAACTTATATTCACGTTATTTCTATACTGTATTTATTATTAGATCATGACAAGGTTTACATGGTTAAAACGATAGTTTATGAACGCCTGAGGAAGTCTTAATTAAAGCCGAAACGTCGCGAGTAAGCATGAAGTTTTGACTGAATTCCTGATCCTATTCCTCTGATTTTTGACGTGATAACGTCTTATAAATTGATAAATCACCAATCTTATAAATTGATAAAACACCTGCTGCATGCACGAAAAAGTGTAACGTTCCTAACGTTCCTAGCGTTCCTAACGTTCCGCCTGACCCTGTGCGTGCTTTTCTCGAAAACGGTCCTAACGATTTGGATGAAATTTACTGAAAAGGGATTTTGGGGGGCAAAAAATCGTTTTAGCTAGGTCTCATCTCTCGAAAAAATGTTTTCATACAAATTTTATCATTATAAAAATCAATTTTTTGACGTATGAAAATACTTAAATATTGTAAGTAGGTTTTGGAATTTTATATAAACAATGAAACAATAATGTTTTCAAAATATTATGACAGTTAATCTTTGAGACTTAAAATAAATACGAAAGAAAGAAAGTTAAAAAAAACAATTATATTATAGGTGGTGAGTAATTTTAATAAATAAAATTAACCTAAATTTGAAGCAAAAGATGCAATATCATAGATTCGAATTATTATAATTATTATATAAATTTAGGTTATGTATTACGGAATACGTTATCACGTAAAACTATCGTCCGTAAACCGACTTTACAGACAACCAATTTTTTTATTAAATTATTTACATCATCAAGGATCTTAAATAGTATCACAATATAAAATTACTTGGAAAGCAAACAATAATAATAATAAAAATGCGTTTAACGTCCGTTTCTCGACTTCATATCATAACAGACGCCATTCGCACCATTACTATTTTCCATCTATCACATTTCCCGTTATTTTCTACATTTTAAAACTTCCACTTAATTAATAGTAATGGACGAATGAAGGAATTTTAGGACAATAGGAAAAGGTAGGCAAATTTTGAGCATAGGTAATCGGCCATGGCCTTGAATAAGAAACCATCTCGATACTTATCTGGAATTATTAAGGGAAACCATGGAAAACCTCAACAAGATGGCCGATACAGGAATTACCGTTTCTCGGCGAGAGGCAGCAGGAAAAAGTGGTAGTCACATCTGCCCTCGCCGGGATTCGAACCCGGTACCTCCCGAATGCAAGTCTACCCCACCCCGCTCGGTCAAAAAAATGCATATCCTCACTGAAATAATACACGAATTAACAAACGAGTTTTTTTTATTGAATTGAATAATGCAAGTTAAAAAAGAAAAATAGTTGATTTGAATAAAACGCCATTAAAAAAAAAACAAAAATTCATTCATTTTGCATTCAACTAAAACGCATCGTTTTTGCGGATGCTAAAAGTTCTTACATTTGTATAAAAGTATTGAAGAGAAGGTTGTGTCTTTCACACACTACATCACGGCTATAAATGTAAAACAAAATGGTATACCTATATTAAACCACAAGGCCGAAAGTTTGATATCTTGACCTCAGCCAGTGTATACTATTTTCTTCATACCTCAGTCGTAAGTACGCTTATTAAATACATTAATTAATTAATTACTTATTTATTTCATAAAAACACAGATAAATTCCAAGCAAGCAGCTTTACGGTTATACGTAAAATACGAACTGTTCGCGACTATTAGCTATAATGTAATAGGGTTGCTATAGAAACATCTAAAAAAACAGTTGATAGGTGATTTTGTCTTTACTGCCGCCCGAACGTAGGTACTTCCCGCATCAGGTTAAAAAGTACCTCACTACAAATTGTTTTTATAGTATAAATGAATATTTAAATTCTTAGTTTTTAATTTGATTTTAATTTGACTATTAATATTATTATTATTATTATTATTAGAGTTTTAATCCCACCAATGCGTAAATGTTAGACTTTCTGCCTTACAATTAATGCTGAAAGTATGTACTTATCGAGGTATGAAGAAAACTTATTTTTGTACTGCCAAAGTGAATGCAATTACCGTGTATAAAATCGGAGAAAATTATATTCGTAAAATTTTTCTGATTTTCATACACTGCCACGGACAGCCGAGCAGACCTATTCATACATCGTTAATTCATAAAAAAAAACTTCTCTCTTTTTAGCGTGGTGCTAGCTGTCGCCTCCTACACGCACGCCATACGCAAACATCCACGCATGCCCAGAGAAACAAACGAAAGCAAGAACTTACACTTTTTGTACGGAAAAAACCAGTTCGTACGTAAAATTGTAGATTTATTATTCGTATTTAATCGTTTCAACAATATATATAAATAATGTGATATTATTTTGCTGCTTTGTCAGAATAGGTTTTCCAAAAATTATACACACACGAACCGCGAAAAATCGCGAAATTTTTGTAGATATATATTAGATATCGTGTCCATCGATAATAATTAATAAGAGAAATTCGCAGGTTTGTGGACAACTTTTTCAATTTGTACTTGAAAAAGTCTAAATTTATAGACGAAACGTTGTACATTTATAAATACAACTATTGTCCACAAACCTGCGAATTTTTCTTATTAATTTTTGTAGATCTAATAAAGAAAAACAACATTGATTCAAATGCCAAGTAATTTTCATTTCTGTATCACAGCTTGCCCGGCGTTCTCACAGTTCGACAGTCGCCAACCGAATTTTACAGATTTGCTCTCTTACGAATCACTATTTGTCGGACGGCGTTTATACAATTCGGCCGTTGAAATTTCGCAGTCACATTTAGTTCCGGTGACAAAACAATATTCTATCAGAGTTGAGTTTTTACATAGTGACTAAAAAATAGAACAAACACGCCCCTTTCTTGTTAGGGTTTACTTAGTTACAAATGTTTACGCACAAAGTTTCACTTCAGATGCGTGAGATTTACATGCATTCACTTTTTTTTAATTACAATTTAAAAAAAGTTTGTTTTTTAATTTATTTTGTTATATTGATGTCTCTAGTCAGTTTGTATAGGTCTTACAATAAATTCGCTATAATTTTCTACAGCAGATTACGATTAAAAAACAACTGGCAAAGCTTTTTCTGTTATTCTTGCATGTAGACAGATGTGGTGAACGTATCATTGTTTAGTATTTTGATTAATTGTATGTATATATTCAAAATAAAGATTATGATACCGCACGACCCTTAGTACCGTTGTACAGAGTGACTCTACCTATATGATTCATATTAATTTAATAAAAAGAACAAACAGATTCTACACTTATTCCGTTTAAGGAGGTTGGATCAAAATGTTTAAAATTTCTTAAGATGTTCTTCTCAGCGATATACATCGTATCTCAAATTTTGGGCAATATGGACAGTTTCATCAAAATTCAAAATATATTAATTTTAATACATGCAATCAAACGGCAGTCAATGAAATATTGACATAAAACAAAAGAAAACTCATAAAATCAAATATAAATCATGATAGGATTAATTTCAAAAATAACAATGCTATAAAATATACATTTTCGAAAAGCCCTAGCTGTTCGTGGTTTTGAAAAAATCAAAGGGTATATAAAGACAAATTTTACAATTTCTGTTGTAGAATCGGTATTTTTTTTTTTGAAAGACAAGTATATTTTTACTATAAAAATACGTTTCAAGAAAGGAAGGAATTCGGAATTTCAATTTTGCGTCTTCTTGTGTACAAAATATGTCCATATATCTGTTTTTAATATTACTTTTTGTGTTTATCCAATGCAAACAAAATAAATTATTATCATACCAATTCATAGACATTTTGAAAAGCAAAAAATACCGTTTTCACTTGTTTTCTTCTAAGAATATTCTGTAAATATTTACAAATATAAAATAACAGTTTAGTTACTTTTACTCAAATTAAATTTTAAGTGTTCAAAAATAAAAAATAAAAGAATAGTTACTTCTTACCACAACAGTTTTATTGAGATGAACGTACATTTTAAGAGAAATGCTCCCATCTTTAGCATACACTAAACTACAGTTTAGTGTATGCTGAAGATGGGAGCATTGCTCTTGAAATGTACGTTCATCTCAATAAAACTGTTGTGGTAAGAAGTAACTATTCTTTTATTTTTTATTTTTGTTTATACCACAGTGCTCTTAATATATATATTTTGTTATTAAGTGTTCAATTTTTGTTCATCATTTTAAAAAACAAAAGACTAATTAGTTAAGTATAATTTAGACTTCACTTGATCGCTCCTTCAATATTATTGACGCCAGTTCAAAATAATTCTGCTCATTGGTTGGGCATTTTTTTATTACCTATACAGAAAAAAGCTTTTTCAAAATTCTGAAAAAAATGTTTCATAATCATTTTGTAATATATCTCGGCGAGAAACGGTAATTCCTGTACCGGCCATCTTGTTGAGGTTATCCATGGTTTCCCTCAATAGTTCCAGATAAATATCGAGATGGTTCCTTATTCAAGCCATGGCCGATTACCTGTCAAACTCCTATACTCAAAATTTGTCTACCTTATCCTAATGTCCTAAAATTCCTTCATTCGCCCATTGCTATTAATTAAGTGGAAGTTTAAAAATGTAGAAAATAACGTGAAGTGTACTAGATGGAAAATAGTAACGGTGCGAATGGCGTCTGTTATGACATAAAGTCGAGAAACGGACGTTAACGCATTATTATTATTACTATTATTTTATTATTATGTTTCAATCACGATATGTACGAATTAACACAGGTAAAATCGATTCAGGAGAAATCCATATAATGACAAAAGTCTCAACAACGTTCAAACTTAAAAATTAAATTAATTATGGTCGAATTTTGGCGGGTTGGGCGACCTCTAGTCGAATTAAATCAAGATAACTAATCCAGGGGTACAATACTCGCCACGGATTTAAAAGGTTCGGAAGCTAGTCACAAACAGCGAAGCAAAAGGACATTTTAGAGCCGTTGAGACTCCCACCACCTCCCAGCTACCTGCATGGAACGTGCGCTCGTCGATGATTGGCCGTGATCGCTCGTTGCCTTTGTCACTTGTCGCTTTCCTGCTTTAAAGTACAGTCGAGTACGCTACTGTCAAGTTGTTATTGTTATTTTAGTTTTGGTGAGTTGCGGGTTTGTAGTTTTTCAACAGACTGTACAAGCGCAAGCCCGAATTGGAATCTAACTTCCGAGCCTTTTAGATTCGTCAATTCAAATAACTCAGATAACAATTACGCACGCCATTTAAATGCGTAAATAACAAACGAAAATAACTGGCACTAATTAGTGAATTTTAGTTTCTATTTCGGTGGATTTATTGGGGAGTAAAAATGTAAATAATGCCAGCGGTACAGAATGGCATTTGTAATTATGTAACTCTCTTGTACTGACTGATTATAGGTACAAGCTATTGATAAATAGCGGATGAATGAATGATTAATTCGGCGCAGAACTTTTCCACGCACCCTTCTAAAAGTTAGTTCATGTTTAATATAAATCGCAACTGTGTCTATTTTCTAATGAAATTTCGGCATAGATCTACAGTTTTCAGAACTTTTGTCTGTCTGCCTGTTTGTTTTTCCGTATTAATTCAAAAATTATCTTGAAGTTCAAGTTTTCTTCTATATAAAAATGAAATAGTTTCAGTGGCTTTTTGATTTGAAATAATGTAACCCATTTTAAAATTAAATACAACATAGTTTTAAGTTATTTACACTTTAGAACTTAGGTTCAAAACAAATATTCAATCTTATTTTCAAGGAAATATAAGACTTTCCTTGTTATTAATAGTATATTGTGCGACTAGTGAGAGAAGAAGAAGATTCCATGAGCGTGAAATTTGCCGCACGAGCTTAGCGAGTGCGGTAACACGCGAGTGGAATATTCTCTTTCGATCAATGGTCGCACATAATATTTTATTCAACTAGCACGAGTAATATGTAATCGGGGCCCTGATAAAAGAGGGAAAAATAATAAAACACTTCATTGATTGACGTACCCACCGCCCTCGATGCACACAAGATGGCCCTGACTTTCGCTGAATTGCGATGCTGTTTTCATATATACAAATCGCTACCGCGTTCCTATTGGTCCAGAAACTATGCAGTTATTATTCATTATTGTACGCTTCCGCTCGCTACTGCGTTCCTATTGGTTCAGAAAATTTATTATCGTACAGTACGGCTCATTATTAGCACTCTACGCGTCAACATGAAGTAATTTATTATTTCTCCCGAATTTAGCAGGGCCCCGAAATTATATATTACTCACGCGTGTTGAATAAATGTTTTTATTCTGTTTATAAATATATTATTATGTTATTATTTCATCTGCTATTTGTGACTGACTTCAGATATGTCAGTTTTTAGTCATTGGAGCAACAAAGAATTTGAGTTTTAAAAATTTAAGAAACTGCTGCGAAACAATTTTTAAAAAATAAAGTTCTTAAGTGTAAAATAATATAAAAAGCTTTACTTTATTTAATTTTAAAATTAAAATAGTTAGACTTCCTCCCTTACACAAAGCATGAAAATAAATTGTTTGGATATGGATTAGTTCTGCACCAAACTGTCAGTCAATGAGATTAAATAATCGAGAAACAATTACAACAATTCTGACAATTGCGTTTATTTGAATGAATAATTACCGCGGATGCAAAAGCCAATTGAATCGTTTACCGATTATTTTTAAAACAACCAATTCTCACATGGCGACGTTTTCAAAAAGTCGCATGATGAAGGTCTAAACGTAAGTAAAACCTGGACGCCAGTACTGCGAAATACAAAACCCGTGAATGGAACGACCAATCACAAAAGAGTGACCTACGACCGAGCAGAAAACATTCACACGCTAAGCATAAAAGAAGAGAAACTTATCTGTGAGCTACCAGTGCTGAAATTTCGCCTACTGCCACATCACCTTTGATGATAATAATAATAATAATATTGCGTTTCTCGATTTTATGTCATAACAGAAGCTATTTGCACCTTTACTATTTTCCATCTATCAACACTTTCCGTTATTTGCTGCATTTTTTCAACTCCCACTTAATTAATGGCCGAATGAAGAAATTTTAGGACATTAGGATAAGGTAGACAAATTTTGAGCATAGGAGTTTGACAGGTAATCGGCAATGGCCTTGATTAAGGAACCATCTCGATATTTACTACACCACCCCACTCAGTACATCGCCTTTGATGATGTCTGCTGCAGTTACAGTCGAAACGTCCGGTGAAAATACAAACCCGGAGACTCAGAAGATTTTAAACTAGATTTGTTGGATTAAAATTGCGTTTCGTTTGATAAATTTGTCTTTCTTTCTTCAGTAAAACTGATAAAAAAAGGTTCTATTCTATAGTGTTTAACCATGCTCAAATATTGTATACAAAAAGTACTGTAGGAATAATGTTCCTAAATAATGAATATGTCTCCAGATAGAGATTCTAATATGAAAGCCGGTTGTGCTTTGGGAAACGACAGAGAAATTAAAATCTGATAAAATGTTATATGCATTATGAATGAATCCATGAAAACCAGAAATAAAGGATATGATATATGCTTTGTAAATATTATCTACAGTATGTAAACGCGTAAGGTGCACATAGGGAAATTAGCATTGGGAAAAAATACTTGAATCAGAGTTAGCCATGACTAAATTAATTGTTATTTCTATTGAATTATCGTGGTAATCTTGAGGATTTCTATTTTATTTTGATTTACTTTTATTTAACTTGGCTTTTTTAATAATAAATAGCTCTTATAATCATTATTTTAATATTTTTTGTACTTAAAAAAACAAAAAAACAACTCCATCTGTTTGAAAACATTTCATTCAAAAATTGTCTGACTGGTATTTTGTATGCGCGTTGGTAAATCAGTGACCCAATGTCTTTAGGTTCAACACGAATAGGCGGAGATATTTGATCTCGCACCATATTTAAGTATTTTTGGGAATTTTATGTCCCATTAATAAAAAAAGTCCGATTATGTTGTAATCATTTGAATATTTTCTTCGGTAGTATCAACATTCATTTTGTAAAAAATATTATCTGTCAAATTTAAAAAGAAGATTTTTCAAGGCTCACTCTGATTCAGTCATTTTTTCCCAATGTTTATTTCCCTATGTGCACCTTACGTGTTTACATACTGTATATTCTCAACGTAATGTGTTTTTATACAAGGAATGAACTTAGTTCAAATACGTCAATCGGTACTAAATTTTGGTAAAATGTTTGACATGTAAGTATGAAGAACCCTATTGTCTTTACAAAAATATATTTATTTTTTCAAGAAAATTCTGCAAAAAAAATTTTTTTTCTAAACTTTATACTTTCGGAAATATTTTGAAGATTAAAAAAATCAATTATTCTTTGATTCTGAAGATCTGTCAAAAAGAAATTAGATCTTACAGACGACAACTACATACTCTAAAATATTATGCAAACCTCTTGGACAAGAGACAACATCTAAATTACGATAAAATACTACATCCCTCTTTCCCAGCTTTACACGATCTGAAACCCAAAGCTTCCAAACCCCTTGGTATCAGGGCCCAAAAACTGCTCAAAGAGGAAAAGATCCAAATACCAAACACGCTACTGACCCAAACTGATCCTCAATCTCCACCATGGACACTCCCCCAAATACCTATGAATATGAAGCTGACGGAAACACCCAAAACATATACTCACCCACTAATCATAAGAGCCAAGACAAGAGAGATCCTAAGCCAATATGAAAACCATATCCACATATACACGGACGGATCAAGAGAAAATGACGAAACCGCATGTGCTTTCATTATACAAGAAGAAGAAATACATAAATACAAGCTAAACTCCATAGACAGCATATTTACAGCCGAACTATTCGCAATAAGGGCCAGCTTAAAAGTAGTTAAAACAAGAACAACTTGGCGACAAGTGCTAATTGTTAGCGATTCCCTCAGTTCACTTGCAGCGATCAATCAAACCCACTCACCATTCATCATAGTCCAAGAAATCAGACAACTCCTACTAGACCTACATCACCAAAATACCACAGTCAAGTTCTTGTGGGTTCCTTCTCATGTTGGAATTCAAGGGAATGAGCTGGCCGATACCAGCGCAAAAGAGGCTTTAACATTGGAGACAGTCACAGAAGAAAAATCAACAAGTGTACAAGATATGAAAAACTACATCAAACGCATCATTACCTCCACGTGGCACGATCAATGGAAAAATAACACACACAACAAACTACGAAAAATTAAAGAAAAACCTATTTTCTGGGAAAATGTATCAAAATTGAACAAACAAGAAGAGACAGCAATTACTAGGCTAAGAATAGGACACTGTAAATATACCCACTCTTACCTCATGTCAAAAGATAATCCACCAGTGTGCACTACCTGCAACAAACAGATCACTGTAGAACACCTCCTCGTCGATTGTCCTTCATACGCCCTCCAAAGAACTGCCGCTGGACTTGGACAGAACCTCTGCGACATTCTGAAAAATGACGAAAAACGTACCAAAGATTTAATACGGTTCTTACATGAAACAAATCTATTGCCTAAAATATAACAATAATCCTACCTACTTACCCTGACTTACTTGACAACTACCCTCCTTTAGTACCACCCTGTAAAAAAAAAAAAAAAATATATATCATTTTATTAGAATAAATAATTTAAACATGTACTGAAATCAATTACTATAGTTTACTAGATACTTTATACTTACCTTTATACGCCAAATCAGATGTAATTTGTTAACAGTGCTAATGATCACATGGTCGATGCACCTTTTTTGTTGTATTTGTGTGTTAAATAAAAAAAAAAAAAAAAAAAAAAAAAAAAAAAAAAATTAGATAGCTGACAAGCACTCTTTAGTTAAGTTTTACTATATGTAACCATGCAAACGAAGAGAAAATATCAAAATATTTTATTAGTAGCAGTTACCCGCGTCACCCCATGCGTTAACAGAAATTTCATTTTATTTATCATCATACGTCAAATATCAATATTTAAGAAGTTGAAATGGTTCTGTTGCCCCATTTGCTGGAATTTTTTTCAAATAGTGTTTTGCATCGACCTTTATAATATTGTATACAATACTGTCCGTATTTGTAATACTCAAGCTTGATAAAATATGTTGTCAAAATGTTTGCATCTATATATATGTATTAAAAGTTTTCATGAAAAGCTAGCTGAGGTAAATATATCTATACCTACAAGAGCTTTACCTATACATCTATATAGAAGTATCCGAAATCCCCTCGAGCCTCGTTTTCAATATATGAAATTATTATTATGTCCATTATACGCGAAAATAGAAATAACTCAACTTTCGAATAATATCCTTAAAACATAATGGATTTGATTATTATATTGTATCCATTACCCAATAACATACCGTGTTGGTATAAGTGAATTTAAAATTAATTGTTACAACTATTGCTATAGTCGCCAAAGCTATAAATCATAGAAATCGTTTTCTCTTAAATAAAATACCTCGTCTTAAAAAGCCACGACGCCACTGGTGTACTCTGGTGGTCATGTAGAGAAACGGACGCAAGATGGCAGCGGAGCGTATGAACTAGGAAGTGGTGTTCATGTTAAAAAACTTGAATTAATAAATATGTTGAATTAAATAATATTCTTGTTACAAACTTAAATTAATAAATATTATGTTAAATTAAATAATATTCTTGTTACAAACTTAAATTAATAAATACCTACCTATGTTGAATTAAATAACATTCATGTTTTAAACTTACGTTAATAAATATGTTGAATAAAATAATAATAATTGTTACAAATACACATGGTTTGTGGTTGATGTATTTTTAGGGGTCCATATCTCAAAAAAAAGGAACCCTTATAGCAGGGATCGCCAATTAGTTTCATTGGGGGTCCGTTTAAAAAAAAATATACATCTGTCGCGGTCCGTTTGGTAGATGATGACTAGCAGCCAAGATCCAGGATCCGGACCGCGGTCCGCCATTTGGTGACCCCTGCTTTATAGGATCATTTCGTTGTCCGTCCGTTTGTCTGTCTCTGAAGAGTGTTTTTCTCAGGAACGCGTGGAAGTACCAAGTTGAAATAAATATCAAATATCCAAGTGTGTAGGCTTTCACGGCCGGTGTTGATCCAAATATTCTTGGTTTCCGGGCTTGTATGCCGTGGTCCATTGGTAGAAATACCAATGGACCATGGTACGGAACGGAGTATTTGATAATCCAAATCTTCTTGGTTTCCGTCCGGGCTTGTATGCCATGGTCCATTGGTATTTCTACCAATGGACCACGGCATACAAGCCCGGACGGAAACCAAGAAGATTTGGATTATCAAATACTCCGTTCCGTTAGGTATTAAGTATAGGTATTAACTATTTAAGGATGCAAACTGTTCATTTTAATTTTTTGCAAATAAGCAAATAATGTCAACAGTTCCGAAAACTATCTATGTAAAGCATCAATGTCTTACGCATATTTTAATATTTTTTCCAATTTAATTAGGAGACTTTTAATCAATAAAAAAAATTATTAAACCTTGGCACTTTTCGATTATGGACTTTTATTATTGACAGATTTAACAAATTTTAACTGAATTTTCAACTTTTTAATGATTTAATTTTAATTTTAATTACTTCTAATTTCTTTTTTCAATTATTTACTGCAAAAAATATGTAAAATACAGATATTTACATAAATTTATTTTTTTAACCTAACTTTGTACAAAAAATACAAAAGCTAGTCCATTAAGTATAAAGTACTGAAATAATTAATTGATATTAAAAAAAAATATTTATTTATGCCTTTATGACAATAATTTATTGGTATCATCGACTTATGAACTATAAAAGTTCCCATTTAGAATTCGACTTACTTTTGATTGGGACTGTAACGGATCAACCTCCTTAAAAAATTGTTTTAATAAGTAGTATGAGTGGATTTCAAATTATTTAAAAAAAATATTTGAAAAAATTCTATCTCACTAAAACAAGATTTGATTTTAAGCTTATTTTATTTTATGTATATTTTCCGTACTTTTATTAAACTTGTTTAATGCCATCTATAAGTGTACAACGACATGCATTAAAAACAAAATGCAGTAGAATTAGAAAGTTTCAAACACATTTCCGACAAAAGTTAAACAAAGCACGTGTCTCGAGATCAAATTATAATTAATCTCGTTAGTGTCCGTATTTACCTGTGTCTTTTATACATCAAAATATAATATTATTTCTAACTCACTTTCGGAGAACGAAATACAAAGGAAAAAAGATTTTACAATTAATAAAGTCAACAAACAGCTGAACTGATTTTCAGTCAAGCTTAGTACACGTTATATTATGAGGTTTTCATAATCAAATATCAGCAGAATTTTATATACACTTTGATCCAATCCATAAATGTTTCCAGTGGATTTCGATGATACAATCCAACATGAATTAAGAAGCAAACATTGGTTGCGGATTGCATCAAATCTAAAAATACTTGGTACTAAAGTTATTTTCTTTACTATAAATAAAATTATCGACCAATAGGTCTTATGCATGATTTTTTTTTTATATTTTGAATAGATTATTTAGTCAACCATAATACGGAAAAAAATTGATAATCATTTAAAAATGTAATATTATCATAAGAAAAAAATATTAAATTTCACATTCAAAAATAGACAATCGGCCATGTTCGCGGGCTTATGTGACGTCATGATATACGATGCATGCCAACCTTGATGTCAAATTGTACATGTTCTAAATGAAGTTTATTTGTTGTTTTCTCTAAATACTGACATAATCTTACTGTGAGACGACACAGTCGTCATGAAAACTGTTGTTGATATATACTCTGACGTCACGATGAGTTTTGAAAATTCGAAAATAGCGCTTATTTTCTACATTTCTTTTTTATTATTTGCATTTTTTTCAGTGATTAGATTAATAAAATAACCATTACGTTATGATCAAGAACTAAAATATATTTCGAAATAAAAATTTTAACCAATTTGGAGTTTTATGCATATGACCTATTTTTCAGACAATATATTAACAAAAAATATAATTAATATGAATCCATGACTACTTAATAAAAAATTTGTTTGTTATTATTTTTTCAATATTTTGATACTAATTAATTATTTTGAAAGAATTTTATATAAAGCGAATTAGAAATTAAATATTAATTATTTTTTATATTTTTTAGATCCGTTCTGAAGAAGATCCAAATCCGGATCGAAACGTTAATGTATTAATTATATTTTTTGTTAATATATTGTCTGAAAAATTGGTCGATAATTTTATTTATTGAAAAGTTCTAATCAGACGTTAATCAAAGATTTGGTTATTTTCTTTAACCCAAAGAACAATAATCCGAGATAAATAAAAATGGGTTCCTAATTAAATAAGTGAAGGTGACCTTGATATCATGAAGACTTCTCTACCAAATACAATCAAAACTACATTATGTTCTTCCCCCTTAATTCCCAGCAAGTTTCGCTCCAAACTTTTTTTTTCGAAAACCTTTCCTCTACAAAATAAAAGCGTGTACATGTTTTAAAAACCACCTGTATTAGTAGTATCTATAATAAGGCCTAGTTTATATGAGAGGCGTTCAACGCGCGTTGGCCCAACGCGCGTTTACAGTTTCTATACAATTGTATAGAACTGTTTATATGATAACGCGCGTTGGTGGCGCGTTGAACGCGCGTTATCATATAAACAGTTCTATAAAATTGTATAGAAACTGTAAACGCGCGTTGGGCCAACGCGCGTTGAACGCCTCTCATATAAACTAGGCCTAGTGTGGTAAGTACTTACTCAATACATTGAATGTCGTTTACTACAATAAGTTCAATCCTGAAATCCAAAGGACTTATGCCGTCTTATAACTTTGTAAGTCACTGTATCATAAGCGTTTCGTCGTGTTAGGGTATTTATACAACATTAAGTGAAAGAAGAAAAAATTCTACTATCATATATATTAATACGCTAAGGTTAAAGATGTTTGCCTCCCTTTTTAGAAAAAACCTCACAATTTCTCCACATAAATTATATATCATTTTACAGATAATTGCTTGCTCTACTGACATCGACAACTAAAAAATTTATTATTGCTTTTGTTTTTGTAAATTAATTAAAATACAGCAACGCTGAACAACGTCTGCCATCTAACGGCTTTAATTTTGAAACAACGTCAACACTTCGATCTGTCATCTGACCTTCATATTGTAATACAACAGACATAATACCGCATACTGCCATCTGACGGCTGTAATTTTGAAACAGCGAGCAACGCTGAACAACGTCACAGCAATGCTGCATGATTCCTTCTGACGGCTTAGCTCAACGCTTTTGCTACTTGCGCCTCTATATGACAATTTTAGTAAAATAAGTATTTCTTCGATCTGTCATCTGAGCTTCATATTGTAATACAACAAAATGAAGAACGTTATAAGCAGTGTGCAAAATTAGAAACGAATTGAATACCTGCAATCATATTTAAAAAATAATTTTGTAAAGTGATAATTATTATACTTATTTAGTGCGAATAATTCGCACAGGTCACACTAGTATTTAAATCTTATAATAACACTTGTGCCGCGTTGCGTCATAATGAACGACTAGGAGTCAATTAGTCTTGTTCCACGTTTCAAAAATTGAATATCTCCGTTTATTTCAAAGATCAAAAAAAAATTCTTTCAGCATTTTTAAAGTATTTAAAGTATTAGTATTTCCTTCAAGTAGAAACTTCCTAATTTGGATTAAGGCAACATAATTAAGACTGTACAAAATCGAAATTTCGTTAAAAACAGTTGAACGTAGACAAAACGATCGTTTTATGTTTTATTTAATCCCAAGAAATCTTCGTAAAAAATAAGTCTACGCATTTGGTCGTATATTAATAAGACGAACAGACAAATAGGCAAAAAAATATGTTAAACAGAATACTTAAAAATAACGTTTGTTAATAATAATAATAATAATAATAATAATAATAATAATAATAATAATAATAATAATAATAAAAATAATGATAATAATAATAAAGTTTATTTATTCCGTTGACATAAATGTGTGGAACAAGTCAAACATAGAAATTACAATGAGGTAGAAAAAAATTCCTGGATTGAATAAAAAGTGTGCTGAATTAAGAGAAGCTTGATGGTCGATTAATTAACGCTGCTGAACACCAGGCTGGATTTGCCGCTAGATTCCTCGCTAGAAATTGACTACCAGTTGTCTAGCGCTGGTTTTCTTATTATTGCTTTCATGTGCTCGCTTCACACGAGACGTCTTTTCAATCTTGTATTGTGGAGCAATGACAGTTCAAATAGAAACACAGAGCAAAACGTGTCTGTTGTCTGACTCTGAGCAGAATGACGCCATGTCGGTTTGTGGGCGTTTCATCAAGTCGCCCACGTGACAAGATACTGTTTCCTGATTGGTTCTTGCTCAGAGCAAGCAGCGTACCTAGCAAGAAAATAGCCCATGTTCTAATTTCAAAATCTGTCTTGCGAGCTAGCAGGCGAGTCATTTCCAGCTTCGTACCCAGCCTGCCGACCAGCAGAAGTCCAGCCTCGTGTGCAGCGGCCTTTAGTCTATCTGTTACGGTCTATACCCGAATTCGTATAAAATAAATGCGCAAAACTAGTTTTGACCAACGAAAATTGTCCAAACCCGAAATCTTACATTTAAACGAGTATTGAGTGTTATAAAATGAGCAATACTAGTTTTGCGCATTTTCAATTGGACAAAACTAGTTCTGTCTATAACTGCACGGACAATACTAGTTCTGCTTGTTTCATTCAATCAACGTCCGAACACGAATAAAAGTAGGGTTATGTTCTTGTTTACCTATTGAATTGTTCTCCTGAATGTTATAATAAATTAATATAATGGTGGGATATTCAGTGTAATAATTAAGTAAAAATGCAAGGTGAATTCGAGTCTCAAATAGTTCGGCTATTGGAATCTTCAGAAACATAATTTTATGACGAAACATACTTACCTTACTACACTAAGTGAGGTTAAGAAAGCAAATTTGTTAAAAGCTGAATTAAAACCTCTGTCTGCTAAACAATACAGAAGAATAAATCACTTTGATATAATTAGTATCGTTGATGTGGAAAAGTTAATTAAAAAACGCAAAGAAGATTCCGATGCCATACTAGTATTGTCCGTTCAGAAATGGACAGAACTAGTTTTGTCCAATTGAAAAAGCGCAAAACTAGTTTTGCTCATTTTATAACACTCAATACCCATTTGAATGTAAGATTTCGGGTTTGGGCAATATTCGATGGTCAAAACTAGTTTTGCGCATTTATTTCGGTCATTGACCGAATTCGGGTATAGACCGTAACATATCTACCATAGATATATATTTAATAGATTGCGGATACACTGGCGCCTCCTGTACCTTTTAGAAGGCATTTTGTACGTGGAAAACGCCGTAAAAAGCGCGCGAGATTCAAAAATATTAATTATTTTATAATATGATTTTATTGAGAAAAACGACAAAACTCACAGTAAACAGTGATATTTCGCTCCAAAACCTATTTTTATACTGAAACGTTTCAAAATTTACAAAATTGAGCACAAATGTAATGTAAAAGCTTAGAACATTATACATTTGGCATGCCAATCTGACAATGTAAAATGTTCTAAGCTTTTATATTATATTTATGCTCAGTTTTGTAATTTTTGAAACTATAAAAATAGGTTTTGGAGCGAAATATCACTGTTTACTGCGAGTTTTATTGTTTTTCCATTAACATCATATTATAGAATATTTAATTTTTTTTTGACGTGATAACGTCTTATAAATTGATGAATCACCAATCTTATAAATTGATAAAACACCGGCTGCATGCACGAAAAAGTGTAACGTTCCTAACGTAACGTTCCTAACGTTCGTAACGCGTAACGTTCCGCCTGACCCTGTGCGTGCTTTTCTCGAAAACGGCCCTAACGATTTGGATGAAATTTACTGAAAAGGGATTTTGGGGGGCAAAAAATCGTTTTAGCTAGGTCTCATCTCTCGAAAAAATCGTTTTCTTACAAATTTTATCATTATAAAAATCAATTTTTTGACGTATGAAAATACTTAAATATTGTAAGTAGGTTTTGGAATTTTATATTATAAACAGTGAAACAATTGTATTATAAATATTATGACAGCTAATCTTTGAGACTTAAAATAAATACGAAAGAAAGTTAAAAAAAACAATTATATTATATGGTGAGTAATTTAAATAAATGAAATTAACCTAAATTTGAAGCGAAAGATTTTTTTATTCCCGCGCGCTTTTTACGGCGTTTTCCACGTACAAAATGGCTTCCATATGGCTTCTAATTGGAACCACTCCGCACAATGCTCAAGGATAGGCATCCGCTATCTATTAATATATATCTATGATATCTACTGATTGCGTCGAGCCGCCACTGTTAAGAAAACATAGGTAGAGAGACGCTGTGGTATATAACATGATTTGTGTTAAAATCGATTGTTTAAAGTTCTCAGGCAGATAAAGTTAGTTGGACTCTGTTTGTTTACTTGTAGATAGGCGTTCATAGTGTGTTATAGAGTAAGTAAATACCAACCTAGCGTACCGTTGCAAATATAGAATAATTTTAGCTGTGGATAGGATAGGCACCGGTTGGTTTATATATATTATGAAAAGGCTTACGGTGCTTTATACTTATTGAAAGGACTGCTTATTTGCTTTATTATAAAGTGTAAGCTGTAAAATTATTTAATTTTTTTAAATTCACAGAAGGTAGAAAGAATTCCGCACAAACTTTATGGGATTTGGTTTTCGGTTAAATTGATCGAAAATAGTTTTATTTTATAGCTTAAGGCCTAGTTTATATGAGAGGCGTTCAACGCGCGTTGGCCCAACGCGCGTTTACAGTTTCTATACAATTGTATAGGACTGTTTATATGATAACGCGCGTTATCATATAAACAGTCCTATACAATTGTATAGAAACTGTAAACGCGCGTTGGGCCAACGCGCGTTGAACGCCTCTCATATAAACTAGGCCTTAAACGCACTTAGAAAAAGTGTCCATGGACGCATAGCCTAAAAATCAATAGATTTTTGGCTACAGATATGTTTAGCGAGATTTTAGATATCGGGATATCCATTGAATTCACAATCTTAAAAAATCTTAAATTCGAGTGCGCTGAATCCGAATATGATATTGTTATTTTATACAGAGTGACACCTTCCAGCATTACCTAGTTTTCGACTATTTTTGTATTTCTAAAAAAAAACACTAAAACATGGAACATGTTTGTGAATTCAATGGATATCCCTATTAGTAATGTGCCGGATATCCGTATTCGTAACCGTTAGTTTTTGGCGAATCTATTACCTTATTAATTTTCAATTCATAGACGAAATTTTATATAATATATATAGGTGATTAGGTAATAATGAAAACCTGTTAAATTCCATTCAGATTATTTTTTATTTTTTAAAATCGTATTTGGCACCTTTATATTGCAAACATTTATCGTAGTGAGTACCATACCAATAGTACATAACTCAAAGGTACTAAAAAACTATCTTTATAATGAGATATTGCACATCGATCTTTGGAAAGAGATAATCTACTATGAGAGTTAACTCTTAAAGAGGTCAATAACTTTTTTCCATAACAGATAGTCTCTTTCCAAAGGTCGATGTGCAATATTTACCGCCGCGTACTCTAAAAAAGTTAAGATCCGTAACCATATCCGCGGATCTTGAAACCAAAAATCTGTATTCAGATCCGTATCCACGGATATACATTTTTAACTATCTGGCACATCACTAATCCCTATACCTAAAATCTCGCTTAACATATAATATGTAGCTAAAAATCTAGTGGTTTTTAGGCTATGCGCCCATGAACACTTTTTCTTCGTGATCTTCAAACTACAAAATAAAACCATTTTCGATCAATTTAACCCAGAACCAATTCCCATAAGGTTTGTGCGAGGTCTTTTAGATGCTTGGTTAGACGCGGATTAACCGTCTATAATTCTCTAATTAGTAGAAGAATTAATTATTTGTCATTATCGATTTCACCAGATCTAATTGGCGTTGGTACGGATCGGAGAATTCTTGAATGTCGTTTGTTTCTTTACCCAGAATGCACATCCAGAAATTAGTGTGTGCCAGAGAGATAGAGCAAGAGAAAGAGAGCAAGAGGTCTTCGAGTAAACCGTGTTTGTTTCCTTGGCTTGTCAGCGTAGCTCGGCTACCAATGTTAAGTCGCCACCGTTTGACCGGAACAGGAAGTTGAGCACACAGAGCGAAGTAGTTTGAGTTTTAGTAGAAAAGGAAATAAAAGCACTTCCGGTTGGCGTCTTTGCACAAGAAGAATTTTTCAACAGCGTATATAAAATTTTTAGTGAGCTAAAGCATGTAGAATTTAGAAGACCAAACACAGAAGATAAAGTGCAGTTTATGATGACATAGGCGAACTTATTTCATGATAAAATGCTCCTTATTTTCCGACAGTTGCATGATCTATGCAGTTTCCACAACTCGTTTTTGTTTGTTTGCTTTTAATTTGTTTTTTAATGAAGGGGAACTACTCATAAAGGAACTTCGTCCCACTAAATTCAAATTCGCGTTACAAATATAACCCAATCATTCTTGACTTTTATGCTGGGTCGCGGAAAGGATTGTCAAAAGATCTGATTTGGCAACGACCGGGAGGAGACCCAGTAAGAATTTTGAAAAAAATCGATTTTTCTTTTTTTACATTTTCTAAAAGTAGAATATTTCAAAAGTATTCTCTGAAAATTTCAGACAAATCGGACTATTATTTATGGAGATAAATAGATTTAAATAGAACCGTCTCTAATAACGCATAAAAGTAGCCAGGTAGAGGCAGCTGTACGCTCGACTACATTAGGGAGTGTAAGCCTTTTTGTTGTACCATCTATACTAATATATAAAGCTGAAGAGTTTGTTTGTTTGGTTGGTTGGTTGAACGCGCTAATCTCAGGAACTACTGGTTCGAATTGAATTTTTTTTTGTTGGATAGCCCATTTATCGAGGAAGGCTACGACCAATAGGAGCGGAGCATAAATGAAAAATGTTGCAAAATATATAACTCAAAATTTGTCTGTCCGACAAAAACTTTTGAACGGTAACTCCAATCATAATGAAATTTGGACACAACATTCATCTCGGTAAACTAAGATGAATGTGCGTACTCATGTCCCTTCATCCCCATTCGTTCTTTTGCACCCGGGTGAAACCGGGCGGGACTGCTAGTTATATTATATCTATACACTCAAACCAGTTTTATATGGATGAAGGGACTTAATAATATGGTCCTGGAATAGACGATTTAGTGTAAGTTCCAAAATAATTTTTTTATCTGCAAGCAATCGTACTCAAAACTTTAAACGCGTTTTTCTCGAAAGCATGTTTTCGTAGTCGGTATTAGAAAGGTTTGTGCAAAACTTGTCATACGATTATCAGAAAACCATTTGTGAAAAATTACTCACCCATTTAATGTGGAAAAACTGAATGACAAAATAAACTGACCTGAAACAAAAAAATGAAATACATCAGTTTTCAAGAAAATTAACTCGCTTTTATAAAACTAAAATGAATATTAAATTGTGAAAATAAATGAGGCATCAATAATATTTCATAAAATATGAATTAAAAAAATGCATATTGAAATTGTTTTAAAAATATATTTATGCGCTGCACTATTATGAAATATTAAATCAATAATGCATATACATTGTGAATTAAAAATAGAATAAAAACACAATATAAATATTCGCGTGGCATTGATAACCTTTTTTGTCGGCTCCAAAAAGCTCATACACAGTGATCACAAAAATATATCGGGGCCTATGCGATTACATTTGGTGAGTTATTATGCTTTCTGACAAAAATATACGTGGTAATTTGGCTGCTACAGATTGATAGATCGCAATCATCAGATACAACGTTGCCAAATATTGGCTCAGAGAAAAAGGAAAGTCGGGAGCAATCCGGCTCTGCTCATTTCAAATTTTATATTATTTTATCTATCTCATTGATAACATCTGTTATCTAGTTACCATTGACTTCAATGTGTCATTTTGTATTGATTCAGGCTTTATCAATTACATCATTCAATGCTCAGTCGCAAGTTGGCAACACTGATAGAGATTTGTTTTCACTGAAACTAAAATAAAAAAAAAATATTTTTAACAAAAAAATTGAACCGACTTCAAAATATGCACTAAAATGTAAAAAATAATAATTATTGTTATTTTTGGAGTCGGTGTCAGCCAAAATGAAATCTATTCCGAGAACTAGAGACATGTAAGATTTAAATTGCTACTTTAGAATTACGATGTGACACCGACTCCAAAAATAGCAATAATTATTATTTTTTACTTTTTAGTGCAAATTTTAAAGTCGGTTCAATTTTTTTGTTAAAAATATTTTATTTTCTTTTTTTAGTGTTAACTGTTAGATAAAGTATTGCAATTGGTAGGCCAAGTATGCGTGCCTTTGAAATTTGAGAGTTTCCCTCGATTTCTCCAGATTCCACCATCAGATCCTGCCTTGGTTCCGATGGGACCACCTCGGAAGTGCACTCTTTCGAATAAAAAAAAAATTTGAAAATCGGTCCATAATTGACGGAGAAATCGGTGAACATACATAAAAAAAAAAAACAAAAAAAAAATATACAGTCGAACATAGAACCTCCTCCTTTTTTGAAGTCGGTTAAAAACATTGAGTCCCTGCCTTGTTTCAAGGAAGTTCTAGGGAATGAACTGGTTAAGAGAGAATTTTACAAATTAAATGATTTTATTGTGTAAATAATAATTATAAATGACATGTTACAAACTTATTGTCAATTGTAACGAAATATATTATTATTATTTGCAGACAGCAAATTAAGTGCTTATTTTTAATAAAATATTGTTTAAAAACCACTGGAACTTTGAATTTTGAATTATCATATTTGTATATTAAATATTTACGCCAAGGGCAATAATATTTCATGTTTTTATCTGCAAAAAAAATAAATGATTAATTTTAAGCATAATGAAAAAAATTTGCACAAAATGAGCGGTCATTTATTACATAAAAAAAATAATAACACAAATGCCATTGTTGAAAAAATGCAAAATATTTCTTCTCTTTTTTTAAATCTAACAAAGGAAAAGACAATAAATAATTGATAGTGCATTGTTAAACGTAAAATTCAATGTGAATTATTGTGGAATTTCAAACAATAAATTCAAACGGAACAGTTTTATTTTAATGTGTGTTTCAATTCATGGGCATAGTTCAGAACTATAAAAAAACGAAGTTAGACTTGCGCGCCGAGGGTTCCGCACCATAATTTATATTACTATCCTTTGTCACAGCAGCCTCGTGTACGGGACTTGTTTGATATACCTGTAATTTTCTAGATATATCAAAGAAACACGAAAATGAGGCAGCTGAAATCTTTGGGTTTTAACATAGTTCAAGGTCAAACAAGCGAACGTCGCGTTTTAGGCTCGCTTGGAACGCTACTTGCGGAATCCATAGTAGCCAAATAAAAATCCTTTACTACGCCATTATTTGTTAGTTTACGGGCTTGACGATAGGTGTGCAGGGTTCAGATGCTTATATAACCCGTTATAAGAATGTTGTTATAAGGGCTTCTTTGATACACGACTTGCAGATTCCTAGATATAAGGTGCTAGAGCGCTGACAGAAATTAACAACTCCAATAAACTTTTCCATATCGGAGAAGGCCTATACAGTAAATACCTTGTCACCTGCACAGACTAGTGTTGACACTTTGAGAATAGATTTTCCCCTAACCCTAAAATAAAAATTCCATAAATACATAGTTTTCAGAATATTTTTCTCCAAATTTTTAAAATTAAATGTTTGTTATAAATAATAATACATTATTTTTAAAATGTGTGTTAACTAAAAATTAAATTCTTAAACTTCTACTGTCGGTAATACAGGGTCAGTATTTAGATCTTGTTCAGTATTTTTAAATTGGTATTTTTTTATAAATTTAATTAGGGCCATGTAAAAATATTTTACCCTAAAAATTACTATAAAAAATATATCCCCTAAAATTTACCTGAATAGAAAAAATCCTCTAAATTTAGGGAAAAAATACCCTAAGGTGGAAACACTGGCACAGATATCCTTCTTGAATTTTCTGCGAACAACTGTAGTTTTTTTTAACAACCGATTTAGTTATCATGTTTGGCTAGGATGAAAAATATATGGGTATCGCAATAGTTGTTCTGCTGTGATGAATTTCAATTGGTCTATCAGATAGACTGATATAGAGTATTATCATGACATCTTGTTACTAAGGTACTATTCATGGATAAAATTTAAACGAAATCGTTTTACTGAAAAAAATAATTTCCAGTTTTTTTTACCGTTTTCAGAGGGCCGCTTCTCCTACATATTTTGAGCTAGAATCAATTTGGCGGTTTCGTCTCGAGGTGTGACCATCTTGAACAAGCGTTCAAAATTTGAGCAAGCGTGGTCTAGTTACTAGTAGTTTGGGGTTTAGATGCAATTATTCACTAAAAACCCAAAATCGAATTTACCACAATCCGAATAATTCTCTCTAGATACTTGTATTGCACATACCGCTAAACTAGCGGTATGTGCTTTATTATCGCTTTGTGCGTCAGAGCTGACTTTCGTTCATATAAGAAGTTATATCTAAGTTAATTTCACACGAAATCCATTCAAATTGAAGCTTTTTGAAAAGAGGAGATTCTAATCTATAAAATAGAACCATTTTTAAATCAATTTGAGTTCATAAATACTATTAAAATTGCAATTGAAAATCACAAACAGCAGTTGTCGGTTGGTCTGTACGTATGTACGTATGTACGTACGTCACGACTCTACAGATCGCAATTTTGGTCGGATTGCCTTGGGTTATATTTTATTCACTTTGTTTACTATCAGACCAGAACCCTATTTAAATTCACTAAAATGTGTTCAGTAGTTTAATTTTTATAAACAGTTTTATTTTTTATTATTTTTGACAGCTAATAGTTTAAAAACAATATAATAATAATTGCTGTGCAAATATAGTGTAATCCATAAAACAAGTGCTACACTTGTATACCGTGATAACACCACTACACGTATTAGGCAGCCGTGGTGTAATGGTTATGCCGTTGGATCCCCAAGGGCAAGGTCCTGGGTTCGATTCCTTACGATATCATTGATTTTTTTCTTTTTTTTTCTTTTTATTTTGTTTTATTTTATTCCACTTGATATTAATTATATATTATATTATGTATAGTTCTTAATTTTTTTTATTTTTGCAAACTTAAAAAAAAATATTTTTTCAATTTTTAATTATTTATTTCTTTAAATTTTTAAATCTTTTTAAATTTATTAAAAATATTTTTTAATTGTTATTTTTTTATCATACAGTGGAAAACTTGCGGGATGTGCACTTTTGGTTTTGCCAACTATATTTCGTATATGGGAAAGTAAAAAATGATTTCTTGAGTAAGATTATATTTTATATTTCACAAATTGGTATTAAAAATATAAAAAAGTAAAATATTTGGAAAACTTTGTTAGAAATTTGTTTTTAAATAAAAATGTCTTATAGTTAAATCTAACATCCTCCCTCCTTATCTATGAAACTATTGAGTCTTGCAGTCGTAAAGTTCTTACGAAAAACAGGAAGATCCGAAACCATCTTTATGGGAGTTCGTCCTTTTTTTAATGAAAACTTTAATTATCGAGCGAGTATAATCTTAACAATGCTTTTAAAATGAACTTGTGTTCTTTTTGCATCTTGGAAAAAATATTCTATTGGTGTATATTTTATGATAAAGAATTTATTACATAAGTAAACATACAAAAAATCTTGCAAATCTTATGACGAAGAAACACCTTCTCTTATATATCAGAAAAATAATTTATCTGTTTATTCATTTGACATCAAACAACACGCTCCACATAAATATATCATTTAGCTCAAAAACAAACATTAAACTGACAGTTTAGGAGTTTAGTTCTTAACTTTGACAAGTCTCATTTGTAAAAGTTCGATTCCTCCGAATCTGTGGTCTCAAATATTTTCTGCCATAAAGAATGACTCGAATCTTATCATATTATTAACTCTAAGGCTCAACTCTAAATTTTTATGGTTTGTAGAAGTGGGATTTTAATTTGGTGTTTTCGTATCTGTATTGTTAAGTGAAGCGATAGAGAACTTTCTGAATAATCTTTTATTAACTTAATAAATTCTAAATACAAAAATAATATCCTTGAAATTTACATCGTGAATATCTGAGAGAGAATGTCTTGTCAATATCAAAAAATACTTTTTATAGTATCAGTTGTATTATCTAATAACTAATTGTAAAGATTATGAAATAATACAGTTTGACCGATACAACACAGTATCTAGCCTATTTTTCTTTCAATAAATTTTCATTTTTTTATACCATAGATTTTCCACCTCATTTTACAATTTTTCATTTCAAGTTCAGTTTTGGGACTTGGTTCTAAACTCTGACAAGCATTATTTGCGGATGTCGTATTCCCCAGAATATTTTGTCTCAAATTTTCTATTTTAAGGATGATATTCAGGGGTTGAAAGAAGTTGGGCCCAAAAATATCGACAAAATACTCTGAATCGTTTCAAATTTACAGTTTAACCCTAAGTATAGATTAAACTGTGCTGCTATAATTTAAACAAAATTGGCCTGACAGGGCCGGACTTACAAATTTCAATAAAACATTAGTTTGCGGATATGGAATAATGAATTTTCTGACTGAAGGGTGTATTTAATTTGGTACTGATGCTTGATTGACAATAATATCGTAACTATTTTAAGGGGCGTATTAAGGACTTTATTTTGTAATTTTACTGTCTATAATAGCAAATACACTATATTGTTGGCAAGGTTTGGCACTACGACCCGAGTTTTTTGACTAAATAATTTATTTAAGTCAAATAATAAAATTTGGTTCGATGTCACATGAGAAAAATTATAAATATTTTTAGTTTATTATGAAAGCAGTATTATAACAGATTGAATAAGGTTTTTCATAGAAATTGGAGAAAATTCTAAAACTGTTTTTCATGTATTTTTCATACACAAACACACTCAAATTCTCGTAGTATTAAGGGCCATATTGAACAGTTGGCTAACAGTCATGTTAAAACTAAAAATAATAATCATATTATTTAATATTATAAATGCGAATGTAAGTTTGTTTGTTACGCTTTCACGCAAAAACTACTTAACCGATGATCATGAAACTTTGCACATACACTCTTGAAGGTATTAGAAGTAACATAGGATACTTTTTATTAAAAAAAAAATAAAAATTTTTTACGAAAAATAAGAAAGGGTTGAAAACATTTTTTAGGCCCAAAAATACCGAAAAATTTCTCCGAATCGTTTCAAAATTGAAATTTAACCATTTAGTAATGATTAAAATGTGCTATTAAAATTTCATTAAAATCGGCCCGACAGGACCGGACTTACAAATTTTATGAAAACGAAATATTATAAATGCGAATGTAAGTTTGTTTGTTACGCTTTCACGCAAAAACTACTTAACCGATCATCATGAAACTTTGCACATACACTCTTGAAGGTATTAGAAGTAACATAGGATACTTTTTATTAAAAAAAAATAAAAATTTTTTACGAAAAATAAGAAAATTGTTTGTCAAAATATGTGCAATACCTCAACCCCTGATATGCATGTCAAAAGTCGATTTCCATCTCAATCGCGGGCGTAGCCGCGGGTAGCGGCTAGTAATACCATAAAAGATCAATAGATGACATATTATAGCCTCTGTTTTATTTGATCCTCTATCAATCAGGAAGAGGTTAAGAACATCATATCTGCCTCGCGTTTTATACTTGAGAAAAATTTTTGAACAAGGATTAAGTTTTATCCGTCGATATTTGACTTTGATAAACAAGAAATGTAGTTTTTCAGTTACACATTAATTCTAATTTACATTCCGTAAGTACATCATTTAATTTTGTATTAAGTAAAATCTCTGTAATTTTTATTGCTTTCATATGTAAATGACAATTCTTCATATTTACAGTATCTGAAGATGACCTGATCTAGGTCGAAACATTCGTTATAAATTAAACTAGAGTGCCCTGTGCGAATTATTCGCACTAAATAAGTATAATAATTATCACTTTACAAAATTATTTTTTAAATATGATTGCAGGTATTCAATTCGTTTCTAATTTTGCACACTGCTTATAACGTTCTTCTTTTTGTTGTATTACAATATGAAGCTCAGATGACAGATCGAAGAAATATTTTACTAAAATTGTCATATAGAGGCGCAAGTAGCAAAAGCGTTAAGCTAAGCCATCAGATGGCATCATTGCTGTGACGTTGTTTAGCGTTGCGCCGTCAGATGGCAGACGTTGTTCAGCGTTGCTAATAATTAATTAATTTACAAAAACAAAAGCAATAATAAATTTTTTAGTTGTCGATGTCAGTAGAGCAAGCAATTATTACCTGTAAAATTATATATAATTTATGTGGAGAAATTGTGTGGTTTTTTTCTAAAAAGGGAGGCAAACATCTTAACCTTAGCGTATTAATATATATGATTAATATTTTTTGGATTTGGTCTATTCTATTTTATTTTTTACAAAAATGTTTAATCCAAACTGTGAACTCACAACTGCTAAAAATAATCACTTCGATTATAGTTCTAAATCCAACAAACCGGCCACTTTTTTCCAGCGTGCTCTTTCGTTTCTTTCCTTCTCTCTCTTTTTATACAACGTCTCAATTTATCATCTGTGCTTGGCCCGCATATACACTGCGCTTGCAACCATACAGCGAAACCGCAACCCATACCATCTTTCGAGCGGTTCTTTCTACAGTTATCTCGACCTCCGTCTTCTACACGCGCGTTAAATATATTTATTTAGTGAACGAAATGCCCCCACTCAAAGAATTGCCCTTTTGTAGATACAACGCACCAGACAGGTCACTTCCCGGATAGAGAACTATCTTCTGTCTAAAGATAGCTATCGCGATCGAAAAAATCCCGCGAAAACCTTATGGGATTAAGTTCTAGGTTACATTGATCGAAAATTTATGATTTAGATATTAGAAATATTTTTATAACGTGTTTTTCTTTTCTTTTTTTAACATGTATTCATTTTCTGTAATTTGTAATTTCCCTGTTATTGGAGTTATATCTGTTGGGAAATAAATATATATTATTATTATTATTAAAATGATTTTATTTTGTAGTTAAGGTCACTAAAAATGTGTTCATAGGCGCATAGCCTAAAAACCAATAGATTTTTAGTTACAGATATGTTTAGGGAGAGCAGGGGTCGGCAACCTGCAGCTCGCGAGGCGCATGCGGCTCTTTTGATGTAAAGTTGCGGCTTTCCAGTTCCATACGCAAAAAATAATAATTTTATTATATGAACCCTTAAAACTCGTCCAAACGATCCATGATTGAGCACCATGTCTATCTCTCAGCCATTTCCACTCGCGTCTAATCTGCACCGCCCCCGTCGCGACGTGTCGTCCTTGGATATATATATTATATCTATGTAAGCAAATACTGTAATACTGAAACTAAAATGTTTAGTGGCTTTTTAAAAACTGGGAAATTTTGTAAATTGTAACTTTTGGCTCTTCCGTCTCAAAAGGTTGCCGACCCCTGATATAGAGATATATCACAATCTTAAAAGAACCCTAAGCTCAATCCGAATATGACATTGTTATTTAATACAGGGTGACATCTTCCAACATTACCTAATTTTTGACATTTTCCTATTTTTAAAAAAAGGACAAAAGTTGAACATGGAACATATTTGTGAATTTAATGGATATCTCTATATCTAAAATCTCGCTAAACATATCTGTAGTTAAAAATCTATTGGTTTTAAGCTATGCACCCATGTACTCTTTTTCGTAGGGACCCTTAAACTATAAAATAAAACACCATTTTCGACCAATTTAACCGAGAAGCAATGGTTTGTGCGGGGTCCTTTAGCTTTTATAAAAAGCGACTAGTTTTTCAGTGTATGTAGAGGTACTGAAATTACGGTACAGGTCAGTTCGACGCCAACGTTTCGACGCCAACGGTTCGACGCCAACGTTTCGACGCGTGGTCAGTTCGACGCGAGGTCGTTTCGACGCGGGGTCAGTTCGACGCCATACTTTTTTTCGTATTTTTTTTATTTTTAGAATAACTTTGCATCATCATTCAAATAAATGCGATATGCCTGATATAATATAAGTAATATATATTTTATATGTTATATGTATATATGAAGCATGAGTCAAATAAATAAGTAATATGACTGATATAATAGATATTATATATAATAAATGTTAATGTGAAACCCAAAAAGCTATAACAAAGAATTCAACAGGAATTACTTCGTTGATAAGAAAAACCTGTCGTTGTACTTTACTATTAAAATTTCCCGTTGAACTTTACGTGGAACGATTCACAACAATTTGTTGTCATGTCCATACTGGCAGTAAAGTCTGCCCAAATGTGCGGTGGAAAAGTTGCATTTTCGTCAATATAAGTATAGATATAAAATATATGTTATATTATATCAGGCATATCGCATTTATTTGAATGATGATGCAAAGTTATTCTAAAAATAAAAAAAAAGCACGAAAAAAGAGTATGGCGTCGAACTGACCCCGCGTCGAAACGTACGGCGTCGAACTGACCACGCGTCGAAACGTTGGCGTCGAACCGTTGGCGTCGAAACGACCTGCTTCGCTGAAATTAAGGTGTATGAAGTATTTCTGGCGTTGAGAATTGTATCGCGACAATGGCTTTTAAAAATAAAATTTCTTGTGTAGAGAGCTCCGTAAACGGCTTAATACAAGAGTTTCAATGACTACAATCTAAGAAGAGAAAGTCTAACTTTTTCAGCAAAGGGTGCTGCAGTTATGTTTTTATTACTTATGCGGGAAAAGTGGTATCTTTACGCATGCTGTTACGGTTGAAAAATGGCTATTTTCATTTACGTGCGCAAACTTTATTTGTCGCACTGAAATTATTGTTTGCCGCACGCAAATTCAGAGTTACCATAGTTACCAATACTGAATGTGACAGCAAAAAATGTGTATTTTAAAATTTGTTCTGGGAATTTTAATTTATTCGTAATAAAAAATAGTATGTGCAACTCGTGCGGCATTGTCGCACGAGTTGCACAACATACTATTATAAAATGGTATATTACGCCACAAGTGAAGAAAGTTTGAGATTCTTGCACTAAACAAACTGCAGAATACAGTTGACCCGCGGTAATTCGAACCCTGTCTAATCCGGGATGCGTTTAACAGTGCTTTGTGTTGTTTAATTAACTAAGTCCTAAATCGTATATTATGCAGTACAAATAGATTCGATCTTACAGTTTTTTTAGTGTACGTAATTTGCCGGATTGCAAGGTACTCCTTTTCAAAAAAAGTTTCAAACTACAACGGTCGATTGGCAGTACTCTATAGTCCGACAAATTCGATCATCCGACACCACCTTGCAAAACGTTTGTCGGATTACCGCGAGTCAACTGTATTCAGTTTCGAATGGGACAAGGTCCAGTTCAGCATCCAACCAAAAGGTGTTTCGAACCACAGCTTTCACATAAGGTGCTTCCAGTAACACATAGTATATCTTCTTATTTTTATAGAGCTTCAACACTATGATTTCTTTTCTTTAATGGCTCATAAAAGGTGTCATTTTATAACGCTCTACAGTCAGTGTGTAAGATTTTATATTTCAACAGCCGACTATCTTCCCACACTTTTATTCCACGTAAAATTGAGTTTTTTTCCATAGTTTTTAAAATATAAATGCTCTCACCTCACTAAACACATACATTGTGCCGACTGCATAATGCACATATGATTTTGTTTTAAGATGTTTCATTAGAGCATAAAAGTTTATAGTTTTTGTCTTTATCAGTCTGTATTTTTTATTTTGGAACTCTTTGTGTGAAAACAGCAGGATTCTTTCGTCGAAAGCGGGACATAGTAAGAAAACGTATATAATCAGAAGTTTTAAAATACTTATTTATCTTTTTATTTGAATTAAAATTACGTTTACGTGACAACAGATGGCAAAAATAGCCATAGAAAATGTATTTTAATAAAAATATAATATTTTAAATCAGATTTACCCTATCGTTAAATAGTTGAGTCTTATTCGTCTTCAGAATAAAAAAAAAAAAAACAGAAATCAAAATCAAAAAAGTTTTATTCATTAGAAAAATATGGCGTTTCAAACAAATAGTCTGTGGAGTGAGTGTTACAAATTGCAACTTACAATAAGAGAATAATTATTTATAAGAATTACTTATTCATGATATTTCTGTGAAAATTTAACTTCTTTTAAAGTTATCCCCGAGTTATCCCCGAAAAGCGGGACTGAGCCTGTCCCGCGCGGGACATTTAATTTTGATTTAAAAATCGGGACGTCCCGCCAAAATCGGGATGTCTGGCAACGCTGTTCTCGTTATAAAAGAAAAGGAAAAATAAACATAACCTTTATTTAAATCATGATTTGTGATTAACTATGTTTTACCCATATACTTTTATATACTACCGAGCATTAGTATAAATCGCAATCGAACCATATATACAGAGTGACCGGTAATGGCTCGTATTCCTGTCGGGAGAAGAAACTATGACTAATTTGGAATGATTTAACCTCTATCATGGGGGTTGGAAATGCGTCATTTTCGAGAAATTCTACTTCGGTTTCAAAAATCCGATTTTGGGAGTTAAAAATAAAAAAAAAATATTCCCACTTTTTGGCCTGAAGTTTTCCGTGATCTGATAGCTTACTAATTAGTCAAAACCAAAAACTAAACATAAGCCTAAAACCACGAAATTTATTGTTCGATTTTATGTGGTGTGCTAATACTTTCAAAAAATAAAATAAAAATTCTTCACTACATTATCATTAAAAAATAACGCATTTCCGACCCCCAAGTGATACCGTTAAATCATTCCAAATTAGTAATAGTTTCTAAAGAATAATAAAGAAATATTGCCCTGTGTTTTTTTTTTACAGATAAAACGATGTTTAACTCATTTTAAACCAGTGGGAGTATATACCCAAGTAATTCAAGAATTACAAGGCGCGAAATTTTACGTCATATACCCCGGTGTTTTGCTTGAAAATCGGTGTATATATTTAACGACACTTGGAGAATAATATAGTATAACTTAATTTACTTATTCTAAGTAAAAATAACAGTTGAAAATAATGAAACACAGAAAGGAAAATATAATTTTAATAAATTCATGGTTCTCTATGTAATATGTTATTGTGTCATGCAAAAATTAAACATAACTAACATCTTCAGAACAAAAGAATAACAGATTTGTTTTTAAAATATTTCTGAAATTATGAGTTTAGAAAAAAAAATTCATAACTTTCTTGTAAAAACAGATAGAAAAATAAACCGTTATGAAAAGTACCCAATTATTATATAAAAACAACTTTATAACATATATGTGCCGACTTTAGCTCAAAGAATTTTTTACAAAACTTTCTTTAAAATAGAATAATAAAACATTATAAAAAGTACACCATTATTATATAAAAAACAACGATGGCATGTATCTCTTTTGCGCATGCGCCGATTTTTCCCAAAAATTATACAAAACTCTTGTAAAAATAGATCGAATAATAAACTGTTATGAGAAGTATACCATTGTTATATACAAACAACTTTATAACTTATACCTCTTCTGCGCATGCGCCGACTTTCCCTCAAAAACATTTTACAAAACTTTCTTGTAAAGTAGAATAATAAAACATTATAAAAAGTACACCATTATTATATAAAAAACAACTATGGCTTGTATCTCTTTTGCGCATGCGCCGATTTTTCCCAAAAATTATACAAAACTCTTGTCAAAATAAATCGAATAATAAACTGTTATGAAAAGTATACCGTTGTTATATACAAACAACTTTATAACTTATACCTCTTCTGCGCATGCGCCGACTTTCCCTCAAAAAACATTTTAGAAAACTTTCTTGTAAAGTAGCATAATAAAACATTATAAAAAGTACACCATTATTATATAAAAAAATTAGTTGTCTGTAAAGTCGGTTTACGGACGATAGTTTTACGTGATAACGTATTCCGCTCGAATATCATATTTAATAATACATTACTGCGCTCTCGCTTACACGCACAGGGTCAGGCGGAACGTTATGGAACGTTACACTTTTTCGTGCGTGCAGCTGGTGTTTCATCAATTTATAAGACGTATCACGTCAAAAACTTAGTCACCATCTTTAGAAGTCCGCCATATTGGATTTAGAGTGACGTCACTTTATTTTTCGAGTTATTCTCAGCAAGCCCTTTGATTTGATACCCATATTGTAAGAAAGCATAGTAAAATTAGTCCGCCATCTTTAGAACTCCGCCATATTGGATTTAGAGTGACGTCACTTTATGTTTCGAGTTATTTTCAGCAAGCCCTTTCATTTGATACCCATATTGTAGGAAAGCATAATAAAATTAGTCCGCCATCTTTAGAAGTCCGCCATATTGGATTTAGAGTGACGTAACTTTATGTTTCGAGTTATTCTCAGCAAGCCCTTTCATTTGATACCCATATTGTAGGAAAGCATAATAAAGTTAGTCCGCCATCTTTAGAAGTCCGCCATATTGGATTTAGAGTGACGTCACTTTATGTTTCGAGTTACTCTCAGCAAGCCCTTTCATTTGATACCCATATTGTAGGAAAGCATAATAAAATTAGTCCGCCATCTTTAGAAGTCCGCCATATTGGATTTAGAGTAATGTCACTTTATTTTTCGAGTTATTCTCAGCAAGCCCTTTCATTTGATACCCATATTGTAGGAAAACATAATAAAATTAGTCCGCCATCTTAAGAAGTCCGCCATATTGGATGTAGAGTGACGTCACTTTATTTTTCGAGTTATTCTCAGCAAGCCCTTGCATTTGATACCCATATTGTAGGACAGCATAATAAAATTAGTCCGCCATCTTTAGAAGTCCGCCATATTGGATTTAGAGTGACGTCACTTTATTTTTAGAGTTATTCTCAGCAAGCCCTTTCATTTGATACCCATATTGTTAGAAAGCATAATAAAATTAGTCCGCCATCTTTAGAAGTCCGCCATATTGGATTTAGAATAATGTCACTTTATTTTTCGAGTTATTCTCAGCAAGCCCTTTCATTTGATACCCATATTGTAGGAAAACATAATAAAATTAGTCCGCCATCTTTAGAAGTCGCCATATTGGATTTAGAGTAATGTCACTTTATTTTTCGAGTTATTCTCAGCAAGTCCTTTCATTTGATACCCATATTGTAGGAAAACATAATAAAATTAGTCCGCCATCTTTAGAAGTTCGCCATATTGGATGTAGAGTGACGTCACTTTATTTTTCGAGTTATTCTCAGCAAGCCCTTTCATTTGATACCCATATTGTAGGAAAGCATAATAAAATTAGTCCGCCATCTTTAGAAGTCCGCCATATTGGATTTAGAGTGACGTCACTTTATTTTTCGAGTTATTCTCAGCAAGCCCTTTCATTTGATACCCATATTGTAGGAAAACATAATAAAATTAGTCCGCCATCTTTAGAAGTCCGCCATATTGGATGTAGAGTGACGTCACTTTATTTTTCGAGTTATTCTCAGAAAGCCCTTTCATTTGATACCCATATTGTAGGAAAGCATAATAAAATTAGTCCGCCATCTTTAGAAGTCCGCCATATTGGATTTAGCGTAATGTCACTTTATTTTTCGAGTTATTCTCAGAAAGCCCTTTCATTTGATACCCATATTGTAGGAAAGCATAATAAAATTAGTCCGCCATCTTTAGAAGTCCGCCATATTGGATTTAGAGTGACGTAATTTTATGTTTCGAGTTATTCTCAGCAAGCCCTTTCATTTGATACCCATATTGTAGGAAAGCATAATAAAATTAGTCCGCCATCTTTAGAAGTCCGCCATATTGGATTTAGAGTGACGTCACTTTATGTTTCGAGTTACTCTCAGCAAGCCCTTTCATTTGATACCCATATTGTAGGAAAGCATAATAAAATTAGTCCGCCATCTTTAGAAGTCCGCCACATTGGATTTAGAGTTATGTCACTTTATTTTTCGAGTTATTCTTAGCAAGCCCTTTCATTTGATACCCATATTGTAGGAAAACATAATAAAATTAGTCCGCCATCTTTAGAAGTCCGCCATATTGGATGTAGAGTGACGTCACTTTATTTTTCGAGTTATTCTCAGCAAGCCCTTTCATTTGATACCCATATTGTAGGAAAGCATAATAAAATTAGTCCGCCATCTTTAGAAGTACGCCATATTGGATTTAGAGTGACGTCACTTTATTTTTCGAGTTATTTTCAGCAAGCTCTTTCATTTGATACCCATATTGTTGGAAAGCATAATAAAATTAGTCCGCCATCTTTAGAAGTCCGCCATATTAGATTTAGAGTAATGTCACTTTATTTTTCGAGTTATTCTCAGCAAGCCCTTTCATTTGATACCCATATTGTAGGAAAACATAATAAAATTAGTCCGCCATCTTTAGAAGTCCGCCATATTGGATTTAGAGTAATGTCACTTTATTTTTCGAGTTATTCTCAGCAAGCCCTTTCATTTGATACCCATATTGTAGGAAAACATAAAAAAATTAGTCCGCCATCTTTAGAAGTCCGCCATATTGGATTTAGAGTAATGTCACTTTATTTTTCGAGTTATTCTCAGCAAGCCCTTTCATTTGATACCCATATTGTAGGAAAGCATAATAAAATTAGTCCGCCATCTTTAGAAGTCCGCCATATTGGATTTAGAGTGACGTCACTTTATGTTTCGAGTAACTTTCAGCAAGCCCTTTCATTTGATACCCATATTGTAGTAAAGCATAATAAAATTAGTCCGCCATCTTTAGAAGTCCGCCATATTGGATTTAGAGTAATGTCACTTTATTTTTCGAGTTATTCTCAGCAAGCCCTTTCATTTGATACCCATGTTGTAGGAAAACATAATTAAATTAGTCCGCCATCTTTAGAAGTCCGCCATATTGGATGTAGAGTCACGTCACTTTATTTTTCAAGTTATTCTCAGCAAGCCCTTTCATTTGATACCCATATTGTAGGAAAGCATAATAAAATTAGTCCGCCATCTTTAGAAGTCCGCCATCTTTAGAAGTCCGCCATCTTTAGAAGTCCGCCATATTGGATTTAGAGTGACGTAACTTTATGTTTCGAGTTATTCTCAGCAAGCCCTTTCATTTGATACCCATATTGTTGGAAAGCATAATAAAATTAGTCCACCATCTTTAGAAGTCCGCCATATTGGATTTAGAGTAATGTCACTTTATTTTTCGAGTTATTCTCAGCAAGCCCTTTCATTTGATACCCATATTGTAGGAAAACATAATAAAATTAGTCCGCCATCTTTAGAAGTCCGCCATATTGGATTTAGAGTGACGTCACTTTATTTTTCGAGTTATTCTCAGCAAGCCCTTTCATTTGATACCCATATTGTAGGAAAGCATAATAAAATTAGTCCGCCATCTTTAGAAGTCCGCCATATTGGATTTAGAGTGACGTCACTTTATTTTTCGAGTTATTCTCAGCAAGCCCTTTCATTTGATACCCATATTGTTGGAAAACATATTAAAATTAGTCCGCCATCTTTAGAAGTCCGCCATATTGGATTTAGAGTAATGTCACTTTATTTTTCGAGTTATTCTCAGCAAGCCCTTTCATTTGATACCCATATTGTAGGAAAACATAATAAAATTAGTCCGCCATCTTTAGAAGTCCGCCATATTGGATGTTGAGTGACGTCACTTTATTTTTCGAGTTATTCTCAGCAAGCCCTTTCATTTGATACCCATATTGTAGGAAAACATAATAAAATTAGTCCGCCATCTTTAGAAGTCCGCCATATTGGATTTATAGTGACGTCACCTATTTTCCCCAAAAAATTTACAAAAACTTCTAGTAAAAATAGATAGAGTAAAAACCGTTTTAAAAACTATATTATTATTATATAAAACAACATTATAAGAGATATATTCTTTTACGCATGCGCCGATGTTCCCCAAAAACAATAGGCCACTTCATATTTGCATATCAAACATCCTCCCAAAATTTGGTTTCAATCCGCTCTTCCTTGATGTCGGAATGATAAGAAATGTCAAAAGTGACGTTTGCATCAGCTGTCAAAGTATTAAGTTCTAATAATTAGTTATTCAAATTGTTAACTTAGAAGGCGTTGCTTTTCATAAATATTTCAAATGGCATCCGTTTTTGAACAAATGCTATCTCCTTTGTTAGTGTATTTGCCATAAGGCACTTACACTATTGGCGTCGGTCGGATGGCGGGACCTAGAGGTCGGACCAAAATTTCTCGACGTTTCATAAGTTTCTAAGAACTTTGGCACCATTTTTGGAAATGTTTATATATATATGTATATATATATATATATATATATATATTTATATATTTATATATATATATATATATGTGTGACCACGATAACTCTCGACAGACTTAATCGATTTAAACGAAATTTGGTCCACATGTTGGAATCCATCATCGCAAGAAGCCTATTTAAAATGGGCCCGATCGGGCCATTTTAAGGGGGGTATTTAGGGGTTGAAAAATGTTTTTGGGCCCAAAAATACGGAAAAAATTTTCAGAATCACTTCAAATTTGAAATTTAACTCTTTAGTAATTATTGAAATGTGCTGCTAAAATTTAAATAAAATCGGCCCGACAGGACCGGACTTACAAATTTTATGAAAACGCAAGTTTACTGATATGGATTTACACACTGAAGGGTGTATATAATTTGGTACAGATGTTGAATTGGTATGTAGTATTGAAATTAAGTAAAAAAATGTTGTTTTAAGGGGTGTATTAGAGGGTAATTTTTTTTATTTTGTCCAAAAACAAAGTTAAGTTCATACAATAGAGCCACACTGCTTATAAAAGCAAATACACTATATTGTCGGCAGGGTTTCGCACTGCGACCCGAGTTTTTTTTATTATTGTCATAAATAAAATTATCGACCAATTTTATTTTAAGACAGAACATACGCAATAATTAAATTACCATGTTATACCGTGCAACAGAGAGAGATAACCGAAAGATGTTTGCTATCGGTTATATCAGATTGAATTTATTTCTATATAAATGTGTATAAGAAAAGTGATTGGGCGAATTCTGTTGTACGAAATTTATGTAAAATTTTCTCCTCTTTCGTTTAAGACAGGTTTCGAACCGATCTGATTTAAATTGAGCGAGTTATAAGCGAAAAACTTCGTTTTTTCTAAATTGCTCCCCTCTGGAGCAAAAATTCAAAAATCGGGCGACGTTAGGATTTAAGTTACCCGGAGACAAATCGAACAAAAAAAAGTTTTTTAAAATCGGTTAAGTCGTTTGGGCTGTACGCTGGATACAAAAAGCGTGACTCACAGATTCACAGATTCACAGATTCACAGATTCACAGATTCACAGACAAAGCGAGTACATATAGGCGCTTTAGCTTACGCTATTCGCGCCTAACAAAACCCACCGTTTTCTATATTTTATTTAATTTGAAATTTACTAAAACTACTGCTTTGGACGGGGCCCTCATCGTGCTAGGAAACCTGACATCAGCTCGGCTGGTCAACTCCTTCTGGGGGTCAGTATAAAATATATGTGACTGTCTAATCAATAACATTTATCTTTATAAAAGTATTAGTAAGTGTATGTTGGTGTGTATGTGTGTGTACATATAATATAACAATATGATAATAATAATGGTAACGATATGATAATATATTCAGTTTACCTAGTTTACCCATTGTAAGAAAGCGTCGTTTATCAAGTTAAACGTTCAACTCAGACGCATCTGTCATTTGCGCTGTCATATGACAAAATATACACCTACAATATATACAGTCTGCACAAAAATGTTATGCATACGTATAGAAAAAGTCAGTAATCGATTCCGACCACCCGCAACCCTGTATCTCTTTTAGTTTAGGAGTTTTAGCCAATTTTTACTGTTTAAATTTTTATACATTTAAAACCGTGGTAATATTAAGCATATCTGAGAAAATTATATATTTTTTCAAATATCGTAAATCCTTTCAGCTTTTAATGCGATTTGCAAATCCGCAACTTTTTAAGACACTAAACGATTTTTGGCCCGTCTTATATTAACCGAACTTATAGAAAAAGTCAAGCTTAATCGATTCCGACAATTCGCAACCCTCTATCACTTTTAGATTCAGAGATATGAGCGTTTATTTATAATTTATATTATTTAGGAAAAATTTATAAACGTCGTAATTTCTAAACGACATAATGATACAGATGTAGGAGTAGTCGGAATCGATTCAATAACCTCAGTTGTAAGTCGATTTAAAAATAAAAAAGTAAGAAGGACCTTTCTTACAAAATTAGAAAATTTTTGTAAAATAAATTTGCTATGTTTCATTTGATATTATACATACTTATAGAAAAAGTCACTCTGAATTAGATATGAGCGCCGCGCCGGCGCGCCGTCGCCGCCGACGATTCCCTCCCGCCGCCGCCGCCGTGAAAATGTAACGGCGCGCCGAGCGAAAAGGCATATGTTTAAACGATCCGAAAATGTTGAAAACATATTTTTAAAGACTACTTTATATTTTTTTATGACTTAAAAGAAACATCTTTGTATTCCCTAAGATTTATTTTCTTGTTAATTGTTATTAGAACTTAATGACAACGTTGATTTTTTTCTGCCAATCGAAGTGCCAAAAATATTTTAGCTCTAGGCTAGAAACCATTTCCTTATAAAAATAATTTGTGTTAAATAAATAACAATTCTGATTGTTAAACTACATGTTTTGTTTTATTGTATCCTGCCCATCATTAAAAAATGCTCCTAAGGTCACGCCGCCGACTACGCCGCCGCCGCCGACTACGCCGCCGCCGCTCCTTTACCTATCGGCGCTATATCTACTCTGAATCGATTCCGACCACCCGCAACCCTGTATCTCTTTTAGTTTAGGAGATATAGCCAATATTAACTGTTTAAATTTTTATACATTTAAAACCGTGATAGCGCCTAAACTAATCGAGATACGAATCTGCGCTTAGGCCTAATCGATTCAGCGTACTTTTTTCTATAAGACACGGTAATATTAAACATATCTGAGATATTTTTATATTTTTTCAAATATCGTAAATCTTTTCATTTAATGCGATTTGCAAATCTGAAACTTTTTAAGACACTAAACGATTTTTGGCCCGTGTTATATTAGTCTAACTTATAGAAAAAGTCAAGCTGAAGTCCTTTTGAGCTCTGTAGCTTTAAAAATAGCATCGGGAGAGCTGTAACCGATACGAGATGGAAAAAGCATGGGATATTTATAGGTATTTCCGGAAAATGAGAGACAATTTTTCAAAATCTTAAATAAAACAGGTAAACACCGCGTTCTAACAATGAAGCTTTATTGAAAAAGCACGAACAAAGCGTGATGTGAATGCAGCAAAGTTGCGAACCGTTTCGTGCGGCAGCCGGCAACAAGGTCGAGCTTCGGCAAGCTTAAGGCCGAGTAAAGGCCAGTGCAAACTTGGACAAAGGAGACGGAAACCGGCGAGATAACCAGAAATAAGTCGACCGTTATTAAATGGACTTGTAACTCGGTACGGATATTATTGTATTTCTCTCTCTCTCGGGCGCGCGTGCTCTCTCTCTTATTGACCTCTGTATAAGCTTGTTAATGAATGAATCTAACACGCTTGAGGCGAACAAACTGTTGTCTTACATTGTATATCTACGGCCGGAAAACAAAAACGCTTATGTCATATCTCATGTATATGTTTTTGAGTCTAGTACAGGGCTCGGCAACCTGCGTAAAGTTGCGGCTCTCCAGTTCCATACGCAAAAAATAATTATTTTATTATATAAACCCTTAAAAATCGTCCCATCGATCCATGGTTGAGTACCATGTCTATCTCTCAGCCATTTCCACTCGCATCTCACCCGCACCGCCCCCGTAGCGACGTGTCGTCCTCGGGTATATATATATTATACCTAAATAAGCAAATACTATAATACTGAAACGAAAATGTTTAGTAGCTCTTTAAAAACTGGGAGATTTTATAAACTGTGTTTGGCTCTTCCGTCTCAAAAGGTTGCCGATCCCTGGTCTAGTTCGATAACTCGATGTGCCCAAATTTTGACTTTTTTTTCAAGTCATAGAAAACGCTAAATTTTGACGTTCTAATAAAAAATACTTTGCGGATTATTCACAAATTCCCTAAACAATACGAAAAAACTTTTCGTCTTTCACTCATTTTTTGAAACCAATCAGAAATCACATATACAGGTCATAGCAACTTGTGTAGAATTACTGTATTACTATCTCACTTTGTATATGTTACGGTTAATACAAGAAAGTAGTTTATTCGCGAATTAACCGGCTAATACCCGAATTAACCAACGTCAAGGATTGGTTAATTCGGGTAATTAGCCGATTAATTCGCGAATTAACTACTTTCTTGTATTAACCGTAACATATACACGATCCCGTAATTGTTTTTAAAGAACTTCCCCCAAACGCCCTCCTCTTTTCACTGCGCAAAAAAAAACGTCATCGCATCGACACGATCCCGTAATTGTTTTTAAAGAACTCCCTCCAGACGCCTTCCCGTTTTCACCGCGCAAGAACAAACGCCATCGCATCGACACGTCCCCGTAATAATTTGGTTTTTAAAGACATTGTTCCACTAGTAGAATGCTACATTATCACTGAGTATCGTAGGCTGTATTCTTAATCGAGTTAAATTAGGGGCCCCCACGAAAACTCCAACAATGTAATCAAAGGTGTAAAAAGTATTTAATATCAAACTCAAAATTTGTCCGTCCGACAAAAACTTTTGAACGGTAACTCCGATCATCATGAAATTTAGACACAACATTAATCTCGGTAAACTAGATGAACGTGCGTACTCATTCCCCCCTCCAATTTGTTCTTTTGCACCCGGGTGAAACCAGGACAGACCGCTAGTAATTGATAAATATATTTAATTAATAAAATGATAACGTTTTCTCGACTATTTTTTTATGTAATATTAAAAATTTTATAAGAATTTACAGATAAATAAATGGAGATTTTGAAAATGTAAAAAAAAATGTTTCCATTTGAAAATAAAATGCATGTACACTTCCGGTTAAGTTTGAAGTACAAAAAATATATCTTAGCAATTTCCGATAGTAAATCTCGAGTTGAACAAAAAACTATTTAAACTTTTTTTTTGTATCTGTTACCTCTTTCGGTGAGCGCACTGTATAGTAGGTACCTACACGAATATTTTATCGTTGTTATTTATTTAAATATAAATTAAATTATCAATAAATATTTTACCTTTTGAAAGGTGCTTTTTCCATAATTTTAGACGAAAACACAGCGAAAAGATTTAAATACAGAAAAATAAGTTCTCGAAACAAAACACTGCACAACACTTTACACTTGAAATACTTGAATGAAATATTATAGCGTGTACAGCAACAGAGCAATTAAGATTTTTATGTAATAACCATAAAACGAAGTAAGACCGATACGACGCGACGAGTGGAGGGGTACTGACGTCATGATTTTAATATATTATACAATCGTACGTCTTTCAAAAATTTATTTTGTTTAGAATTTGTAGGTATTGAATAAAATAAATTTACTAAAACAGCCTAAGGGAATATTTTTGTACAAACATGAATGAATCTGTTTCTATATTTGATCGATGAATACAATTGCTTACTAAAATTGTTTTTAGTTTTTATGCATTTTCAATGTTTTGTTTAAATATACATTTATTACATTAAAAATTACAATTAAAAATATAAATCATTGAGTTGTTTCATCTACTAAAGCTAAGAGAATGAATTCAGTTAAAACAAAGTATTTCGACACTTATGTAATAGTAATTGGTTATCTTATAATTTTATACTACAATCAAGATTATTTAGGCTTTGTACCAATTAATTTTTTTTTAAATTTATTAATAAATTCAGAATATGGTTCCTGAACTCATCGCTCAGTATAAAAAAAATGAATTGTTTTATTTAAAATAATAACAATTGGCCATATTCCCACATTTATGACAAAAGTTTTTTTTTCGTTTGACCATAAAAATATTCATTGTACTACTTCGTCAAAATGTGATCAAAAATAAAAATTTCACTTTTCAAAACAAGTGTTAATTTATTTTGTTTTCAGTATATTTCTAAAAATTTGTAAGCACCCTTAAAATAAGATTGTTTTTAAATACAGGCTGCGGGGTAAATATATTATCAATTATACACAGCGAAAAGAATATTTATAAATTATGATAACATTTTTTCAAATAAATCTATATTTTTACTTTTTAAATTTTTTTAATATTACACTTCGAAACCAGTTGTGTACAAATACACTAACAATATTACTGGAGATTTAATAATTAAATTATAATCGTCGGCCCCCCCTGTAAAAATTTTCAAAATCAAAGTCTCCCAGAACGGGTCGATATTAAGGTTACCCGGTAGATTTTGACACGCTGAATCCAATGAGCACAGGCGCAGCTCAGTATCTTGTCTAGTTTCGTAGATAATCGAGTTTGAAATTTTCAAACTTTAAATGCTCATAACTTCGAAACCAGAAGAGATACACTTCAAGTAAATAAAATTGTCTACCAATAATAAATAACTTAACATTAATTATTTTTTTTAAAATAAATTAGAATCATATCTAACAATTTTACTTTTCTGTCTAAAATAAGAAAACAAGAGTGCAGAATTAACAGAAAAAGAAAAAAAACAAATAAATAATTTTATTTCAGCAAGAAAACTGGAAGATGTCTGAGTCAACAAAACGACAGCATAAAGAAAAAATCGCAATTTTCTTATAATAATATTATTATGGAGAAAATTACATTATTTTCAAAACAAAATTTCCTTATACAGTTTTGCTGCTAACTTCATTATGTCTGGGGATTGTCATTAGGGTTGGGTTTAAAATCAATTTTCGATAAATCGATAAAAATATGATATCCATACAAATATTTAAGCGTTAAATTATCCCTAAACTATAGTAGCCACTGACTAAGTTCTCAATTGAACTTTCAATTAAAAAAAATTAAATTATTTAATTAATATGAATTGATGCTAGCCCTAAGCAATAGTTATTGATGATTTTTTTAAATATATTTATTGTATACTATAGACGCTCGACAACTAAGGCATCACAAAACAAAACAATCAGTGTGCCTTTTTGAAGTGAAAACTTCTTTAGCAGCGTTGTACACTTTTTTTGTAATGGGTAAAAAATGTCAAACTCGCGTCAGGTAAAGTAAGAACTGAGTGAGTGAGAAAACTCATTTATACAACGTTAGACATCTAGCGTTGAAATATCGTACATAAAAATGCAATCTATGATACAAACCATTTTATTTACAAGTGTTGACGTTAGACATCTAGCGTTGAAATATCGTACATAAAAATGCAATCTATGATACAAACCATTTTATTTACAAGCGTTGCCAATAAATAAACAATGCTTCTAAATGCAAAAAATTAAGACGTTAATATTCAAGTTTTCACTTCTGCCGGCACTCCCGGAGTGCAGCTCGTCTTTTTTTTAGTCTTTTGACATCGTACTCAAAAACAATCGGTAGAGATAAAAATATATTTTAAGCAAGACTACAAGAGAAGGATAGAGAGTTCAGTTTCTCTTTCGCATAATAATAATTATTTTCTGGAGAGAAATGAATAATAGAAGGAAGACAGATCAACAATAAAATAATGCACCTAGTGACGTAATACAGGAAGCTTTCTATAGAAAGTGGGACTCATGCTTTTTAATTAATCTTTTGTTTGTAGGCGACATGGCTTGCGGTGCAATCTTCATCCACTATAAAGTTGTTCATTTTAAATTACGATTCAATTCGTACTGTATTTTCATTCATAAGCGTCGACTACGCGAAAAGTCCACTGTTTGAGCACCCATTAGATTACAAATCTTCTTGATTTCCGGGCTTACAGGCCGTGATCCATCGGTATTTCTACCTAAAGTTTCGTCTACAACTGCAGTAGACGTTCAAATCTTTGATTAACGTCTGATTAGAACTCTTCAATAAACAAAATTTTCGAGCAATTTTTCAGACAATATATTAACAAAAAATATAATTAATACATTAACGTTTCGATCCGGATTTGTATATAAAATTAATTGTGAAAATTGTAATAAGAATTATATTGGTCAAACAAAAAGAGCTCTTAAAACAAGAATAAGAGAACATCAAAATAATCATAAATTAATCCCTGACAAACATAATGTAATAACTAAACACAAATTAGAACTTGACCACAAAATTAATTGGGATAATATAAAAATTTTAGATAATGAAATTAATTTTTTTAATAGAAATATTTCGGAAATGTTACATATAAAATCAAATAAAAATTCTCTCAATGCTCAATTAGATACGGAAAATTTAAGTAGGTAATATATATAATATTATTTTGAAATAATATTTTGTTTTTAATAATTTTTCTTTCTTTTTAGGTTTCACAATTATTTCCATGACTACTTAATAAAAAATTGTTTGTTATTATTTTTTCAATATTTTGATACTAATTAATTATTTTGAAAGAATTTTACATAAAGCGAATTAGAAATTAATTATTAATTATTTTTTAGATCCGTTCTGAAGAAGATCCAAATCCGGATCGAAACGTTAATGTATTAATTATATTTTTTGTTAATATATTGTCTGAAAAATTGGTCGATAATTTTATTTATTGTACCAAAGGCCACTTGATAGCGGGCGAAGTGTTCTTCCAGACGGCTCACGGGTGAGTGCGTCGACGTCATTATTTTGTACTCAGCGTGCTAGTGTTCTCTACTCGGTCATAGTTTATTCTTCTGTGATTGGTCGTTGAAACTACGACCGAGCAGAGAACGCTAGCACGCTGAGTACAAAAGAACGAAGAACAGCAGTTGTCGACTCACTTACTTGTGAGCCGCCTATAGAATGACACTTCGCCCGCTACCCCATCGCCTTTACCGAAGTTGTAGACGAAACGTCAGGTAGAAATACCAATGGACGACGGTCTACAAAGAACACCGGCTGTGACAGCCTACATACTCGGATATAACCCATCATCAGTCTTGATTTTTTTCTGACTCATAAACGCCGAATGTGGGAGCTTCGGTACACACGATTACAAAAAAAAATCAATAGGCTGATAAATATTGCGAGAGCAAATTCGGAGAAACTCAAAAAGCGACGCCTCTGTTCCGCCCTTATATACAAAATAATATAGGCATTATCTTCCTATCGTTTTTGTATTATGCTTTAAATACATATATAATTATATACATATATACAGTATGTAAACGCGTAAGGTGCACATAGGGAAATTAGCATTGGGAAAAATACTTGGATCAGAGTTAGCCATGACTGCATTAATTGTTATTTCTACTGAAATATCGTGGTAATCTTGAGGATTTCTATTTTATTTTGATTTATTTTTATTTTACTTGGCTTTTTTAATAATAAATAGCTCTTATAAATCATTAAATTTTTTTGTACAAAAATAAAACAAAAAAACAACTCCATCTGTTTGGAAACATTTCATTCAAAAATTGTCTGACTGGTATGACGTATGTGCGTTAGTAAATCAGTGACCCAATGTCTTTAGGTTCAACACGAATAGGCGGCGATATTTGATCTCGCACCATCTTTAAGTATTTTTGGGAATTTAATGTCCCATTAATAAAAAAGTCCGATTATGTTGTAATTATTTGAATATTTTCTTCAGTAGTATACACATTGATTTTGCAAAAGAATATTATCTGTCAAATTGAAAAACAAGATTTCATGGCTCACTCTGATCCAGTCATTTTTTCCCAATGTTAATTTCCCTATGTGCACCTTACGTGTTTACATACTGTATATGTATACATTTTCTTTATTAAGTATTTTTAGATTGTATATTGGCAATGCATTCTCGTGTTTTTCAGTTATTTCACTCTCGTTATTATTTTATTAACTTTCCAACAAAATTGCGATAATAATACCTTTATATTATTATAGAAGTGTAGCATAAAACATCAAACTGGTTGTAGATTATAGACGCTCGACAACCGAAGTAATTATCCAGATGGAATTCGATTTGATCAAGCTGATGACAATAAGATATGTGAATTATTTATTTTTATAAAAAAATGATTTAAAAATGGTAGAACTTCCATTTTTTAAATCAATTTGTATACAGAATAAATATTGAAATATATAAACTAGCGGTCTGTCCCGGTTTCATCCGGGTGCGATAAACGTAATTGTGCAAAATGTATTTTGTTTGCAACCCGGCGGCGTCTGAACTAATAGCTCTGAGCACATTCTACCAGATTTGCTTCTGAACTAATAGCTTTGAGCGAATTTTATCAGATGTCGCTACTTGGTACTAAAACAGTTTTTTTGGTTTGCTGCTGAACTAATAGCTTTGAGCGAATTCTATCATATGTCGCTACTTAGTAGGTACTAAAACAGTTTTTTTTGTTTGCTTCTGAACTAATAGCTTTAAACAAATTCTATCAGATGTCGCTGCACGTTACTAAAACAGTTTTTTTAGAAAACTGCGTAATTTTGTACAAAATATTTAATAAAAACTATCCTATAGCATAAGTTGAACCAAGCAAGACACATTTACAAAATTTAATTAAAATCGCTTCAGTGGTTTCGGAGATTAGCGGGGACGAACATTGTGACGCGAGATTTTTATATATTACAATATATTATATATTACTTATTAAGCAGGAAAAGCATGTTTATAATTAGGCCTTAGCCTGTTTGTAGGGTATAAATAATTAAATAAATAAATAAAAAAAGGCTTCAATCCGCCAGTTTTGAAAATGACGTCAAAAGGTTGCGGTGCCGTGTATCCACAGTTGCATAATATGAGGACGACTTTTGATAGGCGCATATTGTGTCACTTTGGTATATGTCAACTCCAGACCACGTCAACTAGTTCTAATTTGACGCGTCATCCAAGAGCGGAGCTATTTCGTCGTTGAACGATGTCGATGTTTAAATTGACGTCTTTTGAAGTATCATGTATCAAAACATTGTAAACAAAAACAACGGGTCTACGCAGACACTTGCACCGAAAAACAGATTATATGCAAATATACTGCCAGTGAGGGATACAGAACTATCCGAGGACAGCTTGGTGTACCGGTTAGCGTGCCCGCTTTTGGATAAAACTGAGATCGGTTCGAGTACCACCTCCTCTAATGAATGGTTTTGTGATGAAGTTGAATTTAATTTGTTGTAGACTTTAACCGAGCGTTGAGAGCATTAGACTCGCATTCGGGAGGTACCGGGTTCGAATCCCGCGGGGGCAGATGTGGCTGGGACTTTTTCCTCCTGCCTTTCGCCGAGAAACGGTAATTCATGTACCGGCCATCTTGTTGAATTTTTTCCATGGTCTCCATCAATAATTCCAGATAAATATCGAGATGGTTCCTTATTCAAGGTCATGGCCGATTACCTGTCAAACTCCTATGCTCAAAGTTTGCCTACCTTATCCTAATTTTCCTAAAAACTCCTTCATTTGCCCATTGCTATTAATTAAGCGGAAGTTTAAAAAAAATGTAGAAAATAACGAGAAATGTGATAGATAGAAAATAGTAATGGTGCGAATGGCGTTTGTTATGACATAAAGTCGAGAAACGGACGTTAAACGCATTATTATTATTAAAAAGTCCCAGCCACATCTGCCCCCGAAAGTGAGTCTAGTGCTCTCACCACTGCGCTACCCCGCTCGGTAAATGTAAATTTAATCTGGACAAATCATAATTGCGCACCGAGTTTGCGTGGGGGGGGGCAGGCCATAGATAAGTATCGAGTCGAATTTTGGTTAAAAGGAAAATAAGGACAACAGAAGGGCTTTTGTCTCACGTGGATTCCAGAACACAACAAGCAGTCAGTGCTGCCCGTTCTAATTATCTCTTGATATTTATAATTAAATTCGTTAAGCCTCTCTGAAAACCCTTTCATATTTAACTAACACGAAGCAAGAATAAGAGAGCCTCTAATTGTTGACCAGTGGTGTTCACTGTTGGGACTGACCAACAGTACAACTGCAATGTTTTCTTTTCGTTTGTTATGTTACTGTAGAATCTGACAGGAATAGGGACATACTAACTAGTGATGTACCGGATCGTTAAAAATGTATATCCACGGATACGGATCTGAATACGGATATTTGGTTTCAAGATCCGCGGATACGGATACGGATCTTAACTTTCTTAGAGTGCGCGGCGGTAAATATTGCACATCGACCTTTGGAAAGAGACTATCTGTTATGGGAAAAAGTTATTGACCTCTTTAAGAGTTAACTCTCATAACAGATTGTCTCTTTCCAAAGATCGATGTGCAATATCTCATTATAAAGATAGTTTTTAAGTACCTTTGAGTTATGTACTATTGGTACGGTACTCACTACGATAAATTTTTGCAATATAAAGGTGCCAAATACAATTTTAAAAAATAAAAAATAATCTGAATGGAATTTAACAGGTTTTCATTATTACCTAATCATATATAAAATTTCATCTATGAATTGAAAATTAATAAGGTAAAAGATCCGCCAAAAACTAACGGATACGGATCTTTCTTCTCTCTCGAATATCCGCGGATACGGATATCCGGCACATCACTAATACCAACCCAAGAAATTTTGAAAGTTATACACTCACCAAACTCTTATTTTGTGAGAAAACTTAATTCAATAGTCACTAGAAACGTGACAAAATTTGAAGAACAAACGAACGCCTAGCTCACTTATTCATGTTTTGCTGTAAAGAGTTGGTAATAATGCTATCGGCTGAACTGCTCGAATCAGATTTCGTCATAACAGACGTGAAAAGTTACTGTTTAAAATAAAATTTAATGCCTTTAGTCGATGCATACCATTATATTATAACATTCACGAGCAAAAATACAATAACCTTACTTTGTTCGGGTTCGGGCGATGATTGAATGAAACAAGCAGAACTAGTACTGTTCGTACTAGTTTTGTGCAATTGAAAATGCGCAAAAATAGTTTTACTCATTTTATAACATTCAATACGCGATTAAATGTAAGATTTCGGGTTTGGAAACTATTCGTTGTTCAAAATTAGTTCTGCGCATTTATTTCGGGCATTTGACTATTGAGCGTAATCATGAAAAATAGTAGTGCTGACTTTTTTGCACTTGAAGCGTGACGCGAACAAGCGGCACTGACTTTTTGACGGATAGAAACTATAAGGGCAACAAAGGAAGAGAGAAGAAGGCACAAGGATTGTTGAAGTAGGAAGGCGGTGGCTCGATCGTATAAGGAAAGACCGTATAGCCGAAGAAAACAACTATCTTATGTTGTACCTCGTCTGGAACGGTGCACCAGGAATACTGATGCTGTTATTTCTGATCGTTTCTATCAGGGACGGCGTATTAAAGATTATGATTCTAGAAAAAATTTAAAAAAATGGAATGCCTGTAAATATCACGCCTCTGAAATGACAATTCATGGGTAAACATTTGTAATCAAGAAAACACTAAACAGCATTTAAAAAAAAGTTTAATCTATACTTAACATATAAAGCTGAAGAGTTTGTTTGTTTGTTTGGTTGAACGCGCTAATCTCAGAAACTACTGGTTCGAATTAAAAATTTTTTTTTTGCTGTATAGCACATTTATCGAAGAAGGCTATAGGCTATATAATATCACGCTACGACCAATTGGAGCGGAACAATGACAAATGTTGCAAGATGTATCTCAAAATTAGTCCGTCCGACAAATATTATCATATTTGTATTGCAGTCACTGACTGTAATAATTTCTACAAATACTGTGTTACATGGTTATAGAACTTACGGTCGCTGCACACGAGGCTAGGAACACTGCGTGGAGTTCTGCTGGCCGGTAGGCTGGGTACAAAGCTGGAAATGACGTCACTGCATGCGCCTGCTTATAGATTTTAAAATTAGAACAGGGGCTATTTTCCCTGCTAGATCCGCTGCTAGGTATGTGTCAGAACCAATCAGGAAGCAGTATCTTGTCATGTGGGCGACTTGAACAAACGCCCACAAACCAACATGGCGTCATTCTGCTCACAGTCCGACAACGCAGACGTTTATATTTGAAATGTCACTGCGCGCGCACCAGATCTATCCACAAAACTGGCTTGAAAAGACGTCTCGTGTGAAGCGAGCACATAACAGCAATCTAGAAAACTATAGTAGGCAAATCTAGCAAGGAATCTAGCCTCGTGTGCAGCGGCCTTTACAGAACAAATATACAGGAATAATCTATTAATCCAATAAGATTATTCTTTTCGCATGAATCTGCTATTACATAATATTGTACTAAGTTATTAGTAACCGTAGAATGACCTTGTCGAGCGGCTATAATCTATTCTCCTTAGCTAACGAGTCGTCCTTCCCTTTTCTCGAGCATATAATATGACGTTTATGTGTATTCAGTACATCCCCATAACCGCTCTTATATAGTGTGTGTATAGTGTGTTGTTCAAAAATATACCTATAGTACTTTATTTGTTTTGTCGTTTACGTCAATTTTTAAGCAGCTCTACTATGACATTTTTTGTCACATGATGCTGGTGTGTATTCTTGAACACGATGCTCTGGTGACATCTTTAAGGAATAACTCACATGTTGCTGACTATGTATTGTACCTTATTTTTAACACGCTTATATTAGCTTGACCTGTATGTATGTATGTAAAGAAATCTTTCAGGGTAATTTTCACCAATTTCAAGAAGTCTGATTAACTTGAAAATTTGCACACGTGTCAAGGGCCGATGACAATACAATTATTTCATAAAAATAAATTTGAATTTAAAAATTAAAAAAAAAATTTGAATTTGAAAATTTTGAAAAAAATTACTTTTGATGTCGTTTTGAGAATAAAAATTAAGCAAATAAATTATCATTTAAAAAAACTAAATAAACAGGCTTTAAATAGCAAACCGAACTAAAAAGTAGAAATAATTATTAACAAAATAATTCAATTATATGTAGTAGAAAAGCGTGGGGTGCCAATTACCATATTTTCATTATAACTCTAATTTTATAAATAGCTACCAATGAAATAGTTGTAACATTTAATATCAAACACCCCATGCTTTTTTACTGTAATTGAATTATATTTGATAATAATTATTTTCTTCTTTTTAGTTCGGTTTGCTATTAAAGCGTGTTTTTTTAGTTTTCTTAAACTATTATTACAATATTATGTTAAGTTACTTGTATTTTATCACTAGCTGTCCGGCCTGATTTCACCCGGGTGCAAAAGAACTAATGGGGGGGGGGGGGACGTGAGTACACACGTTCATCTTCGTTTACCGAGATGAATGTTGTGTCCAAATTTCATGATGATCGGAGTTACCGTTCAAAAGTTTTTGTCGGATGGACAATTTTTGAGTTATATTTTGCAACATTTTTCATTGATGCTCCGCTCCTATTTTCAATTCGAATCATAGTTCCTGAGATTAGCGCGTTCAACCAAACAAACAAACAAACTCCTCAGCTTTATATATAAGTATAGATTATCTTAAATAGGCTATTTGACTTTTATTTTTATATTGTTTTAAAATGTTGATATCATAGTAAATCCACAGAATTTTTTTTGCACATAACGGTTCTTGCAAAGCGTTAAACTCATATAAGAATTTGTTCAATTTCATTATTTCAGTAGAGTAAGGAATCAAAGTGACAAACTCGATTTTATTTTTATGAACACGCGGTATGTATTGTACGAATAAGTATACCTACCTTTATTTAAGTTCATATGCACATATTATATATAATACTGTCCTACCAGATCCTTCTAAAACATACACCTTATATTTACCAAGTTCCTATGGTTGCTGCATTTGGCGATACTGTACAAACAAGGGTTGACAAATTAAGTGGGTGGCCTAGTTTTTTCTATAAATATTTGGTTCGAATTCCGGCGCGAGTAAACACGACTGACAAAATTTTCCACGCTATTTCCTTTTAAGAAACTCAAGCTTTTTATAAATTATACTATTCGCTGGCCTTTATCACCGATTCCTATCAGTTTGACTACTGCAGCTGGAGATCTCGTAATAGATACGTAGATATTGTAAATCATAAACAATCAACAACAAAGGTCATAAGCGTCTGAGATATATCTATATATATTTTTACCATTCCAACCCACAAGTGGGGAATGGGACTAGTTTAGGTCAAAAATCACTTTTCAAAAATTTTACAATATCTTTCCGTTTTGAGGTCCCCCGAATCCAAAAAACATATTTTTGGAAAATCTCTGTGCGTCTGTTAGTCTGTTTGTCTGTGAATACGATACAGGTCAAACGGATGAGCGGATTGAAACCAAATTTTGGGAGAATGTTTGGCATGCAAATATGAAGAGCCCTATTGTTTTTGGGAAAAATCGGCGCATGCGCAGAAGAGATATATGCTAAACCGGTATTTTTTATATAATAATGGTATACTTTTCATAACGGCTTATTATTCTATTTATTTTTTCAAGAAAGTTTTGGAAAAAAAAATTTTTCTAAACTTTATAGTTTCGGAAATATTTTGAAAATTAAAAAAATCATCCGCTCTATTGTTTTATGGATCTGTCAGAAATAAACTAGTTAGGCATGCTTTGATTAATTTTCACATGACGTGGAACATACTATGTAGGTAACCATGGCAACGAATAGTTAATATCATATTGAATACTAGCCATTACCCGCGTCACCTCACGCGATATCAGATTTTTTTTCTATTATAATCAAATGTCAACATTTTGGAAGTTGGAATGCTCCCGTCGCCCAATTGGCTGGAATTTTATGGGCATTTGTTATTAAAAACAGTTGGCCACGACAAATATAAAAATCTCATGTCACAATTTTGGCCACGCTAATCTCTGAAACCACTGAACCGATTTTAATGAAATTTTGTAAACGTGTCTTGCTTGGTGTAACTTTGGATACAGGATAGTTTTTATTAAATATTTTGTACAAAATTACGGTGTTTTTTCAAAAAAACTGTTTTAGTACCATGTAACTACATTTGATTATACACTGTTAAAAATTATGAAAAATTTTGATACGTGACACGATTCCGTTCTTCAGAAGTTTTTGTTCAGCCCTGACTTAAATAAATTCAATCGCAAACACATTAACAACTTCGATGTTGGTAATAAATATTAGCAGAGGCAAAGTTCCAATTGAATTGACCAGCTCAGCATCCCATGCCAGAGCTATGCGGTGTAGCGGTTTTTGGGTAGCCCTTCTGTACACGCGTACGTACGAAGGTGGGAGTGTGTAGATAACACCATGGCACCAGATGCAGAATTAATAAGTTTGTTCGTTTCCTCTACAGTATTTAAAGCTTCACGAACTTACTATTCTCTTGTTCTAGCTATACAGCAAAAGCTCAGCACACATTAGCAAGTCAGTCATTGAGCCGATTCGGAGAATTCAGATTATAGACGGGCAACAGTTAAGGTCGTTGGTTACTTCGATAATCATATATATGAATACGCTAAGGTTTAAGATGTTTGCCTCCCTTTTTAGAAAAATCCACACAATTTCTCCACATAAATTAAATATCATTTTACAGATAATTGCTTGCTCTACTGACATCGATAACTAAAAAATTTATTATTGCTATTGTTTTTGTAAATTAATTAAATTAATTAAACTCGGAACAACGTCTGCCATCTGACGGCGTAACGTTAACACTTCGATCTGTCATCTGACCTTCATATTGTAAATACTGCATACTGCCATCTGACGGGCAACGCTGAACAACGCTGTTGCTACTTGCGCCTCTATATGACAATTTTAGTAAAATATTTCTTTTACAACAAAAAGAAGAACGTTATAAGCAGGGTGCAAAATTAGAAACGAATTGAATACCTGCATTCATATTTAAAAAATAATTTTGTAAAGTGATAATTATTATACTTATTTAGTGCGAATAATTCGCACAGGTCACGCTAGTATGTATAATAATACATATACACAAATTCACAAACATTCCTGGCACGTTTTATTGTCATGTGATATTTATAAAGGTTTATACATTTTTATTAATTAATTATCTATAACCTTAAAATGTTATTTCTTTAAGGTATTCAATAAGATTTATGATTAATTATTAAAAAAAATTAAAAATTTGTAGCTTTTTTTAACTTCAAAAATGTAATTTAGAATTTTAGGAATTTTGTGCACTTCTAAATTGATTGTAGAAGTATCAGATTGTTTAATTGATCATTAATTTATTAAAAGACTTCTGTATTTAATAGTATGCTTAAGGACGTAGTCTGGTGTTCGGGTTTCGGAAAATCGAATTTATTTTTTTTACATTTTTAGTAAATATAATACTTACGTTGAGAAAATACTGTAAAAATTTTAGACCGAAATATTAGATATTTACAAAGCTATAGCATATTATAGTCGAGAGCAGCAACGGTCTTACCTCTCCATTGTTATCACGTTACCCTTATACTCTCGCAGTGTAGAGCAAACAAATTAGCAGAAAACGCTGCCTTTGAAGAAATGGAAGGTTTACTATACACCAGGCATAGCTGATTAGTGTAAATATTCATTTTTATTTTTTTTGTAAAAAATCTGATATAAAAGTTTTAAACGCGTTTTTCTCAAAACTACATTTTTGTAAGCGGCGCGAGTGATTGAAACAATTGTATACAACCGATTGCTTTCAATTTTGCACAGGGTATTCTACAATAGCTCCGTCCGGTACTAGAATTACTTAATTATGAAAATTATTTCTATTTTTTTAAACCGATTTTAACGACAAAATCACGATTTTCGCGTTGTTTTTTTTTTTTTATTAAACCCGCCATTTTGTTATTTATCAATAAAAGTGTTTATTTCTAGTAAAGGATAGAGCTACAAGCCTACGAAACAATAACCAATTTAATTTTGATAATTCAGATACCTACAATTAAAGTTGTCTTTTTTAAGTTAAAAAGCAATTATAAAATAGCGTAAAATTAAACAAAAAAAAATTTGTTTTTTTAGTTTACGATGTCAGTAAAAACATGTATCAAAATTGAAATGATTGTACATATTTTGTTATTAAAAAAATACTGAAATAAGGGTTGAAAACGAGTCTGAACATAGGACTACGTCCTTAAATAAATACTAAAAGAATCAGATTGTATTTTTTTAAGCTAAGATAAGGTCTAAAGTTTCGCCGTGATGTGACAGGAGCTTTATCAAAAGCGTATTATGTAATGTGGAATCGGTAGGCCTGCGTGTAAACTTAAAGGCCCCCATACACCTCGTTCTTTTTTGGCAGTTTTCATCGTCACGATAAAACACGTCGGTCAAAACCGAAGTGTATGGGCAAAAACTGTCGATGAAACACGGCAGTTTTTTTATCTGCCGAAGCTTGATTTTAAACACGACGTGTTTGCTGGTTGTCGTTTTAAATCGTAATGTGTGGCGCTTTCCGATAAGAATCGACGTGTTTATTCAGTGGTGCGACGTACAGCAAATAAGTCATATTAATTAAATGATTGTAATTAGTTTGAGTATTGATTTATATTTTAACCGTTTTAGTGCTAAGCAATTTTGACAAAAATAAATGAAAATTGCTATAAACATATTGATTAATTTAGAGGAAAAAATAATGGTGTCAAATAAAACACTCTAATTTAGACTAATATCAATCAATTTTATTAATTATTTTTGCATTATATTGTTTATTAATGTTTATTAAACATAAAATAATATCAATATTATTGTATTTTCCATCAAAGCAGATCGTATTAATGATGCCACGACTTCAGAAAAACTGAACGAAACTACGCCTCTGTGTGGATATGGGCGTTGTTCGTGTTTAAATTAACCGTACAGTTTTACCCGTGCGGTTAAAACTGCCAAAAAAGAACGAGGTGTATGGGGGCCTTAAGACTGGATACGCTTTACACGCACTTGGAATACTCAATAAAATTCCACATTATATAGCCAACGAAATTTTTTCACCCTTCATAAACTTATCTAACAAACTTTTTCTACCGGCTGAATATTAATTGGAAATATAAATTGGATTCTTTTACGTATTGAAATACAATTTGCAAATTTTTAATTATAGTCTTTTTAAAGTGTCAGCAGTTTTAACAAATTAGAAATGTACGTTTATTTCTTTATACCTCGGTCGAAAGTACTTACTTCCGGCGTCAATTTTAGGGCAGCAAGTCTGGCGTGTGTGTAATCCCATCAATGCATGACTTTTTGTCTCGTACTTTCGATCGCGGTATAAAGAAAAAGCATTTTTGACATGTCTCCTTATAAAATAGAGCTGCTCCTCGTGCCTGTATCCCGATACTAAAATTACCGATTTCACGGTATCAAACCAGTAAATTTCAAAAAAGTTTTTCAGTTACCAATTTTAATACGAGGACCAGAGACAGCAAATTAGACGCAATTTTCGTTAATAATCCAAATAGATTGCAAATAGACACATCTATACCTGTTGAAAATTTTAAAAATATACTTATGTAATAATAAAATAAAATTGTCCCGCTCGCGCTGACTCATTTTTTTTCTAGAGAGGAAAATCATTTTTGAAGAGAAAAATGAGGTTAATAAAAGAATTTCCTTTTAAAAATAAGGAGTCCTCTTAAACGCGTTTTCCGTTTAAAATTATTCTGTGACAAAAACTAATTACGTAATGGCAGACATACTTAGACACCATCTATTTTAAATTAAACGAAAGACGAGAAAGATAAAAAAAATTATAGTGAAGCTAAAAGAGAACCAAAAACACTTAGAAGTACCTATTTTACTTAGCGCAGCTAATAAAACGCGAAGCCAAATGTTATGTTAAGTGATCAAAAAATGATATGACAAAACAGAAGATGGTTGGGTAATTATACATCGTGAAAGAGGCAAGCAATCAAGCAATGAAGTGCAAATAATTGTACGTTCAGTAACAAAAACAGAACTAAACAATTCTTTGCCAAATGATATGCATTCATTTCAAAACGAATTCCGACCGGGAGATTTTACAAGATGACACTTTGGATGCACAGAAAAGACACACAGATAAGGTATTTACCATATTTACAGTTATTAGCTGTTTTAAGTGCGGAATATTGATTTTTATAAAAAAAAATTTGCGCTGTAAAAAGGGGAAGGCATTTGGAAGAGCTCTTTAAAAAACAATTACGGGGTCGTGTCGATGCGATGGCGTTTTTTTTGCGTAATGAAAAGGGGAAGGCGTCTCGGGGGAGTTCTTTAAGAAACAATTACGGGGTCGATTCGATGCGATGGAGTTTTATTGCACAGTGAAAAGGAGATGGCGTCTGGGGGGAGTTCTTTAAAAAAAACAATATACGGGGTCGGGTATAAAAACAATTACGGGATCGTGTCGATATAATTGTTTTTTATTTATCAAGTTATTTGACAGGGATATTTTGTTTGAGAATCAAATCTACTGGATATTTTGTTGAGGATATTTATACCTACATCCCTATTTTATATTACTATAGAGTAAAAGTTTTTCAGTTGGTTATCCTGCGGACAAAACATAAACATACGTTTGTTGATATTAAACGGAAAATAGCGAGTACAGTTACTTTTTAATTAAAAAGTATCTAAATTGGGAAAACGAGTTCACTTTCTTTATCTTAATTTATGTAATTAAAACAGAAACGCTTTTGTTATTCTCATAAATTTAAATGTTTTGCTCATTGTCTAAACTCTAATGTACTGTATATATACAGTTTGACTACAATTAAAGTTCAATACAGGGTGTGCCGAGATATTTGAGATTCGGATTTTTTTTGACCGACATATTTGACTGATATGACCACGTTTGTATATAAGTTTACGAAATTCGTTAAAGGAATACATACAGCTGCTAGTTTCCACCATCCATTCTGACCTTAGTTATCAAGCATCTATAATCTGTTTCTATTCAACAATCCTCTCTTAATCTTTGCTTGAAATACCATAGTTCGGTGTCGGTTTGTTCGGCTAGGTTCAGCTTTATAAGACGTGGTGTCTGCTTTTTGCACAACTCAATGGTTTTAGTAGCACTGTGTAACACATGAAGTTGATATTATTTACGAGTAAAGATAGGTTATGTAGGTATGCTTGACTATAATAAGTTAAATAGGTACACCTAATTAAGGAGCCAGCATAAACAGTAAATTATGTAAATATATACATTATATAATATATAATCTCATGCAAATATTATGCGCATAAAATACATGGTTTGGATTACAATTTAGAAGAGGCACTCCTATGTTTGTAAATTGTAAAATAAAATTGGCATTTGACATTTTTTCTCTTCAGTATTTTTCAATGAAAGCGTTTGAACGTTGCTTTCGCAATTTTTTATAATTCATGACTTGCGCAGAACCGAATTTAGCTTATAGTCTAAGATCCGGTATTAGAAATATATAGCCTCATCTGTTATTTGATGATGACAAAGATTATATTATGTTAGATAATATATAGATAATATAATATACAATAAATCGCAAATAGGTTGCTTAGCTAAATCGCGTACCGATGCTGTTAAATTAAATAAATTCTAATTGACTTTTTTGGATCAACTTCCTCGATTTGTTAATCATAAAAATCGAGCCTAAAATGAGAGAATATGACACAAGGAATTGGAATAAACCATTGATTATATACATAAATATAGATCATCCACATAAACATACCTTGTAAATAGTCGTGTTCTGTGTACTTTGAGTTTATTTGTGTTGTTAACATTTTATTTGTTTCTTATTCTCTCATCTTAGGCTCGATTTTTATGATTAACAAATCGGGGAAGTTGATCCAAAAAAAGTAAATTAGAATTGAATTAATTTAACAGCATCGGTACGCGATTTAGCTAGGCAACCCATGTGCGATTTATCAATGTATATATTATCTAACATAATATAATCTTTCTCATCATCAAATAACAGATGAAGGCATATGTTTTAATACCGGATCTCGCTATTCGCAGCCGCTCTTTTGGTCGTCCTAGTTCTTCTATTTAATACAATTTTACAAAAAAAAAATCGGCGGTAAAAATGTTGCCGCCTTAACATAATATAACATATGTCAGTATTTAATTAGGGTTTTTATTACTCAGTTTTTTTCCTTGATCAAAAATAGCTTGTAATCAATATCTGTCAATATTGCTTTAATATAGCATAACATGTCCCATTATAAAATGGTAGAAAACGACTAAACACATATTTTAAGAAATATGATTTGTGAAATTAAACCAGAAAGTTTTTCCGATAAAAAAATGTATACGTTGCATTTAAACTGTCATCAGCAAATGAAAATAAAATTTTCGTCTGAGAAAATGTGAACATAAAAGTTTAATAACTACACTGAAAATAAAAAAAATCACAATACAAACACACAGGCACTTTCGAAAAGTTTATAAAATCGATTATAGATAATAATATAAAAAAAAGACTGTAAACTTAATCAATTAGCAACTCGACAAAGTTATAATTAATGCACATTTAATAATTAGTTTTTGTTCCTTGAAGCTTGGTGCAGCTAAATTTGTGGTTTCGTTTTAGTTAAGACGGCTGCACACGAGATTCCTTGCTAGTTTTCACGTGCTGGTTTTTGTAATAACTTTTATGCATATATTGAAGTTTGTTTTGTAGATGGGTTTAGTGCGCGCGCAGTCATTGTTAACAAAAGTGGACGTTTAACGTCTCTGAACAGAACACACGCTATGGCACGGTGTTTGTAGGCGTATGTCGTACACGTGACAAAATATTGTTTCCTGATTGGTTCTTGCTCAAAACAATCAGACGATCAAGCAAGAAAAATAGCTCCGGTTTTAATTTTGAAATCCAACTTGTCACCTCGCAGGCGAGTCCACTGTGACGTCATTTCTTAACCCGCACGGCAGCAAGCCCAAGTGTTACTAGCGGCGAAACTAGCCTCGTGTGCAGCGGCCTTTAGATTCGAAGTGTTTAATATGCTGCAGTAATTGAAAACTCACTGCTTAAACATTATTACACTCACTGATTTTATATGTACGTACTTAATGCCAATATGCAATTATTTAATCTAATAATCAATTTTCTTCAGATAAATAAATGAAAGGGGTATAGCTTTGTTCACATTTTTTGCAGGGCGCAACTAATCACATTCTAAACGACATCGGTGAAAATATATCAATGTTGCCAAACTGCTTCTGACCATTGAATTATCCAATTTATAAATCATAGATTAATAGAAATAACACATTCAAGTCTGTAACTTTCGAAGGAGTTTATCGATTTTAACTAAATTTGGACCACATGTTGAAATCCATCACCGCACAAAGCTTATTTAAAATGGGCCTAATGGGGAAACTTTAAGGGTAGGTTTTAGGGGTTTGAGAAATATTTTTGGGCCCAAAAATACCTCAAAATTTCTCAGAATCGTTTCAAAATTGAAATTTAATCTTTTAGTAATGATCAAAATGTGCTACCAAAATTTTATTAAACTATATTGTCGGCAGGGTTTCGCACTGCGACCCGAGTTTTTTTATATTTATAAATGTGTAATTCTTTTCACACTGTGTTCAAGACAGGAAGCCTGTCTAAAACTGAAGATCTGATCAAAAATAAATAAAAATTCGATAGGCGATTTCAGTTTACGCATTTTCTTATGTCGAGCATTCGAAGTCGTTTTAGCTTTCTGCGTTATTGTCGTTTGTGTTTGTTTCTTAAGAGTATCCGCCCGGAGGCTTCGCGGCAGGCGAAGCTCCCTCGGCGTAGCTCCCTCAGCTCAGTTGTCAAGAGCTGGAGGGCCATTGTTCATGCCACAATAGCCCTCCTGGCTGTCATTTGGCAACTCGCGACACAGTAATGTGTATATGTCACTAATCTTCAACATCTCCACTATTGTCTATTTCACTTTCGCTCTCACTAATCATACACAAACATGTATATGGCTGTCTCTCTCTCGTCAACAGTTCACTCTTCTGCACTGTAAATGTGTATATACAAGCAACTTTCCTTATTCATTGATGAAACATGTATTATTTACGTGTATATATAGAAATAATCTCAAGGATTTGACAATAGACAAAGTCGTTGGGTTATTATTACAGTATAGCTGCACATACACTATTAACGTAGGTCGGATGGCGGGACTTAGAGGTCGGACCATAATTTCTCGACGTTTCACATAAATAATTTGGAATCGATTTTGAAAATACTTATACAGGTGACGGGTAATTGCTTGTATTCCTCTCGGGAGAGGAATGATTTAACCTCTATCACTTGGGGGTCGGAAATGCGTTATTTTTTATGATAACGACACTGATTTTTAGCTTTAGGAAGGTTGGTCAGTTACTAAGCTATCAGATCATGGAAAAATACAGGCTAAAAAGTTAAAATCTACTTCGGTTTTCTTTTTATACAAAAATCCAAATTTTGGCAGTTAAAAATTAAAAAAAAAATATTCTCACTTTTTGACCTGAATTTTTCCATGATCTAATAGCTTGCTAATTGGCCAACATTTATGTTGTGTGTTAAAACTTACAATAAATAAAAAAAAATAAAATGAAAATTCTTCACGGAAGTGTCATTATCATAAAAATGACGCATTTCCGCCCCCCCCCCCCCCAAATGATAGAGGTTAAAGCATCCAAATTAATCATAGTTTGTTATCCCGAGAGAGATACGAGCAATTACAGGTCACCCTGTATATATTTAAAACGATTAAGTGTCTTTCGATTTTGGGAACAATCTGAGCTTTTTTCAGTATTTTTGAACTCAAAAACACTTTTCAACATCTTGCAGTGCAAGATATCAAACTTTCGGTCCTTGTGGTGTAATATACTATTAAAACATTGCTTTTATTTACCTACTGCTTATTATATCAAAAGTAAAAAAAAATGACTAAATTTTAGTTTTTTTTTCCAAACCGGTCGGAAATTCCCTGAACGAAACGTAACACGAATTTGTTCGAGCTTTAAACATTTTTGCGACTTTCGAATCGCATTTTGAAAATCAATGCCACGGTCTCACAGAAAACGGTGAATAATAGGTGATACACAGTGAATGAAGAGTTATATTATGTAATGTTAACATCTAGAGAGCTGTTTATCGCTAGTCAGTTGTCAACATGTGGTGCGATGCTCTCTTGTTACAGGTGATTTATGCGCTAGTTTCGACGACACTTTTCGCTGCATTCAGACCATTCCACGTGTTACATAATACATGTGTGTGTCAAGTGGATGCACTTGACAGACTTGGGCTGCAGAAACAGTTGTCAAAAAATCTGTTTTGACAATGACCTTGGATTGTGAACATAACCTCAATATGAAATGCACAGTAGTTTCAAATCGATCCTGGTCGAAAAATAACTGGTCATTTGCAACAATTTTTTTCTTAAACTGTATATACATGTATTAAACATTGTTTTTTTAGACAATTTCCACTTTGAAACAACGTTTGTCTGCGCATTTTGATAAAAAATTAGCTTGAAATGTGGTCTTTTTCTATGTAGAACAATCTTTTGATTTTTGGTGAGTACAACCTAATCTTCTAGATTAGTGATGTCAAAAAGTATCGCTTGTGGCCAACGTTTCGAAAAATATATTTTCATCTTTAGGGCCTTCTACTAACAATTACTTTTTTAGTAAACAAAAATTCAGCTTTACAATTTTTTTCACATTTTATTCATTTAATCTCTGAAAAGAACAGCTTGTCAGATTGTAGTTGGTTCGAATCCCACACTCCCTCATTAATATTGTAACGTAATTTTTATTTTACACGCTTTATATTAGTTTCACTTGTAAGTTTGTATGTATGTATGCAAGTAGGTATGTATGTTTGTCTGTAACCTCATTTGGACTACAGCAAGTGGTTTATTACTGTTAGTATGTTATGCCACTACTGTAAGAGCAATCGTTGACCTAGCAGTCTAAGTAGCTAGTCTTCGCTGACGTCAACTCTATGATTCACTGGTCGTGGGTTCTAATCCCGTCCATGCCGAAATAAAAATTTTGTTTTTTTTCGGCAAATTTCTGACAAAAAAAACTTAAAAACACGTTTTATATCAAACTAAAAAGTGAAAAAAAATATAGTTTAAAAAAACTAAAAAACACGCTTTATATCGAACTAAAAAGTAAAAACTATTTTTTTTAAAATAAGCTTAAAACAATAATGAATAAAAAATACTAGTATTATTGTGAAAAAAGCGTGAGGCGCTCGATGTACGAAAATGTGGAACAAAGCGCCCCACGCTTTTTTCACAATAATACTAGTATTTTTTATTCATTATTGTTTTAAGCTTATTTTAAAAAAAAATATTTTTTACTATTTAGTTCGATATAAAGCGTGTTTTTTAGTTTTTTTTAAACTATATTTATTTTTCACTTTTTAGTTTGATATAAAGCGTGTTTTTTAGTTGTTTTTTAATTAATGCTAATGATCATAGTTGTCGATCGTCTATAGTTTAAATTAAATAAAAAATACGATGACGACCCAATTTATCGCAACTAAAAAATAAGCAAGGCATGAATAAAAAGTAAAAAAAAAATCTCGTGGAACATTTGATTGCTCGAATACAAAATTTAGACAGAATGTAATTTAATGCTTAAAGGCCGAAGAATATGTAACAATATTTCCGTATTGACATTTTTGGTTTGCGTAATATAAGGCAGATCAGTATTTTAAGTGAGCGCTCAAGAATTCGTGTCCTGAAAGTGAGGATATATTTTTGGCGCATGTCAATAATAGTCGACTGAAGCTTCCGATTGATTATTCTGGTCACATTTCAATGTTAACGAATACTGACATTCTATTATTTGTTTATGCAAAGCAGAACTTAATAAAAGACAAAATTTTAACTTTTTGGTTGTTATACGTTGTACTTGTGTTGAAGTTTAAAATATGTATGTTGGATTTTTTTTGAACAAAAAAAAATAATAAAAATTCTTTTTAAGTACATAGTCCATCCTGAAATAGTGAAGAGGAATCACATTTATTCAACACGCGTGAGTAATATATAATTTCGGGGCCCTGCTAAATTCGAGAGAAATAATAAACTACTTCATGTTGACGCGTAGAGTGCTAATAATGTGCCGAAACTGTACGATAATGTATTACTACATAGTTTCTGGACCAATAGGAGCGCGGTAGCGATCCGAAACTGTACGGTAATGAATTATTACTGCATAGTTTCTGGACCAATAGGAACGCGGTAGCGATTTGTATATATGAAAACAGCATCGCAATTCAGCGAAAGTCAGGGCCATCTTGTGTGCATCGAGGGCGGTGGGTACGCCAATCAATGAAGTGATTTATTATTTTTTACTCTTTATTCAGGGCCCCGATTACATATTACTCGTGCTAGTTGAATAAAGTATTATGTACGACCATTGATCGAAGGAGAATATTCCTCTCGCGTGTTACCGCACTCGCTACGCTCATGGAATCTTCTCCTTCTCTCACTAGTCGCACAATATTATCAATATATCGGTTGTATTTATAATGGCATGCTTTTAATTTACATTAATTGTTAGTTAGAAATTAGAGTCAAATCTTGTAATCAATGATCTTCGATATGACCTATCTACTTGAAATTTTGCATAAATACGTAGCTCTATACACTGCTTTTTTTTCTATTTCACTGCGCCATAGCGTGCGTTCTGTTTAGAGACAATAAACGTCCACTTTTGTTAACATTCGGACTATCACTGCGCGCGCATCAAACCCATCTACAGAGCAACCTTGAATAGATGCATCGTGTGAGGCGAACAAATAAAAGCCATCACAAAAACCAGCAGGTAAATCTGTCAAGGAATCTAGCGGCAAAAACCAGCTACGTGTGCAGACGTACATAGATTTTTAGTTCTTTTTGGCAATGATTAAAATGTCATCAAAACACTTTTTTAGTTTATTTTTTACTAGCGGTCCCGTCCGGTTTCACCCGGGTGTAAAAGAACGAATGGGGAAGAGAGGAACATGAGTACACACATTCATCTTAGTTTACCGAGATGAATTTTGTGTCCAAATTTCATGATGATCGGAGTTACCATTCAAAAGTTTTTGTCGATAAAAAGCAGTATTTAAACTTGTTTTAACTAATATTTTTTTTTTATTAATTAAATAAAATTAAAATAAATTTAAATGTAAGCCTTGGAAGAAGGCAATGTAAAAAATATATTCGCCCAACGTGGGGCTTGAACCCACGACCCTGATATTATGACAGTCGCATACTTTGAGCCACTTGAGGTTGTGTTCTCACAACGCTAATATGAGTATATCTAATTAGTGCATTTCACATGAATAGAAGCTTATTTTTGAGATACATTTTGCAACATTTTTCATTAAAGCTCCTTTCCTAATGGTCGTAGCGTAATATTATATAGCCTATAGCCTTCCTCGATAAATGGGCTATCCAACAAAAAATTTTTTTTCAATTTGAACCAGTAGTTCCTGAGATTAGCGCGTTCAAACAAACAAACAAACTCTTCAGCTTTATATATTAGTTTGATTAACTAAAAAGTCTTTGTACGGACATTGAAAATATTGTGTAACCGAACAGATCTATATAAATTTGCATTCCGGTAAAGTGAAAGCACTTGACTTTTGTCTGCAGAAATAACGTTACTGCGCTACCAAGTTGATACTGCCGCATAGCTATATGGTTCACCGAACGAGCACTGAACGATTCGACCCCCCCTCAGTAGTCTCACCTCACCCCCAGGTTGGGAGTCGGCCATCATTTGGACGGACAGAATCGACGGGTACCCGACAGGTACTGAATAAGCGAAATTTCAACACACTAACATTTTTTAATTATTGAAAGATAAGCATTTTAATATTTTTGTTTTTTGTAAATTTCAGAAAATAATACCTGACAATAATTTCTCGATACCTCGATCGAAACCACATACTTTCGGCATCAATTGTAAGGCAGAAAGTCGCTAACATTTACACACACTGATGCGGGCAGTACGTACGTTTAATACCCTATCAACTGTTGTTTGAATAAGGAGCCATCTCGATATTTATCTGGAATTATTGAGGGAAACCATGGAATACTTTAAGATTGTCGATACAGGAATTACCGTTTCTCAGCGAGAGGCAGTAGGAAAAAGTTCCAGCCACATCTGACCCCGCCGGGATTCGAACCCGGTACCTCCCGAATGCGAATCTAGTGCTTTCATCACTACACCACACCGCTTCGGATTCAGCCGCAATTATACTTGAGAGACAAGGCAGAAATCAAGAATAGGGTTGAATCTTAAATCCAAATAAACACTTATTTATTCTCTCATTGCACCTTACATATGAAATTTATTCTATAGTCAAATTTCCCCGACATCTTCGCTTTCAATATTAGAAGTGAAATTTAAATTTTCCAAATTCAAGCCTGTATGGAAAGCAGGACGCAGGAATCGAACTTGAAACGTTGGCAAATGAAAGTCTGCAACAGAGGTGACGTTGAACGATCGCTCAATCGGGTGCCAGCTGCCGTATATTGTGAGGCGGGGTGGCTTCCCGAGTGGTGGAGGGGTGGTGTAGACGAGGGTCGCGTGGAACGGGACAACGTCGTGCAAAGGTACGAGAGAGACAGAGCGAATTTCGGTTAAGTTGTATGAACTGAGTGCCGGAACGTCAAACACTCTTCTTCTTTCTCTGAACCGATAGAAAAATAATTCCTACGAGAAAACAATTTGTCTTTAATATGAGGCACTGTTGATGTATCATATTTTTAAGGAAAACTACGTGATTTTCAAAGCATTGCTTAAAAGGGCAATATATTTGTTGAGGAGTTTTCGATCGAAGGATTACCAATCGAGTAGGTACTTTAAAGAGCTTGCGAATAATAGACAAGATCATAACGATGGCTTGTTTGTTACAAATCCTTGTTCAAGCTTCCTCCGTACAAAAGTCTAATGCACAACACAACTAAAATCATATTGGTGAAGTCCGGAGCAAACGGGCTCAACTATTCCGATCCGGGATCATAACTGTGTCCACCGTGAACATAATCAGGACCGTACCGACAACGGGGCAAGCGGGGCGGTGCCCCCGAGGAGCCTCTTTTCGTAGTCTACTTTTTAGGGATTCGAAGGTGTCCACACTCGTTTTTTCCTTTTTTGGAGCCCTTCCACAAATTACCTCTAGAATTTGTATGTAAAAATAATCATTGAAAAAAAGCACTTTTTGAATTCTACGTTGACGGCCCCAATTTTACTTCTTGCCCCGGGACCTCCGAACTTCTAGTTACGGCCCTGAACTTAACTGTATCCACCGGGGACATAACTGTGTCCACGATGGAACTAGAGGTCTAGGTCGGTGAAATTTTTTCTTTTTCAGTAATTCCATATTAATTTTTATTTTTTTTCCACTTTACAATTTTATATTTTATATTATTTTATATATTCGATATAATTAGGTGTAACTAAATGTATTTTTTAAAGGCTTAAAATTTAATTAGTTAGACTTTCAAAAAGAGAAGTCATATATTTGTTTAAAAGACGGAACAATTGTTCAGGAAGGTTATAAAATAGAAATGAAATATTGAAGTATGTTAAAAAAATGTCAAATAAGTCAAAAAATTATTTTTTTTTCTAATAAAAAAATAACACGTTGACCATTTTAAATGGATTAAATATGTTTAAAGAATATACATTTTTGAAAATAATAATTTTGGATAAAAAAGTTATTATTTTGAAAAAATTGAATAATCATTTTGAGGTGGCATTTATCCAAAGTTCTAAACCAAAAGCGATCAGTGCAAGTCCATTACCAACCAACAGGATACCAAAAACTCCTTGGAGTTGACTGACTTTCAGAACTACTTGTCCTACGTCAACTTGAATGTTCTTCTTTTTTTTGAATCCCCACCATTTTCTCGGTAGTCCACTGGCGTGTATCCGAAAAATCACTCGATCAATCATATACTTTAAAGGATGATATTTATAAATCAAAACGGCTCGATAATGTGAAAATATTCTCTTTTTAATAACATAAATCAAAGGTGCCAGATCTGGATTATTCTGAATGACATGCTTCAATGCCCAGCTATTCATAATGGCTGCAGTTTTTTCATTTTTAGAAACGTAAGCAGGCATTTCATAATAAGAAACTTTTGACACTTCACATAATTTCAATAGATCTTCGTTCTCGAAAAAAAGTTTGGAACTTTCGAAATGCACGTTTTCCGCTATGATTTTCACATTTGCAGCGATCAGATCTGTCAAGCTTGATATTTGTTTTTCGTACAACGGCTTATTGAGCAAACTGAAATATTTCGCTTGGAAAACTTGGCCAACGTACCAACCGTACAAAGAACACATAACCAAAAAAATATTCACGAAGCACAGTCGTCTGTTTTGTGGAAACCCAACGCTTGCTATGAATCCAATGCTTTGAAGAAAGCATGAGGAATAGCTTTTGTTGAATTTGTCTTGTCCATAACGAGCGAATAGCCAGGTAACCAAAGATATTGCTAACAAAATAATTACTATAATCAGCCAAACTTGGTTCTCGAAAGTTCTGATTAAAGTTTTCCAATGGGATATCTCTTTTGAACGTTGAGTTATAATTAGCAGGTCGTAATTGAATGTAAATGACGTCAAAAACAAATGACCATCTTGATTAAATCTAGCTGATGTACTCACGCCAATATTTTCAAAACTCCCGGTAGAAGGTGCCTCTTTGATAAAACCAATTTTTTTGTTACCATTTGTCATTTCGATATTGACACCCAAAGTATTAAAAACAAACTTTAATAATTTTACTTCTAATCCATGATGAGATTTTCCAGTTTTATTATTTTCAAAAAATGGTCTTGAACCTTGAACAGTTATTTCAAAATGACATTTTGTCAAATTTAGTTGTCGTTGCTTGAGAGCTTTTAAATCTATTAAAGTTGATGAAGTAACTTTTTTCAATTGAATTATCTTTGCCAATTTTCCACAGTTGTTGATAGCGTCGATTGGATTGTGGTAAAACGTAGTAACTGAATTTGATGTAGCATTTACGCTCATAACAAATGCATTTATTACAAAATATGTCCATAATTGACTAAAAACGAATTCGATTTTTTCTGAATTAATATCTTCAAATAAAATAAACAGCACCAGTTGTTCATTTTTAAATAACGTTTGATTTTTTTTCGCAGCCATTTTGTTGAGTGAATTATAATTTCCGATGAAAATATAGCCGTCGGCATCAAAAACGAAATCACAATTTTTATCGTTGTGGAAAAACGAATACGAAAAGTTTAAACTCGGAATAAGCCTTTCGAATATTTCATGATTTTCAGAAAATATAGCGACATAACATGCATTTTTGAAAATTTCGTTTGTAATATTTATAATTTGAGTAGAAAAATCATTTGCTTTGTTGTCAATGTCACCTCCAAACACAAGTGGCACCAAAAATATTAACCAATACATTTTAAAAATTTTCATAATACCTACTTCTGTCTTAGCACCTCACTGGTAAGAAACATGTTATTGTTTGATATACAATGAATATAACAGTTCATTATATAGTATATACCAATGTTTTTATTTATAGCCGTTATTAATTTTTCGTAATTTTTCGATTATTAGTAGCCTTAAAACGTTTTTTATTAATATTAATGAAGCGGATATTTTTATTAATGGATAATAAATGACGACCATTTTGTGAATGATGGATGATTATTTTTAACAACGCACACATACTACTTTTTGTCCCGTAACTTTGAGCAGGAATACGAGCAATTACCGGTCACCTGTATTTTTACCGTCTACCTCCATGCTTAGAAAGTTTTATTTTTCTTTTCGAAATATTTGATATATTAGATAGATTGATAAATAGATAGTTATTTATTTGTGAAGCAGAAAAAATGAATCCCTTGACACAGATAAATGTAACGAAATAAACGTGAAAAATAAATATTTTTTAAAAAAACTAAAAAACACGCTTTATATCGAAGTAAAAAGTAAAAAATAATTTTTTGACGTTATAACGTCTTATAAATTGATGAATCACGTCAATATAAAAAGATGAAACACCGGCTGCATGCACGAAAAAGTGTAACGTTCCTAACGTTCCGCCTGACCCTGTGCGTGATTATTAAATATGATATTCGAGCGGAATACGTTATCACGTAAAACTATCGTCCGTAAACCGACTTTACAGACAACTAATTTTCTTAAAATAAGAACAATAATGAATAAAAAATACAAGTATTATTGTGAAAAAAGCGTGGGGCGCTTTGTTCCACATTTTCGTACATCGAGCGCCCCACGCTTTTTTCACAATAATACTAGTATTTTTTATTCATTATTGTTTTAAGCTTATTTTAAAAAAATATTTTTTACTTTTTAGTTCGATATAAAGCGTGTTTTTTAGTTTTTTTTTAAATATTTATTTTTCACTTTTTAGTTTGATATAAAGTGTTTTTTAGTTTTTTTTAAACTATATTTATTTTTAAACTATATTTATTTTCCACTTTTTAGTTCGATTTATTGTCAAAAATTTGCCGAAAAAAAAACATCTTTTTTTCGGCGTGGACGGGATTAGAACCCACGACCCGTGATTCCGAGAGTTGTAGTCAGCGAAGACCCGTGCCTTAGACCGCACGGCTAACCACTGTAGTTACAGTGCTAGCATATTATACTACAGTAATAAATTACTTACTGTAGTTCAAACTAAGATTACAAACAAACATACATACAAACTTACAAGTGAAGTTAATATAAAGCGTGTAAAAAGAAAGAAATACGTATATGATTATTCTCCACCTTCCTCTACATGCTATTAATTATTGTACATGTTTTAGTAGTTCATTTTCTCTACACGAAACGTGATGCAATGTCCCAAGATACCGCCACGCACAGTTTGGGAGCCGCTGTAACACGGAGTGTATTTTAAATTAAAGCAATGAGTTATCACCTTTTCAAATTATGTGTAGCGTCAGTTGGAGGACATTGAAAAAGCCACACATGCATTTTTCAATGTATTCTCTTTTTAAAAAATAAAACAAAAACCTCTCAAAAGCCATCATCAAATATGAATATCATCTATGAATAAAAAATGTGAAAAACAAGCGCATCGTAATTTTTAGTTGGGTTTGTATAATGAGAATTTTTGTAGTAATAATTGTGACAGTTGGCGTTTTAACTTTTTAAAAGAACAAAAAGCTACTGGACACGAAAGGTTTTAATCTTTTTGAATGTCACTTTCAATTTAACCAAATTTAAAAAGCTGTTTTGTTTTCTAATGAATTAAAGATCGTATTTCTGCAGAGCTGTAACAAAAAATGTAAAACAATAAAAATTCACGTCTGTTTCATAAATTGCTTTATCCGCATTTCGTTTGTTTTTTTACTTTTGCTGGATTGAAAATTAAAACAATTTTTTAAGGTCAACAGTTGATAAGGAACTAGTGAAAGCAGGGGCGGCAGATTGCCATTTTCTCGACAGTTGAGATTTGAAGATCTTAACAAAAAAACAGGGGGGCGAGGAAACACTAATTTCTGGGAGAATATGACATTTTTTTTTGAATTTTTACATCAATTATTTTTACATCAAAATGTAGAAGAGAACATTAAAAAAATAAATTGTTAATTATAATTACTTAACTTAATAAAACTCACCACAATATGTGCCTTAAAAATCAATCCTTACCTGCAACAGAAAAAAGATATTAGTCTTAATATAATCACTAGAAATACATATTATTATAAAATTAAATTCCCCCGCCGCGTCTGTTCGTATGTCTGAACGCGAGAAACTCAAAAACTACTGAACGGATTTTCATACGGTTTTCACCAATGGACAGAGTGATTCAAGAGCAAGGTTGTAAATTGGTTGAAATATGACGATAATTGTTGAAGATGTCGGAAAAAATCAAGCCGACTAGGATCAAAAACGCTGCCTAATCCCTTTGAGATATAACCAAACAATGTATGGTGGAATTGTTCCTCTTTTATAGGTCTACAGAAAAGTCCGCGATGGCATATGTCTATGTTTTAAGGATAGCTTACTATACCCATTTTAATGGTAAACGCTTTTCGTAGATATCAATTTTGCAGCGTAAATCGACAAAAAAAAAAAAAAAACGGGGACAAACTACAAATTCGAGCGAAGCCGGCCCGGGCCGCTAGTTTTCTTATAAAAAGAAAAAAGAATTTACACACATTCTACAATATTTTTGGTGATTTTATCGTCACAACAATCTCACCAAAGAAATTCGGTTGACACAATTTCTAACCTACTTATAGAAAATAAACAAAACTATTAAATTGTTGATTAAAGGAACATTGTTTGGTTTGACAAAAGTATTAAATTTAACTCTTAAAATATTTTTATTTCAATTAAAGAGATGACAGTCAGTTTTTTATGTGCAATGTTGTTAAATTGTTTCCATCCTTTTCCTGCTAAAAGGTTTTAGTGTACTGAACATTACAGGTACGCGCTTCGGCTGTAAACGTATTTGTGAGTGGAAGTGCCTCCTAGGGTATGGGGCAATCATAGAGGATTGCCCAGTGTCAAATGTCAATTCAGCATGATGCATCCATTTTATAATTTTCTCATTTTTTTTTGTTAAAATCAATTTTACTTTGTAAAAAGATAAATTTCTGAGGTGACGCGGGTAACGGCTAGTATATTAATTAGTTATAAATATTATGACATTTTCATGGTTCCACATGTAAAAATTAATCAGAGCAAGCGTGTCAGCTACCTAAATAACTTCTTTTTGACAGATCTTCAAAACAAAATAACAGATGATTTTTTTTATTTTCAAAGTATTTACGCTACTATGAAGTTTATTTATATTTCTTAAAAAAAATAATAGAACGATGAACTGTACTGAAAAGTATATCGAATATCGTAAAAAAAACAACGTTATAGCATACATCTCTTCTGCACATGCGCCGATTGACTCCTCTCCCTCAAATAGGGTTCTATAATATGTCGAACATCTTATCAAAATTTGGTTTCGATTTCCTTCACCATTTGATGTGTATCGTACTCACAGACTTTTTCCGAAAATATGTTTTTTGAGCTCGGAGGGACCTTAAAACGAAAAAAAATTTTGAAAAGTAAATTTTGATCTAAATTAGTGGAGTTGAAATGTATAACAATGTAACAATTATTATTTTATTCAACATATTATTAACGAAAGTTTATGACATTTAATTCAACATATTTATTAACGTAAGTTTATAAGATGAATATTATTTAATTCAACACATTTATTAATTTAAGTTTTTTAACATGAACACTACTTTCTAGTTCATACGCTCCGCTGCCATCTTGTCTCTGTTTCTGCACATGACCACCGGGGTACACCAGTGGCGGCGTGGCTTCTTAAAACGTGGCGTTACAAAAATAATAAACAGAAAATATGAAATAATACCAGGCCTCGATAGCTCTAGCTGTTGGTGGCCTTAAAAAAAAAAAAAACTTGGTTCAATGCGTTCATATAAGTTCACGTGATTCAAAATTTTGTCCACGACTGTAGTCTCGCCGCACATTCTCTTTGGTTCCCTGAACTGCGGCGTAAAGTTAAATTAAAGTTGTCTCAATCGAATGATTTATAATTTGGTTAGCCCTGCAGCAAAAGCGAGCGAGAGAGGCAGAGACAGAGAGAAAGCGGTACGCGTTTTACCTCGTTTTTTACCTCCATTTTGCTTTTCACTGCTGTAAATTGAACACGTTCGATGCGGTTTGAACGATGAGAGGCGGATTTGGTGATTTTAGTTTGTATTGACATAAGTTATAAACAAGAAAAACATTCATGCCACGAAAACGTATTTTCTGATTTGAATTTTCATCATCATCACTGTTTTAAATTCGATTTTATACAAAAACCAAATGAGCGAGTCTGCGCGGGGTCTGATAATGGATTGTTTATGGCTGATATGGAAATGCGATCGACGAAGCGTCAAAAAGGGGAAAAATATTGGCGCGAATTATTTCACGGAAGGCGTAACACCTTCGCCGATTCTATTATCTAATGTTATGCTTCGTATACCGGGTGTAACAAAACGTTACTATCCACGCATATACAGAGAGGCCATAGAAAATATACACAAACACCGCAAAGATGAAGGTTTGAATCTAAGTAAAACCTGGACACCAGCACTGTGCAATACCAACCCACTAAATGGAACGACCAATCATATATCTGGTAAAAATTTTAACCCAACATCTTTAATAGTTTTTGAGATATTACGCCCACAAACTTCGAAAATGATGTTTTGAAAAAAACACGTTAAAAATCAGGTTTGGTAGTGAACAAATTTGTAATAATCAAATTAACTATTATCGTAACAAATATCGTTTTGAAGTTTTGTAGGCTTATGCCACATAAGATTTCCAACACTTTTAAGCAAAAAAAAATGGTTGTCTGTAAAGTCGGTTTAAGGACGATAGTTTTACGTGATAACGTCATAAAGAAACATTGAAAATTATTAAGGAAATCAATTACAGTTATTATAGGTATTTCTATACACACCATACTCGTAAAGTGTTGAAAAATAATTTTTTTTATTTTTCACATTATACGTATACGTTTCCAAACATTTATTTTTACATATTTAAATAGTAAAATTAGAGTTCTAATCAACTGTAGAAACGGTTTTTAAATATAATGAACCGTTTTCAAAATACACGCAGTTTTAATAAACGGACGGTCGGGTGGTGTGGATTTTTCAATCCCTGTAAGTATATATACGAGCCAACTGTAGCAGTCTATTAGAGTTTGGGCAGATCGTGCCTCTATCGCTTATATCGCGCTCTCGCTTGCACGCTCGGGCGGAACGGACACTTTTCGGAACGTTACACGTTTTCGTGCATGCAGCCGGTGTTTCATTAATTTATAAGACGTTATCACGTCAAAAAGTCAATTGTTTTTGAGCTGCTACACTAGGTGCCCCCTTAAGTGACTATTATAGTAACTAATAAATGTCAGTTATAGGTCCCCGTCGACAAAAGCCAAGTTACAATCCCACGTTTACACACAGCAAGTGTTACGTCATCCAACGAGCTATAGTAGTAGCTAAAAAACTAAACTAGTAACTAAATTTCGCCCTGTGATTTAGTTGCCTTCAATCAAAGCCATGTTTAATGCACACAAACATCTAAAAACGATTGAGTCATCGGGAATACAATATATATCTGTAATATGAAGCTCAGATGACAGATCGAAGAAATATTTTACTAAAATTGTCATATAGAGGCGCAAGTAGCAAAAGCGTTCAGCTAAGCCGTCAAATGACATCATGCAGCATTGCTGTGACGTTGTTCAGCGTTGCTCGCTGTTTCAAAATTAAAGCCGTCAGATGGCAGTATGCAGTATTGTGTCTGTTGTATTACAATATGAAGGTCAGATGACAGATCGCAGTGATTACGTTTTTTCAAAATTTAAGCCGTCAGATGGCAGACGTTGTTCAGCGTTGCTGTATTTGAATTAATTTACAAAAATAAAAGCAATAATAAATTTTTTAATTGTCGATGTCAGTAGAGCAAGCAATTATCTGTAAAATGATATTTTGTGTGGAGAAATTGTGAGGTTTTTTCTAAAAAGGGAGGCAAACATCTTAAACCTTAGCGTATTAATATTCTGTACACAGTTTAAAATCAATCCGATCTAAACTGACCAACAAAAAACAAAGCTGACGAATAAAAGCTTGCAAAAAACAGTCACGTCATTCAGCTGCGAAAACTTAAACCTACGTTATGTGGCCAACAGTGCCATTTTAAATACAAACAAAAAACATACTGACATCCTGTATTATTTCGTTCAATTAATACAATACCAAAAATATTATTAATATATAACAACGATAATCTAAATCCCGCCCTGTTAAGATAATCCGGATTTATCCGATATGAAATGCACGCCGCTGCTGACATCGGTTGTTTCATTTGTCAAACTGAAAAGTATCTTTCAGAACTGTAATCTCTGGTTACACTGAAACTAGGCCAAATGAACAAAACTACTCATAGCCACGTTTCAAGGTCATGCAGCGAAAATTTTATGGAGGAACCAAAACTTTAAAATAGTAATAATTCTACTCTAATTATTGTTTTTTAACTTTAATGGCGTCGATCTGACAGCGGGACCTAAGAGCGAAACAAAACATTTCGATTACATTTTTCTTTATAACTTTAAAGGTACTCGATTAAATACCATTGCTCCAATTGGGTAAGGAATATCGCTATCAAAACACATTTTTTGAATTCAAATCTTAGCGCGCTTATGACGATGCCAAATTCCATCCAAACTAGACAACTACATATCGTACTTATCGCATTATATCTTTTGACCGAAGGTCTGCATTGAGTTCGTATTTTCCACGAGGTTTCGTAAATATCAGCTTCCAATATTTACAAAGTTTCAACAAAATCTGATCTCTACGACTCGTAGAATCCACGGAATAATAAGAAGAAAAAGGCAAGCACCCATGTAAGTAGGTACAACTTCCAATTTCTCCGTAACTAAGCTCCGAATATTCAAACATTTAAATGGCGTGAATTTTGGTTAATATTTATGTTACCGGATAAGTCCGTTATGAAGTCATACCTAGGTTTGCCTAGGCAAAGTCCGCATTGTCGGGCCACTTTAGGCAAAGTCCGAAATTTTTCGATATTTCGGACATTGCCTCCACTGTGGTACGACAATCTTAGGTTTGCTAGATGTGTAGCAGGCAAACTACGAAATAAGTTGATATTCCGATTCCAGGCGACGTCACTGAATTCTCATTCTGCATTGACTTTTGTGTTTAGTTGGGTTAAGCGGCCGTTGTGTTCAGTTGGGTTTAATCTTTATTGGATTTGTGACCAACAAGACATATGCAAGTAGATATGAGTAGCGCGGGTGAAATGAAGACGAGATTTTTGGAGAAATTAGAGAGTATGCAGAATCCAATGTTGCAAGGAACATTTTTTTAAAATCGAAGACGTCCCGAACATAGAACTATCACTTCGCGAAATAAGTGGGCACAGTTCTTCATTTGGAGGGCAATGGTTTCAAAGATGTAACTGTACCAAAAAATGCACCACTAACTCTTGTAAATGTAAAAGATTAAAATTGTTATGCAATTCCAAGTGTCACCATTCGACATCTTGTACTAATAAGTGAAATAATTAACACTAAATTTATTTTATAATCGTCCCTGTATAATATGTACTCTGTAAAAAGTGTATCATGCAGGAGCCCTAATTCTATACCCAAAGAAACTTTGCCCAAAGAGACCTCTTTGATTCTACCTCAACATCTTTTTAGTTGGTTTTTTGAATGTGTTTTTTTTTGGCGAATGCCTATTTTTTTAATAAGTGTCATAATAAACAATACCAAGTGTATTTTATAAGGGTCCACTCTGATTATACCTCAATATGCTTTCAGTTGTTTTTTTTTTTTTAGTATGAAAGTTTATTTTATTTGTGATTGTTCTTTAAAAGACAATAAATTATTAATAAAAATTAGTGTTTTTTTTCTATCACAAACTGTGCTTCTTACTCGTACATAGGTATAATATTGACAGTAGGTAGGATAGTAATGCGGTAGGTTATTTCGGAGTTTGCCTGCTACATATTTGGTAAACCTAAGATTGTCTTACAACAGTGCAGGCAATGTCGGAAATATCAACTAATTTCCGACTTAGCCTAAAGTGGCCCGGCAATGCGGACTTTGCCTAGACAAACCTAGGTATGACTGCGTAACGGGCTTTGCCGGTAACATTTATAACATGTATTTTACTGTATTCTGATCATTTTGATGTATACGGAGGTAACTCTCTTAAGGAAAGTCGACTTATAGGGTTTCTACTGTAATATATCAAGGAGGAAGTTTGTTAATAGCGTCGTTTGAGCTATCTTTGAACTCAGTTGCTATTAAGACAGTAATTATGGCCAAAGCGATTGATGAGGAGATGAGTCGATAGATATACGTATATCTAGTAGGCTTAGGCAAGGTGAACAAGGCAAACGTGACTCTTCTTAACACGCTGATAGATCTGTCTGATCCCTTAATTGCTTCCGATGCTGTGATTGATTGAATACCATTCCGCTAACTAATGAAAAAATAAACTACTTTTACACGCATTCAATTGTTCACTCTGTTTTTGTTTTTTCGCATTTTTGAAACGCAACTATCGTAAATACAGAACGATTCTTCTTTTTTAACAGCGTGTAGAAATCAAATGAAGTTCTTGTGATGTATCACCGCTTAAAAATTTGTCAACAAAGCCCAGACTTTATGGGACATAAACTGTTTACCCTTTTACCGGAGAAAATAAAAGGACTTTCTTTTAAATATTTCAAAAAATTCACAAAGCAATTTTTGATCTTAGAACCATTTTATAGTTTTGACGAATATTATATGTGCAATATGACACAAAGTTTTAAAAAAATATATCCAAATTTACTGTAATTCTGTATCATTTATATATTTTTGTATCACTTTTTTATTGACAATGTCTGTACAATTTTAATTGTGTTTCTGACTAATAAAGTTTGAATTGAATTGAATTGAAATAGACGAACTTATCAAAACGCAAAAATAAGAGAGAAACAGCCTTTCGAAGTTTGATTAAATTTTATTTAAATAATTCAAAAGCCCGTTTAACACATGCAAAAAATCGGAAATTCATCCCTAATAATTCTCGGAAGGCCCTTATTGCTACTACAAGCAAGTATGAAGCACGCATCTTTGTGTCCAGTAAAACAGGGAAAACTTCAAACAATTTCTGTGACTACTCGATAATGACAAAACATATTTCCATAGTGACATAACATAACGCCTGGACTGACCTCGGTTGATAAAATTTAATAAAAACTCGGGTCGCAGTGCGAAACCCTGCCGACAATATAGTGTATTTGCTTTTATAAGCAGTGTGGCTCTATTGTATGAACTTAAATTTGTTTTTGGACAAAATAAAAAAAATTACCCTCTAATACACCCCTTAAAACAACATTTTTTTACTTAATTTCAATACTACATACCAATTCAACATATGTACCAAATTATATACACCCTTCAGTGTGTAAATCCATATCAGTAAACTTGCGTTTTCATAAAATTTGTAAGTCCGGTCCTGTCGGGCCGATTTTATTTAAATTTTAGCAGCACATTTCAATAATTACTAAAGGGTTAAATTTCAAATTTGAAGTGATTCTGAAAATTTTTTCCGTATTTTTGGGCCCAAAAACATTTTTCAACCCCTAAATACCCCCCTTAAAATGGCCCGATCGGGCCCATTTTAAATAGGCTTCTTGCGATGATAGATTCCAACATGTGGACCAAATTTCGTTTAAATCGATTAAGTCTGTCGAGAGTTATCGTGGTCACACATATATATATATATAAATATATAAATATATATATATATTATAATGTTTGCCCTTAATGGGGGGCAAAATTATAGAGCCGGGCTAGCTATAGTCAGCGGCGCTGGGGTGAGTTCGCAAAGATGTGGGGCCAGAAAAACAAAAATAAAAAGAACACGAATTGCCGAGAAAAAATAGAAAATCAACATCCACTAAGGATGCTAAAAAAAGAACCCAACCACCTACCACACGACACAAAGGACAAAGACAAAAAATAGATTTCGAAAAAATATCCAAAAAATGAATAGCCTCACTAAAGGCTTAACAAACCCAACCACCTACCACTCGACACAAAAGACAACACAAAATTTCGACAACCAATAGTAAGTCAAGTTCAATCTTACTGTCAAATAAATTCACGGATTCACCGACTAGTTTACCAGGCGCCAGGACACGAATCGTGAATAGCCACGCCTAGATAGTCCAGACTAGGAGGCTTAGAATGGTTCTTGACTACTGGAAACCGAAATCGAACATCCGGTATTATTTCGAAATTCTTCCCAAAATAAAAACAATAGTAAGCTACCAAGAAAAATATTTGAAAGATTCCAAAAAAACACAAATATTTGACCTAAAATCAGACCCAAGATCCTAAAACCTAAACCTGAAAAACATGCGAAAATTAAACAAGATAAAAGTATTTTCGGGAGCGTAAACAATCACACTGAAACAGGACTAGCGAAAATATTCGACGATCACAAACACGAATAATCATTCGAAAACGAAAACAAATTAAAATTTTTTAGTCGTGCCAAAAACGCAAGAAATTGTGGTGCTATTATCCACTACTGCAATAGAACACCCGGTATAGGCGTCCTGTAACGTCACGGGACTCAACCTCGAGACAATACAAATTCACAATCAAATCGATACGATAAAATAATTGTGGAGAAATAATCCACCTATTTAATCGGACACCTTGTATAAGTATCCACTGGCGTCACGGGAATATGTAGCCAAACAAAAATTCGAATAAGAAACTTAAATTTCCAGCGATACGGCAATACGATAAAGAATTCGAGACATAAGGTTCTATTTTTCCATTAAAATTTGATACGGGAAGCGAAAACAAACTAGGATGTTATGATAAAACTCCAAAATTCAGACACTAACTGTCATTCAGGAATTGAACTTCGCTTTGTTAAAAACATTCCTTAGATAATGAACTTTAGCGGAAATTGTTACATTGTTCCAGCAATTAACTTCAATTTGTCCCACGGGAACATTTGAGAGTTAGCCAAAAAAACTTCAAGGAAATTCTGATATTAAAATCCGATACTAAATTATAAAACGAAAAAAAAGTCAGAAACTGGCGTAAACATCCTTTACAATATGGTTAAGCACGAAACAATTAAATAAGTCGGAATAAATTGCTTCAATCCAGAAATTCCAGACTATTCCAACCAAGACAAACAACAGAGAAAATCCTAACAAGGTGTATTGGACAATAAAGCACGGATATTAAATTCCTACGCGTCAAATGTTCCTACTCCAGGTTAAATTTGGACTTCACGGAAAACTAAAGCCTAGCCAACAATCAGTAACAATCAAAAAAATACGAAAGCCGAAGATTCCAGGAAACAGGAGAGTTTCTAACTCAGGATGGGTTCAGAATTGAAGGAGAACGGGTAAACAATCGAAAAACACCAAAAAGAACATTACAGCTCCTATCAATGCTCCAGAAATACAACGTTAAAGTCCCGAAAAATTGATAGTCTGTTCCGCAGTTCAAAAAAATCGTCTCATAATTAATTGTTGTAAAAAGATATTTCTCGCCGATGTATCGTGAAAGGCAGCTCTGGCACGACTGATTAAAACAGCTCTCGACCAGAATCAACTGTTTCCAAGCGGTATCTATCAACAGTGCGCCTTGTCTCACGTACGTAAAAAGTCATAAGTGTGTCCTTGTTCCACTCATTGATAATTTCTCTGTGATATCAAATCATATCAAATGACAATTCATCAAGCAATTCATAATATCCGTTTTCATAGCGCAACTAATGGACGGGCTTCGCCACCTATTAACATTTTATCGGAATCTTATTAAAATTAACACAACATACAGATCTCTGTAGATCATTCAACGCACTCGCGTGACAAAAACCCACAACTAAGCCAGGCTATCATGCTATGGCAAACAAGGTGTCCAAAAAGTTGAGGTGTATATTCAAAATGTGCAATTGTAAGGGAATGTTATGCCATGAAACCTAAATATAAAGAACGTCATGGGGGCTTGCTTTTACGACGAATTTCAACATATTATAATATATATATACATATATATATAAACATTTCCAAAAATGGTGCCAAAGTTCTTAGAAACTTATGAAACGTCGAGAAATTTTGGTCCGACCCCTAGGTCCCGCCATCCGACCGACGCCAATAGTGTAAGTGCCTTATGGCAAATACACTAATAAGACATTGAAAGCCCGTTCCTCCTTCTTTTTTGACCTTTAATAAAAAAGTTACTTGAAATATTTGTTCGTCTATTTGATTTCTACACGCTGCTCAAAAAGAAGAATCGACTTAAAATTATCCTGTACATTCAGTTTTTTAGAGCGCTTTGTATCCTACCTATTTTTTTTTAAGCTATTGCATAGCTTTTATCGCGGGCTTTGAGCGCGGCGACCGAATCAAGAAATTCCGTAACGAAAAAACCTAACACCCCCCACTCCGACCGGCACAGCGTTGAAAGCCGTGCATCGTCTAACGTCGTTTCAGTTCGGCAGACTTCGGCACGGTGTTTGTGTGCGTGCGACTAGACGTATGGTTGCTCATAACTGATTCTATCTTTATTTGTGTATAAAGTGTTTTAAATATGAATAAACAAAGTGCATTTATTAATGAAGTAAGTGATAAAAAAATAGTGAAAGAAAATGAGTGAGTACTCTATATACATACATTTTATTATTATCACAAATGAAGTATTTTTTTTTTTTTGAATTTATATATTATACTGCTATAAAAATAACCTAAATTATTTAGGTTATGTGCAGAGAAAGTATATATGATATTATATCTATATAAATGTACATCGCGCGAAATTCTATGATCAAACTCTATCGTTCTTTTTGTTCAAATTTTTTGAATGAATAATTGTTTTGGTGTGTAATTACACGATTTATAACTTATTATTTATACCTAGCTATTTTCGTTTTATAGAGAAGAAAAACTTAAAGACCTAAAAAGAATATGCAATAGCTTTACCGCGGCAGTCCCCGAGTGCCACACGTATTTTTTAATATAAATTTTTGGCTTTTACACCTTTGTGTATTCAGCCACTAACTAAACTAAAAACTGATTAAAATTGTAGAACTAAAAACACAACACAACACAAATCCTACCTAGTTAAAGTAAGTGAAGTTCGAAGCGACGCCTCTTGTAGATCTTTTCTACTCGTTAACCGCACACAACTGAATGGGCCACATCTAATGTCTACAATCTTCATGGTAACATTATTATGTAAGTATGTATATTTAGTCTGATGTAGTTTGCCATTTGCATGATATTTGCATAGATGCATAGGTTTTCATGTCGTGGCAGCTATTATTTGTGAAGAGTTCTTGAGTCCTGACACGAAACGTGCTATTGCATATGTTAGCTTTTGTCAGGGATCGATTTTGTGTGCCGCACTTTTTTTTCTTCCCTAATACTTCACCGGGACCCATATATCACGTCTCTATACAATGTAATATATTGTAAGTTATATATATTATGTCATATAAGAGTTGCCTCAGGTAAGCATTTCGTACCTGATGTGAGAGGGAGGCCGCTGATCGGATTTTCTATCACTAAAATCGAATTAGAAATACGACCTTTTATATTTAAAGAGAGAGATTACAGACGCTTGACAACTAAGGTCTCTAGCCTCCATGTTTAGTATTTAAAATTGACTGGTGTTAGAAAATAAGAAATTCGTATTTTTGCCACAGTATTTTTTTGTTTAAATAAATAAAATTATCAACCAATTTTTTCAGACTAATAAAAAAAGGGGAATTATAAAACGGTCGAATAAAAAAAAATGGTGACTGATGATGAGATACTGTTTTAATAACTTGAGATATTAAAATAATAGTTGGGTGGCTAAATTACTAAGTGAGCGACTAAATTACTAAGTGAGCGACTAGAATGTCTTCGGTAATTTTGAAGCAGATATCTTCTTTTGTTTTTACTTTTTATTTTTTTTTTCGCTTTGAGACTACAACTTAAAACTCACATTTTCATGAAGATTGAAAATCACCGGCTCTTTTTGATAAAGGGGCATGCGATGGGACAAACGGTGGAGTTTTTAAAAAAATAATTCCGGGGTGAACGATAAACGGGTATGCGAATTGTAATTCCGGGGTGAACGATAAAAGGGTATGCGAATTGTCTCGCAGAGAAACGGGAAGGGGCGAATGTGGAGTTTTTAAAAAAACAATTCCGGGGTGAACGATAACGGGGTATGCGAATAAAATAGTTAATTGTTTGAATAGATCTGCGTTTTCTAAAAAATGTATATTTAATTGACAGTCAATTAAATATATATTTTTTAGAAAACGCATATTATATAAAAGACGTTAGTGTTTGAAAATTCTAATATTGTAGTGTGCACTTTTACACAGTTCATTATTTTTTTGAACGTACGGTATATAAGTACTATATACTATATAGCAAGTAAAAGATATTAGACAATGGTTAAAAAAGTTAAAATTATATTTTAATGAAAAAATGGACTAACATAATTCTCTGCTTGTTCAACAAACAGGTTTATCCGTTATTCACAAAGGTGCTATAAACTCGATAATTAAAATTTATAATTATGCTCCGACTACAATAAAAAAACCCTATTAAAACTCTTCTAAAACAACTCCAAACAAAGCAAACAACTGTCGTCTGCAAAGCTCAAGAATATTATACAGAGTATTTAATATTATTATTATATAATAAAAATTAACAAACGTTGTCTGCTGATAAAAATTCATTTATTATACAAGATGTATCCAAAAATTTTAATTATTCGTAACTAAAAGCTGGCATCAGCTAGCTCTCACGAAACTAGCTAAAAGTACCATGATTTAAAATAGGGTTATATATATATGTCACCGTAAAATTGTAAATACCGTTAGGTTGTAATCTGTCTCGCGCGATTGTGAACTGTTGAAAGATTGTGAACCTCAACGTACTGCTTACAATTTAATGTATTATTATTACGTTGAGGTTCACAATCTTTCGACAGTTCACAATCTCGCGAGACAGATTACAACCTAACGATATTTACAATTTTACGGTGACATATATAACATAAAAATGTCGAAAAGCTTTGAGGTTAGAATCAATTTAATAAAAGTACATAAATCCAGTACGATATGCCCAAAGTCATAGAAAACGCTAAATTTTGACGTTCCAAAAAAGATACTTTGCGGATTATTCACAAATTTCCTCAAAAGTACGTAAAAAAATGGAACTATTTTTAGTCCCTTATTGTCATTTTTGTAATCTAACCAATCAAAAATCATATATACACTTTATAACAACTAGTGTAGAATTAATATATTACTAACTCACTTTATATACACGACCCCGTAATTGTTCTTTAAGGAACTTCTCCCAAACGCCCTCCCCTTTTCACTGCGCAAAAAAAAAAATATAAAAATCAATTTTCCGCACTTAAAACCGCTAATAACACTGTTATATCTATATGTACAAAATTCTCGTGTCACAATTTTAGCCGCGCTTATCTCCGAAACCACTGAACCGATTTTAATGAAATTTTGTAAATGTGCCTTGCTTTGTGCAACTTACGCTATAGCACAGTTTTTATTACATATTTTGTACAAAATACGCTATTTTCTTAAAAAAACTTCTTTAGTAACATGTAGCGACATCTGATAAAATTTACTCAAAGCTATTTAGTTCAGAAGCAAACAAAAAACACTGTGTTAGTACGAAGTAGCGACATCTGTTATAATTCGCTCAAAGCTATTAGTTCAGAAGCAAATCGGACAGAATTTGTTAAAAACTATTAGTTCAGATGCCGGGCCGCAAACGAAATACATTTTGCAGAATTATATCTATCGCACCCGGGTAAAACCGGGACGGACCGCTAGTGTTATATAAAATAATAATTGTGTATTTCCAGTGAATATTTTGCGCCTTGAATTATCGTACTCTAACCTACAAAAATGTTGCTTCGGTCTCATATTGTAATTCAAGACGATAAAAATTATAAATTGTCTCGACTGGTTTTTTTTTAAACATACTGTATACAGAGTACTTTACAGTTTACAACGTTGTACGAGGCGGTGTCAAGCTATACATTATTTTTGCGATGAATTGAAAAAGGGGAGATAAAAATGATAGTAATCAGATAAAAATAAATGAGAGCATCTATAGTTGGGGACGCGCGACAAAGCGCTGAAAAATGATCTCTTTAGACGCGGCTGGCCACAGCTGATAAAGAATGCCGGTGTTTCAATGTCCATATACAAAGATACAATACCTTGCTTGTATACATACAGGCTGTGCGACGAAATGCCATAATTTCATTATTTTTTTTATTTAACACACAGAACTTATCTTTACCGGCGCGTTTAATAATAATTAATAATTTATTAATCAATAATTCTAACACTATAATAATTTCTATTCTTTTCATTGTTTTTTTTTTTAATCTGTTCTTACGTTCGACGAATTATTTTTGTGCTTCCACACAAAGTAAGAAAAAATCTCGTAACTATTTTATAAAAATATACCTATTTGTTTTGAAGGAGATTTATTTGATTGAGGAACAATATTGAAAAATAAGCATTACCAGAGTATCGCTTGTGGCCAACGTTTCGAAAAATATATTTTCATCTTCAGGGCCTATGAACATGTATAGTATTCATCTGTAATGTATATATTTGTAATTTAGAAATCAAAATAATATTAAATGTAATGAATACTAAAGGTTCTGAAGATGAAAATATATTTTTCGAAACGTTAGCCACAAGCGATACTCCGGTAAAGCTTATTTTTCAATTGTTCCTTAACCAAATAAATCTCCTTTTTTGAAACAAAACTTCTACTAACAATACCTCCTTGTTATAAATGGAATCACGAAGTCTATAACCAGGAGACCTAGCTCCCTATGCGTGCTGTGTTTCGAGATGGACCGTTTTCTGGCGCACGCGAGATGGCGCTGTTATCACTACCTGGGAAAACTTCGGTTCTTTCTACCTGTTTTCGCCACAGTAACCAAAGTTGTTTAACTTCACAGACACTACACACATATAAGCCATGAACTTGTATGCGTTACCCAGTAGCTGACGCCATATTGGTTCATGCGACAGATATTGGTCCACCGCTACGCTCGAGCTAGTTGTCCTGGTTATGACTTTGTGAATGGAATAAATAATAAATTATAAACGCAGGCTGCAAAGGAGACTTTACCAAAAATGGTGCCAAATTGTTCGAGAAATTTTAGTCCAATCCCTAGATTCCGCCATCCGACCGATAGTGTATGTATGGTAAACAATAATAAAAGAGATAGCAGTAATATTTTCTGTTTCGGTTCTACGGGAATCGTAGACAATGATGAATCAAGCAGAGTTAAAGCGTACTACGGGAGCTTTATTCAAAACTGAAGACATGCTTACCATCGTAATTTCCTGACTTTCATAATATGCAATCGTCCTCGAATGATACAAACCCACAGATAGAAGTCCCGTTACAATTTTGTATATTATTATTGACGAGACTGTAAAGGATTACCAACCCATAAATTCCAAAACGAGTTCCCGACGCCTATGTATTTTGCACTGATAACATTTTTTTTAGTATTATTCTTTCTACACACCTTCTACAAAGTTATGACAAATAAATAAGGAAAGGGTCAGAGTACAGGGGCAATGTGTTACAAGAAATGGCCTTTAGTTGAGTTATCGTGCTGGAGGCGTAAGAGGGTAGGTACTACGTTTCATGCGATCCTGGTATGAGTCGAGGGAAAGAGTTCTTCCTGTTTCTGCGTTCCTGGTAACTTATTCAATGGCTATTAAGCCGTCACGAAACAGCGCTTAGCCTAGCCTTTCAGAGTTTCCTTGACCTACAGATCGACAAATCTGGTTGGAAATTGATGACATTTTTGGTAGAAATAATTCCAGTACCCTACTAAATACAAAATAAAATTCAAATAGTTTTTTGTTCAACTCGAGATTTGCTATCGGAAACTGCTGACGCATATTTTGTTTGTACTAATCACACATTTTTTTTCAAATGGCAACATATATTTTTAACATTTTCGAAATCTCAATTTTTCTCTATGATTTCATACAAAATTTTTCACAATGTTACATAAGTAATATTCAAGAAAAATGTTATTAATTTATTAACCGACTTCAAAAAAGGAGGAGGTTTTATGTTCGACTGTATATATTTTTTTTTATGTATGTTCACCGATTTCTCCGTCAATTATGGACCGATTTTCAAATTTTATTTTTTATTCGAAAGAGTGCACTTCCGAGGTGGTCCCATCGGAACCAAGTCAGGATCTGATGGTGGAATCCGGAGAAATCGAGGGAAACTCGCAAATTTCAAAGGCACGCATACTTGGCCTACCCATTGCAATACTTTATCTAACACTAAAAAGATAAAAATAAAAAAAATGAACCGACTTCAAAATATGCACTAAAAAGTAAAAAATAATAATTATTGTTATTTTTGGAGTCGGTGTCATCCAAAATGATATCTATTCCGAAAACTAGAGACATGTAAGATTTAAATTGCTACTTTCGAATTCCGATGTGACACCGACTCCAAATATAACAATAATTATTATTTTAGTGCATATTTTGAAGTCGGTTCAATTTTTTTGTTAAAAATATTTTATTCATTAAATACACAGTAATAATTATTTTTCAAAGCACTCCACACATATGTATATTTTAATATTTTGTATATGAATATTTTCTTATGTAACCTTACGAAAATTTTATATGAATTTGCAGAGAAAAATGTAAAAAAATGTGCACTATTTAAATTTGTGTAATTTATGTATTTTAGAAATGAATGATGTATTATTTATTTTTACCTAGTTACAAAATTATTTATTTGAATTGAGTCGTACGTCCCAAAATGGCGGACGATTGCGGGCATTTTTCAAAATATAGTAACTCTATATATACCGCACCCATACTACCAGAAAAACCCTTTTTCGTCATAAACAATGAAACGAACAGTTGTTTTCAGTTGAGGAATTACCAGGAAAATATTTATACTGAAACAATGATTTAATTACGATTTCCATACAGAATTCAAAGGCATTAGAAAACCAATTTCACGATTAACAAAATTAACATTCAATTTGCCACAAATTCATTTAATTGTTTGCTTAATGTGTCATGAAATAGAATGTTAACGACAGCGTAAAAATAAAAAATTAATCCATTAGCGACAACAGTGTACAGTGGCGTAGCCTTGTGGCGTTTTCAAGAACCAATTATAAAGACACAAAGTTTTCTTTGATTTTACAGGAATCCTTCATTAAAGGCCGCTGCACACGAGGCTAGAAACGCTGCTAGAAATGCAGCTAGGAGTTCTGCTAGCCGGTAGGTTGGGTACGAAGCTGGAAATGACGTCACTGCGGGCTGCCTCGCTAGCTCAGAACAGGGGCTATTTTCCCTGCTAGATTTGTTGCTAGGTGTGAGCAAGAACCAATCAGGAAGCGGTATCTTCACGTGGGCACTTGAACACCCACATGGCGTCATTCTGCCAGACAACAGACACGTTTTGCTCTGTGTTTATATTCGAACTGTCACTGCGCGGGCATCAGACCTATCCACAAAACACGCTTGAAAAATAATCTCGTGTGAAGCGAGCACTTAACAGCAATCAAGAAAACCAGCGCTAGAAAACTAGTAGGCAAATCTAGCAAGGAATCTAGCAGCGTTTCTAGCCTCGTGTGCAGTGGCCTTTATATACAAAGCGCGAATCTATTTTTAAGATGTAACTCGGATTTTTCTCGCGACAGGTTTTCGCAACAAATGTTGCGGGCTTGATGAAAAAAAAATGTAGGACCTTAATTTTAATTTATTTCTACGCCTCTGAGATAGCACGTTCTAAAAACACGGTTACGTGATTTTATGGAAAATGGGAAAATAATCAGAATTAATAGCATATTGTTCTACGGAATGAAATATTATTTTACTTTAAATATGTATTATTTCAATTTGTTTATTCACGCTCACGAATAAACAAATAGTGGATTTATTACGTCGTTTCGGCGGGATTATTTATTTATTATAGGTTATTTAACATAAAAAAGACAATGTCAATAAAAAGTCTGTTATATACTTTCATGTTTTGTAAGGCAATGGAACAGTCACGAGTTGGTCGAAAAATCATGCCCGTTTACAACTTCTGTAAAAACGCACCGATTTGATTTTCTTTTAAATATTTTTCCTAGTAAAGATCTCTGTTTTTGAAAATAAACGCAATTTTGTGCATATTTTGTGTCTATCATATCATCTGGCAAATTCCACAACACTTTGTCTAATATTTAATAGAGGAATTTTTTAACCATAAGTTTTAATGATATATTTTAATGACGCATTCTACATTGCATATACAGTATTAGCAGAATAAAGCTTATATCTATCTATCTATCTATCCGATTCCATCAGGTCTTTTTATCCAATATTAATACCTTGCTTGTCGACTACAATATTGTTTTGTGTTTCTATGAGCTACTGTTAAGAATAAACAAGCAGAATTTAATTTTTAATCTCGTTGTCTTGATTGATTCAAATTATAAAGATATATTTGTTCCTTGTACTAATTGCTTGTTGACTGATATCGAATTTTCAACATTTAGTTGTTTTTTTTAAAGAAAATATCATTTTGCGACTGTTACTTTAAAAAGTACAAATTTTGCAGACTCAATGATATATTCCAAAATTCTTGAAAACCTCCTGAAACAGGAGCCGCAAAATGTTTCGTTTATAAGTCAATGCCAAACTTAATACTAATATTGCAATAAACATTAAATGTGATGCGGCACTTCCAAATATTTCTTTTTCTTTGTAACGGATGACAATTTTAATAGCAAAAATACTAATTTGTAAATTTTTAATGATACGGCATTTCTAAGATTTATTTGTTTTGTGGTGCGGACGGCAAAAAACTTAAACTATATGGAAACGTCATCAGAGCTTTTGTCACAATTCTACCCAAAAGGTTAAGAATGACCGTAAATCAATGCATTTACTACCCAACTGCAAGTGAGATACAAAACTCGTAAAGTTTACGTTCCCGGAACGTCGTAAAAACGTTTGGTAAAAGAATCGACTTACTGCATTTTTACGGCGGACAACTCACACAACATTCGTACATCTGCGGGCCCATATATAATCCGCGGCTAGTACTTAAAAAAGAGTGGTCCCAAGTTTGAGCTTTGAGGCATTCTCAATTTACAGGCAGATGTGCGAATAGCGAGGTTTATTTACTTTTAAAATCGGACGCATGGGCGTGTATTTTTTATAGAAAAAAGTACAGTAGACTCCCTTTAAACAAGCGACTTAAAGATCGCTTCGCTCGAGGCTGAATTTGACTACAGTTTTCTAGCGCTGATTTTTCTTAATCGCTTTCATGTGCTCGCTTCACACGAGACGTCTTTTCAAGCTTGTTTTGTGAATATATCTGGTGCGTCCATAGTGACAGTTCAAATATAAACACAGAGCAAAACGTGTGTGTTGTCTGACTCTGAGCAGAATGACGCCGTGTTGGTTTGCGGGCGTTTGTTCGTGTCCCCGACCTGACACGATACTGCTTCTTGATTGGTTCATGTTCAGGGCAAACAGAGGACCTAGCAAGAAAAATAGCTCCTGTTCTCATTTTAAAATATATCTTGTGAGCTAGCAGGCGAGCCCGCAGTGACGTCATTTAGGCCTCGTAGCCAGCCTGCCGGCCAGCATAAGTCCCAGAAGTGTTTCCAGCCTCACGGCCATTATGCTTACATTGACAAAACTATACAGTGCGTTCATCGAAAGTGGTAACAGTGAATAATTCGTGTATTAAAATAGTTTTTTTTGTTCAACTGGTATATTTTTTGTATTTCAAACTCGATCCGAAGTGCGCAAGCATTTTTTATTCAACTCATGCGCGTTATTCATGTTTTATCATGCCTAAAAACCGAACCCTAAATAGCCATTTACCGACTGGTGACAATTACTTGTCATAACTCAATGAAGATTCCTACTAGCTCGGCCATTGTGGAGTAATGAAAATAAACGTAACTATTTTCTGAGTCGTAACGAAATAGTAGGTAACAACAACTCCGTTGTTACCCTTTGAGACTAAAATTGAGAGGCCGAATGTTTTCGACATGGAGTTTATTCATAACCGGCTAACCTCAAACCAAAACATTGAATCGTGCTGTTTGGTGCTGTTAGTATTGACAGTTTTTTTTATAAAGAAATAAATAGATATTTACAACATCTCATTAATAACAATAAATAAAACATGAATAACGCGCAATTGTTGAATAAAATTATGGGCGCAACTTGTAGGCTAAGTCATGACCTGTCAGCGCGATGAATGACTTAGACTACTAGTTACGCCAATAACTATTTCAATTGTTTTAAACTAGTTCTGGATGCGATCGTTCGCCAGGAGTCGACAGAAACGCGACCGATTTGAAATCAGTTTCAAACCGGTCGCGCGCTCAACTTCAAGCGCACGGTTCGTTGTTTCTTCTGTGAGGTTGGAGCAACCATTTACATTCTGACACAAAACCTTAACCGATTGCGCAATGGTCGCATCCTGAAATTCAGGTTGCGAAACAGTTGATCCGTGTGCGGAAGGCCTAAATGATATGCATGAGATTAAACGTCTCAATTCTTTTCATTTAACTCTTTTAGTATAAATGCGTACGCCGTATGCATCTTTATGTTACCAGTTGCGAAACATAAATGAGTGACCTAGGGTTAAAACGTAATTAGCTTTTCTAATTAATTTAATGAGACGTATATTTTGCATGTCAGAACAAATTCTTCATCGGATTAGCTGTATTGAATACGGTATTAAGAATAATTGCGAGTCTTAAGCTTGCATTACATTTTTTTTAAGTGTGTACAATCTTGTCACTTGACTTTTGTCGATGTTGGTCCGATGGTGGAACTTGGTAGGCAGGAGGGTAAGGTATTAAAAAATTAGTTTTTTTTTATTCGATTTTCTGAATGAAGAACCTTTCAGAAATATTGTGTAAAAATTTGAGACGGATCGGAACAAAACTAACGAAGACACAGCAGTTTAAGCAACCGTGCTTCAAACATGACTCAGCGCACCAGAAATTACTTGCCCGGTCCGAGCGCGCTATTGTTACCTGGAAGAAGGCAGAATTCGTCGGAGACAGGAGCAAAAAGATGCTTTAGACATTATGGATGATGACAACATCCTTTATGGACCAGGCATCGATGATTCAGTGTGAGGTAAGCCGATAAAACTCGCTTATGCGTTTTATTCTAAATTTTTTGGTGTTAAACTTTGAAACGTTTTTCCCACATCCCATACGTTTTCAAAGTCGGTGTCCCTCATAATTTCAAAACTACTGCACCGATTCTTTTGGAATTTTAAACACTACTTTTGTACATAATTTACGAGGTAACGCTGGAGAGTTTTTTTCAAATTTGTCAATATTTTTTATTTTATAATAACAAATTGTCCGATTTTTTCTGCAAAAATTGCGTTTTTCACTTCAAAGTTTTCCCAAAATTCGAAAAACCCTTCCAGTGTTACCTGGGGAAAGCAATTATCTAACGTCAAAAATTTCCTTTTTGATTTCAGATGATCCAGCACCGAGTTATGAGGGGCACCGCAATTCTACTTTTTTCTGAGACGCTTCCAAATAATCGCGGCCATTGCCGTATTTTTCAATATTTCTACATGAAAATTCTACAGAATATTCTTCCAATGTTATACTTTGATGTACCATTGGTTTTAAAAAATATTTTTAACAAAAAAATTGAAGCGATTTCACACTAAAAAGTAAAAAATAATTGCGTATTGAAATGTTTTGGAGTCGGTGTCAGCCAAAATGAAATCTATTCCGAGAACTACACCGACTCCAAAACATTTTAATACACAATTATTTTTTACTTTTTAGTGTGAAGTCGGTTCAATTTTTTTGTTAAAAATATTTTATTTTTCTCTTTTTAGTGTTAATCTAACACTAAAAATCTCTTTTTAGTGCACTAAAAATCGGTGAATATACATAAAAAACATTATGAGTGCCTTTGAAATTTGAGAGTTTCCCTCGATTTCTCCGGATTCCACCATCAGATCCTGACTTGGTTCCGATGGGACCACCTCTGAGGTGCACTCTTTCGAATAAAAAAAAATTGGTTGTCTGTAAAGTCGGTTTACGGACGATAGTTTTACGTGATAACGTATTCCGTAATACATAACCTAAATTTATATAATAATTATAATAATTCGAATCTATGATATTGCATCTTTCGCTTCAAATTTAGGTAAATTTTATTAAGTAGAATAATAAAACACTATAAAAAGTATACTATTATTATATAAAAAACAACTATGGCATGTATCTCTTTTGCGCATGCGCCGATTTTCCCCAAAAAATTTACAAAAATTTCTAGTAAAAATAGATAGAGTAAAAACCGTTTTAAAAACTATATTATTATTATATAAAACATCATTATAAGAGATATATTCTTTTACGCATGCGCCGATGTTCCCCAAAAACAATAAGCCACTTCATATTTGCATATCAAACATCCTCCCAAAATTTGGTTTCAATCCGCTTATCCTTGGTGTCGGAATGATAAGAAATGTCAAAAGTGACGTTTGCAACTGTCAAAGTATTATGTTCTAATAATAATTAGTTATTCCAATACTTAACTTAGAAGGCGTTGCATTTCACAAAATACTAATGTCAAAAAATTGAATTAAACATTAGAAATGCAGCCGTTTTCATGTTAAGACAAGACATACGTTATTTTCTAATTTCCATGTACGGCAAACAAAGACGACCGACCGCGTCGCGCCATGCATTAGACAACATTGCATTTATACAGCTATTTTTCTATATAAATTTGTATAAAAAAACTGTTTAGGCAAATTCTGTTATACGAAATCTATGTAAAATGTTCTCCTCTTTCGTTTAAGACTGGTTTCAAACAGATCTGATTTAAATTGAGCGAAAAATTAGCAAAAAGCACGCACAGGGTCAGGCGGAACGTTACGCGTTACGAACGTTAGGAACGTTACGCGTTACGAACGTTACACTTTTTCGTGCATGCAGCCGGTGTTTTATCAATTTATAAGATTGGTGATTCATCAATTTATAAGACGTTATCACGTCAAAAAAATTTGAAAATCGGTCCATAATTGACGGAGAAATCGGTGAACATACATAAAAAAAAAAAAATATACAGACGAACATAGAACCTCCTCCTTTTTGTTGAAGTCGGTTAATAAAAACATTTTAACTGTGTTGGGGAAAAAAATTCACAAAAATGTGCCTTTTTTTGTACGAATTAACCTTACCCCCTCCCCTTAAATCTCATACGCTTATTGTCAAACGAGATTTTCAGATAATTCTTTTTGCAGTCCTGCATTAGAATAAAAAAAAATGTATTTTTGACGCGACAAACTCGAAGACGTTTCTTGTGGTAAAACTTGTGTAGATCCCCAGTTTTGTTACATCATATACGAGTATACGAGGAATGGTTAGGTCATATGTGACCTGGTTTTCAAGTGTACAAGAAGGCATACTTTACACACATTTTACACTAACGTGTCGCTTCTATGCCTGCACAAAGGCTGGAAAGTTAGTGCATTACCTAAGTTTCCTCTACATAATATTATGCCATCGGTTCTTCCAAAGTCGGTTATTCCACAGGGGACACAACTTTGTGCCTCCGGTATTGCTAAACAGTACCTGTATACAGCGTGTATACAAATTGTTTACTTTCCGTTGACAAAACCCAAATCATTATGGCCACACTACAAAACGCAACATAAATACTATGGGAATCATTAATACATTTATTTATCAAGTGTATTATTTTTGGATGTATGTTGCATTTTAAGTGGAACGATTTTCTGTAATGCATTAACGATTTCCATAGCTTGCAAATACTCGATACGTTGACCTCAAAAAAAACATTTTTTGTCTCTTCTTCTACCTCCCAAAACTGACCCCCAAAATAAAAATTTAACTTCCTTACTCCACATGTGTAATTGAGACACCACTTCTTACAATTGTGCCAAACAACTTTCTATTTTAAATGATTTCTGAGGAAAATGTCTATCACTTAATGATTTTATTAAATTGTTAAAATACAGGCCTTACTAAAATGTTCGACATAGCATTAAGTATGTTCGGTATATTAGTGTAGTGTATAGACTTCAACGAAATTTATCACATGATCTATACTGCACTATTAGACGGAGAGCTGGCTACGGAGAAAATAGGTGACTCGGTGCAGAGCTGGAAATTTGCAGAATAATAGGAGATAGTATAAGTAAGTAGGGAAAAAATTACCAGAACGCTAAGCGGAAGATAAAGAGCCGCCAGAAGGCGCTAATGTTGCGAAAAATCAGTGCACTTCTGGCAATTTTTATATTTATTCTGTAATTCAAAACTAGATTATATATATTATACATTATATAGTTATAAGGGCATACTGAAAATTCAAACATGATATAATAATTACATTCGACAAATATTCAAAATTATTAATGTCATTTTGATAGAAATAAAATTAAATAAATTAATAAAATTTCGTTGTTATAACAACGTAATTTTTATTAATGAAAATATATGACGATTAATTTTATTTCTATCAAAATAACATTAATAATTTTGAATATTTGTCGAATGTAATTATTATATCATGTGTGAATTTTCAGTATGCCCTTATGACTATATAATGTTATAATATATATAATACATAATCTAGTTTGAATTACAGAATAAGTATAGAAATTGCCAGAAGTGCACTGATTTTTCGCAATATTAGCACCTTCTGGCGGCTCTTTATCTTCCGCTTAGCCTTCTGGCAATTTTTTCCCTTTACTTACACTATCTCCTATTATTCTGCAAATTTTCAGCTCTGAACCGAGTCACACATTTTCGTAGTCAGCTCTTAGACTATAATATGTTCCCCTGATCAAGAATCGTGATAATTATTTACAATTTATTTATTATCCACAATTATTCAAATCCTGAGCGAATCAACGCAACTATTAACGTTTCTAGACAAGAGATGGCAGAGAGTTCGCTTCCAGACTACGTCAATCGTGTGTCAGTTGTTCCATCCTTGTATAATTCAGTGTGCTAGAAGTGTGCGGCACTCGATATAGTTCATACAGAAGGTGGTACCTTTCTAATCCCATTAGGCAAATTCTCCGGGTAGTTCCTACAATAAAAAGCACTGAGAAACACCGAAAGCTTACCTCTGTAATCCTATTCTGCAGGTTAGTATTTTTTTCCAACGTTTTACATACTCCGTGAGCGTAAATTATATAAACATGGCTCTGAGAATTCGAGGTGAAAAATTGAAAATGGAAAACGATTTTTTAAAATCACACACGAACACATTTATATGAAAATTTATTTTATACAGTGCGTTCCGTTCCTTGTTAACTTTCTCCGTTTGATTTGGATTGAATTGAAGTTATATTTAATAGTAGGCTAACTGACATTTGGCCAGGAACAATAGACTATTGCGATAATAATTCGTGGAAAACTGCAAATGATTTTTAACTGACTTCAAAAAAGGAGGAGGTTCTATGTTCGACTGTATATTTTTTGTTTTTTTTAATGTATGTTCACCGATTTCTCCGTCAATTATGGACCGATTTTCAAAAATTTTTTTTATCCGAAAGAGTGCACTTCCGAGGTGGTCCCATCGGAACCAAGTCAGGATCTGATGGTGGAATCCGGAGGGAAACTCTCAAATTTCAAAGCCACGCATACTTGGCCTATCCATTGCAATACTTTATCTAACACTTAAAAGAGAAAAATAAAATATTTTTAACAAAAAAATTGAACCGATTTCAAAAAATATACACTAAAAAGTAAAAAATAATAATTATTGTTATTTTTGGGGTCGATGTCAGCCAAAATGAAATCTATTCCGAGAACTAGAAACATGTAGGATTTAAATTGCTACTTTCGAATTCCGATGTGACACCGATTCCAAAAATAACAATAATAATTATTTTTTACCTTTTAGTGTATATTTTTTGAAGTCGGTTCAATTTTTTTGTTAAAAATATTTTATTATTTCTTCATTTACATGCAAAAATAGTTATTTGAAGTTTGCAGTCATATACAAATATTAAAAGCACTGTCGTTGAAACAAAAATAAAAAATATAGAATAATAACTTCTTACCACAACGGTTTTATTAGCTGATGTACATTTCGGGAGCTATGCTCTCATCTTCAGCAAAAGGAGTTTAGTTTAATGTTTGCTGAAGAGAAGAGCATAGCTCCCGAAATGTACATCCGCTAATAAAACCACTGTGATAAGAAGTAACTATTCTATATTTTTTTATTTTTGCAGTCATTTTCTGCTTATGTTTTAGCTGGGATGTCACAATCTACAAATTCGGTAGAAACCGGAAGCTGCTAGTAAATAAATAAATAAGTTTATAAGTCAACCACTCAGTTCCCAAGTTTTAGACGGAGCACAAGCTTTTTAATTTGTTGGTATTAAAAATAATATAATTAGAGGTAAATATGTTTTATACCTAAGTACTATATACTAGTGTGACCTCTGCGAATTATTCGCACTAAATAAATATAATAATTATAACTTTACAAAATTATTTTTTAAATATGATTGCAGCCTGCAGGTATTCAATTCGTTTCTAATTTTGCACACTGCTTATAACGTTCTTCTTTTTGTTGTATTACAATATGAAGCTCAGAGGACAGATCGAAGAAATATTTTACTAAAATTGTCATACAGAGGCGCAAGTAGCAAAAGCGTTGAGCTAAGCCGTCAGATGACATCATGCAGCATTGCTGTGACGTTGTTCAGCGTTGCTGGCTGTTTCAAAATTACAGCCGTCAGATGGCAGTATGCAGTATTGTGTCTGTTGTATTACAATATGAAGGTCAGATGACAGATCGAAGTGTTGACGTTGTTTCAAAACTAAAACCGTCAGATGGCAGACGTTGTTCAGCGTTGCTGTATTTTAATTAATTTACAAAAACAAAAGCAATAATAAATTTTTTAGTTGTCGATGTCAGTAGAGCAAGCAATTATCTGTAAAATGATATATAATTTATGTGGAGAAATTGTGAGGTTTTTTCTAAAAAGGGAGGCAAACATCTTTAACTTTAGCGTATTAATATATATGATGTTTTATATTTGAAAAACAAAGTAAACAAATATAATTTTTTTGCGACGCTCCTGTTCCAAGGCAAATATTGTAATACGTAATAATAATAGAATACTTTGATAATATTTTTGTTAGTCTTACTGAAAACTAAATCTTTGTTTATGAAAATACATAATATAATCAACGTTTGAATGGCTGGAAGTTTGAAACTGAAGCTGTACTGTGTTTTGTTTTTGGTAAACCGAAACTAAATCCATACGATGTATTTTCAAATACAGGGTGTAATAATAAAAAATATCTATCTATATCTACTAGCATTACAAAGAGAGAGTGCACTTTTGTGAGTTTGTGTGTATGTGGACAGTAATTCCCGGAACCACTGCACCTATTTGAAAAAAATCTTTCACCACTATTTAAAATTAACCTCCAGCTTGGATATAGGTAATATATCATCGCGTTAAAATAAAAGCGTCTTTCGTGTAGGCCAATTTTACAACGTAAGTCGACGTAAAAATGGTGGAATTCGGTCGAAGGCAGGCCGGGCCACTAGTTTTAAATAAACAAAATCGAATGATTATAACAGAATCGTAATTAATTGTTTTTTTCTGAATGTAATCATTAATATTTTCAGAATGATAAACAACTTTCAATTCGCCTGTGTAGCTAAGAGAAAATAATTTAACAATATTAATTACTCAAATCTTAGATTAACGTCTGAATAGAAATCTTCAAATAAATAAGATTATCAACCAATTTTTTCAGACTGTTCAATAAATAAAGAAGATCCAAATACGGACCTAAATGTCATTTATTGAGATATCGAATTATAATTTTATAATTTTTTGTTAATATAAAGTCTGAAAAAATTTGTTGATAATTTTATTTATTTGAAAATTAATTTCTAATAAAAAAAAATAATAAATTCAAACGGACACTCTGTATATCAAAACACCGACACCAAAGCCGATTCTACATAATATAATATCACCACCAGTCATATATGTGTACATATTATAGATATAACCAACTTAAAAAAACAAAAAACGTACGCTAAAAAGCTATTTTTTTAATTTGTAGTCACTGAGTATATTTACACAGTTGTTTATAGACATATTTTCGACCGATTTTTTATACTAAAGTTAGAAAAATATTTTTTTTGTACGAACCTTTGTAAAATACCTGTCTTTTATTCCTGAATAGCGATAACAAAATGATTCATTTAATACTAGTGCGTAAAATAAAACTAATAAATGCTATTTATTCAATCCAAGAGCGATTTCCAAAAGCAACCTGTCAGAGTTGGTATTTAAAACTATATGAACAACAGAGACAGCTGCGTAGGTGTAGCTAGAATCGCTGAGATTTTGGTGCTTGTAATAATGCTTTAAGCACTTTGTAGAACATGCTTGAACACTTGCAGAAAGACTTGCTACTTATTCAGCAAGTAATAAGCATTCAATAAGCTTATTTAAGCATTAGAAATGACATCACTGCGCACGTGTTTGTTTGTTTTGAGCATGAACCAATCAGGGAACAGCATCTTGTCACGTGGGCGACATGCGCAAACGTCCACAAACAAACACGGCGTCTTTGCGTGTGTTCCGTTCAGAAAAAACGACGTTCATTTTGTTAACATTTGAACTGTCACGGCACGTCCACCAAATCCCTCTACAAAACAAGCATCGTGTGAAGCGATAACATAAAAGTCATTTCGAAACCCAGGGCTACAACACGCTGGAAACTTAGCAGTCAAATCTAGTGGTTAAACCAACTTCGTGTGTAGCGGCCTTTAGATCAAAGGCGTAGATGGGGGGGGGGGTAAAGGGGGTAATTACCACCCTCCCAGGATCATAACTATAAAAAAAAAACTGAAAATGAAATAAAATTTTGAAATTATTTTTAAAAAGGATTTTGTAAAATTAGTTTATTTATATTGCTTGATACCTACCTCCGTAAGTATTTTGGTGTGATATTAATAAAACTTAAAAAAATATTGATTTTTTGTTCCCCCTCCCGAGAAAAAATAATCTACGCTCTTGCTTCAGATAGATGGTCAACTCAGGCAGAAGGTCAAGTTGAGGAGGCGGTTCACTTAACAGGATTTAACTGTATCAGATGTGCTTGATAAATACAGTACAGGTTTTAAACAGAATATCTTGCCAGCTGCAAGCAATAAATCCTTCACGTACAGTACGTATGTTTATATTCGGTTGGTATATCTGTAAGGAGACTCCACATTCTCTCACTCGTTGAACGGGGCGGCTCCAGCGTCCGCCGTGGCAGCGGGTCCTGGCTGTTCTCCCGGACTTATCGATCCGGAGTCACGACCCTACTGCCTATCCCCACCAAAGCACGGTATAGGACGTTACGAATGAATTCGCGTGAGTGAAACAACACCACCGTATCGCTGGTCGCACGACAAAATGGCTCAAGTCAGGTTTTCGGTAATTGTATTTAAACTTTATTTATTCCTCGTCGAAATTCGATGTAGCGAAGATATTGGGAAATATCTTGGAAGTAAAGAGATTGCGATTGTTTATTTTCTATATATATAAATAAAAATAATAATAATGCGTTTAACGTCCGTTTCTCGACTTTCAGCAGACGCCATTCGCACCATTACTATTTTTCATCTATCACACTTCCCGTTATTTTTCTACATTTTTAAACTTCCACTTAATTAATAGCAATGGGCGAATGAAGGAATTTTTAGGAAGTTAAGGTAAGGTAGGCAAATTTTGAATATAGGAGTTTGACAGGTAATCGGCCTTGGCCTTGAATTGTAATAATTAAATTTCGCACAATAATTATTATTTACCCACGCCAAAGAAAAACACATGCAGTATACAGCTCACACGCCAAGGAGTCGAGAGCGGTGGCGTAGACGGGGTATGACGGCATAAGAGAGCGTCACGTCATACGAGTCGATTTTAGTGCCAAGTCGCGCCAATAGATGTTTCACATCAAAAAAAGAAAATAATTGATGTTTAAATTGATCGATGACGGTTTTGCGAAAGAAAAAAGACATAAGCCATTTTGTTTTGAGACCGCTGCGACGTATGCCATACGTCATAGTGCGTTTGCATGCACTTGATGAAGGTTTTGATATTGAAGAAGAATAACTTAACGTTTCAACCCGATTCGAAAATGTGCGTCACCGGTGTTTAAGAATGTGATTTAAATATATTTGTTTGCAATTTAAGGTAGTACGAGCACCAAGGCAATTTTAAATAAAAGGCTTGATTTTTTTTATATGAAGTTGAACTAAATCTAAACCAATTCTAAAAATTTTAGCGGGGGGTTGCCCGATTATTTAAATAAATAAATGACTTCAAAAGTAGGCATATTTAACATTGGCTTTATGGTAAAACGGTATATGGATGATATTATGTTTTCATTGATTTCTTCAAAACTAGTCGCTGGAAATTAAAAAAAAACTGTTTAAATTAAAGTTAAAACCTTAATAAATTATTGAAAGCAAAAAATGCCCGTTGTGCCCGACTAATTAAAAAGATATTTAATCTTTTTAATTAAATATCTTTTTAATTAGTCGGGAACAACGGCTTTTTTTTGTTTTCAATAATATATTATCTAAGGTTTTAACTTTAATTAAAATAGTTTTTTTTTTTAATTTTCACCGACTAGTTTTGGAGAAATCAATGAAAACATATCATCCATCTACCGTTTTACCATAAAGCCAATGTTAAATATGCCTACTTTTGAAGTCATTTATTGATTTAAATAATCGGGTAACCCCCCCCTAAAATTTTCAGAATTGGTTTAGACTTAGTCCAACTTCACATTAAAAAAATCAAGCCTTTTATTTAAAGCTGCCTTGGTGCTCGTACTACCTTAAAACACTGCATTGCACGGCGCCACCATCAGCTCAAGTCTGAGTCGCTATCAGAGAAAGAGAGAGAGAGCGGTAAGGTTAAGTATTTTTGAGTATATAGAAAAGGACACCCTGATTCCAATGAGCACAAGCACACTTCCGTATCTTTTTTTAGTTTAGGAGTTTGGCGGTTTTAAAAGGTCCCAAAAAATTCACATCATATTACATAACCTCTAAACCAAAAGAGATACAGACGTTGGCTTGTCCTCATTGGAATCAGTGTCTTTTTCTATAAGCAAGATTAATTTAAAGAAAATCGCTGAAATCTAAATGGCTTGAAATTGTTTAAAACTCATAAAAATTGTATTCCTAATCCACAATATCAAATGAATAAAATAAAAAGACAATATTTGAAGTTGTAAGCTTATTTAAAAAAAACGTGCTTTAACTGGAATTGAACAGAAATAAATCCCAACAGATTTTCAAAATCCAAATACTGAAAAAAGTTTCATTAAATTCGTTTCAATTAATTTTTCTAGCCAAATAATAGCCGTTTAGTGGAAACAATCAGCTCATGTTTTTATAAAAGATTAAACCAACGAAATATTTTAATCTTCATTTCCTGCTTGTTTTTTCACACTTCCATCCCTTTACATCGAACACCGGTGCGTGGTAATCTCGATTTTGGTATCTGTCAGGGTCTATTTACACATTAACGGGACAAGAGTCCGACCGGCAGTCAGAAAAGTGTTCAGTCTTTTAATTATTTTATTTCTAAAAATTACTTTGTAATCACACAATGAAGTGTGGCTTTTAACACATGTTTTATCGTTCAAAATATTATCTGTTTCTACATTTTAAAAAAATATTATAATTTGTGAAAAATGGTACGAATTAAAAATAATTAGCACGAGATAAAATTCAATTTTTATTTTTGACGTGATAACGTCTTATAAATTGATGAATCACCAATCTTATAAATTGATAAAACACCGGCTGCATGCACGAAAAAGTGTAACGTTCGTAACGCGTAACGTTCCGCCTGACCCTGTGCGTGCTTTTTGCTAATTTCTCGCTCAATTTAAATCAGATCGGTTTGAAACCAGTCTTAAACGAAAGAGGAGAACATTTTACATAGATTTCGTATAACAGAATTTGCCTAAACAGTTTTTTTATACAAATTTATATAGAAAAATAGCTGTATAAATGCAATGTTGTCTAATGCATGGCGCGACGCGGTCGGTCGTCTTTGTTTGCCGTACATGGAAATTAGAAAATAACGTATGTCTTGTCTTAACATGAAAACGGCTGCATTTCTAATGTTTAATTCAATTTTTTGACATTAGTATTTTGTGAAATGCAACGCCTTCTAAGTTAAGTATTGGAATAACTAATTATTATTAGAACATATTACTTTGACAGTTGCAAACGTCACTTTTGACATTTCTTATCATTCCGACACCAAGGATAAGCGGATTGAAACCAAATTTTGGGAGGTTTAGGTTATGTATTACGGAATACGTTATCATGTAAAACTATCGTCCGTAAACCGACTTTACAGACAACCAATTTTTTTTGGTATCGCCAATGCGTAAATAAACCTGCATACGTATATGAAGTTAGCTGTATTATTTAGTGGTAACCATAGCGAAGAGAAGTCAAACGCGAATACAAACCAGTGATGTTAAATCATATTTCACCAAAGTAATAACTAATAAAAAATAAATTCTCAAACGACTACAAGGCATATTTTAGCTGGAATGTGGTGGACAGACGGGTATAATGTGGTGGACGTAAAGGTTTTTTTCAGGGACCAATTATAAAATTAAAAATTAAACAACTTTCCAGAAGCAAAGTTAACACTTAAAACATTTCAATTGAGTTATTTGCTGTTATAAATAAAAAATCGATAGATTCCCGGATATCCCAGTACAGATGTAATTAGTAATTATTATTCTCTCACATTGTTTTCTGTTTGTTTATTAAAATTGCTGCACACGAGGCTTGTTTTGCCGCTAGATTCCTTGCTATATTTGATTGCCAGGTTTCAAGCGTGCTGTGGTGCTGGCTTCAGACGATCCGTGTTTTTAATCTGGCTTTGGAGATCGGTTTGTTGCCCGCGCAGTGACAGTGAACGATTATTGTCTCTGAATAGAACACGCATTATTTATTTATGGGCGTGGTCTCATGTAGCCCACGTGACAAGATACTGTTTCCTGATTGGTTCATGCTCAAAATAAGCATGAAAATAAAATAAATAGGACAAATTTTTAATACCTACACTACGTTTTAAAAAAAAACTAAAAAGTATAAAATATTTGTTTTAAGCTTGTGGGATAAGAAACGAAAAACGTGGAGCGCATTATTCGTTTTATCTCATAACTAATTTTTTTCATTGATAGCTACTCTCTACACTTCTTATATAACTGTCGCATGCGTTCCACGTTTTTCATGTCAAATCCTACAAGTTAAACAATTTTTTATACTTTTTAGTTCGTTTTAAAAACGTGGTATATTAAAAAAAAAATGATATATTTTATTATTAGCAGTGTGTGTCTCCCAAAATCAAATTTGACACTGTTTAATAATAATGCTGAGTACCATGCGTTAAAAATGTATAACGACTTACCCAATGACATAAAAAATTTGAATAATGCTGCTTTTAAAAAAGTACTGAAGGCTGCATTGGTGAACCAGTGTATATATAAGATTGATGATTTTAAAATGTAATTTGGTTTAATTTGCTTGACGAATTCTATGTATACTGAATTAATAAATTTCTATTCTATTCTATTCTATTATTTGCTTCTTTCTAGTTAATAAAAACGTGGTAAAAACAAAAAAAAACATCGTAAAAAAAATATTATATAGGCCATGGGGGGTCGAACCCGCGACCTTCGCGTTGATTGCACGACGCTCTAACCAACTGTGCTACGATCAATGATTGCAAGGCATCGTAAAACGATAAATAGGCAAGAATGAATTATATGTTTTTATTAAAATTTACTTATTTCTTTTATTTTTTTCTTCTTTATCTTAGTATTTTCTCGCATTGTCATCTAATTCTGAGTTATGTTAAAAATTTCAAATCTCTATCTCATCAGGAAGTTAGTTTAAAATCAATTACAAAGTTTTGCCCGACATACACGAAAAGCGAGTTAATATAAACGTGGTAAAATAGTTCTGATTCTATGTGGCCACGCACTCGAACCCGATTTTTTTAAATCTAGAGAATTTTTATGTAGACGTGGTGAATTACAACAAAGGTACTATAAAGATTGCAAAGAACTTCGACCTAAATATCAACAGCGGGTGCTGAATTGCTTCCAGTGAGTGTGCAATCAGGTTGAACGAGCAACGGACGCCACTGCCTACTTCGATGTTTTGTTGTGTGGAGAGTGTCGGCCATTAAGGGATTAAAAGCATTGTAAAGCTGTAGCCACGCGGTGAACTAATTCAACAATCGTTATGAAGATATATTAAAAAAGTTCATGCCACGTTCGTCTATCTATCCACCGTACGCCTGTTCTCCTCGATATAATATCGACACTGTTATGGGTTCTATATTCGGAACCTGATACTGTGGTACAATAAAGTCATTAAATTTGTACATCTTTGTTTATTTTATCCGTAACGGTATTTTTTTTTAATTAAATATAAATCTATTTTTAATCATATTTCGTTTTGGTATGTTTAATAAAAATAACATTAAATTATATTTATCTTTATTTTATAATTAACTTGATCCCAGAATTTGATTAATTATATTCGATTTTCGAGTTGAAAAGTACGAGGAGAATTTTTTTTCTTGAAAAATGTTTCTCGAATTTCTCAACATTTAAATGTTCTTAAACTGTACAACTCGATTGAGATGAAAAACATTGACTGTTTAAGAAATATATAATACGAGGTAATTTCAGATTTTTTTTGTAATAATTATTTTCTACAACAAAGTGGCTTCGTCAGACCAATATCTTAAACAAAAATAAATTGGCAATAAAAATCAGAAAACATTTTACGTACCAAATCAAGTAATCAACCGATACTAATTTTAAAAATTCCAGCCAATTGAGCGACGGGACCATTCCAACTCCAAAAATGTTGACATTTGATATAGTAATAAAATTTCTGATATCGCGTGAGGTAACGCGGGTAATGGCTAGTATTCAATATAATATTTCCTATTAGTAGCAATTGTTACCTACTTAATATGTTCCACGTCTTGTAAAAATTAATCAAAGCATGCTAACTAGTTTATTTCTGACAGATCTACAAAACAGAAGAACAGCTGTTTTTTTTTAATTTTCAAAATATTTCCGAAACTATAAAGTTTAGAAAAAAAAGTTTTAACGAAACTTTGTTGAAACAATAAATAGAATAATAAGCCGTTATGAAAAATATACCATTATTATAAAAAAAAAAACACTGTTATAGCATATATCTTTTCTGTGCATGCGCCGATTTTCCCCAAAAATAATAGAGCTCTTCATATTAGCATATTAATTATTCTCCCAAAATTTGGTTTCAATCCGTTTGACTTGTATCGTGTTCACAGACAAACAGACGCAGACGCTTTTTTTCAAAAAATATGTTTTTTGGATTCGGGAATCTCAAAATGAAAAGATATTGTAAAAATTTTGAAAAGTGAATTTTGACCTAAGCTAGTACCATTCCCCACTTGTGTAATGGTAAAAAATTGGCAATAGTAATAAATTGGTAGTGAAGAAGCAAGTAAAATTTTTAGGTCTGGAAATAGACGATCAGCTTAACTGGAAAAGTCAAGTTGATAATATATCTGCTAAATTATATAAATGCATATATCTTATAAGATATTTAAAAAACAAATTAAATTCAGAAATACTTATTAATGTTTATTATGCTCATTTTCAGTCTATAATGAGATATGGTCTAATATTTTGGGGCAACTCTGTAAGCATTAAAAAAATTTTAATAATACAAAAATTATGTGTTCGAATCATGGCAGGCGCTGCTCCTCGAGAACATTGCCGCCCTCTTTTCAAAAAATTAAATATCCGTACGGTTATTGACCTTTTTATTCTAGAATGTTCTAATTTCGTCAGATTAAATCCTGCTCTTTTCAAATCAAACAATAAAATACATAGGCACAACACTAGAAATAAAACATCCACTCTGAAAAACGATCAACATCATCTGCAAGTGACGAGTCGTGGAGCACGCAATACCATGATTCGAATACATAATAATCTGCCACAAAATGTTAAAAATATTGATATTAACAAAAAATCTCTTTTTAAAAAGGAAATAAATAAATTTTTACTGCAAAACAACTTTTATGATTTAAATGAATTTTTTAATAAATAATGTAATACATTTTATTGTTGACGCCATTAATGTGTTTTTAAAAAATACTTTCTAATAAATTGGTTATTATTATTATTGTTATTATTAAACAGTCTTGACTTTCTTTAGTCTAAGGTTTATAGCTACATTTTTCTGCATTAAAAAAAGTTATTTGCTAAAAATATACCTCTCTCGAATTTAAATAACGCATGTTCTATAATAAGCATGTAAATAAATAAATGGAAATATAGTAGAAGTATATAAACGTGGCCGAATACTTTATTTTCTTATATAATGTAACTTTGTTAGTACCCACTCATAAATGAAAAATAATTATTCTTTTAAAATTATACGCTGAAGTTTTATTGTTTGTGATTTATAGAGTTCTTTATTTATTAGTTGAGTCCGTTGAACTTACCACTTATGTAATTTACTCTATAATATATATTAGGCAATAATTTATTTACTTGAATGATATTATGTAATTTAAATATCAAAAAGATTTATTGTTTTCTATCTATACTGATGTTATAAAGAGGTGAAGTTGGTAAGTTTGGATGTAGGAGGTTATCTACGAAACTACTCATCCGATTTCAATTTTTTTTTCACCAATATTTAGAATGAACTTTCAGGATGGACATAGGTTATGGAAAAATAAGTTCAAATCAAATTATTCCACTGTATATTAAATCCTTTTTTTTAATTTTATCAAAAATTAGACAAAAATCATAAATATCACATTTTTTGCGTTGACTCAGCAGTTTTTTCCATCTGAATAATTTCCGCACCTAATCCTGAGTTGTGATTGGTCGATAGGGATATTCGAACGGCATGTTTTGTATGTGTTTATTCACATGTCCGAGATAACTCAAGAACTACTGAACGGATTTTGCTAAAGGGCACTGGGCAGTAATATACAAACTGACATTAACGAGCAAGCTACCGTTTGAATTAATACAGAAACCAAAACGTTTCAGGAGAGTGTGACACCACCTTTACATCGACAACGGTCTTTCGTGTCGTTCCGTGGTAAGTTAGTATCGACACGTGGTAGTGGGCACATTGTTCGTTGTGCAGGTAGGTAATGCAGTAAACTGTATGAATATAGGTATGAACCACACATTCGGCCGACATGAAAATATTTCACAATTATTTTATATACCTACAATTTATTTAAAAAATGCAAGAAACACGAATTAAAAATTTTATAAAATATATATGTTTTTTTGACGTGATATATAAATTGATGAAACACCGGCTGCACGCACGAAAAAGAGTAACGTTCCGCAAGCGAGAACGCGATATAAGCGATAGTCTCTCTCTTCTCGCGTGACGTCAGAGAGTAGTGTACGTTCAACATTTTTTTTCGGCTGTTCCAGCGAAAGCTACATCTGACAGATGGCCAGATAAATTATACGGTTTGTTAACAAATATATAGAATATATACATTCTTTTAAATGTCTTCTATAATTGCTTAAAAATACACCTGTCCCCCGATTTACACGGTAGATACGTTCCTGAGAAAAACGTGTAAATCGAAAATTAAAAATTTTCAAGTCAAAACCGTGTAAATCTAAAAGCTTGCAGAAAATGCATAATTTTGCTATTTAACAGTTGTGATTTTTTTCAATATTTTTAGGTGTACACAGAAATAAAAATAAAATGCATTGACAGGTTCTGAAACTGTGAAACTTTCACTCAAATACAATTTTCCGTAGATAAAACTTTAATTTTATGCGAAGAAATACAGACATAGTGTGCGTGTGCAGCAAGTCAGCACATAAGCTCGGGATTCTCCGTGAGATGTGTACACAGCGCACGTATTCAATCACAGTAGCATTTAGTAGAGTGCGATAAAAACAAAAAAAACTTATTTGGAAAACCGTGTAAAAGCGAAAACGTGTAAAACAAGTACCGTGTAAATCGGGGGATGGCTGTATGTATTTTGCTTTGGTTGATCAAATTATTAGTCGGTAAAAATATAGTTTGACAGCTACTAAAATTTAGGTTATGTATTATTAAATATGATATTCGAGCGGAATACGTTATCACGTAAAACTATCGTCCGTAAACCGACTTTACAGACAACCATTTTTTTTTATTTATATAATGTTCTCAGTTGTCGAGCGTCTATAATCAAGAAACGGGGGTTTGTAAGAGCTGAGTCGTCTCGACAAAAATAGACTAACTAAGGTAGAAACAACAACACCCCGACAATCTAGATTCTAGATCATTCTAAATCGCAAATGGTTTATTTTTTATAGGTCAAATTATAAAACATACCTAGAGTTTATTATTTTGTGAATTTATGGAAACATTAAAAAAAAATTTTTGGTAAAATTGCATACATTTATAATGAAGTATATGATGACTTATCAATGCAATTTATGAATGAATTTATGTAAAAATAAATCTGCATTAAAGTCATATTTTGTTGAATTAGTTTTGTTAATTCCCGTTTCAGAGATATTTATGTTTTATTTTTAAATGAAAATAAAATATTGCAATCATGTTGAAACCGTAATATATGCCCTGTCCATTTGACTCTTTCGCTGTGTACAAGGGGTGACCAAACCAATGTTTTAATTTTTGGAACGTGTTCATTGAAAGAAAAAATATTTCTATAAGAGACATCGTTTTAGCCTATTGGACTTTGATTCTAATATTTCCTTTTCTGTCTAAATTTCTAATGTCCCGTCGTGCTCTCATTAAATAGCCCCTGACAAAAGCTAACTTTATAAGTGATAAATGAAGATTTTGGTTATTATTCGATGTATAGAATCGATGCCATGCAACAAAAACAGAAACATAGATCTTGCCCAATGAAAACTTGAGTCAGGGCGCGATTGGCTATTATATTCATTTTTTTTCTCCGTCGAAATACAGTTCATTACGCATCCTATAGGAATACTTAGGCTTTATTTATAATAGATATTTATGACATCAGTCGTCGAGTAATTTTGTATATCGAACAATTATTATTGTTTTATTCAACATATTTATTAACGTAAGATTGTAACATGAATATTATTTAATTCAACACATTTATTAATTTAAGTTTTTTAACATGAACACTACTTCCTAGTTCATACGCTCCGCTGCCATCTTGCCTGTGTTTCTCTACATGACCACCAGGGTACACCAGTGGCGGCGTGACTTTTTAAGACGTGATGTTACAATATATATTTGATTTATTGCCCCAGTTCTTCCCAAATTTCTTCCAGAGCTACTATAGATCAAAATATGGGACGTGTCGCGAAAGTGATTCAAAGAAAAACATTATTGAGGTTATGTATAGTAATTGTCGTCGTATTCGAATTTGATTGTTAACAAATCTCTTAAGAATACTGAAGACTCTCGGTATTTTTATCGTCAGGGGTACAGAATCGGCAAAATATCTTTCACAGTTTGTTGTATTACATAATAGTGTATTTGTGCACTCGTAAATTATCTTTACTTTCTGTTAACAGTTTGTACACGTTAAATTAATGTTTGTAATGTCGGTACATATATCTGCATTTGCATTTTACAAATAACAACATTCATATTCGTTATGTCGTATTATAATACATATTTACATTCTTTCAACTGCCACTGAAATAAATTATTCATTTTTTGCATAAAATATATGAACACAGACACTAAAAATATATACCTATATTTAAAGAACAAAAAACCGTCTAACTCAAAAATACAAAACTAGCTTCAATTTGACCAGTAGTTGGGTAAAAAACTAATGCTTTGTAGTCTAAGATCCGGTATTAGAAGTATATCTGTTATTTGATGATCACAAAGATTATATGTTAGATCGAAGAATCTCGTTAGAGATTCTTTTCTGTGCTGAATGCCGACGAATCTCTAACAGATTCTTATACATTGATAAATCGCACTTGGGCTGCTTGTAGTGATGTGTCGTTCCTGAGCGAGTCGTTCATGATGAACGACTCCTTTCTCGGAGCGGAGCGAGTCGCTCTTTTTTTTTTATGAATGACTCACTCCGAGCGCCATTGCTCTGTGCTGAGCTCTTCTGTACTGTTGCATTCACACATTTACAGAGCGCACACAACACAGGCACAGAGGCACTAGTAAATTTTGCACGTACGGAGTTATCTTTGCTGAGTCATTTAATGCTGAATGACACACTGTAAGTGTAATAGTACTAAGCTTAACAGTGACTTAAACCATTCACATTGACGTCGTTGACAAAAATATAATATTGTATTAATAAACATTATTATTGTTAAGCTTTTATTATACTTTATAGTTTATCCGAAATGCAAATAATATAAGATCAGAATCATATTAAAATGAGCTCAGAGTGTGTATTGTGCTGTGAGCATACATGATGACAGTTCACACCTCTGTATAGTCTGCACTCTTGTGTAGTATGTACTGCCTAGTGTCCCTCCTTTGAACGACTCGCTCTGAGCGACTCTTTTTAGTGAGCGGAGCGCACGGAGCCAGCTCCCAATAAAGAGTCATGAGGACACATCACTAGTTGCTTAGCTAAATCGCATACCAATGCTGTTAAATTAAATAAATTCTAATTAACTTTTTTGGGTCAACTTCCCCGATTTGTTAATCATAAAAATCGAGCCTAAATTGAGAATATACCATTGATTCTATACATAAATATAGACCATCCACATGAACATACCTTGTAAATAGTTGTGTTCTTCATACTTTGAGTTTATTTGTTTTGTTAATATTTTATTTGTGTCATATTCTCTCATCTTAGGTTCGATTTTTATGATTAACAAATCGGGAAAGTTGATCCAAAAAAAGTTAATTAGAATTGAATGGATTTAACAGAATCGGTACGCGATTTAGCTAGGCAATCCATGTGCGATTTATCAATGGATATATTATCTAACATGTAATCTTTGCCATCATCAAATAACAGATGAGGGTATATACTTCTAATACCGGATTTTGCACTATTAGTGTCTAAGTGATAAGATGGAAATTTTTTAAATTGGAAGGCTGCTTTGTACTTTTATGTTAGAAACAGTCAGCTCTGAATGTATCACAGTATAAAGCCGTTGTCAAATCGAATTTTTTGGCAATGTTTACCGCAACCCGGCACAAACATTTTTATTCGGTGTTGAACAAAAGAGAAGGTGTGTTATTTTCAATAAATTGTTTGAAGCATATAACCGTAATAACATAACATAAAAGCTATAGAGTCGATGGTACAGATTAATCGAGTAGCGTTCGTTAGCGCTGTGGCCATTTTATACTATCTGTGACGTCGTATTGGGAATGAAGGTACCTGGTCGTTAGGACATAGACAGTAAATTTAGATTACGAGCAAGGATTATTTTGTCACCGAGAAAAATGTTCCCAAAGGAACGAACTCCTAAAATTAAAATTATTAGCGTTGCTATGTTATGGACGTGTCTTACGTCTAAATTAATGATCAGAAATTAATTTATATCTTTTTATTAAACGTGTAGTTGACTGAACAGGGTGTTCATAAATACTAACTTTTTCTTACAATTTTCGTAAACTGTCGAAACGTCTATATTCTACAATATGTAATAATTTCCTTTATTTGCACTCATTTTTGCACTACATTATTATTATTTTTGAAGTAAAACTTCTTTACGCACGCTTGACTTGGGGAGTAAGCTGGTGAAAGCGTGACGAGAGATTTGCGGAAGTGTGATCGGACAAGGCGAACGGAAGTTGAGAGGGAGATATAAGTTAGTGAAGATAGAAAGAGAATGACAAATACTCCACTGGCTAGTGGCGCCATCAGGTGGCCGAAAATATAAGCAGTACTAACAATAGAATGACACATACTTTACTTGCCAGTGGCGCTATTGGGTGACAGAAAAGAGTTTTGCAAACCTACTTTAAATAATATTTCATAAAGATTTACGCTTAAAATCCAACGAGAGCTAAGTATGTAATTGCAATGTATTACTTTTGTTTTCATTATCTTTATGTTTATATTTCTTTCTTCTTCGATTCGACTGTTCGTTTCGTTTTTGAACAATTTTATAAATTAATATTTTGTTCAATACATTAAATATTCTACGTTTAAAATGAATAAAATTGTAAATTCATTTTAAAGTTCATATTTTGTGAATTTTCGAGTGAATAATAACAAATTATATCAGGAAGAAGGTTTACTTAAGTCGTGTGGTCTAAAGCACACTCGTTTTTTTTGAATATCTGGTTTCATATGGACGTAGGAGAGTTCTGAACCGATCCAAATACCGTACACCATCTGCATTCGATAATTATGTTATTCATTATGGCGGCCATATAATTTTTTATTCGATAATAAAAATTAATGTTTTTAGACGTCACTCACCATTATGTATACCGCTCGAACGTGAAGCTAAGCGAAAATGAACGATAAAGGACGCAAAATATTACCTGAAACAACAGAAAGTTAACATTAGTTATGTTCCGCAGGGACATTTATAAGGAAAATTCATGTATGGAATTTTATAACAAGCGGTACTTAAAATACAACAAAGTATTTTAGTGGATAATAATTTGTTGAAATTTTATTAAGGGTAATTTTTAAATACTCTGAAAAATAATAAATTGTATAAATTAATTGACGCTAAGCACAAATGACCATAACTGTAGCCTTGCAAACAAGAACAAGAAATTCTTTTAAACTTAGAGAAATTTAAATCTTTTATTAACGTCTGAAGAGAACTCTTCAAAAAAATAAAATTGTCGACCAATTTTTCTCAGAGCAATATATTGACAAAAAATAAAAAAATAACAAATCAATACAGCACAAGATGACGTTTCGATCCGGATTTGGATCTTTTTCAGAAAAATATTAAATAACTAATACTAATAATTTTTATATTTTTTAGATTTTTCTGAAGAAGATCCAAATCCGGATCGAAACGTCATCTTGTGTTGTATTGATTTGTTATTTTTTTAAATTTCTTGTCAATATATTGGTCTGAGAAAAATTGGTCGACAATTTTATTTTTGTAGAGAAATTTATTTAAAAATCGGGAATGCATCCCAAATAATTCGCGGAAGGCCTTTATCGCTACTACTAGCATGAGCTGAAGCATGACTACGACGCACGCATCTTTGTGTCCAACAAAACGGGAACACCTTCGAACAATTTCTGTGAATACTTGATAGTGACATAACATATTTCCATAGTGACATAACATAACGCCAGGACCGACCTCAAAATATGATAAAATTTAAAAAAAGTTTGTTAGTCCGTTTCTCTTTGATTTTTGATAAAAAAGTTATTTGAAATATTTGTTCGTCTATTTGATTTCTACATACGCTGTTAAAAAAAAGAATCAACTTAAAAATCATTCTCTATAATACTGATTCTGTACTATTATTTATTATTTTATTATTCCTCAGAGCTCGAAGGTAAACTGAATGCAGAAAGTTTGACAGGTACAAGATGGATTCGTGTTTAGTTTTGATTATATAACAAATCGCTGGCAGTGATCCGAGTTAGCGAACGAGAAACTGCCACATAAGTTGTTCTGTTATTTAGTCTACCTAATCTACGAAGTTTTAATAATTTAAAGTAGTGTGACCTGTGCGAATTATTCGCACTAAATAAGTATAATAATTATCACTTTACAAAATTATTTTTTAAATATGATTGCAGGTATTCAATTCGTTTCTTATTTTGGACACTGCTTATAACGATCTTCTTGTTGTTGTATTACAAAATGAAGCCCAGATGACAGATCGAAAAAATATTTTACTAAAATTGTCATATAGAGGCGCAAGTAGCAAAAGCGTTGAGCTAAGCCGTCAGATGGCATCATGCAGCATTGCTGTGATGTTGTTCAGCGTTGCTCGCTGTTTCAAAATTAAAGCCGTTAGAGGGCAGTATGCAGTATTGTGTCTGTTGTATTACAATATGAAGGTCAGATGACAGATCGAAGTGTTGACGTTGTTTCAAAATTAAAGCCGTTAGATGGCAGACGTTGTTCAGCGTTGCTGTATTTTAATTAATTTACAAAAACAAAAGCAATAATAAATTTTTTAGTTGTCGATGTCAGTAGAGCAAGCAATTATCTGTAAAATGATATATAATTTATTTGGAGAAATTGTGAGGTTTTTTCTAAAAAGGGAGGCAAACACCTTTAACCTTAGCGTATTAAAATTTATACAGAAACAGGGTCGAATTCTTTCACCTTAATACCATCACGATCTTGGAATAGACGTAAAAATGCAATGAAACTACACATTTTTTTTAATAATTTTTCGGAACATTTTTCTATGATAAAAAAGTTCCAAAGGTGTAAATTTTCCAATGTAAATAATATTCCGCTTCTAGAATCAATTTGTAAGCAAACCACGGCGAATATAATTTATATACATCTCTTTCTATAGATAAGGGATTTCAACTGTTTTCTACGACATCATAATAATATTGCGGCTTATAAGAAAGAAAACGTAGGTATTTTTAAAAGTTTTTATATACAGTGTGGTCACTTAAGTGTGCAACATATGGGAAAATTTTTAATTAAATGTACAACCAAAATACAAATATTACCAAAAGCTGGTGCTCTTAGAATTGTTGAAACTCAAACAGCATACAATATATAAAAATTGTACAAGAGTAAAGTGCCCTTATTTCAAAAAATTCAGCAAAGTGTTATAAGAAAAAGTTGTTTAGAATTAAAAGTTATGCCCAAATACCAAGACATGGCCTTCTAAAAAAAAAGATTTTTTTTTGAAAAACCAAAATTATAATTTTTTTGAAAATTTTGTTTTATACTTACTTTAAACACACTAATAAATTATTCAAAATCAAATCAATTTCGCATAACTTTGCTCAAATTCAGGCATATTTGTAAAATAAACTTCGATTTTTAATTTTTTATGGAATCACAAACTTTATGTTTGTTGCAACGATATTAAACACCCTTTATGCTGTTTGAGTTTCAACAATTCTAAGAGCACCTAAAATGATTATCGGACATGCACCAACTTTTGGCAATATTTGTATTTTGCTTGTGCATTTAATTAAAAATTTTCCCATATGTTGCACACTTAAGTGACCACACTGTATATTTCAACACGTGTCGTTTATCATTTCCGAGGTCTCGATGCAGACAACGCCAAAAATCGGACACATTGTATTTAAACACAATACAAGCGAATAATATAATGTATTCAGTGCATCCACTTATATCTCATGGAGTGTAACTTTGTTTAGCAAAACAAGTAGTAATTATGGAAGTTAACGGCGCATTAAATGTCGAAAATTACAGTGTTTATTTGTAGAAACGTGTTATACTTTGAGTTAAAAAGAAATATAATAATTCACTCAACAAATAGTTTAAATCCTTCTAGACAATTTCTATAAAAAAACAATAAATAGATTTTTTTTAAATGATGAAGAGATAAAAAAGAACTAGATGCGTGTGAATCTCACGTTTCTGAAGTGAATTTCAATGGATGACTACGTAAACACCAAACAGAAACGGTCATGTCTATCAAATTTCCCCCTCCAATGCATTTTTGTCTACACTACCCGCCAGCCAATCGGTTTCGTTTTCTTGCTATCAGCTCATTTTCCCCACTTCTAAACGAGGATATAAACGCTTCGTTTAAAAAAATGTATGTTAATTAATTCAAGATTGTTACACAAAATGTAGCAACAGCGGCGATCAATTAAAAAAAAATCGTTAAAAAACGGAAAATTAAGGTTATGTTGACAGTAAAAGAGTGATTAATGTAAAAAAAATACAATTTTTTTATAATTGTCGTCGTTATGTCTTACAAGACAAATTTGGTCGCATCACTTATGGAGTTCTCGATGCTGAAAACGCCATTAGTTTAAGGCAGTGGTTTCCAAACTTGATGTTACTACGCCTCCCTTAAAAAAATTTAATCATTTGGCCCCCCCCTGAAGATTTCATAAAATAAAAACACAAACATTTTTACTCTTATAAAATTTATTCACACAAAAACTAATGGAAAACGATATTTTATTATTGTTTTTAATGAGATGGTTGTGCTTGTCTATTAGCACAAAGTTTATCAAATCTTGGTGTTTGTGACGATATAGCTACTCGTAGCTCTTTTTCTACTATTTTTTACTGTGACTAATTTTTGCGGCTCCCTTTAGACTACTCCGCGCCTCCCAGTTTGGAAAACGCTGGTTTAAGGTGTTTTAAAAATAATACTTTCAGTAAACGTTATTTGAATTTTCTAGGCGCTCGAAATATTCTTTTTTTCTTATTTATATGCTGTTTATTTAAGTACATAAATAAGAGAATCGCCTGTATAAACTCACTGTTGAAATAATACGAACATCAGAGTAATTATAATTCACTATTGAAACGTTGTTACAATATCTGTATTTGCATATTACATTACATTATTTTGCAATTAGTCGGAATACTGAGCCTGGCTTTAGTAACTCCTCAGATATGTTATGGACATACGTTTTCAAATTAAAAAATACGTGTGGCACTCGGGGACTGCCGCGGTAAAGCTATTGCATATTCTTTTTAGGTCTTTCAGTTTTTCTTCTCTATAAAACGAAAATAGCTAGGTATAAATAATAAGGTATAAATAGTGTAATTACACACCAAAACAATTATTCATTCAAAAAATTTGAACAAAAAGAACGATATTAAGAGTTTGATCATAGAATTTCGCGCGATGTACATTTATATAGATATAATATCATATATACTTTCTCTGCACATAACCTAAATAATTTAGGTTATTTTTATAGCAGTATTATATACAAATTCATTTATACACAAATAAAGATAGAATCAGTTATGAGCAGTTATGCAGTTATGAGCACACAAACACCGTGCCGAAGTCTGCCGAACTGAAACGACGTTAGACGATGCACGGCTTTCAACGCCGCACCGCTGTGCCGGTCGGAGTGGGGGGTGTTAGGTTTTTTTTCGTTACGGAATTTCTTGATTCGGTCGCCGCGCTCAAAGCCCGCGATAGAAGCTATGCAATAGCTTAAAAATAAACTTCGTATTTTAGGTTATGTGCGGTAAGGTCGTTGTTTATTATACAAAGCAGAACTAAGCAGTGATTTTGTACTTTCCAACGACCGTAAGATAAAATCAAGTAATGTCATGACAAAAATATTGAATTCGAGATTTTGACGGGCTTAGACGGTTTATGGATCGTCTAAACAAAAAAAAAAATGACGGGTTGCACTCTCCATCCGTCTTACGAATTTTCGATCAGGTCACCCATTACAAAAAAAGTGTACAACGCCGCTAAAGAAGTTTTCACTTCAAAAAAAAAAAAACAGGCGACCCTGTTAGTACATGAAATTGTGCATCATTATATTGTTAGTACAATATTTTAATAAAAGCTTGCTTTCACAAAGTTTTTTACATAATCTTTAATTTTAAAAAAATAGATGCTCCTGTAGCGATTTCGTCAAGGGAACTATATGTACCTTTGAAGAATTATATTAATACCAAAGTATAGCACGCGCCACGAATCTAAAAGGCTCGGAAGTTAGATGCGAATGCAGGCTTGCGCTTGTACAGTCTAAACTACAAACTCGCAACTCAACAAAACTAAAACAGCAAAAACAACTTGACAATAGCGTACTCGACTGTACTTTAAAGCAGGAAAGCGACAAGTGACAAAGGCAACGAGCGATCACGGCCAATCACCGACGAGCGCATGTCCCGTGCAGGTAGCTGGGAGGTGGTGGAAGTCTCAACGGCTCTAAAATGTGCCTTTGCGACGCTGGTTGTGACTAACTTCCGAACCTTTTAGATCCGTGGCGCGTACTATACGAATTTATTTATTAGAGATTATTCACTTCTACAAGTAATTGTACATTTAAAATGTAATATTTTAACAAAAGACGTTTTTTTTTTGAAAACAAAATTATAACTTTACAATTAACAATTCTGAACTAGTTCCGATAGTTCAGCCTAGGTTGTTCAAAAAGTTCTAGAAATGTTCTGCAGTTTGACCAACAGCACTTAGTATTAGTAATGATTTAATTTCATTAAATTAATTTTGGTTCGGGCTGTCTAACTACAGGTGAACAATATATACTATATAATGTAGAACAATGTTATATAAAGTTGTTTGCAAACAGCATTAAATTCAAATAATTTTAAATTTACATTTTGAGTTAGTAGATATATTATATTTTATAAACAAACACATGTTGAAATTAATATTCATAAAACAAACTGATACTTCTGCAGTGTTTGGAAAATAATAATTCACAATAATTATTATATACTTAATTTAAATTAGTGAATTGGAATATGTGTTTGTTTATTAACCATTCATAAATTCTAATAGTTGTAAAACCTGTCAATTTTGTTATCTGAATATTAATAGGCCAGCAGTTTTTTGTACGGATATCTCGTCCTAGACCGCTGGAACGATTTCGACGTCGACGTACAGATGTGTAAAATGGTGTCAAAATTGCGAAAATTGAAATAATTCTGAATCGATTCCGACCACCTGCAACCCTATACCTTTTCTAGTATCGAACATAATAATTTAGACTATTTAAATTTTTATATACATTTAAAACCGTTATAGCTTCAAAACTAATTGAGATACGAATTTGCGCTTAGGCCTAATCGATTCAGCGTATTTTTTTCCATAAGACACAGTGATATTAAGCATATCTGAGATAATTTTATATTTTTCAAAATATCGTAAATCTTTTCATGTTTTCGTGCGTTTTGTAAATATCCAACTTTTTAAGACACTAAACGATTTTTGGCCCGTTTTATATCAACCTAACTTATAGAAAAAGTCAAGCTGAATCGATTTTGATAATCCGCGACACCGTATCACTTTTGGAGTCAGAGTTAAGAGCGTTTATTTATATTATTTAAGAAAAAATTAAAAACGCCGTAACTTCCAAACGACTAATGATACAGATGTAGGAGTGGTCGGAATTCGATTCAGCGTGATTTTTTCTATAAGAATAGGTAACCTCAGTTGTAAGTCGTATGCGAACAATATGACAGTGATTTTTCGGCTTTTTTAAAATCAGAAAAAGTAAGAAGGGGGGACCCTTCTTACAAAATTGAAAAATTTTTGAAAAATAGATTCGTTTGATATCATGCATACTTATTGAAAAAGTCATTCTGAATCGATTCCGACCACCCGCAACCTTGTATCTCTTTTGGTTTCGGAGATATAGCCAATTTAAACTGTTTAAATTTTTTTACACTTTAAACCGTCATAGCGTCTAAACTAAAAGAGATACGAATGTGCGCTTGGTCCCATTCGATTCAGCGTACTTTTTTCTATAAGACACGTTACTATTAAGCATATCTAAAAAAATTATATATTTTGCCAAATATCGCAAATCTTTTCATGTTTTCATATGCGTTTTGCAAATCTACAACTTTTTAAGGCACTAAGCGACTTTTGCACCATATTATACTAACCGAACTTATATAAAATATCGAGCTGAATCGATTCCTACAATCCGCAACTCAGTATCACTTTTAGTTTCGGAGATACGGGCCTTTATTTATATTTTTTTGAGAAAAACTTAAAAACGCCGCAACTTCCGAACGACTAATGATACAGATGTGGGAGTGGTCGGAATAGATTCAACGTGATTTTTTTCTATATGAAAGTCGTTTGTGAACAATAATTAACATATTTCTCGGTTTTTTACGTCCTTCATACAAAGTCGACAAAATTTGAAAAATTAATTCGTTCTGTTTCGTTTTATACCTATACATACTTATGGAAAAAGTCATTCTGAATCGATTCCGATAAAATGAATCAATTGAAATTACACAACAGATTTAGATAAAAACATTTCAAATAGCCACTCGTCTCGTCTGATATATACAAATTGGATTTGAGTTGACTGTATGTACACAGAGCGTGGTAGATAACAGTGAACGCGATGATTTCGTAATAGAGGAAACGGAAATACGTGATTAGGAAGTCAACAAGTTGTCATTCATAGATGGGGGTGTTAGGTACTTGTATTATATGAATAGAGAGTACGTGTTCTGGGGTCAATTTGTTCATTACTATTCGAAATGATTAAGTAATTTTGTTAGCATTCTAAGCAGAAATAATTGACAATTTTGAGAATAGCCGAACTGCTAGTGATGCATCATTCCGTGGCTTGTCTTCTATGAATTTTCATTAGCTGAATTCTTTTTGATGTGAAACATCTATAGCCGCACGTAAAACAGATTTCTGGCGTGGCGACGCGTCGCCACGCTCTATGATTGTATATATATATATAGGTTCGTTCCAAGCAGCCAGTGAACAGTTTTGGAATTGTCAGGCGCATGCGCAGTACCTAAAACGTGTTCCAAGCGAGTTATGGACGATTCTCGAACCGTTCTCTAAGTGTTCCAAGCGAATTTGTGGCAGTTTCGTGACTGTTTCGAAACTAAAACGGAATTGTGGCAACTGACATGCGCATTAAGCATGTTGACTATTTTATAAAACACGTGATTTCATTGACACTTGACAGTTTTGGAAGCATTATGCCAGATTGTGCGAAATTATAAATTATTTTAAATTGATAGTTCTTTTGAATTAAATCGGTACGTCTTTCAAACAGCCACAGCACAGTCGCAAAAGCATTCCAAGCAGTGTCAATGTTTGTTAGTCACCAAAGAGTGCAACGATGACGCATGCGCACAGAGCCGATACAAGCAGTTTTGTTTTAATTTCTGCGCATGCGGCTGGCAGTTCCGAAACCGTTCACTGGCTGCTTGGAACGAACCTATATATGTATATACAGTCTATATGCAGTAGTGTGTACGGTGTGGCGACACGTCGCCATGCGCAATCGACTGTGCGATTCTCTTCCCACTCGATCCGGCGTTAAGCCATCTCTCTCGCCACACTGAGATCGGATACCTATAGTGTATACTCCACAGGGTATACAGTGTTGTTGCCATCTCTCTCGCCACACTGAGATCGGATACCTATAGTGTATACTCCACAGGGTATACAGTGTTGTTTACTATTATAATTAAAGTGTGCATTCATCTGTGCATTAAAAATTATGTTTCACATCTGCCAGGCGTCCCGCGACGGCTCACATTTTTTCAGGAAATAATCAGGTAAAAATAACGTATGTAGATATCCGTTGTATTTTAATGATTAAATAAAACGAACAACAAATTGCCCAAATTTAAAAAAATGTTATGCATTTATGAACAAGTATATTAGTAACATGATACCATCACGTAATGGTCTCTTTTGAAAGGAGATTTTTTTTTGTGTAATTTGAAGCTCTGTGCCTTTTATGATCAATTTGTGTGCTTTGAAAATAATTATCTGTGACATACAAAATCACATATATTCTTGATTGACTTTTTAAAATTGAAATGCGAGAAGCACCGTAACGAAATAACAAAACCGAGTTTATAATAACCTGTAATACATATTTATAGATATCGTGTCCATCGAGATAATAATTAATAAGAAAAATCGCAGAATTGTGGACAAAAAGTTAGATTTATTAATGTAGGACGTTTCGTCTATACATTTTTTCAAGTACAATAAGAAAATTCAGAACAATAATTATTAAAATAAACGTTAATTACTAGCCATAGTAATGTACTGTATATACAGTATAGTTTAGTCAATGAGTGCTCATAAGGGGCATCTAGATGGAAAAGTCGAAAGCAGAACATTTGACTTAGGAACTTTGTTTGGACTAGTTAGGAGATAAACATACTAAAAGTCCTTGCCCCTCCGAGGTACGCCCGAAGGGGGGGAGCACAAAGAAGGTCCCGTTTTTTGGTTTTTTGCTTTCATCTCGAAAACGGTACGTCGTACGAAATTTTGTTGTAATACATAATGAAAGCTGATAAAATTCTCTACAACTTTAGCTTTCACACTGTTATTTTTTAATAGTGTGTGGGTGTTTTTAATAGTGTGGATGAGCAATACGAAATGATTTTAACAAATTCGTATTGTTACAATGTGCTACAGAGAATTTAACACATTTTTGAAAATCGACCATTTTTCGGAGCTCATAGCTAGGCAAAGATTGGAGACAGATAAAAAGTGTGAAAGCTAAAGTTGTAGAGAATTTTATCAGCTTTCATTATGTTTTACAACAAAATTTCGTACGACGTACCGTTTTCGAGATGAAAGCAAAATACCAAAAAACGGGACCTTCTTTGTGCTCCCCTCCTTCGGGCGTACCTCGGAGGGGTAAGGACTTTTAGTATGTTTATCTCCTAACTAGTCCAAACAAAGTTCCTAAGTCAAATGTTCTGCTTTCGACTTTTCCATCTAGAATTATTCGTTGCTTAAGCTAGTATGTAGGTAAAGTTTCATATATCAGTTGCAATGCAATCTGCAAACGTAGTATTTCACTATAACACTTACTTAAGTGGTCTAGTTAAATACGCATGGGTTTGCATTTCAAATTGATATAAATATATGTATATTTGGAAGGAAGGAAGAAGTCAGGTTAATTAATAATAATAATAATAATTAATAAGTCAAAGTTAATTAATTATAACCTGTAATGTTCATTAAAAAACTGTTATCAGTGTATTATCTGAATTAGGTATAGCAAAATATAGAATCCGTGCAGAATAATTTTACTTGAGCGTAGCAAACGAGAGTTTTCGTTGAGCATCTTTTACTATTGTAATGGCCGTATTCACCGAACGTAAGTAGTTATTTATTCGGTTCATTTGTTTCATTCCTCCGAATAAATAGCGATAATTCAATTCACCCAGCATAATTATGTTTACTGCAGGTATAAATCTATTCTGTCCAAATTCTCGGGTATAAATATTGTTGCGCCCCCCAGTTGGGATGACTATGAACTATTTTGCGCATTTCCCCCACAGTGATGCGCCTATGGAGTTGCTAGAAAAGACTATACAATACTCGAAGGTCAACCAACAACAATAGAAACAGGTAACGAACACACGACCTTGGAGACCCACACACATGTAAAGGAAAGGAACTCGATTCGTCTAGAATATTCTAGAAGCACGGACCGAAAACTTATAAGGAAGCAGAGTGAGCAAGTCAGTCAGTCAGTATTCGAGCTGTTCGTGATACGGTGCTCTGGCATTACGACATAATTATTACGACATAAATTATACTGTGGAAATAAATTATAACTTTAGTGAGTGGTTATAAATAAATTAACTCTAGTGAGTGCAATTATAAATCCGGTTTTAAATAAATGACTTATAGTCAATAGACGAGTGTGCTGATAAACTTTGTGTTGTGTTCCTGTGTGTTGTAAATATTTCTTTGTACATAATTTAGTGACTCTTTATTCTCTGTTATGTAGACTTTTATTTTATAATTTAGAACTACTAGTTTTGTTTCTGGTAACGTTATACGCTTTCCTTTGTGTTTTACTATTTTTGTTAAACATTTATTCTTGTAAATAAATAATTTCCGCCACGGACTACAGCAGTTTTGTTACAATATTTATTCGCCTGAGAAAATAGTAATGGCCGCCACATAGATCATAATACTTAACCTATAAACGTGGAGTATTATATCTGCAGTTTGATCTTGTAAATGTACCTATAAACGTGGAGTATTATATCTGCAGTTTGATCTTGTAAATGTATATAGTTGTAACACATTAAAGTTAGTGGAAGTTTTGTGTGCAATTGGGTTGGGATAAATCATTATTATTTTAATGAAACTTTTTTATGTTTACACTGACGCCATCGGTCGGATTTTTGGGTGAACGTCACAATATTCAACAAAAATACCAAGGGGTATAGTGCAGTGTGTATTTATTCTTCAAATAACTACTTTACCTGATAATTTGGTTGGTGAGTTGGAAGTAAATTTTTATTGTAACGAATAAATTTGTTCTAAGATTAGTGATTAGTATTCGATGAATATAGAAGCAATAAATATGTATTTATTTATTTACTTTTGAGGTTGTTTGCTAGATGCGGTTGGTAAGATACGGTTTCTGTCAAACCGTTGCGACGTTAACGCAAGCGAAGCAGACAGTTAAGGCTAGCAAAAAAATAAAAATAAATAGCTACAAAACAAGTAATAAATATAAAACAGACACAGAAAAATCTGTCTGCGTCGTTATGTTATTTAGCTTGGAAAAAGTTAGAGTAAGTAAGTTGTGCAAAACGACATTGATGACTCCATTAGTAGGTGCGAGAAAATTAGAACATTGCATCTTTTGTACAAAGGAGTATAACACAGTACACGAAGAGAGTTGTTGGTTGTAACGGCAAATGAGTAAAGGGCGCAAGGCATGCCGTAATATCTCCGGTCACAAATCAAATCGCTTATGTACATCTATATCTATATTAGTGATGTGCCGGATCGTTAAAAATGTATATCCGCGGATACGGATCTGAATACGGATATTTGGTTTCAAGTTCCGCGGATACGGATACGGATCTTAACTTTCTTAGAGTACGCGGCGGTAACTATTGCACATCGATTTTTGGAAAGAGACTATTTGTTATGGGAAAAAGTTATTGATCTCTTTAAGAGTTAACTCTCATAACAGATTGTCTCTTTCCAAAGATCGATGTGCAATATCTCATTATAAAGATAGTTTTTTAGTACCTTTGAGTTATGTACCATTGGTATGGTACTCACTACAATAAATGTTTGCAATATAAAGGTGCCAAATACGATTTTAAAAAATGAAAAATAATCTGAATGGAATTTAACAGTTTTTCGTTATTACCTAATCACCTACCTATATATATAAAATTTCATCTATGAATTGAAAATTAATAAGGTAAAAGATCCGTCAAAAACTAACGGATACGGATACGGATATCCGGCACGTCACTAATCTATACTAATAAAAGGTTACCTCAAAACTTGGGAACCACTGAGTCGAATTTAAAATTTATTTGATCGTTTATTAAACCTATTTCTTGACATTTTTATTTTTAAAGGCTCTAGAGCTTCATGTAGGCAATTATTACTGACCGGAAGAGATAAAAAAAAATTGACGTTAGGGATTTTGTATTGTGACCGTAGATATAGAGCTGTTAGTGCCAAAGTACACTACACCGCACTACAGTAGAGCCATATAGCGGTGGAAATACGTATCACAAGCAATGCAATATCTCTTTGTTCGTTTTATGTACATCAGTGGCGGTACTTGCGATCCACGACCGTCATTTTGCGTATAATTTTCTATTGTTTACATTCTACTGTACATTAATACAGAAGGACATACTTTGATTCATAGGTTATGTAACGCAGAAATGTGATGCATTTTGAGGTTAGTTATTATCAGTATTTGGCTACTGCTTTAATAGAAGCGGCATAACATATCATATTATGCCCTAATGATAAAAACACTACACTGAAAGTTCGATCAAAATTCATTCAGAATCTTTGGAGTTAACCCGGAACAAGCTGATAAACAGTCAAAAATTCTGAAAATTTCGAATTGAATTAAAAAAAAAACTACTCACTTTTTTTGTATCTATCGTAGTAGGATACAAGAATGATTCACTGTTATCAGTGCACACACTATTTTAAATTTGAAACAAACATTTTCTAGTTAAAAAAATCTGTTTGGACATATTCTGTTGTACAAAAGTTATGTAAAACTTTCTCATCTTTCGTTTAAGACAGGTTTCGAGCCGATCTGATTTAAATTGAGCGAGTTATAAGCGAAAAACTTCATTTTTTTTTCTTATTGCTCCCCTCTGGGGTCAAAATTCAAAAATCGGCCGACGTTACAAGCTAAGCTATGCGGAAACGAATCGAACAAAAAAAAGGTTTTTAAAATCGGTTAGGGCGTTTGGGCTGTACGCGTGACACAAAAAAGCGTGACACACAAATTCACAGAGAAACCGAGTGCATATAATATAGGCGCTTCCAGCCAAAGCTTGAGTCGCGCCTAAAAAGACTGTGTATTTAAAAAAAAAAATATTATGACACCGCCAGGATCAAATCTGCGACCCATAGGTCGCGAGGCAAACTTTTTACCACGTCGCCAGCTTAGCTTGATGTTCTACAGGCGGTTTGTATAGTATACACATATACCTGTGTACTTTGTGACCACGCCGGTAACGTTTTCAGTCTTCTAGAAACGATGTCACTTGACCGTGCCAACAGAACTTTTACTCCAAAAAGTACGCCCCTGCAAGGAGCAATATATTGTGAAGAAAGTACAAAACATTGAACTAGCTGTTCTACTATTGAACCTGTCTGATGAATGTACTTGCAGTAATACAGCAAAGCACTGCGGCCAATTCAGGCGCTTTGCCCCAACTTTAGAGAAATTTAAAAAGATTAATTTTTAAACTTGATTAGTCAACAGGCTTTAATTTAGAATTTAGACTTAAAGATGTAAAGGTAGCCGAGTTCATAGGAATGTGTTTTTTATAACACGCATTTCCCTGTTTTGTCTGGTCGGTGCCGTAACAAACCATTTATGCGCCCGGTGTGAGCTTTTATAACTGCGGCCTTAAAAAATATTGTAACAATACTGCTGTAGTCCGTGGCGGAAATTATTTATTTACAAGAATAAATGTTTAACAAAACGGTTAAACACACAAACGAAAGCGTACTTCTTTAGCTTAACAGAAATAATAACGTTAACAGAAATAAAACGAATAGTTCTAAATTATGTACATAGAAATATTTACAACACACAGGAACACAACACAAAGTTTATCAGCACACTTGTCTATTAACTATGTCATTTATTTAAAACCACTCACTAGAGTTATAATTTATTTCCACAGTATAATTTATGTCGTAATAATTATGTCGTAATGCCAGAGCACTGTATCACGAACAGCTCGAATACTGACTGACTTGACTTGCTCACTCTGCTTCCTTATATATAGTTTTCGGTCCATGCTTCTAGAATGTTCTCCAGGCATTGAGATCCCTTTCTTTACATCTATTGTTCTCTCCAAGCGATTCTAAGAAATCGGGTCTAACTTCGCTACCTGCTTCCCGCACAGAGATACTTTCCTTTACATGTATGTGTGTCTCCAAGGTCGGGTGTTCGTTACCTGTTTCCATTGTTGTTGGTTCTAGTAGTTTCTACCGACTTCCATAGGCGTCCCATCAGGGCACGCAACAATATTCTAATCTTAAAATTTGGTCCTGGTCTGGCCATTTCTGCGCCCTGTGCCTGGGCACCGCTTTAGTCACGGCACTGCGTCTCCTACAAATCCCCAGCTCCATATTTTTTATAATTAATGGTGTCAAAAATGACATTAAAAGTTGGTAACCTTAACGTTTTGAGATTTGAAATTTAGTAGCTCGCAGAGAACTTTGCTGTCTGTGTTCGGCAACGTTGATACCGATTCGGAGAGATAATGAGAAAGGATTGCCTGTGACGTAACAAGCGCCACCCGATCCGACCTAACACAGCGCTTTCTGTCATCTCTTGTACGCCCACCAAATTGCATTTCAGAAGGCAATTTTCCCAGTCGCTACCTACGTTGAGAGGGTGGCAAATCAACTTGTCTCATTTGAGAGAAGAAGATGCAAACCGTCTGTTTGCGATTTATTTACGTGTTGAATGATTAAAGGCCAATATTGGAAATCACTGTATCAAAAAAGAAGCCGAAATTCTTTTATTTAGGAATTGTTTCAGATCGTCAGATCTTTGACTTGTTTAGTGTATGAAAAAAAAAACAAATAACCAGTTTTTAGAGTAAAATTATCGAAGATTGGAAGTAGAGAAGAGGAAGACTAATGTCAAATGATTGGAGATTGAAAATGAAGAATTTTTTGTAAAAAGCTTGCCAGATAACTTAGCTTTCAGTCTCAAATTGTCGGAAAATTTTTTTGTAACAGAGAGAAATATCAGTTAACTAAAATGCTGATATACTAAATGATCGGGGATTGAAAATACGGAACTGTCAGCTAAAAGATATTAAAGTCGAATTATTGGATATTCGAAGTGGAGAAAAAATTCCAGCCAATTGGGCGACGGGACCATTCCAAGTTTAAAAATATTGACATTTGATTATAATAAAGAAAAAAAAATTGATATCGCGTGAGGTGACGCGGGTAATGGCTAGTTTTAAATATGATATTTATTATTCGTTGCCATGGTTACCTATATAATATGTTCCACGTCATGCAAAAATTAATCAAAGCATGCTTAACTAGTTTATATCTGATAGATCTACAAAACAAAAGAACAGCTGAATTTTTTTAAAAATATTTCCGAAACTATAAAGTTTAGAAAAAACAATTTTTAACACAAATTTCTTGAAAAAATAAATAGAATAATAAGCCGTTAGGAAAAGTATACCATTATTATATAAAAAATATTTTTAACAAAAAAATTGAACCGACTTCAAAATATGCACTAAAAAGTAAAAAATAATAATTATTGTTATTTTTGGAGTTGGTGTCACATCGGAATTCGAAAGTAGCAATTTAAATCTTACATGTCTCTAGTTCTCGGAATAGATTTCATTTTGGCTGACACCGACTCCAAAAATAATAATTATTATTTTTTACTTTTTGTGCCTATTTTGAAGTCGGTTCAATTTTTTTGTTAAAAATATTTTATTTTTCTCTTTTAAGTGTTAGATAAAGTATTGCAATGGGTAGGCCAAGTATGCGTGTGTTTGAAATTTGAGAGTTTCCCTCGATTTCTCCGGATTCCACCATCAGATCCTGACTTGGTTCCGATGGGACCACCTCGGAAGTGCACTCTTTCGAATAAAAAAAATTTGAAAATCGGTCCATAATAACGGAGAAATCGGTGAACATACATAAAAAAAATAGAAAAAAATATATACAGTCGAACGTATAGAACCTCCTCCTTTTTTGAAGTTGGTTAAAAAAAAACACCGTTATAGCATATAATATCTCTTCGGCACATACGCCGATTTTTCCCAAAAAAAAATGGGGCTCTTCATATTTACATACCAAACATCCTCCCAAAATTTGGTTTCAATCCGTTCATCCGTTTGACCTGTATCGTACTCACAGACGCACATAGTTTTTCCAAAAATAGGTTTTTTGGATTCGGGGGACCGCAAAACGAAAGAGATTTTGAAAAGTGATTTTTGACCTAAACTAGTAGGTACTATTCCCCACTTTTGGGTTGGAATGGTAAAAAAAACATATATTATGTCGTAAATAGTACCTACATTAAAATTATTCATTTTAGTAGATCAATGTTTAATCTACTCTGAAAGTTAATTTAACGCTGGAAGTCATACCAAAAACCGAACACAAATTCTCCAATTGTAAAACGGCTTAATATACTGGTTTACAGTCACCGTGACGAGAAGTTTCCCTTCTGTAGCGTGTAGTGTATTTTTTTTACCCGACTACAGCAAAGCCAAAAGGAAGGGTTATTAGTTTAGCAGTCTATGTACCTATGTATGTTTGTATTTACCCACATGTGGGTTGGAATGGTAAAAGACGAACAACTTGTCACTCATGCCTTTTTGAACATTAACCCTCGATATTTTGTTATAAGAAGATACGTTACGTTTATAGCACTATTTCTTGGAATGACGTTCAGTTTTATTAGATTTGAATATTTTAAGTCAACTTTTCGTGACAAGAAATAAAAAGCAAAGTACTAAAATGTACGTTTTAAGCAATATACTCAATATCAGAGAACACAAGAGACACAAGCGTCGAAACATTAGCAGCGTCGGCGAATTACCAGCAATCACATTATATGGAAACCTCTTCTTGTGCCCGGGGGAGATTTTGAACCGACCATTTTGTGTACATGTTGTTGCAAGTCTCGAGATAAACTTGTTTCTTAAGTCAAACTATTCGCACTGGACGATTTAAAGGAGTCTTGTTTTGTTTAACTTCCGCCAATTTATTAAGGAAATGTTCCGCTGCCCCAAAGCCCCAATATTTCATTTCCATTTCTACGTACAAGCTGCAACTTATTTATTTATTTCGTTCGGGTAGAGCTAAACTCTATAAAATTGATGAGAAATCAGAAGGAACTGCATGATTTTTCAATCAACTTGAAACTTGCCATATACAGTGTAAACTCCATTTAACGTCAATCGATATAACGACGAACTCCTTAAAACGTCGAAATTACTTAACTCTATAAGTTGGTTTACCTTGTTGTTCATACAAATGATACACTCTAAATAACGACACACCCACTCTAAATAACGACAACAATACGTTATCACTGAGCACTAAACAGTACTTGTTTGTCATTTTGATGCTTTGTTGTCGGCATCATGCGTACCGAATACGCAATCAGCGTTGTAATTTGTGATAGTATGAATGTTATAGACTAGTTGTCGTACCGTGTTGTATGCGAGAGTTCTCATATTGTGCTGTGCATGACGACAAGAGAGCGTTGAGCCAAGTGCGGCAATAGATGTTTCAAATCAAAACAAGTGAATCGATTGAGTAAGAACCGCTGGCGGATCGGTTGAACAAAAACGGATCGTGTTTAAAATGCATAATAGATTTATAAATCTATAAATCTACAAGTTTTTCATTTTTTGTGTGTAAATGACACGGCAACAATATAATAATAACGCTTTAAGCCGAAGTTCGAGATTACAAATTCGACATGAGATTTAACTAAACCGAATTTAAGATTATCACCAATGTCAGGCATAAAGTTACTTTGAGAGAACAGGGGTTTGGTGTTGAACTTATTTCTCACCACGACAATAACTTCGTCAACGTTCGTGTCGTTTCGTGAACAAGCACAGTAGTGTAAAAACTTCTTAGAGTTATTTCATTATTCCTGCCCCTAAAATTATTCCGTATTCCTCAAGAATTCGTCGCGTTTATCCGTACAAAAATAAATTCAAAATATAAACGACTAGTGTGACTTGTGCGAATTATTCGCACTAAATAAGTATACTTAATAATTATCAATTTACAAAATTATTTTTAAATATGATTGCAGGTATTCAATTTGTTTATAATTTTGCACAGTGCTTATAACGTTCTTCTTTTTGTTGTATTACAATATGAAGCTCAGATGACAGATCGAAGAAATAGTTTACTAAAATTGTCATATAGAGACGCAAGTAGCAAAAGCGTTGAGCTAAGCCGTCAGATGGCATCATGCAGCATTGCTGTGACGTTGTTCAGCGTCGCTCGCTGTTTCAAAATTAAAGCCGTCAGATGGCAGTATGCAGTATTGTGTCTGTTGTATTACAATATGAAGGTCAGATGACAGATCGAAGTGTTGACGTTGTTTCAAAATTAAAGCCGTCAGATGGCAGACGTTGTTCAGCGTTGCTGTATTTTAATAAATTTACAAAAACAAAAGCAATAATAAATTTTTTAGTTGTCGATGTCAGTAGAGCAAGCAATTATCTGTAAAATGATATTTAATTTATGTGGAGAAATTGTGAGGTTTTTTCTAAAAAGGGAGGCAAAAATCTTTAACCTTAGCGTATAAATAAATTAAGTTAATTAGTATGAAATATTTTCAAAGTCGTTCACGCAAATTATTTTATAATTTAATTTTTTATTGCACATTATAGACGCTCCGCAACTAAGGTAATTAATATCTGGATTTCGAACATATGACAATTAAATCAAGTTGTCCTCAAAAAAACAATTTTTTTAATGAAAAATCGGTCCATGCAATCCTTTTGTGAATGTTCACGTTCCCTAATTTTCGAGTTTCTGAAATAGCATATTAAAAATATTTACGGACTTGTAAGATTAATTTTTGTTGAAGATGGGAGCATAAATGATTAAATTGTTGCTTTTAATGGAAGTAAGGCCCTTAAAATAGTGTGAGTTTTTATTTGACAGTTGATCACGTTTCTTGCTAATTATTTTTCTTGTAAATAAACCAACAAAATACAATATCAGTTATAGTTTAATGTATGCAAAGATATTAATGCTCAATTCTCAAATATTTGATATCAAGTAATATGTCACTAATAATTAATAAACATCATCAAATCTATACGTCTACATATCACGAAGTGATGTAGACAACTCAGAGAGACATCCAAGAAGTATGTACACATATCAAAGATGTCTAATATAAGGAGATCCAACTATTTACATTTTAACCTGATCATACACCGTTTCTATCAGAATTCAACGTTGACAAACTTCGGCGGGCTTGAAGACGAAGGGTATATAACTTATATTAAATGCATCTGTTTTGTGTACGGAAGTATAAATATTATACTAAATTATAAATATCATAATATGTGTAGGTAATTTCTACTTTAAAATGATTTATTGTTTCCTACAATAAATACAAGGCAAATACATGTGACAACACTGCATGAACGCATGATTCACTTTTCATTCAATGCATTCCTTTTATTGTCATTACGGAAGTTGCAGTGTTGCTATGTGCTTTGTGTGACATTTTGCGAAAATCAAGTATTTTTCAGTTTTTTTTATTAGTATTGACAATTTACAATGGTTCGGCAGTGCGTAGTTTGCAAAAAAATGGACTATTCTAATCCCGGATTGATATTTCGGCGGTAAGTAAGATTATGTTTTTTTTTAAGTTAATCAGTGGTGTAGACGTACCTACTTAAAAATTATTTTTATTAAATTATTGCAAAAACAATTTTACATCTGCACTTCTTTAATAAATATCTTGATGGAGGATTAAAAAAATGATTGTTAGTAAATTCCAAGCTAGATTTCCCATCTTTAAGCTGAATAGATAATTTTGTTGGACTTATTTACTAAACCTAGATTTTTCGAAGGTAAACATTTCGTTTACCTTTTACAGCACATTTTAGTATACTTTAATGTTTATTTATATTGTTGTAGCTTTCCTGTAAATCATGAGCGCAGACAAAGATGGATTGATATTTTGGATTTACGAAACCAGCATGTCAAAAAGTCTGCTCAAATTTGTTCAGATCATTTTGATCAAAGCGATATTATGACTACGCAATTAACAGGACGAAGGCAAATAAGACCAGATGCTGAGCCCCAATTTAATACCACAGTTTTTACTGATCGTTTATCTTACAGGTAAAACAAATAAACTCAACTTATTTGCAGTAGAATAAGTTATTGCTATTAATATTATATTTAGTACGTATACTAATAATTTTTTCTTTTAGTTCGGACTCCACCATTAGTGATATATCCCCAAGAAAATCTGTTAGGCCAATAAAGTCAGTAATTAGGTAAGTTAATTTTTAAGATATTTTTGTATTCAAAACTTTGATTAACATCTGATAAGTACCTACCTACTCTTCAATAAATAAAATTATCGACCAATTTTTCAGACAATTTATACCTATTGACAGAAAATATAATTATAATTCAATAAATTTACGTAAATCTATATAATAATATTTTTTGTCAATATAAATATCTGAAAAATTGGTCGATAATTTTATTTATTGTATATTTTTGTATTGTTAAAGACATATATTAGATATCCTGTCCATCCTGATAATGATAATAATAATAAGATATATCGCAGGATTGTGGACAAAAATATTAGATTTATTTAGTGTACGACATTTCGTCTATACTCTATAGATTTAGACTTTTTCATCTACATGCAGAAAATTCAAAAAAATAAGTACACTAAATAAATCTAATATTTTTGTCCACAATCCTGCGATTTTTCTTATAATTGTTACAGACTTTTTACATAAATATACTTAATTTTAAGATTGGCAATAAAATATAACAAATATTTGGTTCAATTTTAAAACCAGGTGGAGGTGGTGCTTCGAGGTTTGCAATAATATGCAAGTAAAATCAATAATAAAAAAAATCGTTATTATATGTTGCGTGCCTGAATCACACTATATAAAAAAATGTTTTTTAACAAAACTTAATAGGGTTTTATAACTTTCTTGTTGTCATGAATATTATGTACTTATATTTATTTTTTTCTTACTTTTAGATCTCTAGATGTTGATTTTGAAAGCATGATCAAAAATCCGGAATATCCTGATCCGTCTGAAGTCACTATTGAACAAAATATTGCTGGCCCCTCAAATGTGTAAGTAAATGAAAGTATGGTATTTTTAATAATACCTATGCAAGTAAAATCAATAATAAAAAAAATCATTATACGTTGCGTGCCTGAACCACACTATATAGAAAAATTATGTATATTTATTTTTTTCTTACTTTTAGATCTCTAGATGTTGATTTTGAAAGCATGATCAAAAATCCGGAAATTCCTGATCCGTCTGAAGTCACTATTGAACAAAATATTGCTGGCCCCTCAAATGTGTAAGTAAATGAAAGTATAGTATTTTTACAAACTTTTATTTAGTTTCAGCTGTCTCGGTGTCTGTCTGTCTAAAATCGAATCTTGCAAGTTAAATTTGACCCACTTCCGGTTATCCGATGGAGTTAAAATTGTGCATACGCATGTAGTACCGATAAAAGCGTGTTACATTTTAATAACAAGCGAGATCAAAAAGACGGAATAACACGCTTTTATTTGAAAACTTGAGACTGTGATAAGTACGTATAAAACGACTTATTTCTAATCGGAATAAAATTATTTTAAACTTTTTAGTTCATTTTTATTAACAACTAATAAAAGATTGTTACAAAAAAATATTTCATTTATTTTATGTGTGCGTTTTAAGTTTGTGGCTCTGGTTGAAAATAGCCACGTATATTTTATATAGGTATTTAAACAATTATTTTCCAGGAGTTTGCTTGAAACCCAACAAGATGAGAAGAAGTCTTTGTCGCCCGCTACAGAAACAACAGACACTGCTTCAGAAACAGAAATAAAAATTCACGGGTTTGTGCTTTTTAATATATGTATATACATATTTAACATTTCTTTTATTTCTTCACAAAACTACCTTATCGATAATTCGATGACAAAGTTTTGATATTTACTTTTAATAAAATGTGAATTTTTAAAGAAATTTACTATAAAGATACCCTAAAGCAAAGAACGAAATACGGCTTTTAAGCCATATTTTGTTCTTTGCTTTGGGACATCTTTATACTAAATTTCTTTAAAAATTCACATTTTATTAAAATTAAATATCAAAACTGTGTTTGCTTTTTAATAAAAAATGTAACATAATTTGTAGCCCGTATTTAGTTATATTTATTTGTTTACAGCGCAGGGGAGCTACAGCCCTTTTATTCTACTGTCTCAGAAGTTGGAGACTTAAACCCCCAAGGAACTCAGCGAAGCAGTAAAGCAAGGTGCAAATTATAATATTTTTCTTAGTAAGTTTTTGCATAGGTAATTTATTTATTTTTAATTTTAGAAAAAGATACATTGGAGATCTTGAAAGTAGCGATTTTTCAAGTCCGAATAAGAGAAGAAGAAATTTAGCTTTTGTAAAAAGTTGTGACGAAAAACGAAGACGAAAAGTGCATACTCTACAAATGACTGTAAGAAGACTTAAAATGAGAATAACAACAATGCAGCACTTAATAGATTATTTAAAGGAAAAAGCCATAATAAGTGAACATTCCGAATCAACCATAAAGGTATGGATCTATTTTGTGGATGATTAAAATACTTTTTTACAGCCCTATCAATATTAATCTTTAAACATAGACATTTTTGTTATATATCTGTGTTCTAATTCCACAAAAATGTTTTTCATAATAAAAAAGCATAAAAAATCAAATTAATTATGGACCAAAAGCCAGCGTAATATTTCTTGCAACGATTCGTTAACGTCTGCCAATCGTACTTGTTCTTAGAGTAGTAAGAGTTCGGAAAATATAATAACCTGAACTCTTTTCTGGAAATTACAGGTGCAGAGGCTATCACCAATGCTTGACGATATTTATGTTTAGGTTTTGCAACTAATAAAAAAATTTCAATTTGTTGTATACTTAATGGACCACTCTGTATAATACATGTACATTTTTCTAGGCTTCACTTGCTGGACCAGCGCAAGATATTTTTGAAAGGATGTTAAAAGGATCTGCCAGACAAAAATATAATCCTTTATTACGATCCTTTGCTTTAACCTTGGCGTTCTATTCACCAAAAGCCTACAATTTTGTAAGAAATACGTTCAATAGAAGTTTGCCACATTTAGGAACCATTTCAAGATGGTATCAATCTGTTGATGGCAGCCCAGGATTTACTGAAGAAGCATTAAATGCATTAATTATAAAACGAAAATGTTCTCCACATCCAATCCTCTGCAATTTAGTGATGGATGAAATGTCTATACGAAGGCAAGTTGAATGGACTGGTTCTAAATTTACAGGGTATGTGGACTTGGGAACTAGAATAGATAGCGACAGTTTACCAGAAGCTAGGGAAGCATTGGTTTTTATGCTAGTTAGTATTAATTCTTCTTGGAAAGTTCCAGTAGGCTACTTTTTAATCAATGGTTTGTCCGCAACTGAAAAAGCAGAGTTGGTAAAAAAATGCTTGGAATTTGTGCATAAAAGTGGGGTAATTGTAACATCCTTAACTTTTGATGGAGCAGCCACAAATATCTCAATGTGTGAAAAGCTAGGGGCCAATTTCTCGAACCCCCTCAATTTGCTAACAAAATTTGACCATCCTGTAACTAAAAATCCTATTTTTATTTTTTTTGATCCGTGTCACATGATTAAACTTGTTAGAAACTGTTTAGCTAGCCAAACAGAAATTATTGACAAGGACAAAACAATTATAAAATGGAGTTACATTACTCAATTAGTTCAAAAACAAAATTTAGAAGGGCTGCATGCTGCTACAAAAATAAGGATGAGGCACCTTCAATGGGAAAGGGAGAAAATGAAAGTCCGTCTGGCAGTTCAGACAATCAGTAAGAGCGTAAGTGATGCTCTAACTTTTCTTAGAGACGATTTGAAATGTCCTGAGTTTGAAGAGTCTGAGGGCACTTCTAAATTTCTATTAATTTTTAATAACTTATTTGACATTTTTAACTCGCGTAACAGATTGACAAAGTACTCATTTAAAAAACCGTTATCAACAATAAATGAACAGTCTACTTTTGAATACTTTAAAACAATTAAGTCGTATATTATCGGACTTAATCTCAAAAATAGGCAAATCTTACAGTCCCAAAGAAAAACTGGGTTTTTGGGTTTTCTAATTTGTATGGAAAGTTTACAAAGTATGTATACGCACTATGTTAAAGAAAGACAGCTATTAAAATATATTTTGACCTATAAGTTATCACAGGATCATCTGGAATTATTTTTTGGAACTGTGAGAAGTAAAGGTGGACACAATAATAACCCCACAGCTAGGCAGTTTGAGGCCGCTTACAAGCGGTTATTGGTTCACTCAGAAATTAGAGCTCCCAAAACGGGAAACGCTATAGATTTGGAATCAATTCCAATTTTAACATATGGTTCGGAGCCAAAGGTTTTAAAAACAGAAATAGGAGAAAAAATCGAAGAAACCGATGAATATAGAAACTATTTAAAAACAGTGGAGCAAAATATTAAGGATAATTATTTGATGTCTGATGCATGGAACCTAACTTGTTACGTAGAAGATATTGTCTCTTATATATCGGGATTTGTTGTGAAAGGTATAAAAAAATTTGTTAATTGTTCCAAATGTTTAAACTGTTTAGAAAGTGATATATCAACTTCTCGATTACAGATGAGAAAAACTCATGGTAGACTTGTAAAAGCTTCTACATTTGTTGTACAGCTTTGTAAGGAGGGAGAAAAATTTTTTAGATTTTTTAATACTACACAGGGAATTTTCAATCCCAAAAATAAAAATTTATTGAATATATTAGTAACGAAGACCTTAAATAATTTACCTATTTCTGTATTTGAAACATTTGGAGACCATATTTATGACGATGAAGTACTGTCAGAACATTCAATTTGTATGTCTAAATTCATTTTAAAGTCTTATTTTAATATAAGAATTTATTATGAAACAATAAAAAAAATAGATTTAAGCAAAACCAACAGATCCAGAAGTATAAATACAAAAGCAATATTATTTAGAAATGAATAAAATTTTCTGTTTATGAAAAATGTGCTTTTTAAGGTTCCGTATTAAAAATAAAAATTAAGTTATCAGGGGTGGACAAATCTTTTGATCGTCGGGCCACATTGTAGATGAAAATATTACCGCGGGCCAAACAATTTCTTTTTCTAATTTTAAGTATAGTTTTTTTGAAACAATAATTTCAAGTTTTTAAACACTGTTTACTATTTTTCTAAAATTCTTTTTATGCGCCAATTTATATTGGCAAACAGTAATATTTTTGCTTTTAATAATCATATACTGCGGGCCGCCATTTGCCCAGGCCTGCTCTAGATGTATAGCGTGATGCACTTTACCCTAAAACTTATGATCGCTTACTATTGTTAAAATGTGTTGTTTTGTTAAGGTAGGTGGCATACGACTACGGCTATCCTCAGATCAGAATATTTTCTTGTTTCATACTTTTCAATAGTCACGTTTTAGTTTTTGAAATTATTTTTTATTTGTTTTCAATTTGCTCACCCCTGGGATCAAAATTCAAAAATAAATGTAGCCTATGTTACCCGGACCATAGTCGGGTTTTAGTTTTTGAACTTATTTTTTATTTAAATTGTTTTTTTTAAATTATTTTTTATTTGTTTCCAATTTGCTCACCCCTGGGACCAAAATTCAAAAATAAATGTAGCCTATGTTACCCGGACCATAATAACGAATCGATTGACACCTTATTTATCAAAATCGGATGAATAGTTTAGGCGCTACAGTGGAACATCCGTAAACACAAACTTACATAGACTGCTATACTTATAATCTTTCCTTTTTGGTTTCGCCGCAGTCGGGTAAAAACGGAATTCATAGAAAATTTTATTTAAATTGCAGCTCTGATAATTTTTTTTATTTAATTGTTGAGATAAGGTACGTCTTTAATTATGCCATTAATATTTATTATATTTAAGACTGATTATTGTCTAAGAATTTCTTGTAATAATATGTAATAAATAATATAAGAAAAATCCGATGTTGTCTTTTATTACCTACTCAAAATAACTAAAAAATATATAGATACGGAAATTGTCCTACCTTAGCGGTCAGGTACAAAAGAAAGAATAAATATGTACCGAAATCCTTCACTCCAAAACTACTGAGTCTAAAATTTGGAACAAAATAGCGAATATAGGGCCCCCTCTTATAGTTTACAGGAAAACTAAAACGAAAATCCTAAGTATTAAAGTTTTCACAAAAAACGAAATGGTACATACCCTCTCCTCGCAAATTCTACTCGCACTTGGCCAGTTTATTATTCTCATTTGTTAGTAAAGGCACATTATTGCATTTAAAATCGTTTAGTAAAATGCCACTTTACTACACAGTGACGTTTGGCAATTAAAATGCTTTGACCACCAGATTATATGCGATAAAACAAATCACGTTATAATCTTTATGATCCAAATTACATACCAAATTTTATCTTCTAGAGTAAATTATTTTAATAAAACGTAAAATCAGTTTCTATTGCGTCTAGAACCTCTCCAGTATTAATTACTTCTAACTGATATTCAAGTAAATTTTGCTCCTTTTATTAAATAAATATTGTAAAACCTGTCTTTACAATTGTTAGGTATGTTCTAATGTTATATGAATATTCCATTAATACAAAATATATTTTTAATTTACGTTAAAAATTCTTGTTTTTAATAATCCCGAAAAAACCATACGCCCCTGGTTAAGATAATGTTGAAGACGCTTGCGTTACAACGTTGCCTTTTTAAAGCCATCTCTTTCCAACTTATTTAAAACTGTGAAACTATGTATGATTATAAACAAACCGTGTTTTATGAATGGGATGTTGTGTCTCCTTATATTAAATGTCTCTGGTTGAAAACAACACCCAATCTGTCCGTTTTCCGAAATTTGTGAGTTTTTTTAAGTAATTTATCTCAAACGCTGGGGAGAGGGGGCGTTATTATCAAGTTTCTGCCTCGGTGCGACAAAATCGTAGATCCGAGGCTGCCTATCACGTTGAACATTAGATTGTTGTCACGCAAAAAAAAACAAACAAATGCTTTATCTACATAGAAAAAGATGGTTTTTCAAGTTAAATTTTGACCAAAATGCGCTGAAAAATATATTTTCAAAGTGGAAAATAAAAAAAGTAATGTTAAATACAAGTATACCCAGTTTACAAAAAAAATCATTTCAATCGATCAATTATTTTTCGAGCTGAGTCGATTTTTCAACACTACAATGTGTGGTCATAATTTAGGGTCATTGTCAAATCAGATTTTTTGATAATTCTTTCTGCAACCCAACGAGAGAAGTGAAACTTCTTTAGAGTCATAAAAACTCATTGATACGTTATCCATTTTTCTTGTTAAATTATTATCAGATCGTTTTTTTTTTGTGATAAACTATTTTTCTTATGTTAAAAAAACTGCATCGTTTGCCGCAAACCGCATCAAAATCGGTTCATTTGGTCACGAGATATCGTGAACGAAAAATTCGTACTCTAAATTAGTGAAATTTTCACTAATTGCGTAAGTGAAATTGCATTTTTTTTACTGATAAATTTTCTCTCTAAAACTGAAATAGTAAAAATGTCACTTATATAATTAGTGAATTTTTATGTTCACTTATATAATTAGTGAGTTTTTATGTTCACTTATACAGTTAGTGAATTTTTATGTTCACTTATATAATTAGTGAATTTTTATGTTCACTTGTATAATTAGTGAATTTTCATTTTCACTTATATAATTAGTGAATTTTTATATTCACTTATATAATTAGTGAATTTTTATATTCACTTATATAATTAGTGAATTTTTATATTCACTTATATAATTAGTGAATTTTTATGTTCACTTATATAATTAGTAAATTTTTATGTTCACTTATATAATTAGTGAATTTTTATGTTCACTAATATAATTAGTGAATTTTTATGTTCACTTATATAATTAGTGAATTTTTATATTCACTTATATAATTAGTGAATTTTTATGTTCACTTATATAATTATTAGTGAATTTTTATATTCACTGATTTATATTGTGGATATTCACTAATTCTACGTGGTACGATTCTACCATTGACAAATAGTGAATTTGCACTTGTAATTCGTGAAAAAAGCTAAAAAATAAACTTCTTGCTATACCTATTTAAATCGTTGATTAACGTCTGAATAGAACTCTTCAAATAAATAAAATTGCCGACCAATTTTTTTTTCCAAACCATATATTTTATTTATTTAAAATGTTTACCTATTTAATATATTTTGGAGCGTTTTTGGCGATTTTATTTCGACCCAAAAAAGCGTTGCGCACGTAAGTCGAGTTGTGTGGCACATACACGTCAAAAATACAAAAAAAAAATACCGTATGTCACATTGCCTTGTGGCCCCGTGGGGCTACAAATATGTAGCACGAATGTAGAGGAATGGGATGATGTATGACACTTGTCATAGAAACCTATCCGACACACAGAGCCACTAACACTTCAGTCACATCAATTGAGATGAATTGTGTTGATAAAGATGACTGCTGCACTCCAGCAGAACACTACTCCATCCACCTCTACTCCACCCCCTTACCCCACCTTGCCTCCTACAGTCGAGTAAACAAATGTTGCCCACGGGAAAAATTTGTCATAATAATTTTTATCATTATGGAAATTTTTTACTTAAGTCAAATAAATGACTTTTTTTTGTTCCTCAAATAATTACCCAAATCATGGCTATAATAATTAATAGAAAATTCACTTAAAAATTTATTTGATTTAATTTAATGCGAATTATAATTAAATAATTATAGTAATGTAATTAATAAAATATTAATTGATTAGTACTCAGCTGTCACTAGTCACTGTCACTACAACAACAGAGATAAACAACAGAGATAGAGGCCACATGTCAGTATTAAAAAATTAATAAAATCAAAAGTACGTGGTAAATTATTCTGAAATTTTTGCAGTGTGTATTTCAAACATCGTTCTATCCATTAATTTTTTTTGTGGGGTCAAGTTTGTCAATTTTTTACAAACCCTCAATTTCCGTAGTTATTGAAGGACACTCATAAAGACTCGTGTATTTTAGCATAACTTTAATTAATTATATCTCTTAAACGGTGTGGTAAAAAAATCTGATTCTTTTTCTGTAAGTGTCTTTAATTATAATCTTTTGAATAAATATAAAAAAAATGTAGCGTCAAGTTTGTCATTTGGCTACCAAACTACCTTAAATAAAATTGTAAACGAACATGTTTCTGATTCTGTGTGCTTTGTTTTGCGTCCGAAGTTCGATTTCATGTAAATGCGAATAATTCTTTTTGAAGTAAAACTTCTTTTGGCTCGGTAGGGCAAAAATTGTTTCATGACATTGAACGAAAATGTCACAATGTACGTATACCATCTATACTAATATATAAAGCTGAAGAGTTTGTTTGTTTGTTTGTTTGAACGCGCTAATCTCAGGAACTACTGGTTCAAATTGAATAAAATTTTTTTTGTTGGATAGCCCATTTACCGAGGAAGGCTATAGGCTATATAATATTACGCTACGACCATTAAGAACGGAGCTTTAATGAAAAATGTTGCAAAAAGTATCTCAAAATTAAGCTCCTATTCATGTAAAATGCACTAACTAGATATACTCATATTAGTGATGAAAGAACACGACCTCAGGTAGATCAATCGGTAGCGCATACGACTGTCAATATCAGGGTCGTGGGTTCGAGCCCCACGTTGGGTGAATATATTTTTATTTTTTTTTTATTTTTTACATTGCTTTCTTCTAAGGCTTACATTTAAATTTATTTTAATTTTATTTAATTCATTTAAAAAAAATTATTAGTTAAAAAAAGTTTAAATACTGCTCTTTATCGACAAAAACTTTTGAACGGTAACTCCGATCATCATGAAATTTGGGCACAACATTCATCTCGGTAAACTAAGATGAATGTGTGTACTCATGTCCCTTCCTTCCCCATTCGTTCTTTTGCACCCGGGTGAAACCGGGCGGGACCGCTAGTATACTATAAAAACCGGCCGGTGAACACTAAGGTGGCGACTTTTTTCTCGTATGTTATTCAAATATTTAAAGACGCGTGCAATTTCTATGTCCGGTGTCTGATTAAAGCAGATGAAACATTGATACGGGTTTGATGATGCTATGCAGCAATCTTGTAAATACGGCTCATTTTAATTATGTTGAGTGATACATTTTTATCCACTTTTTAAAACCTTAGGGGAGATAATTTTGACACTCTCATCTGTATTTACACTTGTACTGCCGAATTAATAATGTAAGCAATTAAAAAACTGTCACCCCGATGTTCAAATCCAGTGTGCAACGTTTCCAGCCCCAATTGCTCCAGAACAGTGGTTCCCAACTGTTATTCCGAGAAGATTTACTAAAAGTTACTTCAAACATATTGTGACATACGCCATCGACATTGCGCACATTGGCAGAAGTAGGTAGAAGAGTTTTGTAGAAGCAGGTAGAGAAGGGTTTCGAACATTCGAGAAAACGCTAGAATGGATACCCCCACGCATATAAATACAGCTGCGCGACAGAGTACAGACACAGTTGAAACGGTATAGTGTTAACATACTGCAGCGTTCGGTCGCCTGACATAAATTATTGAGTTCGGACATAAATGTCTAGAGCGCTTAGATAAATATTTCTTGTATATATTTCTGTGTAACTAGTGGCTTTGTATTATTTTTATTACTTACAAATTGTTTTGTTTTGTCACATTATTTTTATTTCATTTCCATTATATAAGAGAAGTACTTTCAGTTTGTTTGTTTGTTTATATGTTTTGTTAACATTTTATTGTTGTAAAAAAATATTTTTCACTACATCGAAGAACAGTTTTGTTGCAATATGAAATTGATTAAGACCTTGTAAAAATTAATAGAAATTGAAACTGGCATAATATTCACGTTTGCTTTAGAACGGTCTAAATATTTAACAGTTTGGGGACCGCTCGTGTAGAGATAATGTAAAACAGTGAATGATGCCAAATGATATGTTAATTCGATTATGTTTGATAAATTTCAGTTCAAACTGTGCAAAACTGCCATGAACTGATATTTACCAAATGTGCTCGTGCATAATTTCCATTGTGTACGTGTGTGTGTTTTTTTTTTTGTTTAAAATTGAACAAATGCATTAAAAATAAAAAAAACTAAAAGACGCTGCGCGATGTGTTTAACATAAATAAATGAAACTAGAGTGACCTGTGCGAATTATTCGCACTAAAATCTAAATAAGTATAATAATTACCACTTTACAAAATTTTTTTCTAAATATGATTGCAGGTATTCAATTCGTTTCTAATTTTGTACACTGCTTATAACGTTCTTCTTTTTGTTGTATTACAAAATGAAGCTCAGATGACAGATCGAAGAAATATTTTACTAAAATTGTCATATAGAGGCGCAAGTAGCAAAAGCGTTGAGCTAAGCCGTCAGATGGCATCATGCAGCATTGCTGTGACGTTGTTCAGCGTTGCTCGCTGTTTCAAAATTAAAGCCGTCAGATGGCAGTATGCAGTATTGTGTCTGTTGTATTACAATATGAAGGTCAGATGACAAATCGAAGTGTTGACGTTGTTTCAAAATTAAAGCCGTCAGATGGCAGACGTTGTTCAGCGTTGCTGTATTTTAATTAATTTACAAAAACAAAAGCAATAATAAATTTTTTAGTTGTCGATTTCAGTAGAGCAAGCAATTATCTGTAAAATGATATATAATTTATGTGGAGAAATTGTGAGGTTTTTTCTAAAAAGGGAGGCAAACATCTTAAACCTTAGCGTATTAATATATATGATTACAGATAAAGATTTAGTCACTGCCTTATCAAATATTTTAGAGTTGGTGTAATGGCGCCACACATTAATGGACACAAAATTGTTATAGTTGAGGTTGAGGGGAAGAAATTTAGGGGAGGGGGTTCTGCGGTAATTCAAGTGTACCCTATAATGCTCTCAAGATATATTGATAGTAGTGTTGCATGTTTGTTGATTGTTGAGTAATAATTTGCACAAATATTAATGGATTTATGACACGAGATTTTAAATAATCGAAACATGAGCTTTCAAAAAACGTGAAAACGCGTCGTTTTAGTGTAGCTTTCGACTCCGTGTCCACATTGCTACGATAATAGTACCTATACAGGTTGTTTTCAGAGATGCAGCTGAAAGCAGACTGTTGACATTTTGATTCATTCCCACACTTCGTGATAATGATTCAATTTTAAACAATCGTGTTTTTGTTTAAGGATATCTTTGTAAGAAATTTCAAATTCAACAAATACGTGAAAAGACCCCACACAAACCTTATGGGAATTGATTCTCGGTTAAATGGTTTTATTTTAGAGTTTAAAGGTCACTAAGAAAAAGTGTCCATAGGCGCATAGCCTATATACCAATAGATTATTAGCTACAGATTAGTTTAGCGAGCTTTTAGATATAGGGATATCCATTGAATTCACAGTCTTAAAAAATCTTAAGCTCTAGAAATATGTTTTCGAGTACGCTGAATCCGAATATGACATTATTATTTTATACAGGGTTACAACATTATCTAGTTTTCGACTATTTTTCTATTTCTAGAAAAAAGCACAAAAGTTGAACATGCAACATGTTTGTGAATTCAATGGATATCGATTTATCTAAAATCTTACTGAACATATCTGTAGCTAAAAATCTATTAGTTTTTAGGCTATGCGCCCATGGACACTTTTTCTTAGTGACCTTTAAATTATAAAATAAAACAATTTTCAATCAATTTAACCGAGAACCAAATCCCATAAGCATTGTGCGGGATCCTTTAATAAAAAAAAACTGCACCGTACAAAAATGATTTGAAAACCAGATTGTAATTGACGTTTGTAACCAATTTTAATTATTGGATCAGCAATAAATTATTATCTATCTATCTATGGGGAGAGTCGGATCATCTTATACTGGATCCAGATGCAAATCAGTTAAAAGATTCGTTTTTTCCGTCTCTTACCGAGTTCTTTCACCATGGATATAATATTTAGGTGTATATAGATGAAGGATAATCCAAGCAAATAGTAAAATTGCACCAGATTTATGACCTATCAGGAGCAGTGCCAATTATAGATACACTATAACGAAGCGTAGTTCTGTCGGTCGTATTATTCATTCCATTGGACCGACATAGAACCGGCCTGAATCCGAGTGTCATGCGGCCGTCGTCCACTGGAGGCTGTACGAAGCAGAGCTATTAATAGTCCACTGTTGATATAACTGTGTTTTAGTTTTTTAACCGACTTCAAAAAAGGAGGAGGTTCTATGTTCGACTGTATATATATATATTTTTTTTATGTATGTTCACCGATTTCTCCGTCAATTATAGACCGATTTTCAAAAATCTTTTTTTATTCGATAGACTGCACTTCCGAGGTGGTCCCATCGGAACCAAGTCAGGATCTGATGGTGGAATCCGGAGAAATCGAGGGAAACTCTCAAATTTCAAAGGCACGCATTGCAATACTTTATCTAACACTAAAAAGAGAAAAATAAAATATTTTTAACAAAAAAATTGAACCGGCTTCAAAAAATGCACTAAAAAGTAAAAAATAATAATTATTGTTATTTTTGGAGTCGGTGTCAGCCAAAATGAAATCTATTCTGAGAACTAGAGACATGTAAGATTTAAATTGCTACTTTCGAATTCCGATGTGACACCGACTCCAAAAATAACAATAATTATTATTTGTTACTTTTTAGTGCATTTTTTGAAGTCGGTTCAATTTTTTTGTTAAAAATATTTTTGATCAAATGCGATTACTTTTCTGAAGTGTAATTTTCAACCGAACCTAATCTTCATAGTGCGAGATCCAGTATTAGAAATATATACCCTCATCTGTTATTTGATGATAAAAAATATTATATATTAGATAATATATACATTGATAAATCGCACATGTATTGCCAAGCTAAATCGCGTATCGATGCTGTTAAATTAAATAAATTTTAATTATATTTTTGGATCCACTTCCACGATTTGCTAATCATAAGATGAGAATATGATACAAATAAAATATGAACATAACAAATAAACATTCCGACTATTTACAAGGTATGTTTATGTGGATGATCTATATTTATGTATAGAATCAATGGTATATGTCAATTCCTTGTGTCATATTCTCTCATTTTAGGCTGGATTTTTATGATTAACAAATCGGGGAAGTTGATTAAAAAAAGTTAATTAGAATTTATTTAACTTAACAGCATCGGTACGCGATTTAGCTAGGCAATCCATGTGCGATTTTATCCATAACATATAATCTTTGTTATCATCAAATAACAGATGAAGGTATATATTTCTAATACCGGATCTTAGACTATAACGGTTTGCGATATTTTTTTGAGGTACGCTAATCATATATTATATTAATACACTAAGGTTTAAGATGTTTGCCTCCCTTTTTAGAAAAAACCTCACAATTTCTCCACATAAATTATATATCATTTTACAGATAATTGCTTGCTCTAGTGACATCGACAAGTAAAAAATTTATTATTGCTTTTGTTTTTGTAAATTAATTCAAATACAGCAACGCTGAACAACGTCTGCCATCTGACGGCTTTAATTTTGAAACAACGTGAACACTTCGATCTGTCATCTGACCTTCATATTGTAATACAACAGACACAATACTGCATACTGCCATCTGACGGCTTTAATTTTGAAACAGCGAGCAACGCTGAACAACGTCACAGCAATGCTGCATGATCCCATCTGACGGCTTAGCTCAACGCTTTTGCTACTTGTGCCTCTATATGACAATTTTAGTAAAATATTTCTTCGATATGTCATCTGAGCTTCATATTGTAATACAACAAAAAGAAGAACATTATAAACAGTGTGCAAAATTAGAAACGAATTGAATACCTGCAATCATATTTAAAAAATAATTTTGTAAAGTGATAATTATTATACTTTTTTAGTATTTTTTTAACTTGAAGACAAGGAAAGAGTGAGGTCTACTGTCTACACGCCAGAAAATCGAACATAGTTAAAACTCTATATGAAAATAACTTTTCCATATCAGTTTTGTAATTTGTAGTGCAATTCTATAGGGTATAAAATGGTGTATGATTGTAATGTGTCTCGTTTTACTCATTCAAAGTTAAACTTGTTAGAAAGTGACAACTGTTTACAGATTCATGCAGAATAGCGTCAATTAGTATTTATATGGCTTTATGATAGACACTGGAGATCTCTAAGCATGACACATATTTACTATCTATATGATGACGGTTTTTCTTTTTTTTGAAAATGGCAACCAAATAAACATTTGTGTTTTCGAATTTAATTGGTTTTATAATGAAATGTCATGCAGCAGTGAAAAGTTTTTTGTGTTGATTTATTTAAAACAAGCAAATTTTTTTTTAAAAGAATGGCGAGTTTGCTTTGATTTATTATATACTGTCATAATTCTTTATTAGGTTTTTCTGTCAGTCCATGATGAACGTAAATTTATATAATATAGGTACATACTAGTGTGACCTGGGCGAATTATTCGCACTAAATAAGTATAATAATTATCACTTTACAAAATTATTTTTTAAATATGATTGCAGGTATTCCAATTCGTTTCTAATTTTGCACACTGCTTATAACGTTCTTCTTTTTGTTGTATTACAATATATGAAGCTCAGATGACAGATCGAAGAAATATTTTACTAAAATTGTCATATAGAGGCGCAAGTAACAAAAGCGTTGAGCTAAGCCGTCAGATGGCATCATGCAGCATTGCTATGACGTTGTTCAGCGTTGCTCGCTGTTTCAAAATTAAAGCCGTCAGATGGCAGTATGCAGTATTGTGTCTGTTGTATTACAATATGAAGGTCAGATAACAGATCGAAGTGTTGACGTTGATACAAAATTAAAGCCGTCAGATGGCAGACGTTGTTAACTAATTTACAAAAACAAAAGCAATAATAAATTTTTTAGTTGTCGATGTCAGTAGAGCAAGCAATTATCTGTAAAATGATATATAATTTATGTGGAGAAATTGTGAGGTTTTTTCTAAAAAGGGAGGCAAACAAAATCTTTAACCTTAGCGTATTAATATAAATGATATATTAAAATTTTGTATCCTTACATAGTTTTGATGAGAATTGAGAATACAATATTTCGATATTTTGGCTATAATGATTTTTAAACAAAAATAATCACATGTGGTGGAAGTTGCGGTGTTGGTGGTGGAAGAACGTGTGTCTAGTCGTTTTCAATATGCTTTTACCATTCCAACCCTACAAGTGGGGATTGGTAACTATCAATTAAGTTTTTCATAATTTTACAATTTTTTAGTTTGTGGTCTCAGAGTCCAGAAAAATATTTTTGAAGTGAAAACTTCTTTAGCAGCGTTGTACACATTTTTTGTAATGGGTAAAAAATGTCAAACTCGCGTCAGACGTCAGGCGTCAGTTAAAGTAAAAACTGGGTGAGCGAGAAAACTCTCTAATTTATACAACGTTAGACATCTAGCGGTGAAATATCGTACCTACATAAAAATGCAATCTATGATACAAACCATTTTGATCGAAAATTCGTCAGACGTTAATATTCAAGTTTTCACTTCTCCCGGCTTTCCCGGAGTGCAAACCTTTTTTTTTTTTGGAAAAAGTCTGCGTTTGTGAGCAGGATACGGGTCAAACGACTGAGCGGGTCGAACGAATTTTTGGTATATGTTTGAAATGCAAATATTAAAACAATATCTTATAGTTTTTAACTTATTTTAACCTATTTTTAGGAGGCTATTTGTTCTACAATGGTCTTAGGACCAAATAAGAGATTTCGTCTCCAATGCAAAATTTGAGCAAAATCGATACACTGGTTTAGACTTATTTTTCCTAAATATTTTGAATACGATAGGACCCTAAAAAGTAATTAGTTATTATCAAATATTGCAAGAGCGCCCATTACAAATTTATCGAATCCCCGTTTATGACTAAAATTATATCAAATTTTGATATCAGTAATAAATATTAATAAACTATACTTTCCTGTTAAACAGGTAGGTAGTTAATATTCAGTAAGTTACATATATCCCTCCATTAAACTGCGATATCATATTTTATAGTTGCATATAGAGGCTGATTTATTATTAATAAAAGTGCAGTTCTCAAGTGTCGAGGCGCATCTTCAAAAATTAACTTCAACTACAACCGAACTTATCATTAAAACAGTGCTTCTCAAACGTTTTTATCTCTCCAGAATTAACTTTAAATCGGACGTTATTTCTATACGGTAATAATTAACACATGTGTGGAGTGCATGAAAAATAATTAATTTTTCTCGAATATTTTCTTATGTAACTTTATGAAAATTTTATATGAATTTAAAGAGAAAAAAATAGAGATTTCGAAAATGTAAGAAAATATATAATAATAATAATAATAATAAACATTTTTATTGCAGAAATTATTTTATAAAAATCAACAAAAGTGTATATGAATTCAGTCTAAAAGACTGGTTTTCAGTTCTGCCCATGTCTAAGCTAGCAAATACATTAATAAACACGAAAAAGATCACAGCTATATGTTGCTAGTTGAAAAAAAATCAAGTTGAGTTTGAAGTACAAACAGTTTCCAATAGTACTTTCCTAAATCTCGAGTTGAACAAAAAACTATTTAAACTTTTTTTTGTGTCTAGTAGGATAAAATAATTTTTCACTGTTTTATGTATTGGGAAACCCTGAACTTAAGTTTGCGTCTAGCGACATGAAATATTGCTTAAAGAAAATATGTGCCAAATACCATATAATAATATGAAAATGCAATAAGTCGACCGTTATAATTCTTTTCATACTGACATCACGGTAGCGGTACAGGTTTGTGCACCATAATAAAAATATCCAGGGGTGCACAATACTGGAATTTTATTCTGCCGTAAAAAGGCAAAAGGCAGTAAGTGATTAACTTATGAATTTGAGTAAATCAAGATTTCAATAAATAAAATTATCGACAATTTGTCTGAAAAATTGGTCGATAATTTTATTTATTGAAGCGTTCTAATCAGACGTTAATCAAAGATTTAAATCAAGATTTACTAAAAATGTCTTGACCGTCCAGAATTTTAGATTATGGAAACCAAAACATGGGGGAAACATTTTTTAAAGACAATAAAATTATTGCTGCAGCACTTACTGCTGTCGTTGGCTTCAGTATGAACTCATTTTGTCAACAAATGTCACTGCCCTTTGCCTTTTTAGGGCAGTATTATCCCCGATCGCCATATGGTTTTAAATAACAATGTTTCTTTTACAACACAGTTTTCGGGAAAAATTCCGGTCGTTTAGATTTAATTCATTTTCAAATAATTTTTCAGCGCTTTGGCAAACTTTATTTTAAAAACTCACCAGTCGATCGTATGTTATGCTTCTATATAATTTTTGCAGTGTATTTACCTGCAACAAAAAGAAAACATGCATATTAATGTTCAATCATTTTAGCGTGATTCCAAATTAAAAAAAAAAAACGAAGCATGTTTTAGTTAGTAGACATTTTTGAATTTGTATCAGTTTTTTTTAAATATCAGCTTAACTGTTTTTGTGTGATGACAGAACAAACAAAGAACAAAACACGTTTTAAAAGGTATAAGAAACTAAAGTTCCCTACAAGCCCGACTATCTTTGACTCGTTTGCGGTTTATATCGCAGACGCTTGATAAAGGACACGAATCACAATAAGTAGAAAACATAACAGAGGTCGCTGATAGCAAAGAATGGGGATCGTAGGCTATATTATAATTAACGGTAAAGTATCTGATGACGCATAAAATAATATTATGTAATTAAAATAAATACTGACAGCTAAATACTAACACAACACACGGAAGTAACTATGTACTAAATGACGCTGTCCTGAGTTACTAATGGAATATAACAATGGCGTGGTTAAATTGCTAATTAATAATGTTCTATCCCTGTATAAAACAAACAATGTATAAGCATTTTCAACATTCATTTCAAAATGTGGTCGCGAACTACTTTTGGCAATAATTGAATTAAATTTAGGATATTTTTTCACGTGTCAATTATGTATGATTCCTGTGTATTTTAATATGGCTACTGTCAAAATACAGTGACTTGAAAAAAGATAATTTATTTATGTTTTATTAATTGTATGACTTATGACGCAGACTGCACAATATTAATTAAAATAATAATATAGTTCGAATTTGAGCCTACAGAAGACATGAGTAAAAAATAATGACATCAAACTTGGGTACAAGACCGGTTATACTTTGGTCAATCGTGACTAATAAATAAAAAAATTAAATATTTACTCAAGTCTATTTCTTAAATTAACAGTAATTAATTTTATATTATTGTTTGGAATAAAAAACTTGTCTGAGAATAGATTTTAGTAGAATATACAACGTCAAATCGAATACTTTTTAAGGGTTAGACGATTGAATTATAAAATACTAGCGGCTCGGTCCGGATTCGCTCGAATTTGTAGATTGCTACCGTTTTCTCGTCGAATTACGTTGCAAAATTGTTATCCGCGAAAAGCGCTTAACATTAAAATGGGTATAGTAAGCTATCCTTAAAAGATAGACATATGCCATGGCAGACTTTTCTGTAGATCTATGAAAGAAGACCAATTCTCCTATATATTGTTTTGTTGTATCTCAAAGGGATTAGGCAGCGTTTTCGATGAATTCTCACAGTCGGCTTGATTTTTCCGACGTCTTCAACAATCATCGTCATATTTCAACAAATTAAATTATGACCAGCTTGGTGTGTTAGTCAGAGTGCCCATCGGCAAAAATTTTATTGATACATACTCTCCCCAAACTTTGTATATGGCTTCATAAGGCCTAGTCTGACACCTATTTTCTCTATGACTTTTCTTGATTTTGGGGCGTTTTACTTCTAAACTTTCCGAAAGATGTCGTTTTGACAGCATGTAAAAATTTATAGATACTGTTTGTTTTTTTAATTGGATAGCTTAAAAACTTCAACCAAAACGCTAAAATAATGTTCTCTGACAAATAATGTGAACTATTTAAAATGTCCGACACCTCTAATATGTCGAACATATTCGAGGTGTCAGACATTTTAAATGGTTCATGTTATTTGTCAGAGAACATTATTTTAGCGTTTTGGTTGAAGTTTTTAAGCTATCCAATTAAAAAAACAAACAGTATCTATAAATTTTTACATGCTGTCAAAACGACATCTTTCGGAAAGTTTAGAAGTAAAACGCCCCAAAATCAAGAAAAGTCATAGAGGAAATAGGTGTCAGACTAGGCCTAATGAAGCCATATACAAAGTTTGGGGAGAGTATGTATCAATAAAATTTTTGCCGATGGGCACTCTGACTATGTGTTTTTGCTGAAATAAAATAAATAAGGTATTGATTTTCGTAAATACTTTAGCTATCGAGCGTCTATATTAAATATGCAATCTCTTTTACTCTCTATCCTAAGTTTCATGAGCTTCGAAATTGACGTAGTATTTCCCTATAAAATAAATCGTAGGTATTTATTATAGAAACGGTGTAGTTTTGAACCGGTTTTTTGCGCATTGTTTTGTAAACAGTTGAACCTTCTACAGTCGTACCAACACTTCAAATATAGCGCCCAGAATTTCACAGCATTGCTCAAACAAGAATAAATACCGGTAAAAATGGTTATTTGCAAGTGTACCGTAAATACTTACTCCCTATTGGTTGGCCGCAGTTTTTATCAATTTATTTAATTGGCAAAATTATTCCTTTTTTTTAATTAGAGTAAAAACACAGTGTGGTTAACAAATATACGTTATAAACTTATATTCGTGTTTTTTATCACCAATCAGGATTTTTTACGATCATTTACAGTTTAATTTATGACTTAGGGGGGAGAAGGGTTAAGTGATAACATATCAAGAATGTTGTGTCAAAATTTCAAGCCGATCGGAGCAAAATTAACGGAGTTATGAGCACTTGAGCGTCTGTTACTCCAGGCTAGTTTTCTATACCTGTAAAATTTTTAAGCAATTTTCTGAAACTTATCAACTTTAAAGTCGGTGTCCACTAGAGCTCAAAATCTACTGCACCGAACCTTTTGAAATTTTCCACACTCTTTCTTTATATAAATGATGAGGTAATGATGTTATATATTATTTTGTTTTTAATTTTCACTTATTTTAAAATTAGAAAATATTCGATTTTTTTAATGACAAAACGGTGGTAAAAAATTGAAAAATCATTTAAAAAAAACTCGACGTCGTAATGTGCAGAAACTTATCAACTAACAAAATCATTTTAGTTTTTTGATTTCAGTTATGAGGGGCATCGCGGAAAACTTTTTTTTGAGATTCGCTCTCAATGGCTCATTTCATATTGAAAATTTTATAGAATATTCTTCAAATGTTATACTTAATTATGCAGTAATTATAGAAATAATAGTATATTATGCGACTAGTGAGAGAAGGAGAAGATTCCATGAGCGTAAAACGCACGCGAGTGGAATATTCTCCTTCGATCAATGGTCGCACATAATATTTTATTCAACTAGCACGAGTAATATGTAATCGGGGCCCTGATAAAAGAGGGAAAAATAATAAATCACTTCATTGATTGACGTACCCACCGTCAGTGTATGCACACAAGGTTGCCATGACTTCGCTGAATTGCGATGCTGTTTTCATATATACAATACCGCCTACCACGTTCCTATTGGTCCTGAAGCTGCGTGCAGTTTTTTTTCATTATTGCACGCTTGGGCTTGCTACTGAGTTTCTATTGGTCCAGAAAATTCATTATCACACTGTACGGCTTATTATTAGCACTCTACGCGTCAACATAAAGTAATTTATTATTTCTCCCGAGTTTAGCAGGGCCCCGAAATTACATATTACTCACGCGTGTTCAATAAATATATATTTAACTTTGTCGTCAAAAAAAAAATAATAAAAATATGCTTTTTTCTGCATCGAATCTTTACTCTCCCTTTAAAAAAATGTTGAGCCGATGAACTTTAATTAAAATAATCTTTACAACCACATTGCACACGAATCAAACAATCACTTACATACTCGTGAGTAATAAACCTCATTACGCCACTAGAAATACAATACACTATTGCATACTATTTTTACGTAAGGAAGGCAAAAGTAATTAAGAGAATTCTTTGAAATCCTGATAATTTCATTACTATATACTTACTTGAAATGAGACGACGTATGAATGCTTTGAAAACGGAGAATGGTTTTCTACGCACACACACTATTTTATAATATAAAATCGGCCATCTTGAATCACTGATCGACTGAATTATTCATCGTTTAAGAGTTTGACAATAGCCTTAGAATCGAGGGATGCTGTTATTTATTACAAACATCCAATTTCAAGGTTATAATCTGAAGGGATCAATAGCTGATTTCTTTTATTATAACTAAAAATGAATCGGCTTTATTTATTTTACTGATAAGAATATTAATAAATTGAAAAAAAAAGTAGTATTTAACCTAGGTTTATATAGTATGTAAAAAGTTCAGAATTGTCAATTTTAATAATTAAACAATTTTTGAGTATTTATTTTTACTAAGGGGTAAAAGGGGTTTAAAACGCTATTAAATTATTTCTAAAGGTCATAATATATTGTTTAAACACAAGGTTAGTAAATACACAGGTTACTTTGTTTCAAGAATAACTTCAGCTGGCAGATGAAATATCCAGATTCGCTGGATGACGTCATTCCACAACTAATACCCAACGGAACAAAGTAAGCTCTGTATTTACCAACCTTAATTTTGTACCGTAGAGCAGCGATTCCTATAAGGTGGTCCGCGGAACCCTGGGGTTCCGTGAAAGGGTCACAGGGGTTCTTAATTATTATAAGTAAGTATTACAAAACATTTATTGTAACAAAGAAATACGATTTGTATTTCTTTGTTACAATAAATGTTTTGCAATACTTACTTATAATAATTATTTTTCATTTATAATTTGTTCTTTCTACGAGTCTAAAATGAAAAAAATTCAAACTACAAGCTAAACACTAAAAAACACGCTTTATATCAAACTAAAAAGTGAAAAATAAATATAGTTTAAAAAATTCAAATCTTTGATTCACGTCTGATTAGAACTCTTCAATAAATAAAATTATCGACCAATTTATTGAATAGTTTAAAAAAAACTAAAAAACACGCTTTATATCGAACTAAAAAGTAAAAAATATTTTTTTAAAACAAGCTTAAAACAATAATGAATAAAAAATACAAGTATTATTGTGAAAAAAGCGTGGGGCGCTCGATGTATGAAAATGTGGAACAAAGTGCCCCACGCTTTTTTCACAATATTACTAGTATTTTTTAATCATTATTGATTTAAGCTTATTTAAAAAAAAATATTTTTTACTTTTTAGTTCGATATAAAGCGTGTTTTTTAGTTTTTTTTAAACTATATCTATTTTTCACTTTTTAGATCGATTTATTGTACAAAATTTGCCGAAAATAAAACAAATTTTTTATTTCGGCGTGGACGGGATTAGAACCCACGAGCGGTGAATCCGATAGTTGACGTCAGCGAAGACAAGCGCCTTAGACCGCTCGGTCAACGATTGCTCTTACAGTAGTGGCATAACATACTAACAGTAATAAACCACTTGCTGTAGTCCAAACGAGGTTACAAACAAACATACATACATACAAACTTACAAGTGAAACTAATATAAAGCGTGTAATGAAAAATGATGCGTTTTTTATTAGTAGAATGATAAAAATGCATTTTGCTTACAGAAAGCAAGTCTTAAAATCATTATACATACATATACGATGTTGAAAATAAACAAATTCCTACGTAAAATTCCAACATGTTTTCTTTGCTCTCGACTAGAGATATTTTCAACAGCGCCTTGCGGAGAAAATGTTCACGAATGAGTGGTGAAAAGAAAGGGAAATGGGGAAAACGGAAAAAGGATTATCCAACATCCACACAGAAGTCACGGTATTTCCTTTTTAGCCAATGCCAACTTGGACTAACAGAGGAAGTCAAATAAAAAAAAAAAACTTTTCTGTCGCACAAAAAAATTCTGTGTCTATACGCGTCCAGCCTGAATAGTCCGTATGTAGATGATAGGAGAAGATTTCTAGCATATCGACGCGCGAACTTGCCAAGGTCGAATCATCTCCCCCTCACCCCTACACCACTTCTTGATACACGCATACCACACTTCGAAAGCGATATTGGATTATCGACAATTTTTTTTACTAAAAAAAATCTTTGTGCTAGGAAATGTAATATCACCTCAACAGGCGGTATGTCCACTTTTATATGGATAGCTATACAAAAATTGTCTTTTGTTGAAACTTTTTTATAAAAAAAATACAGTTCATTCATATACAGTATGTAAACACGTAAGGTGCACATAGGGAAATTAGCATTGGGAAAAAATACTTGGATCAGAGTTAGCCATGACTGCATTAATTGTTATTTCTATTGATTTATCGTGGTAATCTTGAGGATTTCTATTTTATTTTTATTTATTTTTATTTTACTTGGCTTTTTTAATAATAAAAAGCTCTTATAAATCATTATTATAATTTTTTTGTACAAAAATAAAACAAAAAAACAACTCCATTTGTTTGGAAACATTTTATTCAAAAATTGTCTGACTGGTATGACGTATGCTCGTTGGTAAATCAGTGATTCAATGTATTTAGGTTCAACACGAATAGGCGGAGATATTTGATCTCGCACCATATTTAAATATTTTTGGGAATTTAATGTCCCATTAATAAAAAAAGTCCGATTATCTTGTAATCATTTGAATATTTTCTTCGGCAGTATACACATTCATTTTGCAAAATAATATTATCTGTCAAATTGAAAAAACAAGATTTCAAGGCTCACTCTGATCCAGTCATTTTTTCCCAATGTTAATTTCCCTATGTGCACCTTACGTGTTTACATACTGTATGTGATAAGCTCATAGATAGTGTATTGTAAATTATAAACACTCAGTGTTTGAATTGCCTATTTTGTGGTCCACAAATGCACTTGCGCTGTTAAGTATTTGCAGATAATTTCAGCCTAGGAGTCTACATTAAGACCCTGGACACACCATGGTCAATTGTGTAATACATAATATATTATCACAGTGCACGTAGCAAACGCACCTATTGGTTAATGTCCATTATATAAAGCCAATATGTAGATACTGCGGATATAATATGTGAGGTTAACACTCCACGCGTTGGGACCCGTGTTAAACAGGGTCAGGCATCAATAACTGGCACGTATAGCCGCTCAAAATAATTTAGATAGATGCTCAAGCAACAGGATGCAGATTCAATCCTAGAATTATCTCTCCTTCATACAAATATTTATACAAACTACAAAGTTACAGCCTAAAAAGCGATTATTAAGTCCAATTTTTAAATTCCGCGCGAAATGATTTGTAGTACGCAAGCGTACATGCTATTCCTAAGAAATCCTTGCTTTGCTTACCAGTGACGTCACGTAGAGCTACCGTGGCGACTAGAAAAAAATATTATTGAAACAATAAAATATCGTCAATAAATAAAATTATCGACCAATTAATACATTAACGTTTCAATCCGGATTTGGACCTTCTTCAGAACTGATCTAAAAAATATAAAAAATAATTAATATTTAATTTCTCATTCGCTTTATATAAAATTCTTTCAAAATATTAATTAGAATCAAAATATTGAAAAAATAATAACAAACAATTTTTTATTAAGTAGTCATGGAAATAATTGTGAATACCTAAAAAGAAAGAAAAAATTATTAAAAACAAAATATTATTTCAAAATAATATTATATATTATATTACTTAAATTTTCAGTATCTAATTGAGCATTGAGAGAATTTTTATTTGATTTTATATGTAACATTTCCGAAATATTTCTTTTAAAAAAAATAGTTTCATTATTTAAAATTTTTATATTATCCCAATTAATTTTGTGGTCAAGTTCTAATTTGTGTTTAGTTATTACATTATTATTATTTATTGAAGAGTTCTAATCAGATGTTAATCAAAGATTTGAATAAAATATCGTTTTTCGAACAACTAATGACAAATGTATTTGCTGGTCTTTTCGCGTTTTCAAGAGGGCAGTGACATCACAGCAGAAAGTTTTTTTTGCTGCCAGAGCCGGTTAGACCATAAGGTCTCTAAGTGTTGTTTGCAATATAGGTCCTTATACGTGTGATTGTACTGTGTTTGGGGTAGTTATTGTATACCCTTGTGCCTACAAATTAGGGTTGTAAATTAGGTATATATATACCTAAAACATGTTCGCTAATTATTAATTAAACAAAACACACATATTGATAATATGTATCTTTAAATTTGTAACTAGATCATGTAACCAAACCTTAAAATTTAGATAATAATAATGCTCACGTGTAACATATAATTATATGAAATCTATCTCGATTATATTATACAGGAACCGAGCGAGATGGCGTAGTGGTGATAGCATTAGACTCGCATTCGTAAGGTAACGGGTTCGAATCCCGGCGGAGGCAGATGTGGCTGGGACTTTTTCCTAATGCCTCTCGCCGAGAAACGGTAATTCCTGTACCGGCCATCTTGTTGAGGTTTTCCATGGTTTCCCTCAATAATTCCAGATAAATATCCAGATGGTTCCTTGTTCAAGGCCATGGCCGATTACCTGTCAAACTCCTATCTTCGAGAAATTCAATGCCGGGCCTGACGTGATCAATGTTCTATCTCTACGGTTATCGCTCGATGATGCAAAACAAACTTAATTTAGACATGGGGAAAGCTTATGAAATATATACGTGGTTTTACTTTTTGACCATAGCTATGCACCGCTTTATAATACTGCAGTAGTAACATACTGCCTTTTAGCGTTTACACTGCATGCATAATAGGGTAAAGGTACCCGTTTCCGGTTACTTATCTGTGGTCACATTAAGATAATACATTATGACAAAATATTGTGTAGTAAAGAAATTTTTAACTCACTAGTTTCGTATTTTACTTCTGTCGACCGAAGATAAATTAAAGAAAATATTAATTTAATAGTGAAATACTACACATTAAGAGAGAGAGAGACTGTAGATTATAGACGCTCGACATCTTATGATAATAACGCCTATATAATAAAAATTCATCAAAATTTTTTTATTTCGAGGTTTACTTCATATTTGCAGACTAAAAAATTACAAGGTGTCAATTAATTAATTAACGTAAAATTTATTCTGGGTCCCTGTTATAAAAAACGGTTGCCTCAGCGTGGTCTATCGCAGGGGTCACCAAATGGCGGACCGCGGTCCGGATCCGGACCGCCGACCTATTTTGTGCGGACCCAGAGAATCTAAGAGTATCATTATAAAAATTCGTAGGTATTAAATTTAGCCTGCGCTCATTGGATAGTAACGCGACAACGGACGAACGATTTTTTAATTAGATGTATCCTTAATAAAAAAATATTCAGAGTTGTTTTCGTTTCATTTTTTAATTAATATTATAATCTGCCAAAAGGACCGCCACAGATGTCTATTTTTACCCGACTACGGCGAAGCCAAAAGGAAGGGTTATGAGTTTAGCAGTCTATGTATGTATGTTTGTATTTAAGGATGTTCCATCGTAGCGCCTCAACTATTCATCCGATTTTAATAAATAAGGTGTCAATCGATTCGTTATTATTTATTTTTGAATTTTAGTCCCAGAAGAAAGCAAATTGAAAACAAATAAAAAATAAGTTAAAAAAAGAATTTAAATAAAAAATAAGTTTAAAAGTTAAAACACGACTATTGAAAATATTCTCATCTGAGGATATCCGTGGTCGTATGCCATCTCATATATATGAGGCCCCTCTAGATGTATAGCGTGAATTCAGCGTTGCCAGACGTCCCGATTTTGGCGGGACGTCCCGATTTTTAAATCAAAATTAATTGTCCCGCGCGGGACAGGCTCAGTCCCGCTTTTCGGGGATAACTCGGGGATAACTTTAAAAGAAGTTAAATCTTCACAGAAATATTATGAATAAGTAATTCTTATAAATAATTATTCTCTTATTGTAAGTTGCAATTTGTAACACTCACTCCACAGACTATTGTTTGAAACGCCATATTTTTCTAATGAATAAAACTTTTTTGATTTTGATTTCTGTTTTTTTTTTATTCTGAAGACGAATAAGACTCAACTATTTAACGATAGAGTAAATATGATTTAAAAGATTATATTTTTATTAAAATACATTTTCTATGGCTATTTTTGCTATCTATTGTCACGTAAACGTAATTTTAATTTAAATAAAAAGATAAATAGGCATTTGAAAACTTCTGATTATATACGTTTCTTTACTATGTCCCGCTTTCGACGAAAGAATCCCGCTGTTTTCACTCAAAGAGTTCCAAAGTCCTGACTTGGCAAAAAAAAAACTGGCAACGCTGAGCGTGATGCACATTGCCCTAGAGCTTATGATCGCTTTCTACTGTTAAAATGTAATGTTTTGTTAGGATAGGTTGCACGGCTATCCTCAGACGAGAATATTTTCTTGTTTCATACTTTTCAGTAGTCAGGTTTTAATTTTTGAACTTATTCTTTATATTTAAACGGACCTGGAATGAATCCGTGGTCTATCTTATAGTATAAAATAATGTAAAAGTGATTGAACATGGGTAAGTTGTCGAAAACCGGCACCTTTACCCTGCACACATAGCTGATATGGTTTACGTAAGCCCGATGGAAGATAATCTTGTTGCAGTGCAATGTAGGTAGTCTAAGGGGAAGGATTAAACAAACCACTAACAGATAGCTGAGTCCCTCTATTGTCCATTGAACATACATATTATACAGATGGCCCTCAATAGACTAGATCTAATTGAGTAGAAACAAAAAAATTTAATTATTATATGTTTTCATAAATAATCTCTCTCATTGCTCATTCCGTTTGCGCCGTAGCATAATAATAATCCTTATAGTCTTTGTTATTCGAAAAAAGGAGATTTCTAAACAGTGAACAAGTTTTTCAAATCAGTTCAGTAGTTATTAATGTATATAGCACGTCGTGACGTCAGTCGGATGGCGGGCCTTAGGGGTCAGACCAAATTTTATCGACGTTTCGTGGCCTCCTGAACAATTTGGCAGAGCCAGAGCACTTGTATCAACACATGAACAACTGACTGACTTCCAACCACTCCGCTCGCATTTTATAGCGTCGTTTCCTACCTGTCGAATGTTCTAGAAGCATCTCAACCTTTCTTTACATGCATTGCCTTCTCCGGGCAATTCAATGAAGGTCGGGTTTTTACCTGATTTCTATTGTTGTTGTTGTCGTGGTCTGGAACATTCTATGGAACACATTATCGTCTCAACAGGGGGCACGCAACAATAATAACTAGTAACGACCCAAAAAAAAATTATTAATAAAAATTGCTTTGGTACATATATTATAATCCATCACCGCACGAAGCTATTTTAAAATGAGTCGTATTTGACCAATTTAAAGGTGATTTTTAGGGGTGAAATATATGTTTTTAGACTCAAAAATACCACAAAAATTTAGAGAAACGTATTAGCAAATAGACTATAGATTTAGTACTGCGACCACTGACGTTTAGAGGACAGAATCCTGTTCTAATTCATGCACTTACTTGAAAGTTACATCGCACGGGGATATTTTGCAAAAAAAATATGACAACTCTTACGTTCTTAGTTGGCCTTTACAGTCACTGCACTATATTCTCTGTTCAAAAAAGCAGACAAAAATCGTAAAGGTTTGACGCAAACAACCTTTGAGCACACATACAATTTTATATATTACATTTTTGTTTGCTTCGTTGGATTATTGTCTCTCTTTGTATTATTTATTATATTGATTTCTTTGGTTTTTGCTATGAATGTTGTTTCTTTTTTAAAGAAACAAACACCGAAACTACGTTCAACCAAACGAAATATCTACATGTTTTTTTAAGTAAATTAAGTAGCCAAAGAAATATCTTTATTCAACACGCGTGAGTAATATATAATTTCGGGACCCTGCTAAATTCGAGAGAAATAATAAATTACTTCATGTTGACGCGTAGAGTGCTAATAATGAGCCGAAACTGTACGATAATGTATTGCTGCATAGTTTCTGGACCAATAGGAACGCGGTAGCGATTTGTATATATGAAATCAGGATCACAATTCAGCGAAAGTGAGGACCATCTTGTGTGCATCGAAGGCGGTGGGTACGTCAATCAATGAAGTGATTTATTATTTTTTCCTCTTTTATCAGGGCCCCGATTACATATTACTCGTGCTAGTTGAATAAAGCATTATGTGCGACCATTAATCGAAGGAGAATATTCCACTAGCGAGTAACCGCACTCGCTACGCTCGTGCGGCAAATTTCACGCTCATGGAATCTTCTCCTTCTCTCACTAGTCGCACAATATACTATTTTTTAGTGAATGAAACAAAATAATTAATAAACATTTAGTTAAAAAAAATTGAACACTTTTTAAAAAAAGGTCACTAAAAGAAGAAAATAATTATTTTTTGAGAAGTATAGGTACAAATGTGGAAATTTTATTAATTTTCTCTTTGAGCAACTTTTTTAAAAGAAGTCCATTTTTTATTGCAAAAAGGTTTATTTTTCACTTTTTAGATAGCAGGCTACACTTCGTTTTAAATTATTAACCGACACCTTACTTGAATGTTACGACTAAAAAAACTACTAAACCGATTTAAATCAAATTATATAGGCCTACTTCGACATTTTCTTGAGCGCAACGAATTCGAAATACTTAAAATAAAAAAAATTACCGACCAATTTTTTTCAGACTATTTATTGACATTAAAATAATAAAATTATAGGTAAATCAATATTTCACTAAATGACGTTTCGATTCGGATCTTCTTCAGATAATTTTATTTATTTGAAAAGTTCAATTCAGACGTTAATCAAAGATTCGAAATAGTTAAAATTAGATAACTCGAGAAGTTACATACATACTTGAAGAAATATGGGTCGAACTTATATACCTACTGCTTTTCCGAGGTCGGTTAAAATTTGAAAATCAGTCCTTCTTTAATATGTTTATGTTTCTAAAACTGTAAACAACAATATTTCAAGCGATTGACGATGACTGAAATTTAAGTTGGACCTTTCAAAATAATATTTAAAGAAAACTGAAGCTGAAAGAAACTGGTGTTGTAGTAAGTAGACCGGGCAATAAGAAGTCATTTGAAGTTGGATTTCTCTTCCGGGTAAATGTGAAGCGTAAGGCAATAAAACGAACCCTAAGGCGTATAGCGAAAGCATCACCATGGCCCGTCTATCAAGGAATCGTTACTGAACTCTCCTTAGCAAAATTTGAACGAACGAAAATCGTTGGAGTCGTTTTCGTGAAGTGCGAAAAATTTCTCACTACCAACTAGAGGTGTAACAAACCGTATGCATTCGTTACTGAGTAACGGGTACATCGTCTGACTCGAAGTAACGAATCGTTACTTACAAATTCATTTCGTTACTCGCATTTGTCGTATCCATGTCAGTTCGACTCGTTTGATGCGGTTATACGTTATACGAACGATGTCATATCGTATCACGTATTCGACGCGTCTCGATGCGATGGTACATGCTTGATGCTATTAGTACACGATTGTATGTCGTATGAAAAGTAACGAGTAACGTAACGATACGAAAGTAACGGGTACTGGTTCTCTAAGTAACGAATACATACGGGTACACAATTTCTCGTTACTTTTACAGCTCTACTACCAACGCTAGTAGAACGTTCGGGATCAATATTTAATTCCCATTAAAAAACGTGTAAAAATTAATGGTATAAAACATTTTTTAAAACAAGCTTTTATTTAAAACGCTCTAAAAAGAAGATAATAAATTTTAAATTAATTCAAACCCAACCATTTATTACATTATACAATTTATAATGATACAAAAGCTTATCGCGACATTTTCCGGTGTAAATATATTTTATGAAATATACACATACATTTTTTCTTTGAATTACTTGAGTCAAGATCAAGTTATAATTATTATAACTATTCTTGTTTATTTCGGGACAAGATTTTATATCATATAAAATGTATAATGTAATAAATGGTTGGGTTTGATTTAATTTAAAGTTTATTGACTTCTTTTTAGAGCATTTAAATAAAAGCTTGCTTTTTAAAATGTTTTTTTTAATTAATTTAATTTTTTTTAGTTGTTTAATAACTTTTTATTTTTTGGTTTTCGCTAAAATGCATTGCCATCGGAATCAACACGTAAAAATTCAACTCCGTAAGATAATAGAAAGTGGATCTAATTTAGCTCGCAAAATTTGACCTAAACCAACAAACAAAAAAACATGGCAAGTTAAATAAAAGCTTGTAAAAACGAGAGCAACAAAAATGTTTTTGACAAAAGATGACGTACCTGATGTTAAATTAAAAATTGCAAACGTCAAGGAGAGTAATGTAGCAACGTTAAAACGCTGATTATCTTGTCGAAATTTAAAAATGTCAGGGAAAAAAATAAATTGATTGTCAGTAAGTCAGACATGATTATTATTAAATTTATAGCAGCATATTAAAATGTATTGATCCAAAAGTTTTAAAATTATTATATCCATCAAGCCGTTTAGGTTGCAAATCGTGTCAATAGAGATAATGAAAAACAAATCTTTGATTAACGTCTGAATAGAACTCTTCAAATAAATAAAATTGTCGACCAATTTTTCTCAGACCAATATATTGACAAAAAATAATAAAATAAGAAATCATAATTTTTTAATCATTCATACTTTCAACCTTTCTATTAGATAATAATTAACTTAATACTAATTAATTTTTATATTTTAAGATATTTCTGAAGAAGATCCAAATCCGAATCGAAACCTCATCTTGTGTTTTATTGATTTGTTATTTTGTTATTTTTTTTTGTTATTGGTCTGAGAAAAATTGGTCGACAATTTTATTTATTTGAAGACATAATGAAAAACATTACTCTCCTTCTAGCTTAGTCGGATAAAAAGTATTCATTTCAGAAGCAAACTTGGATATTGGATAGTTCAAAACCGAATCAGTAGGCTATATAGGCAGCTCGGTCGCTTATATGGTAATTTAAGCGTCGTTAGGTTCAACAACTGTGGATAAGCATAAGAGAATGGTCACGAACAATACTAGGTTTTTCGAAGCTATACCCAGTGACCGCTGCTTTAATACTGCTGCACAAAACGGTCGTGCGCGCCTCTCCACTTTCAATACGCTCTGCTAATATGTTTGCAATTTAAAAAAATCGCTACGCCGTGTTTTAATGGCAAAAGCGTAATTCGATTTTATTTAATTACTAAATATAAAAATAAAATAACTTCTGTTTATACAAATTGAATACATTTCAATATTGCCAAATATTTACAAAAGAAAGAACACAATCTGTGATTAAATGAAAAAAATATATTTGACTCACTTTGCCATTTTTCGTATATACTTAATAGACTCGACCGTTATTAATTAACTAGCGGTCCCGTCCGGTTTCACCCGGGTGTAAAAGAATGAATGGAAAAAGGAACATGAGTACGCACATTCATCTTAGTTTACCGAGATGAATGTTGTGTCCAAATTTCATGATGATCGGAGTTACCGTTCAAAAGTTTTTTTCAATAAAAATCAGTATTTATACTTTTTTAACTAATAATTTTTTTTAATTTATTATATTAAATTAAAATAAATTTAAATGGTAAGCCTTAGAAGAAAGCAATGTAGAAAATAAAAAAAAAAATAAATAAAAATATATTCGGTCTACGTGAGGCTCGAACCCACGACCCTGATATTGACAGTCGCATGCTCTACCGATTGAGCCAGTCGGCTTTGTGTACGTACTCACAACGCTAATATGAGTATATTTAGTTAGAGCATTTCACCTGAATAGAAGCTTATTTTTGAGATACATTTTGCAACATTTTTCATTAATTCTTCGTTCCTAATGGTCGTAGCGTGATATTATATAGCCTAGAGCCTTCCTCGATAAATTGGCTATCCAACAGATTTTTTCTTTTTTAATTTGAACTAGTAGTTCCTGAGATTAGCACGTTCAAACAAACAAACAAACAAACTCTTCAGCTTTATATATTAGTATAGATATAATTTAATGTTATATATATTTTAAGTAAAATGGAAACAAGTCTTAATCCTTACGGTCCTGACATTGTGTTATATTTTATTCAAAATAATTGAATATTTAATGAGATTATTAACAAACTAGATACAAAAAATATGGTTCCGGGTCTGGTTCCACAGAAATTAAGCATCGAGATGGTTCGATAATGATTCTGCAATGGTATAGCGCTGGTAAGTCTTTGAGAGGGGGCAGATCCCGAGTGTCATATCTGTTTAACAAAATAATCAATCTGTAAATGATTTTTGTCAGGCGGGTAAAAGATAAATGTAGTGATAAATGGCGCTTGTCGCAGCGCAGAAGGCGGAGAACAAAAGTTTCGTACAACATTATCAGTTTATCAGTTAGGAGTACAGATTGTTTAGTTAACTATTTCGCATCTTGAAACACAATGTTATCTCAAACCGATCGACGTTCCGCGTCCCGCGTTCTCGACAATCCACGCCACTTTGTATTTAAACTATATGGAAAGTTTAATGCTATACTCCTGGACAGGGCCGGCTCAAACAGTGCGTGACGTCATAAAGACCCATCGAACCATGTCTCGATCGATTGAATGGTTTGAGAACAACCGTTGTTTATGTTGGGTATCCATAATAGGGTGACCATTTTTATCGTAACACAATGCGGGACAGTTTGTCTACCGTGAATGACTTTTTTTGACGTGATAACGTCTTATAAATTGATGAAACACCAGCTGTACGCACGAAAAAGTGTAACGTTCCAAAAGTGTAACGTTCCGCCTGTGTAACGTTCCGCCTGACCCTGTGCGTGCAAGCAATAACGCAGTATAAGCGATAGAGAGTCGGTAAAAATATAGTATGACAGCTACTAAAATTTAGGTTATGTATTATTAAATATGATATTCGAGCGGAATACGTTATCACGTAAAACTATCGTCCGTAAACCGACTTTACAGACAACCAATTTTTTAAGTAAACATCAGCCTGACCCTTTTTTAATAATCAAAATTTAAAAAATATAAATGTTTATTGGGTGCTGCTAATAATCGGATATTATAAAACTCACGTGATAATGCGAGACGATTTCTGGAATCCGGGACATTTTCTGGGATTATTGCGGGACACACAGCTCCAATGCGAGACTATCCCGGAAAATCCGAGATGGTTGGTCTATTACAGGTCCTATGTTTTAGGTTCTAATCCAAGAATTAGTTACAGTATCAATCAAATTTTAAATTTACTATTAAAAAATAGTACAATGAAAATATTTATTTATTCGTTATTTTTCTTTATCAATAAAAATTACCTTAAAGTCTTGCACAAAAAAACAATAATTTATAAGCAGAAATGTTGTCAAATTGATTTAAAAATGTATTTAAGCTTTTTTGATTGCTTCGAGATTTATATACAGTATGTAAACACGTAAGGTGCATATAGGGAAATTAACATTGGGAAAAAATGACTGGATCAGAGTGAGCCTTGAAATCTTGTTTTTTAATTTGACATAATATTCTTTGCAAAATGAATGTGTATACTACCGAAGAAAATATTCAAATGATTACAACATAATCGGACTTTTTTATTAATGGGACATTAAATTCCCAAAAATACTTAAATATGGTGCGAAATCAAATATCTCCGCCTATTCGTGTTGAACCTAAAGACATTGGGTCACTGATTTACCAACGCGCATACGTCATACCAGTCAGACAATTTTTGAATGAAATGTTTCCAAACAGATGGAGTTGTTTTTTTTGTTTTATTTTTGTACAAAAAAATTAAAATAATGATTTATAAAAGCTTTTTATTATTAAAAAAGCCAAGTAAAATAAAAATAAATCAAAATAAAATAGAAATCCTCAAGATTATCACGATAATTCAATAGAAATAACAATTAATGCAGTCATGGCTAACTCTGATTCAAGTATTTTTTCCCAATGCTAATTTCCCTATGTGCACCTTACGCGTTTACATACTGTATATTGCAATCAATTATTTTGGTGAAAATACGTTGAAGCCGTCCCTGACTATGACGCCTACGGGCTAAAATGGAAACACAATGTGTATAGAGCAGTTGGCTATATGTAGATTGTAGAGCTTACTCACAGTCGGACGCTAGCGCCATTTGAGGGCGCCTTGAACAACCTAAACTATTTACGTAAATGTTTTAAATAAAACCACGCTCTCGCCTCTCGGAAGTTGCTATTTTTTAACAAGTACATGGCGAAGAAATCAGTAATGTTTTTTTAAATTAACAAAGTCTCCGCCACAAAACAGATACCAAGAGAATGCGCCTTTGTGTTGTAATTTGAAAACTAAAAGAGCTGTCCTTCTAGTTTGGTAAATGAAGCGTTAAAAAATTTATTTCCAACAAAAATATTGAAAATAAAATTTCATAAACAAAATACAAAAAAAAATTACGATGAAGGAAGGTTTTTGGTTGAGGATCATAAGTAAATAAGCTTTACCAATGTTTCGCTAGTGGCCAACGTTTCGAAAAATTTAATAAAATTTAATACTGAAGACAAAAAAAAAATGATATAAATGAAATATTTTTGGAGAGTTTCAAAACCAAAAATAAAATTATGTTATCTTAACTAACGACTTTTATTTAATAATGAATATAATTTTTGCGTTTTCTTAAATGTGATCTTTTAATGTTTTTTCCTTTTCTAATTGTAATAGCTTTTTCTATAGTTTTGTCCAACTAATCTGTGTACTTTTTATATAAGATGAACCATAATAAATGATGTCTTCAGCATGAAGTAGTGTAGATCCAATAGAATGTTATAATTTACCACCTTTCGACCAGCTTGAGGCCCTGAAGATGAAAATAAATTTTTCGAATCGTTGGCCACTAGCGAAACATTGGTAAAGCTTTTTTATTTATGATCCTCAACCAAAACCTTCCTTCATCGTTATGAACCATAATATTCCACAACATAGCTGCTAAATAACAAGACCCCAGTCCTCAGGTTCTAATTGAAGTATCAATTTGATATTAAATTTGTCATTAAAAAAAAAACAAACAAATAATTAAAAATACTTAAATAGGCCTGGCTGGTGAAGATCTTTAATTTAATGTAATTGTTACTAATTAAATGAAGACGGGGTCTTATCAAAACAAATAATTTTAATATTTTATTGAAAAAAAAAAATTTTATCTACACACTTGTTTTATTTTTATCTGATTTTCTCTGAAAATGTGTTTACAGCTCGTAAGAGAATAAAAAATACCTACTACAGTAAATCGAAAGAGTTGCCGGCACGCAATTTTATACAAACTGTCCATTACTTGTATTACACACGCTGTAAAGACTTTATTTTTTACTGAAACGTTTAACAATTTTACAATTTATTTTATATCAAATCGCACCTTACATAACATATCCATTTAACATTTAAATAAAGTCGGATTTCTTTAAACATTCCAAGAACTACTGAACCAATTTTAATCAAAGATAGACTAAATGTACTACATGGAAAAGGAAACCGCATGTAAATCGGTTGAGCGGTCCTCTAGTTACAAACGGATGGCCAGACAGAGGGCGGTTGCGTTTCGAATGAACACACTGTAGAGCTTTATAGGCAACGTTTTCGGTACAATTATGTCTTTAGTATTATCTTTCGCAAGTGTAACACTCCTGTAGTTAGGCAACACACTTTAACAACGCTCACATTCTATCGTAATAAACAAAGAAAGTTTCCAGCATGTCGGAAAATGGCTCGTTTAGTAGATTATTCTCAAACAATACCCGTCCTCCCACCGTCGATACCCGCTCTTCCACCACATTTGTTTTGTGAACTCCAAAGTAACATAAAAATGAAAATTACCAGACAACGCGCTATTCCAACAAATTCTTGCAGATTCTCAATCGAAGAAAATTCTATTATTGTTTAATAATATAAAGTATTTTAATAGGCGTTCTTTTAGACGTTACACAGAATACCTCAAGTGAATAAATACTTAATATTTTAAAGTATTTTAGCTTGTTATATTTTTATAAAACAAATAAGCCCAAAAATAAATAGATTGTTTTGAGAAGTGTACAAAGAATAATTCGTGCATCCTACTAGATACAACAAAAAAGTTTAAATAGTTTTTTTGTTCAACTCGAGATTAACTATCGGAAATTTGTTTGTACTTCAAACACAACCGGAAGTATATTTCAAATGGCAACATATTTTTTTTACATTTTCTAAATCTCCATTTTTTACTATATAAACTCATATAAAATTAGGTTACATAAGAAAATATTCGAGATTTTATTAATTAAATACACAGTTATACCTAATTATTTTTCACATTATAATAATAAATTAATTATTACTGTGTTTTTTAATAGACAGACGACTTCAGGTTATCCTCAAGCCAAAGTCGCACTCAACTTTTTAGGTTATCAGCCGTTCGGGTTATTTGGGCCTAGTACTGATTTGTTATTTAATAATAATAATGTATTAAAAATCTAATTGATACTTTTGTCAGTTCTAAGATCAGAAACTGGGAGCTTGCAATAGAAGGGCCAAGGAAACGATCAGCCATTCTAAAGCTCAGATTACTTCTAAATTGATGTCAATTCAGTGTGTGACCGACCTAAAAACATAGATTGGCAGAATAATAAAAATGACCTTCTCTTTTTTAACTTTCCATTCTGTATAGCGTTCCTATTTACTTTCAATTATAATATTTTTGTGTGAACTTTAATTAAAAACTCTCGGTGTAATTTTAAATAAAAAGACTTAAAACTCTAACAAAAAACCGTGTTTTTTTCTACAAGTTATTTTAAAGTTTATTTGTGGCCGTTTTCTTTGGAAAATATTAAAAATTTATTTACAAAGCAAATGCACTATTTTTATTGAAATAAATCCTTCAGAAAAAGTACAAAATTATATTTTGTGGCTATTTTGTAAATGAATTGAGTATTCTAACGCAAGTAAAATCGCGGATATACGCTAGTTATGATTTTTTTTTCAAATAATTACAACTTTTTTAGTCATTTTGCTTGATACAAAGTCATTTTCAAATTTTTTGCATTTTATCTATTCTCCATAACGCTAAAAGCTGAAATCCGATTTCAATCAAATTTGGTACACGTATATACGGCTCTTCAACTCAAAGGATAGACTACTTTATAACCGGCTTCGCTTACGTTGACATTAGCGCGTTAAAATTCGCGAGTAACGACTAGTACAAAATATCTAAAAATTAATATGAATAAATGTTTGTTTTTTGTAAATTTTTAAAATGGTAAATAATTGTCTTTATTCATTTCAAATATCGACGAACAAAGAAAAAAATAAGAAACATTTTCGTTTGTGACAAAGGAAATAATTATGCAGATTAATCTGTTACAAATATTAATATTCCTCCACGTTTAATTATTAATAAATATCGTAAAGTAAATAAGCTCCAATTTGTGTCAGTAAAAAAATAATAACGAGTACCTACTTTCGTCCTTCACGTAAAAATATGTTTTTTGTTTGATGAAAACAAATATCTGATTTATATTTAATGAGGTTAAACCTATTTCAATTAGCTTTATTTACATACTTCTTTGAGACTTTTTGTTTTATGTAGGTAATCAACAAAGTTATAATATTCATTCCACAAAAATTCATAATTGATTATATTATGTAGGCTGTTTGCAGCAATTCTGAACTTAGAAAATTAATAAGTGCAACAAAGAAAACATAAACGGAATGAGTAGTGCAACAAAGATAGAATGCAATAATTGTTACCGAAATTTTTTATTTAAATTTAAGTAAACATTCAAGGTGTCCATGGAAAATATAATTCTAATCAGGAGATCCATTGGAGCCGACTCATTTCTTTCTGCTCCGATGGCTCAACGGATCAGCAACTCAAGTTAAACATTTAACACAGAGATGAGTTATCTATACACATGACACTTTTGTAACAGAGTCAGAACAGCTCCAAAATCTGTGGAATTTTAAATGAATTGGTGGTTTGACAAAAGATCCATTGGAGTCGACTCATTTCTTTCTGCCCCGATGGCTCAACGGATCAGCAACTCAATTGAAAAATTTAACACAGAGACGACTTCTCTATACACATGACACTTTTGTAACAGAGTCAGAACAGCTCCAAAATTTGTGGAATTTTAAATGAATTGGTGGTTCGAAAGGAGATCCATTGGGCCGGCTCATTTCTTTCTGCGTCGATGGCCCAACGGATCAGCAACTCAATTGAAACATTTAACACAGAGACGACTTCTCTATACACATGACACTTTTGTAACCGAGTCAGAACAGCTCCAAAATGTGTGAAATTTTAAATGAATATTTACTATGGTTACTGAGGATTTCATTAGGCCGCGATTACGTCAAAGAAGCTTTGTGAAAACTTACGTTTTTTACTTTACAAAAGCACTTTTGACGTAAGCGCAGTGACGTAATAAAAAAATTGTTGTGCTTCAACAAATCGTTGAATGTTTCTTAGATTTTAGTGTTTTGTTTAAATGTACATATATTTTCATTTTGTATATAGGTAGTCAAAATACGATGAAAGTTCATTTGATCCAAATCACCTGAGGAATAAGTCGTGGATTACCCTGTATATTAAACTAGAACAAGTCCTTTGAAAACAAGCGCTTTAACAATACTTACTGAAAGTGTTCGGAATCAGAAGGAAACAAATAAAATATCGTTACGATACGTCTACTAAAAAATTGATGAACACCTATTTTTCAATTTGTTCGACCTTTCGTTAAGTTCAACTCTACTTTTCTTACGTCATGTTTTTATAGTAAACTCTGTTCTCAAGAAAACATGTGTTGCAACTGTCACGAAACAAGTAGCAAAGAGAAACACAATAACGATTGCCAATTTAGAAACATAGAAAACTAGAAACAACAATTCGTGTGAAGAAAATTCACCTCAAGTTGCAAAAAAACACATGTATCTGTGACTAAAGAATAAATAGTTATGCTCTAGTTCTTGTGAGGTGGGAAGAAAGTTCTGATAGAATATGATCGAGCGAATCAGAACAGTTAAGTCTAATGATACAGAAACACATCATCAAGGATTATGTTTATGCCATAAATAGTTCTGCTCTAGTTCGAGTAATATGAGATATAATTAAACATTTGAGAGAATGTGAAACTCCACAAAGTCTATGAGAAATGGTTCATTAGATCGTATACAGAGCAGAAATAGTTCTGCTCTAGTTCCGGTGAAGTAGGAAGATAATGACAGTTCTGATAGAATAATCGAGCAAAGTATAACAGTTCAGTTGCAGCAGCGACTGACGATACAGAAACACGTCATCAAGGTTAATTATGTTTATGGCATAACTAGTTCTGCCATAGTTCCAGTGAGACGACAAGTAATTAAAAATATAATAGAATATGAAACTTCACAAATCTAGATATATGAGAAGTGGTTCATTAGATCGTATACAGAGCAGAAATAGTTCTGCTCTAGTTCCGGTTAAGTAGGAAGATAATGACAGTTCTGATAGAATAATCGAGCAAAGTATAACAGTTCAGTTGCAGCAGCGACTGACGATACAGAAACACGTCATAAATAGTTCTGCCCTAGTTCCAGTGAGATGACAAATAATTAAAAATATAATAGAATATGAAACTTCACAAATCTAAATATAATATGAGAAGTGGTTCATTACATACTATACCGAGCAGAAATAGTTCTGCTCTAGTTCCAGAGAGGTAGAAAAAGAGGAATCTTGAAGTTTCAATTGACAAAAACATATTAAATGGAAAACATGGAAAAACCTCAAGAGGACTATTAAAATAATAGCGTAGAAAAATCTGCTTGTTTTGACTTGATAACGTCTTATAAATTGATGAAACACCAGCTGCACGCATGAAAAAGTGTAACGTTCCGCCTGACCCTGTGCGTGCAAGCGAGAGCGCATTATAACGATAGAGAGTCGGTAAAAATATAGTTTGACAGCTACTAAAATTTAGGTTATGTATTATTAAATATGATATTCGAGCGGAATACGTTATCACGTAAAACTATCGTCCGTAAACCGACTTTACAGACAACCAATTTTTTTACATCAAAATCAAGTTTCCTTCCTCTCAATACATTTTTTATGAATTCGTCAACTTTTTTCTGGATAAAAAACGGGAAAGAGAGGGAGAAAGAAAGGGTAGAGAGGTATAGAGTGTGTGTCTGTATTAAAAATGCAACTCTATTACATTAACGTATAAGAAATAATTACAGGAGTCTAGATTAAGGCACGAAACCTACATACAAAACTAAAAACCTTTTTATTTCGAGTGAATACATTTTCTGTCTTTATTTTTTACATCAGTATAGAAAGGGAAAACATTCTTTACATGTACTTGTCGGTTGAGCATCAGAAGTAAAAAAGCATCTACGCAACTTTACCGCAAGCACATATATATAGTCTTGTACACTGCCAGCCAGAAATAATTTAAATAAGTTCGACTTAGCTTTCTACTGTTGGATTTTTAAAAGAAGACCGGTCTATGGAATGTAGTCCTATGACCTTATTGCAGAAGAGCGCACATGTATTTTATATTACATAATATTAGTAAAAGGTAATGATCCTGGAACCGCTTCTATGCAATAAGGGAGTCCAGTCGACCAAACGTTTAACAATTGTGTTATCGCGATAATTGTACTATTGCCATAGCCGTACGACTATACAGCGACACTTGCTAACAGTACAAAAAAATCATACACCAGACAGTACATAGGCGTGCGTCCACGGACTAAGTTGAGAGGTGTTGTCTGAATATCATCAAAATGGAAAGTAAAAAGGGAAAAACAGTTAGAAGTGGCGCTAGGGAGGTCATAGCGAAAGTAATTAAAATGTGCGAGTTAGAGGCTCAAAATAATGCCTTAAAATTAAAAGCTATACATTGTTTGCATGCCTTGCTATGCGCCGCCTATGAATTCCGATAATTTGGGAACACATCAGCGACTTCTTGCCCTTTCTCCACCGGTCTTCTTTCGCCGATCGCACAGTATATGTATCTAGGTATATATGTATCTATCTAATTGAATTTTTCAATTTAATTTTCTCCCACTTTTAGACGTCTGAATAATTTGAAATTATGCATACGTATTAATAGCTCATGACAATACAATAATTTGTAGATTCTATGAGTCTAGACCTATACCACAGAGCTAAAGCAAAGTATACTACGCATACCAATTTGTCTGTCAATCATAAATTTGAAAAATAGTGTGAATTAACTTGTTTATAACAATTAATCGCGCTATAATTTTTCAATTCTGATAATTTTCGTTCAAGCTATACCTCATTCTCGACGTTCGTGATTTTTTTTTCAGATTTTTATGAGTGGGGGTAGAAGTTTTAAGCGTTTTTTAATCTGAAAATATACATCATAATATATATTGTTGAATTCGTGCTACAATAATATTTTTTAATCGACACCTTACAAGATACACTTGAAAAAAGATTTTTTTTCATTTCCCTGAAATGAATCCCCAGATTCAAAATTCAACTTTTATACGTCTGTGATTGGGTCATCCCACTCTATCCTTGTGCCAAATTTCAAATTTTTACGTCAAATATTTTCGGAGAAAATCGCTTGTAACAGACGGACAAAGTGATTCCGTATTAATTTCGATTGCGAGGAATATTAGAGCTTTAATACTTTTGGCCAATAGAAAATGCATATCCCGAAGGAGATACCCACTTTAACTATAGGAGTATACAGGATAGATTGCGGCAATGTTAAACAACTCAGTTTGCACAAGCTCTATATTTTAACATGTTACGTGCCACATTAACTCAGCATAACGCTAATCGTTAATTTTGTCACACGACCTACAACTACACACGATTGAGGTTATGTTAGTTTTAAACTTGTTTTCGAACATCATTAAAAAATTATATTTTTATCGATATTTGCGTATTAATATTTTTTTTTAATTATGAGTTTCGGTGGTATTAAATATACCTATCCTTGAATACCAACTAATATATATTTATTCAAAAAAATGTTATAGTGTAAATATTTTTTTAACTTTGAATTTTTCAACGCAAAAATTAACTTGTCAGGTAAATATAAAAGGGGATGTTTTAGGCTATATTTAAAAAAGTCTTCGCCAAATATGAAATCTCGGTGAAAGGTATTTACTAAAAAAATTGAGGATGCTAAATTTATATTATTGTGTTTTCTAAGCGATTTGGATAGCGTGAAATCAACGAAAATATTATTGCAAAAGAAAAAACAAAAACATAAGCGTTCTTTTTCCTGAACGAAAACAGATGAAATAATAAAAAATATATGTGTTTTTGTGGCACCGTAAAAACGTATATATATGGACGAGAAGTGTAAGCAAATATTTTAATTAATTTTCCTTTTATCTTTGTATGTACATTTACCGTATCTAATTACCCTTAAATTATTGTAATTTATGTAAATTTTGTGTTAAATATGCGAATGGCCGAAGCTCAGGAAGTAGCAGTATTTAATAAATTATTACTTATTTGAGAATACGATCATTAACACAAGAGTATTCTTTAAAAAAAAAATAATGGATTATAAATTAGTAGATACACGATTATATCAAATAATATTACCTTGATTTCGGAAATAATAATTTTCAAGTGGTATTAAAAAAGGCAGTAATTTAAAAAAGCAAATTATGTTAAAAAAATTTATTACATTTTTGCACACCCCTCTTTCTAATTCAACAATTAATTATTTTAAAATAGACGCTTTTAGATAATCTCACTGTTCATCAGCTTAAAAAACAATAGTATCTGGGGGCACGGCAGTGCCCCCGCCAAGTCGAGCGCGAAGCAAACACTGCCGTACCATCCTTTACTGGAACCATTTTGCCGCATTTTCAGGCCCCTATTTGAGAACCTCTGGATAAGACCAGAACGCAGAAATTTTCGTCATCCAGTTAGCTATAATCACATACTTAAAATCCAAAATTTCAGGTCTGTAGGTCATTTAGTTCCGAAGTTAAACGAAAGCAAAGTTTCGCATTTATGACACTCATTTATACACTCACTCATGATCATCAAAATAGAACTAGTACTTCCCATAAACTCAGAGAGCTGAAATTTGGTACAGAGTTAGGTATTATGGCCACATAAAGGGAAAACTCTAAAAACTAGGATAATCGAAGATTATGAAAATGTCCTCAGTTGAGAGAGAGAGAGTGCAGCAGAAATTCCAGAAAACCAGATATTTGTTTACTCAAATCAGCATTGTTTTGTATCATTAGTGACCATAGAGATAAGGAACTATTCTCTGTCTGAATTGCACACTTTCAAGGTTTACACACATATAAAGAAAAGAAAGATTTGTAATAATAAAAAAACTACTCCTTAAAAGAAAAAAAACTGTGTCAAATAAAAAAATCTAATAAAATAAATCAATATGCCCACGTTTCTACAAAAAGAAGTGAAATCCCACCAAAAACATTCTGTAAAAAACTAGCCAAGTCTCGATGGAGCTGCTTATTTATCTCTAAAAAGTAATGAAATCTAGACAAAGTCGTGCCAAGTCTAAGGTTCCTTACTGCGATTTCTTTATTATTATAGTAAATGTTGTGTGACTTGACCGGTTCTTCTACCGGTTCTGGCGACAGATTGGTGCAATGGTGTCATGGAGCATCTGGTTTTGTACCCTTGTGTACCCTTCAACGGCCAAGTCACACAACATTTACTACAATAATAAAGAAATCGCAGTAAGGAACCTTAGACTTGGCACGACTTTGTCTAGATTTCATTACTTTTTAGAGATAAATAAGCAGCTCCATCGAGACTTGGCTAGTTTTTTACAGAATGTTTTTGGTGGGATATTATTTTTCGCATGTACCTTCTATAAAATAGTTCATTTTCACTTAATTTTCAAAATTTTTAGTTCAATTTTGACCAAATGTCACTTCTAATAGTAGATTATAAAAAACAACTGACACACAAACAGTGATTTATTTTCGAATTCGTATAACACTAGTGCATAATGAGTCACTTTACATGCCAGTATGCATGCATGTATAACAGTTATTTTATAGGGAATAGTACAAAAAAAATATAGGGTCTAGTACGATAACTCGATGTGTCCAAATTTTTACTTTTAAGTCATAGAAAACGCTAAATTTTGACGTTCCAAAAAAAAACTTTTGCGGACTATTCACAAAATTCCTCAAAAATACGTAAAAACTTTTTATCTTTCACTGTCATTTTTTTAATCTAACCAATCAGAAATCACATAACGACTGGTGTAGAATTACTGTATCCCACTTTTTATACCTACACGACCCCATAATTGTTTTTTTAAAGAACTGCCCCCAAAACCCCTCCCCTTTTCACTGCACAAAAAAATGCCATCGCATCGACTTGACTCGACCCCGTAATTGTTTTTTATACACGACCCAGTAACTGTTTTTTAAAGAACTCCTCCCAAACGCCCTCCCCTGTTCACTGCGCAAAAAAAACGCCATCGCATCGTAATTGTATTTTTAAAGAACTCTCCCCAAGCGCCTTCCCCTTTTTACTGCACAAAAAAAAACACCATCGCATCGACGCGACATCGTAATTGATTTTTAAAGAACTTCCCACAAATGCCTTCTTTTAAAAAAATAAATTATTTTTAAAAATCAATATTTCGCACTTAAAACGGCTAATAATACTGTTATATGTTGTTTAATAGTATATTGTGCAACTAGTGCGACAATGCCGCACGAGTACATACTATTTTTTATTACGAATTAAATTAAATTAAAATTAAAATTTTATTACGAATTAAGTTAAATAAAAATTAAAATTTTATTACGAATTAAAAAAAGAAATTAGAAGTAATACAAATTAAAATTAACTCATTAAAAAGTAGAAAAATTCAGTTAAAATTGTTATTGTATTGGTAACTATGGTAACTCTGAATTTGCGTGCGGCAAACAATAATTTCAGTGCGACAAATAAAGTTTCCGCACGCAAATGAAAATAGCTACTTTTCAACCGTAACAGCGTGCGTCAACTTGTCCCGCATGAGTAATAAAAAATAATAATAAATAAAATTATCGACCAATTTTTCAGACAATATATTAACAAAATATAATTAATACATTAACGTTTCGATCCCGATTTGGATCTTCTTCAGAATGGATCTAAAAATATAAAAAAATAATTAATACTTATTTAGTTTCTATTTATTTTTAACGAAATTCGTGAAAGATTTTTTTAATATTGAAATATTGAAAAAATAATAACAAACAATTTTTTATTATGTGGTCATGGAAATAATTGTGAGCACCTAAAAAGAAATAAAAAATTATTAAAACCAAAATATTATTTCAAAATAATATTATATATTATATTACTTAAATTTTCTGTATCTAATTGTCTGAAAAATTGGTCGATAATTTTATTTATTGGAGAGTTCTAATCAGACGTTAATCAAAGATTTGAAAAAATAATAATTGTGTATTTACGATGGATATTTTGTACATCGAGTTATCGTACTCTAACCAAAAATATATATTATAATAACTCAGTGGATCTGGTCGAATGTGCAAAATCGTAAATTAAAAACACACTTTTGGTAACGTACGATTAATTCAGTTTAATTTCTAAGAATTATAGCTTCTTCGTTATTCCTAATTTATGAGCGGCAATTTATTTTATATACCGTAAATCTACACAATTAATCATTCTATAGCGCGCACTTTTTTTGAAAGAAAGAAAGAAGAAAGTCAATGGAAAAGTCGAGCCGCAAAAAGTAATGTCCACAGAGGCGTAAATAAAAAGAAAGAACTACACCTCAAAAACTCTATTTTATCTAACTAAATTGTAAAGCGGATCGTTTTAGCTATAATGTTGTCACTTCTGATATCTCAAATCTCATTTATTGCTCAATTAATTATTTTCTGAGGTTTGAACCGTCAATCAATACTGATAGTACAGACATTTTAGATGAAAAATAACGAAACAGAAAAAATAATAGTTGGCAAAACCAAAAGTGCACATCCCGCAAGTTTTCCACTGTATGATAAAAAAATAACAATTAAAAAATATTTTTAATAAATTTAAAAAGATTTAAAAATTTAAAGAAATAAATAATTAAAAATTGAAAAAATATTTTTTTAAGTTTGCAAAAATAAAACAAATTAAGAACTATACATAATATAATATATAATTAATATCAAGTGGAATAAAATAAAACAAAATAAAAAGAAAAAAATCAATGATTTCGTAAGGAATCGAACCCAGGACCTTGCCCTTGGGGATCCAACGGCATAACCATTACGCCACGGCGGCCTACCACGTGTAGTGGTGTTATCACGGTATAGAAGTGTAGCACTTGTTTTATGAATTACACTATATTTACACAGCAATTATTATATTTTTTTTAAACTATTAGCTGTCAAAAATAATAAAATAAAACTGTTTATAAAAATTAAACTACTGAACACATTTTAGTGAATTTAAATAGGGTTCTGGTCTGATAGTAAACAAAGTGAATAAAATATAACTCAAGGCAATCCGACCAAAATTGCGATCTGTAGAGTCGTGACGTACGTACATACGTATGTACATACGTACAGACCAACCGACAACTGCTGTTTGTGATTTTCAATTACAGTTTTAATAGTATTTATGAACTCGAATTGATTTAAAAATGGTTCTGTTTTATAGATTAGAATCTCCTCTTTTCAAAAAGCTTCAATTTGAATGGATTTCGTGTGAAATTAACTTAGATATAACTTCTTATATGAACGAAAGTCAGCTCTGACGCACAAAGCGATAATAAAGCACATACCGCTAGTTTAGCGGTATGTGCAATTAATACTGTAGATTTTTTTGACTACGGACTCTCAAGAAGATCCCAATAATTATTGTCAAAATATCCCTTTTTATAAAATAGTTTAATAAGACGAAGATTCGCGTTTATTAGTCAATGTTTCTGAAATTTTAAAATTAAAATTTACAAATAGGTATTATCTTTTCGTTTCACGTTTTTTCAAAAATAAATTGAAAAAAAGCGATAAAACATGCAAATTTTGCTTCAAAATCAATTTTAAAAAATTTTTAATTAAAAAAATAAGATTGCTTACCACCAAGTATATAAGATTTAAAATAATATAACCACAAAACACCAAATAATAACTTTCACAGTTTTTCTAAGTAAAAATATATCAATCACAATATAGTAAAAAATCTAAACTGAACATTTATATTATCTGTGTTTCCGAAGTTCACTACATAAATGACCATCAATGAAACACAAGGTCGTTTCAATTTAGCAAATTGCTTAACACTTATTTTAAAGCGGCCCATAGACGCTCAATATTATTGTACAATATTTTGGTTTGTGCAAAAAATTGTACTGTATGGAGGCGATATTGAAGGTTGTGCAATATATTGCTCAATTGCGAGCACAGCCGGTACAGCCACATTGTGCAAACAGTCCCCACCAGAACTTCAGTCATCATGTTGTCACGATTACTATAGTCTTTGGATTTCACATCCCACAGAGCCGGAAGACCACGATACACCTCGATAAATTCAACAAAAAATTGTCTTCCAGCTTTCTTGTCACCCATGATGAGGCGTAGTTGAGACGACTTGTTGAAACCACCGCTACTTGAGATCAACTGTCGGGATATTGCGCAATCTTGACAACAGACGGCACAATATTTCTCCGTTTGTGCAATATATTTTCAAGATGTTGAAAATCACACAATATATTGCGCAACCTTTCAATCTCGTATACACACGGTCAATTATATTGCACAAACCTAAATATTGCGCAATAATATTGAGCGTCTATGGGCCGCTTAAAACTGAAATATTTTGTTATTGAATTAAAAAAGACAACCTCTCTTACATAATTATAATATTTTAAATGTACAAATTTAAAATTTCAGAGCTAAATTATATCAACAGTAGTAGTAAGGAGCTGACGTGCAAAAAAACCATGTCGTCCAAACCTTTTGCCGCTTGATACATAAGCTATTTAAGTAATTTAGAGCATTTTTTCTTCTATGATATATAGGCGGAATCTGGACCCATTTTAAGATAGGGGGGATAAAAAATTTCAAAGATGGTAAAAAACGGTTAATATTTAAAAAAAATTCTGCCGCTTCTTTCCTAGATTCTGTTAGAGCCAAATGACCGGAAAATACCAGCGTCAGAAATTTTTGACCACTTGCACTCTTCCCAAGCCACTTCTAAGAAAGTGTATTTATGATCATAAGTTTATTTTCCTAGGAGCGGTTCGGGAGTTTCACTTAAAAAGTCCTGCTGTTTGCAATAATTCGATTTCAAAAGTCAATCTAACCAATTTAACGCATGTTCGTATAATGCACATTTTTTGTGATGTGAAGTTTAATATCTCGCAGTTCGATAAGGAATTTAATGCTAACAAAGTTTCATGAAAACCTATCGATGCACAAAAGTTTCACACACTGCTTTCAAAAAAGTAAACTTTTCAATTTCTACGAGTGTGTACGTAACGATTTTTTAAACATACACGAGTTAAAATAGGACTTCACTTTCTTGTATATAAAGTTTAATTTTCTATTTAATAAGCTAATATGGAAAAAATAGTTGTGTGGTTTTAAGAAACCACGACGCAAGGGAAACTTTTATTGGATTGTAGGCGTTGGATTGTAGACACTTATCCATCACGATTAATTATAAACAACAATATTCACATGAATACACGAATAAAAATATGTAAACACTGTACAGCACTTGCCCGCATGACAGACTGACTATGTGTTATACATACTACACGGTCAGCTGATGCCAACCATGGGCGCCGCCATATTGGCCTTGGCTGCTCTACCGAGCGCCTTTCACTTTACCCCTACTCCGCGGCCGCCTGTAATGCGACATGCAACAGACGGCCAGAAAAATTCGGGGCGATAGAATAAAAGTTTCACTTTAAAAATAGTAATAGGTACTGTGGCGGTTTTGTTTCTTTTTCAGTCCACCGATTTATCGGTTTCGGTTATCTTCGACAGAAAGTGCCACCTCCGACAAAATAATTGATTTTCACGTTAGACAACTGAAGTCACTTTTGAATTGAAGGGTACACGGGAAGAAGGCGATTTGTCAGTAAAAATTTGAAATTAATTTTTTTGTGGCATCTTGTAGCCAAAAGTCGTACCTTTCTGTTGGTGTATACATTTTAGACAAGAATACGCTAGGTCAAAAGTTATAAGCGTTGAAAGAAATGCATCAGCTAGTAAATGGCACGATCTTAAACCCTTCCCAATGGTCTCCTGCACAATTTACATTTTTTGACATATCGCCTTCTTCCCGTATACCCTTCAATTGTAATCACCGGAGAAACGATCCAGTTTGCTTAATATAAATTTTACTCGCAAGATAGCGTGGCTGCAGAAACCACTTCCCAGTTACAATTATTTATGTAATATTTATTACTTTTCAAAATTAAGGAAAAACATTTATTGCTGATATTTTTTTAAAATTAGATTTCTAAGTTTGATTAAAATCATAAGTTGCTAAGAACAAACTCGTACACTGAAGACATTTCAGCACATTATTATAAAACTCCAGGGGTAAAAATATTAGTTCTCGCTTTTTAAATTACAAAACTTGAAATGTTATATAAGTTCATCTTTCTTTTACAGATTGTTTTTATTTTTCTGTGATTGTCAGTTGACAACAGTCTGTAATGTAATTTCAGTTCTGAAAGAGCCAGCAAAGATTTAATACAATGAAGTATGAGTAAACCATTGTGGATAATGAAACTATATAAATCTGAAAACTTTGTTTTCATCATAATTTTATGTCAAATGAAAACAATTTTTAAAAAAATCAACCGTCTTTTAAAAAATAGTCACTAGAATGCTTTTAAAAAGCGTAAATTTGTAATTATTTATCTACTAGTGGTTCCGTCCCGTTTCACCCGGATGCAAAAGAACGAATGGGGAAGGAAGGGACACTAGTACGCACATTCATCTTAGTAGATGAATGTTGTGTCCAAATTTCATGATGATCGGAGTTACCGTTCAAAAGTTTTTGTCGAAAAAAAGCAGTATTTATAAATACTTTTTTTAAGTAATACATTTCTTTTAAATTAATGATTACTGTAATTAATAAAGTAAAATAAGTATTTAATTGTAAACACTGTAGGATAAATTATTTTTATATATATATAGGTACCTATAATTATAACAGTTTTCCGTAAATAAAATTAAAATAAATTTAGAAGAAAGCAATGGGGAAAATAATAAAAAATAAAAATATATTCGCCCAACGTGGGGCTCGAACCCACGACCCTGATATAAACAATCAATGCTCTACCGACTGACCTAGCCGGGCTTGTGAATGTACGACCTAATATTGATATATGTAGTTACGGCATTTCACCTGAATAAAAGCTATTTTTGAGATACAATTTACAACATTTTTCATTGATGTTCCACCCCTATTGGTAGTAGCGTTATATTATATAGCCAATAGCCTTCCTCGATATATGGGCTATCAAAAAAGAAAAAATTCAATTTGAACTAGTAGTTCCTGAGATTAGCGCGTTCAACCAAACAAACAAACTCTTCAGCTTTATATATTAGTATATAGACACCGACTTCAAGTTGCTTGTAGGTAAAGAAGGTGATTGCAAAACAAAATAAAAAATATTTTTTTGACGTATTTGATATTATTTTTTAAGTTGTTTCTTTTTTTTAATTATATTTATTGCACACTTTAGTTCTGTGTACGTATTTTTATAGGGAATAAAAAGCTTGTATTAAAAAATAGTTAATTAAATCGGTTTAGTAGGGACCGCTGGCGAACTGTCGATAGAAAACAGCTTATGTTTTAAATATATAGATTATTCGTAGAAAGTTAAATGACGATCAAAAACGTACTTGAATCCTGAATGCATTCAATGACGTCACCAGACAAAACTAAATTCAAACTGCATAGCTATTTGCGATACATACAGTTATACCTGCATGTTACACTGAATTATTATGCAAAATTAAGTTTGGTTGCTTTGGGAATACAAAATGGAGTCGCTCATGGTCGACTAGATCATATAACAAGACTTTATAAATAGATAGTACCTATCTCTTCCGATTGGTTTAGTGCAAAATTATCTCCAATTCCAAGTGAATCAAATTATCAAATCTTTGTTTAATTTTACTATTCAAATAAATAAAATTTCCGACTAATTTTTAGGCTTAATTAAATTATTAAATTATTAAAACAAACTATGGCAAAAAAATTTCTTATATTTTTTACAAGCAAATATTTGCACAGAAAATTTAAATTATACATTTTTACTTAATTTTTAATTTACTTATATAGTAATATATAAAATTAGTGGTCCGTCCCGGCTTCACCCGGGTGTAAAACTGTATGATTTATATAAATACATAGTTTCATTCTCTCTTTATCTCTCCGTATCCCTCCCTGCCCTCCTCTCTCTCGCGATGAGTCAATCAGTCTGTGAATGGTATTTAGCCTATATAGTATATCACTAGCGCTCCTGCCCGGTTTCACCCGAGCGCAAAAAGGGGGGAGGGACATAAGTACACACGTTCATCCTAGTTTAGCGAGATGAATGTTGTGTCCAAATTTCATGATGATCGGAGTTACCGTTCAAAAGTTTTTGTCGGACGGACAAATTTTGAGTTATATTCTGCAACATTTTTCATTGATGTTCCGCTCCTATTGGTCGTAGCGTGATATTATATAGCCTATAGCCTTCCTCGATAAATAGATTATTCAACAAAAAAATGTTCAATTCGAACCAGTAGTTCCTGAGATTAGCGAGTTCAACCAAACAAATTCTTCAGCTTTATATATTAGTATAGATATAGATACTTTTATTTTAAACTTGCAAATTCTATAAAATTTGGACATAGGAACGTTCAATATCTTACTATTAGTTCATAGTTAACGCTTTGCAACTGTGTATGTAATACAAATTAAATTATTGGTACTTGAGAGCTTCCACTTGATTTTATATTAGTCCGCAAGGTTTTGAAGTTACTGATTCCACTTTATTTGTTGATATTAAATTTAGATGTTTAGTGGTAGAAGTACGTAACTTGATTCGAAAACCAGTTCTGACAAATAAATTATAGCGACGTAGGTACCAAGAATTTATTTAATTGCTAATAAATAATTTAATTAATTACTACGTTGTCTATTGTACAAATACAAAAATTTATACTTCTTTGATGTTCTATTAACTCAATATTAAATACTAAAATATTTCAGTCTTTTTGACATTTTTAGGAAAAATTGCTGTCATCGGCCTCTCATTAAGGAGGTTGAGCCGTTTTACGAAGATAATGAAAAAAATCTGAAATAAAGTTTTTTAATAGATTTTTTTATGACAAAATTTTCTGTAAAAAATCCAAAATCAGGAGATTTATAAAGTTAAAAATTAAAAAAAATTTTTACATGTAGTCTTACGGAAAATATGTCAACCTAGCATGCAAACTGTTAATTTTATTTTTTTGCAAATAACCAAATAATGTCAGCAGTTCCGAAAACTAACTATGTAAAGCATCGATGTCTTACGCATATTTTAATATTTTTCCAATTTAATTAAGAGACTTTTAATCAATAAAAAAAATTATTAAACCTTAGCACTTTTTGATTATGGACTTTTATTCTAAACAGTTTTAACAATTTTAACTGAATTTTCAACTTTTTAATGATTTAATTTTAATTTTTATTAAGTAGGTACTTCTAATTTCCATTTTTAATTATTTACTGCAAAAAATATGTAAAATACAGATATTAAATAAACTTATTTTTTTAACCTAACTTTGTACATAAAATTCAAAAGTTAGTCCATTAAGTAAATTAATACTGAAATAATTAATTATAATTAAAAAAAATATTTATTTATGCCTTTATGACAATAATTTATTGGTATCATCGACTTATAACCTTTTGCAAAAATTTATTATGGAAAAGTTCCCATTTAGAATTCGACTTACTTTTAATTGGGACTGTAACGGATCAACCTCCTTAAAAAGGGTCTGTGAGAACTAAGATGATTTATGTTTGATAATTATTATGTGGATTTTTATAGATAATCAACTGTTTATTTCACAAGAAATACAAAAGATACATTTTATCTAGGATTTTTTAACTCACATTGAACAAAAATCTGTGAAAAATATAAGAAGAAAAGCTAAAGTTAATTTGTTTTCACAATCATATTAATCAGTGAATTTCATTTAAAATGCAACATTAGTTTTGTTAATATGGTAGCTATAAAAATCATTAAAGCAACACAGAAAATCGTTCCATTTAAAATGTATACAAATCTCAGTTGAGCGTTTGGCCTGTAGTAGAAGAGCCGAACCTAAATCGACCTTCACCGAGCTTATAATAGAGATTAGAATGAAACATATTTTATCATGAATTTAGTATATTAGAAAATATATTAAAAATGGGTTTGCTAAAAAAATCCTGGCCAGACTATTTTTAATTATTTTTAAAAAAATGATTTTTTATTAAATGCTGCAACATCAAGATAATAAGAATATTTTGTCCTGACTTGAAGTATAAAACGTGTAGAATGTGCAGCCGTTGGGTTGTCTATTATTTACCTGGGGGAACCACTGGGTTGTCAAGTATAAACAGGTATGTCGATGCAAGTTACTTTCACTTGATTGGATAATAGAAAAAAATTTATATCATCATAAGCGCTGTTTTATTGCGAACACGTTGATATAGGGTTGTCTGCGAAAAATTCGGTCCTATTAGGGGCTTGCGAATTTTAAAGATTTTAATTTTGACGCGCGTGAAAGTGTGTGACAGAGACATCCGAGGTAAGTAACTGTGTAATAATAAAGGACCCAACATCGCAGTCGCTTGTGATGGCACCCTGAATATTAGAAACTAAAAAAAAATTTTATTTCAATTACAAATTTAAGAAACTATCCCAAAATGGAATTTAGGTTAGTTTATACTACTGTTATAAAGAAGAAAGTTTGTTTCTTTGTATCGACTAATCTCAGTAATTACTAAACGAATTTTAAATGAAATCAAACCCATTCTGTTCCTTAAACTGTTTGTTAATATACAGTATGTAAACACGTAAGGTGCACATAGGGAAATTAACATTGGAAAAAAAGACTGGATCAGGGTGAGCCTTGAAATCTTGTTTTTCAATTTGACAGATAATATTCTTTTGCAAAATGAATGTGTATACTATCGAAGAAAATATTCAAATGATTACAACATAATCGGACTTTTTTTATTAATGGGACATTAAATTCCCAAAAATACTTAAATATAGTGCAAGATCAAATATCTCCGCCTATTCGTGTTGAACCTAAAGACATTGGGTCACTGATTTCCCAACGCGCATACGTCATACCAGTCAGACAATTTTTGAATGAAATGTTTCCAAACAGATGCCAAGTAAAATAAAAATAAATCAAAATAGAATTGAAATCCTCAAGATTACCACGATAATTCAATAGAAATAACAATTATTAATGCAGTCATGGCTAACTCTGATCCAATTATTTTTTGCCAATGCTAATTTTCCTATGTGCACCTTACGCGTTTACATACTGTATAATATAGGCTATATTTTAATGCAATAACTGTTTGAATTTGCTAGACCGAACAGTTTTGAATGTGATATTTACCATTCGATATAATATTTCTTCAGAAAGTTTTAGATCTATATCATTTGGTCGGTCCGGCTTCGGCCGAGTGCAAATCGGATTGATTACAAGTTAGATTGAGATCAGGTTTATGTCAAAAGCGGTATGGAATATAATATTACACCCAATCACTGTAATAAGTCGCCTGCAGTTAATTATAAATTCGAGTTCACGAGCAAAGCGAGTGAGTAACGTAAATATTAAATTCGAGCGAACGATCGAATGGAGTGCGAAGTTGCGGGGAGGGCATTAAGTAAATTATAAAAGGTCAAGACCGAGCGCTCAACGAACAAACGTATCTGATGAAATTCCAGACGCAATAAAAATAATTATTTAGTAATTTTATAATATCAGTCGAATTCATTCCAAACGTTTAAAAGTAATTAAATACACAGGGAATGGAAAGTTAAAAACACGCGGGATTAAATTAAAGGATTTTATTGTGCGCATGCGTGCAAATCTTAACTTTTACCGGGTGTAACCACGGAAGGAGAGGCTTTTGAAAATTTTGGTAATTCTTACGGATCTGTATTTGAGGGTCGAACCATGTTGTAACTCCTAAATTATGAGAAATGCAGTCATGGAAAAAAGTATGTTCTTTATCGCATATTATCAGATTGAAGCAATGGCACCAAATTATACAAAAACTTATATTTCGGTACAGTTTGTTAGACAGTAATACATATAGTGACAGTGTCTCATTTGGACAGTAGTTAAATCTTGAAATTTCATTAGTTAGTTGTTAAAAGTAAGCAGTATCTGTGGAAAAAATGTTTATTAAGAGTATTCGTCCCTGCAAACACCCCCTGCACCCTTCATCACAAATCTTTTCCCCTCGCCTAAAAACGGTTCGCGCTCTCCCGACGCTATTTTTAAAGCTAGAGGGTTCTGGTAAACGGCAACTGAAAGACAAAGAATCAGACTACAGATCCTTCAGGCGAGTTTTTTGAAAACAGTTTCGCCTACGTGTGAAATATTACGTAACTTATTATTTTTTTCAAAAGGTTGTAAGTTTTTTCAGGAATTTTTTTTTCAAAAAATTCGCCTGAAGGATCTGTAGTCTGATTCTTTGTCTTTCATTTGACGTTTACCAGAACCCTCTAGTTTTAAAAATAGCGTCGGGAGAGCGCGAACCGTGTTTAGGCGAGGGGAAAAGATTTGAGATGAAGGGTGCAGGGGGTATTTGCAGGGACGAATACGCTGTTGTATTGCTAGTTTGTTACTTGATGTAAGTTGGATAGTTTAAAACCCACAAAAAATGTTATTTTTTGTATAGACATGTTTTGAGAGTAAAAACATTTTTTTAAGGTAGCCGGGTGAAGTTTCCCTGAATAAGTTTCAGGGAGTAGAGCAAGAAACGTTTTTTTTTTTGTTTTATTAGTTCAAAATGGCGGCGTGGAATTGCACGATTGTAAGTTTATTTAGATTTAAAATGTATATTGGTGCAAGAATTTTGTTCGATTTGCTTCACGCCTATAATCGGCAGGGGTTACTTTACAGGGAGAAATAGATGCTGTCCCTGACCTGGAAGGTATTTAAACAAACTCCCTGTATATTTGTAAATGTAGATGGTGTGCAGAAAATCGTACCCTTGGGGACTGACCAAGGATTAACTTACACACAACAAATGAGTTTTTCGTTTAAGTTTTAATTTCACGCATGCGCAAATACAATAATACATTAACATTATGTAACAGTACAATATTATTGACGTTATTCTCTATGCTCAATGTTAAAATTAACAGCGCTGTTAAATTTTAGTCTCACTTTAACAAGATGTTAAAGTTAGAAACTGACGAACTATTACAATATAGGTGACTGGTAATTGCTCATATTCCTCTAGGGAGAAGAAACTATTTATTATAATGTGGAATGATTTTACCTTATTACTTGGGGGTCGGAAATGCGTCATTTTTTATGATAATGGCACTTCTATGAAGAATTTGTATTTTATGTTTTTTTTATTTATTGTAAGTTTTAACACACAACATAAAATCTAATAGTACCTAAATTTCGTGATTTTTAGCTTTAGGAAGGTTAGCCAATTAGTAAGCTATCAGATCATGAAAAAATTCAAAGCATAAAGTGAATAGGTAATAGGTATATATATATATATTTTCTATTTTTAACACCCTAAATTTTAATATTTGTAAAAAGTATATTTTCTCGAAAATGACGTATTTCCGACCCTCAAGTGATAGAGGTTAAATCATTCCAAATTAGTCATCATTTATTCTCCCGAGAGTAATACGAGCAATTACCGGTCACTCTATATTATATAAATATTATAAAATACTTTTTCCTTTTTAGTAATTTCAATAAAAGCTTGTCTTCAAAAAGTTCTTTTTTTCTTTGTGTCTACCGTCCAATATCTGCTATAATGTCGCGGAAGTGACAGTGGCGAACAATTCTACAAGTCTTATTGTACCTGGACTGCGAGCTATAAGATCGCTCCTTGGTCGACAGTACTAAATTTTTTCGTCTGCTTGTTTACAAATATCTTAAAAATATTTTTTAAGAACTCCAACTGACTGTTACCTTAGCCCATTAGAAATCAACCTTATTTATTTTTAATCGGGGTTTATAATACAGAAAAAAATATCCATTTTTGAACAGACTGTATAAGCATTAATCTTTATTATGGACTGAATATAATATTGTAGCAGCCATCAGATTTCTTATAGAAGGGAAATTTTTGAATTCAAGCAGAAAATTCGCGGTTTGAAGAAGACTACTATATGTATATAAAACTATCTACATATGGTAATGCGCCATTTATAAACGGATATATACTTGTGTAGATTACAGAACTATTATAAGCACAATTGAAGCACTTTCTAAACTTTTCGTTCCTAGCCGGAATTTTAATTTTACTTCCATGAATACCGAAATGGGATGATCTCATTATGCTATCATAACAGGCAGCTGTTATTTCCGGAAATTGTCGGGTAAATACGGCCATATTCGACAAAAAAAGTCGCGACATCATAATATGTCTATCTTTAATAGGCAATGTAAAAATCCGGGCTGATTTATTTATAATTTATATAATAATAATGCGTTTAACGTCCCTTTCTCGACTTTATGTCATATAACAGACGCCATTCGCACCATTACTATTTTCCATCTACCGCACTTCCCGTTATTTTCTACGTTTTTAAACTTCTACTTAATTATAATAGCAATGGGCGAATAAAGGAATTTTAGGAAATTAGGATAAGGTAGGCAAATTTTGAGCACAGAAGTTTAACAGATAATCGGCCATGACCTTAAATAAGAAACCGTCTCGATATTTATCTGGAATTATTGAGGCAAACCATGGAAAACCTCAACAAGATGGCCGGTAGAGGAATTACCGTTTTTAAGCTATCCAATTAAAATAACAAACTTTATCTATAAATTTTTACATGTCGTCAAAACGACATCTTTCGGAAAATTTAGAGAGAAATCGCCCCAAAATCAAGAAAAGTCATAGAGGAAATAGGTGTCAGACTACGCCTAATAAAGCCATATACAAAGTTTGGGGAGAGTATGTGTCAATAAAATTTTTGCCGACGGGCACTTTGACTATAACAGTCGAGGCATCAGATAGTTCAGAACCGGGGCAACGTGACGAGTTATCCGCGATATCTGTTCCCATTTTCGTGTTTTGTTTTACACACAAGAGGGTTTTGTTGGCTGGTCGCAGGAGACGATGGTTGCAGGCCTCCTATTTAACAACACTTACTGCGATCGCGTTGAAACTATAATATACAGATTGTATCAAATCAAAACGGTTCATAGAACATTCTGTGTGTAAGACAGAGACGATATTATATAAAGCACTAAAGCAGTAAGTAAGAATGAGATAATAGTTACTGTGGTTATACAATCTGATAGTATCATCTTTGTTTTCTACAGTAAAAATCACAATTTTATCAAATGCCAGTATTCACTATATTGATAAAATGACTATTTATACTTTTCGGGAAAAAATCCAAATAATTAAATTATGGGGATTTGTAAAATCCAAAATGTATGGCTTTCAAGAAAATAGAGCTAATGATTTGAACGAACTGAAAATACAGTTTTCCAATGCATGTCAGTCCGTTGACCATGAGATGTTAGCCAATATGAGGGAAAATATTTATAATTGATAAGGATATTGTTTGGCAGAACGTGAAGGTCTTTTTGAACATTTAATAAATTAATTATTAAAAGTATTGTTAAAACTTTTGTACCAGATATATATCTAACACGAATTAATATTACAGTTTAGTTGTTTTAATTGATAAATTGGTAAAAAGATTTACAGTGTACGTAATTATTTATTTACGTAACCACAGTAACTATTAGCGATCATTTATCTCATTCTTACTTACTGCTTTATATATCGTCTCTGTCTTACACACAGAATGTTCTATGGACCGTTTTGATTTGATACAATCTGTATACGCTTCGTTTACGACAAAATGTTGTATATAAAAACAAAAAAAAAGTTTTCGATATCTCTTTTGTTTTTTGACACAATTCTTGTTATCTTCGTGTTTAAAAGAACAATAAAATAGTTCGAAACGTTTGTTGATAGTAGTAGGATTAGCGTGACGTCGCAAAAAGAAAACCAATCGGTCCAAAACCGTGATAACTGATGCCTAACCTCAATAACAGAAGAGAATTTCCAGAAATAGTATTGTAAGATAAAATAATAATGGCCGCCACATAAATCACAATACCTAACCTATAAACGTAGAGTATTATATCTACAGTTTACTCTTGTGAATTTATTTATGTGTTGTTCATTAACCTTTTATGAAGTGTTTAGTATAAAATATTAAAGTTTGCAATTGGGTTAGGTTAAAACATTATTATTTTGTGAAACTTTTTTTCGACGTTTACGCACTAACGCCATCGGTCGGTTTTTTGAGTGAACGTCAAAATATTCAACAAAAAGAGCAAGGAGTATAGTGCAGTGTATATTTATTTTTCTACCTGAGAATTTGTTCGGTCATTTGAAAATAAATTTTATTCTAACGAATAAATTTGTTCCAAGATTAGTAATAGCTATAGTGTTCGGTGAATATGGGCATAAGAAAATTTATGTCTTCTAGTAATAATCCAAATTTAAACGAGAATAAAATTGCATCTATTGAACATACGGTATTTGTATTTCCTTTTAATGTGTTTGATGAAAATATGAGTTAATAATAATTCATAAAACATATGTTTATCAACAACAGTTCCGCATTCCCGTAGGTCTGTTGACTTTAATGGTTATAGGCCATGGCTTATCCATTGACCAATACTGACAGATCGCTTAACGTACATGAAGTTGCGACAGTGAACCGGCGCAAAAATAACGTCTGTCCAAATTTATCGCTTCTGAAATTGTAAAAAAATAAACACTAACATAATATGATCGTTCCGATTTTAACTACACACGTTATTTAATTTGATCCAATTATCACAGATGGCTTTACTATAGTCAAGGCGTATCGCTATTTAGTCCTGCCCCTTGAGTATTATTATTTGTAGCAAGCGAACAGAGAAGGGCGTGTCGGTCTAGTTTCCCCATCAACGCACTACCTGACGACCAATCTCAATCGGTTCCTGACTAGCAGTTCGTTTCCTCCACCGTTGACGGTATTCAATTTCGTTAGGCTGTTGAATAAAATTACTCATCGTGGCTAAATGAAAATTCATTACGAAAAACATAGAAAATTATTATTATCATCTACATCAGTGATTCCCAAAGTGGTCTATATCGACAACTTGCAAGGGATCCATGTCAGCGGAAAAAAAATGGGGGACCATGAAATGAAAATGGGGGTCAACGATAGTGAATCTTCTAACAAAAAAATAAACAAACTAGACATCGTTATCCGAAGAGATTTAAAATTAAATCTAACTAAATTGTTGAAAATCTATTATTAAAGCATCAGGTTCATCCCTCACACTAAAAGCATTTATTTTTTGCTTAGTTACTTTATGTAACAGAAAGTAAATTTTAATTTGATTCGTTTAATTTGAATCTAATTAATAAATGTATAAAACTAAACATTTCACACTACATTTCACTACCGTTATAAATTTAAATCGTTCAAAGTGAGTAGCACTACACCGGTTGTCAAAAATACATATTTGAAATTAATGAATTTGCAAAAAATCAATATCAGATAAGCAGGGGGTCTACCCAAAACCGAAAAACATGGCAAGTGGTCTACGAGACAAAAAAGTTTGGGGACCTCTGATCTACATTCTACACTGTGTGCAGCAGCTGAACGACTTTTAAAATTATAAAAAAGGAGGATGGAATTGAGATAGCCAATAGTTCGATACCGGACTGATAATATTTTTATGTAATACAGGACAAGTAACAACAACTGACAGTTTTTATGTAACACACAGAGAGAACATAAATTCATTGGAACAGGTGTGAGACATTAGGGAGGGAGGGCAGTTCACTATTACAAATTGTATATTATGGCAGCTATATCGTTACTCAAATTATTGCGACAATTTTTAATTTTCATTTCGGATGATTATTTTCTGTGTTTTTGTCACATAAATTTTCGTACCCAAAAATAAAACACAGTTGTCGAAAAATTTAATTGTCGTTTGTTGTAGAATTTTTAAATATTTGTTTTTTAAACCACGGACTTTCCCGAATTCATTTTAATTATTTTTCTGCATACCTCGATCGAAAGTACATACTTTCGGCATCAAGTCTAAGGCAGAAAGTCTTGTATTTACGCATTGGTGGGATTACACGCACTGATGCGGGAAGTACGTACGTTCGAGAGGGAGTAAAGAAAAAACAATCTATCAACTGTTGTTTAGATGTCGTTTCCATAGCAACCCTATTACATTTTAGCTAATAGTCGCGGACAACTGTCATTCGTGTTTTTACATATGGCCTCAAATCTGCTTGCTTAGAATTTATTTATGTTTTTATGTAATTAATAAGTAATTAAATAATTAATGTATTTAATAAGCGTAAGTACTTAGGACCGAAGTATGAAAAAAATAGTATACACCACACTGGCCGAAAGTTTGATATTCTTACGAATGACAGCTGTTCGCGACTATTAGCTAAAATGTAATAGGGTTGCTATCCAGACAACAGCTGATTGATTATTTTTTATTTACTGCCGCCCGAACGTACGTACTTTTCGCATCAGTGCGTGTAATCCCACCAATGCGTAAATGTTAGACTTTCTGCCTTACAACTGATGCCGAAAGTATGCACTTTCGAGCGAGGTATGAAGAAAACATGTCATTTTCAATAAGCATTCTACAATTTCGGGCGAAGACGGACCGGGCTGCAAGTTATATATACTAATATATAAAGCTGAAGAGTTTGTTTGTTTGTTTGAACGCGCTAATCTCAGGAACTACTGGTTCAAATTGAAAAAAATTTTTTTTGTTGGATAGCCCATTTATCGAGGAAGGCTATAGGCTATATAAAATCACGCTACGACCATTAGGACCGGAGCATTAATGAAAAATGTTCCAAATGTATCTCAAAAATAAGCTTCTATTCAGGTGAAATGCACTAACTAAATATACTCATATTAAGCACTGTGTGCACGCAGCGCTGATTGGCTCAATCGGTAGAGTACGCGACTTTCAATATCAGGGTCCTGGGTTCAAGCCACACATTGGGCGAATATATTTTTATTTTTTTTTGTATTTTCTACATTGCTTTCTTCTAAGGCTTATATTTAAATTTATTTTAATTTTATTTAATTAATTAAAAAAAAAAATTACAGTAAAACCTCGTTAACACGAACTCGTAAAAATCAGGCAAAAAGTTCGTGTTATGTGGGAGTTCGTGTAAACCGAGTATGGCATAAAATACAGTCATTTTTTAAGTGTCAAATCATGATTTATTTTAAGTAAACATTGAATAATTATTTATTATAAATTATCTAATAACATTAAATGTTCTTAAATATTATCTGAGTTTGAAAGTTTGATTTTATTTATTTACAAAATACATTTCAATATTGTTTTGACGATAAGTTGGTCGGAGTTTCTGTGCACATTCAAAATTTTGAGGTATGTTTCTATTAATAGGATTTCGAGTGAATTTTTAATCTCTCAGTCCTTTGTCTATTTTTAGAATGTGAGTTAATTACTTTTGTAATCCCTTAAGCGAATCTTTTCTTTTAGTTGTATTGTATATGCATTAACCAAAATGATCAAAATATATGATTTGAGAATTTTTGTAGTTCGTATTATCCGATAATTAACCGTGAAGGGACGAAAAAGTTGTTCGAAGTTCGTATTAACGAGGGTTCGTGTTAACCGAACATAATTACATTAAAGCTTATGTGACCATTGTCGAGAGCAAATTTTTGTTCGCGTTAAACCGAAATTCGTGTTAACCGTGTTCGTGTTAACGAGGGTTTACTGTATTAGTAAAAAAAAGTATAAATACTGCTTTTTATCGACAAAAACTTTTGAACGGTAACTCCGATCATCATGAAACTTGGACACAACATTCATCTCGGTAAACTAAGGTGAATGTGCGTACTCATGTTCCTCCCTTCCCCATTCGTTCTTTTACACCCGGGTGAAACCGGACGGGACCGCTAGTTATATATAAATAGGTATAGAAGGAAACTCAACACTTTAAACTGTTTCTCAGACTAAAAAAATACACGTGGTATATAAAGATAGTATTACGTAATATGTAGATAAAAAATGTGCATAAAAAAAATAAAAGTTGATGCAGTATCCCGGCGAATGTAGTATATTACACACAAAAAGTATGTAGAAGAAATTGAGACGGGTATAATGAGGTGGTTTAGACATATGAAAAATATTATGAATTATTTTAGACAGATTGTTGCAGTAATGATGTGTGTATGAAGGTCTGTCTAACGGACTGAAATAAATGGTTCAGACTACAATATAGCTGGGGCTCCATTCTGATTCTTAAAACTCACATAAACATATATTTAACCTTTCTTAAAACTCAATCGACTCCAATACAGGAGTAATTTCTTCCTTTTAGCACATTTAGATCGCAAATCTAGATGAGACAGTGTTTTAAAACCACGAATACCAATTGTACCAATGGTTTTGCGTTTTCAATTTAAAAGATTACAATTTTTCCATCAACAACAATATACTGATAACATGTGACAGCATTTGGTAAGTTTTCTAACATTTACGAATAATTACATTTTAATTCAAAACAATTTTATAACTAAAAAAATATAATTACAGAACACTCTGAAGATGATACAAACCGTATCGAAACGTTAGTTTAAATGCAAGTTTAAAAAAGTCTTCATTTTCGATCCTTATGCCACGGAATTCTTTCCAAATACTCATCATTAACTTCAATGAATCACAGTTACTCTATTTATTGAATAGAGTCAATCTTCATTACAATTTTTATTAAAAACTGCTTTCGGAATAACTATAAACAAAGTCCAGTGGCAAATACTTAAGGTAGCTTGGCATTCATTTATAAAAAAACGAGTGTACCTACTTTAGACCACACGACTGAAGTAAAACTTCTTCCTGCCATATAAATAATATATAATAATATATAATTTATAATAATGATACAATAATATTCTATAATCTATCACCATATTTTGATTAGACACCCTGATTTAACGACATAATATAACCTCACTCTGTAGCACATATCTACAAAGACGAAATGTTTAAAATTAATAGGCAAAATATGTATATATATTTATTAGCATAATTTATAATACATTTAAAAGGATTTATTAACTAACCTACATTATTTCCCGTAACAAAATGCAGCAAAATTCGATGAAATGTATTTTTGAACCAAAAACAATTGTTTTCATTTTAAACGTCAAATAGTTGTCTAAAAAAAAAAAGAATTTCGATTAATGCTCCGTCTTTGTCGCACTCACTAACTCATATCTCTCTCTCAGCTTCCAATATACGAAACGTAACTCTCTCTCTTACTATCTTCACTAACTTATATCTCCCTCTCAACTACCGTTCGCATCGAACGATCGCACACCGTTCGCCTCGTCCGATGATGCACTTCCGTAGACGCTTTCGTCAGGCATTTACCAGCTTACTCCCCAAATCAAGCGTGCTTAAAGAAGTTTTACTTCAAAAACATGTTTTTCGCTGTTGGCTTGCTCACGTGTATCGTATCCACAAAATCTTTTATGTTTTGCAAGTGATGGTCAAACAAAAAAACATTGATTATTATTAGCGTCGTTCTGAAATCAGAGTCTTGTTTGACTTCATGAATTTTTTAATCAATTATATACGCACGGATTCCACGCGAACGAAGTCGCGAGTAAAATCTAGTAATATATAAAATGTCTCTTAAATATCAAGATGACAATTTTGCGATAGAAAATGTTTTTAATTGTTCCGTGCTTCAATTGTGCAACTTTAAATGGATGGTTTAATTATTAGTGCAGCGTTAATCACCCAGTCTTTTCCAGTGTAATTGTACTATCCACTTTAAATACAACACATCCTTTACTTCAGTTCTTCGTTGCAGCTCGACGAGGTATCAACAATACGTCATTAATTACGCTGCATTTAAAGAACTTGTTGTTTATAAAATACAATAGAAACTGAGATATTGTTCTTCTGTAGAATAACAATGTCTTTTCCGAAGGGTTAATTTGTTGTTCTATTGTGTTGGATTACATTTACGTGAAAATTAATGAAAAGTCAATTATTAACATTGAGTTTGTTTATGTAACAGAAGATTGTAAAATTCACTCAGCAATACAATTTTTACATTATCATATATATTAATACGTTAAGGTTAAGATGTTTGCCTCCCTTTTTAGAAAAAACCACACAATTTCTCCACAAAAATTATATATCATTTTACAGATAATTGCTACTGACATCGACAACTAAAAAATTTATTATTGCTTTTGTTTTTGTAAATTAATTAATTAAAAGCAACGCTGAACAAAGTCTGCCATCTGACGGCTTTAATTTTGAAACAATGTCAACACTTCGATCTGTCATCTGACCTTCATATTGTAATACAACAGACACAATACTGCATACTGCCATCTGACGAGCAACGCTGAATAACGTCACAGCAATGCTGCATGGTGCCATCTGACAGCTTAGCTCAACACTTTTGCTACTTGCGCCTCTATATTATGACAATTTTAGTAAAATATTTCTTCGATCTGTTATCTGAGCTTCATATTGTAATACAACAAAAAGATGAACATTTTAAGCAGTGTGCAAAATTAGAAACGAATTGAATACCTGCAATCATATTTAAAAAAGAATTTTGTAAAGTGATAATTATTATACTTATTTAGTGCGAATAATTCGCACAGGTCACACTAGTCTACAATTATTATAGTCCGAAAACTGGTAAACGCATCAATTGGATTTTCAAATTTTTAATAAATTTATTATGATGTTTGGATGAAGAAATTCTTTCGACAATTATTTTTGTCATCTTCGGAGCTCAAAATAATCTTCGGAAACAAAAATAATCGTCGAAACGTCAGCATAATAAATGCAATTTCTACCATAGTATTGCTTTCTTTCTGTTCCTATATGCTACGAAGAATTTCTTCATCCAAACACCATAATCAATCAAGGATCATATTCATCTCTTTGTTGAGATAAGTTTTCTTAATAAATTTATTGGTGTTGGGTCTGAGATTCAGGATGGAAGACAGAAGACAAAAATTGAATCAAGAGATCCTGACTCAAGGACCCGCTACAAGATGCGAGAGCAACGGTGCTAGATCAAAATATCGGTGGTTGTTGGGTGGACTTAAAAAAATGGTGAATGGAGGCGGTTAGTGAATGGGGGCCCTACTTTAGTTTATATAAAGTAGAGCAACTAAAGTGAAAGTATCAGAGGAAGTGTAGAAAGAAGAAATGTTATATCGTACTGATTAATAATAGGCTGAAAGAGTGACATATTAGACGTGAACGTAATGGGTGTGCATGTTGGGTAGTGTTAGACAGCGAGGAGAGTTCCTTACAAAGATAAATGTCATCATCTACCGTTTGCACTCCATACAACCTGGTGCAAGGATGTGTGCTCCTCCGATGTCAGGTCGCTCATAATGTCCAACTGCCCCATTGCAGTCATGATACATCCATTTCTTGAAAAGTGGGAGAGTTCCTTAGGATTTACTATTAAAATACCAGATTACCCAATCTATACATCAGTTCAGCAGTTTACCATATATATTTAACATATGGTACACCGAGCGGAGTGGCGTAGCGGTGAGAGTACTAGACTCGCATTCGGAAGGTACCGGGTTCGAATCACGGCGAGGGCAGATGTAGCTGTCTCTCGTCGAGAAACGGTAATTCCTGTACCGGCCGTTTTGTTGAGGTTTTCCATGGTTTCCCTTAACATATCCAGATAAATATCAAGATGGTTCCTTATTCAAGGCCTTGGCCGATTACCTGTCAAACTCCTATGCTCAAATTTTTCCTACCTTATACTAATGTCCTAAAATTGATTCATTCGCCCATTGCTCTTAATTAAGTGGAAGTTTAAAAATGTAGAAAATTGTGATAGATGGAAAAAAAGTAATGGTGCGAATGGCGTCTGTTATGACATGAAGTCGAGAAACGGACGTTAAACGCATTATTATTATTAATTAGTGAGGAGCAGACGAAGCTTCGCACAGATTAGATATCGACGGTGGAAGGTTGTGGAAGTTTGTTAGGGTATGACGATCAGATTGTTCAATCACCGAAGATATTAAAAAATGAAGCACAACTCAATATAAGTTCAAAAACTTTAATTGTAAAAAATAATAAATAATAAAGCAACTGGTAGCACGGAAATTATTGTCTTGTGTCGGCTTTAGCTGTTTAGTTAGAGAAATAATTAGCGCTCACTTGCGTAGCAGGATCCAATATAAATGTGGTAAATGTCGGATTAATAATCTCGCCACAATTAGGATTGCTAGTTTAGCGAATAATGTATCAAATTTGACTGCCTTTTTAATAATTTAGAACTGAATATTTAAGCATTTTTCAAGTGAATTTTGGCAGAGCTAAAGTCGACACAATGACAAATAATTATATAATGATTTGGTAATAAAATAGTGAATAATTATAATGTAGGCCAGAGGCGGCGCATAAAAAAATAAGTTAATATTTATTAAATTAAACAAGTAACAACAGAGTTGTTACACAGTCAAATTATGAATCTATTTCTTGAAGATATTTTCAACATTTTCCGTTAATTGCTCCTTAAATTTCGAAAAATTGGTGAATTTATGTTAAAAGTTTTGCGCATCCTTAAAGCAGATGATAAAGAGAAATGATAATAGTACTTTTTTCCATTCCTTCATTGATACCTTAATAAATTTTCCATTCATGAATGCGATGAAAGGTGCGGAAACCCTATTAAACATTGTCTGCCGTGATATTATGTTTCGTATACATACTTTACAACAAAAATGTCTTCAGGAATAAATTATTACTCCGCAGAAGTAGTGTGTTTAGACATGATGTGTTGTGATATGGAATATCACGCAGCATGCATAGCGCGACAGCAAAATTCAACTATTTTATGTCCAAATTTGATTAAACACTGTAGCCCAGCGTTTTCTAAACTTCACCTACGAACCCCTGACAGATTATTAAAATTATCACGGGCGTCAATTAATATAAAACAGAGTAAGTGTGTCTACGACTGATTCCCCCCAACTTTCCACAGCGTGCTTGTGTTTTCTGCTCAGTCGTGATTGGTCGTTCCACTCAGTGAGTCGGTATGGCCCAGTGCTGGTGTCCAATCACAGAAGAGCAAACTACGACCGAGCAGAGAACACAAGCACGCTAAGCATCAAAGAAGGGGGAAAAGCAGTCGTCGACACATTTATCTGTGAGACGCCTAGAAGAACAATTCGTCCGCTGGCATATGGCCTTTGATAATGTCTACCGCAGTGGCAGGCATGTCCATATATTGATAGCAAAGACCAGGAGAAAGACTTACACACTACGATGCAGACATATACGTCTGTCTCACTTATTATACTCTGAGTCTAATGCGCATGTCTGTGAATTGATGCACATAGAACTAAGCTGTGAAAGGGAGGTGGCTTGCTCTATTCCACTTACTAATTGCCCCACTACAGACGCGACACTTGCGCACAACGGGTCAAGTAAAAAGAAATAGATAGAAAACAGTCATTTGCTGTCTCACTTCATGGGCCACGCTTCCACTTACAACCACTAGCAATATAGAAGTTATTAAATATTTGACACCAAAGCCTAGGAAACCAATAATGTTTTGATTTTACTTATTCAAGATTTTCAATTTCAAATTTTTGTAATAGACAACGTTCAGAACAGTTTATTGACTTAAGTCGAGTTCCTTGAGTTTCGGTAAGTATCTCTAATAGAAAAATAATAATTCTAAAGAGGTAAGTTATTCTGGTAGAAGAGTGAATTTTGAAATAAGTCAAATTAATGGGCAACTTTCTCATATAGCTATACCTATATATTTCACCGACGTGTGTTTGTTATTCTATGCTATATAATGCTATGCATAAATATTATGCAAGCAGTGCAGTTTGTTATAACGTCTTATTTGAAAATACAAACATACTGCAAAATCCTAATAAAAATAACGTTCGTAATATCCATAAAATACAATTTCAAACCTAAGATTTATATTTATGTGCAGAAAATGAAATATCAAAATGCTAAATTAAAATTCTATAAAATACTGTAAGAAAATTGTACTGAAAAAAATTTTTAGGGCGACGCTAATATACCTACTAAAACTTTCAATATATTTTTATATTGAATTGACACCGACCTCAAAACGGACCACTTATTTTTGAAGGTACGATTTTTCTTTAAAAAAGTGCAATTTTTTTATTTTTTATTAATCTAGCACAGGGGCGGGCAAATCTTTTGATCGTCGGGCCACATTTTTGATGAAAATTTGACCGTGGGTCAAAAATTAGGTGAGCAAAAAAAGGGCCTTTCATTTCCGCAAAAAAAAATTGGAGAGCAAAAAAACAGGTCCTTTCATTTCCGCAACAAAATATTGGAGAGCAAAAAAAAAGGAAAAAAGGTCCTTTCATTTCCGCAACAAAAAGGCCCTTGCTATTTACTATTTTTCCAAAATTTTATGCATCAAATTATATTCGCAAACTATTTTCGCTCTTAATAATCATTTATAAAATGCTTCGCGGGCCGGACAAAAGTCTACTGCGGGCCGGATCCACCATTTGCCCAGGCTTGGTCTAGCACATTATTAACCTATTTGACTACTAAACTAGAAAAGACTTCGAAGCCGATTTAAGTAAAAATTGTACAAAACTATCGCGACATCTTCTGAAACACAACGGAGTATAAACTATTTAAATCGGTTTACTTACCTCTCAAGAAGTTAGGGTTGAACAAAATTTAAAAAAATGTTTACAAATTATATAAATAAACGACTATCGAATTAAAATGCGCCTTTTGACGTGATAATGTCTTATAAATTGATGAATCATCAATCTTATAAATTGATGAAACACCGGCTGCATGCACGAAAAAGTGTAACGTTCCGCCTGACCCTGTGCGTGCTTTTCTCGCAAACGGCCCTAACGATTTGGATGAAATTTACTGAAAAGGGATTTTGGGGGGCAAAAAATCGTTTAAGCTAAGTCTCATCTCTCGAAAAAACGTTTTCATACAAATTTTATCATTATAAAAATCAATTTTTTGACGTATGAAAATACTTAAATATTGTAAGTAGGTTTTGGAATTTTATATATAAACAGTGAAACAATTGTTTTCAAAATATTATGACAATTAATCTTTGAGACTTAAAATAAATACGAAAGAAAGAAAGTTAAAAAAAACAATTATTATTATAGGTGGTGAGTATTTTAATACATAAAATTAACCTAAATTTGAAGCGAAAGATGCAATATCATAGATTCGAATTATTATAATTATTATATGTAGAATTTAGGTTATGTATTACGGAATACGTTATCACGTAAAACTATCGTCCGTAAACCGACTTTACAGACAACCAATTTTTTTGAGATAACTCTGGTGGAAGAATGTAAAAATTTAAAAGACGCGTCGAAGAGAAAACGGCGAGAGCAAGTTGGCGAAGGTTGGGTTGAGAGTGCACAGCGTCAGACAGTCGAGTGTTTAATGGAACTATAGAGCCGTAATAGTGCAGATTTCTGTGAGCCTGGCGCGTTAATATATATTGTACGAAGACGGTCAGCTTGCTTCTACACAATTTATGATCTCTCAACGTTTTATGGAAGAACATGCGGAGTACCACTGTGTTGAAACATCTATGACGTAAGGGGGCATTCACAAATTACGTGAGGCGTTTAAAGAAGGAGAGGTTGAGCCGAACCTCACCCAAACTCACGTAGGGGAGAGGGGTGTCTCGGCAAATATCATGCATTTTTTTTCCCAGTCTTGATAAATAACAAGGAATTAAGCAAATTATGTTTTTTTTAATAAATCGAACGCAATCAAGCACAGATTTATGTATTTACATTAAGGAGGCTGAGCCGTTTAACGAAGATAATGAAAAAATCTGAAATAAAGTTTTTTTAATAGATTTTATTATGACAAAATTTTCTGTAAAAGATCCAAAATCATTAGGGGATTTATAAAGATAAAAATTAAAAAAAACTTTTACATGCAGTCTTATGGAAAATATGTCAACCTAGCATGCAAACGGTACATTTTAATTTTTTGCAAATAACCCAATAATGCCAGCAGTTCCGAAAACTAACTATGTAAAGCATCGATGTCTTACGCATATTTTAATATTTTTCCAAATTAATTAGGAGACTTTTAATCAATAAAAAAAATTATTAAACCTTAGCATTTTTCGATTATGGACTTTTATTCTTGACAATTTTAACTGAATCTTCAACTTTTTAATGATTTCATTTTAATTTTTATTACTTCTAATTTATTTTTTTAATTATTTACTGCAAAAAAAAATGTAAAATACAGATATTCACATAAATTTATTTTTTCTAACCTAACTTTGTACAAAAAATTCAAAAGTCAGTTCATTAAGTAAAATACTGAAATAATTAATTAATATTAAAAAAAGTTATTTATTTATGCCTTTATGACAATAATTTATTGGTATCATCGAATTATAACCTTTTGTAAAAATTTATTGTAGAAAAGTTCCCATTTAGAATTCGACTTACTTTTGATTGGGACTGTAACGCATCAACCTCCTTAAAAATACGCATTTTAAAAAATATCACGTGAGATTAGAATTAAAATCGCCAAATTTGCCTCTCGTAATTTGTGAACGCCCTCTATAAGATATTAGATTATAGACGATCAGTTCATCAAATTTGAAGCTACAGGTTGCTGCATGCGACACTGGATTTGCAGCTAGATTTGGTTTCAAGCGTGCTGTGGCACTGGATTTCGTGATGGATTCTACTTGGTCGCTTCACACGATGCGTGTTTTTAAGATGGGTTTGGTGCGTGCGCAGTGACAGTTCGAACGCTTGTCTGTGAACAGAACACATACTATGACGCCATGTTTGTTTGTAGGCGTTTGTCTATATCGTCCTCATGACAAGTCGCTGTTTTCTGATTGGTACTTGTTCAAAACAAGCAGACTAACACGCACGAAAAATAGTCCACGCACGCGAGTCAGCAATGACGTCATTTTCATCTTTGCAACCAGCGCGCCAGTCAGCTGCCTTACGATGCTATAGACGGCTAGACAAAGACTTCAAACATACAACACCCGTTCTTTCTTGCGTCGGGGGTTAAAAATACCGCATCTCCGCTTCAACATGTCTGTACTCTAGCGACAAAATGCAACGCGCTTCACAGGGATATAAACTATTGTCATCTGTTTTTATCAAATCGCAATGTGTGCGCATGGCACAAAAATGCTTTGTTTTAGTTTAAATTATCGTTGTTGTTTTAATTTAAATTTTAAATATTTATGACCTGTGATTTTCTGTTATAATCTGTATCCTCTATAATTAAAGCATAAGCCGCTTTCTGTCGACAATTCGTCAGCGGTCTCTGCTTAAACGATTTACATAATTTTAATTTTTTTATTGAATGATTTTGACATATTTCCTCAAAATAATAATAATAAAACAAAAAAAACAGCGGTGTAACATCTGTGGATATAAAACTTCATTACAGAAAAAAAATATTATCAATTGAATGGAATGGATTGTCTTTATAAAATATAGATCACAAATTATTAACGTTTCAAAACGACGTAATTTTTTCTGCGTCTGTATTTGTTTTGTGTTAACTAAAAAATGACTGATTAAAAAACCGACATTGTCGCAAGTGAACCCGCCAGTGGTAATATAATATGTGCACTTGATTTAATAAATATATATTAATGGAGATAAATTTCACACAAAACACTGTAGCAAAAAGTTGCATATACAATATTTCAGACTGAAATTACAAACGGACGTTCAGAATTTTACAAAATGAGACCGCAAACACATACAAATAGCGTGCAAGCGGAGAAAAACCAGTGATCCTTAAATGGATCGCGAATTTGACGACCTAATTCTACCCTTCGTAACGACTAGAACTTGTCAGAAACGAAACGACGCGGACAAGATTTTACCTAGAGCTGCTTTATATTGATTTATTCCAAGACAAAATTTCTATTTAATTAAACGTTCGGAAAAAATAGCAACAAACTAGCTGTACTAATTACAATAGTCAATATACACAAACACGCTGATATACTGGAATACACTTACACAGTAGTACCAACTGTACAATCATGAAATTTCAAGCCAAGTCGCTGCCAATCGCCTTCCTTTCAAAACGACTGCATCATGCAATGCTTTTTCACAGCTCAAATTTCTACGATTTACTATGAGAGTTTCCCCTTGTCCCATTTCCTCTGATTACCCAAAACAAAATGGCGGCCATTCACAATCCATCGATTGAAGATTGGTGGGGCAAACTGACGCGTTCTTCTCTTTACTACGACAGTTTCCCCTTGTCCCGTTTCCTCCCGCTCTACCCGTGGAACTCCCAGTAAGTGGTCGAAGCTTCAGCGCTTCAAGCGCTTAGTTTCGGTGCTCTGATTACCCAAAACAAAATGGTGGTCATTCACAATCCATCGACTGAAGATCGGTGAGACAAACTGACGCGTTCTTCTCTTCTTTTTTTTCTTTCCTAGGCAACAGTATAGCAGTTCTCTGGCCAGTACGGCGCAGTGAAGAACAGGGAAATGATAACCCAAGCAAAATGGGTCATGCATTGTTATTATACGTGTATAAAACGTTATCTGAAACTCATTTCTACAAACACGTACTTGTGAAAAAACAAACCACCAGATTACTAGTGAACTAACCACTAGTACAGTCGACCCACGCTTCTTCGTGTTTTTAACTTAAAGAATTGTTATGTAATCCAATAAAAACGAGTATGAAATTTTGTTTATTATTATTTATGTATTTTTATTTTGCTTACATTTTTAATTTATATAATCATTTTTAATACATTAAAAATAACTAGTGTGACCTGTGCGAATTATTCGCACTAAATAAGTATAATAATTATCACTTTACAAAATTATTTTTTAAATATGATTGCAGGTTTTCAATTCGTTTCTAATTTTGCACACTGCTTATAACGTTCTTCTTTTTGTTGTATTACAATATGAAGCTCAGGTGACAGATCGAAGAAATATTTTACTAAAATTGTCATATAGAGGCGCAAGTAGCAAAATCGTTGAGCTAAGCCGTCAGATGGCATCATGCAGCATTGCTGTGACGTTGTTCAGCGTTGCTCGCTGTTTCAAAATTAACGCCGTCAGATGGCAGTATGCAGTATTGTGTCTGTTGTATTACAATATGAAGGTCAGATGACAGATCGAAGTGTTGACGTTGTTTCAAAATTAAAGCCCTCAGATGGCAGACGTTGTTCAGCGTTGCTGTATTTTAATTAATTTACAAAAACAAAATCAATAATAAATTTGCTAGTTGTCGATGTCAGTAGAGCAAGCAATTATCTGTAAAATGGTATATAATTTATGTGGAGAAATTGTGAGGTTTTTTTCTAAAAAGGGAGGCAAACAGCTTTAACCTTAACGTATTAATATATATGATTCAATTTGAAAAGTGAAAATCCAGAAAAATCCAAAACTTCTGCACGTTTCTGATATAACCCAGTCGTTTTTAGGGTTCCTTAGCCTTAGACAAAAAAACGGAACCCTTATCGTTATATCCGCCAGTCTGTCTGTCTGTATTTCCGCTATCTTTCCATCGAATCGGATGAAATTTTACATAGGTACATGTATCTTAAATGAACCGTTATACAGTTGTGTAATGAAATCACAAAAAAATAATTTAGGGGTAGCTCTCCATAGACAGAACTCAGGGATAGATTTTTTTTAATTAGCGAACACAAAAATAAAACAAAAGGTGATCATTAGCACTGGTAAATTTTTGTTAGTAGTTAAGATTTAAAAATGCTTATACTTGGTGTTTTTGTTTAAGTGTTCGATGCTTTTAAGCATTTATGAAAATTAAGGCGCTTGTTGCTTGAATAAATGGAGCATTTATGAAAGTGCTCAATGCTTGATGCTTCAAGCACTTTTCGGTAGATGTAGAGAAAGTCACTAATTCATCTAGACTTGTTCTTTTACTAAATGAAAAGCACACACGATGATATCTAAAACTTCTGTCGAGGAAACTGACATTTTCTTTTTGTAGCTTTTCCAGATATATTTTAAATGTTTCAGGAAGCAGGTTCTACTTCGAAAACATGCAATCGTCGCAAGAAAATAGAACTCTTAAAGCTAAACTTGTTGACCTGATTGTTAAGCACCAAACAATGTATTTTTGCTAAATATAAATACTGACAAATTCTTTGAGGATACAAAGTATTATAAATTGCCTGAAGTCAGGTTGCTCAAGAATTAATTGACCGAGCGGTGTAGCGTAATGGTGAGAGCACTAGACTCGCATTCGGGAGGTGTTGGGTTCGAATCCCGGCGGGAGAAGATGTGGCTGGGTCTTTTTCCTGCTGCCTGTCACCGAGAAACGGCAATTCCTCTACCGGCCATCTTGTTGAGATTTTCCATGGTTTCCCTCAATAATTCCAGATAAACGGAAATTATGGATTGCAAAAAACAGTTTTTAATTTATATCGTGATATTTACGTTTAAAAACAAAATTTGCAAACATGTGAACAAATGGATATGGATTAATTAAGCCAAAGGACGACTTAAGGCTCAAATTAAACAGAAACCACAAGCTAATATTATGCACACTCGATGTATTGAGTTTCGAATATATACTATCTAATATAGTAATATACTGTAATAATATAATATACACAAAATACACTTACTAGTTTGTCTACTATTATTCAAAAGTTTGAAAAATCACAGTGTTTAAAATATTTAAATAACAAAACAATTTTTATCATTTCATAGTATTTTTCGTATACGTTAATGTCGATTTTTATAGTTACATTTTTTGAAGTAAAACTTCTTTAGGCAGTAAGCTGGTGAATGCATGACGAGATATTTACGGAAAGTGTGATCGGGCGAGACGAACGGAAGTTGAGTGGGAGATATAAGTTAGTGAAGATAGAAAGAGGATAACAAATACCAGTGGCGAGTGGCGCCATCAGGTGGCCGAAAATATAAGCAGTACTAACAATAGAATGACACATACCTACTTTACTTGCCAGTGGCGCTATCGGGTGACAGAGAAAAGTTTTGTAAACTTACTTTAAATAATATTTATACAGATTTACACTTAAAATCCAACGAGAGCTAAGTAAAATTGCAATGTATTATATTTGTTTTTTTTTTTAATCTGAATTGAGAGCCCCTTTTACAATGTGAGTTTAAAGCCAGCTTAAGTTTTACAATTAAGCTTGTATTATACTTATTACTTTTTTCTATCAGTTGTACAGTCCAAGTGGCTTAATCGATTTGAAAAAACGTTTTTTGGTCGACTCCTTTCAAGCTCTGGTTGTGTCTGACGTCGCCCGATTTTTGAAATTTTATTCCAGAGCGGAGCAAATTAAAAAAAACATTACAGTTTTGCACATCGATCGCTCATTTATAGTTAGATCGGCTCGAAATCAGTCAAAAACGAAAGAGAAGAAATTTCGGTATAGATTTCATATATTAGAATGTGTCAAAACATTGTGTAGATTATAGACGCACAACAACTGATATTATTAGCGTCTATGTTTGTATTTTCAACAGTCGTATGTGACATGGAAATAGACAGATTATAGATATATTAATGTTCGACAAGTGAGGGCATTAAAGTTTTATAACCTAGAAACTGACGATTTGCATTAGTTAAAACTGAATAAAAAAAAAACATTAAAGCCTAAAAAATAGTTACAGATCGGGTAAAGCATTTATTTGTAAACTTTTTAAAGGAAAATCGTACATAAAAATTGTATCTTTGTCAAACACAAAATATTGCAATTTTGTCATCTTTCACCTTTTCATCTGATCAATTTTCTTTCACATGGAAAACTGCCAAGTGTATATTTTTTATTCAATCCTTCACGATTGCTAGATTTTCTTTTATAAATCGCGTCACTAAAAGTTCAGTACAGTTATAGCTGATTTTCTTCTATCTAATCCTTGGAAGCTATATCTTGATCGATTAAGAATTCGCAGCAAATAGTATGGCTGGCGGTCCGGCCGAGACACGTCCGACCGGTCTAAATCCCAACCCACGAGCGGTCCAGTACTACAACTTAGTGAGCCCAGAACCTCCTTTTGCCTGGCTTCTTCCTCCTCTTACAACATCGTCAAAATGAAAACTTCTTGGACAGAACTAGACACGATCATGTTGCACATCCATTACATGAAAACTGCAAAATGTCTGCCGCACACGGAACCTACACTAAAGGCCCCTCTAGACTATCAATATTACCTATTGAGCAATATTTTAGATTGCACAATATTATTGACAGTCTGTGAATGATATTGAAACATTGTACAATATATTGAACATATCAAAATCGGTTTGATATTTATTGTGTAATCTAAAAAAAGTTGCAGTCGGTGGTTAATATTGCACAATAAAAATTATTATTATATTATTGCGCAATGATATTGTACAAATACAACATTTTACATAGACCGACAATATTATCACGCAATAATATTGCGCAAAAAATTTAAATGTGCCCTATACAGCAGAATTAAATTGCGCAATCGTTCTCTCTGAAAAGTCCTGATCATTGAACATGCTGGCGGAAAAATAGCAAGAAAAAGCGTAGATAGATGAGAGAGTGGTATAAAAAAAAGAGATCATTTGCTAAGTGACCTGAAAATAAGCGAACCAAAATATATCTATATCTATATCTATATCTATATCTAAAATTTTTGCAACTTTCTGCAAATGAGCGCTTCAACATTTTATGAACTTTTAAAAATGGTAATCCCCGCTATTGAGAAAAAGAACACCCATCTGCGAGCCGCTATTCCTCCAATCGAGCGTTTGTTAATTACAACTGGTTATTATTGCGCAATATTAACCACAGACTGTACTTTTTAGATTGCACAATAAATATCAAACCGGCTTGATATGCTCAATATATTGTACAATGTAGCCAATATCATTCATAGACTGTCAATAATATTGTACAATATAAAACATTGCGCAATATTATTGATAGTCTAGGGGCTGCTTTTTGATATGCTCAATGTATTGTACAATGTTTCAATATCATTCACAGACTGTCAATAATATTGTGCAATATAAAATATTGCGCAATATTATTGATATTATAGGGGCCGCTCCTGAAAGTTTCAATTTATTCCTACAATTTTATTGCGCGATAATATTGAAAGTGTAGTGAAGTTTCAATTTTTTGTGCAATATTATTGCTCAATAATATTGTAAGTCTAGAGGCCGCTTAAAAGTGTCTGGTCGGTCCAGGTTCGTGCTGCGGTCTTTTAGACGACTTTGACTGTACAGCAAAATAGAAGCAATTTTTTGAACTGCACTGTATTTGATATGATTACAGCATCCCAAGCAATATACATAATATACAAATATGATGCTCTATGTGTTTGCTTTAAGTATATGTCTCATCTTCTTAGTGTTTAATAAGCTCCTTCTTAGATGACGTCGCGTCTGCCTTGGGGTAAACTTATAACCGGGACACAGGAGGATGTGGTTTATATCCCCGCTCAAGACCCGCTCTCTTAGATTATGTCTAACTTGAAAGTACGGGATGCGTACAGACGGTACGCTAATAGTAAATAACTAAGAAGAAGGGACACGACCGCACTCAAATATCGACATGTTACAATGTTTCGAAAGTCAAACTTTCCTAACGCACGGTAGAGTCAATTGGATTCATGCGAAACGACGTGTACAAAACGAACGCGTGTGTGTATGGAACAGACGCGACTAGCGGTTTCATTTCTTCAGTGTGTAGTATAAAATTCACGTTTTTTTTTTTGAAATGCAAAAATTTTGAAAAATTGACCTTAAACCAAAGAAGTGAGGCTCGTTTCATGGCACGAAGCTAGTCCGATCGGACGTGTCTCAACCGGTTCGCGGGCCAAATGCATCGTTTGTCAATGGTCGCGCGGAATTATTAAATTACTAGAACCTCGGCTCAGGTTCGGCCTAATTTGTAGATTGCCTATGAAAGAAAACATGTTTAACTTGATAAGGATTAATAACTCATTATTTTTTATGAAATTCTTAAAGGATAGAAATTGTTACTGTGGGTCATCTTTAGGAAATAGATATATGCTGTCCTGGACTTTTCTGTAGGTTTTTTTAAGACTTACAATTCTGTAGTACATTAATTTTGGTTTATGCCTTATGATTTAGTCGGCGTAAGGCGTTTAAGTGCTCTGAAAGCGTCTTTGTTACGACTTGACTACATAACAGCGATATTTCTCTACTATCTTTAAATTAAATATGAATAACAAATAATAAAAACAAAAATATTTTCTCTTCTCAACGATCTTTTCGGACATTAAGTCCATCATCAGGAGTACAGACATATACAGGGTGTTCTGATGATGAACTAAATGTCCGAAACGATCGTTGAGAAAACAAAATATTTTGTAGAATTTTCACGTGTATTTTATTTTTACTATTTGTTCTACCAAGCACCGAGTGAAAAATCAGTGCAAATTATATAATAAGTAGGAATGTTTTATACCCTATCTTCCGGAAGAAATCCTCTAAATAGTCTAGATCAGGGGTGGGCAAATCTTTTGATCGTGGGCCAAAAATTTGGAGAGCATAAAAAAAGGTTCTTTCATTTCAGCAACAAAAAGGTATTTTCTCGTATGTTGTGGCCCTTGCTATTTACTATTTTTATAAATTTTTTTATGCGCCAAATTATAATGCTCTTAATAATCTATACTAATATATAAAGCTGAAGAGTTTGTTTGTTTGAACGCGCTAATCTCAGGAACTACTAGTTCAAATTGAAAGAATTTTTTTTGTTGGATACCCCATTTATCGAGAAAGGCTATATGCTATATAATATTACGCTACGACCATTAGAAGCGGAGCATTAATGAAAAATGTTGCAAGATGTATCTCAAAAATAAGCTTCTATTCATGTGAAATGCACTAACTAGATATACTCATATTAGCGTTCTGAGAACGCAACTCCAGGTGTATCAATCGGTAGAGCACGCGACTATCAATATCAGGGTCGTGGGTTCGAGCCCCACGTTGGGTGAATACATTTTTATTTTTTTTTTATTTTCTACATTGCTTTCTTCTAAGGCTTACATTTAAATTTATTTTAATTTTATTTAATTAATTAAAAAAAATTATTAGTTAAAAAAAAAAACTTTTGAACTCCGATCATCATGAAATTTGGACACAACATTCATCTCGGTAAACTAAGATTAATGTGTGTACTCATGTTCCTCCCTTCCTAATTCGTTCTTTTACACTCGGGTGAAACCGGACGGGACCGCTAGTAATTTAGAAAATGCTTCGCGGGCCGGACAAAAGTCTACTGCGGGCCGCCATTTGTCCAGGCCTGGTCTAAATGATGGTGAAAATCAGATCAAAATCTAGCAACTAAAATAACAGACAGACAGATGCGGATAGTGACTATATTTTATACCAGAGATTTTATTGAGATACGCCCCTTACACAGTCTTCCTCGTTTAACGGTTTCACTGTAATTTCGATTTAGAGAGAAAGCTATGTTTTAAACCGCACAATAGAAATACTAAATTCAAAGTGAGATTAAGTGAGCTTTGACACACTGCCACTAATTTTGATATCCGCAGTGATCAACACTATTGCATTATTTGTTTTGTTAGTTTCTATAGTAACTTATCATTTTGGTTTGTGTGTATTACCATCGAACTTCTGCTCATACCCATATCTGTGACCTCCATGAAACAGTGCTTATGTCAAACCTGTGGTTATGTTTCCTCAGATACATTTTTAACTGTTTTCTGTGACATATTATATAAACGTTTCATCTTTAAATAAATTTCACAAATAACCTTCATTAATTAATTAAAATTAAACACATATCCCTGGCTTCGAGGGAAAACAGCTTATGTCGAATTTTCAGTGACGTTTGTGGATAGATTGTGTTGTGTTTATTTCTGGTAATATTATTTGAAAGCGTGTCAGCTTTACATAAAGTCAAAAGGTAGATTAATTAATTAAATATAAACACAAATCAGTGCCTCCAAGGCAAAACCGCTTAAGACGTATTTTTGTTGCCCTCATTGTTGTTTGGAATATGACGCCTATTGTTGGAACAACAATCAAGCCGTTTGTTGTTTCCCACAACAATCGGTGTTTCTTTGTTACAATGACGAGTCGATTGTCGTCTCACGAGCTTTTTTGTCGAGTTTGTCACAATATGTATAGATATGTACAAAAACATAAACAGAAAAAAGTGACGAAACTGAAAGTTCGCTCTAGGAATCTTTAAAACTGTTCAATTACAGACTAAGTTACTATTTTATTTATTAAGTATTAATTGAGATAACGTCTGTATAATTCATTAAAAAAACTACTCTCGCAGTATGTGGATTTTGTAATTCGTAACTTACAAGAGAATCCTTCTAAAGGTATATATTACAAACAATTTTATTTATTTGTATAGATAAGTTCACAAAACATATATTTCTCAGTTATATAATATACCCTTCATACATCCTTAAAATTATTTTATTGATAATCTATCATAAGCCGTTTTGTTCCGTGACCATAGATAGGTATATGTACGTTATGTAACATCGTTTTAGTAATTAATTTAGAAATGTAAAGGATAATAATTTGCGACACTGCTTTGCAAGATGTACAAATTACTGGAAACGGTAAGGAAAATACAAAAAAAAGGCAGTGACTACTCTCAAGAGCTCTGCAAGCATTCAAACGGTACCTGATTTTCGCTTAATATTAAGTTTTCTAAATATTTTTGGATAACTTTACGTATCGGTGTTACCTATATGAGTCGCATGATTTTGACAGCTATTTTATGGGGGGAGGCTGCAAAAAAATATTTTAAAAGATAAATTAATGTACCCGATCGTTCAAAAAAAAAGATCAAACTTACGTTAACTCAGTTTTTTTGCTTTATTATTGTCATTGGGACTCACCTGAAACAAAAGAAATTATTATTTTTTAGTATATTTAGGTACACATCAATGTATAAATGTTAGATTTTCTGCCTTAAAATTGATGCCGGAAGTAGGTACGTACTTTCGACCGAGGTAAGAAGAAATAGTTTATTATACACTACAAGGGCCGAAAGTTTTATATCTTGCACTCCATGATACCCGAGGCGAGCCGAATGCAAGATATCAAACTTTCGGCCAGTGAGGTGTATCTATACTATTTTTCTTCATACCTCGGTCGTAAGTTCTCCACATAAATTATATATCATTTTACAGATAATTGCTTGCTCTACTGACATCGATAACTAAAAAATTTATTATTGCTTTTTTTTGGTAAATTAATTAAAATACAGCAACGCTGAACAACGTCTGCCATCTGACGGCTATAATTTTCAAACAACGTCAACACTTCGATCTGTCATCTGACCTTCATATTGTAATACAACAGACACAATACTGCATACTGCCATCTGACGGTTTTAATTTTGAAACAGCAAGCAACGCTGAACAACAGCACAGCAATGCTGCATGATGCCATCTGGCTTAGCTCAACGCTTTTGCTACTTGCGCCTCTATGTGACAATTTTAGTAAACTATTTCTTCGATCTGTCATCTGAGCTTCATATTGTAATACAACAAAAAGAAGAACGTTATAAGCAGTGTGCAAAATTAGAAACGAATTGAATACCTGCAATCATATTTAAAAAATAATTTTGCAAAGTGATAATTATTATACTTATTTAGTGCGAATAATTCGCACAGGTCACACTAGTTAATCAATTAATTACATATAAAACACAGATAAATTAAAGCAAGCAGCTTTGAGGTTATACATAAAAACACGACTATTAGCTAAAATGTAATAGATTTGCTATGTAACAGTTAATAGGTGATTTTTCTTTACAGCCGCCCGATCGTACGTACTTCCCGCATCAGTGCGTGTAGTCCCACCAATGCGTAAATGTTAGACTTTCTGCCTTACAATTGATGCCGAAAATATATATTTTTGACTGAGGTATGAAGAGAAAGGCTTTTTAAGGAGGTTGAGCCGTTTTACGAAGATAATGAAAAAATCTGTTATAAAGTTTTTTTAATAGATTTTTTTATGACAAAATTTTCTGTAAAAAATCCAAAATCATTAGGAGAATTATAAAGTTAAAAATTAAACAAAACTTTTACATGTAGTCTTATGGAAAATATGTCAACCTAGCATGCAAACTGTTCATTTTAATTTTTTGCAAATAACCAAATAATGTCAGCAGTTCCGAAAAGTAACTATGTAAAGCATCGATGTCTTACGCACATTTTAATATTTTTAATTAGGAGATTTTTAATCAATAACAAGAATTATTGACAATTTTAACAGAATTTTCAACTTTTTAATGATTTAATTTTAATTTTCATTACTTCTAATTTCTTTTTTAAATTATTTACTGCAAAAAACATGTAAAATACAGATATTTACATAAATTTATTTTTTTTAACCTAAATTTGTACAAAAAATTCAAAAGGTTGAAATAATTAATTAATATTAAAAAAAAATATTTATTTCTGCCTTTATGACAATAATTTATTAGTATCATCGACTTATAACCTTTTGTAAAAATTTATTATGGAAAAGTTCCCATTTAGAATTCGACTTACTTTTGATTGGGACTGTAACGCATCAACCTCCTTAAACACGTTGTTGTTGAATGTACAATGCAGTTGAATGTACAAATAGTATCTACATATTTGTTAGAGTATATCAGATTATGCTTACATGCATATTATGTAATACGCGAAAGGATTTATTTGCGCGTGTTCTTTGTTTTAACATTATCAAAGTCAAATACTGCGCGGTTTCGTGGTCAGTTGAATAATGAAGATGGCGTACCACAGCACTATGGTAACTACTGGAGCATATAAATGTTGTTCGCAGTGGACAAATGGTCACAGCACGCTTTTCAAAACTAGAGTTGCGACAGATTACGAAACGTGGTCGCTAATAACCTCGGTTGGCTAGCGTCTATAATCTACATACAGTGTTGCAGTACCGTACCCCTCGACAAAATTATTAACAAATCGACTAAATATTCAATTTATTATTAAAATAAAAAATCACAAATATGAATGGTTTAAATCTTTGATTAACGTCTGGTTAGAACTCTTCAATAAATAAAATTATCGACCAATTTTTCAGACAATATATTAACAAAAAATATAATTAATAACGTTTCGATCCGGATTTGGATCTTCTTCAGAACGGATCTAAAAAATATAAAAAATAATTAATAATTAATTTCTAATTCGCTTTATGTAAAATTCTTTATAAAAGTTTCGTGTCACAATTTTGGCCGCGCCAATCCCCGAAACCACTGATTAGATTTTAATGAAATTTTGTAAATGTGTCTTGATTGGTGCAGCTTACGCTATAGCAGTGATGGCATACATATGACCCACGACCCATGCAGGCTTTTTAAATGACCCACGTGTTTGGTTTAAAAGTTATTTGCGTTTATATTTTTCAGAAAATAATATTAAACTTTCGAATGGCCGTAGTTTTCAAACTAAAAGACATACAGACGTTTGCTTACGCTCATTGAACTCAGCGTATTTTTTTCTGTAAGTATTCTCAATTTCAAAAGTATATCAAAGAATTCGATTTAATATTTTTTTTGGCAATGTTTTCAAGGCATACCCCTTTAAAAAAATGCGATTTTTGACGAAAACCAAAATCTTTCGGAACTTTGGCAAAATCATCATGCTTATAGAAAAAAAACACGCTGAATCCAATGAGCACAAACAAACGTCTATATGTTTTTTGGTTTAGAAGTTATTTGCGTTTATAGTTTTCAGAAAATCATGCAAAACCTTCGAATGGCCATAGTTTCCAAACTAAAAGAGATACAGAACTTTTCTTAAGCTCATTGAATTCAGTGTAATTTTTTCTGTAGGCATTCTCGATTTCAACGGTATATTAAAAAATTTGATTCAAATATAAAAACAGAGCAAGCATTGTCTGGTGTCTGACTCTGAGCAGAATGACGCCATGCTGGTTTGTGGGCGTTTGTTTAAGTCGTCCACATGACAAGATACTGCTGCCTGATTGGTTCTTGCTTATACCTAGCAGCAGATCTGGCAGGGAAAATAGCCCCTGTTCTAAAAATAAAGTCTATCTTGTGAGCTAGCAGGCGAGCCCGAAGTGAAGTCATTTCCAGCTTTGCACCCAGCCTACCGGCCAGCAGAACTGCAAGCAGTGTTTCTAGCCTCGTGTGCAGCGGCCTTTTACGTATATCTCTATGGTAGATACTGATCTTTGACGTCATTTCCAGCTTTGCACCCAGCCTACCGGCCAGCAGAACTGCAAGCAATGTTTCTAGCCTCGTGTACAGCGGCATTTTACGTATATCTCTATGGTAGGTACTGATCTTTGACGTCATTTCCAGCTTTGCACCCAGCCTACCGGCCAGCAGAACTGCAAGCAATGTTTCTAGCCTCGTGTGCAGCGGACTTTTACGTATATCTCTATGGTAGGTACTGATCTTTGACGTCATTTTAATTTCAAAAGTGCTAAACACAGATAGTTTGCTATATATTGACATGCGCATTACCTGTCTCAAGCACGTCGTCTCCGTCGGCAAATAGGTACGCGGTTAATGTTCACCTATTGCAATTTACCATGTCATTAGTGTTAACGGCAACTGCACTAATTAGATACATAGACTAGCTGTATTAATACCGAACGTCCTAGCAAGTGGGATGATCGATTCTCTTGATTTTATCCGAAGTCATGCAGGTTTTAATATATCTCTGATCTACAGATTAAGCGATCAATTCACGCAGTTTCTCCATTTTTTATAAAACTAGTGTGCGACCTGTGCGAATTATTCGCACTAAATAAGTATAATAATTATCACTTTGCAAAATTATTTTTTAAATATGATTGCAGGTATTTAATTCGTTATTAATTTTGCACGCTGCTTATAACGTTCTTCTTTTTGTTGTATTACAATATGAAGCTCAGATGACAGATCGAAGAAATATTTTACTAAAATTGTCATATAGAGGCGCAAGTAGCAAAAGCGTTGAGCTAAGCCGTCAGATGGCATCATGCAGAATTGCTGTGACGTTGTTCAGCGTTGCTCGCTGTTTCAAAATTAAAGCCGTCAGATGGCAGTATGCAGTATTTACAATATGAAGGTCAGATGACAGATCGAAGTGTTGACGTTGTTTCAAAATTAAAGCCGTCAGATGACAGACGTTGTTCAGCGTTGCTGTATTTTGATTAATTTACAAAAAAAAAGCAATAATGATTTTTTTAGTTGTCGATGTCAGTAGAGCAAGCAATTATCTGTAAAATGATATATAATTTATGTAGAGAAATTGTGATGTTTTTTCTAAAAAGGGAGGCAAACACCTTTAACCTTAGCATATTAATGTATATGATATAAACTGCGTATTTTACACTACACACCACATAAGTAAAATTGGTTATACACATTACACATCTATACTTATATTCTAAAGAGGTAAAGTTTGTAAGCTTGGATATTGGAGGTAAAATTACTTATCCGATTAAATTTTTTTTTCATCAATATTTAGATTGGACTTTCGAATTGAACATAAGCTATATATTATCGCGTTAAAATAAATGCGCCTTTCAAGGAGACTAATTTTGCAACATGAGTGACGAAAAAACAGTGGCAATTTACAAATTTGGGCGAAGTCGAACCGGGCCGATATTAAAACCTTGAGAAATTATTAGTTATGACAAGGATACCAATATATAAGAGAAGCAGATATCTCTTTGCAGATGCGCCGATTTTTGCCAAAAATAATAGCTCTTTATATTATTTGCATGTTAAATATCTTATCAAAATTTGCTTTCAGTCGTTTCACATTTTGACAATATGAAATGGTATTTAAGGTGTAGATTGTAAAAGCCTGACTTCAAACATTCAGGACATTGCATTAGTCTGTTTTCTATAACATTTTATTGAATAATGTGCTTTTAAAAATTACAAAAGGAAGAGGAAAAATTATACTCCATCTTTTCCTATGTATTTATAGCGAGCCTATAAGATCTGTCAGTAATACGATTTGCTGAAAAAGCAAGAAACGATAAAATTTCTTTTAAAAACATAGGAAACAAAAATATTGCGTAAATGGAATTACAGACATTTTTTGTTCAGTTGATTTTCAAGGCTGAGTGAACATTTTTGCCCATGAAAATTATATACAGTATGTAAACGCCTAAGGTGCACATAGGGAAATTAGCATTGGAAAAAAATACTTAGATCAGAGTTAGCCATGACTGCATTAATTGTTATTTCTATTGAATTATCGTGGTAATCTTGAGGATTTCTATTTTATTTTGATTTATTTTTATTTTACTTGTTTTTTTTAATAATAAAAAGCTCTTATAAATCTTTATTTTAATTTTTTTGTACAAAAATAAAACAAAAAAAACAACTCCATCTGTTTGGAAACATTTCATTCAAAAATTGTCTGACTGGTATGACGTATGCGCGTTGGTAAATCAGTGACCCAATGTCTTTAGGTTCAACACGAATAGGCCGAAATATTTGATCTCGCACCATATTTAAGTATTTTTGGGAATTTAATGTCCCATTAATAAAAAAAGTCCGATTATGTTGTAATCATTTGAATATTTTCTTCGGTAGTATACACATTCATTTTGCAAAAGAATATTATCTGTCAAATTGAAAAACAAGATTTCAAGACTCACTCTGATCCAGTCATTTTTTCCCAATGTTAATTTCCCTATGTGCACCTTACGTGTTTACATACTGTATAATGTATACAGTGTAAACTCTATACAAAGTGTGTCCCCGGATTGAGTTCACAATAGGTGAGATTGACCAAAAATTTTAGAATTGGAATTTCATATTTTGGGATTCCGCCCTGCTTGGTCTGAAACTTATTTTTAGTTTACTTTCGATTTTTTTAATTCAAGTACCTATGCCTTTACAGTTGAGCAAAACCTCTTTTCGTTTCAGGTAAAAGTACTTTTTCCGTTCATAGTACGCAAAAGTGTCACTAAGAAAAGTTGTTCACAATGAAAAATTATGGCGTTATGCAAATTTTCAGAATGATCGGCCTACTTTGATAAAATCCGCTTTTGTTTTGTTTGTTTGAAAATCAATCGCGTCGTAGTAAAACAAACAATTTACTGTCATTATCTTCTATTATTATCAAAGTTTTACTTTAGTGGTGGTATAAATAACATGACTGTTTTAAAAATTTCAAATGTTGACACAGCCCTGCATAAAATTTAAATTAAAAACATAAATAACATAAATTTCTTTTGTCTTGCAAACATCTTACGCCATTGTGTTGAATTTTATAATTTTTTTCTTCCATCTCCATGCAATATTCTCGGGCAATTAAAACGAAGCGAAAAAATGAATATGAAAAATAACTGCGCTTTACTATAAACAATAAACAAAAATAAGCCTTGTGAACTACTCAGCTAGAAAATTCGAGAAATATGTGATTCGCTCGGCTGATTTATAACGCTATTCTTTTCAAACGGAATATAGGAAAACTCTTAAAGCATAGAGAATTTGTTAATTTATGAAGCGAAAACTGCCTTAGAGGTATCTCCATACCTACAGGTTGTTTCCAAAATGAAGGCACAGCAAGACTATATCAACATATATACAGGATGTCCCACGACATGACTGCCATAGCCTGGGACTGTGTTGTTGGGGTGATTTCAAGTCAAAAATATCTAATGAACATATACCCGGAACGCTATCCTAACTGAGCTAGAAGCATTTGAAATTTCAGATAAGTAGTAGTAGGAATTCCCTACTAATTTAAAAACCATTTAAAAAGAAATCGCTTAATTGAATTAGTTGCTCAAAATGTCCACCCAGTTGTTGTATACATAGTCTAGCTCTTCTTAGAATTGAAGTGGTAGCTATGCGAAGAGTCTCAGAATCAGCACAAATAAATACTAATGGTGATTCATAGCCACCTGGTCTTTTAATAATAACAAACAGCCGAACCTAATACCTGCATTAGTGGGCTTATTTATTTAAAACTTCAAATGCATCTAGCTCAGTTAGGATAGCGTTTCGGGTATATTAGACATTTTTGACTTGAAATCACCCCAGCAACACAGTTCCAGGCTATGGCAGTCATGTCGTGGGACACCCTGTATATACCAGGCGAATTTTTGAAAACTTTGGACGTTTTTCTTTAAAAAACAACAGATTGAATATAAAAAAAGTTCGAACAAAAGTTGTTGGGTGTCGAGGGGGGCATCGTTTCGACACAATAACCACCCCCACCACCTCAACCCTTAGCAGAGAGAGGGGGTGACTTTTGATTTTTAAATAGGAACTCCCATTTTTATATTAAATTTTTTTTTGTATGTTAAATAGAACATCTTTTGTCTGAAATTTTTTTTAATGTTACTTTTAGTTTTTTTTCAAATCGCTAATAATGATTTTTTAATGATGGTAATAAACTACGAGCCGGATAAGCAAAGAGGCAATAAAAATTGACTCTCGTATTTTTTTTTAATAACGGGATAAAAGAAGTATAACTTCAAAGAGCTTACAATGTTACAAGTTTCTTTCTTGTCACATTCAGTAAATCAATAAAAACGATGTTCCCCATTTTGGTTTATGTCAAAAACGGAAATGGTTAGCTATAACAGGCAACAGCTATCTGTGTGTTTATTATCAGCTATCAATACAAAGCGGCAAAGAACAATGAAGCTCTTACAGTAATTTGGTACGTGAAGCTATGTCAAGTCTATCTGTTACGATCAAATATTCAAAATAGCGGATCTTGTATTCTTTACATATGTCTGTTTGCTACGTTGTTTTAAAGTAAAACTTTTATTCTATCGCACCGAATTTTTCTGGCCGTCTGTTGCATGTCGCATTACAGTCGGCCGCGGAGTAGGGGTAAAGTGAAAGGCGTTCGGAGTAGGCGCTCGGTAGAGCAGCCAAGGCCAATATGGCGGCGCCCATGGTTAGCATCAGCTGACCGTGTAGTATGTATAACACATAGTCAGTCTGTCATGCGGGCAAGTGCTGTACAGTGTTTACATGTTTTTATTCGTGTATTCATGTGAATATTGTTGTTTATAATTAATCGTGATGGATAAGTGTCTACAATCCAACGCCTACAATCCAATAAAAGTTTCACTTGCGTCGTGGTTTCTTAAAACCACACAACTGTATTTTTTATATTTGACAATTTATAAAAATGTTTAAGTTCTGAAATAAATTAATTCTAAAAAATTGAACTAAAATGTCAAAATATTATAATTCGAGTGGTTAAATTAATAACAAATTAAAAAAAATACACGAGACGTCTTTTCAAGCTAGTTTTGTGAATAAACTGCTACGCACGCAGTGACAGTTCTAATATAAACACGTATCTGTTGTCTGACTCTGAGTAGAATGACGCCATGTAGGTTTGTGGGCGTTTGTTCAAGTCGCCCATACGCGACAAGATACCACTTCCTGATTGGTTCTTGCTCATACCTAGCAGCGGACCTAGCAAGAAAATAGTCCTTGGTCTAATTTTAAAACCTTGTGAGCTAGCAGGCGAGCCCGCAGTGACGTCATTTCCAGTTTCGTACTCAGCCTACCAGCTGGAAGAACTCCAAGCAGTGTTTCTAGCCTCGTGTGCAGCGGCCGATTTTAAAAATCAATACTGTTTAAATTTGTCGCTGGGTTCAGTTTTTTCAATTCTTAATCGGCCGACGCCCTAATGGCTAAGAGCTGGCTACGGAGAAAATAGGTGACTCGGTGCAGAGCTGAAAATTTGCAGAATAATAGGAGATATCAGATAGTATAAGTAAGTAGGGAAAAAATTGCCAGAAGGCTAGGCGGAAGATAAAGAGCCGCCAGAAGGCGCTAATGTTGCGAAAAATCAGTGCACTTCTAGCAATTTCTATACTTATTCTGTAATTCAAAACTAGATTATATATTTAATATATAATCTAGTTTTGAATAGAAATTGCCAGAAGTGCACTGATTTTTCGCAACATTAGCGCCTTCTGGCGGCTCTTTATTTTCCGCCTAGTCTTCTGGCAATTTTTTCCCTACTTACTTGTACTATCTCCTATTATTCCGCAAATTTTCAGCTCTGCACCGAGTCACCCATTTTCTCCGTAGCCAGCTCTCCGGCTATAACGCCAGTACAGTTGCCTTAGATGAGCTGGTATTCATAGTTGATTTATTGTCCGGTATTCATATACTTTTTGCGTGAGCTGTTTGCCTGCAACATATATAAAATCTGTTCGACGGGTTCTCGATTCGACTGCTGTATCGATGTGCTGATATTCAGTATTGTTCTAAAAATTACCTCTGTTATTATCGCTCTAGTTGATATTTCGTTTCGATTGTAGCTATGTATATCGTAACAGAAAACAGAGAAAAGAAGGAAAATCATACCAAAATAGAACGACGCAAAGAAATCAAACAGCCGTATAATGATTCACTATACCGTAGACCAGCGTCTCCTAAACTGTTTTCAGATACAAATACATTAGCGGAATTGTCGCCAACCACTTAAAATAAACACAGTATTTACTAGGTACCTCAAAAAAAACTTTTAAAAAATTGAACTCCCTAACTCTAACTATATATTTAAAACACAAGCCCTATTTCTCTAGTCAATCCGTCAGCAATCTCTACTGAACCGATTGACACACTTTTTTTTAAACTAAAGTCTAGTTCACAGATCAGTGATCACTATTTTTTTTTGTGGAATTTAGTTAAAAGGGATGATTTCAAGCGATAATGATAAAAATGACGAAGAGGTAGTGGTTCACGATACATGAGTGTGAGAGAAATGCAAATATGTACGTATGTCGGAGATTTTACACTCAGTTTGACAAGTCGACTTTGACAATATTATTGAAGTGTATCGTCGTTGGTTCTGTAATAGCTCTTATGTGCATTTTTGGCAGATTTTACGTTTTTTAGATGAAAAGATTCAGGAAACGGAGCTCTATACACTAGTAATACCTCCAAATTAATTTTACAGTAACCAACAAGGGGAAGTAACTCTTATGTGAAAAGTTGTATCAAATAATTCCTCCCATGTGCCAATAAATCCGAAATTAACGTTAAATATTTTTTTAAGAAAATACTTCGTCTTTATTAAATACGTATAGTAAAGATAAGTATGAAGTAGTAATATACCTCTGAAATTGCTAGTTCTTACCATCCATCGCTGATATAACTACTTTTTGGCTTCTGCTGCAAATTTTACTTTTTACACATAAGAGGTATTACAGAACCAACGACGGTATATTAAAATTAGTTAGTTTTTTAGCGCGAATATTCAAAATATTAATAAACTTTTGATTAGACGTAAGTTCTACGTCATTAGAAGACACGTACGCCTCAAAATTAAATTATTTGAGAAGCACTGTTTGCTCTTTAGATATTTTGTACCGTGGGGAAGGGCTCTACTAATGAACCGTTTGAAATGATAGGTGGCAATGGTATACACAATCAACCGTAATTCACAAAACCTCCGCGAATAGCTGTGATTCCTTTAATATATTACGTAATTTTATTTTTGTTTGTATATTGTTTTCTTGTTTATTTCGCAGTTCAATACACTTTTAATATTATTACATGATCATTTTATTCAATTTCAATGTGATTAACTGGTTTGATATATATTTATACTAGCGGCCCTGTACGTGCTTCGCTACGTATAAAGTGAAATAATAAAACAATTTAATTGGAACATCTATCTATTTTATTAATTGCTAGCTATTTTAAAATATACATGGGCGTATATGTGTGTATGTCGAGCACTCTGGCTGCGCCGTCGTGCTCGGAAAAAAAAGCATTTGTTTTAAACGATATTCAGTTTTTTTACATCCTCGATCTAGATATATGGTTGTTAAGTTCGTTGCGCCATCTATTGAATATTCACTCAATCCAGTCAACAGGTATCGCCATCTTATATGGTTGTTAAGTTCGTTGCGCCATCTATTGAATATTCACTCAATCCTGGAGCTAACAGATAATTATGACTGTCAAGGAATAGACAAATAATTTGCAATAAAATAATATTGCGACTATAAATTGAAATGTAAGCTATCCTATCTTTCAAGATGGGTCGAATTGCACACGGTGTGCAAATCAAATTTAAAATCGGTTCAGTAGTTTAGGAGTTCATCGCGGACACACAACGTGACACGTAATTTTTATATATAAAGATAATAGTAATATTTCATTAAACGGACAAAAAAACAGTTTTTGACACATAAAAGAACCAAACATCTCCTGTTACAGTAGGACTGCGTAGTGCGTATGCTCGGCATAGGTGTCTAAATAGTTGTAAAATAACTAAAATAAATTGTTATGTTAAATTAAGTATAATATATTATATCTATATCTATATAAAAATCAATGCCACTTTTCGTTGTAATTTTATAACTCAAGAACGAGCTCACCTATCCAAACCAAGTTTTGGCACTCACTAAAAATATTACATAGTTGGTTATTTTTTAAAATTTTTTTTGCCAATCTAATTGACTCGAAATTGATAAAAACAAATAATTAATCATCAATCGTTTCAGATAGGCTATAGCAATTTTGCTGAAACCCCTATATTAGATTGTACATAGTTGTAAATAATTATTATTGTAAATAAAGATTTCTTCTTCTTCTTCAGTTTTTGATAAAACTCTTGAATTCTAGAATCATCTACCACACACTTCCTGTTATTTTCTACATTTTTTCAACTTCAACTAATTAATATCAATGGGCGAATGAAGGAATTTTAGGACATTAGGATAAGGTAGGCAAATTTCGAACACACGAGTTTGACAGGTAATCGGCCATAACCTTGAATCCATCTCGATATTTATCTGGAATTATTGAAGGAAACCCTGGAAAACCTCAACAAGATAGCCGGTACAGGAATTACCGTTTTCGGCGAGAGGCAGCAGGAAAAAGTCCCAGCCACATCTGCCATCGCTGGAATTCAAACCCGGTACATCCCGAATGCGAGTCTAGTGCTCTCACCATTACGCCACATCGCTTGGCTACAGAAAAGAAGTAGAAAAAAAAATGGTTATCTGTAAAGTCGGTTTACGGACGATAGTTTTACGTGATAACGTATTCCACTCGAATATCATATTTAATAATACATAACCAAAATTTTAGTAGCTGTCAAACTATATTTTTACCGACTAATAATTTGATCAACCAAAGCAAAATACATATTTTTAAGCAATTATAAAAGACATTTAAAAGAATGTATATATATTATATATTTGTTAACAAACCGTATAATTTATCTGGCCATCTGTCAGATGTAGCTTTCGCTGGAACAGCCGAAAAAAATGTTAAACGCACACTACTTTCTGACGTCACGCGAAAAGAGAGAGACTATCGCTTATATCGCGCTCTCATTTGCGGAACGTTACTCTTTTTCGTGCGTGCAGCCGGTGTTTCATCAATTTATAAGACGTTATCACGTCAATAATGTTTATTGAGTGTTATGTTCTATGTATGCATAGTTAAGTCCCAAGAAAAATATTTTCCGTGTTCAACATGTATTTTATTCAATAATAACACATAATCTTAGTGTTAATTTATTTCAACAAGTATAAGAGCTGATGGGTTCGGAGGGTGGTAACTGGGTGCCTAGTCAAAGTGGGTTTCATCTAGAATAACCAAAGACTTTTGGTATTCTGTAAGACACGACACTCGATCAAAGAAACAAACTTTTCATAGAGATAGACAACATAAGCTAAAGGCCGCTGCAGACGAGACTATAGAAACGCTTCCAGGAGTTCTGCTAGCCGGTAGGCTGGGTACGAAGCTGGAAATGACGTCACTGCGGGCTCGCCTGCTAGCTCACAAGATAGGTTTTAAAATTAGAACAGGGGTAGATCTGCTGCTAGGTATGAGAAAGAACCAATCAGGAAGCAATAACATGTCACGTGGGCACTTCAAACCAACATGGCGGCATTCTACTCAGAGTCAGACAACAGACACGTTTTTCTCTGTGTTTATATTAGAACTGTCACTGCGCGCGCACAAGATCTATCCACAAAACAAGCTTGAAAAATAGTCTCGTGTGAAGCGAGCACTTAACAGCAATCAAGAAAACCAGCGCTAGAAAATTAGTAGGTAAATCTAGCCAGGAATCTAGTAGCGTTTCTAGCCTTAACTCAACAACCAATCGTGGATTCTCGGTCACGTTCGGATCGATACGTGATCTTGGAATTTTACAGAACATTTTTTCTATCGTTAATGTGAATTTTGAATAGAAGTTTTACTTCTGTAGTGTGTACAGTAAAACAGACTTTTTAAAATATGTTTCCACTAATTAATTTCAACTTTGACTCTCTCTTCGTTAAAAGAAGCGATCGAAGAAGCGTCGTCTCTTAATAAAACTTTATTACTTTTTGGTATAAGATTAGAAGAAGACAGAGAAGACAGGCAGACAGACAGAGCGCGTTCCAATGGCATTACGTAATGATTCAGCGACGACGTTAGGTGCTAATGACTGGGGAGGCCCTACCACTGGGTGAGAAACGACATCCAGCTATCTTCTCGTCAGCTGCAGCTTTCACTATATGTATAAGGTAGCTAAATGTCGTTAGAAACGTAGAAACTGTTGTTACAAGGAAATCACTTCCTTGTTAGCAGTTTTAGTAGGTGTTGTTCACCTGTCGTACAATTGTTGAGTGTTGTATATCTTCGAGAAATTGAATGGTGGAATTATTTTACTGAAACTTCACTATTTCTCTTTTAATTACCATTTTACTTTGTTAATTAGCGCTTCGCTCAAAAAGACAGAGGTCATCGGTGTCTGTTGTACTCACAAGAGCTGTACAAACGTTCTAGTTCGAAATTCTCGAAGTTATTTATGAAATTTCTATACGTAACCTCAAAACGTGTATTGTGACGTCACAACACAGTAATTTGCAGAGTGTAGGGTTATCTCGCTCAAAAAGACAGAGATCATCGGTGTCTGTTGTACTCGCAAGAGCTGTACAAACGTTCTAATTCGAAATTCTCGAAGTTATTTATGAAATTTCTATACGTAACCTCAAAACGTGTATTGTGACGTCACAACACAGTAATTTGCAGAGTGTAGGGTTATCTCGCTCAAAAAGACAGGAGTTTTCGGTGTCTGTTGTACTCACAAGAGCTGTACAAACATTCTAATTCGAAATTCTCGAAGTTATTTATGAAATTTCTAGACGTAACCTCAAAACGTGTATTGTGACGTCACAACACAGTAATTTGCAGAGTGTAGGGTTATCTCGCTCAAAAAGACAGAGATCATCGGTGTCTGTTGTACTCGCAAGAGCTGTACAAACGTTCTTATTTGAAATTCTCGAAGTTATTTATGAAATTTCTATACGTAACTTCAAAACGTGTATTGTGACGTCACAACACAATAATTTGCAGAAATAATACTTCATTGCGCCCTAGATACGAAATACACTATTGTTATAAGTGTTTTATAAATCTTATTCTTTATGGTGTTTGTTGTGAAATTCAAAAATATGAGAGCTTTTACTACAGCTAAGCTGTAAATTCTAGCGTCTAGACAAAATAATTGTGACAAAGTGTACTACAATTCTTTTTTATTTAAGAATACAAAGGTAGACGAGTTTACAAGTATTTTTACACTACTTGAAACAAGCATCATTCTTAATATAACAACTATTATAATTCTTGGAATAAAGAGATTTTTTGTGAAAACCTTTTAATGTAAGAACAAAAACGAAATCTCTCGTTAACTGTATTGTTACGGTAATTAGTTATTAAATAGACTTTCAAAAAAAGAAAACGCCCCAATGTAGGCATATAATTAGCTAGCGCAAAAGAAACAATCTATTTTTAAAAGCTATATATGTTTGGATCATATTATAAGAGTTTAAGATTTTTTTTAATTTCATAGTTATTAAGGGTTGCCCCAGCACTGGTGAAATTTAAAAAAACAGTGCGTTTAAAAAAATGTTGTCTTGAAATATGTTAATTTACCAATCGTTGATGGAAAGTTTGATTCAGGAACAATTTAAAAAAGAAGCTTTACCGTTTGGAAATTATTCCTCAACCAAACTTTCCCTCAAATATTTTATTGGAACAAAACTAAATACGGACAGCAATGCACAATATTTAGATTACCAATGGCTATAGTAGGTTTTCTAAAACTTAAAAGTTACGTAACTTCTAAATATTTTAAATTAAAAGTTCTCTTCAGAATTCTCTGATATTATAAAAACTGTAAATTTAGAATTTTAAGATAAAGCTAGTTTAATTCTTATTGTAATTTATCTAAAAACTACAATTTTTGGAGTATGAATCTAGGAACTGGGGGTTTGCACTAGATGAGTTATGTAAATGTCAAAAAAACAGCAGTTAGGATATTCTTAAACCCTTGTCGGTCTATAATATACATAGTAAATGGTAATCCTATCAAAAACATAAATGTGAAAAAGGGATTTGATAGTCAATTCAAAAAGAATTGAGATATAAAAGAGTGCCAAGTTTTCACACATATAAACATGAAGTTTAGGTATAAATCATAATATATAAAACACGAAAACTTGGCACCCTTTCAGATCTCAATTCTTTTTGTATTGAATATTGAACTTGGCTCCCATTTTCTTGGTTGAACTTGGCTTAACACGCTGCCGCATGTCTAGATTAGTGATGTGCCGGATTGTTAAAAATGTATATCCGCAGATACGGATCTGAATACGGATTTTTGGTTTCAAGGATCCGCGGATACGGATACGAATGTTAACTTTCTTAGAATACGCGGCGGTAAATATTGCACATCGACCTTTGGAAAGAGACTATTTGTTATGGGAAAAAGTTATTGACCTCTTTAAGAGTTAACTCTCATAAAACATTGTCTCTTTCCAAAGATCAATATGCAATATCTCATTATAAAGGTAGTTGATTTAGTACCTTTGAGTTAAGAACTTTTAGTATGGTACTCACTACGATAAATGTTTGCAATATAAAGGTGCCAAATACGATTTAAAAAAATAAAAAATAATCTGTATAGAATTTAACAGGTTTTCATTATTACCTAATCACCTATATATATAAAATTTCATCTATGAATTGAAAATTAATAAGGTAAAAGATCCGCCAAAAACTTACGGATACGGATCTTTCTTGTCCTTCGGATATCCGCGGATACGGATACGGATATCCGGCACATCACTAGTCTAGGTAGAGAAACTAAATTTTTCATTGTTGAAAGTTCAGTGAGAGTCAACATAATAAACCAGAGTTTTCGAGAAAATTCGATTGTCATCAAGCAGCCAAGTAGAGAGAAACAAGAGAAGACGATATTATTAAGGAGTTTAAAGCAGTAAATCTTTTTCTCTGCAACCGGTCTTATATTGAAGCAGTTAACTTTGCTTTCGCCTACAATCTTATGCAAGTTCAAAAGCAATGCTAGTTGCTGACTTAATTCCACATAATTTCTGTTGAAATGCTCTATTAAAATGAGATATATCGGTAAGTAAAACATTCTGGCGTGTTAATAATTCCGAACATGGCGAACTCGAATGATTTGCTTGCGCAGCCAACTGGGACGAGTACACGCTATACGCTTTTAAAGTTTAAACAAATTAACTTGTCAAGTCGGCGCTACATATCGAATTCAAAATTTTTATTTTTTTTTTGTACATTTTCGACGTTTTTATAACATAGTCTGAGATCCCGAGTTGGCTCGATCTTCACCCATCGAGTTTTCTAATGAAATTTGAAATTTGATAATGTAATGCATTAATAAAGAAAATCTGATTTGGTTGCCCATTCAATTTCTTGGCACAGCTATTTTCAGTAAAAAACTAAAGTTGTTTATTTTATTGTATTTATTTAGTATTAAATATTAGTACCTGGGTGACCGAGCTTTGCTCGCAAAGTTAAATAAAATACTGATATGCTCATTGTTTGTATAAAATTCCAAAACCTACTTACAATATTTAAGTATTTTCATACGTCAAAAATTGATTTTTATAATGATAAAATTTGTAAGAAAACGATTTTTTCGAGAGATGAGACCTAGCTAAAACGATTTTTTGCCGCGCAAAATCCCTTTTCAGTAAATTTAATCCAAATCGTTAGGGCCGTTTTCGAGAAAATATTTAGGGACATAGGTAGGTACATAGGTAGATACAAGATTAACTCGTTTAATAATATAAGGATATTTGTTATTCGTTGCCATGGTTACCGACATATAATATGTTCCATGTGTTCACAATAAAATTATCTGCATTTTCATATATGACAATAATATAGAAAACTGCAAAATACTAACTCGAAGGTGCCTGTCTACCTTTGGCATTTTATATTATACATATTTTACTTTGGATTGATAATAAATTTATCTGAAAACTCGATAACTACATTTCAGAAAACAAATTAACAGCTTTAATTTTTTATTAAAAATAGCTGTGCCTAGAAATCGAATGTCAACCAAATCAATTTTTCTTTATTAATACATTATATCATCAAAATTCAAATTTCATTAAAAAACTTGATGGGTGAAAGATCGATCCAAATCGGGATCTTGTACTATTAGGTTGTCAATATCTAATTACATCAAATAGCATCAAATTAAATTAACCAATGAGCAAATATGGGATTCGATTTCATGACAGTTTGATCCAAAGACCAGTACGCTATTCTTTACACCAAACTGTCATAAAAAGCGATTGCCTTCTGATGAGTTATTTGCCTAAATAATTCGTAAAAGGGTTTGAAAATTGCCAAGCGTGAATGATGTATAATCTTGTACACTAATAATTAATCTTTGATCAATAGATATTATCTAATTTTAAATCGCGGATTTGGATAAAACATGATCGGTTAATTCGAGTTCTACTGTAATTTGAAAAGTTAAAATTTACGAACTGAATCAACTTAAACAGACATTTTCAATGGAAACTTTGCCAAACACATTCTGCCGTTTATTATGTTGTAGAAAATATAAATATTTTAAAATTGCGTATAATACAGGAAGTAGTAAACAATATTTTGAAGTTTTCTAGCTGGAAAACTATGACATTTGTACATTTCCACCGACGATATTTATCGCGTTTTATTATCCATTTAGACACTGTGACCTCATATCGATTTAATTTTGCATTTGAAGTGTTTCTAAACTCGGATTTTTACGAATGCATGAATGCTACATGTCGTTTTTAAACTTCCTACTTTTTCTGTCTGTTTGTCTGCCATGGCTGTCTAGTTCCTAAACTATAAATGCGACAACAATTAAATTAACATAATTCATCAATTTGATTGTTGTAGAATACCTGCTAAATATTGGCATATTATGCCGTCGCGGCCTTTTTTGCGGAATATTTTATATCCAACAATTCATATGTTGCTCTATCTCTAACTGTTTAGACAGCATATACGAAGAAAGCTTCTAAAAGTCCCGTTTTTATATCGAGTTGCTTCAGTAAAATTGTAAGAGTTACCTAGCGTAACAAAATATAGACTAAAAATTGATCAAACAATTGACGCCCAACGTGGGGCCAATTGTTACGCAAAAAATCTTCCATTCGTTGCACTGACATTATTTTAATGGTTTAGGCGTATGTCAAGATAGCTTCTCAGTCTGTTTTTTTATCGACTTGCTTCAGACAAATTTAAAAAGTAAATCGGATCAGTGGTTCTCGAGTTATAAATATAATAACGGACAGACAGATCGACAGAGAAAGAGAGGCGTTGATGATCCAAATACAAACAAATAATTAATTAATGTTTTTCGATGCTTTTTCGCAAAATTAGAGTTCGGTTGGCATTAAACTTTTTTAATAGAAAATTCAAGTTTGATTATGAGCTTTCTTAATATGAATTATAAAATGAGCGACGACTCAACTTTTTTACCATTTTTGTTTCTATTTTTTTTAATGCTCGACCGGTTTTCGCACATCCTTAGTTTTAATTTAAATAAAATATTAATTCAATATCGGTTCAATAATGAATGTAGGTCGTTCAAAAGATTCTGATGTGTCAAGTTTGAAAAGAAATATGAAGGTAATCTTTTTGAGACATTTTACGGAATTTCTCATTTTTATTCAACCTTATTCCAGTCATCCGCACTCCCCCTATTACTTTTCTGTTCTACTCGTCATTACAGACATGCTGGTTACACGCAATGTTACAGTAAAGTTCCAATAAACTGACCTTTTAAGTTACGTTCTAATTAACTGATGTCTTAAGCCACGTTCCAATTTAGTTGGAAATGGAATTCTAGATGTGTACTGGTAAACTTATATCTCCCTCTCAACGTAATGCTCCGTTTTTGTCGCACTAACTTATAGGTATCTCCCTGTCAACTTCCGTAAACGATTTCGTCAGGCATCGCGATATGATGCACTTCCGTAAACGATTTCGTCAAGCATCGCGATGACGCACTTCCGTAAACGATTTCGTCAGGCATCGCGATGATGCACTTCCGTAAACGATTTCGTCATACATCGTGATATGATGCACTTCTGTAAACGATTTCGTCAGGCATCGCGATGATGCACTTCCGTAAACGATTTCGTCAGACATCGTGATATGATGCACTTCTGTAAACGATTTCGTCAGGCATCGCGATTACGCACTTCCGTAAACGATTTCGTCAGGCATTTACCAGCTTACTCTCCAAGTCAAGCGTGTCTAAAGAAGTTTTACTTCAAAAACCCTAATGGAGATTACGATTTTCTCTCCGAGAACAGAATAGATAAGGAAGGAGTGTTTAAAATAATTAAAGCAATTTATTATTTCAAATAAAAATAATAGATTAAAACCCAGTTACCGAGTTCTTACTGTACACGTTTGGTTGTTGATAGAGGAAAGTAGGGATGAAAGGATGTTGCAGGAGGGAATCAGACGGAAACGGAAATAACGACACAGATTTGCACCCGTTGGCAAATTTATTATTGCCAGGATGCTTTTTAATAATTTTGAATATTAATTAAGATGTAGATTAACATCCGAGGTAGACTCTCTAATTAATTGAAATACATTGCTAATATAATTTTTCTTTAATATTTGTTTCTAGAATATTTTTTTATATTTTTAAAGGTAGACTTACTGGAATTGAGAATAATTAATTGCTATTTTAATTTTTTAAATATTTGAATCCAAAATACACAATTATGTCCAAATCTTCTTGGTTTCTGGGCTTGTATGCCATGCTCCATTGGTATTTCTACCTGGCAACTGCGGTAGCCATTATCAAAGGCCTTTGATAATGTCTACCGCAGTTGTCAGGTAGAAATATCAATGGACCACGGCATACAAGCCCAGAAACCAAGAAGATTTGGATAAACACCGGCCGTGAAAGACACACTTGGATAACAATTATGTCATTTGGTTTTGGGTGACCACTTACAGTGGAGGTGCATTTATATCTCAAACTGATTGAGATAGCATAAAAACGATTAGAGTTTGATTTTGGGCATCTATGCTAATGCCCTCAGTTGTCGAACGTCTATAACCTACAACAATTTAATCTTGATTATTGGATATTAATACAGTGAAAGCTTAAGCAGTGGAGGGACTACAAAATAATAATAGTTTATATTTATTTATTTTTTTATATAATCAATTAATCGCTGCTTCCAGTGACGGTACTTATGTTGGTATATTTTAATTAAAAAAGGGAGTACGAAAAGCTATTTTTTTATCTGAAATCATCGTAGGAGACTGATTATTAGTATTTTATAAATCTGTACCAATTACTTCATTTTATCAACAAAAATAGTTTATTGTGCAACTAGTGAGAGAAGGAGAAGATTCCATGAGCGTGAAATTTGCCGCACGAGCTTAGCGAGTGCGGTAACACGCGAGTGGAATATTCTCCTTCGATCAATGGTCGCACATAATATTTTATTCAACTAGCACGAGTAATATGTAATCAGGGCCCTGATAAAAAAGGGAAAAATAATAAATCACTTCATTGACTGACGTACCCACCGCCCTCGATGCACACAAGATGGCCCTGACTTTCGCTGAATTGCGATGCTGTTTTCATACATACAAATCGCTACGGCGTTCCTATTGGTCCAGAAACTATGCAGTGATACATTATCGTACAGTTTCAGCTCATTATTAGCACTCTACGCGTCAACATGAAGTAATTTATTATTTCTTCTGAATTTAGCAGGGCCCCGAAATTATATATTACTCACGCGTGTTGAATAAAAAATATTTATTTAACACATTAACAAACAAACCATGTATATGTCGCAGGGATATTGTCAAACCCGTGATATTATAATTTCACTTAGTGAAATTATAATATCACGAATCTTTGTCAATCGTGATATTGTAATTTCACTAGTGAAATTACAAAATCACGGATTTGACAATATCCCGGCGACATATACATGTTTGGTAAAAAAAAATTGAAAACAGCAGACACCAAAAAGGTATTGCTATTATGGAATAAAAAAGATGATACGCCACTGATGTAAGGCTGTTTGATGTGGAAGTGTTGTGTTAGACCTGAAATGAAAAATAACTACAATTTTCAGACTGAAACTCGCTCGCTTTCAAAGTGACAGACAAATATTTCATATTCCTTCAAGCCTCCAGTAAAACATTCAAGCATTGCATCATTGGTGTGACCCAAACAACGCAGTATCGTAATTTTTAAGTGTCACTCAAGACTACAGTATTTTGTCTCAGTTTTAACGGAATTATTACTATTTTTTTATGAACGAGCCTTTAACATTTTCATCCAGACTTTTTATACATATCTAGTTTATAATTGAAACGTTCAAATATTAGTCATACGAATTATTTATACAAAAACTATTTATCATATATTATTATATTAATACGCTAAGGTTAAAGATGTTTGCCTCCCTTTTTAGAAAAAACCTCACAATTTCTCCACATAAATTATATATCATTTCACAGATAATTGCTTGCTCTACTGACATCGACAGCTAAAAAATTTATTATTGCTGTTGTTTTTGTAAATTAATTAAAATACAGCAACGCTGAACAACGTCTGCCATCTGACGGCTTTAATTTTGAAACAACGTCAACACTTCGACCTGTCATCTGACCTTTATATTGTAATACAACAGACACAATACTGCATACTGCCATCTGACGGCTTTAATTTTGAAACAGCGAGCAACGCTGAACAACGTCACAGCAATGCTGCATGATACCATCTGACGGCTTAGCTCAACGCTTTTGCTACTTGCGCCTCTATATGACAATTTTAGTAAAATATTTCTTCGATCTGTCATCTGACCTTCATATTGTAATACAACAGACACAATACTGCATACTGCCATCTGACGGCTTTAATTTTGAATCAGCGAACAACGCTGAACAACGTCACAGCAATGCTGCATGATGCCATCTGACGGCTTAGCTGAACGCTTTTGCTACTTGCGCCTCTATATGACAATTTTAGTAAAATATTTCTTCGATCTGTCATCTGAGCTTCATATTGTAATACAACAAAAAGAAGAACGTTATAAGCAGTGTGCAAAATTAGAAACGAATTGAATACCTGCAATCATATTTAAAAAATAATTTTGTAAAGTGATAATTATTATACTTATTTAGTGCGAATAATTCGCACAGGTCACACTAGTTTAATTTAATTTTTGAAGCAAAATTTTCTGTAACATTGATTTAACGGCGAAGACAGAGAAACCTTGGTAATGAAAAGAAGTTTCACTTCCAAGGTGATATTATATGGGTGAGGTTCACACGCTTTTTTAGCAATACGCGAGTTTTACTTGACGTTACATGATAGTTTATAGAATACCAGCAGATTCACTCGAACTCGACTGGTTGAATGTCGATACTTCGATGTTATTCAATCAACTTCAAAGACCTTGAACACAGCTGTGTTAAGCACGCGCCTCTACTTCTATTGCACGATTGACACTACAGTTTGAGTCAAAACTAAGTAATTTTGCCTACTAAGAACATGGCGGTCACTTCCACAACATGTATGCGCTACTAATTAAGTACAACACTTCTAGTATTTCAGGTTATGTTATTATTAGTGTACACTTCTAATTACAATCGACTCTGTCGTATTGCACATGATGTGTAACATCAAAGCACGCATATATACATGTTTTATTTAATATAAAAAAAGTGTAAGTATTTATGAAACGTTTATCGTTATAACAAAACACTGTATTATATACTTTTTATATATTTACTAAAATGTTGTTCACAGTAAACCATATAATTACGGTGACAGATTATATTGATTGTACTGTACTAACATTTAGTCAGCAGACGAAAGCAGGAAATATACATAAATACGACAGTAGTGATGTTTTCCTTTAGTTCGTTCGGCTACCGCACAGTGACAGCACAGGAGTAAAATAAATCTCAGTATTTGCTTCTCTGCGTTCGCACTGCGTTTGTCATTTTTTTCCAAGCAATACGAACCGGCGTCACCTGAGAATTTTTTTATGTTTATCTTGTACATTCGATTTGACCTAGAAGATTGATGTCTTTTTCTTAAAGAGAACTTCTCCCTCAAGAAGTATTTATTCCCATACGTGTTAGTCGACGAACGGAAATGATGTAAAAACACAAAGGATTTGTTTCTGTAGTAGATACACATAACAAAAAAATAGTTTACTAAGTAGGGAAAGACATTAACGACATCTCTTGACGACATTACGAACTTCATTTATTGTACCGACATCTTTTGACGACATTACGAACTTCATTTATTGTACCGACATCTTTTGACGACATTACGAACTTCATTTATTGTAGCGACATCTATGAACTACGCAGAGAAGTGTGTGGTTAGAATCTAATTTATTTAACAAAATAAAATGGCTATGTTCTTTGATTTATGGAAAACGTATTTAAAATATTTAACACCCACATTTTTGCCAAGGCGCATTTATAAATGTGATGTTTGACATGTTATTAAAAAAAGCAATATATCGTTTTTTTCTGTTCTGGTGCTACATTGATTCCGGTACGTTTTTGTTATTGATGGAAACGATGTCTTTAATATTTATTGAAGCGATATTTTTTTGTTTATTTATTTATGTCTGACGTATCATTTATTTATTACTGTATCTTTTCGAATTATAATATATAAAATTTTATTTGTCATTTAAATAATAATACATATCATACAAATAGTAGTTTAGAAGATTTCAAATAAGGTATTTTTTTAACTCTACAAAAAAGAATAAAATAATATGGAATAAGTAGGTGGAAATTATTAGGGACAATGGGAAAATTTTGAAAAAAACCCATATCATCTATCTTTTAGAGTTCTACCTAAACAGAGATCATAAGGAATTAATCAAATTTTTAATTTACAATTCTTGTTTAAGTGAAACTTTTATACCTACTATCGCCCCGAATTTTTCTGGCCGTCTGTTGCATGTCGCATTACAGGCGGCCGCGGAGTAGGGGTAAAGTGCAAGGCGTTCGGAGTAGGCGCTCGGTAGAGCAGCCAAGGCCAATATGGCGGCGCCCATGGTTAGCATCAGCTGACCGTGTAGTATGTATAACACATAGTCAGTCTGTCATGCGGGCAAGTGCTGTACAGTGTTTACATGTTTTTATTCGTGTATTCATGTGAATATTGTTGTTTATAATTAATCGTGATGGATAAGTGTCTACAATCCAACGCCTACAATCCAATAAAAGTTTCACTTGCGTCGTGGTTTCTTAAAACCACACAACTGTTTTTTTAAAATTATTTTTTTTTTGTGTGTGTGTAATTTTTGAACAATAGGTCTTCAAGCATTTTATAACTTAGGACTTCACCGAGTAAATCCGATACTGAAACAGGTGGCTGACCGAGAAGAGGTGCCTTTACCTTGTTGATTTTATATTTGAAACAGGTAACTAAAAAAAAAGAAAGCCGGCATAGGCATGTTATTAAAAAACCGCGAACTGTCAATACGCATCAATGAAATATGTAGTTTACTTACAAACTGACAGTAACGAAAATTTAAAAAGACTCCAGCCGTGCAAAGGCTCATCTCGTTTGCTCTGACTTCATGGCTTTTCTCGTGTACTTACATATGTGAGAATACAGTAAACGTCAACTTATACGCCAGCTTAGTAAAAATTCTTATGTGAATGTTGATATTCTTCTTAAAACTTATTTTTGAAGTGAAAACTTCTTTATCGGAGTTGTACACTTTTTTGTAATGGGTAAAAAATGTTAAACTCGCGTCAGGACAACTCGCGTCAGGACACGTGACCCTGATCGAAAATTCGTAAGACGAAAACTTTTATTTATACAAAGTTAGACATCTAGCGTTGAAATATCGTACATAAAAATGCAATCTATGATACAAACCATTTTATTTACAAGTGTTGCCAGTAAATAAACAATGCTTCTAAATGCAAAAAAATTAAGACGTTAATATTCAAGTTTTCACTTCTGCCGGCACTCCCGGAGTGCAATTTTTATTTTAAGCAATGCTGGATTCAACCATATGCAAAATAAACACTTGCTAACTCAAGCGTAGAGAAAATTGCAAAGAAAAACTTGTTATAAAACGGAAAATAATATAAATAACGGATTCCTAGTTTTTGGAAAATATATATATTTTGAAATACTATGTAAGACTTATTTAATATTCAAAAAATATTTTCATTCGGAAAATTCGAGGAACAACTGCTCTAGAATTGAAAATATTAAACTTAATACATTAAAAAACTCAATATTTAATAATAATTAATGGCAACGTGCTGAAAATTATAATTTTGTGAAAAACACTTCAGCTGTACCATCGAAACTATCAAGTTTAAAGAAAAAATTTATTAAACATATTTTGTAGAAAGTTTAATTCTGTTTCATTTTCATTTAAACATTTTTGCCGAACGAGGTACCCGAAGCGTGATATTTCGAATAAACTGTTTTTTACTCCATACATAACGGCCCCGGCGCTGCGGTAATATTTCGTATTTTTTTCCCATTTTTCAAGGCATTAAAATCTACGATTTTAAAGTGCCAAAACTTCCGAACTTCTTCGAATCGAAATCTTCCCTATGGATTAGAGGTGTGCTTCGAAAAGAGATATTTAATATGTCGTAATCGAGCATTTAAAGGGTGTCTACTGTACATAATAGCATGCTAGAAGATATATTACCAGTATGTGAAGGACGTGGAGGTGTAAGACGTAGATCCATACATCGGTCGTTTCACAACCGAAACTTAATATTTATGTTGTCTGTTCCACAATATCCCACGTTACACGAAATATATTATATATCTATGTACAGTAAAACCTACCACAAACGGAAACTGAGAGACAGGAAAATTATTTAAAGAGGCGAAACAACATTTAAACCAGAGATGGAAAATTAGAGTTTGTAAACAAAAAAAAAATAGTAAGCTAGACAAAACTTAAAAAAAAATTGGTTGTCTGTAAAGTCGGTTTACGGACGATAGTTTTACGTGATAACGTATTCCGCTCGAAAATCATATTTAATAAGACATAACCTAAATTTTAGTAGCTGTCAAACTATATTTTTACCGACTAATAATTTAATCAACCAAAGCAAAATACATATTTTTAAGCTATTATAAAAGACATTTAAAAGAATGCATATATATTATATATTTGTTAACAAACCGTATAATTTATCTGCTGTTATGAAATGCAGATCAATTATCGTGCGTTCAGTTATACTTTGGCTTGGATGAATCGGTAAAAATTATATGACACAAAAAATATCCGTGCAAAAATGAACAAATAACGATGTATTATCTGAAAAATTGCTTTAAAAATTCGATAATTTATGATATTTTTATTAGATATCTTGATTTTAAGTCTTAATTTCCACGGTTTATAAAACAAAGGGCATCTGTCAGATGTAGCTTTCGCTGGAACAGCCGAAAAAAATGTTGAACGCATACTACTCTCTGACGTCACGCGAGAAGAGTGAAATGCGTACAAGCCGACGCCGATCGCGCTTCTCTATCGCTTATACTGCGCTCTCACTTGCACGCACAGGGTCAGGCGGAACGTTACGGCGTTACACTTTTTCGTGCGTGCAGCTGCATGTTTTCATCAATTTATAAGACGTTATCACGTCAAAAGATGTGAAAAAAATGAGGCGTCAAAAAAATAAAATCCTTAAAAAAATTCGATTGAGATGGAAATCGTCCCGTGTCGGGTCTGGTTCTAATACCGTTTCAAATATTTTATCAAATGGGCACTCCATTGCCCCAAATTTTGATCAGTGAGGATAAAAAAATAATTCAAATTATCGGAGCATTTTTTCTTGCCAATTCATTATTATTGTTAATAATCCAAAAATTCAATTGATAATTTCACAAGTTTTCAGGTTAGAGCTTGGGAACTGAAGCTTTTTAATAGATTAGCCATCTTATTTTCTGCAAGACTCAGGTTTTCTCGGAATTCTCGTAATTCGAGGAAAAAAAATACCTACATCTTGTTTTTCTATCTTTCAATTTTGATAGGTTTCACTACAGATAAATACGAAATATGTTGTTCATTCAGGATTACATGGCGTCAGATGAAAATGGAAAAGCACCGAGTTGTTATATAACATAATAAAACAATGTTATTAGCCGTTTTATGTGCGGAATTTTTGAAGTGAAAACTTCTTTAGCGGCGTTGTACACTTTTTTTGTAATGGGTAAAAAAAGTTAAACTTGCGTCAGATCGAAAATTCGTAAGACCTGATCGAAAATGCGTAAGACAAAATTCGTAAGACGAAAACTTTTTTGTTTTTTTTGCTTAGCTATTTTAAAATAAATACAAAATGTAATCACATATTTTAATGGAGTAAGCAATTGTCTTTCAAATGCAAGAAACAGTTTTTTTATTTAATGAATATATTTTGACAAAATCAAATGTTTGTAAAAACGATTCTCACTAGTAGTGGATTTCTGAGTAACGCTAAGTGTATATACGAGTTGTTGAGGCACGTTTACCGTACTTGCTTCGGCAGTAGGTACATATGCTAAAATTGGACCGATACAGAGAAGATTCAAGTTTTCACTTTCGCCGGCACTCCCGGAGTGCAACCCGTCTGTTTGTTTTATAAATTATTTTGAAAAGGGGAAGGCGTTTGGGGAAAGTTCTTTACGAGGTCGTGCATACAAAGTGAAATAGTAATACAGTAATTCTTCACCAGTTGCTATGACGTGTATATGTGATTTCTGATTGGTTAGATTAATAAAATGACAGTGAAAGACGAAAATGTTTACGTAATTTTGAGCTTTGTGAATAATCCGCAAAGTTTTTTGGAACGTCAAAATTTACCGTTTTTCTATGATTTAAAAAAAAGTCAAAATTTGGGCACATCGAGTTATCGAACTGGGTTCAGAAATAACTGACAAGTCGGCAAAATTTCATTTTTTTTTTTTTGGTGATTTGGGATATCCTTCATACAGAACTTGTATTTCTGAAAGTCGTATCAGAAACTCGCCGTTTCTGTAAATAGTCTTCTGTGTATTTTTACGTCATGAGTTAGTAAATGAGCTGTTTGTTTGTATTTTTGAATGACTCGTTAATATAACCGTAGGTAATATTTCTATACGGTAGCTGAAAGGCAACCGAATTCTTTGAGATATAGGAAACTGATGATATCTCGAGTGATCTAGCGATACCTTCTGTTTTCTCTTTTCGTTGAAAATGAGTTCCATTGTTTATTACATAGGTATATACACAGGTATCTCGAACATTATATAGGTTGTAACTTTACACGAATATTGAGGAACGTAGCATAGATGAGATTTCTTGTTTTGGAAGCTATAGAAATCATTAATTCATTTTATTTATTTATCAAATTTATTCTTTGTCGATATATGTTGCATTTTCAGAAGTTAGAAGTAGTCAGGATTTTGAAAAAATAGATTTGTTTTTTGCATTTTTGAAGTAAAACTTCTTTAGGCACGCTTGACTTGGGGAGTAAGCTGGTAAATGCCTGACGAAATCGTTTACGGAAGTGCATCATCGCGATGCCTGACGAAATCGTTTACGGAAGTGCATCATCGGAGTTGAGAGGGAGATATAAGCTAATGAGTGCGACAAAGACGGAGCATTAATACAACTATTTGACGTTTAAAATGAAAACAACTGTTTTTTTGTATCAAAAATACATTTCATCGAATTTAGCTGCATTTTGTAACGGGAAATAATGTAGGTTAATTAATAAATCCTTTTAAATGTATTATAAATTATGCTAATAAATATATATATACAGATTGTATCAAATCAAAACGGTCCATAGGACATTCTGTGTGTAAGACAGAGACGATATATAAAGATCTATAAAAGCAGTAAGTAAGAATGAGATAATTGATAAATGATCGCTAATATAGTTACTGTGGCTACGTAAATAAATAATTACGTACACTGTAAATCTTTTTACCAATTTATCAATTAAAACAACTACAAATAAATTTATTATGTTGGCGGTTGAATTACCACCATAAAACCATTTAATTATTTGGATTTTTTCCCGAACAGTATAAATAGCCATTTTATCAATAATTTCACTAGTGAATACTGACATTTGATAAAATTGTGATTTTTACTGTAGAAAACAAAGACGATACTATCAGATTGTGTATAACCACAGTAACTAGCTATTAGCGATCATTTATCTCATTCTTACTTACTGCTTTAGTGCTTTATATAATATCGTCTCTGTCTTACACACAGAATGTTCTATGGACTGTTTTGATTTGATACAATCTGTATATATATATACATATTTTGCCTATTATTTAATCAAAAATTATATTTTGTAGATATGTGCTTATACAGAGTGAGGTTATATTGTGTTCGATAAACTTTGAGACGAACCGACTGCATATTATTGTTCGTTTATGAATTTAACATGAGCAAATTTGAGGTATTTACGCATTATTCTTAATAAATATATTTAAAATAATTATGGCAGGAAGAAGTTTTACTTCAGTCGTGTGGTCTAAAGCACACTCGCTTTTTTTTGTAGTATACTGCCGTAAAAAGGCAAAAAGCAGTAAGTGACCAACTTATGAATTTGAGTAAATCAAAATTGACTAAAAATGTATTGACGGTCCAGAATTTTAGATTATGGAAAAAAACATGGGGGAAACATTTTTTAAAGACAATAAAATTATTGCTGCAGCACTTACTGCTGTCGTTGGTTTCAGTATGAACTCATTTTTCAACAAATGTCACTTACTGCCCTTTGCCTTTTAAAGGCATTATAATGTTTCGAAAATATTCTCTGAAAATTTCAAGTCAATTGAATGGATAGTTTACGAGATAATTATTATGGTCCAGGAACAGATAACTTGATACAGGTAAAATGAAAACTTTAAACGCGTTTTTCTCAAAACTGTGTTTTCAAGAACCACTCAGTAAATTTGAATAAAACTTTTACAGCTTTTACGGTATCAAAAGTGTTAACACTTACGGTACCAAGCACACGAAGCCAGCGCTTGTCAATAACACGATAATATTTTATTTTAGAACTGACAATTTTTTTGGCGGATGTCGTACAATGCTTATTTTTAATCGCAAAGTTGTGGGTCAGCTCGTATAGAATTCGGTGCTGTAGCTCTATAGAAAAATGCACAGACCATTTGCGGTTAGAATCATAAATTGCAACCATTCATAGAAGACACTGAGATCACGGTGGACCGAACACGTAAATACAAAAGTACAGTGACTTCGAAAAATCTCTGGGTTACATTTGCATTTAATAATTGTACCGTTTATAAATAGCGATGTGCTACGAGGTGATCATTCATCGTTTTTGAAGACCCTGTAACCGTCATCATAAAATACATCATGTTTTAAAATTTAAATATTTTACATGTTTGACGTGAAAACCACTCAACGCCGAGTGTAAAAATAAAATGAGCCTTAGAGCCGCTCGGGGCTCATCTGTTGGCGGTAACATCAACTGAAAATCTATACGTGTAATTAAAAATTCATTTGAAGCTGCAAAAAATTTCGCTAACATTATGCGATGACCTGAGGAAAATGGCGCATTATGACGCGTTGCGCCTGGGGGAAAGTGGTGCATCATATGAATAGCTTCGAAAAAAAATAAAGACTTAAATATTTTTCATTATAGACATTGTAAGGTGAAAGTTAAACATCACAGTGATATGTAATAATAGCAGATTATGTATCAAGTGCGCGTATTATTATTTTATGACGCAGTCTGACATGTTAAAGAGAGCGCAGTCACACAGGTCAGAAAATAATCAGAAATCTTTTATAAAATAGCTGATTTTCACAGTATGTCTATATACAGTATGTAAACACGTAAGGTGCACATAGGGGAAATTAACATTGGGAAAAAATGACTGCATCAGAGTGAGCCTTGAAATCTTGTTTTTCAATTTGACAGATAATATTCTTTTGCAAAATGAATGTGTATATACTACCGAAAAAAATATTCAAATGATTACAACATAATCGGACTTTTTTTATTATTGGGACATTAAATTCCCAAAAATACTTAAATATGGTGCGAGATCAAATATCTCCGCCTAATCGTGTTGAACCTAAAGACATTGGGTCACTAATTTACCAACGCGCATACGTTATACCAGTCAGACAATTTTTGAATGAAATGTTTCCAAACAGATGGAGCTGTTTTTTTGTTTTAATTTTGTACAAAAAAATTAAAATAATGATTTATAAGAGCTTTTTATTATTAAAAAAGCCAAGTAAAATAAAAATAAATCAAAATAAAATAGAAATCCTCAAGATTACCGCGATAATTCAATAGAAATAACAATTAATGCAGTCAAGGCTAACTCTGATCAAAGTATTTTTTCCCAATGCTAATTTTACGCGTTTACATACCGTATTTGACAGTTGAGATTTGAATTGTTTAAGAAGACCAAAATCTTTAAGATTTTCTTGAAAGTATCTGAACCTGTTTCTCTTCTTCGAAAACTTATTCAAGGAACGTTTTCTTGTTTTTGCAGCTTAAACGAATTTACAAATTATCTCTATATTTTTTATTTTACTCTCGAAAGAAACAGGACTGAATAAAGCCTTTTTCGTGTTTAAAAATGCGTCTTAAAAAAGTAGTTGTTGAGAAACAAAATGTGTAGCAAAAATGACAAAACTGCTAATTAATTTAAAATTAAATCTCAATTTACAGCGCAGTTTTTATTTTTAATTACCTCGACAAACTTTATAAGCTTAGTTTTAGTATTCACTCATCAGTTACAATTAATTCCCCATTTTCTCCGTCACGTTATAAAATCGTAAATTCACAGTTGAATTAAACTCATTTTTATTTATATTTCATTTTTCAAGTATGTACGACTTTTGAAAAAATTATATTAAAACACCGGTCGTTGTCCAGAACCTCAACAACAATAAGGCCTCTTGTTAACGACAACGGATAATGGCCCGATTTTTATGACGGGCGACGGGCAGACGCGCAGTGTTCAGTAGGTTAGTGTGGGTGTTTTGTTAACGCGACGGGCATGTAACCGTTGCAACAAAACTCAACGGATGCCCGCACGTCGCCTCTCGGCGCGACGGCGGTCGGTCCGATGCAGTGGACCACGTCATTTCATAGGAGTCTGTTGACAGATGTGCGCGCACGTTTTTACCTATACCTACCCTGTGCTGCTTATTGTGAATATGGAGTTTAAAATTGTATTGATATGGATTTATTGTTCATAATAGGCCAGTGTTGGATCAAGATTAGAAAATTACAAAAATAAACAAACAAGACATAATGTACTTGCACTTCTTCGTCCTTTAAGTATAGAACTGATATCGATAACAATGGACGCGCTCACTTATACGCGGATCGTGTACAAAGGTAACCGTTTCTCGTCGATCCGTTACCCGTTGACTAAAACGGTCGTTAACAAAAGAGAGAGAGAGAGAGAGAGAGAGAGAGAGAGAGAGAGAGATTGTGAATTATAGACGCTCAACAGCTGAGGTCATCAGCGTCTATAGGTCGTTAACAAGAGTCCTAAAGCAGTGTAATAATAAAAAACGAAATTGCGACATACATTTTTTAATCGGAATTATTCATTTTTAGAAATTTTACGTGAGTGTAATTTTAAATGTAGATTTAGGCAGAATTTAGACATTTTCAGAATTTTTGTCTGTCTGTCTGTTTCTTTGTTCCGGGTTATCTTTAAAGAATATGATATAACAGAGATGCCCAGACTTTTAGCAGTATGAGCTCTGTTTTCCTGCCTGAAAATATGCGGAGTCGCATCTAAAGTTTTTGGTATAAAAAAATAATTCAACGAAGATCTACTGCAAAAGGTTATTTATACGAGATAGGTATAGTACACGCCACGGATCTAAAAGGTTCGGAAGTTAGGGACAAACAGCATTGCAAAGGCACATTTTAGAGCCGTTGATACTCCCACCACCTCCCAGCTATACCTGCACGGAACGCGCGCTCGTCGGTGATTGGCCGTGATCGCTCGTTGCCTTTGTCACTTGTCGCTTTCCTGCCTTAAAGTACAGTCGAGTCCGCTATTGTCAAGTTGTTATTGGTATTTTAGTTTTGTTGAGTTGCGAGTTTGGGTTTATCAACAGACTGTACAAGTGCAAGCCTGCATTCGCATCTAACTTCCGAGCCTTTTAGATTCGTGTCGCGTACTATATCATTTTACTTTGGTTTCGAAGGTAATGAACTAGGGCGTAGATATGAAAAATAAAGAGGGTAATTACCTCCCCAGGATCATAATAATAAAAAAATAAAACTAAAACTAGAACGAATACCTGGTTAAAAAATTTAGAAATAATTTTTTAAAAGGAAATTGTAAAGTTAGTTTGGGAATTATTATTTTTCCTTCTTAAAAAAATATTTATTTTCTTTTTTGCTTAACCCCTCAGAAAAAATAAATATCTACGCCCTTGTAACTGAGTCGAACCGAAAAATGAAGATCTGGTAGACCCGGTATATTTACAAGATATAGAAAAAAAATAAGCACAAATATATATTTTAAATAAAATTTTTTTATGATGCGCTAGGGAGGTGAATTGGTTTAAATCAGATGAAAAGTGAAACGATCCCCCTTCTCCAACTTTAACTGACAGTTGAGAGGGAAGAGTGAAAGAATCGTTTCGCTAAAATGGTAAATTGACCTGGATAAACGGAATACATCCAACAACGCCAATAGTGTGTTTGACGATGTACTATTAACAAAACTTCTTTGATTTTCATATTGCGGTCGTACCAATAAAATCCCAGCGATTGAATTCTGTGTATACAAAAAGAAAATGTCAAAGTTGATTCATATCCTTTTGCGAAAGAAAATTCGGATAACGATTTTTAAGATTATACCTTCAGGAGAAATCTACAGGCTACAGTGCAATCAAATTACTTAAAATGTATATTATCTGGATAAATAGGATCAAAAGAGGCACATTATAAAAGAAAATTTTTATATATTTTCACGAAAAATGTTTCTGTATTAAGGCAGTTTTTATTTTACTTTTCTTTACACACGAGATTTCTTTTTTCAGATCACCATCTGTGACGACGCGGTTAGTTAATTTTGTTTTTTCGTTTATTTTTTACTAGCTATTATCCGCAGCTTCGCACGCAGTTAAAACGAAACAATTAGTTACACTTTTCTCGACGTAGACCCCCCTAAAAAATTTTAAAATTGATGACGTTCACGTGATCAACGTCCTGACAAACCTTGAAAATGACACCCATGTTGATTTTAAGACTATTTACCTCTTTTCACACTCTTGAAAAAACACGAAATAAGTGTTTTATTTGTTGACACGAGTAATCCTGCGCATTTTTGAATTGATAAAATCTATCTTATATGATTTCTCCATGCAAATTTTGAACCCCTGTTACACCCTTTTAAGGGTTGAATTTTCAAAAATCTGTTCTTAGCTGATGCCTACGTCATAATAACTATCTGTGTGCCAAATTTCAGTCCAATCCGTCGCGTGGTTTGAGCTGTGCGTTGATAGATCAGTCAGTCAGTCACGGTTTCCTTTTAAATATTTAGACCAGAGATTCCGAAAGTGGTCTATATCGACCCCCAGGGGTCGACGACAACTTGCAAGAGGTCCATGTCAGCAGGAAAAAAAATTGGGGGTCCATGAAATGAAAATGGGGGTCAACGATAGTGAATCTCCTAACAAAAATAGAAACAAACTGGACATCGTTAACCGAGGAGATTTAAGTTTAAATCTAACCAATTGATGCCAAATGTTGAAAATTTATTATTAAAGCATCAGGTTCATCCCTCACACTAAAAGCATTTATTTTTTGTTTAGTTATTATATGTAACAGAAAGTAAATTTTAATTTGATTCGTTTTAATTTGAATATAATTAATAAATGTATAAAACTAAACATTTCACACTACATTTCACTACCGTTATAAATTTGAATCGTTCAAAGTGAGTAGCAAAAAATCAATATCAGATAAGCAGGGTGTCTACCCAAAATCGAAAAACATGGCAAGTGATCTACGAGACAAAAAAGTTCGGGGACCTCTGATTTAGACAATAAATTAATACCGTCATCAGTTCTAAGATTAAAACTTGCTAACTGTATGTATGTGTGTATTTTAAAGGATTCATTAGGCCTATTTATAACGCTCATTTTCAATTAGTCATTTTTGAATAATCCAATTGATATTTATACATTACAAATTTATTGAACATTCGAGTTGTTTAACAAATGATTTCAATTTTCTGCTCATTTTGTGTAATTTATATAATTGAAATTTTTGATGTACCAAACTCGTACACCGTTATATAAAATAACAATTTTCACAAATTGGTTTTATTATATGTTGTATAAAAGATTTATAAACAGAAAGTTTTAATATTATTTCAATTAAGCAAATTACTGATTTACTTATATTTTGTATTTTATGAACACGCAAAGAATTTCAAAATAATTCCGACTGAAAAACAAAACAGAGATAACTTGATATTTCTTATCAGTTAATTGTTAAGTACTGAAATATGTACTGACTAAACCGACTTGAATTTAAAAAAAAAAAAATAAAAACCCTGTTCTATTTGGTACCGTCTCTTCCACCACATGTTACCGTTCTTCCACCATATAATACATACATACGGTTTTTTGTGTCGATATACAAAAACTTCGCTGCAATCTAAATATTCTTCGCACATAAAAATGTACGCAAATGAAGCACAGAACATTACAGCTTTATTTAAATATCTAAAAGAAATAAAGAAATATAATAGAAAATTGAAAATAGATAATAATAAATTAATATACATACCTACATATAAATTGTATTCTGATATCTGCAATTACTGAATATGTTATTTATTTAATATTTATACTTACCGTATTATGTATTTGTTTTTGTCATAACGGCCTTAGTTGCTGATTCGCTTATTTTGTTTTTTAAAATAATAAAAAAAAAGTGTACGCTGTGCGTTTGTGCTCAAAACGTGCGTAGTGCCCATTTATACATTCGACGCACAAAGTTCATTCGTTGGTGATTTTTAGGGTTCCGTAGTCAAATGGCTGTCCATCTGTGGATCTGTCAGTAAATATGTCACGGACTTATAGCTCCGCCATCTTTTAATAGATTTGGATGAAATTTAACAAACAGGTGTCTTATTTAAACCGAGATACAAATTGTGTAACCAAATTATAAAAAAAATATTTTGAGGGTAGTTTTCCATGCGTACCCCGTTGCATGGAATATCGTTGTACAACTCTTGAAAAATTCAATAAAAGTTTTTGAGTGACTTTTTTCTTAGGTGAATATTTTCCCAGATACAAGCTCTTAAAGTCTTTAAGAATGTGCTCCCATCTAACATTACAACTCTGTGATTAGAAAACCTGAAAAAAAATAAAGAAAGCAGCACATTATAAAAACTTCCAATGATAATAATTTTAGAACAAGATATATTAACAAGTTGTAGAAGTTCAGCCGCTCTTTTCTTACAGTATTTTTGAAGTGAAAACTTCTTTAGCGGCGTTGTACACTTTTTTTGTAATGGGTAAAAAATGTTAAACTCGCGTCAGATCGTCAGGGTCACGTGTCCTGATCGAAAATCCGTAAGACGAAAACTTTTATTTATACAACGTTAGACATCTAGCGTTGAAATATCGTACATAAAAATGCAATCTATGATACAAACCATTTTGATCGAAAATTTGTAAGACGTTAATATTCAAGTTTTCACTTCCGCCGGCACTCCCTGAGTGCAAAGGGTTTTTTTTATTTGGCTATCAATAGCGGACACAACAACCACGACGTAAGAAAAAAGTCCGATGTCGCTAGTATAGATATTTATGAGAACCACTTGGTTTGTGGAAGGTCTCAAAGTGATTTTAATAGTGCAATTAATAATAAAAAATCATGGATACTCGACTCATTTTTAATTAAGTATCAACATATTGCAATGGCACATTTCTAGGTCAGTACTTTGACGGGACCAGTAAAAAAATATACGGTATATGAATGTTTAAAACAATTTTTTTGATTGTGAGTGAGGTTAGGTTGTCAAAACATGTTACAAACATAACGTCCTGTCGTTCATTTGTTCGGTGCTGTCAGCCTGTCCCCCCCTCTTCAATACGGTTTACTGTTTCACATTAATAAGGAAATGTATAGGTACTTATTAAAGTTTCATAACATTTTGACATTGTCATGTCACATAATATTCAGGTTGTATACTAGTTGCAAATATATTGATTGAATGGACGTTATGTAGAAATATTTTGTTGATATTAACAGGGCTCGTGTAACGCATATCTTCCCGAGTGTAGATTATAGACGCCCGACAACTGAGATCAGTATCGTACATCAAATACATCAAATATCTGTGAAGCGGGTAGAATAAATGTCTAGAATTTCTGTCTGTCTGTATGTTTGTACGGAGGTCACTCTAAAACGATTAAATTAATTTAAATTTAGTACAATATTAGGATATTTTGCCCAGCTACGCCCGGATTCAGAGTGCCCAAAGAAATAATAAAATGTATTCCATTCGTAGGATTTGTTGTGAAACGTTGTTTTGCACATACCGCTAAACTAGCGGTATGTGCTTTATTATCGCTTTGTGCGTCAGAGCTGACTTTCGTTCATATAAGAAGTTATATCTAAGTTAATTTCACACGAAATCCATTCAAATTGAGGCTTTTTGAAAAGAGGAGATTCTGATCTATAAAACAGAACCATTTTTAAATCAATTCGAGTTCATAAATACTATTAAAATTGTAATTGAAAATTACAAACAGCAGTTGTCGGTTGGTCTGTACGTATGTACGTCACGACTCTACAGATCGCAATTTTGGTCGGATTGCCTTGGGTTATATTTTATTCACTTTGTTTAGTATCAGACCAGATCCCTATTTAAATTCACATAAATGTGTTCAGTAGTTTAATTTTTATAAACAGTTTTATTTTATTATGTTTGACAGCTAATAGTTAAAATAAAAAAAAAATAAACAAAAAAATACCTATTACTGGTATTGTAATTGTAGTGTATTACGTACAATAACTGCTACACTTCTATACCACAATAACAACGCAAGCTCCGGTATCGGTATGGCCGAGCGGTTAAAGCGTTAGTCCAGTAATAGCAAGGTGCCGGGTTCGATTCCCGCTGACACAATTAATATTTTTTTTCTATTCCATTTTATTTTTATTTTTTTTTCTACTTATTTTTTTTTAATCTATTTTCTCAATTTTTTTTCATTATAATATGTACAATGGAAAACTTGCGGGATGTGCACTTTTGGTTTTGCCAACTAATTTAGTTTTCGCAACAAAAATGTAGGCGCCATAGTAGTCAAAGCAGAAGGTTTATCTTATGTGTTTTAAAGTTAGTCACAGAATTAGTTCAGAATCGAACCAAAAACATAGGTTCGAATAAGCGTAGAGTTAAAATTGTAGCCGTAGGCAGATATTAGAGAGCTACGCTAACGAAAACTCAGCAGGGAAGGCGACACATTGAGATTGAGTAGGCATGTTAGGAGAATTTATAGGGAGCAGTTCCAATTTGCAATTTAAATTAGCCAACCTTCTTTTGTAACTGTAATACGATTGGTTGAATCTATATATAGTCTAGCGTCAGTGAAACACAAGTTGAAAGTTAAAAAAAAATCAAATATCTCGCCTGCTAGTTACAAACCGGTCGATACTGCACTTATTTTAGAATGAAAATTTAATCGACGGCTCCCCCCTGTAAACATAGAGATACAGTTCTGCGCTTGTACTGATTCGATTCAGCGGACTTTTTTCTATAAGGTCAAGTAAATTCAGGCATATCCGAGACACTTTTATATTTTCAAAAAAATTGAAAAAATTGAAGTTTTTCGATGTTTTCGCAAATCGACGGCTTTTTGAGGCACTAAGAGCCTTCCGAAGCGGTTAATATTATGTGTTCTTATGGAAAAAGTCACGCTGAATCCAATAAGACCACCCGCAACTCTGTATCTGCTTTGGGATAGGAATTAGACGCCTTTTTATAAATTTTTCTTGAAAAAATTAAAAACGCTATAACTTGAAAACTACAATAGATACAGACTTCTAGATACGCTCATTCGATTCAGCATGATTTTTTGCATAGGACCAAGTCATTTTCAATTATATATTATATAAATTTCCGGTCGATACTGCACTCATTTTAAAATATAAGTTTTATTTTTTATTCGGTTACGGCTATACCTATATTATATTTTAAATAACTGAAATACAATCCAAAGTTAAATTTGGATATGTCTAATATTATACAAAATAGTGTGTTTACTTTATCATTACATAATGAGTAAGCCATTTTCATGTAGGTACCTTATATGATATATATAATATACAGTGTATCCTAAGGCTAACAAAACACAGATCCGTAAAACAATTTTGTAAATGGCGGCTTATATTTTACCATTCCAACTTACAGGTGGGGGGAATGGTACTAGTTTAGGTCAGAAAGAATGCTTAACTAATTTCTTTCTGACAGATATACAGAACAAAAGAACAGCTGTTTTTTTTTATATTTCCGAAACTATAAAGTTCAGAAACAAAAATTTAAGAAAACTTTCTTGAAAAAATTATTATATAAATAAACTGAAAAGTATACCGTTATAGTAAATATCACTTTAGCGCATGCGCTGATTTTCCCCAAAAACAGGAATGCTCTTCAGATTTGCATATCAAACATCCTTTTGGTTTTAATACGTTCATCAGTTTGACCTGTATGCTGTTCACAAACTAACAGAAAAACAGACGCATAAACTTTTTTCCAAAAATATGTTTTTCGGCTGACCACAAAACTAAAAAATTTTGTAAAATTTTTAAAAGTGAATTTTAACCATCATTCCCTAATTGTGGTGTTGGAATGGTAATATAATTTTTTTTGGATACACTGTATTATTATGTAATACACGCGCAAAATGCTAATGATGTTCTTGGAAATTGCACTGTAGTGTGGGCGTTTATTTGCGGAATTCCAATCCTTATGCGATACCAATACAGAGATAGGTAAATTGTAAATATATGTAAGCAAAAGCGAAATTCCCGATACAAGTAGAAAGCGAACTTGCGAGTGCCTACGAACCGTAGCAGGTGGCTACGCACGTAGAATCATAAATAATTGTATTCAATCCACACGAAAACGGTTGGTTGCACTGCAAATATATTCTAAAAGTGTTCAATACTATGATATATAAACGCGAAGATTTTACGAAAAAATTATAGCTCACACAGAAATTGTGCAGAGCAGTATTTCGGTTTGGAATTTTTGACAAATTCCGCAGAGTAAGACCTATAATTTGACAAATAAATAAAATTGTCGACCAATTTTTCTCAGACCAATATATTGACAAAATAAAAAATAACAAATCAATACAACATAAGATGACGTTTCGATCCGGCTTTGGATCTTCTTCAGAAAAATCTAAAAATATAAAAATTAATTAGTATTAAATTATTAATTATTATCTAATTACACGAATGATGATGTTTGAAAGAATCAAACAAATTAATGAAAAATTAATAACCTATAATTTGAGTAACTGTTTAATATTTACCATTCCAAGTTGCACAAGCGAGGAATAGTACAAATTAACCGAGCGTTGTAGCGTAGTGGTGAGAGCACTAGACTCGCATTCGGGAGGTACCGGGTTCGAATCCCGGCGGGGGCAGACTTGGCTGGGACTTTTTCCTGCTGCCTCTCGCCGAGAAACGGCAATTCCTGTGCTGGCCATCTTGTTGAAGTTTTCCATGGTTTCCCTCAATAATTCCAGATAAATATCGAGACGGTTCCTTATTTAAGGCCATAGCCGATTAATTACCTATGCTGATTTAAACCAAGACACTCATGTCGGCTTTTATTCAAAAATTTTGATGTTCTTACTGTTTACAGTGTTTTTATTTTGAACTGTATATTATTTTATGAAAAAAACCAAAGCTATTTCGGCAAAAGAAATCAAATACATAATTATCAAACCAGAAGTAAAGAAAATATAAATTACAAAACAAATAACCTAACAACCACACTTAACTGCCCATATATACAATAGTAAAAATTTGTAATAAATTACCTTTAGGTACATGTGTGGAATTTAAAGGCTGTGAAACTAAAAACAATTAAGTATAAAAGACTTTCTTATAAAAAAAGTAATATACAGTATGGATGAATATTTTAATATAAATTTTAGTACTGAACACATTTTAATACCTAGTAAGTAATTATATTATATTATGTATGTTTATGACGCATTCTACGCTGTTTTTATATAGCACATATAGAAATAAAGAGACCTATCTACCTATCTATCTACCTATCTATCTATCTATCTATCTCAAAACTTGCCTACCTTATCCTAATGTACTAAGATTCCATTCGCCCATTGCTATTAAGTGGAAGTTTTTTTTTTTTTTTTAATTTAAAAACAAAATCAGCGAATCAGCAACTAAGGCCATTATCGCATAAACAAATACATAATATGGTAAGTATAAATATTAAGTGTAAGTTTAAAAATGTAGAAAATAAGTGTGGTAATGGTGCGAATGGCGTCTGTTATGACATAAAGTCAAGAAACGTACGCTAAACGCATTATTATTGATATAATTATCAAATTACGCTATCATAGCTAGTGACCGAGTAAATGAAATCATAAAAAAAATGTTTATTGAATATAAAAATTAAATTTTGGAAGCTTTTCGAAATCGCAACTAATTATTAATACATGTCGATGACAGATTATTAATCGAGATCATAATTAATTATTATTGACTATTTAAATGTACTACTAATTAGCATTCATCTGTTTGATCTTTAATCCAATTATATTTTTGAATATTTACCGATGTTTAAAATCAATTTCTAAACTAATTAAACGTATTAATTGCATTTAGTATATATCTAATTTGTATTTCAAAAATACTCATTATGTTAAAAATATAACAAAAATCAGTTCGTTTCGGCTAAAATCATTGGATTGACGTTGTTTAAGGTAGTACGAGCACCAAAGCAACTTTAAATAAAAGGCTTCATTTTTGTTTTCATATTTCGGTAGATGAATGATATGTTTTCATTGATTTCTCCAAAACTGGTCGGTGGAAATTAAAAATAAAATATTTAAATTAAAGTTAAAACCTTAATAAACTATTGAAAACAAAAAAAAAAACCCGTTGTGCCCGAGTAATTAAAAATATATTTAATCTTTTTAATTAAATATCTTTTTAATTAGTCGGGCACAACGGCTTTTTTTTTTTTGTTTTCAATAATTTATTAAGGTTTTAACTTTAATTTAAATAGTTTTTTTTTTTTAATTTCCACCGACTAGTTTTGGAGAAATCAGTGAAAACATATCATCCATCTACCATTTTACTATAAAGCCAATGTTAAATATGCCTACTTTTGAAGTCATTTATTTATTTAAAAATCGGGCAACGCCCCCCCCCCCTAAAATTTTCAGAATTGGATTAGACTTAGTCCAACTTCATATAAAAAAAATCAAGCAATGACTGATATAACGACACTATTTTGATTGTGTCAAAGCAGTTATTCGGTACGCACGTCGCTGTAAGTGAAAAAGTGACACATTTTGTAAAACGATAGTTTACTGCGATTACAGTTGCTACAAAAATTAATGCAAGTAAGTAAATACATAAAATGACACATTTCGTTTAGTGGCACTTTTTGCAGTTGAAGTCTCCAATTTACTGATTATAGGTTATGACAACAATGACACTAAACAAAAAATAATAAAATTATTGTAAAAATGTCTTTTTTTAATAACTTTATTTTTAACATTGTGGTCAAAAAATAAATTAAAACAATAATAAATTGTCTCATTATTAACAAAAGAATCTCTATAAGCAGTATTTTAATAGTAACTTTTTTAGGACCAAACATAATATTAAAACTAAAAAATGCTCTACTGTAAAATGTCATTTTTTACATAATGCCACTTTTGTTTTCAACGTGCGATATGTAAATTGCATAAAAAGTCAAGATACACTTTTCAGCAAACACTTGCCTACAAGATTGTCTTGCGTTAAGCTTAAAAATAAGTCTTATTATCCTTTTTTGCGCCCTGAATACTCTGATGCATTCCGTGTATAATTCATTATTGTTTTGTGTAAATTGGTTGAAATATGACGATGTTTGTTGAAGATGTCAGAAAAATTCGAGCCCATCGCGAGCTTTCATCGAAAACGCTGCCTAATCCCTTTGAGATACAACAAAACAATGTATAGTGGAATTGTTCCTCTTTTATAGGTCTACAGAAAAGTCCGCGATGGCATATGTCTATCTTTTAAGGATAGCTTACTATACCCATTTTAATGTTAAGCGATTTTCGTGGATATAAATTTTGCAACGTAAGTCGACGAAAAAACGGTGGCAATCTACAAACTCGAGCAAAGCCGGAACGAGTCGCTAGTATACTGTAAACTGAAGAAATGTAAAAATTAATTGATAATATAAAAATATACATAAAAACACGGGTTCACAAGTTAATACGCAAGTGATACGATCTACAGGTAATATGTATGTACTTATAGCCTAGTTGTACATAACAATATTATGTATCATTATGTAATCAACTAAGTTATGCACATAACTATATATGCAATCTACATAATAATTAATTACATAATGTTACCTAATGGTGAATCTGTGTATCACAATTGCGCAGCGGTGTCATATTTGTTCGAATATTATACAGGGTGATTCATTTTAATCTTCGGATGCGACTATCTTTTCAGGGTAGGGTACAATCGAAAAATAGTTAAAGGCAAACTTAATTAGTCCGAAGGGGGACATCGGAAGCCATGGTCACTTTTGACCTTGGGTCGATGGTTCAAGGTCATTCAGGGTCAACTTTTTTCTAATGGGAACCCTTATTTTTCACATCAGCGTTCGATTGGCCGTGAAAAAACATGAAATGTTTGTTCCAAACATTTTTTTAAATCCCGTATTTTCCGGAATATCCACGAATGAAATTTTGAATTTAAAAACTTTTACGATTTTTTTACTGCCAAATCATAGATTTTTTTTGAGAAATCGCAAGAGGCAAAAAGTTCAATTTCAATTTTTTAAAAATGTTTTGCTAACGAAAGAATTTTTTTTAATTAGAATTGATTCCTTGAAAAATTCTAAGAACTTTAATTTTAAAAACTTTTACGATTTTTTTACTGCCAAATCATAGATTTTTTTTGAGAAATCGCAAGAGACAAAAAGTTCAATTTCTATTTTTAAAAAATGTTTTGCTAACGAAAGAATTTTTATTAATTGAAATTGATTCCTTGAAAAATTCTAAGACCTTTTCGTCTCTTTTTGTCTATGCTGCAGTTAATTTGAGCTGGGCAAGGCATAATTATAATGGTTGAAGACAGTAAGACGCGGGAGGAAAAAAGCTTGAAGCATTGACTGAAAAAAAAAACATCTGTACCGAGTTTTTGTTACGAAGATACAATGCATTTGAGCCCTGCAAGGTAAAATTATATACGGGGTTGTATTATTTGGTGATAACGAACTCGCTTGCCTTCTAAAAGTTAATAAAAGAGTCAATCAATTTCAGATACAATAGGAACTCCGTGAAGTGAGCTTTAATTACATTTCAGTGAATAATACCAAAATGGAATAATGGCTGTAATAATTTAAACATTGACAAAATCGTTAGTAATTAAGGCTGTCTTCAGTATTATGTAACTTATATGTAAAACCAGATAGTATAATAAATATGTAGGACGGTACTATACTAGCTACGGCGAAAGATGAAGCCACCGCGTCATAGTGACGTGAACGCATTGTGCCCGCCTTCTAGCTTGCTATTGGCTGTTTCGGAGATCCATGTGCGTCGAGTGATTATTTTTATTTTACTGCTATAAATAGATATGTCGAATTTATTATATACACGCCAGTCTGCGGGCAAGTAGGCGTTCACTACCGTATTATTTATGACGTGCCTGGCTTCAATTCTCACCGCGGGCACTATACCTACGTATTACTTGTAAGTGTAGAAATTCACTGTAAAGCTGCATACAGATCTGTTAAAGTCCGCTGTACACGAGACTGGATTTGCCGTTAGGTTCCTTGCTAGATTTCACTACTAGTTTTCTGGCGCTAGTTTTCTTGATTGCTGTTATGTGCTCGCTTCACACGAGACGTCTTTACAAGCTTGCTCTGCAGGTAGATTCGGTGCGCGCGCAGTGATAGAATGGTAATAAAAGTGCATGTTTATTGTCTCTGAACAGAACACACTAGCGCATAGTGTTTGTTTGCGGACGTTCGTTTAAGTCGCCCACGTGACTTTCTGATTAGTTCTTCCTCATACCTAGCAGCGGACCTAGCAAGAAAAATAGTTTCTGTTCTAATTATTTTAGAACCTATCTTGTGAGCTAGCAGGCAAGCCCGCAGTGACGTCATTTCCAACTTCATACACAGCCTGCCGGCTAGCAGAAATCCAAGCAGCGTTTCTAGCCTCGTGTGCAGCCGCCTTAACGTTCTTTTTGTAGACTATTATTAAATAAATACATTATTAATTAAATAAATAAATACATAAATAAATGATAAGAGATCGAAAAGGATGTAATTTTTAAAATTTTTTAGGTTGTGATGATAAACGAAATATTTATTAGATCTATAATTTGTGGTTTGGTTTCCGATGCCATAGTTACGCTGTTGCAGGTTTCTTGTTAGCTAGATAGATTGTAAATTATAGACGCTCAACAACTAATGTCATCAGCGTCTACGTGTGTGTATTAAAGAATCTGCACACAAAGCGACTGGTACGAGCTCGAGTTCTTGGGAGTGTTAATTTCCAAAAAACATGGAAATCCAAACTACATTCCAATTTTTCCCCTAAAGGGTTTCCGTTGGATGAATCTAATTCACTCTAGTGTCCGTAAAGACGGTTATAACCTATAATTTATAAGACTGGAAATGATATCACATAAAATAATGATCTACTGCAATTTTTAAAGATTCCCCAAAAATCAGGAATATTTTCTATAGCTTCGTTGATCAAGATATTTAACACTTTGATGGAAACAATACAAGACACGTTAACCCAAGTATATATATTTCTCGGTAAGACAGACCCCACTGGATCCTTCTGGGAACGCTACTGATAGTGAAATCCCACAAGTGCTACTAGCAATTTCCTCAAACCACATACGTTTTCCGGTATTCGTTACGATCCGTGGTGGCGATGACTGTGGAATAGAGAAGACAGACGCAACACACACTCTCTCTCTCTTACTGTACTTACGGGACCCGACATAAAATTATATATTTACCAATTGTACCTTCGATGTTAATTTTTAATACATAATGCGCTGATTCAGAGATGATTTGTGTTTTATAATGAAACGTTCTATTTGTTCAGCAATTTGAACAACAAATATACCTATATAAATTCGAACACCCTTTTATTTCGTAGAGCAAGTTTCCGAAAAAAAGTTGCGAGCAAAATTTGCAGGAAATCAACGGGGAAGAACATTAGTGTAGTTTTTTTCATTTGTTGGAGGCGCTTCCAAGATATCACCTCCATATCTAGGTAAAAAACAGATTAATATTTATCCAAGTGTGTAGGTTTTCCCGGCCGGTGTTTATCCCCAAATCTTCTTGGTTTCCGGGCTTGTATGCTGTGGTTCATTGGTATTCCTACCTGACATTTCGCCTACAACTGCGGTAGACATTATCAAAGGCGATGTGGTAGCGGGCGAAGTGTTCTTCTAGGCTGCTCACAGGTAAGTGTGTCGACAAGTGTGACGCTTCGATTATCGTGTTCACTACTCGGTCGTAGTATGCTCTTCTGTGATTGGTCGTTCCATTCAATCGGTTGATATTGCACAGTGCTGGTGTCCAGGTTTTTGTGTCCAGTTTGAATTTAAGTAAAACCTGGACACCAGCACTGTGCAATACCAACCCACTGAATGGAACGACCAATCACAGAAGAGCATACTACGACCGAGTAGAGAACACGAGCACGCTGATCATAAAAGACCGAAGTGCCACACTTGTCGACACACTTACCTGTGAGCAGCCTAGAAGGACACTTCGCCCGCTACCACATCGCCTTTGATAATGTCTACCGCAGTTATAGACGAAACGTCGGGTAGAAATACCAATAGACCACGGCATACAAGCCCGGAAATCAAGAATATTTAGATTAATATTTAAATAGAATTGCCGTTTGTCGAATTCTGACAACTAAAACAAGTTTATGTCGGTTCCTGTTTAAACGCAGAACAACAATTCCCGTTATTCTCCTGTTTCATATTCCCATTTCATTGGGAGTGTGTATTACTTACTTCACACGTATTCTCAAATTATATTATTATCTACGCTCTGTGATGTGCAGAACGCCATCAGAACCAGCCAACGAAGCCTATACGAGAGAGAAAATCCGCTGCTCTCTCCACCGAATAATAATTAGATGATTGGTACACCTGGAATACTGGATAACGCTTCGTGAAAATTGCATATAACTCACTACATTTTATTATGGCGTTACAAAAATATAAAAACTCGGGTCGCAGTGCAAAACCCTGCCGACAATATAATAGTGTATTTGTTTACATTGGCAGTGTGGCTTTATTATGTGAACTTAACCCTTTTGATGATAATGAAATTAACGGGATACAAGGTTAAATATAAAAACAATTTTTATTCACCCTAAAAATATCTAGTAAAATGTCACAACATTAAAAATAATTTTAATGTTGTGACATTTTACTAGATTTTTTAAGGTCCTGAAGAAGCCAATAATTTCTGCCGAAACGTTGACATTAAATGAAGTTCTAGTGAATAAAAATTGTTTTTAGATTTAACCTTGTATCCCGTTAATTTCATCATAACATAATACCAAGGTGTCTTATTTTATTTAACCCTTTTGCTTTTGGACAAAATAAAAATTTTAACTCTTTAATACATCTCTTAAATATTTTTTTTTCTTAATTTCAATATTACTATCAATTTACTAAATTAAATTCACCCTTCACTAAGTACCTAAATAATATCTACAAACTAACGTTTTCATAAAATTTTTAAGTCCGGTCCTGTCTGACCGATTTTAATAAAATTTTAGTAGCACATTTTAATCATTATTAAAAGGTTAAATTTCAATTTTGAAACGATTCGGAGAAAATTTTCGGTCTTTTTGGGCCCAAAAATATTTTTCAATCCCTAAAACTCACCCTTAAAGTGACCCGATAGGGCCAATTTTAAATAGACTTTATGCTGTGATAGATTTCAACATGCGGTCCAAATTTCGTTAAAATCAGTTAACTCCTTCGAAAGTTATAGCCTGTACATATACAGTGTGGTTACTTAAGTGTGCAACATATGGGAAAATTTTTAATTAAATGCACAAGTTAAATACAAATATTGCCAAAAGTTGGTGCATGTCCGATAATCATTTTAGGTGCTCTTAGAATTGTTGAAACTCAAACAGCATACAGGGTGTTTAATATCGTTGCAACAAACATAAAGTAGTTTGTGATTCCAGAAAAAATTAAAAATCTAAGATAATTTTATAAATATGCCTGAATTTGAACAAAGTTATGTGAAATTGATTTGATTTTGAATAGTTTATTAGTGTGTTTAAGGTAAGTATAAAAACAAATTTTCAAAAAAATTATAATTTTGGTTTTTCAAAAAAAAAATTCTTAGAAGGCCATGTTTTGGTATTTGGGCATAACTTTTAATTCTAAACAACTTTTTCTTATAACATTTTGCTGAATTTTTTGAAATACTCTTGTACAATTTTTATATTTTTGACCCACCCTGTATGCTGTTTGAGTTTCAACAATTCTAAGAGCACCTAAAATGATTATCGGACATGCACCAACTTTTGGCAATATTTGTATTTCGGTTGTGCATTTAATTAAAAATTTTCTCATATGTTGCACACTTAAGTGAGCAGACTGTATATTAGACTTTTCCAAAAATGGTCTTGTTGTAAACTCATTTTGAGAACATTCGGTATATTTTGCAGGGAAGTAATATCAGCGATACTGAACACTGAGTGTTGCTTCTGTATAATCCTTTTCTATGGTTGTTAGTTTGTACGCTGAAGATAAACTTATAATGCTAACACATAGATAGGTACCTAATTATTAACTAGAAATTATATACATAGAAGCAGTGTGCGGTTAGCTGTCGGTGAACATTATTAGTTAATACGTCACCATGGTTACATGCTTCTATTTAAACGTATCACGTGATATGTCTACTAATACGTTTGGTTATAGTCTAAGATCCGGTATTAGAAATATATTACACCATCATTGGTTACTGTAAAATTAATTTGGAGGTATTACTAATGTATAGAGCTCCGTTTCCTGAATCTTTTCATTTAAAAAACGTAAAATCTGCCAATTATGCACATAAGAGCTATTACAGAACCAACGACGATATGTTAAATAAATAATATCTAATCGGACATGGGTTGCTTAGCTAAATCGCGTACCGATGCTGTTACATTAAATAAATTCTAATTGACTTTTTTGGATCAATTTCTCCGATTTGTTAATCATATAAATCGAAAATATAACGCAATAAATTGGAATATACCTACCATTGATTCTATACATAAATATAGATCATCTACATAAACATACCTTGTAAATAGTTGTGTTCTGTGTACTTTGAGTTTATTTGTTTTGTTAACGTTTCATTTGTGTCATATTCTCTCACCTTAGGCTCGATTTTTTATGATTAACAAATCGGGGAAGTTGATCCAAGAAAGTTAATTAGAATTTATTTAATTTAACAGCTTCGTACGCGATATAGCTATAGGCAACCGATGTGCGATTTATCAATGTATATTACTATCTAACATATTATAATCTTTGTCATCATCAAATAACAGATGAGGGTATATATTTCTAATACCGGACCTCGGACTATTAGAATATAGCAGCGGCGGATGCATTTACAGCGTGTCTCACGGAACGCACTACAACGGTAATACGTTGCAAATTATTATTGATACAAAGAGAAGAATTAGTTCACAAACACGCTTCGATCAATATATAAAAGTGGAAACAGGTACAAACGCCATTTCTTGGTACGGGAATATCCTATGTCTAACTCGAATCAAAATTATAATCTACTATCCACGACTTCCACGCGAATGAGATGAAACACGGCGGCGACAACAATTGTGAAGCCTTCGACTCCACCGCATTACAACATTGCTTGACGAGGCTGTATCCCGCTCGGCAGCGACAACAGTATGAGAGCCTTTGGCTCCACTTTTATTTATGCGCGGTTATTAATTGAACTAGACAGAATTAACTTTTGCACATACCGCTAAACTGGCGGTATGTGCTTTATTATCGTTTTCAGAGCTGACTTTCATTCATATAAGAAGTTATATCTAAGTTAATTTCACACGAAATCCATTCAAACTGAAGCTTTTTGAAAAGAGGAGATTCTGATCTATAAAACAGAACCATTTTTAAATCAATTCGAGTTCATAAATACTATTAAAATTGTATTTGAAAATTACAAATAGCAGTTGTCGGTTGGTCTGTACGTATGTACGTCACGACTCTACAAATCGCAATTTTGGTCGGATTGCCTTGGGTTATATTTTATTCACTTTGTTTACTATCAGACCAGAACTCTATTTAAATTCACATACATGTGCTCAGTAGTTTAATTTTTATAAACAGGTTTATTTTATTATTTTTGACAGCTAATAGTTAAAATAAAAAAAAACAAAAAAATACCTATTACTGTTATTGCAAATGTATATTAAGTAGAATAACTGCTACACTTCTATACCACAATAACAACGCAAGCTGCGAAATCGGTATGGCCGAGCGGTTAAAGCGTTAGTCCAGTAATAGCGAGGTGCCAGGTTCGATTCCCACTGACACAAGTAATATTGTTTTTCTATTCCAATTTATTTTTAATTTTTTTTTCTATTGCACATACCGCTAAACTAGCGGTATGTGCTTTATTATCGCTTTGTGCGTCAGAGCTGACTTTCGTTCATATAAGAAGTTATATCTAAGTTAATTTCACACGAAATCCATTCAAACTGAAGCTTTTTGAAAAGAGGAGATTCTGATCTATAAAACAGAACCATTTTTAAATCAATTCGAGTTCATAAATACTATTGAAATTGTAATTGAAAATCACAAACAGCAGTTGTCGGTTGGTCTGTACGTATGTACGTACGTATGTACGTACGTATGTACGTACGTATGTACGTACGTCACGACTCTACAGATCGCAATTTTGGTCGGATTGCCTTGGGTTATATTTTATTCACTTTGTTTACTATCAGACCAGAACCCTATTTAAATTCACTAAAATGTGTTCAGTAGTTTAATTTTTATAAACAGTTTTATTTTTTATTATTTTTGACAGCTAATAGTTTAAAAAAATAGTTGGCAAAACCAAAAGTGCACATCCCGCAAGTTTTCCACTGTACATTATATTATAATGAAAAAAATTGAGAAAATAGATTAAAACAAATAAAAAAAAAATAAAAATATACGAGAAACATTAGTAAAATAAGAAATTTTTTTTAGCAATTATGCACGGGTTTTGCTCTCAAAAATCCCGATTTTTTGAGTTTCTTGTCCTAGTTTATTGACTTTCTAGTTTATCGAAGAACGCATTTTATAGACACAATATCCCAAAACACTGTTTTTCAAGAATATCCCACCGCTACACTAGCGGTATGTGCAATAGATTAAAAAAAACAATTAAAAAATTAAAATGAAAAAAATAAAATGAAAAAAAAAATAATAATAAAAAAAATATATGAGAAATATATTATATATAATATATAAATATTAAGTGGAATTAAGTGGAATAAAATGGAATATAAAAAAAAAAATTCTTATGTCAGCGGGAATCGAACCCGGCACCTTGGGATTACAGGACTTACGCTTTAACCGTTCGGCCACACCGATGCCGTACAACGCCTTTGTTATTATGGTATAGAAGTGTAGCAGTTATTTTACGTATCATACTACATTAATTGAGTATATTTATTATGTTTTTTGTTTTTTTATTTTAATTAGCTGTCAAAAATAATAAAAAAAAAACTGTTTATAAAAATTAAACTACTGAACACATTTTAGTGAATTTAAATAGGGTTCTGGTCTGATAGTAAACAAAGTGAATAAAATATAACCCAAGGGGATCCGACCAAAATTGCGATCTGTAGAGTCGTGACGTACGTACATACGTACGTACATACGTACGTACATACGTACGTACATACGTACAGACCAACCGACAACTGCTGTTTGTGATTTTCAATTACAATTTTAATAGTATTTATGAACTCGAATTGATTTAAAAATGGTTCTGTTTTATAGATCAGAATCTCCTCTTTTCAAAAAGTTTCATTTTGAATGGATTTCGTGTGAAATTAACTTAGATATAACTCCTTATCTGAACGAAAGTCAGCTCTGATGCACAAAGCGATAATAAAGCACATACCGCTAGTTTAGCGGTATGTGCAATATAATAATTGCTGTGTAAATATATTGTAAGCCATAAAACAAGTGCTACACTTCTATACCGTGATAACACCACTACACGTATTAGGCCGCCGTGGCGTAATAATTATGCCGTTGGATCCCCAAGGGCAAGGTCCTGGGTTCGATTCCTTACGAAATCATTGATTTTTTTCTTTTTTTTTTCTTTTTATTTTGTTTTATTTTATTCCACTTGATATTAATTATATATTATATTATGTATAGTTCTTAATTTTTTTTATTTTTGCAAACTTAAAAAAAATATTTTTTCAATTTTTAATTATTTATTTCTTTAAATTTTTAAATCTTTTTAAATTTATTAAAAATATTTTTTAATTGTTATTTTTTTATCATACAGTGGAAAACTTGCGGGATGTGCACTTTTGGTTTTGCCAACTATTTTTTTAATTGTTTTTTTTAATCTATTTTCTCAATTTTTTTTTTCATTATAATAGGTACAGTGGAAAACTTGCGGGATGTGCACTTTTGATTTTGCCAACTATTTTTAAACTGGGTTTCGTTCGAGTTAGGCACAGTTCAGTCCAGTACCAAGAGATGGGGTTGTTTGCGTTTACAGTTGTTTGTAGTGCAGGACGACTGCACCGAAGGATGATTGATCCAGTGAAAATGATCCTTAATAATACCGTCATGTAATACAGAACTATATTATTGAATCGTTTAGAGGATGAACGCTAATCCTGTATAATGACGGACACGACACGACAAACGTGTGGCAGTTGTTTAATCAGATTATTTTTTCAAGGTATATACTTATTGGATTTTAATATGAAAAAAAAATGTTCGTTTAATTTTTGTTTGGTTTCTTTTTTGTAATTTTTTTTATTTAGCTGACAAAATAATTTACTATTCACAACCTGCGTAGATTTCTCCGGAAAAAAATATTTTAATTTTATTAAAGCGGCACTATTTATATTTATTCAGAGAAAAATTAAATTAAATTAAAAAGAATGCTCTTTATCTATGGTAAAAAATTTAGATTTAGTTTTTCAGTATAAAAATAGTTTAAAAACATCAGGTCCATACATCTCTAATTTAAATACAAGTAAGTAAAAATGATTTCTAGAAAATTTAAAATGCTAAAAAAAATATTTTAATGACGACACTAGAACAACGTTTTTTTTGCAATAGAATCTTGATTTTAGAATGGTCCAAAATTCTTGTTGAAACAACGCAAAATAATTTTGAATTAGGTAGTATTAACAAAAATATTAGGAGCACTGTGGTTTAAATCTAATAAAAAATAGAGAATAGTTACTTCTTACCACAACAAGTTTATTAGTGGATGTACATTTCGAGAGCTATGCTCTCATCTTCAGCAATACACTAAACTAGTTTAGTGTATTGCTGAAGATGAGAGCATAGCTCTCGAAATGTACATCCACTAATAAACTTGTTGTGGTAAGAAGTAACTATTCTCTATTTTTTATTAGGTAGTATTCTTTGATCTTTACTTACATGTAACAAGTAGTATAATATGCATTCTTGGAATTAGTCGAAAACTTACCTGTAAATAAAATAAAAATATTATACAATTTTGTTTTATAAACGCACTCTTAAAAATTAAAAAGTTACGCAGCGGAAACAGTTAAAAAATCGTCCTGTATACGTACAAGATTAATTAATAAGTTGACATTTCGAATTTAACGCAAAGTTTTGTAAGCTTAAAGTACATATTATGTAATTTAACTAATTAACAAAGTAAACAAAAAATGTATGTACAAGAATATATAACTGTTGACCCGAAAATATCCACTTTTACAAAAAAAAAAAAAAAAAAACAACAAATTTAATATCAACAAACCATAAATTGTTTGTAAACAAAATAATTATGGAATACATTCATGAGAAACAGTCTTTGTTATTGGGCGTCTATAATTTAGAATATCTATCGAAGAACAATTTTTAATTATGTAATTGCTCTATAAATGTATTATGGATTTGTATTTCTGGAAAGTTGTTTGTCATCTGCAGAATATTAGGCATTGATTTGCTATATTTCACAAATCTATGGATGGAACAATTTTCTACATTAAATTATCCAAATTTCTTAGAAGGATAGCGTGCTAACTGTTTCACCAAGCAGTCGTCCATGATCTTGTTGGACAACTTTACGTCATAACAGACGTTATTAGCACCATTACTATTTTCCATCTATCACACTTCCCATTATTTCGTACATTTTTAAACGTCCATTTAGTTAATAGCAATGGGCGAATTAAGGAATTTTTAGTAAATTTTGAGCATAGGAGTTTGACAGGTAATCGAGCATGGCCTTGAATAAGGAACCATCTCGATATTTATCTGAAATTATTGAGGGAAACCATGGAAAACTTCAACAAGACGTCCGGTACCGGAATTACCGTTTTTCGGCGAGAGGCAGCAGGAAAAAGTGCCTGTCAGATCAGCCCCCGCTGGGATTCGAACCCAGTACCTCCCGAATGCAAGTCTAGTGCTTTCATCATTACGCTACACCGCTCGGTCAATAATATTAACATCTCCATTCTTATCGCATTCATCAGTTATTAGTCAAATACCATGTAAGCCTTTGATAACATTGTTGTCGGAATGAAACGGCTTTAGACGAGGGCTAAGCCCTAATAGTGAATAGTTGATATTCACAACAGCACAGTTTGAGGCAAAGCCCTGCGTTGTTCGTGCGGACGCTTGTTAGAAGCCATTGTGCATTGTCAGCGGAGAAGGCTCTTTAATTGCTAGAGGCGTAGTGACCGGGCTCTTTCTCTCTATCTCCTCCTTGTCTCCACCTCCTCTTTAATACCTCCGTCTCTTCACTATCGACAGTCGCCTTCAATGCCAGTGCCCGATAAATGATTAAAGACTACCCACTGCCACCCTACGGAAGTTAGTATTGTTACGATCGATTTCTTAATTGGGAAACGAAAACTCGAGACAAACAAATAAATATTATCATATTTGCTTTCGCTGCCCTCACGGACAAAATAGTAAATTAATAAAATCTTTCTGTTTTTTTTTTCAGGCGAGAAAGGATACGCATTGCCTGCGCGTTGTAAATATATCCCGCGTCTCATCTATTTCAATAAACCAAAGTTTTTTTTTTTAAATTTGGTAACACCGGGCCAGGGAGTGTGTGAAGGGGATGGGGGTGTTAAACATTTGAACAATTCCCCTAGCCTCCGTTGTGGTGAGCCACCATATATGATTAGAATACACAATAAAATGCCAAATCTTCTAAAAGATGAACCAAATAATAATTAATTTAAAAGGGAATTAAAAATATACCTTCTGGGACTTAGTAGTTATTCTTTAAAACGAATATTGTAAATTAATTTTACGACGCTATTTTTACTGTGTGGTAAACCAAATCAAGAGTTTTATTATTATTAATAATTATCTATTTCAATAAAACAAAGTATTTTTTCACCCCCTTCCTTTTCGAGTCACTACAAATCCTTCCGGGTATTTTCTTTTCACGTGTTTCAAGCGACTCTGAGGGTTCCGCTGTTCGGAACTCCAGTTAAATGAAATGTAAATAATTTAAAATTTTGTATGTTAATTTAATGATTTTAAAAACGTGTCCCATTAAGGAGGTTGATGCGTTACAGTCCCAATCAAAAGTAAGTCGAATTCTAAATGGGAACTTTTCCATAATACATTTTTACAAAAGGGTATAAGTCGATGATACCAATAAATTATTGTCATAAAGGCATAAATAAATAATTTTCTTTAATATTATTAATTATTTCAGTATTTTACTTAATGGACTAACTTTTGAATTTTTTGTACAAAGTTAGGTTAGAAAAAATAAATTTATGTAAATATCTGTATTTTACATATTTTTTGCAGTAAGTAATTAAAAAAAGAAATTAGAAGTAATAAAAATTAAAATTAAATCATTAAAATTAAATCATTAAAATTAAATCATTAAAAAGTTGAAAATTCAGTTAAAATTGTCAAGAATAAAAGTCCATAATCGAAAAGTGCTAAGGTTTAATAATTTTTTTTATTGATTAAAAGTCTCCTAATTAAATGGGAAAAAATATTACAATATGCGTAAGACATCGATGCTTTACATAGTTAGTTTTCGGAACTGCTGACATTATTTGGTTATTTGCAAAAAAATTAAAATGTACCTGCCCTTCGCATGTTAGGTTGACATATTTTCCATAAGACTACATGTAAAAGTTTTTTTTCAATTTTTAACTTTATAAACCTCCTAATGATTTTGGATTTTTTACAGAAAATTTTGTCATAAAAAATCTATTAAAAAAACTAAGTTTATTTCAGATTTTTTTCATTATCTTCGTAAATCGGCTCAACCTCCTTAATTAATTAAGCAATGACATAATTTATTAATCTATTTAAAAATAATATTATTAAAATTTTATGAAGAAAGTTCTACTCAAATTTTAACTATAGCTCTTAATAGCAATTTTTATCCCACCTTAACCACCGGATAAACGAATTGATAAAGTGATTGGTTTTTATCGATAGTCGATACACGAAGCATGTATCGTTTAATAATATTTTATTGATCTTAAGCTTGCCAATTAATTGTTTCTGAGAAAGCAATATATATATATATATATATAAAGAACATCCGACAGGACAGCGAGGATTGTTTTTCGTGACGACAATATCTCAGACAACTAAACGAACATTATATAACTACTGTTCTTTGTTCCAACAGCATTGTTTCGATGTATACACGTTCATCGAGACCACGAGCTGTTCAAACAAACTTTTCATAGCTCTCTCTACAAGAGTGACAAGAATTAGGGAACTTCTGTTGTTGATAGTTTCTATAAAATGAACCGCTTAAGAACAGGTTTGTTCAAACTACGTATTTTTGAAATTTTATTTCTTATTTTACTAGAAACATGAAAATGAGAAAGAAATCCTTTCAAAAAAAAATTGGTTGTCTAAAGTCGGTTTACGGACGATAGTTTTACGTGATAACGTATTCCGTAATACATAACCTAAACCTCCCAAAATTTGGTTTCAATCCGCTTATCCTTGGTGTCGGAATGATAAGAAATGTCAAAAGTGACGTTTGCAACTGTCAAAGTATTATGTTCTAATAATAATTAGTTATTCCAATACTTAACTTAGAAGGCGTTGCATTTCACAAAATACTAATGTCAAAAAATTGAATTACACATTAGAAATGCAGCCGTTTTCATGTTGCATTTATACAGCTATTTTTCTATATAAATTTGTATAAAAAAACTGTTTAGGCAAATTCTGTTATACGAAATCTATGTAAAATGTTCTCCTCTTTCGTTTAAGACTGGTTTCAAACCGATCTGATTTAAATTGAGCGAGAAATTAGCAAAAAGCACGCACAGGGTCAGGCGGAACGTTACGCGTTACGAACGTTAGGATTTAGGAACGTTACACTTTTTCGTGCATGCAGCCGGTGTTTTATCAATTTATAAGATTGGTGATTCATCAATTTATAAGACGTTATCACGTCAAAATGTTTATTTTTAATTAATTAATTAAGCCTTTTCGTACAATTATTAGTCCATCTTCAGATTTTTTTTATATAAAAATCATTAAAATTATCATAATAACTTAAAAACTATCACTAAAAAGGAATTAAAGACATTTTTGGAAAGGATTTCTTTCTCATTTATCTAAATCTCCAAATTTATGTGAGTATTACAAACATTTTTGGAAAGGATTTCTTTCTCATTTTCATCTAAATTTCCAAATGTATGTGCGTATTGAATAATTACTAGAAACAAGTCGAGAGGTGGTTCGTTTATAGCCGGCCTGGGCAAATGACGGCCCGCAGCACAATTTTGTCCGGCCCTGGAAGCATTTTATAAATTTTAGAAAAATAGTAAAGAAATAGCAAGGGCCAGAACAAAAGAAAAAAGGACCTAGGGACCTTTTTTTTTGCTCTCCAAATGCGGAAATATAATGTGAGGACTTTTTTTGCTCTGCTAATTTTTGGCCCGCAGTCAAATTTTCATCAGCTATGTGGCCCGGCGATCAAAAGATTTGCCCGCCCCTGGTTTATAGGTACTCCACAAATGCGACCCTTAAGGTTAACACCACTAACTTTCTAGTATCAATATTAAATACGTAATTAACAAATTACACCCAAGAAATATTTTTTAACAAATCCTAAAATACATTTTTTTACATTATTTTTGTTTTTAAAAAAAAAACGGCTGGACCAATTTTGACAAAGTTTCGGATCATGATAATGTTAATAAGATTTGATTGGTACCCTAACAAAGTCGATATCATTTTGCATTCGCGAGATTTCGCGAAAAATCCATCTTTTTGCATTATTTTTTTTTTTTTTGCAAAAAAACGGGTAGGTCAATTTCTTCGGAATCATATTAATACGCTTTGATTAGCAGCTTAGCAAAATCGACTTCGTTTTTTGTTCGTTAGATTTCGTGTGGAATTCACTTTTTTGCATTAAACAAAATCTCATTTATAAGTCGACCGTCACTTCCACCACATAATACCCGTACTCCCACCATGTTACAATATTAAAATTTTATTATCTTTCTAACTATTCGCACGAAAAATATTCGAATGCATATATTCTATTGTTATAATAATTGTAATATTAATGAGCTTGAGTTTAAGACTAGCCGAGTTTGTAGGGATATTTTTAATGTGTTCCCATGACTCGTCTATTAGACTATTATAATTTACTATAACTTCTAGGTTTTTGTTTAAAAACTAGTAAAAGTATCAATAATTGAATCTTTAATTTGTTATTAAAAAACAACAACAAATTTAAAACATTAATAATTGGCATAAGGCTAAGTTAACCGCTACATTTGGTTGCCAAAAAATAAATCGAAAATGCTAATATGTAGCCGTTACAGAAGATGTTTCTAAAAAATTATATATTAAATAAATTGTTAAAATACTCGTAGTAAACCGGACAAAATGTGAAATGTTTTCACTTTTTATGTTTAGTTAGTTGAGTTAGTTTATATTTATGTTTAGTTAATAAAGCTAGCTTCTTCAGGGTTCTAAAAATTGGAGAATAAATCCATAATTATTACTAATGTAACAAAAAAAAAAAAAAAACAAATGCACAATCAAAATAAAAAGTAAAGACATTGCACACTTTGTCCGCTTTCTTATTATTTAACAATTTATTTAAAAAAAGGTTAGATCTAATATTTATTCAGTTAGTTTGAACAAACTTTTGCAAGATTTTTTGTACCTTTTTAACTTTAATATTCGCCTATTTTTACTTCATAAGTTATATATATACTGGATAGAAAAGTATATAAAGTAAACAGAAAATAAAAGATCTGACAGGCTTATCGGAAACGACTTTTGTTTTAAGAAACTACACAAACACTCGACTCGAGTGGAAACCATGGAAATTCTCAATTCAAGGAGCTCGTACAAAAGGATTATATTATGACAGTGTATAAAAATTAGAAGAAGCTAATAGTACGAGAGCCCACGACCAAAACCATGTATCATCGTTTTACGGCCAAAACCGTATGAAGTCGTTAGATTAGATGATCCTGAACCCTACTAGGTGAGGGGTAACGGTCAGAAGTGTAGCAACTGCGTGGGAGGCCATTTCTGCTATGTCAAAAAAATAGGCAGACAGTATTATCGTTTTACGTCTGATATTGAAAATGTACATAGATTTTGTCATTTTATGACGAAAATGTTTGTTTTCAGACATTTTGCGCGTAGCATATGGCCTGAGCGCATTTTTGAAAATGTCAAAAAATTTAGTCGAACTGTATTATAGCAACCCGGTTCAATTTTTTTTTAAACTTTTTGTATGGCTTCCGGGATTGCTAAAATACTGTTTTCAGACATTTCCGATGTCGCCTATAATCCCAAAAACGAAAAGAACGTTCCGGAAATGGGGTGAAATGAAGGTGATGAATGGGGATATAAGAATTGTCGATGAAAAAATTAGAACTGGAAAATTACCGTTATACAATTAAAACCAGGGACAACCCATAATTTTGCCGAAAATTTACTATGTAGAATGTAAATGTAATGTAAATGTTCGGATTATCGAAAAGTTGTCTGATTAGTGAGGTGCTACACTGAATTTGTCTGATATAAATTTTTTCTATATCTGGACAACTTATTTTATCACGTCTAACAATTTTCAGACGAATTGCTATGTTACCGATCGGTAAAATTTCTTAACGTTTTCAAAACGGTCTTAAAATTTAATGTGCTCACATTTTCTTCTGAAAAATGATTCTTTCGCATAAACTGACCCAAATTCACTCGTGAAAAGGATTTTCAGACGTTTTGCTATGATACTTTTTTTTGTCTCATTTCTAATTTTTTTAAGTGGTCTCCCGGGTACACGCTACGCTAGTGGCGTCTGAAAAACGTGTTTTCCATATCTTAGAGCTATCATTCAACTACATTCTGAAAATCAGACGGATTGCTATGATACAATTTGGTAAAATTTATTGACATTTTTGAAAATTTGGTTAGGTCTGACGATACACGGAAAATTTCTGATATTGCGATTTTCGGGTTCAGGATAATCGAATCTATCAATTTGATGCGGTTTTCGTCGTATTGCTATGAGACAAAAATTTTGGTCGTGGGCTCTCGTACTATAAGGTTTTCTCTGCGAAAGCAAATACTGTACAGTAATAAGGGTTAATAATGCTTGAAATTTAACAATGTCAAGTTTTTGGTAATTCGTTTTCTCTTCTGGTGTTTTTTTGCTCATATTATAGCCTCCACTACTTATTAATACAAAGGCAGCTCCCGATTTTAAGCAATTAATTCGTTTCAAGTGAGAACTGATTCATTAAAAATGTTTTTGATTCAAGAAAAACTTACACATTTTTATTATTAAAGTAATCACTAGTCATTTTTAAATTTTAGCTTAATTATTATTCTGAAGAAGATCCAAATCTGGATCGAAACGTTAATTTATTGAATTATAATTATATAATTTGTTAATATATTGTCTGAAAAATTGGTCGATGGTTTTATTTATTGAATAATTAAATGAACGTTTTCTTTTTGATATTTATGACGTGATAACGTCTTATAAATTGATGAAACACCAGCTACACACACGAAAAAGTGTAACGTTCCGCCTGAGCCTGAGAGTGCAAGCGAGAGCGCGATATAAGCGATAGAGAGGCACGATCGACAATGGCAATATGGCGCTAATAATAATTAATAAATGTCATTTTATTTTGTTAAAAATAACTGATCGCCGTCATTATGGATAAAATATGATATTATTCCCAACGAATGGAATTGATAGTTTGTACACAAACGCAGCTACATTTTGTATCAAAAACAAATCTTGGGAGATATCTGCATTTCATAACAGCAGATAAATTATAGGGTTTGTTAACAAATATATAATATATATACATTCTTTTAAATGTCTTTTATAATTGCTTAAAAATATGTACTTTGCTTTGGTTGCTCAAATTATTAGTCGGCAAAAATATAGTTTGACAGCTACTAAAATTTAGGTTATGTATTATTAAATATGATATTCGAGCGGAATACGTTATCACGTAAAACTATCGTCCGTAAACCGACTTTACAGACAACCAATTTTTTTTTCTAAACATGTAACATAAGCTAATATGTTTGCATTTTGAGTAATAATATCATCTAGATCTATTGTTCCATTTAACGTGACGCGTAGAAACTTTTCATATGTGCATTGTATTTTCCACAAGGGAAAATGCTTCATAGATTTGAAAAGTTTCATTGAATTTTACTGAGTCGTCGCTAAAAACAATTGTATATGCAATGGCGTAGATTTCGGTGAATAAAAAAAAGAGGAGCGTCGTTTTGTGGACACACGACGGAAATTATGCTCCTTGCGTATTTCATATTAATCTTAAATATTGACGTACCTAATGCCTATAAAAAAATAAGTAAAAAAGTTTTTATTAAAATGTACTAAAACGAAGAATCAAACTAATCATGGCAGACCTGACCTTAAATCTTTTAGTTTCAAGTTCTAATATAACGTGAATGGCAACATGTCCGAAAACTGCAATAAGCTATTGAAAGTGAATTCATATTTTAGACACGGCTTTTTACATTAATGTTTTTAGACACTTGTTTTGCTTATATCTTATCTGATTTTTGGTCATAAAAAACAACAATTGCATTCTAACCAAATATGAGAATAACAAATTGTGTAGAAATGCCTTTTTATGCCGTTTCTATGACTGCTCTATTTACAATCCCCCAGTTTCCAGATTCTGAGAAATGGTCAAAGTATTAATTAATGTATTATTAAAAATTAGTTAATTGAAAACATGAATTGGTACGAGACCTAAATAAATCGAGACTTAAAAAACATTCCGACTTATTCGGTGACGAACCGCTACTGTTATGAAATAAATCATCATACTAACAAACTGAAAATACATTCAAATATTCCTAAAGTTTATCACCTAATCCGACATAAAACATGGTAATTGGTAAAACTTATTACTTCATGAATGTAGAGAATATAGTACTTTACAGAAGCTGGTAATTTTATAGTTGGCAGGTTAACTTTACCTCAGTTATGAAATTACTATTAAAAACATTTAAATTAAATTAAAAACTTCTAGTATTTTGATTTAGAATTGAAGAGAATATAAGCGGTACTCTTGTCATATTATTGTGCATTTAATATCATAGTCCAGTCGTCCGAAGAAAGAAAAAAACTACATAATAATAGTAACAATTGACTGTTAAAATAATAAAAATCTTTGATTAACGTCTGAATAGAACTCTTCAAATAAATAAAATTGTCGACCAATTTTTCTCAGACCAAGTTATTGACAAAATAAAAAATAACAAATCAATACAACATAAGATGACGTTTCGATCCGGCTTTGGATCTTCTTTCTAAAAATATATACAATTAATTAGTATTAAATTATTAATTATTATCTAATTACACGAATGATGATGTTTGAAAGAATCAAACAAATTAATGAAAAATTAATAACAAACAATTTTTTAATACGTAGTCATGGATATCAAAGTACCCATAAAGAAAAAGTTATTTAAAAACAAAATTTTATTTCCTTTTGTTTGTCGTAGTAAAAAAATGACTGACATTAATTGACATATAATAATTAATAAAATACAGTTTCTGGTAACAGCTAGTAATAAAAATTAATATAACATTTACTTTTATTTTCCTGGGTTTCTTGTGGTTAAAAAATAACTAAAACATGCTTATCAGTTTTTTTTCAAGCAGCTGACATTTTTATTTTCAAAATATTTACGAAACTCTAAAGTTTGCTTAAAATTAATGGAAAAATTAAGACCTTGCCAAAATCTGGTTTCAATCTGGAAACCTGGAGAAGAAATATATAATTAAATTGTTTATGATCTAAATAAGTATCACTTTGGAGTTGAAATGGTAAGAGACGACCGTACATTTTAGAGACAAGCGTGACTTGATTTGTTTATTGCAGTTTAGAGACGCTCGACAACTCGGTAGGAATAGAACCCACAACAGTCCGATTCAAAATCCAACACGCTAACTCTATTATACCAAACTATTCCGAGCGTGACTCGATCAATTTTTTTTTAAATCGATAAACGACATGGCAACGAATAAATTATAAAGTAGAACAAAGAGTATATTGATTTTTACCTGCAGAAATACAGCGCATTCAATATTTAACGTAGTTTGTGTCCTGTCACTTAAAAATGAGGATACAAGTAAGACGTAAGTATATGCCGAGATCAAATTTATAAAGTTTTAAGCTTTTGATGCTTGCCTGTTCCCGTTTTCTATAGAATAACACGCTAAAGTATGAACTCTCATTAAGTAATATGGAGAAAAGCTCGTTCTACATCAAGCTTTTCGGTTAGCTAAAAGACTAAGCGATTTTTGACGTGATAACGTCTTATAAATTGATGAATCACCAATCTTATAAATTGATAAAACACCGGCTGCATGTTCGAAAAAGTGTAACGTAACGTTCCTAACGTTCCGCCTGACCCTGTGCGTGCTTTTTGCTAATTTCTCGCTCAATTTAAATCAGATCGGTTTGAAACCAGTCTTAAACGAAAGAGGAGAACATTTTACATAGATTTCGTATAACAGAATTTGCCTAAACAGTTTTTTTATACAAATTTATATAGAAAAATATTTTATACAAATTTATATAGAAAAATAGCTGTATAAATGCAATGTTGTGTAATGCATGGCGCGACGCGGTCGGTTGTCTTTGTTTGCCGTACATGGAAATTAGAAGCAAACGTATGTCTTGTCTTAACATGAAAACAGCTGCATTTCTAATGTTTAATTCAATTTTTTGACATTAGTATATTGTGAAATGCAAAGCCTTCTAAGTTAAGTATTGGAATAACTAATTATTATTAGAACATAATACTTTGTAAGTTGCAAACGTCACTTTTGACATTTCTTATCATTCCGACACCAAGGATAAGCGGATTGAAACCAAATTTTGGGAGGTTTAGGTTATGTATTACGGAATACGTTATCACGTAAAACTATCGTCCGTAAACCGACTTTACAGACAACCAATTTTTAATACGAAAACTCGACATAGTCCAGTGTCATATAATTCATATAATATGCATAGCGTTTGTTTATATACGCTTAACATGGCAAAACATATGAAAAGCTTTTCTATTGCGAATTTCAAAACTATTTTTGAGTAATCTCCTATAAAATAGTTGCTTTTCATGCTGGTGTAACGGTAGTAAAACAGCTTATTTCACACTAGTGCGTAAAATATACCCAAACTGTCAAATATATTAATATATACGAATACGGGTCCAGTACTATAACACTATGCACCCAAATTTTGAATTTTTTTTTTAAGTCATAGAAAACGCTAAATTTTGACGTTCAAAAAAAAAAACTTTGCGGATTATTCACAAATTTCCTCAAAAATACGTGAAGAAAATGGAACTACTTTTCGTCTTTTACTGTCATTTTTTGAATCTAACCAATCAAAAATCACAAATACACGTCATAGCAGCTGGTGTAGAATTATTGTATAACTATCTCACTTTGTATGCAGCTTTCGATTGTGTTCTGGAAGCAGGGTCGTATTTAGATTCGCATACCCGTTTATCGTTCACCCCGGATTTTTTTTTTAAAAACTCAACATTTGCCCCTTCCCGTTTCACTGCGAGACAATTCGCATACCCCTTTATCGTTCACCCCAGAATTACAATTCGCATACCCGTTTATCGTTCACCCCGGAATTGTTTTTTTAAAAACTCCACATTTGCCCCTTCCCGTTTAACTGCGAGACAATTCGCATACCCCTTTATCAAAAAAGCGGTGGTTTTCAATCTTCATGAAAATGTGAGTTTTAAATTTAAAATTCGTTTTATAAATTAAAATTTCCAAATACGACTCTGCCCTGAACGTTCAATTGTATTTCATTCCAACCAATTGATATTTCTATCTTTGTTTATCATAGATACAGGTATATATAACTTTCTCTTTTCTTATCACTATATGAGACAAGATAGCGATCGCTATAGTAAATAATATACTCTCAACTTACTATACCATAATTATTTAATTTTTTTAAATTAATTTTTAAAAATTAATTTTCCGCACTTAAAACGACCAATAACGCTGTTATATGTTATATAAAACAATAATTGCGAATTTCCAGTGGATATTTTGCATAGCAAGTTATCGTACTCTTACCATATATACTTATAATGAAGAAAAATCGTGCAGAAATGCAGTATGTATCTCGATTGCAATGCTGTTGTGACTCGTGTGACTGTCAAAACTAGCTGACGTAATGTCAAAAATCATACATGAAATCATGCATTACAATCTAAATTAGTATTGATGCACTTTTAAATTTATTCAAGTAATAAACAATAATTTATTTATTGAGTACCGACAGTTAAATTTGAGTAACCAATTAATGGTATTCAAATCTTTGATTAACGTCTGAATAGAAATCTTCAAATAAATAAAATTGTCGACCAATTTTTCTCAGACCAATATATTGACAATATTTTATTTATTTGAAAATTAATGGTATTATTTGTGAGTACAAAATATAAAGAATACCAGTAGTTAATCACAAAAAAACATAGAAAAGTGCTCAATATTTTCAATAATTTTTATAGTTTTAAACTCTCTAAGTTTCAGTAATAATAATAACTTAAAATTCGTAGCAAAAAAAAGCACAAATCGCGAAATACAGTTTATGCCATATGAGGTAATCGCCAATCATAGATATATTGTAGATTATAGACGCTCGACAGTTAAGGTCATCAACGTCTATAGGATTCCGTAATGATGAGTTTGTGCAAAAAAAAAATGCTGCAGTAGATCGAAGACAGTTATTTATAAAAAATAACAAGAAAAAAGCATAAACCAGCTGCGACCCAACAGCATACATATTTTAAGGCCCAAAATATAATGTGTAGCCAAAAAAAAAAGAAAAAACACCAGCAAATAATATCCATATGTTACAATATTAAGCAGGCTTGATGCAGTATTTTATTCGCAATAGCTGTGGACGGAAAATCGGTGAGAAGAGTGTGTAGAAAAAGAAAACATACAAACCCTTCCTCTTTTTTTCTTCAATTTATATAGATCGATCCAAAACTCTACTGTCACTTACTGAGACCATTTTACATAACGTATTGCATTATACCTTCATTTTGTTAAAGCGATCGTTATATTCAAAAAACCCATTCGATTCTTTCACCAGCTCCAAAAAAAAAAAATCGCGGGTTACAGCTAGTATTTTATAAATTTCTGTTCTAGAACCAAAAATTTCAACCATGTATCATGTTTTCTCCTCGATATTGATTCGAAATTCTATAAACTTGTTTTTTTTTTCTGCGCGGAAAAAATTGACGCTCAAAATTGACGCTCAAAATTGACGCTCAAAATTGACGCTCAAAAAAATTTAGTACCCCAGGGCTAAAACATGATACATGTTAAAAAGGAAAAAGAGTCAAATTTACTGAAAAAAGAAATCTAAGAAGATGCCAAAGCACACAAGTCATTTATTTATAATATGAAACATAAAAACTTGCCGAGTAAAAAATTGGCTTTTTTTACGTCAAAGTCCACAAACCCACTTGTTATTTGTATTGAAATTGGCTCTTTTTGCACATTTATGTTTTTGGTGGAATTTCAATATTTTTTGTAAAGTACCTACTTATTCTACTTAAATATATTTATCTAGAGTCTAGGCACGTAATGTTATAGTTGTATACAATAGAGCTGTAAAAGTAACGAGAAATTGTGTACCCGTATGTATTCGTTACTTAAAGGACCAGTACTCGTTACTTTCGTATCGTTACGTTACTCGTTACTTTTTATACGACATACAATCGTGTACTAACAGCATCAAGAAGTGTATGTTCTCTGGCATCAAGCATGTACCATCGCATCGAGGCGCGTCGCATACGTGATACGGTATGACTTCGTTCGTATAACGTATAACCGCATCAAACGAGTCGAACTGACATGGATACGATAAATGCGAGTAACGAAATGAATTTGTAAGTAACGATTCGTTACTTCGAGTCAGACGATGTACCCGTTACTCAGTAACGAATACATACGGTTTGTTACAGCTCTAGTTTCATTATATCACACATCACGTATGCCTCTGTGCCGACTAGACGCGAGCAGTCTTTGAACGACCGGTTCATGCATTCGAGTTGATGCTCCCAGAACCGACTATGTGAATTATGATGATTAGGTAATCTGCAGTCAATGAAATCTCAAAAATTGTGATTGGCTGGCGGGCAGTGTAAGTACGATTGTGTTGTGGAGAAAATTCGATCGACACGCCTATTTCTGTTCAATGTTTACTTAGTTACACATTTTAGACGCATCTAGTTTTCTAAATAATTTTATTGTGAATAATCGCACAGTGAGTAAGTTATAGTTAAGTTTGAAGCCGGGATATTTTTGTGGATTATGAACGCTCGAGAACTAAAACGATTTGTAATAGACAACTGATTGTAACGCCATATAAACAACGAGAATTCTTATGATCTCGGATATTCCAAAGTTTTGATATTCTTTTTAAAAGAATGAAATGCTTTTTTTAGAATCAGCTTCTATAATAATACGGTCTTGTTATTTCTCAACCCACCGACAAGCATTTTCCTTTATAAATTTTCCCCAGCTTTTCTATCGGATACTTGATGGCACAATATCGTCCAGCATAGGCCCGTATGAATAGCAATAGGGATGGGTTATTACTCAAAATTTTAGTATTTGTCTGTACATAGTACGTAAGCTAAATATTGGCGTCGTTCGGATTGTATGACCTCAAAATCTTGGTGTTTCACATAATAGGTCATATGCATAAAACTCCAAATTGGTTAAAATTTTTATATCGAAATATATTTTAGTTCTTGATCATAACGTAATGGTTATTTTATTAATCTAATCACTGAAAAAAATACAACTAATAAAAAAGAAATGTAGAAAATAAGCGCTATTTTCGAATTCTCAAAACGCATCGTGACGTCAGAGTATATATCAACAACAGTTTCCATGACGACGATGTCGTCTCACAGTAAGATTATGTCAGTATTTAGAGAAAACAACAAATAAACTTCATTTAGAACATTGACAATTTGATATCAAGGTTGGCATGCATCGTATATCATGACGTCACATAAGCCCGCGAACATGGCCGATTGTTTAAACTGTCTATTTTTGAATGTGAAATTTAATTTTTTTTTTCTTATGATAATATTACATTTTTAAATGATTATCAATTTTTTTCCGTATTATGGTTGACTAAATAATCTATTAAAAATATAAAAAAAAATCATGCATATGACCTATTCTGATTGACTTGGTACCAATATCATATAAAGTACGCTCGCGCGATCATATTTCTATTAATACAGCAAAGACAAGAACCACGGCTACCTATATTAACTTAAAAAACCGTCCGATGTCACTAGTGTACATGTTAATATTTATTAAGATTACTTGAGATTTAAAAGGCCGCAATGTGAGCAAATAATAACTCATGCTTGAGCGGGGTTTAAAATCAAAACAATTTGCAGAAATATTTAGAAAAAATGATGAGACAAGACTTATTTGCCTGCCTGTGGTTGCACCACTGGACCGATTTCGCTCAAAATTTGCACGCAAGTTCAGGGACGGTCCCACCACGAGGCGAAATTGTCACATTGATCCTAGAATTCTCCATCGATTTTGATTATATTTTACTCAATGATATGTTATAATTAGTTTCTCATTGAAAGTTTTTGAAGAATAAGACCTCCGATTATTTTTAAATCTGAAAGCTGAGGGCTTGTAAATATAGAGAATCTTCGAGAACACCGAGCCACATCGGAACATTTATTTTTTAGCTTCAACTAATCTGTTCAGCCCTATATTGACGTCGAATAGGTAAAAAGAAGTGACTTCAATATATATGTGACATAAGATGGCTTTATTTAAAGACTACTAAAGGCTACCTAAGTTTGACAACACTGTACATGTATTTTGCAACAGTGTACCGCGTATAATGTAACATTAAATTATATTGTTTATTGTTATGGTACACTTGTGCTTGGAAAGTTAACATTCTGCCCTGCTACCTATAAAATAGTCTGAATTACTGGAGGTACACATTGTCAATTCCGGTATCAAGTTACAAAATCTGTTTGTATATTAAATTTTAGAAATGGTTTTACAAGACCGTGGAAATTTTATGACAATACAGTAGGCTCCCTATTATTAAGCACTTATAATTATGTTTAATTTAAGATGATAAAATAATAATTTATATGACGTTTCATGAAGTATCAATCAATTAATTATTATCGAATTTTCGGGTGTAGTTTTGCATTTCCTGGGAGTTTTTTTTTATCCCAACAAAGTCAACAAATGCCCAAAGTTTCATCCCGATCGAAAATGACCGGTATTCGGAACAAAATCTGAATTTTCAATTTGTGTGACTATTTTAAAAAAGTATAGGTAAAAAATTTGCTCCAATAACCCTGAGTTGCAGTATAGGTAATAGGTATCCAATGAGCACAGGCGGAGATAATCGAGTTTTTAATTTTTGAACCAGAACCAGAAAAAATACAGTTCTGCGCATGTGCTCATTCGATTCAGCGGTGAAGTAAATTCAGGCATATCCGTGACAATTATACATTTTCCAGAAAATTGAAAAAATTGAGGTTTTTCGATGTTTTTGCAAATCGGCGACTTTTCAAGACACTAAGAGCTTTCCGATACTCATATTCATGGAAAAAATCACGCCGAATCCAATGAGACCACCCGCAACTCTTTATCTCTTTTGGTTAGATTTATTTAAAAATGAAAATTTGTAAGTCGGTACCCCCCTGTAAAGAAAATCGCAAAAATTTTCAAATATGAAATCTTCCAGATCGGGTTGATATTATACTGAAAATTATGAAAATTTTTCAGCACATTTTTATTTGCTGGATCGTCTTCATTTTCAAAAGAATGTGAATTCTTTAAAGCATTTTTTTCAATAAAAAAATGTTATGTAGTTTGATATAAATACAATGTACCTACATAACATTTTTTGAGCTACATTTTTTGTAAAGAATTGTATTAATAAGATTGGAAAAATCTTAAATATTTATTTACTAAGTTTGAATCTTTACCAGACTACGAATAAGGGAGTGTGAGCTAATTCAGAAGAAAAAAATCTCTTCTTATTATCTAGAAAAACAATTACAAAAATTTACTTAAAAAGTGAAATAAAAAATTATCAAAAAGTTTACTACTTACTAATTAAAATCCGTTTGAAAATAAAAAAACATTAATTAAATAGTCATTTACAGAAGTTGGGAAAGTTCTAGATGGAACATTATTTTAAAATATCTGTATATTCTAAAATATAAGTATAGATATTTTGCCAGTAGATAATTAGAATGTCAAAAACACGTACACACATTTGTATATATTGCAATTTTTCTGATGTGAAACTAAATCCATATCTAACTTTGCTATTCTGGATGGTTAATGTTAAATTAACAGCGTTTGTTAGAAAGTGACCATCAGTTAAATTCCATACATTGAATAGCACCATAAATCTATACTAATGTTATAAAGAGGTAAAGTTTGTACGTTTGGATGTAAGAAGTAATCTCCAAAACTACTCATCTGATTTCAAAATTTTTTTCACCAATATTTGGCATGGACCTTCAGGATGAACAAAGGCTACATATTATCGTTAAAATAAAAGCGCTTGTCGTGGACGTGTAGTGTTGGTGGTTGATCAGGTTCTTTTAAATTAGTAATACTCTTGAATTTGATTTAATAATGATTTATTTACAACACCACCGCCACCTCCTGTCCTCTTGTCCACTACCAGACTTCTCTTCCTTCCAAATATACGTATATATTTATATCAATTTGAAATGAAAACCCATGCGCATTTAACTAGACCACTTAAGTAAGTGTTATAGTGAAATACAACGTTTGCAGTTTACATCGCAACTGACATACTTAACCTACATACCTACTGTATATACAGTACAGACGGTGGCAATCTACAAATTCGGGCGAAGCCGAACTGGGCAGCTATATATTATAAATAGACATTAATGCGGGACTGCATAAGCTATTATCAGAAAATTGATTTGACATTATAATTATACCCTTTGTCATGTTGAAAGATTGGTAGGTAAATGATTGATCTACATAAAAAGGATTCCCTTGCAAGCTAAATTTTGATCAATACGTGCAGAAAATTGTACAAAAAAATATCATTTCAATCGATCAATTATTTGTCGACCAGGTTCGATTAAAAATATTATTCTACTACGCTTTTCTTATAGCTACATGGACACAGTCTAAAATCATTGTTAAATCATATTCTTTAACAAAGCTTTCTGCAACCGAACCCAACACGTTTCTTTAAAATTAATAAGGGTTCGCTGTGCTTTTGCTAATTTATTCTGTACGCAGAAAAGTTTAGGACGCGCTGTTTTAAAGCGGTTGTAAAAACCGGTTGCGTAAGCACAGTTGTTTTTTTCAAAACAAACGAGCGCTATACGTTCCGATGTCCCAGATAAGTAATGCCCAGTCAAGGCGGAGTTAAAGTTTATTTTGACCCGATATATTGCATCTATTGAAACGATATGAAGCATCTTCTTTCTTCCAAATACAATAGGTACAAACCTCCATCAAGTTTCGTGCTTGCTCATCAATATTCCCTTATCATAAGCCCTATAAGACGCTACCTACCCCTCCCCCCTCTCTTCCCCGCTGACACACGCACGGCAGTGCACAATAACACTAAAGCTGATGACTATGTCGGTCTATTTATATCAAAGAAAAGGTTGAGATACCCGAACTACGTCCTCGGTGTCTAGTTAAATGGATATGAAGAGGTCGGACAGTTAAAGATGTTCTACAACTAGTATCCTAGTCAAGAACTATGATTCTTGAGAAAAATAGACTCAAGTCTCCAAAAAATACGAGCAATAGCGGATTCGGAAAAATATTCCGAAAAAGACGTTTTTTTTTATTTTTTTCCCCGAAAAAAATGCATTTGTTATTAATTAAAAACGAAAGGACAAAAAAGCCCCTCAGATTTTTGGAAATTACTCAAAAACTATAACCGATAGAGGAAATTGAAAAGAAGATTCTTAAAGAGGAGAAAATTTCCAATAGAAAAGTTCCACCTCCCGCACTCTATCTCTCTTAAATTAACGTTGAAAATAGGGTTCCGCGCGGAAATATTTTAAATGTTAAATTAAAACTATAAATAAGAGAGACAGAGTTTTGGGAGTGGGACTTTATGGTTTTCCATGGTTTCCCTTAATAATTCCAGATAAATATCGAGCCTTTTTCAAGGCCATGGCCAATTACCAGTCAAACTCCTATGCTCAAAATTTGTCTACCTTATCCCAATTTCCTAAAAATTCCTTCATTCGCCCATTACTATTAATTAAGTTGAAGTTTTAAAATTGTAGAAAATAACGGGAAGTGTGATAGATGGAAAATAGTAATGGTGCGAATGGCGTGTTATGACATAAAGTCGAAAAACGGACGTTAAACGCATTATTATTATTATTATTAAAATTTGAAAGTCAATCAAACATTTGTCTTCGTGAACGATATACTTGATTATTATGAAGTGTTTTTGCATGTTGAAAGTAAGGCCAATAAAATGTGATATTTTGACTAAAACTGCTTTCCTTAATAATTACTAAGCTTAATTGCTTTAAACGGAAGCACTTAAAATGTCTGACTGAATTATAAATGCACATAAATGAATAAAAACATCCAAGAGCTAAAACTTTTATGTTGACGTTTTTCTGTTAATTTTATATAACAGTATCGCATCGTTTTCGGTGAAATAAAAAGCCAACAATCACGAACGTATTTCATGCGCCGAGAGTTCCGTACTCAATCCCTATAGTTATCCTATTAACTTTCTATCTATAATCCCAAATGGCTAACTCTCCTCTGTTTAATATGTGCAGTTTAATAAATATTGATATTTTTTGTGCTACATTAAAACAACTAATGAATCATTTACTGTGATTGTCGTCTTTCAATTGGGATTATTATTTTGTTTTTGTTTATTTTCTGTTCCGTTGTGTTTTATTGTTTTTTTTTATTGTTTTAAATAAATAAATGACGTTACTGCGGGCTCGCCTGCTAAATCACAAGATAGATTTTTAATTAGAACAGGGGCTATTTTTATTGCTAGGTCCTCTACTAGGTATGAGCAAGAACCAATCAGGAAACAGTATCTTGTCACGTGAACGGCTTGAACAAACGCCCACAAACCAACATGGCGTCGTTCTGCTCAGAGTCAGACAACAGACACATTTTGCTCTCTGTTTATATTTGAACTTTCACTGCGCGCGCACCAAATCTATCCCCAAAACAAGCTTGAAAAGACGTCTTGTGTGAAGCGAGCACAAAAGACGTATTTCATGCGCCGAGAGTTCCGTACTCAATCGCTATAATTAGCCTATTAATTTTCTATCTGCTAACTCACAAGATAGATTTTAAATTAGAACAGGGGCTATTTTTCTTGCTAGGTCTTCTACTAGATGAGCAAGAACTAATCAGGAAACAGTATCTTGTCACGTGAACGGCTTGAACAAATGCCCAAAAACCAACATGGCGTCGTTCTACTCAGAGTCAGACAACAGACACATTTTGTTCTGTGTTTATATTTGAACTGTCACTGCGCGTGCACCGGATCTATCCCCAAAAACAAGCTTGAAAAGACGTCTCGTGTGCAGCGAGCACAAAAGCAAGTAAGAAAACTATAGAATCTAAACTCTAGCAGCAAATCCAGCCTCGTGTGCAGCGAATTAGATTGTCTTGCGTTCTACTACTCTGCATTAAATATTAAATGCAAACTTTAAACGAGCCAGCATAAGAAGTTGCACTTCAATAACTAGCGGTCAGTGAAACGATTCTATTTATATATGTTTCGGTGTTGTTAGCGTTGAACGTAATGTAATTACTCCGTCGTTTCTAACTGCCTGTCTACGCAGAGCGTCCTCGTTGTAGGGAAAACGACACAACATTCAGCGTCACGATTCACAGCACCTGAAGGCATAAGATATATATAATAGCTACCTAGCTACATTAACGTATAGCAACTGACGCAGTAACGACCCACGTTTATTTTTATAAAGATCTTAGTTATTACACCTCTAAGTGGAGAGAGAAAGAGAGTGTAAACTATAGACGTGCGATAACTCAAATGATTTGTGTCTACCTCTAAGTGGAGACAGATTACAAGACTGGCAGAGCTATTGGGACTCCTATAATTATTATCATATTTTCGTAAGTAAAATAGCATAAGACAATATTTTACCATTCCAACTTCATAAGTGGGGAAGGGTTCGAATTTAAGTCAAAAATCACTTTTCAAAATGTTTTTTTTTCGTTTTGAGGTCAAACGGCTGAGCGGATCGAAATAAATATTTAACGTTTAATAACCTCATAAATCCAAGTGTGTAGGCTTTTCGGCCGGTGTTGATCCAAATCTTCTTTGTTTTCGGGCTTGTATGCCGTGGTTCATTGGTATTTCTACCTGACGCTTCGTCTACAACTGCGGTAGATATTATCAAAGGCGATGTGGTAGCGGGCGAAGTGTTCTTCTAAGCTGCTCACAGGTAAGTGTGTCGATAAGTGTGGTACTTCCGTGTTTTATAGTCAGCGTGCTCGTGTTCTCTATTTGGTCGTATTATGCTCTTCTGTGATTGGTCGTTTTATTAAGTGGATTGGTATTGCACAGTGCTGGTGTCCAGGTTTTACTTAAATTCAAACTTTATCTTTGCGGTTGAAATTATTTGTATTTCTATGGCCTTTCTGTATTTCATAAATATTTTGAAAATAAAAAAAAAACATTAGCTACTCTTTAGTTCTGACGTTGGACGTTGCAATTTTAATCTCACGATAATTGCGATTTTGTTAAACGGTATTTTAGCGGAATTATATCAAAGACGCGAATTTTTATTTAGCGCAAAAGTGCACCTTGATGGAAGATATCTACAATAATACGTAATAAACTCAAAGAGTTGTTCGAATTTTTGTACACTTTTTGAACTTTTCTGTGTCACAGCATGCCATTGAACGTAAGTATATGATAAAACAGGCTGGCGTTCCAGATCGTTCCAACTTTCCTATATTGCACTTTTTCATATATAATATAGATATCTTTCTTTCGCTCCCGGCAATAAGTATTCTTTTCTTTCTTTTTATTATAAAGAAAAGAAATATAATAGAACTTACTTTTGCTTCGCTTTTCATTCGCTACTTCACAGAAGAATGTCTAAAAATATTCCATGTTATTTACAACCAAAAATGTTCCTTGAACAAGAGCTAGGTACATTTTTATTTTATATAATTTCAACTGAATGTATGAACTACGATAGTAAAACATTTTTCTTCAAACCTCGATTGAAAGTTCATACTTTCGGCATCAATTGTAAGGCAGAAAGTCTAACATTTACGCATTGGTGGGATTACACGCTCTGATGCGGGAAGTACGTACGTTTGGGCGGCAGTAAAGAAAATAACCTATCAACTATTGCTTAGATGTCGTTTCCATAGCGACCCTATTATATTTTAGCTAATAGTCGCGAACAGCTGTCATTCGTGCATTTACGTATATAACCTCAAACCTACTTGCTTTAAATTTTTCTGTGTTTTTATGTAATTAATAAGTAATTAATTAATTGATGCAGTATTTAATAAGCGTACTTATACGATCCAGGTATGAAAAAAAATAAAAGTATGCACTACACTGGCGCGTCATGATGCCCTCGGCGCGCAGAGCAAGAATATCAAACTTTCGGCCCTGTGATTTACTATTTTGAAGTAAAACTTCATTTTGTAAATTTCGCGAAGGGGCAACTACACGAGTTGCCGTCACGCAGCTTAGCTTTTCAGTCTGAGAGGCGAAGGTAAAAGTTTTTGATAGCAACATATAATAATTATAATGCGAGTGAAGCCGCAGGTTGAGGCTAGTAAATGAAATAAAGGATGTGCCTTTTAAACAAAATTAATTTAAGGCAATACTTTATTCTTTCACGTTGATTCATCCAGTTTCAATAATTATAATTAACATAGCAATTGTTGCGATCCTAGGGGATACTGTTAATTAAATAAAAATAAACAATACGATTAATTTGTTAGTTGACAACATGTATTCATTTATTATTAACGCTTAATAAATAACTGAACGCTAAAAAGTAATTAAAATACATAAATATAAAACATGTTTTTATCAAATAGGTTCATTATCTATTATGTGTAATAAATTTGATAGATATTATATATAATAATAAATAACAGCACAGTGGGACTTTTTATTATATTTAATCCAATATAACCACAAACTGTTATTTTATTGTTTATATAATACAGTAAACTCTCTTACAATAAAGTAGTCAGTGTTATAACTAGATAATCAAAGACATGGTCGTACCATACTTTTCTCGAAGTGCCAAGTCATTATAAATATTATAGAAATAAAGGTGTCTAATATTGATACGGTCACTATAAGTGTTGAGAGGCAATTGATTAAGTAACAATTTATAACAATGTTGAACAGGTGCTTTCATAGACACTAACTAAAATAACTGACTTGGTTTTATATTTCTCACAACTTTTTGTAGCGGAAGAACTGCGTTGCGAGATTTGACATTTTTTTAAATTTTATGTTTTTAGATATAAAAGAGCACCTACAACCGGCAACCAGCAACGACCGTGCTGGACCGATCTAGTGTATTAATGATGTGTCTTTTGCATTAATTAATTTGCGTTGATAAAACTACTTGAAAACTGCAACATTTCTACCGCACATTATAAAACCATCATTAAAATTCGCTGAGAACTTGTTCCTTTTTTGAAGTCGGTTAAAAATATCAAAACAATCTCTTTCAATATAAAAAGATTTAAGTTTTAGTGAGCTAGTAGAGAAAAAAACTAAAAAAAAATTGGTTGTCTGTAAAGTCGGTTTACAGACGATAGTTTTACGTGATAACGTCATAAAGAAACATTGAACCATACTCGTAAAGCGTTGAAAAATATTTTTTTTATTTTTCACACTATACGTATACGTTTCCAAACATTTATTTTTACATATTTAAATAGTAAAATTAGAGTTCTAACCAACTGTAGAAACGGTTTTTAAATATAATGAACCGTTTTCAAAATACACGCAGTTTTAATAAACGGACGGTCGGGTGGTGTGGATTTTTCACTCCCTGTAAGTATATATACGAGCGAACTGTGGCAGTCTGTTGGAAGTTTGTGTCTTGTGATCTTTAAAAAATACATTTTTGTAGCTGTCAAATTGGGCCGATCGTGCTTCTCTATCGCTTATACTGCGCTCTCGCTTGCACGCACAGGGTCAGGCGGAACGTGACACATTTCGCGGAACGTGACACTTTTTCGTACATGCAGCCGGTGTTTCATCAATTTATAAGATTGGTGTTTCATCAATTAATAAGACGTTATCACGTCAAAAAATATTTTATCCGATTTATATTCGTATTTAATTAAACGAAAGAATTTTTATAATTTCTTCACGGTGTGTGTCAGTTTTTGTTTGCGTATCTATTATCCACGGGTATATATAATTTATTTTATGAACAAACTTCAACACATCATTAATTTTTTACCTACTATAAAAATTAATTTATAGTTGAATATGAAACTTATCAATTATTATTGTAAAAGTTTTTAAACTTTACGGATAAAAAGTGGGGAAGGTTTAATGATTTAATTACCACAGGGATTATTTGATTGAAAAATAATAACAGTCTTTTTCTGTTTTCAGTTTTAACTACATTTCCGCTACAAGATATTAACATAATTACCCGTCGGTAATTGAAAAAAAACATGGTTACTTTTGTTCGTAACTTTTACACGAGAATAAAATATAATTAAGATAATTACTATTATTCAACTGTGATAATATGTTTTGCAAACTTTTTACTATACTTTTTTATATATATCAGCTTACAAATTATATCTATATATTTAAAACACAAGCCCTATTTCTTTAAACAATCCGCCACATTTTTAAGTGAAACTTCTTATTCTATCGCCCCGAATTTTTCTGGCCGTCTGTTGCATGTCGCATTACAGGCGGCCGCGGAGTAGGGGTAAAGTGAAAGGCGTTCGGAGTAGGCGCTCGGTAGAGCAGCCAAGGCCAATATGGCGGCGCCCATGGTTAGCATCAGCTGACCGTGTAGTATGTATAACACAGTCAGTCTGTCATGCGGGCAAGTGCTGTACAGTGTTTACATGTTTTTATTCGTGTATTCATGTGAATATTGTTGTTTATAATTAATCGTGATGGATAAGTGTCTACAATCCAATAGAAGTTTCACTTGCGTCGTGGTTTCTTAAAACCACACAACTGTTTTTTTAAATTAAAACTTTTAGTCCACAGACGTGTCATTACTATTTTTTTATTGTCAATTTTTTTCATATTTCAAATATATTTATTTTTTAGTTTTTAATGTTTTTTTTTAAATATTTTTTATAGTGAAAATAAAACAAAATTTTGAGCGAGATTAATGGGAGGCTAATATATTATAAACGAGGCATAATAGTTGATAGTGTAAACATACTATTAAACAAAACTCTATCGATAACGTAAAGCAAAGCTGCCTTCAATCAATTTGGAGTGGATAATTGGAGTGAAATATAAATACTTAAATCTAATAAGAAGTTTGTTTTTCGTCACGATCAAATGAAAACCGTTAGACTGTCAGCTAATGATTAATGAGCAAATATCATGTTTTCTGAAACTTACATTCATATAATGTTAAGCTGGGATACACGTCACATAAAAATTATTTTTCTTTAAACTTGAATATCCAAGTGCTTAAGAACGGCTATATCCAAACGTCGCTTCCCTCTGCATTAAAAATATTCCATTCCAAACAATAATATAAAATAGAACAACGTGTTTACAATATTACCAATCGTAAAGCATACAAGGTTAATTTAAAAACAATATTCTTTGATTAAACATATTGTTGTGTGCTCCCTGTTGGGACGACTATGAATTCTGTAGAATCTTCTAGCAGCAACAACAATGGAAAACAGGTAGCCAACAAATCCCGACCTTCTTAAAATTGCCTTGAAAAACTAATACATGTAAAGGAATGATCTCGGTGCTTCCAGAACATTCGATAGATGGGGAACGAAGCTATAAAATGCGAGCGGAGTGTTTAGTCGGTTGGTTAGTTGTTCGTGAGTTGTTCATGTGCTCTGGCGTTGCGACATAAATCATTCAGTTATACTGTGAAGATAAATAAACTTTTGTGTGCTTAACTGTTTTGTTAAACATTTTTTATTGTAAATAAATAATTTTCACCACGGACTGGAACAGTTTTGTTACAATATTTAATGATCAACTGATTTGTTAAAAAAATATAGATTTTCAAAATAAAAACATTTGTATTGTAATTGTACAGTAGTGTATCTGTATATTAAAGCTTAGATGTGTTGGGTACAGTCTCTTACAAAAATGCACGGATATCTCTAACTGTTGGTACTTACTATTACGCTATAGTTTTGTCTACGGCTGTCGCGAGTGAACTAGCTTAATATATTTTTTTGGAGGATTTTATGAACTTGGATGTGTAACTTTAGCTTTATGAATAAGGTGCAAAAACGGATACTACAAATGTTTCTAAGTATTATACCTTGGTAATGGCAACGAAATAAAAATGTTTTATTACTATTATTGATGAAATCATTAATCAAACTAGAAACAATGGAAATAGAACGTGTATTGAATTGCCGGTCGATACTGCGAACAAAAGATAAATAAATTGATACTGAAGTATGACGTTTTTGTAGCGCGCTTACTAATTAATATTATTTTTGAAGAGAATTCTAGGTATGCTCAAATATTATCCAATAATAATTAATTAATGACATACTTTAATAAACGACAGCTATGCATCTTTGTTATCATACTAGCTGCTACCCGCGGTGTCGTTTGCGTTAATGTCGGTTTTTTGACGTAGGTTCACTTCTTCTCAGAGTGCTCTTGTTTCGTAAAAAGACGGACAAATGCGAGTAGATAGATAGATAGAGATAGATTTATTTTGCACTAATACAAACAATTGTGAAAAGTGACGTCATATATAAAGTTACTATACGAGTTATTACTAAAAAATTATCAAATAGATTTAATAAACAAATTTAAATAATTTATCAGTGTCATAAAAACAATTACAGGTTAAAAACATTTTCAGTTTTTTTTTTAATTTTTCCATAGGCAAGCTTTGCATATGATTAGTAGAGCTCGTGCCCTGAGAGTTCCGTTTAAGTATTAAATTTGAACCAGATTTGTAAGTGGTGATTGAAAAAGGAACGAATAGTACCACATTGTACATCTAACTATAAATAAGTTTATAATCGCAAAAAAATATTTTTTTTGTGAGTAACTACAAATTTACGGTTTTCAGATTTTGTCCTTTACTTGTGCTATAAGACATTGCTTCTTGCCAAATTTCATGATTCTAAGTCAACGGGAAGTACCCTATAGGTTTTGATTCTGTCCATCTATGATATAATCAATAGGAAGTACAATAATAATTATCCAGATTTTTTAGGAATTGTATTTATTTTTTTTTATTACTCATGCGGGAAAAGTGGTATCTTTTCGCATGCTGTTACGGTTGAAAAGTAGCTATTTTCATTTGCGTGCGAAAACTTTATTTGTCGCACTGAAATTATTGTTTGCCGCACGCAAATTCAGAAAAAAAAAACAAAATAATAACGGTGTTAATGTCAATGAAACAAACTGTCATTTGAAGCAGATTTGAGGTTAAAATTTTCGATTATGGACTTTTATTCCTGACAATTTTAATTGAATTTTCAACTTTTTAATGATTTAATTTTAATGTTTATTACTTCTAATTTCTTTTTTTAATTCGTAATAAAATTAAATTTTAATTTAATTTATTTCGTAATAAAAAATAATATGTGCAACTCGTGCGGCATTGTCGCACTAGTTGCACAATATACTACTTCATACCTAGTTTTTAAAACTTTGCCCCACTGTGCTATATCCGCCGCTTCAATGCACGTAACTTCGAAGAATCAATGTAAAATAATGCATTTTATGTTAACCATTATAAAAGTCCGAATGCGATGTTAGTAAACCAGCTATGGCATATTTGAGTAAAACATCCTGTAGCACAATTCCCAGAAAAATGTTTTCCAAGAATAGGAACAGTTTTTTTTCTTTTTATTTTCAGTTTTCCAACGTAAACTGAGCTCCCGGGATCTGCAAGTTTTTTATACGTCATTTGTTCACTATGGCATTCTATTGTTTTCATATTTATTTTATTATTTACAATGTTGGTAACGCGGCATTTGCAATTAAATTTCTGTTGTTTCTGCATCTATTTTTCATTTTACGTTCAACAAAAAAAAAGTGTACCTATATCTGCATACTCTGAAAATGGCTTTGAAACTAAAATAAACATTCGTTTAAAAGATTTAATTTTAATTTGATTTCTACAATTTTTGTCGTCAAAAATTTTCTCAAATATGTTATGAGTTCATCCTGAAATAGTGTAAAGTAAGGAATTCATTTTGACAGACTCTTTCCCTCTTGCCCCTTCTCCTCACCGAATACTGACAGTTTTTTATGGAGACATTTCACCATATTTGGAGAAAAGGGTAATAAACAATTTACATAATAATAATGCGTTTAATGTCCTTTTCTCGACTTGTCATAACAGACGCCATTCGCACCATTACTATTTTCCATTCTTCCCGTTATTTTCTACCTTTTTAAAATTCCACTTAATTAATAGCAATGAGCGAATGAAGGAATTTTAGGACATTAGGATAAGGTAGGCAAATTTTGAGCATAGGAGTTTGACAGGTAAATCGGCCATGCCCTTGAATAAGGAACCATCTCGATATTTATCTGGAATTATTGAGGGAAACCATGGAAAACCTCAACAAGAGGGCCGGTATAGGAATTACCGGAATTACAGGACAAAGTCCCAGCCACACCTGTCCCCGCCGAGATTCGAACCGAGTACCTCACCACTAATAATGCCACCATGCTCGATGGTAACAAACTCAAGCTTTGTTTTCTTGTGTTTTATTCTTTGAAGTTAATTTTACTCTACTACATATATGAAAAAATGATTTGATAAAATAATGTTTTATTGGTTGAATGTCAATTATCAGCTATTTTTACGTGTTTTTAATGTTCTTCAGATAATATTATTTAGTTTACATCGCGGAGTGCTTTGATGTGAGAGCGAATTAAGCCATTAAAATAAGTTTATATAACAACCGTAGTCTGAGATATCGCCGTTTATTAGTTTATGGACAAAACTTGCGCACGTTTGACTGTAAGATCATAAAATGGCTACGGCAATAATTCATATCAAATAAACAAAACTTTCAAAAGTCTAGACACGCGAATTGCGATCCTCACAGAATGATCAAAAATTGGTAGGACGAAACATACACAACTTCCATGTTCCAAAAACGCAGAACTTTTAGCACTTCATACTTGATTGATTTTTTTTTTAAATTAACCGTGTAGATTTATAGAGTTGCTTACCTACCTAATGATACAGAAGTGGGAGTGGTCGGAATCGATTCAGCACGATTTTTTTATAAGAATAACCTCAGTTGTAAGTCGTATATAAACAATATCTCACAGTTTTCTCGTTTTTTTAAATAGATACAGAAAAATTTTGCTTTTTTTAAATTTATCTATTTTGTACAAATAAAATTATCGACCAATTTTATATATTAACAAAATATATAATTAATACATTAACATTTCGATCCGGATTTGGAGCATCTTCAGAACTGATCTAAAAAATATAAAAAATAATTAATATTTAATTAGCGTTTTCTAAAATTCTTTCAAACTTATCAATTAATATCAAAATATTGAAAAAATAATTGAAGTTAATCAAAGATTTGATTATCTATTTTGTATTTATTTATTATACTGACAGTCTCTGCATGGAATAAATTGGCAGAAAATATTTTTTCGGCAATTAGAATGTCCCTTCAGATACCTTTTAGTCATTTTCTGCCATTTAGTAGAGAAATTTTGATTTTTGCCGTTTTTTTAAAGTGCCCCAGCGTCGTATCGCAACGTGCTAGACCCCTACTCCACTAAGCGAATTTGTAGACTGCAGGAAAAAGAGCGTTTCTGCCACCTAGTCCTCCTTGACTATTTCTGTCACCGTCCTCCTAATTATTAGTTTAGGGGCAACTTTGCCTTGGCAAGCCTAAAGGAAGGTTATAATTAATTTTCTCGATTCGTCAAATATATGCAAACAATAAATGTTTGTCGACAACAGATTGGAGTCAAACTATATGCAATTTGAATTACATCTAACGCGTCAAATATTTGATTATCATTACCAATTGAACATTAATATAATATTAATCATTGTTCAAATATAATTAAGTATTTATCATGTTTAAAATAGATATAGTCGACCCAACATACGTTACAAGCGGTTGCAATTTAAAATATAAGTCGTTTTATTTCGACAGTCCTTACGTGTTTTAGTTACATAAAATTTTGCAACACGAACACGTTTGTAATATGTTTTGCAATATGCAATTTATTTCGAAATCGTATTGGTATTATATTTTTTGTAAAATACAAGAAAAATGTTTTCGTAAGAGCTTTTTTCCTACACTTAAATTGAAAATATAAAATGATTCTATCAAAATCTAAAGTCGAAGCTCTGTAATACAGTGTAACTTCTTTATAACGGATCTCAAGGGACCAAGATTTTTCTTATAAAGAGTTTTCGTTGTATGGAGGGAAGAAAGAAAAATAACCAAACTTCACCTAATTAATTTATTCCAAACATATACCTATAGTTTGTTCACTTTGTCTGTATTTTTTGCTATGCCAATATTTGTTCAGTATTTTATTAAATACCTTATGCATGTCTTGGGATGTAGTGGAATCATCTTTATTAGAAATTTTTGGTGGCATCAAGTGCTTGTTGAATAATTGGTGATGGTTCAGAATCGTCCTCTTTACGTCTGTAAATATTTGCTGACGCCTAAATATGAACATATTTCTTCGTAATAGAGAATGGCTGTTGCGCTATAAAGAGGGTATTAAAGTATGGATTTTAAAGTAAACCAACCAAATTGTCAAAATTTCTACGTTATAGGGAGTTTTTCGTTATAACGAGGGACGTTATAAAGATGTTACACTGTACTTGTCATTCTTTTTCACTTAGTAAATTGGAAAAAATAAAAATAGAGTTCTAATTTACATTCACATTGAAAAGTAAAAAAAAACAAGTTCAATATTTGAATATATGTATACTACCGTGGTTTTGTGATGTCATTTCAAATACAATTACTCTACAATGTGTTCCATTTTCGTCGTATTTTTGAGCTCTAACTTCTAGAGTGAGACTCAGTTCTTAAAGCGAGAGAGCGACATGATATAGATTTATAATGAAGATGCGATATATGCCATGTAAACGTACTATGTTACTATCGCATTACGTAATTAGTATTCTAAATATTAAAGCTGTGTCCTCACTATGCCGGTCGACTTCGTTTATCAGGCGAAACGTTGCCGATCGGCAAAGTCAGGACACAGCTTTAGAGCACGACAGACAGCAAGGCACATTATTATGCAATAAAGTCGTCAAGAAAATGTAAAGATAAAACAATTTTACTTTATACCTCGATCGAAAGTGCATACTTTCGGCACCAATTGTAAGGCAGAACGTTTAACATTAACTCCTTGGTGCGGGAAGTAAGTACGTTCGGGCGGTAGTAAAGCTAAAACAACCAATTAACTGTTGTTTAGATGTCGTTTCCATAGCAACATTTTAGCTAATAGTCGCGAACAACTGTCATTCTTGTTTTTATGTATATAATCTCAAAGCTTCTTGCTTGGAATTTATCTGTGTTTTTATGTTATTACTTAAGTATTTAATAAGCAGGCTTACGACCGAGGTATATGAAGAAAAATATAGTATACACCACACTGACCGAAAGTGTGATATCCATGGCGCACAGGGCAAGATATCACACTTTCGGCCCTTGTGGTGTAATATAATATTATAATATTCAATTCATAAAGAACCACAAAACTGAGATTAAAAAAATGTAAATGAAACTAGTATGACTTAAAATTGTGTGATACCTTCAGTGACTATGTTTACGGGATTAGACAATGTTAACATTTCACTATTTAATACACATTGACAGGCGATGGCATTGTACGTGTTGCCATGAAACAATCTCCAGAGGTCTTAACATTTTAAATTTATGAAAGTTTGTTTGAAATAAATATAATATGAAAGCAAGCTTTGACAGTTTGTCGGATATAAAGTTTCACCCGAGAAGTTTTAATACTGTACTTAGTTGTTAAAATGTAGTTTGTAATATTCTGTGTATGTTTGGCGTTAGCGTGATATCTGGGAGCAGCGCGTTTAACAAATTAACAGAAAACACGGAAACAATCGCTGTTCAGTAATTACGTGCATTATGGTCAATTAGTGTTTGAGTGTAAAATGTCTTATTAGCGTATTTTAGTGATGTGTCCACATGACTCTTTATTGGGAACTAGCTCCGTGCGCTCTGCTCACTAAAAAGAGTCGCACAGAGCGAGTCGTTCAGTACGAACTACACAAGAGTGCAGACTGCAGAGGTGTGAACTGTCATCATGCATGCTCAGGAGTCACGAAGCATTGCACAGCACAATACACACTCAACTCTGAACTCATTTTAATATGATTCTGATCTTATATTATTATTCGCATTTCGGATAAACTATAAAGTATAATAAAAGCTTAACAATAATAATGTTTATTGTTACAATATTATATCTGTTTCAACGACGTCAATGTAAATGGTTTAAGTCACTGTAAGCTTAGTACTATTACACTTAGAGTGTGTCATTCAACATTAAATGACTCAGCAAAGATAACCCGTTCGTGAAAAATTCACTAGTGCCTCTGTGGCCCGTGCTGTGTGCGCTCTGTAAATGTGCGAATGCAATAGTACAGAACAGCTCAGCACAGAGCAACGGGTGAGCACCGAGAAAGGAGTCGTTCATTATGATCGACTCGCTCAGGAGCGACACATCACTAGTTGGCCGGGTGCAGAGTATAGAGTGGGGACAACTAAATCGATCGCAGCGTTAGCTGTGGACTAAATGAACAATAAATCATGCAACGGTTATAGAGTATTGTTTCATGTGGCCGTCAGATGTCATTAATGTCCACGATGAACACTAATGTCCGCGGTGCACACAGTTAAATAATGAGCGTTTCATTCATACTGTCCGTTGGCCTATCGGGTCCGCTAGTATATTTATATAATCACTAGCCTTTACCCGCGGCTTTGTACGCGATTTAGACGAAACGCGGATGCATTCCCATTATCTGGCACAGTTACTCGTTTCTCGACGTAGATCTCCCTAATAAATTTCAAAATTGATGACATTCACGTGATCAGCGTCCCGACAAACATTGAAAATGACACCCATGTTGATTTTTGAACTATTTATCTCTTTTTACCCTCTGAACGTGTTGTTTTTGAAAAATCATGATACACGTGTTTATTTATTTGTCGACAGAAGTAATCCTGCGCATTTTCGAATTGATACATCTATCTTATATGATTTCTCCATGTAAATTTTGAACCCCTGTTACACCCTTTTAAGGTTGAATTTTCAAAAATATATTTTTAGCGGATACCTACGTCATAATAACTATCTATAATCTGTGTGCCAAATTTCAGTCCAATCCGTCCAGTGGTTTGAGCTGTGCCTTGATAGATCAGTCAGTCAGTCAGTCAGTCACGGTTTCCTTTTATATATTATTTAGATAACTTATTATAAATAAAATTATATTTAATTTTAAAAAAATCTGATGATGTGAAAAGAATAAGATAATTAAATAGTTTGTGGTCACGAAAATAATTCCAAACTTTTTCGGGCGTATTTATATGGGAATATACAATGTGTAAACAATAATGAAAACAATAATTGTTAGTTTTAGGTCGTCAGCTGCTCAAGTCGTTTGCGGTTTTTATTAGTTTCGCGCAACGCTTCCTGGGATAACATGTAATAATATTATGACTGTGTTTATAACAAAAGTTCTTAAAGTAATAATAATGCTCTTATATTACAGAAAACAAGTCTCCTCCACAACAATAATTACTCTGTATAGAGTAACTCGACAATAAATGTTTACTTTTGTAAAGTTAATTAATAATATGCCATTTAGATTAGCTAATATGTGCTTTAGATGTTGTTAAATTTAATTTGTATCCTGCACAAGGACTCGCAAACTTACCGCGATCATCCCGGTATTTGACACTACAAAAAATAAATAATTGAATTGTGTGAATATCATAAGTTTTATACTCCTATATCGCCAGTTCCCATAAATGGAAGCGATGCCCACCAAGAGAGACAGCAACTGCATTCTATCTCACTTATTTATACTCGATACGTTATGCGCATGCGTTGCAGCTGTAGTGCTATTCTTGGACATGCGCATAACATTTGAGGTCTATTTTGCCCTACTAGCAATATAGGTGTATTAAATATATTATGGTGAATGCGATAATTTATTGAATAAGAAATTAGAAATTGTCGGTTTGTACTCCCAAAAGTACGAGGTTGATTAACTAATTGCAATTTGAAAATTCCATCTTTTTAACATGTCAAAAAACGCAGCCCGCCATGATGTTTTGTAGTGTGACGTCAAAATTGTAGTATCCATACCTATATAAACACACGACACACACACGTGAGTAGACACGAAACTGTAAACGATACCGATCCATATCTGCGTTTTTTGTATACTACAATAATGACGTTACAGTATAGGCAAACATGGCGGGTCATGTTTTGTTTCATATAAATCGATCAGGTCCGGTACAGACAGAAATTCTGGAAACATCTTGGCATGGCGATTCTCCTTAACTGTACAGTTTTTGACAATAGTAGTTCGTCTACTAAAATTTAAATTTTATATATTAGATATCGTGTCCATCGAGATAATTAATAATAAAAAATCGCAGGATTGTGGACAAAAAGTTATTTAGTGTACGACGTTTCGTCTATAGATTTAGACTTTTTCAAGTACAAATGTGAAAATTTAAAACAATAATTATGAAAACAAACATTAATTACTAACCTTAGTAATTAACAAAAGTTAAGGTACATAAGACAAAAACATGGCAACAAGTTTATGTATACATTTTAAACAATAAATAAAAATAAAAATACGAAAGTTAGTTCAATTTCATAACAGAGTTATACTGACTACTTAAATTTTGAGTATTTGTTCTGTAATTATTAAAAGAATTGTTTTTTTTTAATAAAACACATTTCACTGATATTGCGTTTCTTCCAATTTGACTCTTTATCTAATATTTGAACTTCATTAAATAGAAATTTATGTCCAGTGTCGAAATGATGAGATGACAACGCGGTCTTATTATCACTTAATAAATTTATATTTCTACAGTCCATTCTGTGTTGGTAAATTCTATGTTTTAGTAATTGTTTTGTTTACCCCACATAGCACTTATTACATTCACAAGGTATTTTATAAATGATATTAGATTGATGTAAAATAGGTGTTTTATCTTTAAGACTTGCGAACAGTCTGTCTAATTTATTTAAGTTATAAAACACCAACTCGATATTTGTGTTAGAAAATAGTCTGTTGATCTTGTAACTTTTAAATTTTATGTGAGGTTATGTTTAACAGTCCTGTCACAGTCGCCAGCTCGTAATACTGAACTTAATTGTGTTTGCTGCAAACATGCACTCAGTACTTAAGTCTAAGTGATGCACTATCACTTAGAAAGAGAGCTCTATCTCTTTCTATATGATAGTTCATCACAAAATGTTAATTATTTGAAATGATTTAACGTTGAAATTGTATTATTTTTCTCCTCGAACCAGTCACTGCTTCCAATAGTTTGTTGTTTCTTCACACAAACTGACCAAACGAAACGTTTGATCCGGTTCGTTACCCGATTCGAACAGATAAAATAATTAGTGAATATACAGGGTGTTTGGCACATGAACCGACACAATTTTTTGGAGGGTTATCGTGGTCATTGTGATCATTTTAACCCCAATGACTAATTTCTAAATACCCGTTAATTTTTTTTTTAATTATTTTTTTCTACTGGTTTTTATTAATACACGCACTTTAAAAGTCCGTAGGGTCTATTTCCTGATACTATTTGCATAAAATTATGATTCATTTAGAACAAGGAGTTATTCGAGAACTCAGTAAATGTATTTTCGTGTCTCTAGTATCAAAAACAAACAGGATACGATTTTTGAAGGCAATTTTTAGGCCAATTTTCGAAAATAACTAAAAATAATTGTAATTATTTTATTATTTTTTAGTGCATATTTTGAAGTCGGTTCAATTTTTTTGTTAAAAATTGGTTGTCTGTAAAGTCGGTTTACGGACGATAGTTTTACGTGATAACGTATTCCGTAATACATAACCTAAACCTCCCAAAATTTGGTTTCAATCCGCTTATCCTTGGTGTCGGAATGATAAGAAATGTCAAAAGTGACGTTTGCAACTGTCAAAGTATTATGTTTTAATAATAATTAGTTATTCCAATACTTAACTTAGAAGGCGTTGCATTTCACAAAATACTAATGTCAAAAAATTGAATTAAACATTAGAAATTCAGCCGTTTTCATGTTGCATTTATACAGCTATTTTTCTATATAAATTTGTATAAAAAAACTGTTTAGGCAAATTCTGTTATACGAAATCTATGTAAAATGTTCTCCTCTTTCATTTAAGACTGGTTTCAAACCGATCTGATTTAAATTGAGCGAGAAATTAGCAAAAAGCACGCACAGGGTCAGGCGGAACGTTACGCGTTAGGAACGTTACGCGTTACGAACGTTACACTTTTTCGAACATGCAGCCGGTGTTTTATCAATTTATAAGATTGGTGATTCATCAATTTATAAGACGTTATTACGTCAAAAATCGTATCTCGATAACCATGACACTTAGGGCAAAAGTCATTGAGGTTAAAATGATCACAATGACCACGAGAATCCCCTTAAAAATTGTGTCGGTTCATGTGCCAAACACCCTGTATATACATGTAGCAAAGGTTTGCTAAACATTGGCTTGACATGTAGAGTACAGATTAAGGACTGATTTCTCTGTGCTAACTGACTACGGACAAGCTTAACATGTAAACTATGTTTGCGGATATATAGATCAATGTTAAACGTTTCAACGGACTGTACCAAAATGCACCATTGACCTATAATAACCCCGGATAGCCTCCAAGAGCCTCTTATCATTTATTTTTGCTGCGAAGATAAAAGAAACAAACTTGTAGCATGATTCTGCCCTTACGTTTTAATGGACTGTACCAAAATGTTTTTTCTTCGTACCTCAATCGAAAGTACATACTTTCGACATCAATTGTACAGAAAGTCTAACATTTACTCCTTGGTGTGATTACATGCACCGATGCGGGAAGTAAAGCAAAAATAACCAATCAACTGTTGTTTAGATGTCGTTTCTATAGCAACCCTATTACATTTTAGCTAATAGTTGTGGACAGCTGTCATTCGTGTTTTAACGTATAACCTCAAAGCTTCTTGCTTGGAATTAATCTGTGTTTTTATGTAATTAATAAGTAATTAATTAATTAATGTATTTAATAAGCATGCTTACGACCGAGGTATGAAGATTATTTTTTTAATAATAAGTTGTAAATTCAATTAGTACTTTTACCAGTTCTCAAATTAGAACATGGAAACTGGGGGTTTGGAGCCATGGAAAGATACATAAACTACGACATTGCCATGTGCTCGGCTATTTTGAAACGCTGTATTCATGCCTTTGTAGTGAATATTTCTGAACGATCTCTATGTCTATTCGAATAAAACAGTTCAATTTGAATTGCGGTTGTGGTGAGCCAGTGGTTGTCGGTTCGAGTCCCACCCAAAGCACATTATATTGAATACTAACGTTGCAATACCAACATAACATACTAAATGTCCCACCCAATTTATGCACGCGTAGGGAATACAATGTGCTAAAGAAAAGTTGATTTAGACTTTAATAATTATTTGTTTTGATTCAATTTCGAATAATTTAGTTGTACAGAAATTTAATCTTTTAGGGCATCAGCCAGTTAGAGCTATTTATTTAATCCATATTTTTAATAATAAATTGATAATCACTACTTCTCAGATTGGGAAATTGGGAGCTTGTAACAGAGGAGCTATATTGGCAACGCCACACTGTCGGGTAGTCTCAATGTGACTACCAGAGAGAGTAGCGATCATCGAAACGTTGATAAAATCTCAAAAATGAAAACTGATTTGTTCATTTCATTTCAAGTGAAATCGTTTTCAAAAATCAATAAAATAATAGTTGAGAAATTTGTATACAAAAATGGTATCATGCAACGAAAAGCATTCTTGAACACAGCGTATTATTAAGTGGGTACCTACCCACATCCGGTGCCAACTTAAAATCATAGATGACACAAGATCTCCTAGAGGGAAGGCTTCTGGACTGCTATTAATAATTATGCTTAAACTCTTTTTTTTTTTAATTTGAAAAATATTAATAATGTTTCAATTTTTGCGATTTCAGAAAAAATAAGATTTTTAACAAAATTTCAAGTGTCTTTTTGACGTGATAACGTCTTATAAATTGATGAAACACCGGCTGCACGCTTGAAAAAGAGTAACGTTCCGCAAGCGAGAGCGCGATATAAGCGATAGTCTCTCTCTTCTCGCGTGACGTCAGAGAGTAGTGTGCGTTCAACATTTTTTTCGGCTGTTCCAGCGAAAGCTACATCTGACAGATGGCCAGATAAATTATACGGTTTGTTAACAAATATATAATATATATACATTCTTTTAAATGTCTTTTATAATTGCTTAAAAATATGTATTTTGCTTTGGTTGATCAAATTATTAGTCGGTAAAAATATGGTTTGACAGCTACTAAAATTTAGGTTATGTATTATTAAATATGATATTCGAGCGGAATACGTTATCACGTAAAACTATCGTCCGTAAGCCGACTTTACAAATTACAAAAAACCAATTTTTTTTCAAAATAATCATAATTGCACATACCGCTAAACTAGCGGTATGTGCTTTATTATCGCTTTGTGCATCAGAGCTGACTTTCGTTCAGATAAGAAGTTATATCTAAGTTAATTTCACACGAAATCCATTCAAAATGAAACTTTTTAAAAAGAGGAGATTCTGATCTATAAAACAGAACCATTTTTAAATCAATTCGAGTTCATAAATACTATTAAAATTGTAATTGAAAATCACAAACAGCAGTTGTCGGTTGGTCTGTACGTATGTACGTACGTACGTACGTACGTACGTACGTATGTACGTACGTCACGACTCTACAGATCGCAATTTTGGTCGGATCCCCTTGGGTTATATTTTATTCACTTTGTTTACTATCAGACCAGAACCCTATTTAAATTCACTAAAATGTGTTCAGTAGTTTAATTTTTATAAACAGTTTTTTTTTTATTATTTTTGACAGCTAATTAAAATAAAAAAACAAAAAACATAATAAATATACTCAATTAATGTAGTATGATACGTAAAATAACTGCTACACTTCTATACCATAATAACAAAGGCGTTGTACGGCATCGGTGTGGCCGAACGGTTAAAGCGTAAGTCCTGTAATCCCAAGGTGCCGGGTTCGATTCCCGCTGACATAAGAATTTTTTTTTTATATTCCATTTTATTCCACTTAATTCCACTTAATATTTATATATTATATATAATATATTTCTCATATATTTTTTTTATTATTATTATTTTTTTTTCATTTTATTTTTTTCATTTTAATTTTTTAATTGTTTTTTTTTAATCTATTGCACATACCGCTAGTGTAGCGGTGGGATATTCTTGAAAAATAGTGTTTTGGGATATTGTGTCTATAAAATGCGTTCTTCGATAAACTAGAAAGTCAATAAACTAGGACAAGAAACTCAAAAAATCGGGATTTTTGAAAGCAAAACCCGTGCATAATTGCTAAAAAAAATTTCTTATTTTACTAATGTTTCTCGTATATTTTTATTTTTTTTTTATTTGTTTTAATCTATTTTCTCAATTTTTTTCATTATAATAATATAATGTACAGTGGAAAACTTGCGGGATGTGCACTTTTGGTTTTGCCAACTATTGTAAAATATGTGGACATAGGTACAATTGGATATAATATTATCTTTAAATAAAATTGTGCGTGTAGTTTTACGCGCGGTTGAAGTAGAACATAATATAAACAATTAATAATATTATATAGACCAGTGAAGTTAACTTTTGACAAGGAAAAAATTAATGGCCGGAAACGAATGATGAGGAAGGGAAGAAACTGCCGTCAGAAATACAGAAACCAAAAATTCAAATGCGTAAAGTGCCGGGGGACTGCGGGGGGCGCTTTTTAGGGGTCAAACGCGGTTTTTCGTTATTTCCGGCGTTAGTTGACCTCCAATCGAAAAATGTTATATGGCAATGTTGTAGGAATTACAAGGATCTACAACTTTTATGAATATAATTTTTTCACATAACCTTAAAGATTCAGAGAAATATTGAAAAAACCATATGTTTTTCGTTTTTAATTTTTTTCTCATCGATAATTGTAATAGAAAGCTGAAAAATATATTCTTCAATAGTTGATATCAGTGATAAAAATTCCATAAAGAGTTAATGATAACCTATTATGATAAAGATACAATCAAATGTCAGCGTTTCATGTTTATAAAAAATCTATTTTTTGAACCTTGTCCGATTTTGGACATTACCCGATGTGGCTCGACATTGCCCGGATTCCGGACATTGACCGTAACATATATACAAAAAAAAATATTAAGTATAAATGCGCTATATAGCATAAACGGACTTAATAGGCCGCGCTAAAACATCACATTTATTCGTAACGTCAACTCACCGACTAAGCCTCTTCGCAAAATTCACAAAACGCGCCGCCCATATAAAAAAGTTAATAAATTGCAATTTTAAATCAATATCAAGAAACAACAATAATTAATTAATCAACCATCTTGGATTCATTGAGACACATAATAGCCGTTATACTCTGTCTATTTTACTAGGACACAGTCCTAGCTTAAAAGTCCAGCACATGCGCGGTTTTGTAATTTACAACGTCGACTTTGTTGTGTTCCTGTGTCGGTTGTTACTCTATTGCTATACTGGTTTTGGATGTAAAGCACTAAAACATGGGCCCCTATTCAATTAACAGTATACTACAATGGAATAACAAATACGCGATAGCATTGATTAAGGGAGTGTGTGAATGTGTGTGTGTGCCACTGTGGGTGTGTGGGGTCCCCACATCCTACATATATTATGGCTTCGGCGTTTACTGTTTGTGCGAGAGATAGCCAATAGTTGCATCGGGGAAGTACAGGAATCGAACTCATGACCAGTGACCGTAATTCCACAGCAACACTCGACTAAAATCTATACAGCAAAATTTGGATGGTCTATATGTGCGCTAAATCCAACATCATATATATTAACACGCTAAGGTTAAAGATGTTTGCCTTCCTTTTTAGAAAAAACCTCACAATTTCTCCACATAAATTATATATCATTTTACAGATAATTGCTTGCTCTACTGACATCGACAACTAGAAAATTTATTATTGCTTTTGTTTTTGTAAATTAATTAAAATACAGCAACGCTGAACAACGTCTGCTTTAATTTTGAAACAACGTCAACACTTCGATCTGTCACCTGACCTTCATATTGTAATACAACAGACACAACACTGCATACTGCCATCTGACGGCTTTAATTTTGAAACAGCGAGCAGCGCAGAACAACGTCACAGCAATGCTGCATGATGCCATCTGACGGCTTAGCTCAACGCTTTTGCTACTTGTGCCTCTATATGACAATTTTAGTAAAATATTTCTTCGATCTGTCATCGTAGCTCATATTGTAATACAACAAAAAGAAGAACGTTATAAGCAGTGTGCAAAATTAGAAACGAATTGAATACCTGCAATCATATTTAAAAAATAATTTTGTAAAGTTATAATTGTTATACTTATTTAGTGCGAATAATTCACACAGGTCACACTAGTATTTTTTATTAACAATGTTTGTTCAAAATCTTATTTTTGTAACTTAACTAGCGGGGCCGGTCCGGCTTCGCTCTAATTTGTGATTGATTGATTCACGAAAAGCGCTTAACATTAAAATGGGTATAGTAAGCTATCATTAAAAGATAGACATATGCCATTGCGGACTTTTCTGTAGACCTATAAAACAGGAACAATTCCACTAAACTTTGTTTTGTTATATCTCAAAGGGATTAGGCAGTGTTTTCGATAATAGCTCCCAGTCGGCTTGATTTTTTCCGAAATCTTCAACAATCATCGCCATATTTAAGCCAATGTACACAAAACATTAATGAATTATACACATAAACATTTATCTTGAATCACTCCGTCCATTGGTGAAAACCGTATGAAAATCTGTTCGGTAGGTGTTGAGTTTATCGCGTCCAAACAAACGGACAGATGCGGCGGGAAGACTGTTTTATAATATGTAGTGATGATTGTTAATAAATAAAATAGAATAAAAGCAACAGTACCTATTACTATTTTTTTTTTGATGAATTTGTAATTGTTGAAAAATGGTCGATTTTAATTGTACCATCAAAACTGACAGACCACTTTTTATCCGACTACGTGTCAGATTTACAAAAAAGTTTATGTTAAATCGACATTAACATGAGCAAAGTCGCCGGTAAATGCTAGTACCAACATAAAATCAAAAAACGGATTATCGTTAAAAAAAACAAACAAAATAATACAGACTGCACTCGAGTGGTTTGGAATTAATGAGATTTGTTTTAATAACTTCTTTACGAAAGAAAATCTGACAAAACAAATGAAATAAATCAGGCTAAAGCTTTGCATCTTATTATTTATTCACAAATTTGCCGCATCATTAAACGTCGCAACAAACAAAAACGATTTCTCTATTTGTTGATGTCGCAAATACCATCATTGTAGCGGCAAAAAGTCTACGAAATTATACTTAGTCCACTCTCGATTGTGACTTTTAGAAAACAGATACCACTTCCACACCGAAAGAAATACAGACATTTACGTGTCCTTTTTTTCAACAAATATTGTAATAAATTGTCATTTTAAATTGCTTGTTCCTTATATATTATGAGTGCGAACAGTATTCTGAAAATACTGTAAAGGTGGCACTTTACATGGCTATTTGTGTTCGCTATTGGGTGTTTGTTGTATTTGGCAAAATATATGACGTTCACGACAAACATAAAAATAGAGGCATAAGACCTGAAATTGGCCACGTCTGATTTTTATTACTTTCACAATTTCACGATTGGACCTACATATACTCTTAAATTGCTAGTTTCCGTAAGTGGAAGAAAGATAACACCTGCATTCTGTCTCATTTATTTATACTCGATCCGTTATGCGCAAGCGCTGCAACTGTAGTGGACATGCGCATAACATTTGACGTCAGGACGGAGACGTACGTATGCCTGCGTCGTTGTCATTCTTTGCCAGACCCCCACTAGCAATATAGGAGTATAAAGTATACGAGGATCTAATTAACAGTTTCAATTCATACCTCCTTTCGTGTCGCCATGTTGCTCACGTCACAAGTAAACTCCTCCCATTGTGCCAGACTAGTCTGGACGTAGTGTAGCTAAATTTTGCACTGTGACAAAACAAGCTAACTGCTGTGTCCCCTCAATACAAGGTTTTCATTCACTTTCCCAGTTATAATTACTTCTCTTCATTTCTGGAGCTTTGTTACTTGTGTTTCCATTAAAACGTTCTGTCATATTCTTGACAAAATGGCGACTCTGTGGCGCGTGAAATATGCAAATTAATCATGATTAAACGTTTCGCTGTGATCCGGTTCAACGAAATAAAGCATGATTTACGTTATATCATTTTTAATGCCGTCAAATGATTAAGCTACGTACATTAAGAATACACTTAAAGAAGTCTGGATTATCTATTTATTAATTTAGATTTAACTACCGTACCTACTCGTAATTTTATAGAAACTCTAAACAGATGTGGTTATTTAGAGGACTCGACCGTAAGGGGGCGTCTAATTACGTAAGGGGGAGAGGGGGGTCGAGCCGAACCACACCTAATTTCACGTGGGGGAGAGGGGGGTCTTGGCAAATATCACGTAATTTTTTTCCGCAAGAAACAGTATAAAATTGCAAAAAAACTGCATTAAATGAAGTATGATTAAGTTAAATAAAAAAAATACGCATTTTGAAAAATCTCACCTGTGATTAGGAGAGGGGGGAGGGGTCGAGCAAAGTCTTAAGACATATCACTAGGGAAAAATTGCTCTCAACTAGTTTTTGCAATCGAATTTCGGTTTCTGTTTCAGCTTTTTAAGTTTTTGTTTATATTAGCTGTTGCAAATAATGTTTGTGTTCATAGAAGCAATTATTTGACAAATTAATAGTTTAGTTGCTCTAAAAAAAAAAAAACATGTAACAATACACGGGCGCAAGGGGTAGCCGACAGTAAAGGCCCCCATACACCTCGTTCTTTTTTGGCAGTTTTAACCGCACGGGTAAAACTGTACGGGTAAACACGAACAACGACCATATCCACACACTAGGCGTTGTTTCGTTCAGTTTTTCTGAAGTCGTGGCATCATCTGATCTGCTTTGATGGATCCTACAACGTTACAGAGTCGAACAAAACCCGTCCTTTTTAACTGCGTCGTCACACAGACGGGCCGACTTGAACGACACGTTTAAAACGGACGGTTTACACTGGCACGGGACACCCCCCTCCACTGCTGCACTATGCCGATCGCTCCCGAACGCCGCACGAAATCTCACGAACCTAGTGTCGGTTTTCATCCTAGTATCGGCAGTTCTTCAACCAAGTACAAAGTACAAACTACGAACGAATAAAATATATCAGGGAGTGATACTGAATTAAAAAATATCTAATGTTTAATGTTGCACAATATTGTGTGCTTTATGTTTTGTACTGTAAAGTTTAATGAAGAGCCGGGCCATTTCTAAAAGCGATGATAATATATTGTCAAACGCCCTTTAGGGTTCCGTCGTTTCGTGTAAAAGCTCTTAGCTTCGCTAAAGTCATCGTCGTAGTACTATTATTTGAAATGCAGACGCGAATACATTGGTAGGACGTGAGGTAAGCTCTGGCGATGACCCCTAGCCCCAGTAGATACGTTCAAGACACTAGGGATGCTCGAAAGAACACTCGTAAAATACATTTTAAATTAAAGTTATTTTGACTTTTTTACTGACTTCAAAAAAAAGACGTTATTAATTCGGCACGCAGGACGTTTACAATTATTGTTTGTAAATCTTAACTTCTCTCAACTTATTCTAATTTTATAACAAAATAGGCTCTAATAGCGGCTTCGCTCGTCTTGATTACAGTGTTTGAGATGAGCCTTTTTTTCTAGAAGAGCCTAGCTTAATCCTTGATAAATAACAAATTAGTTGGCAAAACCAAAAGTGCACATCCCGCAAGTTTTCCGCTGTATGATAAAAAAATAACAATTAAAAAATATTTTTAATAAATTTAAAATAAAACAAAATAAAAAGAAAAAAAAAGAAAAAAATCAATGATCTCGTAAGGAATCGAACCCAGGACCTTGCCCTTGGGGATCCAACGGCATAACCATTACGCCACGGCGCCCTACTACGTGTAGTGGTGTTATCACGTATAGAAGTGTAGCACTTGTTTTATGGATTACACTATATTTACACAGCAATTATTATATTGTTTTTTTAAACTATTAGCTGTCAAAAATAATAAAATAAAACTGTTTATAAAAATTAAACTACTGAACACATTTTAGTGAATTTAAATAGGGTTCTGGTCTGATAGTAAACAAAGTGAATAAAATATAACCCAAGGCAATCCGACCAAAATTGCGATCTGTAGAGTCGTGACGTACGTACATACGTACAGACCAACCGACAACTGTTGTTTGTGATTTTCAATTACAATTTTAATAGTATTTATGAACTCGAATTGATTTAAAAATGGTTCTGTTTTATAGATTAGAATCTCCTCTTTTCAAAAAGCTTCAATTTGAATGGATTTCGTGTGAAATTAACTTAGATATAACTTCTTATATGAACGAAAGTCAGCTCTGACGCACAAAGCGATAATAAAGCACATACCGCTAGTTTAGCGGTATGTGCAATTCAGTCAAATATAATAATAATACTTTTGGCAGTTGGTAGCTTAAATTAATAAATATAAGAAAATTATACCTATACATTTTTTTGTAATGTTGGGGAATTAATTCCATGTCGATACGCTTAACATTATTGTACATCCCTAAGATTTATCACAACAGCTTAAATACAAAACGACAGAGTGCAATATCTCCTGTACTTACATAATATACATAGGGTGTCGTATTTCTGAAACGATATAATAATTTAGCAAAATAATTACCTATATACCCAATCCGTCGACTACGGGGTGAAATCCTATTAAATGAATTTAACCTTTCAAAATTCCAAAATAAAGTTATGCATTTATTTCAAACATATCTGTGTCAAAATAGATCAAATGTAATTTTTTGATTAAAACTGACACAAGAGAGTTTAGGATTTTAACATTAATATTTTTTTTTTCAACGAACCCTATAAAATAGCTGCTTTTCATGACCATTTAAAATGTCTGACACCTCGAATATGTTCGACATATTCGAGGTGTCAGACATTTTAAATTGTTCATGTTATTTGTCAGAGAACATTATTTTAGCGTTTTGGTTGAAGTTTTTAAGCTATCCAATTAAAAAAACAAACAGTATCCATAAAATAAAAAATAGAGAATAGTTACTTCTTACCACAACAAGTTTATTAGTGGATGTACATTTCGAGAGCTATGCTCTCATCTTCAGCAATAATAAACTTGTTGTGGTAAGAAGTAACTATTCTCTATTTTTTATTAGATTCAAACCACAGTGCTCCTAATATTTTTGTTAGTATCTATAAATTTTTACATGTCGTCAAAACGACATCTTTCGAAAAATTTAGAGGGAAAACGCCCCAAAATCAAGAAAAGTCATAGAGGAAATAGGTGTCAGACTAGGCCTAATGAAGCCATATACAAAGTTTAGGGAGAGTATATTGTGTCAGTAAAATTTTTGTCGACGGGCACTCTGAGTATTAAGTCCATATAAGCAGTTGGGGCAGCAAAGTAGGCGTTGTCTTTGTACACAATCCAAAGAAATTCCAATATCCTGGACACTAACTCTCAAATACATAAATATATACTTATTATCAAATAAAAATAAGCTTATTTATAGGGGTACGTGCAAGAAATACGATATATAACTCGGGTGTGATATTTGACTCGTGTGACTCATAAAACTCGATAATCACTGGTTTTGACAAAAATAATGCATTACGATCTAGATTCCTTTTTTTTATAGATTTTCAAACGTTTCTCAGGGATTTGGTAACACTTCGTCTAAAATGATTGGGCAATTCGCGACACTAGAATGTGAACCACTTGATATATATTATATGGGCTACGACACTGGATTACTCTTTTCATTATTCAGAGGGCGTTAACCGTTATTCATGAAGTGTACGTCGTGGAAATTAGTTTTGGCTTAATTAAAGTCAATTATTTTGGGATATATGAGTTTTCATACTTATAGAGCATGTAGATATATTATACGTGTTAAGGTGTGTAACGTATATCCCATATAATAAGTAGGTACGTTCAGATGAGTGAATGTATACAGAGTGGCTCAAAAATATTCGGCCTTCTCAGGTTTTACAAACAACAGAAGGTATGACATACCTATGTTGGATTTTCTCAACTATACGACTATCTATTGTGAGTTCGTAGTTTGGATGAAACATTATTATTATAAATAAAAAAAATAGACCAAATTCAAAAAAAGTTGAAACGATCGTCAAATAAATTAAACAACTTTTTTTGGATTTGGTCTATCTTCTTTTTTTTAAGTAATATACGAACTATGTTATTTAAAAGATTTAAGGACGTAGTCCTATGTTCTGCAGGCTCGTTTTCAACCCTTATTTCAGAATATTTTTTAATAACAAAATAATGTACAATCATTTCAATTTTGTTACTTGCTTTTACTGACATCGTAAACTAAGAAAAACAATTTTGCGCCATTTTATAATTGTTTTTTTAATCTAAAGTCGACAACATTAAATGGAGGTAGGTGGGTAGCGCGGATGATAACGTCACTTGGAGTCATCTGAATTATAAAAATTAAATTGGTTATTGTTTCGTAGGCTTGTGGCTCTATCCCGTACTAGAAATAAACATTTTTATTGATAAATAACAAAATGGCGGGTTTAAAAAAAAACAACGAGAAAATCGTGATTTTGTCGTTGAAAATCATTTAAAAAACATAGAAATAATTTTTATAATTAAGTAATTCTAGTACCGGACGGAGCTATTGTTGTGCAAAATTTAAAGCAATCGGTTGTATACAATTGTTTCAATCACCCGCGCCGCTTACAAAAACGTAGTTTTGAGGAAAACGCGTTTAAAGTTTTGATTTCAGATTTCTTACAAAAAATTAAAAATGAATATTTACACTAATCAGCTATGCCTGGTGTATAGTAAACCTTCCGTTTCTTCAAAGGCATCGTTTTCTGATAATTTTCTGCTCTACTCTGCGAGAGTATAAAGGTAACGGGACAACAATTGAGACGTAAGAGCAGGTAAGAGTCTTACGGTAACACCGTTTCTGCTCTCTACTATATGCTATAGCTTTGTAAATATTTCATATTTCGGTCTAAAATGTTAACAGCATTTTCTCAATATAATATACTTACTAAAAATGTAAAAAAAATAAATACGATTTTCCGAAACCCGAATACCAGACAACGTCCTTAAACTCATTAAAAGAGAAAATTATAGATTATAGATGCCCGACAGACAAAGTATAAGCCCCGCCTTTAGATAAACAATATCAAATCAAGTGAGAACTGCGAATTCGTGGTAATGTGATCAATTTTTTTTTATTAATAATATTTGTCTTAGCAAGGTTCCCAAACCCAGTGATCTTGTAGTCAATCGGAACAGTGGTTTTGGAAATTTTGCTTATCTACAACAACATTGTCTATGTGGTTTCGTATAAAGATTCCATTGACATTTTTCAATTTTCTTTACATGAAATTGTATATATAGGCTTTCAAGAACAGATACAGACATTTGAAGCATTCTGTATAATGTATGACGTAAGTATTTATGACACTAGTAATGACGTGCATAACATTGCAGGGCTTATGACTGTGTTAGAGCTGTAACAGGGAAGGTGTACTTATTTTATAGTTATGACATGTATGCACAACGGTAGAAGTTCACTACAGTAGAATATGGTATTAAATTCCACAATAGTAAACTTCACTAAAAATGTCATATAGAGGCGCAAGTAGCAAAAGCGTTGAGCTAACCCGTCAGATGGCATCATGCAGCATTGCTGCGACGTTGTTAAGCGTTGCTCGCTGTTTCAAAATTAAAGCCGTCAGATGGCAGTATGCAGTATTGTGTTTGTTGTATGATAATATGAAGGTCAGATGACAGATCGAAGTGTTGACGTTGTTTCAAAATTAAAGCCGTCAGATGGCAGACGTTGTTCAGCGATGCTGTATTTTAATTAATTTACAAAAACAAATGCAATAATAAATTTTTTAGTTGTCGATGTCAGTAGAGCAAGCAATTATCTGTAAAATGAGATATAATTTATGTGGAGAAATTGTGAGGTTTTTTCTAAAAAGGGAGGCAAACATCTTTAACCTTAGCGTATTAATATATATGATAGATAGACAGGTGTGGTCACAATTGATACTGAAGGTCATACCATTTTCTGACAATCCAATCTACAACCCAGTGCTAAGTGTATGAATTCTGTGGAATGCAAATAAATACAAGGTAGTAGGGTAGTAGTGTTTAACTATAGGGGATCCTTTGCTAGCTACATTGTGACTGATGACGGATGAATACTGAGTATATCATTGCCAGCCCAGAAAGATATAGGTATATCACACAATAATGAAAGATCAAAAAGGACAAGATATAATCATCAAATCATTTGGAGTACATAGTACACTCAGATTCTTCCAGAGCCAATCGTTTTCTCCTTTTTTTCATAATCCTTTTTGATATTAACAATTCCTTGACCATTACTATTTTCTATTTACCACTTTCCAGTTTTTTTTTCTATATTTTAGTTAATGGAAAAGTGCAAGTCCAAGATTTATAGAAGATAATGACAAGATAGGCATTTTTTTGAGAATGGCTTTCTTTAAAGAACCGTCTCTATATTTTGAGTATCTGGAGCTATTGATGTTATTTTTTTTTAATTGATAAATATATACGGAGTACTCGGTGCTGCAATTAGGATAAAAATGTACAAAGTTCGCTACAAAATATTTATCAGAAATGCTATATTGAAAAATTCCTTAGGGAAGATTTTAAATGAAAATTTTCGAAGTCACTTATTTATAAAGATTCAGTTATTTCATGTTCTTGAGCTAAGAAAGCGGAGTTGATTTCAAGCAGGTAATGTAATGAATAATACAGTAACAAAATCCCTAAATACATAAGGTGCAACAAAATTATCGAAAAATGGAAAAACAACCGTACGATCTCCACTGAAGCTTCATACTTTCCAAGTTTTTAAAGTGAAACTTTTATTCTATCGCCCCGAATTTTTCTGGCCGTCTGTTACATGTCGCATTACAGGCGGCCGCGGAGTAGGGGTAAAGTGAAAGGCGCTCGGTAGAGCAGCCAAGGCCAATATGGCGGCGCCCATGGTTAGCATCAGATGACCGTGTAGTATGTATAACACATAGTCAGTCTGTCATGCGGGCAAGTGCTGTACAGTGTTTACATGTTTTTATTCGTGTATTCATGTGAATATTGTTGTTTATAATTATTAATCGTGATGGATAAGTATCTACAATCCAACGCCTACAATCCAATAAAAGTTTCACTTGCGTCGTGGTTTCTTAAAACCACACAACTGTTTTTGTTAACTTAAGGATCAAAAAAGTAGAAATTCAATTTTGACCCAATTTCGATCAGAAGGCTCCTGTAGCTCTGACGACTAACAACACAATATTTTCATTTCTTCGAAAAAAACGCTTGTTTTAAAAATTTAAGGCGCGAAGTTTCGAAATCAGACACTCAGAAATGCTGCGTCTCGCATTGTGGTTCATTCGGTACAAAATGTAAACAATATATTTTGGCGAAGCCATACAGAATTGAAACCATGATTTTATGTATAGGAAGGCTCAGCTGCTATGCCTGTTCCCTTCTTATTGTGAGAGGATATTAACTAAGCGCTAGGGAAATTAGGTGTTTAATATCAATTTAATAGTTAAGCGGAGATTGATTGAAGCAAAATATAGTTTATGGGTCAAACGTGTTTATAAAAACGCAGTCAACGATTCAATGTGTATATTTAATACCTTTCCTTTTTTATGAATTTCACTCTATAAACTTGATTTACTCAATAAAAACTTACTAGTGTGACCTGTGCGAATTATTCGCACTAAATAAGTATAATAATTATTATCACTTTACAAAATTATGATTGCAGGTATTCAATTCGTTTCTAATTTTGCAAACTGCTTATAACGTTCTTCTTTTTGTTGTATTACAATATGAAGCTCAGATGACAGATCGAAGAAATATTTTACTAAAATTGTCATATAGAGGCGCAAGTAGCAAAAGCGTTGAGATAATCCGTCAGATGGCATCGTGCAGCATTGCTGTGACGTTGTTCAGCGTTGCTCGCTGTTTCAAAATTAAAGCCGTTAGATGGCAGTATGCAGTATTGTGTTTGTTGTATGACAATATGAAGGTCAGATGACAGATCGAAGTGTTGACGTTGTTTCAAAATTAAAGCCGTCAGATTTCAAACGTTGCTCAGCGTTGCTGTATTTTAATTAATTTACAAAAACAAAAGCAATAATAAATTTTTAGTTGTCGATGTCAGTAGAGCAAGCAATTATCTGTAAAATGATATATCATTTATGTGGAGAAATTGTGAGGTTTTTTCTAAAAAGGGAGGCAAACATCTTAAACCTTAGCGTATTAATATATATGAAGATTAAAAAAATGTGACCAAAAAATAAAAAATACTCCTCAAAACGAGATCGATTCTTAAATTATTGAATTACAATTCTACAGAATGATTTTTAAGTTGATTCTTTTTTTCAATAGCGTCTAGAAATCAAATAAATGAACAAATATTTCAAACAAAACTTAAAAAAGAAAGAGAAACGGGCTTTCAAAGTTTGATTAAATATTATCACATTTTGAGGTCGGTCCTGGCGTTATGTTATGTCACAATGGAAATATGATTTGTCATTATCAAGTAGTCACAGAAATTGTTCGAATTTGTCCCCGTTTTGTTGGACACAAAGATACGGGTGTCGTAGCAATGGCCTTCCGCGAATTATTTGGGATGCATTTCCAATCAGTGCTATCATTTCTTCGCGTGTATTAACCTTTGTATTAATTAAATAAAATTAAACTTTGAATAGCTGTTTCTCTATTATCTTTGATCAAGGAAAATATCAAAACTGTAACATTTTATGGTAGGTACTTACGAAATGTAGAAGTTAAAACGCTCACCTGAAAAAACAGAACATTGTTATAGAGAAATGTTTAAATTTAAAAGAAGCGACTACACACAGTTGTTTTTAGAACATAAGAATAATATATTTTATAGCGAGAGAATAATGTGATCATTTCGAACGTCATTTCTGATAAATCTATTTCATAGTTTTCACAGAAGGTGCCAAACGAAATCCATTTCATTGCGAATATTACGGTTAGTATCTTCAGAAATATTTAGGGTTACATATGAGACGACATTTCTGAAAACGTTTTGGTTTTACTGCGAAAAAAAAGTATGGTATCGTCTCTTTAACAGAAAACCAATTTTTATACAAAAATTGACAATCAAACATATAAAATAATGGATAGCCCATTTATCGAGGAAGGCTATAGGCTATATATTTTTACGCTACGACCATTAGAAGCGGAGCATTAATGATAAATGTTGCAAAATGTATCTAAAAAATAAGCTTCTATTCATGTGAAATGCACTAACTAGATATACTCATATTAGCGTTCTGGAGACACAACACCAAATCGGTAGAGCATGCGACTGTCAATATCAGGGTTGTGGGTTCGAGCCCCACGTTGGGTGAATATATATATATTTTTTATTTTCTACATTGCTTTCTTCTAAGGCTTACATTTAAATTTATTTTAATTTTATTTAATTATTTTAAAAGAAATTATTAATTAAAAAAAGTATAAACACTGCTTTTTATCGACAAAAACTTTTGAACGGTAACTCCGACTATCATGAAATATGGACACAACATTCAAGATGAATGTGTGTACTCATGTTCCTCCCTTCAATTCTTTTACACCCGGGTGAAACCGGACAGGACCGCTAGTTTGTTATATTTTTCGCTGTTACATTTTCATCATAGATACAAACCCAAGATCTTAACGCAACACATATTCTTACAGATGGAGGTGATAATTATTCGAGACAACAATAGTTGGCCGTATTAAAACAATGTCAGGTGATTTTACGTTGGTCTGTGCTCGTCTTATCTCGTCAAAACGAGATCGAGAAAGTCTTAGGTGTCTTAGACTCGTGGAAAGCCCTGGAAATAGTGTTTATAAACATACTGAAGAAAATCGCAGTCTACGAAAGAAGTAAATGCTCAGAGATTTGTCGGAGGAGAACGTAGCTAGTATAAAGATAGATAAAAACTGACAGAATCGTTGAAATGGCGTCAGTTTGCAGAAATTGCCAACGCATCTGTGAACAAGTTCAGACAGGTTACTTAAAAGTATATCTTGACAAAGCCCGATTGTTAAAAAGGGCACGTACCAAATCAACTCAACATGGATACTTTTTAATGTTTCCCTGATCTTTATGGATTATAATCTATCGTAACAAAACTGTTCTCGATGTGGCAGTAAATATTTATTTACAGCAATGAAATGTTAACAAAACAAATAAGCAATAGAAATAATGTAACAAACAAAACAACAACTTCTAAGTAATAATATTTATCTAAGCGCTCTAAAAATTTATATCCGAACTCAATTATTTATGTCCGGCGACCGAACGCTGTACCGTCTTATCTGTGTCTGTCTGTACTTGTACACGGTCGCGTGGGGTACCATTCTAGCTTTTTCTCGAATGTTCGAAACCGTTCTCGACCTGCTTCCACAAAAACTCTTCTACCTGCTCCTACCAATGCTCACAGTGAAGATGGCGTGCGTCACACTATGATCCACAAGAAAGAGGTGTTGTGTGTTTGTGTAGGATTGTTTTTATTAATCCTCTCATAGGCTTCCATGTTTCATTAAAAACGTTCTAACAAATTGTAATATACACAGAATAATTTAGCAGTGATAAAGTTGCAGTTTCTGTATACAAAATCTGGCGCAGAAGTTTGTGGATGACAGAGATGGTGAATCTTCCTCTCTGAGAGGAAGCAAGTTGCCGTACAGTAATTACCTAACGTCATCTTGACGACGATACAACTTGTAGCCATCTGCCGGAAGTAATATAAGTTTCAATTATTGTAATCCATAAACTGTTTACGTCTTATATACGCATGCGCGTTCGCTATAACCAACCGGCACATATTAAATGACTTAATTTCGAACTTTATAAAAACTTTTCATTAAACTTAAATTCGTAATATAGTTTAGAGGTTTCTCCAGCAAATAAAGCTGACTTAAGTTTTGCAGTTGTAATTGATATCACAAACACGAACGAACTTTGCAGATGCAAATTTGCACTTCGGTTAAATTAAAAATTATTTATCGTGCTTATATTTAATAAATCGTCTTCGTCAGGGAGTCAGTGTTTGTTTGAAATAATAAAATAGCCTCATTGTTCAAGCCCTTGATTCGAACTTCGAAAAACTTGATACGAAACCATGGAGGATTAAAAGAGAGGACACCTTCGGCGCTGTCTGAAAATTGAGGAAAATGAGGGTAGAGTCGCTGAAGTTTTAAGTCTTGCCAAGCATAAACCAGCAGGAGATCACGCGCTGGACGTTTATATAATTCTACAAGTTTTACTTCTGTAATGTGTAGAGTAAAATACATATCCCTAAATTAAGCATGGTTGTTGTTTTTAACCGACGAAAAACAAAAACGGAGGAGGTTCTCAAGTCGACGCGTATATTTTTTTTTTTTTTTATTTTTTTTTTTTTTTTATTTATGTATGACCACGCATAACTTTTTACAGAGTAGTCCGATTTTGATAATTATTTTTTTGTTTGAAAGGGTATACCCCGAAGTTGGTCCCATATAAATTTGGAAAAAAAATTCCTACCCTAAGGGTGGGAAAATAGGGGTGATTTATTGTTCACTCACAGATTTTCATGCTGAGTTGTGTATTACAATTATAAATTATATAGTCACAAAAAATTATAAAATAAAAACTTTTTAACAAAAAAATTAAACCGCCGAAAAACTGAAAAGCAAAAAATAATAGATCTTTTTATTTAATTAAGTTCTATCTAAGTAGTTGAACGTATGTGACAGTCTAGTATATCTAAGTAATTTTGAGTCGGCGTCAAACAATCAATGCACAAAGATCACTAAAAGAAATAACCAAATCAAATTAATAATGATACGTGAAATCTCCAGCGATAAATATTAACATTCCAAACATGCGCTCTCCACACGACCACTCGCAAAGACGGTGCCCTCAGTGTTACCGTTAGGGTTGCTCTGTCGCTGACATTAACTTCGTGAACGCTCAGAAATTTCCGGCGAAGGATTGTTGACGCCGACTCAAAATTACTTAGATATACTAGACTGTCACATACGTTCAACTACTTAGATAGAACTTAATTAAATAAAAAGATCTATTATTTTTTGCTTTTCAGTTTTTCGGCGGTTTAATTTTTTTGTTAAAAAGTTTTTATATATATATTTTTTTTTAGTTCAGACATTTGGTTTTTTTCCCAATGTTTTTCTGGTATAGAATTTTTCATATTATTCTCAAGTTCTCAGGAATTTTATGTCGAATTTCAGCTGACCAAGAAACACGAAAAACAAGTTGGTCAAATAACTGTTTTTTATACCAGCTATTTTGGTAACATGTTGCTTTAGTGTTTTACTATCCAGTTATTCTAAGAAAAATACTGTTGAAATGGGATATTATACTGACAAAAAACTAAATCATTTTAAAAATGCTTAAGTTTTAACTTCTACTTGAAATACTAGTTTACTTAATTATATTTTAAATTATAATTAAACTATTCAGCTATAAAGCGGGTCATAGACGCTCAATATTATTGTACAATGTGGGTTGCATAATATTTTGACAGCGGCCCCTAGACGGTCAATATTTTGGTTTGTGCAAAACATTGTACTGTATGGAGGCGATATTGAAGGTTGTGCAATATATTGCTCAATTGCGAGCACAGACGGTACAGCCACATTGTGCAAACAGTCCCCACCAGAACTTCAGTCATCATGTTGTCACGATTACTATAGTCTTTGGACTTCACATCCCACAGAGCCGGAAGACCACGATACACCTCGATAAATTCAACAATAAATTGTCTTTCGGCTTTCTTGTCACCCATGATGAGGCGTAGTTGAGACGACTTGATGAAACGACCGCTACTTGAGATATTGCGCAATCTTGACAACAGACGGCACAATATTTCCCCGTTTGTGCAATATATTTTCAAGATTTTGAAAATCACACAATATATTGCTCAACCTTTCAATCTCGTCTACACACGCTCAATTATATTGCACAAACCCAAATATTGCGCTATAATATTGAGCGTCTATGGGCCGCTTAAGTGATTTGACGTTGAAGTTCCTAATTATATTCCGTTGAATTTTCGCGAGAGAACTTCAAGACATTAAACAAGTAGTTTAATACGCCGTCAAATATTATCCATATACTTATGAAATGGTTTATTTAAATAGATTCGAATTAGATAATGTCTCTTTGGACAGATAAATGTTAGAGCTGGCTCTGGAATATTAATTTGTTGACTACCTAACCTTTTTTTTTGCATAGATTATACAAAACGTGTCACAGGCCTGACAACATAGAAAATTAGTTAATGCAGCAAGGGAAACAAATAAAATGAATAGCTCAACAAAAATTGCTTTCAAGCATGACAAGAGGCAAAGCAATCACTGACCCTTAATTATAAAAAAACTCGGGCCGCAGTGCAAAACCCTGCCGACAATTAGTGTATTTGCTAATACAGGTAATGTGGCTTTATTATGTGAACTTAAACTTTCTTTTTGGACAAAATAAAAAAAATAACCCCTTAATACATCCATTAAAATAATATTTTTTTACATAATTTTAATACCAACAATCCAACAGCTCCACACAATTAAATACACCCTTCAGAACGTATATCCATATTCGTAAACTATAAAATTATAGTTACAGATAGTGTTGGGCATAATCGATATATTTCAATAATTGAATGAATCGAAATAATCGGTTTTTATAATCGAATGATCATTCGAATTATCGATTATGAATGATGCGCAAACTTGGCAATTATTAATTTCGTTTTATTTACTTTTACAGTATAAGCGAATGATCATTCAAAATATCGATTATGAATTATGTTCTAACTTTGAAATTTTGTTTTTTGCCTAATATTATTTAAAATTCATATATATATCCATTACTGTCAAAAAAAAAAAAAAATGAGCGCGGGTTAAAGTCAAGAACTGGAACCGCCAAGCTGTAAAAAAATCAATGTAAATTTTTATAACAATGACAATAAAGCTCTTTTATATATATATAACTTTGAAATTTCGATTTGTTAATATTACTTAACACAATATTAATAATGGAATCACTGGTACGATCGAATAGAAATAGAAATATTATATTTGTAATGCCCTAGATGGATACATCGTCAATTTACATAATGAGTTAAACATTAAAATTGAAATTTAAAAAATCCTTAATGTCATAAAAACAATTTTTTAAGACGAATGATTTACGTTTGAACTTAAATTCTTTACCACACTTAAATTCAATTAAGCTATTTGGTAGTTTATTAAATAAAACACTGCCAAAGTAGGATGGATTTTTGACGTGATAACGTCTTATAAATTGATAAATCACCAATATTATAAATTGATAAAACACCGGCTGCATGTTCGAAAAAGTGTAACGTAACGTTCCTAACGTTCCTAACGTTCCTAACGCGTAACGTTCCGCCTGACCCTGTGCGTGCTTTTTGCTAATTTCTCGCTCAATTTAAATCAGATCGGTTTGAAACCAGTCTTAAACGAAAGAGGAGAACATTTTACATAGATTTCGTATAACAGAATTTGCCTAAACAGTTTTTTTATACAAATTTATATAGAAAAATATTTTATACAAATTTATATAGAAAAATAGCTGTATAAATGCAATGTTGTGTAATGCATGACGCGACGCGGTCGGTTGTCTTTGTTTGCCGTACATGGAAATTAGAAGCAAACGTATGTCTTGTCTTAACATGAAAACAGCTGCATTTCTAATGTTTAATTCAATTTTTTGACATTAGTATATTGTGAAATGCAAAGCCTGCTAAGTTAAGTATTGGAATAACTAATAATTATTAGAACATAATACTTTGTAAGTTGCAAACGTCACTTTTGACATTTCTTATCATTCCGACACCAAGGATAAGCGGATTGAAACCAAATTTTGGGAGGTTTAGGTTATGTATTACGGAATACGTTATCACGTAAAACTATCGTCCGTAAACCGACTTTACAGACAACCATTTTTTTCTGAGACATTTTCAATCTGCATTTCTTTAGTCTAATATCTTGATTGTTTCTTATGTCATGATTATGAATATCATTTAAATTAATAGATACAAGCACCGCGTCACTTCACTATTCAACTATAAGTTAACACTAAGTACAACAAAGTATGTAATCGAAAACATCCCCACTCTCCAGTGCTAGCAGACTTCCCATCCCAGCGCATGTAGATGCAGAAACCGAATCAATATATAATATTATTACATATATTTATCGACAGTCGACATAGCAATAGTCCTGTATCGGGATTAATATTCATTTCATATTTCATAATCGACTCAAGCGAATGATATCTCGGTTGCCATAATCGAATGATCGATTATTCGGCCATAATCGAAATATTTCGATTATATCATTCATAATCATCCAACACTAGTTACAGACATTTCTATGACGCAATGAACTGGCTATACAAATTAGATCGTTATAAAAAACGTTTGTACGGTCAACAGAACTAGTTATGTGTGCAAAATTTCATATCGATCGAACATTGGAAAGTGGGTCGAAATTGGATTACAAGATTTGAGTGTAACTAACAAGTGAAGTTAATAAAAAAAGCTTATAAAAATTTTTTAAAATTTTGTTTGTAATATGAAGGATAAGAAATTAATAATTCAACGTACTGTTATTTTTGATTCCGTAAAAAACACCGAGAAAGCTTCGTTTAAAATGAGCTTTGTTTTATATTATACATGGCTACTGGTTAGGTACCACTGAACCGGCCCCAGGAGTAAGAAGTGCTCTTAATGAGAAATGTAAAACTGCACGAAACACGGGCACTATATATATACATAAAATGTAAATATTTAAATAATGATAATACATTTATAAATCCACCATCATGTCAATGTTCAGTGGCGCCACGTGAGACTGAAATATAAACATGGCGACTTTAAATGAAACTCTGAAATTACTTCAGGGATTTGCCTGAAAGCTGGTGTCAAGAACTATTCATTAAATAGCGAAAAAAATGGTAAATTGTATTGAGTCTTAAGTATTCATTATATCAGTTAATCGTCTTATACCTCTCCAAATGCCTCGTACTTTTCGGAAAAAAAATTTTTAGCGGAAAAAGATTATTTATTTACCTGCAGAGCTTTAAAATAATCGTTCAATAAAAGAAGAAAACGATAAGGATGTCGTAAATTTTAATTTGTCATCTTTTCGCTCAAAAATCTCAAACGATTCCGAAAAGAAAAGACTTGTTTTAGCAGAAAAAAATATTGCCTAGTTTCAAAGTGTTGTCTGTGCAGTTTTAAAAGCACCGTTTGGTAAAAGAAGAAAACGATAATTGCCTTCATCCAATCAACACACCGCATTGTTTACAAGCGCGCTACTGCAAAATCGGCCTGCATATTTCATGAATCGACCAAGTGTGCACGGTGAAATAAGAAGATTTTATATAGAAAGAGACGGTGGAAAGGAAATAATGATACAAAAGAAGAGGTTTACACTATAGTAACCTTTTGTTATAAACCGAGAAATTACATTACGAAATATATGTACATAATATTTTCATTCCATCTACGTGTACTTGTAATAAATAGCCGAGCTTAAGACATTTATTTGCCTCACTAAATGGTAAAATATCTCGGTGAGCAACCAGAATTTATGTCTGCAAATCGAAGGAGTAGCCCAAACTCATAAAGGTACCGTGGATTCAAATTTCGGTAGGGACATACCTATGTGACTAAGATTACCTCTCAGCTAGTAACGGCAAGTGTTGTAGCGGCCATCTTGTTTAGATTTTCTATAATTTCCCTCAATAATTCAGAATTGTTTCTTAATGTTCCTCGCTGAGAAACGGTAACTCCTGCATCGCCTATTTTATTGAAATCTTCTATAATTTCCCTCAATAATTCAGAATTGTTTCTTAATGTTCCTCGCTGAGAAACGGTAACTCCTGCATCGCCTATTTTATTGAAATCTTCTATAATTTCCCTCAATAATTCAGAATTGTTTCTTAATGTTTCTCGCTGAGAAACGGTAACTCCTGCATCGCCTATTTTATTGAAATCTTCTATAATTTCCCTCAATAATTCAGAATTGTTTCTTAATGTTTCTCGCTGAGAAACGGTAACTTCTGCATCGCCTATTTTATTGAAATCTTCTATAATTTCCCTCAATAATTCAGAATTGTTTCTTAATGTTTCTCGCTGAGAAACGGTAACTTCTGCATCGCCTATTTTATTGAAATCTTCTATAATTTCCCTCAATAATTCAGAATTGTTTCTTAATGTTTCTCGCTGAGAAACGGTAACTTCTGCATCGCCTATTTTATTGAAATCTTCAATAATTTCCCTCAATAATTGAGAATTGTTTCTTAACGTTTCTCACTGAGAAACGGTTACTCCTGCATCGGTCATCTTGATTTTCTATGATTTCCATCAATAATTCAGGTTTGTTTGCTACTCCATCTTACTGAAAAATGGTAATTCCTGTACCGACCATCTTATTGAAGTTTTCCTAGCTTCCCTCAATAATTAAGCTCTTTTTCTTACTGACTCCAGCCAAGGAACAGGAATTCATGTAACGATCATCTTACTGAAATTTATTAGAATTCTCCCACTCTCACATTGCTATTAGATATTAACAAAGTTCAAAAATTTCGGGAGACACAATTGTACGAGTGGAATAGTTACTTGACGTTACGTACCTGTTCTTTGATTTAATGCACACTTTTTATATAGAAAAATAATAATGCTGGCTTGTCTGCAGAAAGTTCGTTTAACGAAGTCTTGTCAATCTAATTAACATATTTTGAATTTTTCCCCCATTGGCTGTCAGTTATTCAAAATGACAGCTACTTTCCAGCCTGGTAATGTCAATCACTTGTATTAGCCCGTTCATTTGTTTTTTTGAAATGTATATACATTTTTCTCTGCATAATTTAAAATTGCAATGATTTCCTGCGAGAATTCTCCACGGAAAAAAAGATTGAAATTTTTCCATTTTTTTTCACTAATCATTCGCATTTTGAGAAATACAAGAAAGAGTTTAATATATTTTTTAATCGTAAATTCAATTTTTTAATGAACATCTAAGTCTTCAATAAATCATATCATGTTTGAAGAAAAAGAAACGCTAATTTTGATAAGTAAAAGCAAACGCTTGTATCTTTTCTGGCTTAGAAGATATTTTTTATGAAAAAATTAAAAATATCTTAATGTCAATATTAACTTTGAAAGTTTTTGAAAAAAAACTTGTTTCGGTCCGATTTTAGAAAATTGAGACTTCGTTTTGGGGTCCTAGGAAGCTGTTCTGTTTTCGAATAAACAAATTTTTGTCGTACGATATCTTTAGAGGGAACCAACCGATTGTGATCGGGTTTGCGGTATTCGAAAGGGTTTACTGACACTTAGATCCGATTCTATTTTGGATACATCGGTTGAGCGGCTTCAAAGCTTTTCAAAGAATAAAAATAACCGTTTTTTTTTCAAATATTTGTCGCTTAGCTTCTAATTTATTTGTTTGTACAGTGATCATAAAAGTTTATAAAACTTAAATTAGCTTAAATAAAGAAAAAAAAACAATACATTCCTTGTGGCTCGGAAATTCTTAACTATTTTTACACGCTTTATATTAACTTCACTTGTAAGTTTGTATGTATGTATGTATGTATGTATGTATGTATGTATGTATGTATGTATGTATGTATGTATGTATGTATGTATGTATGTATGTATGTATGTATGTATGTATGTATGTATGTATGTATGTATGTATGTATGTATGTATGTATGTATGTATGTATGTATGTATGTATGTATGTATGTATGTATGTATGTATGTGTGTGTGTGTGTGTGTGGGGGTGTGTGTGTTGGCGCGTCGTAAACTGTGGGGACTTGTGTTGAACTATAACCTAAACTATGGGGACATCCTAATTTATGGGGACATACACATGTTCCCACAATTCAAAACTGCTTTTAACGTCTTCTGTGGGTACTTCTTAATCGGGCCATAAACTTTTTATAAAATGTCCCCACAATATTACTCAGAAAATTGTGTTAACTGACAACCACAAATGTGTGGACCTACTACTTATTTATACTGTGCTGCCCTCTACAATATTAAAACATTGGCAGGGGAATAACTTACTACTACTGTTGTTTTATCGAAAATTGGGATGACTGCATATTAAGTTCAAAATGTTCGTGGTTCCTTTAATAATTGTTTTACGGGCACGGAAACGGCATTTTAGAAAAAATTAAATAGTGGTTCAAAAGGAACGGCACAAATTTTGCGTGCTTTTTAACCGACTTCAAAAAAGGAGAAGGTTACTCAGTTCGATTGTATTTTTTTTTTTTTTTGTGTTTGTTATCTCAGAACTTTCGACTAGGTGAATCGATTTTGATGATTATTTTTTTATTTGAAAGCTGATGCTTCCCGTGTGGTCCCATTTAAATTTTACTAAAATCGGTTCAGCGGTTCTTTTGCTGATTTTAGGAACTCCGTCATTTATGAATCAATTTTAAAAATTATTTTTTTGTTGGAAAGGCGGTATGTTCAAGGGGGTCCCATATAAATTTTTTTTAAATCGGTTCAGCCGTTCGGCTGATTTTAAGAACTCCGTCATTTATAAATCAATTTAAAAAATTCTTTTTTTGTTGGAAAGGGGGTATGTTCAAAAGGGTCCCATATAAATTTTTCTTAAATCGGTTCAGTCGTTCGGTTGATTTTAATTAAATGTCTAATTTTTGACAGCTTTTTCAACCAAGTGGAGCCGAAGGCTCCACAATAAGGAAGCGAAGCTTCCTCTGAGAGCCGAAGGCCCGAATAAGGGAACCGCAGGTTCCCCAACTTTTGGCGGAGAGCGGCGTAGATGCTCATAGCCAAAGCTTGTATAGCCACTCAAAAGGAAAAAATAAAAAACTTTTTAACAAAAAAAAAACCTTCAAAAAAAAACTACTATAAGGGGGAAAATAATAAAATTTTGAGGTCGCGGCCAATTTAATAAAATATGAAGTCGGTTAAAAAGTATAGTATAGCAATTAATATCTACTTTTTAATCGACTCCATATTTTATTAAATTGGCCGCGACCTCAAAATTTTATTATTTTCCCCTTTTTAGTAGTTTTTTTTTTGAAGGAGGTTTCGTGAATTTACAATAAATGTCCTAGAATAAAAAAAAAATTATCTAAGCATAACAAGTTCAAAACATAATTTATTCCCAAGCTAGGCAAAAACTTTGGTGTTGCAGTAATTTTGTCCGACAGTGTATTTTGGAGTGCTTCATTTCATCTATAGGTACCGGGTGATTTTTTTAGTTGGTACAACGCCTTTTTCTGGGTTATCACTAATGTTGGAGTTTTGAAATTTTGCTGGCTTACCCAGTATCACTTCCTTCATCTCATCAGCTATTTTGCAATTTTTTTCTAGCTTCCGGATTAACCGGAAGTGACATCAACTTTTGATTTTCAAATAAGACTATATACTTTTTTTCGTTTAAATTTCCATTGTTTTCTAACTTACTTTAAATTTCCGGAATAAAAATGTTTATCTGTAAGACTACTAGATTTTGAGAATTTAAAGTTGACGTTAACTTAAAATACTGACTCATTCCATGGATAACTTAATTTTTTGCGCCACAAATAGCTGATTAAAATCTCATTAATTCAAAAACTTTCCTGTCTAACCTAATAGTTTTTTACACATCCTAGCTCAGAAAAAAATCTAGTTTCAAAATCCACGAAAAAAGTATATAGTCAAAAGTTGATGTCACTTCCAATTAATCCGGAAGCTAGAAAAAAAATGCAAAATAGCTACTGTGATGAAGGAAGTGATACTGGGTAAGTGCAAAATTTCAAAACTCCAACATTAGTGATAAATCAGAAAAAGGTGCTGTACCAACTAAAAAAATCACCCGGTATAGACTAACTTACAGATACGTTGTGCCGTACTTTTAGCCCACTGTGTTTTTATTTATTTTTTTAATAAAATGCGGTTTCCGCACCTGTAATTTTACAGGGTTAATTATATTCTCAGAATATATCAAACAAAATCTAATACCGATGTAGCTATTTTTTTTTTTTTTTTTTATTAACAAAACAAAATGTGCATCGGCGCTTAGCCACTAGCACTGTATACCTATTGTTTAAATTCGCAATCATTTCAAAATGTATACAGGGTGTTCCATTTAAAGTAGGTTAAGTAACTTTGTTTTTAGCATATTGAGATTTGGTTAAGTGGATAATGGTCTGCCATTTACAAACGGCAAAGTTTCTTTTTTCTTTCCTCCTTCATCAATTTTGTGATTTTGAACACCCAATGTAGTCGTTCGAAAAAAACTTTAAAATTTAAGTGATTGCTTTATTGCTTTTATGTAAAATGACGTCTTCTACACTACGCATGTAGTATTACAGAAATAAAGAAATTATTATTATTATTATTATATGCGTAAAGAGTGGTTAACACTTGCTCGCAGAAATCCTGATGATATAGTGGATAATACAATTGTGTTCGGATAGTATACAAAAACGTAACAAGGAAATTATAAAATATAACAATATCACTCAATAATTTATCAAATAAAGTTTCGAAATCGCAAGGTATTTTTGAAACACGTACTAAAAAAGATCTTATCGATGGTCTGGCGTGTGCTTAATGCACTTAAAATCCCATGGTATTAAATACAGAATTGTGGGAACTTACACCACTTTGTGTCCTCATATTTTATACTCAGTAACACTACGGGGACTCACACATTTTATGTCCTCACATTTTGCACACTCTTAAATTATGGGGACTGTCCACATAAGTAGGTTCCGCAAATTTCTCGAAGAGGAGCAAGTGTATAGCAAGTGCAATACGTCGGTAATACAGGGAATGCCATTTTCTATAATGTTGTTGGCGTAACTTCCAAGTCCACACAAATGGGTAAAAAACCTGCGTCCCCACAAATATTGCGAGACCAGTATGTGTGTGTGTGTGTGTGTGTGTGTGTATGTATGTATGTATGTATGTATGTATGTAATTAAGTATGTTTGTTTGTAACCTTTTTTGGACTACAGCAAGTGGTTTATTACTGTAGTGTAATATGCTAGCATTGTAACCACAGTGTTTAGCCGTGCGGTCTAAAGCACGGGTCTTCGCTAACTTTAACTCTCGGAATCACGGATCGTGGGTTCTAATCCCGTCCACGCCGAAAAAAAAATTGATTTTTTTCGGCAAATTTTTGACAATAAATCAAACTGAAAAGTGGAAAATAAATATAGTTTAAAAAAAACTAAAAAACACGCTTTATATCGAACTAAAAAGTAAAAAATATTTTTTTAAAAATAAGCTTAAATAAAAAATACTAGTACCTATTATTGTGAAAAAAGCGTGGGGCGCTCGATGTACGAAAATGTGGAACAAAGCGCCCCACGCTTTTTTCACAATAATACTAGTATTTTTTATTCATTATTGTTTTAAGCTTATTTAAAAAAAATATTTTTTACTTTTTAGCTCGATATAAAGCGTGTTTTTTAGTTTTTTTTAAACTATATTTATTTAATAATATTTTTTAATGTATTATTAACACAATAGTATAAATTTATTGTAACGTATTAATACAATATATCGGGAAGTTAGTTTATATATTTTTTTTTATTTTGACTGAAGGATAGGTATATGTTATAAAAATATATTACGAAAAAAAATTAATTTAAAATTTTTCCGTTTGAAACTTGTGTCAGTTAGTGACAAATATAAAAATAAAATAAATAATTTATATTATAATTCTATCTCAAACATGTCAACAAGAAATAATATTAAAGCTTAAATTAAATTTTAATTAGAATTTTCATTTTGCAACGAGAAATTAACATTTTGTAACCTGCATAAAATATCAAACAAAAATATATTATTTCAAGAAAAAGTAAAATGATACAAAAGCACTCTTATTTCATTTTGAAGCCATTCAAGTTTTTAATATAGGATTCTGTAGAATATGAGCTTTAGCCTTTAGAGGAGCTTTAGAGCTTGTACACTGCACTATAAAGTGTAATAATTTACTTTTTTTCCGCGTCGAAATGAGTTGTTCTGTCGGCGAATAGGAGCTTTATAGCTCTCAAAGTTAACCTTTTACCTTTCAAAACTGAATAACGTTCAGTTTCTTTTTATTTTTGTCTACTTCCATTGCAAAGGACTCGTTAAGAGAACGGAATGTTCCTGCCTAGATTAGATGTCGAACCCTCTACTTCCACGACAATTTTTTGTTTAGGCCAACAAGTACACGATTGGAATTTATCGTGGTTTCCATAGTAATTCAGTACTAATCTAAAATCCCGATTTGGCTCGATCTTCACCCATCGAGTTTTCTAATGAGATTGGAATTTTTAATAAAGAAAAATTGATTTGGTTGCCATTCAATTTCTTGGCTCAGCTATTTTTAACAAAATATTAAAGTTAGTAATTTAATTTAATTTTATTTAGTATTAAATATTATATTTGTTATTCGTTGCCATAGTTACCTACGTATATGTTCCACGTGTTCGCAATGAAATTATCTACAAATTCATACATGACAAATGACAATATAGAAAACCCTATAACTGCCAGAAACTAATTCGACGGTGCCTGTCTACCCGGTTTTATGTTAGGAATCATCAAAATGTCGACCAAACTTTGGCATTTTATATACATACTAGCGGTCCCGCCCGGTTTCACCCGGGTTTAAAAGAACGAATGGGGAAGGAAGGGACATGAGTACGCACATTCATCTTAGTTTACCGAGATGAATGTTGTGTCCAAACTTCATAATAATCGGAGTTACCGTTCAAAAGTTTTTGTCGTTAAAAAGCAGTATTTATATTTTTTTTAAGTAATAAATTTCTTTTAATATAATAAATATTTAATTGAAAGCACTGTAGAAAAATTATTTTTATATAGGTACCTATCTATAGTTGTAACAGTTTTCAAATGAGCTGTTAATTAGATTTATTTAATAATAATTAGTCGTAATAAAATTTAAAAAAATGAAATGTAAGCCTTAGAAGAAAGCAATGTAGAAAATAAAAAAAAAATAAATAATATTCGCCGACGTGGGGCTTGAACTCAAGACCCTGGCATTAAGAGTCTTACGCTCTACCGACTGAGCTATCCGGGTTTGTGAACGTGACGCGCTAATATTGCAATATTTAGTTAAGGCATTTCACCTGATAATATCTGTCGGACGGTCTAATTTTGAGATATATCTTGCGACATTTTTCATTGATGTTCCAATTGGTCGTAGCGTGATATTATATAGCGTATAGCCTTCCTCGATAAATAGGCTATTCAACAAAAAAAAGAATTAATTCGAACCAGTAGTTTCTGAGATTAGCGGGTTCAATCAAACAAACAAACAAACTCATCAGCTTTATATATTAGTATAGATTTTACTTTCGATTGGTAATAAATTTATCTGAAAACTCGATAACTACATTTTGGAAATAAAATTAACAGCTTTAATTTTTTATTAAAAATAGCTGTGCCAAGAAATTAAATGGCAACCAAATCAATTTTTCTTCATTATTACATTATATTATCAAAATTCAAATTTCATTAAAAAACAATGGGTGAAGATCAAACCAAATGGAGCTCTTGTACTAAAAAATATATTACATTGAAAATACCTTAATTGCATCATCAAAATGAATTAAATGGATTTATCAACACATTACAAAATATCCAAAATAATCGCAAGAAAACGGACCGCTTTATAAGTAGGATTGTGGGGCGAAGCTTCCGTCAAACGCTAGGCCTTTTTGAAGACACACGTCACACATCACTGTTGAATAACAAAACATTAAAGTTTCATGAAGCTCTTTGCTTGAACAGTGTGAAAGAAGACTTATTATAACGGCCCATTGACTGTCCATATCACGGTGAGCTCTCTGCAGCATGGGTAATATAATTCGACAATACGAATCATATTATGTGTAAATGTGAGAAGAGATTGCTCAAATATTTGAAAACCATCGGATAACTTCTGCTTATTTATACTGAATTTTTATTAAACATTTCGTACGTCAACGCTTACAGTGATTTGACAAAATAAGAGGAGTACATTTTTTCGGAAAATGACTTTTAAAAAAGTTTGAAAAACTAAAATCTGGCTACGAAAATATAGAAAATAAGCTTTCAAAATGATAGTGAAAAGATATTGGTTTTCATTATCCAACTAAATTTCATATTAGAAGGCGATCTCCACTTTTCCATAAGAAATTGGGAGACCTCAAAAAGAAAAAAAAAATGAAATGTGAATTTTGACCTAAATTAACACCATTCCCAACTTTAAAAAAGAACTATTATTTTAGTGATTGATAAGTATACTTATAGATTATTCCTTTTTTTTATCTAATCATTGTTCCAATGCGATTTGGAAACGAATGAAGCCGGACCCAGTAAGGTAAACTATTATATAACTTTGTTGAAAAATCACATCTAACAAAGCTAGAAAATAGTTATTGGCGTAACTAGTAGTCTAAGTCATTCATGGCGTGTCATGACTTAGCCTACAAGTTGCGCCCATAATTTTATTCAACAATTGCGCGTTATTCATGTTTTAATTATAATGAGATGTTGTAATTTATTTCTTTATAAAAAAACTGTCAATACTAACAGCACCAAACAGCACGATTCAATGTTTTGGTTTGAGGTTAGCCGGTTATGAATAAACTCCATGTCGAAAACATTCGGCCTCTCAATTTTAGTCTGAATGGGTAACAACGGAGTTGTTGTTACCTACTATTTCGTTACGACTCAGAAAATAGTTATGTTTATTTTCATTACTCCACAATGGCCGAGCTAGTAGGAATTTTCATTGAGTTATGACAAGTAATTGTCACCAGTCGGTAAATGGCTATTTAGGGTTCGGTTTTTAGGCATGATAAAACATGAATAACGCGCATGAGTTGAATAAATATAATTTTGAACTTTAGTTTTCTAGACCGGCAAATTATGAATTACTTTTATTTCATCTGAAGAGAAAAGCGTCCCACATGAACGAAGATTAATGCACCCCAGAACAACAATCAAGAATAAATCCGTATGTACTCGCAGAAGTCAAACTGTATACAGAATGTTTTTAAATGCTTCCATTGAATATTAAAACAACGACGTTCACAATAAGGTAAAATCTAATCATATATATTAATACGTTAAGGTTAAGGATGTTTGCCTCCCTTTTTAGAAAAAACCACACAATTTCTCCACATAAATTATATATCATTTTACAGATACTTGCTTTCTCTACTGACATCGACAACTAAAAAATTTATTATTGCTTTTGTTTTTTTAAATTAATTAATTAACAGCAACGCTGAACAACGTCTGCCATCTGACAGTTATAATTTTGAAACCACGTCAACACTTCGATCTGTCATCTGACCTTCATATTGTAAATACTGCTTACTGCTATCTAACGGGCAACGCTAAACAACGTCACAGCAATGCTGCATGATGCCGTCTGACGGCTTAGCTCAAGGTTTTTTCTACTTGCGCCTTTATATGACAATTTTAGTAAAATATTTCTTCGATCTGTCATTTGAGCTTCTATTGTAATACAACAAAAAGAAGAACGTTATAAGCAGTGTGCAAAATTAGAAACGAATTGAACCACATCGCCTTTGATAATGTCTAACGCAGTTGTAGACGAAACGTCAGGTAGAAATACCAATGGACTACGGCATACAAACCCGTAAACCAAGAAGATTTGGACCCTTTAGTTTTCAATTGATCGCAATGTATCGGAACTAAAACAGATAAATGTAGATAGGATCAAGTTTTCTCTATTGTAATTTTATACCTTTATCGCGGTTTTCCGAAACACATTGTACAAGTTCAAATATGCACCTATAGACATCATCTGTCTGTTGATATAAAGTGCAAAGTAATGTTTGATGTAGGAACGCCGTTTAGCACTCTGTCCGGAAGGCCGAAGTCGGCATAATATGTGAAGAAAACGGTTGAGTGTAGGGGTCTGTTAGAACGCCGCAAAGACTTAAAGACCGCGCACACTTAGCCAGTACGAACCAGCACGACACCACGGACCTTCGACCTGTACTGTGCCGCGCACTACATCAGCACAAACCTGCAGCAACTTTCCGTGCGCGCAAGACATTTTGCAGTTTTCAAGTTGTGAAAACCCAAATGTGTTTCCGTTCACGATATTTATAGTAATCTAAAAGGCTCGGAAGTTAGACGCGACTGCAGGCTTGCGCTTGTACAGTCTGTTGAAAAACTACAAACTCAACAAAACTAACATAGCAATAACAACTTGACAATAGCGTACTCGGCTGTACTTTAAAGCAGGAAAGCGACAAGTGACAAAGGCAACGAGCGATCACGGCCAATCACCGACGAGCGCACGTTTCGTGCAGGTAGCTGGGAGGTGGTGGGAGTATCAACGGTTCTATACTGTGCCTTTGCGACGCTGTTTGTGACTAACTTTCAAACCTTTTAGATCCGTGGCGCGTACTATAATTGTATTCGTTTCTATTATTAGCCGACTTCAAAATAAAGAAGGTAGTTCTTTATTCGATTGTATTTTTTATTCGATAGAGTATGTCTCAAAGCTTGTCTTATATAAATTTTAGCAAGAACGGTTGAGCGACTTTTTTATAAAATTAACAAAAATCAAAGAAATATTGCAAAAGTTGTAGTTGTCGCTTCGCTATGAACGTACTTAATACATTTATTTTCCAATCCATAATTTCAAGTATTTTAGACTTGGGGTGGTTATACAACGGCGCTAAACCATGTAACATTTCGAATAATTTGATTTCAACGTGAGGAAGCAAACAGATGGTAAACATTAAGGAGGGTGGCGTAATAAAATAAGCGATTTCATAAAACTTTATCAACCAAACACTTTTCTTTTTCAGGTATGTAAGTGGGTCTGTACACGCGACAGCTACGGAAACCCGGGGAATGGGTAAGATTATTATTAGGGGAAGCGAATGTTTAACTGCTGGTTCTTCATTTTTATTTTACGAATGACGATTTGCTTCTTTTTACGTATGTCGCCATATTCCTACCCTTATTTCTTGTATCAAGGATGAAGCAAGTACATTTTAAATTAAATAAAAACACAACGATTTAATTTGTACATTTAAAATTTTATTTGAAAACTGTCGTTTCGCGAGATACAGTGGCTTCGTCAGATAAAAATTTTAAAATATTGCAGAAAGATGAAGCAGTGGTTTAATAGTTATTGGCGTAACTAGTAGTCTAAGTCATTCATCGCGCTGACAGGTCATGACTTAGCCTACAAGCTGCGCCCATAATTTTATTCAACAATTGCGCGTTATTCATGTTTTAATTATAATGAGATGTTGTAAATATCTATTTATTTCTTTATAAAAAAATTGGTTGTCTGTAAAGTCGGTTTACGGACGATAGTTTTACGTGATAACGTATTCCGTAATACATAACCTAAACCTCCCAAAATTTGGTTTCAATCCGCTTATCCTTGGTGTCGGAATGATAAGAAATGTCAAAAGTGACGTTTGCAACTGTCAAAGTATTATGTTCTAATAATAATTAGTTATTCCAATACTTAACTTAGAAGGCGTTGCATTTCACAAAATACTAATGTCAAAAAATTGAATTAAACATTAGAAATGCAGCCGTTTTCATGTTGCATTTATACAGCTATTTTTCTATATAAATTTGTATAAAAAAACTGTTTAGGCAAATTCTGTTATACGAAATCTATGTAAAATGTTCTCCTCTTTCGTTTAAGACTGGTTTCAAACCGATCTGATTTAAATTGAGCGAGAAATTAGCAAAAAGCACGCACAGGGTCAGGCGGAACGTTACGCGTTACGAACGTTAGGAACGTTACGATTTAGGAACGTTACACTTTTTCGTGCATGCAGCCGGTGTTTTATCAATTTATAAGATTGGTGATTCATCAATTTATAAGACGTTATCACGTCAAAAAAACTGTCAATACTAACAGCACCAAACAGCACGATTCAATGTTTTGGTTTGAGGTTAGCCGGTTATGAATAAACTCCATGTCGAAAACATTCGGCCTCTCAATTTTAGCCTCAATGGGTAACAACGGAGTTGTTGTTACCTACTATTTCGTTACGACTCAGAAAATAGTTACGTTTATTTTCATTACTCCACAATGGCCGAGCTAGTAGGAATCTTCATTGAGTTATGACAAGTAATTGTCACCAGTCGGTAAATGGCTATTTAGGGTTCGGTTTTTAGGCATGATAAAACATGAATTTACGCGCATGAGTTGAATAAATAAATTTATACCACTGATTCATCTCTCTGCGATCCTGATTACATTCAATAATGTTAGATTACTCAATACTATGAACAAAACGATATTTCAGTTTTTCAATTTCTTTTTTTCGAAATTTTGAATTTTAAAAAATAAATGATTGAATAAACATATCTGAACCATTAAAAATTAATGTTATAATGGAAAACAAACGAAATTTTTTATGTAAATAAATTGATATTTCTTTGACAGACTGTGTATTTCGTATACACAATTATTAGTATAAAAGTGAAAACAGCATTTATTTACATAAAAATCGTATTCGAAAGATGCTAACTTCGAATCCCAGTAGAGACAGTTAAAACACAGTTTTTCATAATTTTACTTCGCCAAGATATTTACACAGACGACAATCACAATTTTATGTGATTTTATTTATTTATTTAAGTCATTTTTTACACTTACTTTGACGTAATTTGGTACTAGTTCAGTTAACTCACGCAAATTTGATCCAAAGGCCAACGCGTTAAAACCATTCCTTCTCCAACTGATCCAAAGGTCTGATTAAAGTTTCCCGGACCAATAATTCTTAAATTGCTTGTTCCGGTAATTTTCAAAGCATTACATGTTTCGCTCACATCTTGAATAATTTATCAGAAACTATACGATGTCTGAGGAACGCAGCATAGAAATTCCCCGACCGTGAGAGAAGACGGTTTGTTGAACGTCATCCATCCTTCTTCATTTCTCTTCATTATAGCAAGTGAATAAACACCAGATCCTCGCACACAAACACTGGCAATAAGTTCACGGACAAATTGTCCTGCGGCAAATCGTCCTTAGAACATTTTTCACAGAAAAAGAATATACAGTAACTCTTGGTTGGTCATCGCGCTGAAGGAATGTCGTATATATTTGATGCGTTTACTTATGTGTTTTATTATTAAAAATAATAAAACTGGAAATGTTAAATGATTCTAATAGACCAAGATCCCAGAGCCGCCAGGGTTTCGTCATTTGCATACATACGCCATATGCATGCATAATACCGTTGTAAGCACGTTTTTTATGTAACTTAAGGTAGTTTGGAAGCCAAATGACTTAAATTTGACCCTACATTTTTTTATATTTATTCAAAAGATTATAATTAAAGACACCTACAGAAAAAGAATCAGATTTTTTTACCACACCGTTTAAGAGATATAGTTAATTTAAGTTATGTAAAAATACACGAGCCGTTATGAGTGTCCTTGTTCAATAACTCTGGAAATTGAGGGTTTGTAAAAATTTGACAAACTTGACCCCACAAAAAAAACTTTTAATGGATAGAACGATGTCTGAAATACACACTGCAAAAATTTCATAATAATTTACCACGTACTTTTGAATTTATTAATTTTTTAATACTGACTGTTGTTTATCTCTGTTGTAGTGACAGTGACTAGTGACAGCTGAGTACTAATCAATTAATATTTTATTAACTACATTAGTATAATTATTTAATTATAATTCGCATTAAAGTAAATCAAATAAATTTTTATGTGAATTTCTATTAATTATTATAGCATGATTTGGGTAATTATTTGAGGGAAAAAAAGTCATTTATTTGACTTGAGATTGCGGCTCCCAAACTACCTTAAAAACCTGTTATTTCTAAAATGCCCCCGCTTTCAAAATAGCAAATTAGCATATGTTTTTAACTAAATATTGTATATTTACTGATAAAATCTTAGCTGTACTGAGATGACGTAGGTCTGGCGGGTCTAAGATCTTGATATGTTGGCTTATCATCAACGAAGAGTGTGAATAGACAAGTTCGAAGGGATACCGTTGTTTTTGGTATTGACTGGACTGCTCGAATTTGGTTACGTCACAACAGTTAATAGACGTTACTGTTTGAAACATTAACATGTAATTCTATTCTCAAATAAAATTGCGACTTTCTGCTTCGTATCATCAAGTAAGAAAGGTTCGGTGTTATCAGGAATTTTAATTTATTGGGACTGACTCTAGAGATATCGGATGGTCGGCTGTTTTCTGGAATATACAATAAAAATATCAGTTGTACGTCATAAAAAGTAGATTCTACAGGAAACCCTCGTCTAATGTGCTGACAGCACTGAAAGATTAGATTTAAAACAGTTTGCGTTGCAGTTTTTGATATTTCAATTTCGGTTATCAATAAAATATATCTAATCACAAATTTTATTCTTTTGCGATAAAATTCGATAACAAAAAAAAAAACAAAATAAAAGCATACGTCAGTAAACGTTTGTACAGTACAACTCTGACAACATTGCAACAAAAGCACACTTTTACAAATACTGGTTATTTAAATACCAAATTCTTGAAATAATAATTTTTATTCCACACGCGTGAGTAATATATAATTTCGGGGCCCTGCTAAATTCTGGAGAAATAATAAATTACTTCATGTTGACGCGTAGAGTGCGAATAATGAGCCGAAACTGTACGGTAATATATTACTGCACAGTTTTTGGACCAATACAAACGCGGTAGCGATTTGTTTATATGAAAACAGCATCGCAATTCAGCGAAAGTCAGGGCCATCTTGTGTGCATCGACGGCGATGGGTACGTCAATCAATGAAGTGATTTATTATTTCTCCCTCTTTTATCAGGGCCCCGATTACATATTACTCGTGCTAGTTGAATAAAGTATTATGTGCGACTATTGATCGAAGGAGAATATGCCACTCACGTGTTACCGCACTCGCTTCGCTCGTGCGGCAAATTTCACGCTCATGAAATCTTCTCCTTCTCTCACTAGTAGCACAATATACTATTACTGATACAAAGACAGTGGGAGAAAAATAAGGCATTTAAAAAAAATATTTTGATTTTTGATTTTGAAAATAGTGGCGTCTTAACGGAAATCATTATTTCAAATATTGCAGTAGAACTTCTTGTGCAGCACCACTACCTCAACGATTTGAAGAGTTTAAAAATACCAAAACCACGAGACAACATTTTTAAGGCTGTTTAGTAAATTATCTACTGTCAAAATTATAAATGGAAATTAAATAAAATCGAGTTAAAACATACAAAACGTTTATTATTGTTCTAAGAAGTTTCACTTCGGCCATGTGTTCAGCAACACACGTCTTTTTAAAAAAACGGAAAAGGTGGTTTACTTTGTCTGTGCATTATGCTAAATTATTCTATTTCTGATGTATTGTAAACTATAAAATTTCAGAGATACGGAATCAGAACTTGGTATGCTGTACCTATATAGCTGTATGCTTCAGATGTACATAATTCAACGACCAAAAGATAAAACCGTCTATGTCGAATTTTAAATAATTTTTTTTCTGCGTCAATACTTACGATTTCTTTAACACGTCCGCTCACTCTGTTGGGACTGTCTTTTCCCAGGAGCCAACTTTATTTCTCGATATATTTCGAACCGTGACGCATGAGTCACTGGCGCATGCACAAATGTCGAATTGGCGCCAGTACTAGCGACGAAAACGTTTTAATCTATAGATATACTAGCGGTCCCGTCCGGTTTCACCCGTGTGTAAAAGAACGAATAGGGAAGGGAGGAACATGAGTACACACATTCATCTTAGTTTACCGAGATGATTGTTGTGTCCAAATTTCATGATGATCGGAGTTACAGTTCAAAAGTTTTTGTCGATAAAAAGCAGTATTTATACTTATTAAACTAATAATTTTTTTTAATTAATTAAATAAAATTAAAAGGAATTTAAATGTAAGCCTTAGAAAAAAGCAATGTAGAAAATAAAAATATTTTAGCCCAACGTGAGGCTCGAACCGGGACCCTGATATTGACAGTCGCATGCTCTACCGATTGAGCCATACGACGTTGTGTACTCACAACGCTAATATGAGTATATCTAGTTAGTGCATGTCAACATTTTTTTCATACAACTTACCGTTTCAGAGCTGCAGCTTGTTGAAGTGAAAATTCCATTTTGAAACGGTAAGTTGTATGAAAAAAATGTTGAAATAAAAGTTGTTTATAAAATAAAAAGGAACAATTTTTCCATTTGAATCGTAACTGAAAAATGAAAATTTCAGGGCAAAAAAGTGGAAAAACACTTTTTTTGGAACTTTAGCGCCACCTACTGCGCACATTTTTTGTTGTACAACATAGCACCAATGACATTAATTGTAGATAACGATGCCCTCTACATTTTTTGTTCAATAAATTTTTCTGTAAAATGCATAGATTTCGAGAAAAATGCATTTCAAAATATTTTTGAGTTTTTTTTGACTATTTGAACAGGTACCAGGTGGCCATTGCCAGGTAACCTTTTTTTCATCATTCTCTAACGACTCACCAAGTTTCACCTTTTTGTGTGGTTTTGATACGAAATGATTTTTTTTTCGCCAGATTGACTGTACTAAATCGACATAAGTATCGTTGCCTTTTGACCGCAGATTATATACACTAGGAAAAATTCAGTTTAGTATTGCTATTCGCATTCTTTATGTAAATTTCTCGTATGGGCAATATATTTTTTGTATGTTGCACACATAAGTACATACATACACACGAACACACTTACGTTAGGGTATACGCATGTTTGTAAATTGGTATGCAAAAACCGCTTTCATGTCAGTGAAATACGATATGGAGATGGACTTGTATACGAGTCAGTGGCGCTTTCCTAGCCCAAACTTCTGTTCCACCTTGCAACAACGGAATTATTTGAGAATCTTTATTAATTGACTAGCGGTTCGGTTCGGCTTCGCCCTAATTTGTAGGTTGTCACCGTTTTTTCGTTGACTTGCGTTTCAAAATTGGTTCTCCCGCTTTTATTTTAACGCGATAATATATTATCATCCTGATGGTCCATTCTAAATAGTAGTGATTTTTTTTAAATCGGGTGAGTAGTTTCGGTATAAGGCGAGCCCGCAATGATGTCACTTCCAGCTTCGTACTCAGCCTGCCGGCCAGCAAAACTCCAAGCAGCTTGTTTCTAGCCTCGTGTGCAGCGGCCTTTAGATCCTTCTTGGTCATAGAGTAAGATCCCAGAGCCGCCAGACACAACCTATTTTTAAATAAATGAAACTTTACGTTTTGAGTAGTGTTTTATGTACTTAGAACGCTTGGCGTACCTCCATCATTGAGTCTGTGACAAATGTACAGGTACCAGGTGAGAAAGGTGAGTAAAAATAAGAGTGACTTAATTTAAATTTAAATGGCTGATATTTATATATGTTTTGTAAAATATCACTATAAATTAGTATCCAGTATCGCCAGTTACTTTCCGCTGACCACAACTTCTGACAGACGCTTTAAAGCTCAGAGAAAAATTAATGAACTTCACTTATTTTTAAATGCTTGATTTTGACGTGATAACGTCTTATAAATTGATGAATCACCAATATTATAAATTGATAAAACACCGGCTGCATGTTCGAAAACGTGTAACGTAACGTTCCTAACGTTCCTAACGCGTAACGTTCCTAACGCGTAACGTTCCGCCTGACCCTGTGCGTGCTTTTTGCTAATTTCTCGCTCAATTTAAATCAGATCGGTTTGAAACCAGTCTTAAACGAAAGAGGAGAACATTTTACATAGATTTCGTATAACAGAATTTGCCTAAACAGTTTTTTTATACAAATTTATATAGAAAAATATTTTATACAAATTTATATAGAAAAATAGCTGTATAAATGCAATGTTGTGTAATGCATGACGCGACGCGGTCGGTTGTCTTTGTTTGCCGTACATGGAAATTAGAAGCAAACGTATGTCTTGTCTTAACATGAAAACAGCTGCATTTCTAATGTTTAATTCAATTTTTTGACATTAGTATATTGTGAAATGCAAAGCCTGCTAAGTTAAGTATTGGAATAACTAATTATTATTAGAACATAATACTTTGTAAGTTGCAAACGTCACTTTTGACATTTCTTATCATTCCGACGCCAAGGATAAGCGGATTGAAACCAAATTTTGGGAGGTTTAGGTTATGTATTACGGAATACGTTATCACGTAAAACTATCGTCCGTAAACCGACTTTACAGACAACCATTTTTTTTATATAATGTTATTCAGACAACTATTACAAAATTATATTTCAACAGTCAGACAAATTGTAATGACGAAACATCTCCCCAGACGTAAAAAATAGTCAGCTGTTAGTATTTTGCTCTAAAACGCATACATAAAGCTCTCGCGCTCATACTAACAGCTGACTATTTTTTGCGTCTAGGGAGATGTTTGGTCATTACAATTTGTCTGGCTGTTGAAATATAATTTTGTAATAGTTGTCTGAATAACATATTATATAAAAATCAATCATTTAAAAATAAGTGAAGCTCATTAATTTTTCTCTGAGCCATTTAAATTTAAATTAAGTGACTCTTATTTTTACTCACCTTTCTCACCTGGTACCTGTACATTTGTCACAGACTCAATGATGGAGGTACGCCAAGCGTTCTAAGTACATAAAACATTACTCAAACCGTAAGGTTTCATTTATTTAAAAATAGGTTATGTCTGGCGGCTCTGGGATCTTGGGCTATCAGCTTTGTTTGAGGTTATGTAGCTGTCATCATAGTCGAATATGAATTTCAACACGTCTCTTGGAAGTACTAGGCCCTCGTTTGATTTTTAATCACAATTATTACGGACAAGGCGATTTTCTATTGGTACGAGTCGTCACTGTGTTCTAGTAATTCGAGACGAAAATGAGGTTATGTACATTGTATATATATATCAAGTAAGATACGCACTTAAGCGTATCTCTTCAGCATAGTTGTGGAATGTTTGCCCCACTGTACGTCAGTCCCAGTAGAGCCGGAATGTTGTCATTCCACAGTTTGAAGTGTGGGAAATATCGGTTATTCGCGTGGGACCGCCAAACTCATTATTTGGATGACTGACCATCGCAGAGAAATATGGATATTTTTCACGCTAGGTACGAAACAGCCTTGCTATAAACCGATACATAATATATTCTGTACTCTGTCGGCCGGATTTTGAACTAACTTAAGGCTAGACTTCAAAGGATAAGCAAAAATGGCGATGAACATAGAATGGGAAAGCCGTTCCAAAATGGCGACCAGTCAAGAAAAAAGTAGCGGCATTCGATTGTTTGAAAATAGACAGCTCTAGTTCATGTATGCAAAAAATAAAAAAAAATACATTTTGGATTGACAGAAGATTGAAGATATCATCCCGATAAAAAAAAACTTTGATTGCATAAAAAATAGAAATCATACGTGCTGCCAAGGGCGTAGATATGGGGGTGTAAAATGTCCCGCAGTATTACGTCATTTGTTTTTGACGTAAGCTGTATTTTTTATTAAAAAAACATTTTTTTGCTTTATCCCCCCTCAGAAAAAAAAATATCTACGCACTTGTGATCTGCACATTAAAATTATTTACTTTACTGCATTACATTGCGATTTATTTTTAATAAAAAAACAATAATTTTGATAAGAAAAATCCGTTAAAAAATTCATAATTTCTCATTCTGTAGCGCAGAGCTTTTCCGTGACTTAAAAAAATTCTTATATTCAATTTAAAAGCAATTTTATTGATTTCGTTGTTTTCTCAAAGCTGTCTTCACTAAAATGGAAAACACAAATCACGCTACCAACCTGCTAAATGCTATCTGCTATATAAATTTCATAAATTCGATTAAAAACTAAATAAAAACAAACATCTTTATTATAAAATAAATAATGAAGAAGTAAAAGCGAGACTCCAATTTCCTGGAGAAAATGGCATTTCACCGACCATATTCTACATGCATGTTTAATGGGAAACGGGGAGCCACTCTATAGCTTCAGAATAATATTGGTCTGATTAGAACTGTCCTACGTCCATACTTCCCAATTTATTTAAAACAGAAGCCTTATTTCTCTAGCCAATCCGCCAGCAATCTCTACTGAACCGATTGAGACAATTTTTTTTAAACTGAAGCCTTTAGTCCACACACGTGTTATCACTATTTTTTTTTTTTTGTAAAATTTCGTTAAAAGGGTTGATTTCAAGCGATAATTGTAAAAAAGACGAGAGGTTAGCGGGGTGAAGAGGAACGTAAACAGAGAAAATCCATTGATGTTCAACGATACATGAGTGTGAGAGAAATGCAAATATGTGCGTATGTCGGAGATCATGCAAACAGTTTGACAAATCGACTTTTTTAGCGCGAATATTCAAAATAATAGACAATTAAAATTTTATTTTATTTTCCAAATAATTTAAGAAAATGTAGGCTTATGTTAATTTAATGCAAAAATAGAGTTTTTAAATATTATACAGACCAGTGATGGCGAACTTTTTTGAGATGTGGGCCTAATTTTGTTAATTATTTTTTTAGTACTAGCTCGTGGACCACTAAGTCAGTGGGGTTACTTAGAGGGATGGTTAAATACTATTTTTTTAGTTCGAAACTTTTTTTGGATGACACACAACGTTTTACGATCACTCAATTTAATTCAATTCAATGAGCGTAAGCAAACGTCTGTACCTCTTTTAGTTTTAAAACTACGGTCATTCGAAGGTTTTTTATGATTTTCTGAAAACTATAAACGCAAATAACTTCTAAACCAAAAGACATACAGACGTTTTTTTGTGCTCATTGGATTCAGCCTGTTTTTTTCTATAAGCATGGTGATTTTGCCAAACTTCCGAAATATTTCGGTTTTCGCCAAAAAACGCATTTTTTTAAAGGGGTATTTTTTTTAAAGGGGTTTTTTTAAAGGGGTATGCCTTGAAAAAAATTGCAAAAATCGAATTCTTTAATATACATTTGAAATTGAGAATGCTTATAGAAAAAATTACGCTGAATTCAATGAGCGTAAGCAAAGTTCTGTATCTCTTTTAGTTTGGAAACTATGGCCATTCGAAGGTTTTATATGATTTTCTGAAAACTATAAACGCAAATAACTTCTAAACCAGAAAACATACAGACGTTTGTTTGTGCTCATTGGATTCAGCGTGTTTTTTTTTCTATAAGCAAGGTGATTTTGGTAAACTTACGAAATATTTCGGTTTTCGTCAAAAAACGCATTTTTTCAAAGGGGTATGCCTTGAAAAAATTGCAAAAATCGAATTCTTTAGTATACTTTTAAAAAATTTGAAAATTTCGCTGAATTCAATGAGCGTAAGCTAACGTCTTTATCACTTTTAGTTTGGTCGTGGTCGAGAAAATATTTTGAAAAAATTGAAAGATCAATTGGTTACTGTATCATACGCTCATGTTCGGTTCGCTACGCAAATTTTCAACTTTCTAATTAACGTCAAAGCATGTCGACAATTTGTTGAAAAATCCAAATAAATTAGTCATTTATTGGAATAATTATGGATGACCAGCAAACATTTTGTTTCTGCGAATGCTCGCGATTATGTTGTTCAAGGCGAACGATACTTCAGTACCAGTTCGTTGGAAACGGTGATACAACGAGAATAAACTTTCATATCTTTTTAATTATGTTAATATTCTTTCACGACATCCTCAGTTTTATAATATTATATCTGTGACCAAATCGCAAAAACGTTTATGTATAGAGTTTTTACATTTTTTTTTTGTACTTGTGATATTAAGCCTTCAGATAGATTTTTTTTAAATTTATTTTGCGCTAGCGGACCTGCTAGGCAGACGTCCTGCTACAGACCACGCTAAGCAAAATATATTTCCTGAAATAAAATCTTTTATTCAAAAATATTGAGCGGTTCTGGGAGGCTGAAAAATTGTGATTATACATTTTTTTATGTGAAAAATCTGAAAAAAATTTGGTTGGAAAATTTAAAAAAATCTGGATCTCGACAACGCCAGCTATCGGGTTCAAATATAGCTAAGGGCCATCCAGATAACCCGATAAGTACAAAAAAATTTATTAAAATCGGTCGAATCGTTTAGGAGGAGAAGAATTACAAACACACGCACACCGGCATTTTATATATAATAGAGAACATCGTGTAAATGTTTTATCTTAAAAAAAAAACAATTTTTAACTGTATTTCAACATTTCTGCAAAACAAGTTAAAATAGTTGGCAAAACCAAAAGTGCACATCCCGCAAGTTTTCCACTGTATGATAAAAAAATAACAATTAAAAAAAATTTTTAATAAATTTAAAAAGATTTAAAAATTTAAAGAAATAAATAATTAAAAATTGAAAAAATATTTTTTTTAAGTTTGCAAAAATAAAAAAAATTAAGAACTATACATAATATAATATATAATTAATATCAAGTGGAATAAAATAAAACAAAATAAAAAGAAAAAAAAAGAAAAAATTCAATTATTTCGTAAGGAATCGAACCCAGGACCTTGCCCTTGGGGATCCAACGGCATAACCATTACGCCACGAAGCCTACTAAGTGAAGTGGTGTTATCACGGTATAGAAGTGTAGCACTTGTTTTATGGATTACACTATATTTACACAGCAATTATTATATAGTTTTTTTAAACTATTAGCTGTCAAAAATAATAAAATAAAACTGTTTATAAAAATTAAACTACTGAACACATTTTAGTGAATTTAAATAGGGTTCTGGTCTGATAGTAAACAAAATGAATAAAATATAACCCAAGGCAATCCGACCAAAATTGCGATCTGTAGAGTCGTGACGTACGTACATACGTACGTACATACGTACAGACCAACCGACAACTGCTGTTTGTGATTTTCAATTACAATTTTAATAGTATTTATGAACTCGAATTGATTTAAAAATGGTTCTGTTTTATAGATTAGAATCTTCTCTTTTCAAAAAGCTTCAATTTGAATGGATTTCGTGTGAAATTAACTTATATACTCGTATAACTTCTTATATGAACGAAAATCAGCTCTGACGCACAAAGCTATAATAAAGCACATACCGCTAGTTTAGCGGTATGTGCAAAAATGTATCTGAACAAACAAAAAACATTAAAAACGAGTACCACTTCTTGTGATTACTTTGCCTACCCGACCATAGATGGTAGTGCCAGCCGACAGTGTTGTGTAGACGCACTATTCATGAACTGCTTTTTCAATCTGTCATTCTGTTTTCATCCTTGAACGATGGGAGGGGGAGAAATAAAAGCTCGCCGCAATCAGCGATGCGCCAATGCTTCTTAGAAGTTTCCCTTCAAAATTAGACATAAGTGCTTTTGTTTTTAAGGTCTACATATAATATACCCTCTGTACCCACTGTGTTTACATTGAGACCGACATCAGTTTTGATATAAATTCATGTCTTATTCACCTTCAAGAAAATATGTTGAATTTAACCCAAAACTGTAGTCCTATGTATATGTTGGAGGTTTACAGTTAAACATTTTAATATTCTTTATAAGAGGATGTAACTGTAAGAATTTCAGCACTTGAAAAATCTGTGTTTAAGAAAAGTTAAACTTTTTAAGCAAGACACATTCATAACTGCTTGATGACATTATGCATATACATTTCTGCTGAAAGCTTAAGTTGAAGAAAAAACGTCACAAAGTACTGCGAGCAAAAAAAGAAAAGAAATATATATCCAGCATTGTAAATATACAGTGTTTTTTCTCGTAATACGGTCCATAGGAAGTAATACTCTCCGTGACAGCGCGTTAACATTTTAAATGGGTGTTCTGCAAGGTCAGTAAGAGGCAGCGTTGCCAGACGTCCCGATTTTTTTAATCAAAATTAAATGTCCCGCGCGGGACAGGCTCAGTCCCGCTTTTCGGGGATAACTTTAAAAGAAGTTAAATCTTCACAGAAATATCATGAATAAGCATAATTCTTATAAATAATTATTCTCTTTTTGTAAGTTGCAATTTGTAACACTCACTCCACAGACTATTGTTTGAAACGCCATATTTTTCTAATGAATAAAACTTTTTTGATTTTTATTTCTGTTTTTTTTTTTTATTCTGAAGACGAATAAGACTCAACTATTTAACGATAGGGTAAATCTGATTTAAAATATTATATTTTTAATAAAATACATTAATTTCTATGGCTATATTTGCTATGTATTGTCACCTAAACGTAATTTTAATTCAAATAAAAAGATAAATATTATGTAGGTATTTAAAAACTTCTGATTATATACCTACGTTTTTTTACTATATCCCGCTTTCGACGAGAGAATCCCGCTGTTTTCACTCAAAGAGTTCCAGAATCCCGACCTGGCAAAAAAAAAACTGGCAACGCTGGTAAGAGGTCACCCAAAGGACTAAAAATAAGCAGGGGGGAGTATTTAAATTATGAATCACATTCATGTTTATGATGTTTTAATTAATAACTGTTTTCAAACACTGTTGACAACAAACTACAATATACACTAGTCACTACTGCCATAAGCCGTGTGTCTTGTATAATGTACATCTGTCTGCGAAACACGTTGAACCGATTTTTATGTGGTTTTCTTTTCCAGATACATAGCTACATTATTCGGTCGGATTTTAGGCTATGTTGGCTTAGTAGCTTTCACGTTATAAAAATATTTTTCTGTTAATAGATTGTTCTCAGTGCCATGTCTTGAGAAAACTATTTATAAAGTTCAGTTTTTGATCAAAGTTTTCCTGTATTTATTATTCTTTAACACACAGAAATAATTCAGAAAGTTTTTTTTCCTATTCGTCGAAAATAGTTTTAGGTACACCCTGTATGTCCGAATAGTATTAACTACGTATATAAAAAGTATAAAATTTATTACAAGCTCAATATAGAAATATAAAACTTTTTAAACTCATTTTAAAATTTCTGATTTAATATTAGTTTAAAACGGAAATTCCAGCTAGTAAAGATCTTGAAAAAATTAATTTTGATAGTTAACCTTTCTAAAAATCCTGTACATTTTTAATACTTATGACAATTTTCCAGAAGTTCTTATTTTAATGCACAGCATGCTATAATTTTCAGGCCTGTGATATAGTTTAAAAGTGGCATTTCACATGGCTATTTGTGTTCGTATTGGGTGTTTGTTGTATTTGGCAAAATATATGACGTTCAAGACAAACATGCAAATAAAGGCAAATACGACCATCCACACTTGGCAGTCAAATAACAAACACACAAACATTTGGCAGCAGAACGCAAGGTTCAAAATTCTAGGAATTTTAGCACTATTTCATTGTCCCAATTCATTTTCAATAGTAATTGTTCCAGTTCTCGCTCACAGCACAGACACAAAATTACTGCACGTTCGTACAGGTTCACGGCGCGTGCGCTTCTGAATATGGCCATTGTGTGGAGGGTTTATTTGCGTATTTGCCTATTTGACTCCTTTGATGTGCCTCGAAAAACCGACAAGCGCACGGTAACGCGTATTTGGTATTGACCTTATTTGTCAAATAGGCAAATAAGGCCAACACTTTGTTAAATACACTGTCCACACTTGGTAATTGTTTGCCAATTAATATGCCAAAGACACAAATACAAATAGCCATGTGAAGTGCCGGCATAACATAATTTCAAGCTCTGGTAACACTGACAGCAAGACAATCTCTGTTTTACTAACCTTGATTCTAGTAACACAAGGTGCTAGGTGTTGCACAGTAACTTTTTGATCGTTTTGTATAGTTAGAAATGTGGTTTAAATGAAATCATTTGAATATGCTTTAGTTATGATGTAGGTGTCAACTTCTAGCCATTGTTAAATGAACAAAAAGAAGGAAGTGTGTGCTATAATAGCATTTTCATATGTCGACATGCTTTTGTGTTACATTTCAAGCCTCTACTTTATATGACAATAATTAGAAAAAAACGTCTAGTCTCAAGAACATAACTGCAGCCCTATGAAAGCAAAGTAGTTTTCGTTATTATATATACATATTTTTTACTAGTAAAAGGAAGTAGTTTTTTTCGCCTGAAATTATAGCTCGGTTTCTTCCATTTAAAAAGTTAGAGAAATTATTTATTTTCATGGAACGGCTATACCAGTTATTATCACGCCTATTATAACAAGTATAGGTACATCAGTGCCGGATTAACCTATAAGAAAATTAAGCGATTGCTTAGGGCATCACGTCTCAGGGGGCACCAAGAAGCACAACTCAGAAATGAAAAGTACCTCAACAATTCTTCTTGTCATGTTCTCAAAAATTTGATCTATATTGGTATGTCTTTAGAAGTATTAAAGTTAAAAAATAAATAATAATTTATTTTTGAAATTGAAAACGAAAGAACATTATTTCTTAAGGGTTCAATTTTTTTAATTTTAAAGTTTTGGAATTTTTTTTCTATTAATTGTATAAAAATGTCTAAAGGCCCCCATACACCTCGTTCTTTTTTGGCAGTTTTCATCGTCACGATAAAACACGTCGGTCAAAACCGAAGTGTATGGGCAAAAACTGTCGATGAAACACGGCAGTTTTTTTATCTGCCGAATCTTGATTTTAAACACGACGTGTTTGCTGGTTGTCGTTTCAAATCGTAATGTGTGGCGCTTTCCGATAAGAATCGACGTGTTTATTCAGTGGTGCGACGTACAGCAAATAAGTCATATTAATTAAATGATTGTAATTAGTTTGAGTATTGATTTATATTTTAACCGTTTTAGTGCTAAGCAATTTTGACAAAAATAAATGAAAATTGCTATAAACATATTGATTAATTTAGAGGAAAAAATAATGGTGTCAAATAAAACACTCTAATTTAGACAAATATCAATCAATTTTATTAATTATTTTTGCATTATATTGTTTATTAATGTTTATTAAACATAAAATAATATCAATATTATTGTATTTTCCATCAAAGCAGATCGTATTAATGATGCCACGACTTCAGAAAAACTGAACGAAACTACGCCTCTGTGTGGATATGGCCGTTGTTCGTGTTTAAATTAACCGTACAGTTTTACCCGTGCGGTTAAAACTGCCATAAAAGAACGAGGTGTATGGGGATGGCCGTTGTTCGTGTTTAACCGTACAGTTTTACCCGGCGGTTAAAACTGCCAAAAAAGAACGAGGTGTATGGGGGCCTTAAGGTTCGATTTTATAGACAGCCAAATTTTCAATGAAAGCATTGATTGTAAAATTCAATTTTTTTCCTAAAAATCTATGCTTTTTAACTTTTTTCTATCAATTTGAATTTTTTTTATAAACTGAACATATTAAAGTTGGGGACCATAACAAAGAAATGTTTGGGGCATCAAAGAGTCTTAATCCAGCACTGAGGTACATAAAGGTTACAGCCCTTTATAAAATACTTCAAAAAAGTATCTAGAGTCTATATACTTTTTTATACTATGCAGTCAATACCTTAAAAAATACTTCGTATGAAAGTACTTAAATAAGGGCACAAGTATAAAAGTATTTAAATGAGTAATACTTCGATTTTCGAAGTAAAAAAAAAATCATAGGATTTCTTTTACTTACCAAATTTCATTGAGAAAAGAGACAATAATATTTCACTCACCTGCAACAAAAAAAAAGAAAAATTTCAATAGTGCCAAATTTTTTTTTGGATTTTTATGCTTTGCTACATCTATTTAAATATGCAGACCTTCAGCTATTTTTGTATTAGCCTCTTGATTTTTCACGTAAACACAAGCAGCTAAACTGTTTAAACAACTCAAAATTTCATAAAAACTAAAACATTATTTAGATCTTTGAATTACGTATAATAATAAAACAAATTGGCATTGAAAGTTACACAATTTATAAAGCACTAGTCGTTACCCGCGGATTCGCACGCGGCTGAGATGAAACACGGGAGTGACAACAATAGTAGAGCCTTCGACTCCACCTTATTAGAGTCTCACGAAGTTGCGCCCAGCTCAGCAACGACGACACTAATGGAGCGAATGTCGGATATGGTTATTTATTTTTAAATTTGAAAAAAACTACACTTCGGTCAGTCAAAATATTTTTAAGTTTTTAGGCTCCTCTACACAAGTGGCCAGCACCGCCACTTACAGGCACTCACGATTGTGTAGAGGGCATATTCGTCGGTGCGTGGACATAACCGCCTGTAATCGGCAGTAATCGGTTGATTGTCGGTACATCAAAGGAATGCGTGGCCATCATCGTGCGCCCGTACACACAATTGGACCGGCACGATTGTGTGGAGGGCTAGACAATCATCGCGGCGATGATAGACACTTATTTGAGTGGCGGTGCTGACCACGTGTGTAGTAGAGGCTTTTCGTTTGAAACACGCAGCGGAGAATGAATTTTACGACTAATACGAATTTTATAGATTTTAAAACAAAACTAATTATGCAAGATGGACAAGTGACAAGTTATGTCACGAATATGACCAGTATAGTTTTAATAAATATTACAGTTAAATTAATCCAAATTGTCTGATAATGTTTCGTGTACTATTTTTTTTATAGATAATTGAATTACCCTTGAGATGAATATCAAAGTTGTGTGACGTCATTCTAAATTCAATATAGTAGACGCCCCAAGATGACGGATTACCTTTTGCTGTCCTTATGAGAAATGCATTTATTAATTTTAAAATAAATATATTAAAAAATATTTTTTTAAAGAAAAGCTTTTATTGCAGTAGGTACACTTAAAAGGGAAAAATAATTTTTAATAATTTAGGTTTTATAAAAGCGTGGGGTGTAAGCTTATTAGTAATGGTCCATGTTTTTATAACATGAACCTATATTATTAAACAGTATTTTTGGTTAGAACACTGAAATAAAATCCTGTCTTTAAAAACTTTTTTTTTCAGTATATTTCTAAGCAAGATAAAAATGTATTAAAAGCGGACTCACAATTTCTTCGAGAAAAAAAAGGTACGGCAGCTAATGCTGCCATAAAATACATCAGTTGAAAAAAGAAAAGTTTTCTAGAGAAAACAAATAATTAAATGATGACGTAGCTTATACCTAGTTCTCTGTTAAGTTAAACTAATAGCTAACAGAATTATTTGTTTCGAAGTAGAATATTAATTCTTTAATTGTGTTTTGGAAAGTGTAATTCACAACAAAAGCGAAGGTGTAATAGAAAACACAAGTTTTTCTTCTTAATGACAAAAGTTTTAAATACCAGTCAGAGTTACTTTCACAAATTCTATAAAGCTTTCTGTACTACAGAAATGTTTGCTATTGTGTAATATCTGCGGTCACAAATCAAAACGATCTATGTCGAATTATTGGTTATTTTTGAACTTAATTTTTTGTAACTGATCTGGATCCAAGTATCAATTCGTATATTAATAGGTTCGCTATTACTTTCAATCAATTGAAATTTTAAGCAAAACATAATCACATCATTGCTGGGTTGCACAAAGGATTGTTAAAAAGACTTGACGACCTTAAATTGTGATCATGAAATTACAATTTCCATAAATCAGGAACAGTCTAATATCGTACTTAAACTCCCTGTCATCTAGATTCCTAGAATATTCGATTGCACTCGCAGAAAAACAAGTAATTGTACTACATAGAAAAATATCTGCTTTCAAGCTAAATTTTTTTTCAAAATGGGTAGAAAAACGTTGTTTGAAAGCAGAAACTGTACCAAAAACGCTGTTAAATTACAAAACTGTTTCGGAATTGGAATTATTCAATCACTAATAGTATTTTATTTATCATTTATTATTAGCTTGTCTTTTTTTAAAATCAGACATGAGCTGTTTTGCCATTTTACCGCATATATATTATGTTCAGCTAACTAAATAAACCGTTTTCCTAATTATTTATTTATTTCAGTACAAAGCTTCTCTTACAGTGATTCTTTTGTTAAAGCTGGATTTACAAATCCGCATATGCTTAAGTAAGGTTTTAATTACTTTACAGAAGATGCTTATGTAATGCAATTTTAAAAAGTCAGATCGCAGTGCAGACATCTGCCGACATAATAATGTATTTACCACATGCAATGTGCATTGTGGCATGTATTATTATATTAATGACCATATTCGCCGAACATAGTATAGTTATTTATTCGATTCATTTGTTCTTCAGGTAGCTATTCCTTCGAATAAATAGCGATAATTCAACTCACCAACCATAATTATCTTTACTGTACGTATAAGCCTATTCTGTCTTACTTGGAGGGTATACATATTTATTCGTCTGATAAAATAATAATTTCCGCCACATAGACCATAATACCTAACCTAGAAACTTGGAGTATTATATCTACAGATGCTCTTGTGAATTTATTTATGTGTTGTGAAGTGTATAGGTGTAAAACATTAAAGTTAGTGGAAGTTTTGTGTGCAATTGGGTGAAGATAAAACATTATTATTTTGTGAATTTTTTTTTGGACGTTTACACTAACGCCATCGGTCGAATTTTTTGATGAACGTCAAAATATTCAACATAAAGAGCAAGGAGTACAGTGTAGTGTATATTTATTCTTTAACTAACTTTTATACCTGATATTTTCCTTGGAGAATTGAACGTTAATTTTATTTTAACGGATAAATTTGTTCCAAGATTATTAATTTCTATCTTTAATAGTGTTCCGTGAAAAGGACTCAAATTTTTTAGCTTTTTTGAGCATGAACTGGCGTCAAACTATGTACACAGTTTTAGTACGTAAAGAACTCGCAACTCACAGACAAGTAGTGGAAGCGGTGACCGATTCCGATTTTATAGAACATGAAATCTTCAGAAAATATAAGTATTGACTAGCGTGACCTGTGCGAATTATTCGGACTAAATAAGTATAATAATTATCACTTTGCAAAATTATTTTTTAAATATGATTGCAGGTATTCAATTCGTTTCTAATTTTGCACACTGCTTATAACGGTCTTCTTTTTGTTGTATTACAATATGAAGCTCAGATGACAGATCGAAGAAATATTTTACTAAAATTGTCATATAGAGGCGCAAGTAGCAAAAGCGTTGTTCAGCGTTGCCCGTCAGATGGCAGTATGCAGTATTTACAATATGAAGGTCAGATGACGTTACGCCGTCAGATGGAAGACGTTGTTCCGAGTTTAATTAATTTGCAAAAACAATAGCAATAATAAATTTTTTAGTTGTCGATGTCAGTAGAGCAAGCAATTATCTGTAAAATGATATATATTTTATGTGGAGAAATTGTGTGGTTTTTTCTAAAAAGGGAAGCAAACATCTTTAACCTTAGCGTATTATTATATATGATCTCAGTAACTTGCCTAGGCAATCCTACGAGAACCTGGTAAGAGAGCGCTTCCGGTATTGATTCTGTGGTACATCCTGTGTAAAATCTTCAATCATATAAAATCGAAACGATCAACTGAAAGATTTGAAAATAATTCGAACATTTGTACGACTTGTTTTACATGAGAAATGCGTTTATTTAATAAAATTTGAAAGTAGGAAAAAAAATAGGAGAATGCGACAAGTATATAACAGTATTCTGGTCGCGTTTCTTCATCGCCATACATAAGCCAAATCATGTCACTTATATGAAAAGGTGGTATAAACGAATGTACCTACATCCTTGTGTCATCCGTGCGTAAGGGGGCAGAACACCCTTCTTGAAAGGGGCGCAGTCCACAAGGAATCACACAAACTCGACTCATCCTGATACTGTAGGTTCGTTATGGCATATTAGACTACCTAAATGTAACTTAGAAGTATATAAACAAGGACCGCAATATATGGGTCAGAAATTATTTAACAATTTACATATTTGCATCAGAGATTTAAATTGGTCTAAATTTAAAAATTATATTTCTGCTATATTAAAAGAAAAGTGTTTTTATCAGGTTGCATCGTTTTTTGATAGCCCTATATGTATTTGTACATCTGTTATATAGTTTGTGTATCCACTAATTAGAATAATTGTTGATTATGTTTTATATTTATCTTTTACCATGTATTTGTTGACGCTATTACACAGACTTGTCTGTCGAAAATAAAGATGTATATCTATCTATCTATCTATCTATAGAAAAGAACTACAGAAGCGATTCTTTTGACCGGGGGTTCGAAACCGAACCGAACGGAAAATGAAATCTCAGATAAATCAGCCTAATTATTGATCGAAATCGTTCCTTGACAAATATCATACCCTAGCTGCGGCTCTTTTGATGTAAAGTTGCGGCTCTCCTGTTCCATACGCAAAAAATAATTATTTTATTGTATAAACCCTTAAAAATCGTCCAATCGATTGAGTACCATGTTTATCTCTCAGCTATTTCCACTCGCGTCTCACCTGCACCGCCCTCGTCGCGACGTGTCGTCCTCGGATATATATATATTACACCTATATCATATATATTAATAAGCTAAGGTTAAAGATGTTTGCCTCCCTTTTTAGAAAAAACCTCACATTTTCTCCACATAAATTATATATAATTTTACAGATAATTGCATGCTCTACTGACATCGACAACTAAAAAACTTATTATTGCTTTTGTTTTTGTAAATTAATTAAAATACAGCAACGCTGAACAACGTCTTCCATCTGATGGCTTTAATTTTGAAACAACGTCAACACTTCGATCTGTCATCTGACCTTCATATTGTAATACAACAGACACAATACTGCATACTGCCATCTGACGGCTTTAATTTTGAACCAGCGAGCAACGCTGAACAACGTCACAGCAATGCTGCATGATGCCATCTGACGGCTTAGCTCAACGCTTTTGATACTTGCGCCACTATATATGACAATTTTAGTAAACTATTTCTTCGATCTGTCATCTGAGCTTCATATTGTAATACAACAAAAAGAAGAACGTTATAAGCAGTGTGCAAAATTAGAAACGAATTGAATACCTGCAATCATATTTAAAAAATAATTTTGTAAAGTGATAATTATTATACTTATTTAGTGCGAATAATTCGCACAGGTCATTCTAGTAAGCAAATACTATAATATTGAAACGAAAATTTTGTAAATTGTAACTTTTGGCTCTTCCGTCTCAAAAGGTTGCCAAGAAATGCGTCAGTGCAATGTGTTGATACTGTTTTAAGATTATTAATTAAAAAGAAGACGAGTATATATGAGTTATAATTTGTACTATTCAAATCACTTTAGTGCCTTTCATAAAACAAGAAGTTCTGATAAATATTGACATCCTCCTCTAGCAATCTATAGCATAAAAGGAGGTCTGTTTGTCTAAGAGTTTGTGCTGGATTATCTCGAGAATCACCGAACGATTTTTATCATCCAATAGCGTATTTCTTGCGAAAGGTTTTGGTGCGACCCCGCTTCGACCGGGCAGTGAAAACGGGATTGAATCCGCTGTACTGATCATATTTGAATGTGATTTTTACTATTCGGAATAGCATGTTTTATCTTAATTTGAATAAACAAAATATCCACTTTTCGTTCGTCGGTGATTTCAAAATTCAACTGATAGAAATAGATACATGGAAAATGGTATATATTGTGTGAATTTGGAATTTGTACATCCCTGTCGCATTTAAATATTGGTAGAAAGGAGAGCGAATTTTTATAATAGTAAAAGGATTTTGTCTATTTCTACGTTTTTATTACTTGGCTTGCGCGAGTAAGTACACGCTATTCCGGGAACAAATTTGGGTAAGCTTAGTAAAACTAGCTATAAATGTCAGATGAAAATATTACTTCCTTTTGTGATGCATACGGAAGTAATTTAAAGGTTTGGTACATTCCATTTTATGTAGTTGGCGCAAAGCTGTGTTATAAAATGGACAGAAAGCGGTAAAATTTGAATTTGTAAGAATTGGAAAAAAATCGATATCTCTAGACTCTAATATATTTTTGAAACTGCACGGCCAGCTCAGCGCGAAGCAGAAACATTGTTATTTTAACGGAGTAGTGGACCGGCAGCCAGCAACTACCGTCAGTCGGTCGCCTGCAATTTCTGTCTAGGCGTCCTCATGAGCCGATCTAGTGTGCTAGTGATATGTCGTTTTCCTTAATGTCCATTGATAAAATTAGGTACCTAAAAACTGCAAAATGTCTACACACACACACTCACTTTTTGCGAAATAGTATTTAAGGTAGTTTGGTAGCCAAATGACTTAAACTTGACCCTACATTTTTTTATATTTATTCAAAAGATTATAATTAAAGACACCTAGAGAAAAAGAATCAGATTTTTTTACCACACCGTTTAAGATATATAATTAATTAAAGTTATACAAAAATACACGAGCCCTTATGAGTGCCCTTGTTCAATAACTCCGGAAATTGAGGGTTTGTAAAAAATTGACAAACTTGACCCCACAAAAAAACTTTTTAATGGATAGAACGATGTCTGAAATACACACTGCAAAAATTTCAGAATAATTTTTCATGTACTTTTGATTTTATTAATATTTTAATACTGACATGTGGCCTCTATCTCTGTTGTTTATCGGAGACACTCTCTCCTCCATATTTGCTAGGGGAAAAATGGCCTATGTAGGTACCTTTTGTAATTTAGATTTTTTTACAAATCTTCCAGATAATCTTGTCCGCTTCATTTTAATTCATAAACATCAATTTTTAAAAAAATAAGCTTAAAGATTTGACGATATAACATCAAGTTGACAGCTTGAAGTTATATTTACAAATGCGCGCGACCGTAGTGACAGTGACTAGTGACAGCTGAGTACTAATAAATTAATATTTTATTAATTACATTGGTACAATTATTTAATTATAATTCGCATTAAATTAAATCAAATAAATTTTTATGTGAATTTCTATTAATTAATTATTATAGCATGATTTGAGTAATTATTTGAGGAAAAAAAAGTCATTTATTTGACTTGGGATTGCGGCATCCAAACTACCTTAAAACAAAAAAAATTGTTAAAAATTTTGATTTCGAATTTTTACAGTAATTTTCCAATGTACTTGGGAAGTCAAAAAAGAATTACAATTTTTTTAAGCTTAAACATTGTATGTCATTATTCTTAGTGATGTATATTTTTGTTCAGTGGATGTTGCATTTTAAGTGAAACGATTATTTCCAATGCATTATTTCTATAACTGTGTTACGTCTTAGGAGATATAAATAGAAGACAAAAAGCCGATATTAACGCAATTGAGAGCTGTAGGTAAAGGCTAGTATAGATCATAAAAAAGGTCGATATAAGCCACTTTGTCTCGTGACCGCAGATATATTGAAACCCTTGACCTAACCGTGAGTCGACCAAAAACCGACAGTTGGATATCATTCCAAGGAGTGGCAGCGCGGGTTGGGGCGGTGACATGACGCTTGAAACTCCGGAGACTGGAAAAGCCAGCGTATAGCTACATTAAAACGTGCGTGTAAATGCAGGGCTGTAGTTCGGATTAAAATAGGATTATAGACAACATTATGCCAAAACAACCGCTTTATTTTTGTTTCATTTTTTTTTTCAACGAAATTAAGATTTTAAATTTGAATGCATCTCATATTTAATCGCTAATTATCTAGCGTTTATAATCTGCAAATTAGTGTGTACATGCCTTTTTTTTCAAATGGCAGCATACCTACATTTTTTTTTACATTTTCTAAATAGCCATTTTTTTCTCTATGTCTATCTGTACTAATATTATAAAGAGAAAAGATTTGTATTTTTGTTTGTAATGAATAAACCCAAAAGCTACTTGACCGATTTGAAAAATTCTTTCACTAATAGAATGCTATATTATCACTGAGCAACATAGTCTATATTGTTAATCTAGGTACGAAAACTTCAATAATGTAACTATAGGTGTATAAAATATATAATAAAAATTTGTCCGTCCGACAAAAACTTTTTAACGGTAGCTCCGATCATCATAAAATTTGGACACCACCTAGATCTCAGAAATCTATGATGAACGTGCGTACTCATGTCCCTTCCCCTATTCGTTCTTTTGCACCCTGGTGAAACCGGGATGGACCGCTAGTATTCATAAGGTTACATAAGAAAAGATTCGAGAAAAACGTTATTAATTTATTAATTAAATACACAGTAAAAATCCGCTTATGACCTCAGCTGTTGAGCGTCTATAATTTACAATCTCTCTCTCTCACAGTAATAATTATTGTTAATAATTTACACATGTGTCGAGTGCTATGAAAAATAGTTATTACTGTGTATTTAATTAAATAAATCGATAACGTTTTTCTCGAATATTTTCTTATGTAACCTTATAAAAATTGTATATAAGTTTATAAAAGACAAAAATGGAGATTTCGAAAATGTAAAAGAATACATGCAGGTATGTAGACTTCCGGTTGAGCTTGAAGTAAGTACAAAAAACTATACAATAAATAAAATTATCGACCAATTTTTCAGACAATATATTAACAAACAATATAAAATTAATACATTAACGTTTCAATCCGGATTTGGATCTTCTTCAGAATTGATCTAAAAATATAAAAATAATTAATAATTAAATATAAATTCGCTTTTTATAGAATTTTTTCAAAATTAATTATGATTTTCAAAATAATGAAAAAATAATAACAAACAATTTTTTATTAAGTAGTCATGGAAATAATAATTTGTGAGTACCTAAAAAAGAAAGAAAAATTATTAAAAACAAAAATTATTTCAATATAATATTATATATATTACTTAAATTTTCTGTATCTAATTGAGCATTGAGAGAATTTTTAGTTGATTTTATATGTAACATTTCCGAAATATTTCTTTTAAAAAAATTAGTTTCATTATCTAAAATTTTAATATCATCCCAGTGGTTTCCGATATTAAAAAACGATTTAATCACTAGCGGTCCCGCCCGGTTTCACCCGGGTGCCAAAAATTGAATGGGTGGAGGGATATGAGTACGCACGTTCATCTTCGTTTACCGAGATGATTGCCCAAATTTCATGATGATCGGAGTTACCGTTCAAAAGTTTTTGTCGAACGGACAAATTTTGAATTATATTTTGGTGAAATTTTCATTGATGCTCCGCTCCTATTGGTCATAGCGTATTATATAACCTGTAGCCTTCCTCGATAAATGGGCTATCCAACAAAAAAAAACATTTTTTTCAATTCGAACCAGTAGTTCCTGAGATTAGCGTGTTCAACAAACCAAACAAATAAACTCTTCAGCTTTATATAATATTAGTAAGTATAGATTTTTTTGTATCTATTAGGATATAAGAAATATTCACTGCTACCACACTGTATATGGGCGTAACTGGAATTCGATCTAAAAGACAAGCAACGACTACACCAAGCTGTTCTCATGCATCAGTTCAATGGTCGGGTGCATAAATGTCAATCTACATCCCTGGGGTGACAGCAGATATAAGTATAACACAATGGGTTAGGCTGTCTGGATTGACCCTGGTTATATATATTTCATCGTCTCAGAGAGACCACACTAGATAGTCACCTTCGTATTGTATGAATGCCTCACTATCATACATTAAACGACACCACGAACCTTACAGCTTTGGGATTTGACAAAAGCTTATAGGTACAAAGATTTCAATGGACACAGATCGGATTCTAAACTAGGATTACATATTTTATCCGGGATATGTCCGGGTTTTTTATTAATTAAAAAAAAAAACTACGTGTGGCACTCGGGGACTGCCGCGGTAAAGCTATTGCATATTCTTTTTAGGTCTTTAAGTTTTTCTTCTCTATAAAACGAAAATAGCTAGGTATAAATAATAAGGTATAAATAGTGTAATTACACACCAAAATGACGTCTGTTATGACATAAAGTCGAGAAATGGACGTTAAACGAATTATTATTGTTACTAGAGTGACCTGTGCGAATTATTCGCACTAAATAAGTATAATAATTATCACTTTACAAATTTATTTTTTTAAATATGATTGCAGGTATTCAATTCGTTTCTAATTTTGCGCACAGCTTATAACGTTTTTCTTTTTGTTGTATTACAATATGAAGCTCAGATGACAGATCGAAGAAATATTTTACTAAAATTGTCATATAGAGGCGCAAGTAGCAAAAGCGTTGATCTAAGCCGTCAGATGGCATCATGCAGAATTGTGTGTCTTAATGTATGTAAGTTTGAACGTTCCGCCAAACTGTGTTGTGGTTTTGTCAGTAAGGATCGGTGGTGGCTTGGTGTGAAAAATGTCAATTATAAAAAAGACAGTTGAATCTTAATGATTAAGATTAGAATAATTAAATTTTCGACAATTGTATTGAATCAGTTATTTTCATATTATATTAGTATTAAATATAGTTATTTTACTGCTTCAATTTGTCTTTGATTTCAAGACTTGCATGTATATATTATGTAAATAAATCATTCTCAATTTAATGAATCCAAACTTATTGCAGGTATTCAATTCGTTTCTAATTTTGCACACAGCTTATAACGTTTTTCTTTTTGTTGTATTACAATATAAAGGTCAGATGACAGATCGAAGTGTTGACGTTGTTTCAAAATTAAAGCCGTCAGATGACAGACGTTGTTCAGCGTTGCTGTATTGTGTCTTAATGTATATCTATATATATATAAGTTTAATAATTAGTTAATTTACAAAAACAAAAGCAATAATAACTTTTTTAGTTGTCGATGTCAGTAGAGCAAGCAATCATCTGTAAAATGATAGATAATTTATGTGGAGAAATTGTGTGGTTTTTTCTAAAAAGGGAAGGGAGGCAAACATCTTAACCTTAGCGTATTAATATATACGATTAATACTGAAAACAAAATGGACGTTCTATGTACAAAATAAACTCTACGGTGAATACCACAACCTTTTGAGTGTCGTCAATAGTTTTGTTATACATAATTTAGTAATTTAATGTACCGGTGGCAACTCTTGGATACTGTGAGGTCACTAAGGTAACCCTTACTCGTATATTGTCAAGTTCTCACTGGAGAGTGAGCGAGAAAGAAATAGGAGTGAGATAATACTGAGTTTTCTTCTTCCCGTCGTGTGTGCAATAAATACTACTTTTCTTAATCGAATCGATTAATAATTCAATAAAAAGTTCCGAGTCATTTCGATTATTTAATTAAAAAATTCAATATTCGAATCCTATTTTTAAATGAGTAAATGGTTTTCAAGACGATTTGAGTCCATTTTTAATCGTTTTGAGTAAAAAATTCGATATAAGAATGGTGTATCTCAGCGGTTTCTAAAGTCGTGGGCGCGTTACTTGAGGGGGGGCGCAGATTAATTGCAAATATCGACGTTGTTCTAATAAAATCATGGTTTATGAATAAGCGCTCACAGATAATTACCAAATAATGGACACTTTATATTAACACTATGATTTTAAATCTTTGATTAACGTCTGAATGGAACTCTTTAAATAAATAAAATAGTCGACCAATTTTTTCAGACCATATATTGACAAGAATTATATAAACTAATAAAATTTTTATTTTTTTTTTGATTCATTCAAACATTCAATCATCGTGCATTCTATTAGATAATAAATAACTAATACTAATTAATTTTTATATTTTTTTAGATTTTTCTGAAGAAGATCCAAATCCGGATCGAAACGTCATCCTTTTTTATTTTATTTTTTATTTTTTATTTATTTGATTTATATTTTTATATAATTTTTGTCAATATAATATGGTCTGAAAAAAATTGGTCAGCTATTTTTTTTATTTTAACACTGATTTTGCTGCTCGCTTCTGTACTGTATAATTACCACCTTTGCAATTATTTTCTCAGTAAAGAAATTATTTACAAATTGTTTATAGTTTTTTTTAAAGGGGGGGATGGGTGTCAGAGGTAAGGTTAGTGAACAAAATCCTGGCACCGAGCCGTTTACTCGCACAACCCTAAAGGCGACGTGTTTTTTATGTTCACTCAAGTGAAAATATGTTATACCCGTGTTGAACCTGTGTATGTGCTTTTGATTCAATTAAATATTCTGGAAGGTCAGTATGGGTTATCCCCACAGAAATCTAAGCATAAATTATTTACATATTCAGACCGGCAAAATTGTTTTTTTTTGTCTCGGTCTGCTCCAAAACTAACTTTTAAATAATGTACGTTTTAAAAATTTATTTCTAAACGATTGTAAAAAAAATTCAAACTGCTGATTAGAAGCTTGTTTTAAAGCCGGACTTCAAAGTCTTAAGGCCGCTGCATACGAGGCTAGAAACGTTGCTGTTAATGCTGCTAGGAGTTCTGCTAGCCGGCAGGTTGGGTACGAAGCTGGAAATGACGTCACTGCAGGATCGTCTGCTAGCTGACAAGATAGGTTTTCAAATTAGAACAGGGGCTATTTTCCCTGCTAGGTATGAGCGAGAACCAATCAGGACGCAGTATCTTGTCATATGGGCACTCGAACAAACGCCCACAAACCAACATGGCATCATTCTACTCAGAGTCAGACAACAGCCACGTTTTGCTCTGCGTTTATATTCGAACTGTCACTGCGCGCACAGCAGACTTATCAACAAATCAAGCTTGAAAAATAGTCTCGTGTGAAGCGAGCACTTAACAGCAATCAAGAAAACCAGCGCTAGAAAACTAGTAGACAAATCTAGCAAGGAATCTAGCAGCGTTTCTAGCCTCGTGTGCAGTGGCCTTTAGTCTATAAACAAAAAATGTCGAACTTTAGTGTTTTTTTTTTTTGCCTTTGAATTTATCTTTGCCCGACCAAAACCACCCAACTGAAGCTGGACTTAACAATTATTGTTAGCTACAAATTACATATTCTAGCGAATTAAGATGAAGATTATTATCTCTTAGTTTAACACCTTATTTTGTCACTAGTGGTCCGACCCGGCTCTGCCCGAATTTGTAGATTGCCACCGTATTTTCGTCGACTTACGTTGCAAAATTGGTCTCCACGAAAAGCGCTTTTATTTTAACGCGATAATATATTGCCTATGTTCATCCTGAAGGTCCATTCTAAATATTGGTGAAAAAAGTTTTGAAATCGGATGAGTAGTTTCTGAGATTAATCCAAACCTTACAAAATTTACCTCTTTATAGTATAGATTTACCATTTTAAAACGGAAATAACGTTAACTAATCAAACAGCCCAGAAAACGCCGCGCAAAAAATAAATTCCTTAATTTAAGAAAATGTTTCATTTACGTCAAATACGTTTTCCAAAAATAAAATTATCTCAAGAATCGAGTTGAATGTTTAATATCTTCATTTCCCAAATTCCCGATGTTACGAAATGTTACTCTGTTGGCAGGACTGTTTTTTTATGTTTAATGGATTGGTAGAAGTGTTTTTATATTCGATCTTTTATGTTACCATAAATGTAATTTTCGTTACTGTTTCAGCAGCGCTCAGGTAATAAACTTCAGGTTCTCTTATAATGCTCCGCGTTCCTTCATTCGTATCATTTTTCCCGTTTTATTTTTCATAACATCTGTAATGACGTTTTTTTGCGATTTTTTTAAAGCTGTCGTGTCTTTGATACGATATTTTATGAAATTATAAAAACTTGATTTATAGATTTTTATCACATGTTTGCCTGTGATGTCCACTTGCGTTATTGTCAATTTTGAAAGAAATCTTTTTAATCAGATCGTAGCGATCAGATGCCCTTCAAAGTATTTATTAAGTGGAAAAGGTGACTTCTGAATTTTTAAAGCGTGTAGTTTTATCGAAGTTAAAAAGTCCATACGACTCAAAACACATCCTTATACCCTTAAAGGGGTTCAGATTGTTGTAAAAGCTCTTTAAATAATTGAAATGATAATTTATTTAAGAGTATTCGTCCCTGCAAAATACCCCCTGCACTCTTCATCTCAAATCTTTTCCCCTCGCCTAAAAACGGTTCGCGCTCTCCCGACGCTATTTTTAAAGCTAGAGGGTTCTGGTAAACGCCAAATGAAAGACAAAGAATCAGACTACAGATCCTTCAGGCGAATTTTTTGAAAAACAGTTTCGCCTACGTGTGAAATATTACGTAATTTATTATTTTTTCAAAAGGTTGTAAGTTTTTTCAGGAATTTTTTTTCAAAAAATTCACCTGAAGGATCTGTAGTCTGATTCTTTGTTTTTCATTTGGCGTTTACCAGAACCCTCTAGCTTTAAAAATATTGTCGGGAGAGCGCGAACCGTTTTTAGGCGAGGGGAAAAGATGAAGGGTGCAGGGGGTATTTGCAGGGACGAATACTCTTAAAGTTATTACGAAAATTCTTTCGCCATTGGTTTTAATTATTATAATTTTTTTTCTTTATTTTTAATTAAAATTACTTTAAATTACACTTTAATGTTGTCATTTCTATACTACAATAAATATAAATGTTTTTAACGGTAACTTCTAAACCTTAAAATTCGATTTACTCGAAAACTATTACCGATATTGATTTAAACAAAAAATAAATTTTATCTGTTACAAAAGAATTTTAGAATTTCAATTATTTCAATTTGAAATCAGCAGAATTGTAGAGAAAGAATATGCTTTGTATAATTTTAAAAAGAAACAAACAAATAAATAGGAAAATACAAAATAGGAAACATTTGCATGCGTGTACGGAAATGTAAGGAAATTTTTAATATAGTTTACTTCCCTTATACGTTCAAGATATCGATACGGTATATGGAGAAGAATAGAGAAAACTTGAACAATACAGAATATGTTCGGAAAGTATGCATATCACCGAATAAAATACAGTGTGTACTGCAAAATAATATATTCGCCCGGGTAAGAATCTGATGCAATCCTCTAGACTGAACAGATATGAATGAAGATTTTACCATTCGATAGCTTAATATTGTTGTCAGATGTAAATCAGATTGATTCCAAATTTTATTGAAATCAAGTTTATACAAAAGCGCTACTATACGGTGGAGCTGAAGGCTTCACTACTGTTTTTGCTCCCGAGCGGGGCGCAACCCCGTGAGACAAGACTGTGTTAAGAGTATTCGTCCCTGCAAACACCCCCTGCACCCTTCATCTCAAATCTTTTCCCCTCGCCTAAAAACGGTTCGCGCTCTCCTGACGCTATTTTTAAAGCTAGAGGGTTCTAGTAAACGCCAAATGAAAGACAAAGAATCAGACTACAGATCCTTCAGGCGAATTTTTTGAAAAAAAATTCCTGAAAAAACTTACAACCTTTTGAAAAAAATAATAAGTTACGTAATATTTCACACGTAGGCGAAACTGTTTTTCAAAAAACTCGCCTGAAGGATCTGTAGTCTGATTCTTTGTCTTTCATTTGGCTTTAAAAATAGCGTCGGGAGAGCGCGAACCGTTTTTAGGCGAGGGGAAAAGATTTGAGATGAAGGGTGCAGGGGGTGTTTGCAGGGACGAATACTCTTTAAGGTGGATACATGTTGACGCTCCCGTATTTCATCTAAATCGCGGGTAGTTAATTATGAATTCGAGCGAACAACGGAAGAGACTGCACTCGGACGAAGCCAGACGAGATGTCTGGTCAATAAATTAATGAAATTATCAAATCATAAACACAGGTATTTCTCTATTTCACCTTCAAACTTCGATGTAGGGCAGACGCTGTATCTAGAATACGTAATTAAACGGGATGCGTCGCTGTTTGTATTTGCACCGTGGCACTGGGAAGGTGCATTATTAATGGTTTTGTTAATATGTTGTGGGAACTTTGTTGCTACTAGTGCTTTAATTAGTAATGCGGAGAACCTGTCCCAATTGGAGACTCTCGCAGCTGATGCTCACACATAATATTATAAGCCGTTGTTTTGGATTAAGATGGCAAACTACTATATAGCGCACTTATTACTGCCGTATCTAATGCCGTACTAATCTTATCTCAGCTTTCTAGCCTGGATTCGCCCGAGTAAATTACGGTTCGATCACAAAATTATCAAGCCTTGCAACAGATCTCCAGTATAATATACTGTATCTCTTATAGATTTGTCTATGTCCAGCATTTTGATTTAAAGTTTTTGTCAGATTACCATAAAGTACGGAGGTACCTAGCCATTATTTAAATTATTTTTGACTTCAGAAAAAAACTTAATCTATACCAATATTATAAAGAGATAAAGTTTTAAAGTTTGGATGTTGGAGATAATCTCCAAAACTATTCATCCGATTTCAAAATTTTGTTCAACCAATATTTAGAATGGACCTTCAGGACGGAAAAAAGACTATATGTTATCGCGTTAAAGTAAAAACGCTTTTCGTGGAGACAAATTTTGTAACGCAAGTCGGCTAAAAAACTGTGGCTATTTACAAATTCGGGCAGAGCCACTATGTCCGATAAACTTAAGACTGTCTTTACGTTGGGTAGATATTTATTACAATCTATGACAATAAATATTGAATATAATCATAACAATCTTGAAGTTTATTGCTTAATTTGCTTGAATTTGGAAACGATTTGAAAGAATACTAATTTTAAATCAAAACAATTACATTATGTCTGGATAGACTATAGTTTCGCTTACGTAATAATGATTTTATATTTACCAATAAACAATAATTTATTATACTAAACACAGGCATCTGTAAATAGCTATTATGAATTAATTTTCCATTGAAAGTGTGCATTTTCCGTTATTGACATTATTGAGTTTATTATATGTAGTATAATATCCAACATTAAATTGTTTAACCATTTCAGTCAGTGGTTTCAAACAAATGCACAGCACATATTATATGCTCAAACGTTGTAAAGCACGGTTAACATAAGATACAGTGTTCTCTTTAAATCACGACTGAAAACGAAAAGTAGTCAAGATTCAATAAAACTGAATTTCAAAATTTTCACGACACCAAAATTTTATAGATTCCAAGAAAATTAAATTTTATTGGTATTTATCAACACTGAAATTATACCCAGGTTTTGTGAAATTTTAATTTTCAATAAATCTGCCAATTTAGTAAAGTACTATTATCTAATATTTCATTATTTTTATGAGGATTTATTCATAAGAAAAAGTTACTAACATTCGGATTTGCGTCCTCTATAGGGTGACCGGTAATTGCTTGTATTCCTCTCGGGAAAAGAAACTATGACTAATTTGGAATGATTTAACCTCTATCACTTGGGGCCGGAAATGTGTCATTTTTTTATGATAATTACACTTTTGTGAAGAATTTTTATTTTATTTTTTTTATACACAACACAACATAAAATCTAACAGTTTTCATGGTTTTTAGCTTTAGGAAGGTTGACCAATTAGTAAGCTATTAGATCATGGAAAAATGCAGACCGAAAAGTGAAAATACTGTTATTTTTTTTGATTTTTAACTCCCAAAATTCGGATTTTTGTAAAAAGAAAACCGAAGTAGATTTTCTCGAAAATGACGCATTGCCGACCCCCAAGTGATAGAGGTTAAATCATTCTAAATTGGTCATAGCTTCTTCTCCCGAGAGGAATACGAGCAATCACCGGCCACCTGTATAAAACCTTATAAAAAAAATAAGTTCAAATTTTTTGGTATTTTTATTACACAAATTGTATGGCTATTCAAATAAAACACCTGCCTCTAAATCGGATAGATAGACAGACGGACGGACGGATATGTCGAAATTATAAAAATACCGTTTTTTGTCTAACATTAAAAAAGTAATATTATTTTTCAGAGGATTATAGATCAATAGATATATGCTATTGAGCTATATTTTTAATCGCAACGTGCCGTTTTATATATTAAAACTTCCTCAGGCTCTACAAAAATACATAATATAAATTAAAATACAATAAATACATATATAATAAATTACATTAATAAAAATGATAAATACCTTAAAGAATAACTTAGCATTGGTAATATTAGATATTATGTATTTCATTTATAATATGTAATTTTTTAATAATTTATTATGGAGACATTCAGGAAGTACCCTCGATAAATGAATTAACAAACAGAAAATTACGAAAATTTGCAAATATGTCAAAACTTTTTCAAAAATGACTCAGTTAAATTTTTGTGATCTTTGGTTGACTTTGAAAAAAGATATTGATAATTTTATTTCGCTGCACTTAACATGGAGTCTTATGGAAATCTGTGATTTTGACGCACTCCCATCATTTATTACGTTGGAATTGACAAACAGATTTTGATAAAATTTTCAGGAAATATAAACGAATATTCTATGAACATTTTTCTTTTTCCAAAACGTATAAAGCTTGCTTATGTTAATAGAAATAACTAAAACAAAGCCGAGCTTTTTAGCAATTCATAAACATGACAACAGCGGAATATTATAGTTTGTGGCGCGTCATTTAAAGGTAAGTTACGAAACTGCAGCAGTTTTGATATCGTAAAAACATACGTAAATTGAGTAAATTCTAAAAGCATAGTATTCCAAAAAAATGATAGTATATTATTATTTCCGAAATGACAGGAATAAAGAAAAGCATTTTCATAAATTAATGCGAATTTGACACCGCGTGCTGACTTATGCTGCGTACATAAGCACTTGTAACTATGGCAAGGCATGCGGTGTTGCCAAATTATATACTACGTTACTCAAGTAGAAGACTGAAATTCTTTGACTTACTGCGTACCGAGAGTACTTCCTTCAGTTAATTTAAATTTTAAAATAAAATGACAAATGGTAGTTATTTATTGGCATTAATTTCATAGCATACTAATAATAGCATATATCTTTATTGTCTACTAGCCGCTACCCGCGGCTACGCCCGCGATTGAGATGGAAATCGACTTTTGACATGCATATCAGCACATATTTTGACAAACAATTTTCTTATTTTTCGTAAAAAAATTTTATTTTTTTTTAATAAAAAGTATCCTATGTTACTTCTAATACCTTCAAGAGTGTATGTGCAAAGTTTCATGATGATCGGTTAAGTAGTTTTTGCGTGAAAGCGTAACAAACAAACTTACATTCGCATTTATAATATTTCGTTTTCATAAAATTTGTAAGTCCGGTCCTGTCGGGCCGATTTTAATGAAATTTTAATAGCACATTTTAATCATTACTAAAGGGTTAAATTTCAATTTTGAAACGATTCGGAGAAATTTTTCGGTATTTTTGGGCCCAAAAAATGTTTTCAACCCTTTCTTATTTTTCGTAAAAAATTTTTATTTTTTTTTAATAAAAAGTATCCTATGTTACTTCTAATACCTTCAAGAGTGTATGTGCAAAGTTTCATGATGATCGGTTAAGTAGTTTTTGCGTGAAAGCGTAACAAACAAACTTACATTCGCATTTATAATATTAAAAAAAAAATAAATATGATAATCCTCTGAAAAATAATATTATAAAATTAATAGATCTGAAACACATATCATTAAAAAAGTATATCAGTATTATTGGACAGCACTGTACCACTGTAGAGAGTATATCATTAAAATGACCAATTGAATCCTGTGAATCGAGCATTCAAATCAAATTGAAATGCAGCCGCTTTATGCGTTTTCTATAACGGAAAGTATTAATTCAAAATATAGCGTGATCAACGAACAGTTGAAAATTCTCTAAAACGGAAGCTCAGAACAGAATTGATGTACAATTTTCAAATGCTGCAGGAAACATTAACTTTTGCACAATGTATAACAGAATATTTCCGTCAATAAGCATTTTTATTAATAACTGCAAACATACAATGGTATAGGTGTGCTAATTAAATACGGGACTGGCCTAGAAAATACGCTTTGTTGAAAACTTATTAAAAATCGCCTTCAACATTTTCTGTTCGAGTTCTCCATTGTCCATAGCATTCCTATAGGTCTTCGAGTATCACCTTCTTCAGCATGCTTGCCGTTTTTGCCTTGAGCTCTTCTACAGATTGAAAATGTGTCGCTTTTATTGCAATTTTCACTTTTGAGTACAGGTAGAAGACGCTCGTAGCGAGATCTGCGTTCAAAATGGTAGATATCCGAGGACAGCAATGTCAGAGCTGATGTTTTTTTAAACGTGGAGTATTATATCTACGGTTTGCTCTTGTGAATTTATTTGTGTTGTTTATTAATCTTTCGTGAAGTGTATAGTTGTAAAACATTAAAGTAAGTGGAAGTTTTGTGTGCAATTTGGGTCAAGATATGACGTTATTATTTTTTTTTTGACGTTTACACTAACGCCATCGGTTGGATTTTTGGGTGAACGTCAAAATATTCAACAAAACGAGTAAGGAGTATAGTGCAGTGTATATTTATTCTTTAACTAGCTTTTCTACCTGATATTTTGCTCGGTAAATTGAAAGTGAATTTTATTCTAACGAATAAATTTGTTCCAAGATTAATAACTTCTATCTTTGTGAACATTAGTTATAAAATACTTTTTCTGTATTAATATTAGTACAATAGACTTTTTAATGAAGTTAAACATAGTATTTCTAATTATCAGCATGGTTTCATGCCCCACCGATCTATTGTTACAAATCTGGTGAACTTTACACAAAATGCTTATGAAACATTGCATGACAATAAACAAATGGATGTAATATATACAGATTTAGAAAAAGCGTTTGATAAAATTGATCATTCTATTCTTCTCAGCAAACTTATTGCCCATGATGTTTCCGAATATCTGATTGATATATTGAGATCCTACTTGTTTAATAGATCACAGTATGTAGTTGTAAATGGATACAAATCTGATATGTACACTCCAACATCAGGTGTCCCTCAGGGAAGTAACCTTGGTCCTCTTCTTTTTTTGATTTTTATTAATGGGCTTGTTGATCAAATTTCTTCGTGTAAAAAACTGTTATATGCCGACGATTTGAAATTCTATATAACCGTGAACGATTACTCTGATTGCTTAAAGTTGCAAAATGATTTAAATAATGGTTACAACTGGTGTAAGCTAAATAAAATTAATTTAAATATATCTAAGTGCTCTATGATGACTATTACTAATAAGAAGGTCAATATTCCATTTGATTACAAAATAAATAACATACTTCTTAAACGTGTCTTACAAATAAAAGACCTTGGTGTCATTTTTAGTTCAGATCTATCTTTTAACTTGCATATAGAGAATATAATCAAATCTGCATACTCCATGTTAGGATTTATTTTTAGGAGTTGTCAATACTTTTCTGATCCTAATACCTTAATTAAACTATTTAATGCATATGTCAGATCCAAATTGGAATTTGCAAGCCTGATTTGGGATCCCTATTATGATATCACCATAAATAATATTGAAAGAGTACAGAGTAAACTTCTTAGATTTCTGACATTTAAAATAACCGGGATTTATCCCAAATATATGAATTATATTGACTTATTACAAATTCACTCTTGTACTTCATTTAAAATTCGTAGGGAATTTGCTGCTTGTGCGTTCTTATATAAATTATTACATAATCATATTGACAACCAAGAGTTTCTAAATATGTTACCTTTTCATATACCTAAATACTTTAGCCGGAATCACCAATTGTTTTATTTACCAACCCCAAGAACCTGTCACTTTGCTAATTCGCCTCTGTACAAGACGTGTGGACTTGTAAATAACATTTGTAGTAGTATAGACATTTTCAACTGCACATTCAGTGAACTTAAACTTGTATATAAACGTTCTTGATTTTCTGTAATTTGGGCTATGCCTGTATGAAAATAAATAAATAAATATACTCACATTGTATTATTATAAGTGCAATTTAAAGATCGTATCTACACAAAATTTGGCCCGAGCGAAACTGGGTTTGCAACTAGTAAATAATATTTTCTCGGTCCTGGTTAAACAGTCGCTCTATTTATACTAATATAAATTAAATTCCGTGTTTAACAGTCCCTGGTCAATATCTGTGTAAACAAAATTGATTACATTTTGTGACGATAATATACTACCTATATATTTTATACCTGCCATTTTATAACTGATAATGCAGTGATGTATAGCTGAGGCGGTAAATTAAACAATAGATATGTAATGTTGCACAAGAAAATTCTACTACACCACTCTCTATCACTGCTAAACACTCAATAATCTATTTTATCCTGCTGTAATTTAGTATTTTTTAGATAACAGATTAAATAAACTTCATTTTTAAATAGACAAGCGAATCGAATCTAAAAGGCTCGGAAGTTAGATGCGAATGCGGGCTTGCGCTTGTACAGTCTGTTGAAAAACTACAAACTCGCAATTCAACAAAACTAACATAGCAATAACAACTTGACAATAGCGTACTCGACTGTACTTTAAAGCAGGAAAGCGACAAGTGACAAAGGCAACGAGCGATCACGGCCAATCACCGACGAGCGCACGTTCTGTACAGGTGGTGGGAGTATATCAACGGCTCTAAAATGTGCCTTTGCGACGCTGTTTGTGACTAACTTCCGAAACTTTTAGATCCGTGGCGCGTACTATATGGCATTTCGTTTTGTACGTTTGTTTGTTCGTATGTTTTGCAATTTATTAAACTGAAATGCAGGGATCGATAATTTGAACGAAATTTAGAACAGACATTTTTTGAATTTAGACCGGACGACATATTATATAAGCAAATCTTCTAGATTTTGGATGTTTAAAAATTTTTGATAAGAAAATGAATTTTTTTTTTTTTTTTTTTAATTAAAGGTATAAAGGTGTTTCGACAGAAAATGAATTTGTTTTATATTAAGTTTTGGCCAACCATTTGCCTTAATGTGATAATATTTAAACTAATTCAAATATTTATAAAAAGTTAAAAGTTCGATTAATTCTCGTATCTCATTTATTTTTGAAGCTTTCAAAAAAAAATTTAAATCAATTTGATGACATTATCCGTTATTTCATCCTGGCCGAAGTTAACCCTATACGCTTTTTTTTATTGTATAATATTATTCCCTTTTCACGTTTGTATGTTTGTCTGTGTGCTTCCAAAAAACTCGAAAATCGTTGCACCGATTTGAGTTTTATTTCACGGTTGCCATATGCTATATTATATCATCTCGCTAAATCATTGGAACCGCGGACAACGCGGGAATTACCCGTTGATTTTAGTTACAAATTGCATACTAGCGACATCTGATGGTATTTATTACAATTTATTTTTAGAAAGGAAATCATTGAGGTCCGAGCTGTGCCGGGTACAATTGTTTGAAATAAGACATTAGTATACGATAGGAACAGTCGATATTTAAAATGAAACATCGTACCTAAGTGTTAGCGGCTGTTTTATGAGAAAACGGAAATCAGTAGTTTTTAGTTGAACTCATTAATGAAGGCTCAAAAAGGTATATTCTTGCTTAAGCTTATTTAAGTTGTTCTAAAGTTGCATCAAGAATATGAGACATTGCGCTAAGCATGTAATATGAGAAACTTTATTTCAAATTTAGTTGTTTCAAGTTTCAAATAAAACCCATAATATAAGATATAACAAAGATAGGGTACAAGAACCAGTTCTAGACAATTTATGTGTAGACAAATCTTTAACGTCTGAATAGAACTCTTTAAATAAATAAAATTATCGACCAATTTTTTCAGACTATATATAGGTTTGTTATTAATTTTTCATTAATATTTCGATAAAAATATTCAACCATTTCGTCAATTGTAAATGTAAAAATAGTCACAACAGGTCGGGAATTGGTACATTTACCTTACAATACAACTTGAAATAGCTATTTTACTTGTTTTGTAAGTGTAGATACTCCACTCTAAACTATATAGTGGACATTGTCACATTTTATGCAACGTAGAAACTTCTAATAACAAAAACCATGAAACACCAAAAACTTGTTTCAAACTTTATAATATTCTTTTTTTCAATACCGTTTATCGATTCCGATGTTCTGTATTATTTTTATTAGACAATGTACTTTACACACGTTGACAATAGTCGGGAAAATCTTTATATTAATAGGCAAGCAGTTATTTTGTACAGTTATCTCCTACTAAATTACCGGACGGATTTCGACGATCGACGTGTCATTTGAAAAGCCTTGAAGTACAGGTTGAAAATCGTGTTTCAAAAAATTAGTTTTATCGTTGAAAAATACACGATTTATTATTTGCGTAATGTCTAAATATTAACAGTTCCTTTCTAGTTATCATACAAAGGAAAAAAAGGAGGAATGTATGTTCAGTGAATAGTCTTAAATAATTGTTTTTGCCTAAAGTCATAACAGAATAATTCAAAAACAATACTTCAACCTATTTCTCGAGTGGTGTGCGTCTATAGAGGATCGAAAAACGTCTAGAAAACAGTTCATTGGAAATAGTTGGGAAACGGTCAGTTTTAGAACCAAAATTAATCTGAGGATAAAAACAGTAGAGAGTCTACTCTGCAACACACCAGACATCGGAGTCACTGTTTGGAGTCAGTTAAGATTCAGAAATCTTTAGCATAAAGTAGTGTTGATCCAATAGAATGTTACGATGAAGGAAGGTTTTGGTTGAGGATCATAAATAAATAAGCTTTACCAATGTTACGCTAGTGGCCAACGTTTAATCTTGTATATTGTTTTAACAATTTACCACTTTTTGACCAGCTTGAGGTATGTAATAGGATTTTCACTATTATCTAGTAGCTCTAATTAAAAAACTTATTGTTTGAGCATGGTTCTTCGTAGACTACAACTGTTAGATATAATATGATCTAAATTATAAACACATATATAAGTTCATGGGCCCTGAAGATAAAAATAAATTTTTCGAAACGTTTGCCACTAGCGTAACATTGGTAAAGCTTATTTATTTATGATCCTCAACCAAAACCTCCTTCATCATAACATTCAGAAATCTGTTCATATAACCGTAAGTTTAGGTAAAATTTTTTGATCAATTGACGTACACAATTCAGCTGAAATTTGCTTTACTGCTTCGAATTCAGTGTTGCCAACATAAACGTATGTTACAACGAAATAGGACTGTTATAAAATAGAAACTAAAACTAGGTCAAAACAGTAAAAAGCTTTGTTCTGTTTAATTTATATAAATCGCTGTCAATGCTTGAAGAAAATTGTCTCCTTCATCTGAGTAATATTACTGGAGCAGTAAAAGGGAACCTTAAGAACAATAGCAAAATGTTTACTATTTGTTTAAAGGATGATTCTAAAAACAATTAATTCCGGAATGCTCCAGAACGATTCGCATCTACTGCTCATCCAAGTTTTAACTAGTGATGTGCCGGATCGTTAAAAATGTATATCCGCGGATACGGATCTGAATACGGATATTTAGTTTCAAGATCCGCGGATACGGATACGGATGTTAACTTTCTTAGAGTACGCGGCGGTAAATATTGCACATCGACCTTTGGAAAGAGACTATCTGTGTTATGGGAAAAAGTTATTGACCTCATTAAGAGTTAACTCTCATAACAGATTGTCTCTTTCCAAAGATCGATGTGCAATATCTCATTAAAAAGATAGTCCTTTAGTATCTTTGAGTTATGTAGGTACTGTTGGTATGGTACTCACTACGATAAATGTTTCCAATATAAAGGTGCCAAATACGATTTAAAAAAATAAAAAATAATCTGAATGAAATTTAACAGGTTTTCATTATTACCTAATCACCTATATAGGTATATATAAAATTTCATCTATGAATTGAAAATTAATAAGGTAAAAGATCCGCCAAAAACGGATATCCGGCACATCACTAGTTTTAACACATGGCTTCAGTTGCCTTAATGTCGGCTTTGACAGAAACCTTATCGGTTTGAGTAAAAATACAATCTATATATTCAGGGTATTTTTTTTTTCGGTCCCGTTGACTAATGTTTTATAGCATTGGACCTAAAAAAAATCTTCCAAAATTTCAGCTTCATGGATCAGACCTGCGAATGGCGCAAACCGAGTTTGTTTCCCGTTTAATTAACATGGAAGAACGACGTTTTTGTTTTTACTCAAACATGGATAGTTGGTTTTAATTTTTGATACCAACATTTTGTAGAGATTTAAATTTCCTACAGAAAAGGTCCTTAGTACTAAATCCATGAAATCATTGTTTTCAAGGATATGTTCGTTTAAATATTCTCATAACAATCGGATTTCATTTAATTAAATCGATCGAGTCATTTCGAGTTTTTGCAAAACTGAAATAGAATGAAATATATAAACAGGAAAGAAATATTTTATACAAAATTTTATTTGTACAAACAATATGAAAAAATAAGGAAAACTACAGCTTTTTAATTTTTTTCTTACTGATTGCATTTTAAGTTTCAGTTAAAAAATAAAACTTCTGTGCTTTTATAATACAGAAATGTATATACGAGTATAATTCAAGTTTTTAAAGAAATATTTTTGCCTATATTGCGGTTGACATTGCCAATGATTTCATTTTGAGTTTCAACAAGTTTACAGAAAAATATAAAAAAGAATCTTTTATAATATTAAAAAGTTATAAGGTTAAAAAATCTACACCGCGTTTAGTTGTTATAATCTTCAGTAGTCAGTAGTTTCAAACAGTTCTGAATATGAATGAGTTTGTGAATATAAGAAAACATTTCTTTAATGGTTATACAAGTTAAGTATAAAGTTATTCAAAGTTAAATCCGTAATCCACGTGTATACATTTTTATGCGCATAAAAAATAGCAATTTAAAGTATTTTTAGAGTTCCGCAAAAAGTTTTTGACCGTATTTAAAAACGTGACGATGTCTGGAATTTTAAAAAAAATTCATAAAAGATACACAAATTATTCTTTATGCTGATATTTTAGTATTGCGGATTTTCTTTTGACAAAAACGTCTTTTAAAAGTTTGTTCGGATTAATGTTATAAAAAGAGAAGTTTTTTTTAACACTACCGTCTTACAAATAGTTTCACACTTTTTTTTTAATTATGAGTACTGTTAAAATAAGAGGTTGTTCTCAGAAACTACTGAACTGATTTGGTTAATTTTCCAATAATAATTTAGTTTTTCGTAAAACTACTTTCGGAAGATAATTTATGGACAATATAAGAAATGTTTGTCTCAGAATAATTTACTTTACCTTAATATATTTAATATATTATATTTACCGTAATTAATAAAAAAATCCAGCCAATTGGGCGACGGGATCAATCCAACATAAAAAATATTGACATTTGATTATAACAAAAAAAATAAAATTTTTGATATCGCGTGAGGTGACGCGGGTAATAGCTAGTATTCAATATATTTGCTATTACCTACATAATAATATGTTCCACGTCATGTAAAAATTAATCAAAGCATGCCTAACTAGTTTATTTCTGACAGATCCATAAAACAAAAGAGCGGCTGATTTTTTTTTTAATTTTCAAATATTTCCGAAACTATAAAGCTTAGAATAAAATTTTGACGAAACTTTCTTGAAAAAATGAATAGAATAATAAACCGTTATGAACCGTTATGAAGTATACCATTATTCAATAAAAAACACCGTTATAGTACCTATATATCTCTTCTGCGCATGCGTCGATTTTCCCTAAAAACAATAGGGCTCTTCATATTTGCATAACAAACATCCTCCCAAAATTTTGTTTCAATCCGCTCATCCGTTTGACCTGTATCGTGTTCACAGACTAACAGACGCATAGAGTTTTTTCAAAAATATGCTTTTTTGGATTCGGGGGACCTGAAAACGAAAAGATATTTAAAAAATTTTTGAAATGTGATTTTTGACCTAAACTAATACCATTCCCTATTTATGGGTTGGAATGAAAATGTTATAAGATTTTTTTCTCAATTGATTAAGCTGTAGGTACCTGCCTTTCACTTTTTATCTCATTTAAAAAACACATTTCATAAAATTTGATTTCATAAATTTGAATGTAGAAACCATCCCATATTTCAATATTAAGACAGGAAAATAAATCTCAATTTAAAACCGACAAAAAAATGAAATGTTTTCCACCGATTCTATATTTCCTCTGAAAAATTGCTAAAGAAAATATTTAGATAAAAAATGCAACGTCGCGAAAATAGACAAACGACTTTAAAGATATGAAATGTTATTTTCATTCAATAAACGAGAACATATTACATAATCTACGCTAGGAGTTGTGTCATACATTCGTTTTTTTTATAAATATTAAATATATTATATATATGACATATTTATTGTTCCATGAAAAATGGTGAAAAATATAATATATTACACTGGCAGTCCCGCCCGGTTTCACCCGGGTTTAAAAGAATGTATGGGGGAGAGGGACATGAGTGCGCACCGTTTACCGAGATGAAAGTTGTATCCAAATTTCATGATGATCGGAGTTACCGTTCAAAAGTTTTTGTCGGACAGACTTTTGAGTGATATTTTGCAACATTTTTCATTGATGCTCCGCTCCTATTGGTCGTAGCGTGATATTATATACCCTATAGCCTTCCTCGATAAATGGGCTATCCAACAAAAATTTTTTTTATCAATTCGGACCAGTAGTTCCTGAGATTAGCGCGATCAAACAAACAAACAAACTCTTCAGCTTTATATATTAGTATAGATTGTACTAGCGATCCCGTCCGGTTTCACCCGGGTGTAAAAGAACGAATGGGGAAGGGAGGAACATGAGTACACACATTCATCTTAGTTTACAAAGATGAATGTTGTGTCCAAATTTCATGATGATCGGAGTTACCGTTCAAAAGTTTTTGTCGATAAAAAGCAGTATTTAAACTTTTTTTAACTAATAATTTTTTTTTTAATAAATTAAATAAAATAAAAAATTGGTTGTCTGTAAAGTCGGTTTACGGACGATAGTTTTACGTGATAACGTCATAAAGAAACATTGATGAACTCTCTGACGTCACGCGAAAAGAGAGAGAAATACGTACAAGCCGACGCTTGGACCGATCGTGCCTCTCTATCGCTTATACCGCGCTCTCGCTTGCACGCTCAGGCTCAGGCGGAACGTGACACTTTTTCGTGCGTGCAGCCGGTGTTTCATCACTTTATAAGACGTTATCATGTCAAAATAAATTTAAATGTAAGCCTTAGAAGAAAGTAATGTAGAAAATAAAAAAAAAATAAAAATATATTCGCCCAACGTGGGGTTCGAACTCACGACCCTGATATTGACAGTCGCATGCTCTACCGATTGAGCCACCTGAGGTTGTGTTCTCACAACGCTAATATGAGTATATCTAGTTAGTGCATTTCACATGAATAGAAGCTTATTTTTGAGATACATTTTGCAACATTTATCATTAAAGCTCCGCTCCTAATGGTCGTAGCGTAATATTATATAGTCTATAGCCTTCCTCGATAAATGGGCTATCCAACAAAAAATTTGTTTTTGACGTGATAACGTCTTATAAATTGATGAATCACCATTATTATAAATTGATAAAACACCGGCTGCATGTACGAAAAAGTGTAACGCGTAACGCATAACGCGTAACGTTCCGCCTGACCCTGTGCGTGCTTTTCTCGAAAACGGCCCTAACGATTTGGATGAAATTTACTGAAAAGGGATTTTGGGGGGCAAAAAATCGTTTTAGCTAGGTCTCATCTCTCGAAAAAATCGTTTTCTTACAAATTTTATCATTATAAAAATCAATTTTTTTGACGTATGAAAATACTTAAATATTGTAAGTAGGTTTTGGAATTTTATATTATAAACAGCGAAACAATTGTTTTATAAATATTATGACAGCTAATCTTTGAGACTTAAAATAAATACGGAAGAATATATTATTTATTATTTATTAAGAAATATTATATGGTGAGTATTTTAAATAAATAAAATTAACCTAAATTTGAAGCGAAAGATGCAATATCATAGATTCGAATTATTATAATTATTATATAAATTTAGGTTATGTATTACGGATTACGTTATCACGTAAAACTATCGTCCGTAAACCGACTTTACAGACAACCAATTTTTAATTTGAACTAGTAGTTTCTGAGATTAGCGCGTTCAAACAAACAAACAAACAAACAAACTCTTCAGCTTTATGTATTAGTATAGATAGATATAGATTAAGCTAGTACTGATCGTTGGATAAATAACAATCGTTGGGACAAAAGACGATCGCCAGGAAATAGCCCAACTGACTCAATACCTCAGAACTCTTAAAAGTGGCTGCTGAGAGTCAGTCTGAGTGATCATGAACGTATTTGTAAAAGAGCCTTGGGCAAAGATGATATTTTTTCTGCATCCAAACCGTTGCTTCTAAAATTTAAACATAGTTTGTTAAATGCATCAAAAATAAGAAATAAATGATATTATGGAAAACTGTGTATCAAGGACGGAAAGAAATTTATTTTGACGTTTTCGCCCAAGCGAAGCGACGTTGAAGTGACACAACATCATCGCGTTCGTAACAGGTGCGGCATTTGTGTCTCGGACAAGTGTCTTTTTCGTCATGCGGTAAATACGGCCCTGAGGTCGGGCTATTTCAGGATTATTATTCAGCTGTAAAAATAGCGGGCCAATATGTTTCAAAGGTGAAATAATAGAAGGTAGATAAACAATAAATTGCTCATCGTGTGCCGTCGTAAAGACTCGTGAAAGTACGGGTCGATCATAAAATATGCAAATATCAATATAAAACACACAATAGGTACGTTTATAGTATGGAATAGCGAAGTTTCAGAGAAAATAAAATACAAAACTATTTTCCTACGCTGGTCAATTCCATTCAGCGTTTTTTTGTCGGTGAGTTAATAAAGTATCCTGTATTATTATAAATATTAGATGTGCAAAGAGGCGGAGTTACAAATTTTTCGATGCGAGCGTTTGTGGTGAGCACTAGTGGAAACTTCAAACTCAAATTTTCCATATGAAAGTGAGCAATGTTTTTTAAAAGTGAAAATAGACATAATTTTATGAAATTTTTTAATTACAAAGAAAACATGGCAAAACTAAGCGATCTGGAAATGCTTGTTGTGTTCTGGGCTGTTGCGCTGATGGCGATTTAAGTAAAATAAAGATCACTGGCGCCATAATTTGACGTTACGCTGTCAATGTAAACTAATTAATTATTTATATATTGTACGTCATAGTTGATAAATAAATCATTCTCATGTACCTTTTATGTTATGCTATTTATATAATGGTTTACAAATCTGAATTTTATTGTATATACAGGGTGTCCCATTAAGAATGGGACATAAAACAACCGCAGATTCTCCAATTCAAAATAAAACGATTAAGCGAAATATGCTTAGATAAAATGTTACTCGCTCTACCAGTGGCGTACGGCAGGAGTAAGTAATGCTTGTACCCCTTCTAAATGTTACGCCGCTGTCTAAATTTTAACTTTGACTATAATTTTAATTTTTTTGATATTTTCTAAGTCAATAATGTACACTTGTTAGTTTGTTGTAAAGTCATTGGTTTTCGAGATATTCGCAGTTAAAGATAGATAGACATGTACCTACTTTTTATTTGTATTATTATTAATAATATTCATTTTTACAATTTTGTCTTAAAAAAACTGCGAATATCTCGAAAACCAATGACTAATGACTAATTTTTTTATTGTAAGGTGCATTTTATGATATTTAACAAGTGTGCCGATTTGAGTAAAATTATACGGTGTATTAAAAAAATTATGGACATTAATAATTTTTCAGTTTTCAACTTCAACACCCCGTATTTCGGAAACGAGTAACATTTTATCTAAGCATATTTCGCTTAATCGTTTTATTTTGAATTGGAGAATCTGCAGTTGTTCTATGTCCCATTCTTAATGGGAACCCTGTATATACATTTCCTTATTGCATTTTTTTGACACATTATGGCCAGCTAAAGTTTTTGACATATCACCATAGAAACATGTCGCGATTTCCATAAAAAACGAGTTCATTAATTCTCTATTAGGTAATAATAACAAAAGTGGACTAAACGTTCATTGTATCTGAACAGAACACGCACTATGGCACGGTGTTTGGCTATGTCGTCCACGTGACAAACTACTGCTTCCTGATTGGTTCTTGCTCAAAAACAGCAGCTCCGGTTATAGTTTTGAAATTCATTTTGTGACCTCGCAGCCAAGCCTGTAGTGACGTCATTTCCAAATTCGTAACCCGCACAGCAACCAGCTCAGCGTCATGTGTAGCGGCCTTTACAATATTGCACTTTAAAATTTCAATCTCCTGAAGATTTAAATTTGACATATAACATTAAACCTTGCAACTAGATATGATGAAAATATATTCTGTCAAATCATATTAAAAATCTCTTTTATTTCTCAAATTTCAAAATGCATAATATCATAAGATTAATGAGTTTTATGTCGCTAGTAGTGAATCTTTATCTGTCTTCTAATAAATATGACACAATATGCCACAAGAAATGACGCTTTCTCTGGAGATTACGGCGTCGTAACGCTTCTCTCTTGTCTTGTTATAGAGTATTCTTTTTTCTTCTTTGAGTTTCCGCTCTTGACAATGTAAACGTCAAGAGTATTGGAAACGGAATTATTCATAATTATTTATAAATGCATTTTCCTTTGTCTCTCTCATGTCTAGCTGTAAGTCAAATTATAAAATGATTGAACAATTCTTTAATGCAACTGTGAAACTAAGCAACCTGCGTTAACTCCAATTTTAAACTAGAACTTTTACTAATAGCCCAAGAGCCCGCGGCAGCCAGACCTTCGTCTTTTTATAAAAGCTGAAAGTTTTTCTATGGATGTCTCCAATACAGGTAAGAATGATCCCCACCCATGAAACCTGAGTAGTGGTGGCTTTGGCAGGTAACAGGTAGCAAAGGTGTATAAAATTCCATCTCAAATTCGTCATTGTATAAAACTCAATTTTTTTATATTTCATTCGTAACAATATTAAAACTCGCGTCGCTCATTGCCAGACACTTAGTATGGTTCCAACCCCCTGCCAGACACCCTTAAACTATTATAATTTGTAATTATATTTACGTTATTTTATAAAAGCTGAATTTTATATATATTTTTTGGAGAACTATTAAATAATGTTTCATTAGTAGCCAGACAGTTTCGAGGGTTCTATCATCCTGCCAGATGCATTAAAAGTGTACAATTTTCAAACCGTTTTTGCTTTATAACTTTGAAACGGCTCATGAGATTTTACTCAAATTTGGTATGTTGGCATAGCTTTATTGGGCAATAAAACCCATATCATAATAATGATGAATATCATTCCATGGGCGTAGAACTTGATTTTTTCGATAATTAAACATCTAAAACTTCTACGCCAATGGAAAAAATCAGTTTGAGTGTGAAATCTGGATCACGAGACTCATTTACTACAAAAAAGGTACTCTTGATAAATTTCGATTACTCTCATAGTTTCGACAAAATTTTAATTTTAGTAATTTAGAGCATTTTAGGTGCTCTTAGAATTGATGAAACTCAAACAGCATACAGGGTGTTTAATATCGTTGCAACAAACATAAAGTTTGTGATTTCATAAAAAATTAAAAATAGTTAATTTTACAAATATGCCTGAATTTGAACAAAGTTATGCGAAATTGATTTGATTTTGAATAATTTATTAGTGTGTTTAAGGTAAGTATAAAAAAAATTTTCAAAAAAATCAAATATTTGGTTTTTCAAAAAAAAAAAATTTTTACTTAGAAGGGCATGTTTTGGTATTTGGGCATAGCTTTTAATTCTAAACAACTTTTTCTTATAACATTTCGCTGAATTTTTTGAAATAAAGGCACTTTACTCTTGTACAATTTTTATATTTGTTGACTCATCCGGTATGCTGTTTGAGTTTCAACAATTCTAAGAGCGCCTAAAATGATTATCGGACATGCACCAACTTTTGGCAATATTTGTATTTTGGTTGTGCATTTAATTAAAAATTTTCCAATATGTTGCACACTTAAGTGACCACACTGTATATTAAAGGTTGAATTTATCTAAGGTCCGGCTTATTAAAAAAAATGGTTTACAATCGGCAAATTAGATTACTTTTTAGTTTGGTTAAATAAATAAACGACTGAAGTAAAACTTCTTTAGCTCCATCAATATGTATACAATATATATACATGTAGGAAATCACCGTTCGCGTAACGCTAGCAAACTCGCAAACGAACTACTGACTGAGATATATACATATTGTATATATTTCATGCACTGGCTATGAGAAGAAGAGAGAAATAAAATGTGCGCGCGCACTGCTCTCTCTTGCTCCTACAGTGTGATACAGACAATATCCCTGCACTGTGTCTTAGATATACGAAACGTAACTTCCTCGCCCGTCACACTTTTCGTAACGCTCCCGATCACACTTTTCGTAACGCTCCCGATCACACTTTTCGTAACGCTCCCGATCACACTTTTCGTAACGCTCCCGATCACACTTTTCGTAACGCTCTCGATCACACTTTTCGTAACGCTCTCGTCACGCATTCACCAGCTTACTCCCCAAGTCAAGCGTGCGTAAAGAAGTTTTACTTCAGAAAAACTGAAGTAATTGCTCCCATTAGGATTGCGTTCAAACAGCCTTGCAAGCGTTGACTTACTGAAAGACGTGTTGTCTTTCAACAAAATGTGCGTGTATTACATAAAAGTAATCTTTTCTACTAAGAATAAAAGCTACGCATTTTTTACGTTACAACTCGACGGCAAGCTGTATTATAACCCGCGTTTTTATTTTCGCTATGAATTTTTGTATTCTGTAAAGTTCGTAATATTTTTTACAGCTACCTAGTTTTATTATTTTCAAACTTTTCGTATCTTTGTGTTACCGAACATCAAGTAAACAAATCTCTGGGAATAAAAAGTTACTTTTAAAATACCAAGCTAAAACAAATATTCAATGTCTGCACATATTTTTTGTGACGTTGTTTTAACTGTTCGATTAGGGAATAAATACTCACTTAACCTTCAGGGTATTCCCGGAAGACCGTCGAAATTTAATACGCTGTCAGAATTTGTTTTTTAATTACTCGTGATTACTGATTTGAGTTTTGTGCCTGTTATTTTATTTTGAGGTATGCGCTTCTTTTGCAATTTAATAAAATCAAAAAAACACCAAAATCTTTCATAAACGTAGACTATCTTCAATGTTCCACATCTCCAAATACGGAAAATGTTCCCTTTGAACGTCGTAAAATCTCGTATAAAATCCTCCAAAAACACACATCTTTCACGCATCGGGCAAAACACCCTCAAAATTTGGAAAATGTTTAATGTTTCAACTAGACCACAAAGAATTCTTCTTCAAAAACCGGAAAATAAAATATTCTTTACGACCTACTCTCAAAATCTTTCTAAAGTTGGGTGAACTCTTTCCAAAATGCTTAAAATTTTTCCAACACCAAAAATCTTCCCAATAGACATTTTCCAAAATTTACAATGTTTCCCTTAAAAATATTTAGAACCCTGAGAAACATCTCAAATCTTCGCAATACGAATTACACCAAATCCTCTTCAAAACACGAAGAATCCAGTCAACATGATTTGATCTTAATACGATGACTGTGCATACGATGGACTTTAAAGCTTACCAACTTACAAAATGAGGTCATAGAAATGCTTTCAAAAAAATCAGTTTATCAGAACAAATGTCTTTGCAAAGAATACGTATGTCAGACTATGTTAGTTGCAAATAAACTAGGGATAATTGCATCTACATGACATACCTAAGGATATAAAGGCAGCTCAAACTAAAAATGTAGAATTTGAATGGATTTGATTTAATATAAATAAAAATGAAAAGCGCATCACTGTTTCCCTTGAATCTCGAGTAACAATATTTTCTATATCTTGCGTAGGTACATAATGTCAGGCAAGGTAGCTATCATACTTTTCAGCTAGTGCGGCTTTTACCAAGGCATATATTTGTAAAGGTTGGCTTGTTTGGAGCGTAATATATTGAGTTGCTAATACGGTTAAAATTTGGTATTCAGGGGGCATATGACCAGGGACGGTTCTAGATTTTTTGGGCCCTAGGGTTTGTTGAATTTGAATTTGCTCTATTTTTTTGTTAGATTAAGAATCTTTTTACAAGTCATTTTTAATATCGTCAAAATCGGGGTTAAAATTTGTGCCCTGACGAAACAAATCCACATATATTAAAAATATTGTATCCTCTAGAGAATTTAAAGTGTCCTTGAGGCATTATTTAATTAAAAATTGTTTTTATAATTTAAATGATTTTATCTCTTAGTAATTATCTTACACTGACGCTATTATGTTCTTCGGAATTTAAAAATAAAGAATTATTATATAATATTTTCGTGCCACAATTTTGGCCGCGCTAATCTCCGAAACCACTGAGCCGATCTTAATGAAATTTTGTAAATGTGTCTTCCTTGGTGCAACTTACGCTATAGGATAGTTTTTATTAAATGTTTTGTACAAAACTACGATATTTTCTAAAAAAAACTGTTTTAGTAACATGTAAAGATATCTGATATAATTTACTCAAAGCTATTAGTTCAAAAAATAACCTAAAAAACTGTTTTAGTAACATGTAGCAACATCTGATAGAGTTCACTACAAAGCTATTACTTCAGAAGCAAATCTGGTAAAATTTGGTCAAAGCTATTAGTTCAGACGCCGGACCGCAAACGAAATACATTTTGCAGAATTATATCTATCGCACTCGGGTGAAACCTAGTCGGAAAAAATGCCAAAAGTGAACCAAAAATCTATCAGAATTCATCCAAAAATTTGTCAAAATTCACCGCAATAATGAATCATTAATATTAACTAGTTTTTACTATACGATATTATGTGCTGATTGTTAAAGAAAAAGTATTAAATATTTAGCATTTCTAGTTGATATAAACCGTCAAATAAAATGGACACGTAATATTTGAATATTTCGGAAGCACAATTGACGTCATTCTGCGATGAGCAGACCTTTAAAAGACAATGTGCCTACATGACAATGCCGCATATTGTGCATTACGTATCCCAACATCTAAACCAAGTGAATTTCACTACGAATTTTTTATTTTCATATTCTTCTGTATATATGAACAATATCGCGTTCACAATACGAAATATTCACAAGAATTCTTTTACGATCTTTTGTAACATTCATATGGCGAATGTACTTCGGATTTTCGTTTTAACAACGCAGGGGCGAATCTACCCCTTTCCGGCCCGAAAAAGTTCGGGCCGATTACGATTTTGCTGAGAAACAATCACATAATATCACTTTGCTGTATCTCTGCACACAAGGTTTTGCCGTTTGAATCTGGCACTTGTGACGGTTGCCGTGCTGACTTCGAGAATGGAAGTGACGTCACTGCTGGCTCCGCTGCGTGGTTTCAAATTAGATTTAAAAATTAGGACCGGGACAATTTTCCGTGCTTTATTCTCAGCTGGATTTGGGCAAGAACCAATCAGGAAACAGTGCATTGACAAACTTAATTCACTGGCTAGTATTGCCACCGGGTGGCCGAAAATGTAAGCAGTACTAACAATAGAATGACACATACTTTACTTGCCAGTGGCGCTATCGGGTGAGAGAAAAAGTTTTGCAAACCTACTTTAAATAATATTTCATTAAGATTTACGCTTAAAATCCAACGAGAGCTAAGTAATTGCAATGTATTACTTTTGTTTTCATTATCTTTATGTATATATTTCTTTCTTCTTACATTAGACTGTTCATTTCGTTCTTGAACAATTTTATAAATTAATATTTCGTTCAATACATTAAATATTCTACGTTTAAAGTGAGTAAAATTGTTAAATCATTTTAAAGTTTATATTTTGTGAATTTTCGGGTGAATAATAACAAATTATGGCAGGAAGAAATTTTACTTCAGTCGTGTGGTCTAAAGCACGCTCGTTTTTTTTAATTCTCAGATTTTTAAGGTTTTGTATGTGCAGTTAAAAAATGAAAGAAAGGAAAATAACTTTTGATACTCTATTATATAATAAAATAAATTAAATTTTAATTGATTGTTGAGAAAAATACGTGAATTCAGGATCTGTATTTTTCAGGACGCCGTCCATTCAAGTACCTTGTAAAATTTACTTTTATTTCCTGAAGACATAATGTCTCCAGCTGTAATATCTACTATTGTAACCATTTCAGTTTGGATTTAAATAACAATAAAATAACCAGCTGGACGTCTCAATAAATTAGTTCAGTTTGAAACTGAACTCTAATAATAGGGTCGTATTGCATATATTTTTATCTAAATTTTGGATTTTTTAAACGGTTTAAGCATTTAATATTAAAATTTCATAAAAAAACTATTTGAAAAAATTGGTTGTCTGTAAAGTCGGTTTACGGGCGATGGTCTTACGTGATAATGTCATAAAGAAACATTGAGCCATACTCGTAAAGTGTTGAAAAATAACTTTTTTTATTTTTCACATTATACGTATACGTTTCCAAACATTTATTTTAACACATTTAAATAGTAAAATTAGAATTCTAACCAACTGTAGAAACGGTTTTTAAATATAATGAACCGTTTTCAAAATACACGCAGTTTTAATAAACGGACGGTCGGGTGGTGTGGATTTTTCACTCCCTGTAAGTATATATACGAGCGAACTGTGGCAGTCTAATGGAAGTTTGTGTCTTGTGATCTTTAATAAATAAATTTTTGTAGCTGTCAAACTTGGGCCGATCGTGCTTCTCTATCGCTTATACTGCGCTCTCTCGCTTGCACGCACAGGGTCAGGCGGAACGTGACACTTTTTCGTACATGCAGCCGGTGTTTCATCAATTTATAAGATTGGTGTTTCATCAATTTATAAGACGTTATCACGTCAAAAATTGAACCTCCTTCAAAAAGGCCCTTAAAAAGCGTAAAACATAAGTATTGGGGTCAGTGCCAGATAACTTTGTACGCCATTAAATGGACGTTAACCTCAAAATTATATTATTTTTCGCATTTGGTAGCCTTTTTTAAAGAAGGTTTAATTTTTTACATGTTAGTGGATTTGAAATTCGTAAGCTGCATGTTATTAGCCCCCTTTTCCTTAATATTTTATTACTAAACTAGCGGACCGATTTAAGTAAAATTTATGTCCGTCCGCCATGAAGGTATGCCGTGTCAAACAAAAAATCGGTTCATCCTGGAAATATGAGTGAACACTGAACATAATATATAAAAAAATACCATCTTTTTAAAGTCCGTTAAAACCGCTGAATCGATTAAAAATCCAATCTGTAAGCATTTTGAACAAAATGGTGCAGAAATTTTTTGAAACCAGTTATCCCCTAAAAAAAGAAAATAATATACATGACGAATTGATTTACTCTTTTTTTTTAGGTCGATTAAAAAATTATTTCTTTTTCAAAATTTTTATAGGCGTGCAATTCTGGGTAGTAATTGTAGTAGCAGTTTGCGTCAATAGTGTACCTGTCTAAATACTATGCACGCGAAACTACTTTAACAAATCCATTTAAAATTCTAGAAATCGTTCAGTATTACATTTTTCTGTATAAATGTATTTACATCCAGTTTGGCAAAAGTAATTCAATTTTATTTATTTATTCACAAGCAATTTCTGCTACGTTAAAGGAATATACAAACAATTTAAAAAATAGTCTAAACTCGAATATACAGTCGCCTTTGCAGTGTTGATTTGAACGACGTGTTATAGTTACGCTGTACGCCACCGGAGCGCCACTCACACACATAACGTTTTCTGACAGATCAAAAGCGATCCCGGCGGCTGAAGGGTATATAAATATTATCTGTCCTTAAAAGGATGAAGATAGTTAGCTTTCAACGTCTTAATATTGTAAAAAACAGCAGAAACAAAACGCTGCAACGAGTCGTATTTATGCTGGATTTATGGCTAGGAGCTGGCTACGGAGAAAATGGGTGACTCGGTGCAGAGCTGAAAATTTGCAGAATAATAGGAGATATTATAAGTAAGTAGGGAAAAAATTGCCAGGAGGCTAGGCGAAAGATAAAGAGCCGCCAGAATGGGCTAATGTTGCGAAAAATTAGTGCACTTCTGGCAATTTCTATACTTATTCTGTAATTCAAAACTAGATTATATATTATATATGTTATTCGCAATAGCCGAAATCGGCCACTGCCCGAAATTTTTGCCCACAACGCGTTGCGGGTAAGGAAATATACTCACAAAGCGTTTTCTGTTAGTTTTTGCGGGGCATGGGTAAAATTAAACGCCCACAACGCGTTGTGGGTAAATGCCCGTACCCACTACACGAATTAAAAGTTTTTGAAGCGTCGCATCGATTTGTGGGCATTCCAATCTACCCACGTCGCGTTGTGGGCGTCTCTTCTTACACACGATGCGTTGAACCTGCTATGGTTTCCTCGGGATCAAAACAAGGATTTCTTCACTGCCAGTGTTTTAAAGCATGCGGAACAAAGGCATGTTCTTGTGTCAGGAAAAATGTTAAGTGCTACTCAAAATGTCACAAAAGCAATCCGTGCAAGAATAAGTAGAGCGTAGAAGAAAAACTGTTGTGATTTTTTTAATACATACTTTCATATTTAAAAAATAAACCTAGTGTTTATTAGGTATTTAGATACTATACATGTTTTTTGGAGTTAAAACTTTATTTTTATTATAATATATGATATTAATGGTATTGTTAAAAGCTATTAGAAAAATTGTTATTATTATTATTAAAACACATCGTGTGTAAAGAGACGCACACAACGCGACGTGGGTAGATTGGAATGCCCACAAACCGATGCGACGCTTCAAAAACTTTTAATTCGTGTAGTGGGTACGAGCATTTACCCACAACGCGTTGTGAGCGTTTACTTTTACCCATGCCCCGCAAAAATTAACAGAAAACGCTTTGTGAGTATATTTCCTTACCCGCAACGCGTTGTGGGCAAAAATTTCGGGCAGTGGCCGATTTCGGCTATTGCGAATAACATATATATTATACATTATATAGTTATAAGGGCATACTGAAAATTCAAACATGATATAATACTTACATTCGACAAATATTGAAAATTATTAATGACATTTCGATAGAAATAAAATTAATCGTCATATATTTTCATTAATAAAATTACGTTGTTATAACAATGAAGGTCAATGAAAATTTCACGTCAACTTTTTAATTCAGAGAATATACATTATTTGATATGATATGTGTTTCAGATCTATTAGTTTTATAGCATTATCTTTATTGATCTATAATCCTCTGAAAATTTATATTATAATATAGGTACATTATTATAACAGATAACATTTAAAAATTATAGGATAAATCTCACATCTTAACAAAGCCCACCAAAGTGGGAGAAGGGGATCCAAATTTAGAAATAGACGTCCCATGAGTTAAACCGTTATACTTTTTTTGATATGCTTTGAATTCGGCATCTTTTCCGGAATATTATCGTGTATAGAAGTTTACTACTTAAAAGCAAAAACATCTTGTGCATAAAATTCCGTAAGCTTTTTGACACTTCCAACCCCACTTATACAGTCTAACTTTTCCTTTTTGCTCTTATGTAACAGTTCCCGTTTCCTTCTGCTCCTTCACATCAACGTCACGTTTTAACAGGAGCGTCGCCACCTACGTCATGACCGTTGTCCTCTGACAACCACTCAACAGGAATTATCAAAATAAAAAAGAAAACTACTGAATGACACGACTAAACGTAAGATAAAGAAAATTTCCTAGACGGAACATCACTATTTATTTTCAATTTTAAGCTAAAACTTCTTTAGGCGCGAAGAGACAACTCCGTGAGTTGCCATCGCATCGTATATAGTACTAGCAGCCCATCCCGGTTTCATCCTGGTGCAAAACTGTACGATTTATTAATACACAATCTCTCTCTTGCTCCATCCTGTCTCCCTCTGGAAATATTATATTGATCTTCCCATCTACGCAACAATTCACACCCACGCACCCAGTAACTCACACCCATGTATGTCTGTTGATAGGTGAAAAATTCTTAGTAGGTATCTACGTCGGGAAAGGAGTAACTGTGCTAAATTTCAAGTCAATCGCGTACTCTTTTCTTAGAAATCTTTAACTTCACCTGTTCGAATGTTTAGATATTGCAATCCAAATTTCGACTAGCTTTATTAGAGCTTTGAAATTTTGTCCACATGCATGCGTTCGGTGCAATGCAATATCGTTCTAAATACAATATGGCGTACGCTCCAAGATGGCGGATTACCTTTTTCATAGTCGGTATTGATTAATGGTAATAAAATTCTTTATATTTGTTGCGCAATATAGTATATCTAGTATCGTTCTAAATCCAATATGGCGAACTCACCAAGATGGCGGATTACCTTTTTCATAGTCGGTATTGATTAATGGCAATAAAATTATTTATATTTGTTGCGCAATATAGTATATCTAGTATCGTTCTAAATCCAATATGGCGAACTCACCAAGATGGCGGATTACCTTTTTCATAGTCGGTATTGATTAATGGCAATAAAATTCTTTATATTTTCTGTGCAATATACTATATCTAATATCGTTCTAAATCCAATATGGCGGACGCTCCAAGATGGCGGATTACCTTTTTCATAGTCGGTATTGATTAATGGCAATAACATTCTTTATATTTCCTGTGCAATATAGTATATCCAATATCGTTCTAAATCCAATATGGCGGATGCTCCAAGATGGCGGATTACCTTTTTCATAGTCGGTATTGATTAATGGCAATAACATTCTTTATATTTCCTGTGCAATATAGTATATCCAATATCGTTCTAAATCCAATATGGCGGATGCTCCAAGATGGCGGATTACCTTTTTCATAGTCGGTATTGATTAATGGCAATGGATTTTCTTATATTTGCAGTAAATTTCTCAGTTTGATGAAGTCACTGAGCAGTTTAGAATTTGTAAAAAAAAAACGAATACGTGTCGGCTTCAAACAAATAATCTCTACGTTCTGTCTACACTTGCTAGGACACAACCTGCAGGGCAATTCCTGGATACTTCTCGCTTTTTAGCTTACGTTCAATTCTGTTGTGAAATATCTCAAAGTGGATAACAGTTTGTTGAGAGGACAATTTTACTCTGAACTTTTGAAAAACCTTTTCCATTGTTAAAAGAATCTTTTATGTATAAAATTAAAATGTAGATACTTTTCAGAGATGTTTAGTTTAATTGTTTACCTTTCATTTCTCATATTTTTAGATTCGTGCTCGGGTTGTGTTACGTCAATTACTGGGGTTATTGTATACCTTCAGAGGGAGTTATTCCTACATAGATTAACTATAAAAATGTTATTTCGTTAATGATAAAAGAAGTTTCTAATTTTAAATGTGTCGATTCGATTTATTATCAAAAATAACATTAAATTGTAAACACTGGAATTGGTACTAGGCCTAACAAAAATCAAGTTTATCAATGCATATATATTTTTAAAAATGTTCCGAAATAACGTAGAACAATAAAAAAATTTAGTTTCAATTTTTGACAGATTACAGTGGTACTTAACCTTCTTTAAATTCTTTTCCAAATATAAGTAAAGACAATGAGTTTAATGGTTGTTCAGTGTTTATTATTTAAGAATGGTTTAAAAGAAGGTCAGACACCTATTTTGTAGAACCACTAAATTCTGGAATCTATCAAAAATGATTTAGTACTTTACACTATTCCTGAATATGAAACAATTTAATCAAACTAAATTATTAATGGCGGGTCATTAATTAGCTGTTGAATTTATATTTTTTTATTGTGTCTGTTTTATGAATTGGTGAACATATTATAGGACAATGCAAACTAGTTTGAAAGTTCGCGTCTGCCTGGCGAGCCTAAGCCAACAAGCTCTACAAGCATCCAATATATCTTACAGAATTGTGGAATAAGAGGTCGTTTAAAACTCTATTCTCTACAAGCAAACAGCTTTTTACAGCTTCAATAACATCGAAAGCATTTCTGACAGTCTTAAACATTGTTATTATTAAAAAACATCGATAAATTGTGACACTAAAGACTGTTGTCACAGATTACCACACAACTATTTATATCTTGATATATTTTATTTATTTATTATTCTTTTTTACAATAGGTATATTTTTTTATAATAATTAATATAAAATGATTAGAATTTTTCCAGCCAACTTGGCAGCACAAAATAATGTTTAGATTGGAAACATTAAAAAGAAAAAAAACTTTTTAAAAAATTGAACCTCCTTCGAAAATGTTATTAAAAAACGTAAAGTAATAAAGTGTTGAGGTTGGTACTTATTTAATTATTCTCACGTTTTACGTAGTTTTTTAATTTTTTGAAGTGAAAACTTCTTTAGCGGCGTTGTACACTTTTTTTGTAATGGGTAAAAACTGTTAAACTCGCGTCAGATCTGACGCGTCAGGCGTCAGGGTCACGTGACCCTGACGAGTTGTTGAGACGGTCTACCGTACTTGCTTCGGCAGTACATATACTAAAATTCGCTAGATGTCAGTAGCAATATAAGTTACATGCAGTGCAAAAAATTATAAGCTATAAGCTTTAACAAAACCTTAAGAGATGTCGCCATGTACTCAGGTTTCGTAAAACTACAAATTTAAAAAATTACATCCAGTGACTGGCTGCATGTAATTTTATAAATGTGTAGTTTTACGAAACCTGGATGCATAGCGACATCTCTTAATGTTTTGTCAAAGCTTATAGCTTATAATTTTTTGCACTGCATGTAACATTATATTGCTACTAGCGAAATTTAGTTTAAGTACATCTAGGTTTTCACTTCCGCCGGCACTCCCGGAGTGCAACCCGTCTTTTTTTTAAAATTTATTACTTTTTGGTCTTATTTTATATTTTAAAACCAAACTAAAAAAACTCTATGTGGGACAACTCTAAAGAATGTCCTATTAAATAGAAAAATATTTATCAAAATCGATTCACAAATCTTAGAGAAATTTCCCTTTTATGAGGTCAGTTAAAGACGACTGAACCGATTTTATAAAAAATGTATGGTGTCAATCTGGGAACGTTCTGATCAAAACGGCGCCGAAATTATTAACTAAGCTTTTAACCTTTAGTTTTTCTAACCTTCTGATTGATATATAGGGACTAAATTGTAAGTTAAAATGCGTCGAAGAATCTAAATCTTAAAAAAAAAAACATTTTGTTGAATAAGTGCGAAAAAAGCGCCATTTCTTATTTCTGCATACAGGTATCTATATAAGTATGTAAGTACTTCGCAGTTTGTAGATGTGCGTGCTTTTTGTATCTGTCGGAATAATGTTTAGGATTTGCAGATTGCAAAATGACTGCTTTTGTGTAAATCTGGCAGAAAAACCAGTGGTGGCTCATCAAATAAGGTGTGACATTTAAAGGGGACACTCACACCTAATCACATATTATGTCATATGGATTTTCGTTTAAATAACATTTAAAGTTTTATTTTTTGAGTACTACATCACAGAGCTAACTTATTTACTAACTAAAATCACCCCAGTCATTGTTTTAAATTAGACTATTGTATATTATAGATGCTCAACGACTAAAATTGTATTTATTTGTTGAAAAACAGCATTTTTGCCGAATTCTCTTAGACTATTTTAATCATCAATTTTTTTGATTTTTATTCATACTATTATTTTGATTATCTTGGCCTATTAGAAATTAATAATTTTCACCAATTCTTGGATTAGAACTTACAAACCGGGGGCTTGTACGTTTTAACTGATGAGGGTTTGAAACACAATATTATAAACCCACAATTATTGCAATTCCCTTGCTAGTACCTATGGCGTTTCCATCCAAGAACTGGCAAAATTATAAATTCAATAATTTGTAACAATTATTATTTTATTCAACATATTTATTAACGTAAGTTTGTAACATGAATATTATTTAATTCAACATATTTATTAACGTAACTTTATAACATGAATATTATTTAATTCAACACATTTATTAAGTTAAGTTTTTTAACATGGACACTACTTCCTAGTTAATACGCTCCGCTGCCATCTTGCCTCTGTTTCTCTACATGACCACCAGGGTACACCAGTGGCGGCGTGGTTTTTTAAGACGTGATGTTACAATTTTCAATTTAATATTAAAACACATTAAATTAAAAATACGTATTAGTACAGGGGTTATATAGTTGGTGGTCCTTAAAAAGGCCGAAAGTTTAATATTCTTGCACTGCGCGCCATGATGCCCCGGCTCGCCTCCTAAGTGTAAGAATATCAAACTTTCGGCCCTTGTGGTGTAATATACTATTTTTATGTTAAAAAATTGGTTGTCTGTAAAGTCGGTTTACGGACGATAGCTTTACGTGATAACGTATTCCGCTCGAATATCATATTTATAATAATACATAACCTAAATTTTAGTAGCTGTCAAACTATATTTTTACCGACTCTCTATCGCTTATACTGCGCTCTCGCTTGCACGCACAGGGTCAGGCGGAACGCTACACTTTTCGGAACGTTACACTTGGCGGAACGCGACACTTTTCGGAACGTTACACTTTTTCGTGCATGCAGCCGGTGTTTCATCAATTTATAAGACGTTATCACGTCAAAAAAAATAAAAGAATTGTATAAACAACTACAAATCGCATGTTGATGTATACCATGTTTTGTTTTATAAAAAACTCAAATGGTGGGCATGCTTTTAACCTCAAATTCAACGAAATACAATAACGAATCGCCTCTGCTATGTAAATGTCGAAAACAGAAAAGAGTAAAAGCGCAAAGCAAAGCCATCTTTGCAAATGTGTAGGTACCTATTTCTTTGTCTACATATGAGCTTTCGTACCTCGTATACTGTATCTACCTACCAAAGATAAAGGTTTTAAAAAGTAATGCGAAAATCCATTTTGTTCACATTAGTTTATTCTGAGCCTGTTTAAATAATAACGTATGTTTGTGTATCTATAAAATATACCGTGTGTCCAGTCTAAAGATCGCTACTTGATCACAGATTTTATAACGCAGAAGTTAGGCCACGCAGTCGAAGCACCTTTTATTGTTTTTGTATTTTTTTGACGTGATAACGTCTTATAAATTGATGAAACACCAGCTGCACGCACGAAAAAGTGTAACGTTCCGCCTGGCCCTGTGCGTGCAAGCAAAAGCGCAGTAAAAGCGATAGAGAGTCGGTAAAAATATAGTTTGACAGCTACTAAAATTTAGGTTATGTATTTATAAATATGATATTCGAGCGGAATACGTTATCACGTAAAACCATCGTCCGTAAACCGACTTTACAGACAACCAATTTTTTTTCTGTAGTTTTTTTTTGTAAGAATAAAAAAAATAGTATATTACACCACAAGGGCATGACGCCGCAGTGCAAGGATATGAAACTTTCGGCCAGCGTGGTGTATACTATTTTTTTCATACCTCGGTCGTAAGTACGCTTATTAAATAGATTAATTAATTCATAACTTATTAAGTACATAAAAACACAGATAAATTCCACACGAATGACGGCTGTTCACGACTATTAGCTAAAATGTAATAGGGTTGCTTTGGAAACGAAATCTAAACAACAGTTGATTGATTGTTTTTGCTTCACTACCGCCCGAACGTACGAACTTCCGGCATTGGTGCATGTAATCCCACCAATGCGTAAATGTTTCTGCCTTACAATTGATGTACTTTCGATCGAGGTATGAAGAAAATATAATTTAATTACCGTTTTTGAATAATGTATATCACTCATCATCATCTCTTTTGAAATAGTTGGCCGTGGTAAAATTGTTTTACGAATATCTATCAAGTTTATGAATTCACATTAAAGTCAAATAAGATGCCAAATAAGTTGCTGAATTAAGCCTACCGAGAAACAAAACTTTGCCGTAACATAACACGTGTGAATTCGTTCAGTCAAATTAAGCTCCAGATACAAAGACCCGACCCCAAAACTTTACTATTTGCATAATTTCACTGAAACTATTTACATAACAGATCAGATATAAGTAGACTTTCTTACAGTAGAGAGCCGTTTATAACGAAAATCGTAGTTGCAATAAAGTTATGCTAGATACCTACTACTATGCCCAAATAATATTTAACGTAAAAACACTGGCAGAACCCAAGTTCGTTTAGAATTTGTAAATAATAATAATAATAATGCATTTAACCTCCGTTTCTCGACTTTATGTGATAACAGACGCCATTCGCACCATTACTATTTTTTTTTCTACTACAATTCCCGTTATTTTCTACAATTTTTAAACTTCAACTTAATTAGTAGCAATGAGCGAATGAAGGAATTTTTAGGAAATTAAGGATAAGGTAGGCAAATTTTGAGCATAGGAGTTTGACAGGTAAATCGGTAATCGGCCATGGCCTTGAATAAGGAACAATCTCGATATTTATCTGGAATTATAGAGGGAAACCATGGAAAACCTCAACAAGATGGCTGGTACAGTAGTAAAAAGTCCCAGTCACGTCTTCCCCCGCCGGGATTCGAACCCGGTACCTCTCAAATGCGAGTCTATTGCTCTCACCGCTACGCCACCCCGCTCGGTAATAATAATAATAATGCGTTTAACGTCCGTTTCTCGACTTTATTACATAACAGACGCCATTTGCACCATTACTATTTTCCATCTATCACACTTCCAGTTATTTTATACATTTTTTTAAACTTCCACTTAATTAATAGCAATGGTCGAATGAAGGAATTTTAGGACAAGGTATTTACCTAATTTGACCCGAGAACTATTTTAATATATAATTTTTTTTAAACAAAAAAATGGCTGAACCGATTTCTGTAAAATTTTTTCAGGTCGTACTGACGTTAATAAGCAAAATCGATATAATTTTTTATTCGCGAGATTTCTAGTAAAAACCCACCTTTTATACAGTATTTCTATTTAAACAGAAGAACGGCTATACCAATTTTTATTAAAAAATGATCAAATTGACGTGAATATGCTTACATTGACAAAGAATCTAGCGGTAAAACCAGCCTCGTGTGCAGCGGCCTTTACTTAGTTATGTAACAATAGTTTTAACTTGTCGAAAGCTCAAAGCAAGCGAATCGAATGTACTTCATTTTCTGTATGCTACGATATTTCTAAAAATAAATAAATAACATTCTTGTAATTTTTAAAGAAGCACGTACGTCCATTATAGTAAAACCACTTTCATTAAAATATTATTACATTTTTGTCCATGCTATAAATCAGATTATAAATAAAAACTTTGTAATGAAAAGTAAACAAAAAAAAAAAAAACACTGAAAAAACACGTTCATAAATCTTGGTTTATAAATACTGAAGCCTAAATGTACAGGTTAACACATTGAAAGCTCGATAATATCGTCAAACTTTCAAATAGCAAAAGCTTTTAAACTTTTTCACAAAGTTTAGTGTATAATAGATGTGTACACAACATAAAGTATGGTTGCGAAAAAATGAATCCCGTTCAAAATAAATGACTCCCTATAGGTAATGAAAGGTATTATTATTCTAGTGATAAAATCATTACAAACAACATACATACTACATATTTTGCACGTACCTCCTATAAAAAAGCTGATTTTTACTGATAGTTTGGCCATGGTTTGTTTACGAATAAATTGCATTATCGATATTTATTGTATTTTTTCTTTAACTACATATCTTGGTCCTGTATTTTTATTTTACTTGTTTAGTGGATTGTGCTTTAGATCAAATGAATATTAGCTTATTTATTTATTGTAAATTATAGACGCTCTGCAATTAAAAATGTTAGGTGGTCTTAATAACATCAAATTATATCAAACTAAACTAGTGTGACCTGTGCGAATTAATCGCACTAAATAAGTATAATTATCACTTTACAACATTATTTTTTAAATATGATTGCAGGTATTCAATTCATTTATAATTTTGCCCACTGCTTGTAACGTTCTTCTTTTTGTTGTATTAGAAGCTCAGATGACAGATCGAAGAAATATTTTACTAAAATTGTCATATAAAGGCGCAAGTAGCAAAAGCGTTGAGCTAAGCCAAATGGCATCATGCAGCATTGCTGTGACGTTGTTCAGCGTTGCTCGCTGTGTCAAAATTAAAACCGTCAGATGGCAGTATGCAGTATTGTGTCTGTTGTATTACAATATGAAGGTCAGATGACAGATCAAAGTGTTGACGTTGTTTCAAAATTAAAGCCGTTAGATGGCAGACGTTGTTCAGCGTTGCTGTATTTTAATTAATTTACAAAAACAAAAGCAATAATAAATTTTTTAGTTGTCGATGTCAGTAGAGCAAGCAATTATCTGTAAAATGATATATAATTTATGTGGAGAAATTGTGAGGTTTTTTCTAAAAAGGGAGGCAAATATCTTTAACCTTGCCGTATTAATATAATATATGATTAACCGAACACTCGACCATTTGATCCAAAAATCAGCACGGTGCCACCGGACTGTCTTCCTCAAATTTAACGTCCATTATTATTATCTTAGAATATTTTTCCAGAAACAAAATAAATTGCATAAAAGAAGTCCGAACAATAGATGTTACAATCGATGAACGTTATTAATAACAAAACCAGATAACTTGAATACGTTTTTGGAAATCAAGCTTTACAAGTGATCTTCCTTTGTGAATCAATCTTTAAGGGCAAATGCAATTTTCATGTTCTTCCACAAAATATTTATTCAATCGTTTTATTGACGCGAACTTTAAAAATATTTTCATGTATACTTTCTTTACAGTAAGCAAAACAAAAATTTTCCTTATTTTTGTTTCATTTTCAAAAATCAAAACGGATTTTTAATAAAGTTGACAATTTTTCATTGATTTTTGTTCTATAATAAAAGGATTGAAAGGCACATTTTACCATTCCAACCCACAAGTGGGGAATGGTACTAGTTTAGGTCAAAAATCACTTTTCAAAAATTTTACAATATCTTTCCGTTTTGAGGTCCCCTGAATCCAAAAAACATATTTTTGGAAAAAACTGTGCGTCTTTTAGTCTGTTTGTCTGTGAACACGATACAGGTCAAAAGGATGAGCGGATTGAAACCAAATTTTGGGAGGATGTTTGGTATGCAAATATGAAGAGCCCTATTCTTTTTGGGGAAAATCGGCGGATGCGCAGAAGAGATATATGCTAAAACGGCGTTTTTTATGTAATAATGGTATACTTTTCATAACGGCTTATTATTCTATTTATTTTTTCAAGAAAGTTTTGTTAAAAAAATTTTTTTCTAAACTTTATAGTTTCGGAAATATTTTGAAAATAAAAAAAAATTAAGCCGCTCTTTTGTTTTATGGATCTGTCAGAAATAAACTAGTTCGGCATGCTTTGATTAATTTTTACAGAACGTGATCATATTATGTAGGTAACCATGGCAATAATTTAATAGTTAATATCATATTGAATACTAGCCGTTACCCGCGTCACCTCACGCAATATCAAAAATTTTATTTTCTTTATTATAATCAAATGTCAACATTTTTGAAGTTGGAATGGTCCCGTCGCCCAATTGGCTGGAATTTTAAATTTATTTCGAATGCCTCTTTGCAAAATTGAGTGTCTATTCAGATTTTAGAATGCGCTTATGAATAAATTTCGTTCGGATGGTCATTCAGGACGTTCGTGTCGTTGACACAACTGATAACATCACTTATTTGTGCCGTTTAACATTTTGTATTGTTAGTTTATTATTTTTTTTTATAATAAATAAAAAATTAAAATTCACACTTTTACCAGTTCGCTGATTATATTAGAACTATAAGCAGAAAACTGGGGGTTTGTAATATAATTCATGCACTCGGTTATTCTCAAGCCTGCGGTAGTTTTTCATTTCTACAAAAAAGAGATCTATTAGAGGCCTTCATTAATTTGGGGTTAATCGTTGTCAAACGTATTTTTTCATTAGCTGAGCAGCGTAGGATGAGACACTTTGCGTGAGAAGTAGGTACTAAAAACTTGAAAATACGTGAATAAAATCAATTGAAAATAGATGGTGTTGAAAATGCATGATTTCTACTGTAAACTATTTAAAAAAAATAAACTGAGTATAGGTCTGACTTCGCAGTCGAATTTTTAAATGTCCGGTACGCCCTTGTGCCATGAAGCCCTCGATTTTGTGTACTGACGCGTTGGTCGTATATTGATTGACAAATGGGGCGGTTAGACAGAGCGAACAAACCCATGTTATGTACTGTAAATCAAACCTGAAGTTTTCATTCTATCTCCTGATATAAAATGTCAAAAAAGATAAACAGTTCGACGATGTATGACGTAGTAGACCATAAAACAGGCAACTTTACTAGACTATCCTTCCTGTATTTAATTTTTATTTTACCTTTTTCTGTTTTCTTCACATCTCCATTCTTTACATTTTTTACATTTTTTACGCATGAAAACGTCTACAAAACATATGGACTTGTTAAAAATTTGTAGAATTGAATTGACAGATAAAATAACATATGCATTCATTGTTATTTTTTACAGAACCGGTTATTTAAAATTTATTCTTTTCAACTCTAAACTAAACACATCATTATGGACGCTTATGACCTCAGTTATCGAACTTCTGTAATTAAAAAAAAAATTGGTTGTCTGTAAAGTCGGTTTACGGACGATAGTTTTACGTGATAACGTATTCCGTAATACATAACCTAAATTTATATAATAATTATAATAATTCGAATCTATGATATTGCATCTTTTGCTTCAAATTTAGGTTAATTTTATTTATTAAAATTACTCACCACCTATAATATAATTGTTTTTCTTAACTTTCTTTCTTTCGTATTTATTTTAAGTCTCAAAGATTAACTGTCATAATATTTTGAAAATAATTGTTTCATTGTTTTTATAAAATTCCAAAACCTACTTACAATATTTAAGTATTTTCATACGTCAAAAAATTGATTTTTATAATGATAAAATTTGTATGAAAACGATTTTTTCGAGAGATGAGACCTAGCTAAAACGATTTTTTGCCCCCCAAAATCCCTTTTCAGTAAATTTCATCCAAATCGTTAGGGCCGTTTTCGAGAAAAGCACGCACAGGGTCAGGCGGAACGTTAGGAACGTTAGGAACGCTAGGAACGTTAGGAACGTTACACTTTTTCGTGCATGCAGCCGGTGTTTTATCAATTTATAAGATTGGTGATTCATCAATTTATAAGACGTTATCACGTCAAAATTAAATTAAAAAATTTAAAAAAATTTGACTCACTAAAAACAAACTTATCAGTTAAAGTTTAATTAGTTATTTGCACAAAAAATTGTTCGGAGCTTTGTAATGAATACAATGAAAGCTACTTTCAAAGTTGACTAAAACCGAATATATAGCTGACATGGAAGCTTTGCGTCACTTCCGCGACAAAACACTTTTGTAACATTTCTAGACGCTAAATCATAAAATTTCAGCGAGTTACTTTAAAAGAAATTTGAGAGAGAATAGTATTTAATTTAATTATTTGGATATAGCCACGATTCAATTCTATCTTTGTCGCGCTACTTAATTTGTTTATATGCCTTCCTTGTTGCACTCATTAATTTTATATGTTCTAAACTAGCGGCTCGATGTTGTAGATTGCCAGCGTTTTTTCGTCGACATACGTTGCAAAATTGATATCCACGAAAATCGCTTAACATTAAAATTGATATAGTAAGCTATCATTAAAAGATAGACATATGCCATCGCGGATTTTTCGGTAGACCTATAAAAGAGGAACAATTCCACCATACATTGTTTTGTTATATCTCAAAGGGATTAGGCAGCGTTTTGGATGAAAGCTCCCAGTCGGCTTGATTTTTTCCAATCATCGTTTTATTTCAACAAATTTACACAAAACATAAATTAATTATACACACGAATCTTTCTCTTGAATCACTTCGACCATTAGTGAAAACCATTGTAACATATACAACTTTTGTATTATGTTAACATATATAATATTTAAAATTTCAATATAAAACTTTGTCAAAATAGATTAAAATCGAGAATCATCGTTGGTGATTACTTAACGTTCAATAATTAATAAATTATTAGTTTACTGATTACATTTGCGACCTTGTCAAGGTCTTAACAAAATTCCAAATTTTTAATCGTACTAAAATACTTTTGGCAGTTCTTTCTCATATTTCAAACTTACAACAACTTGTACCATTATTTGGATACCAGAAATTCATTACTAAAGTATTAATTTATTCTGATATATTTCCAATATGAATGGCTTCACAAGATAAAACAACTTGTACCATTATTTGGATATCAGAAATTCATTGCTAAAGTATTTATTTATTCTGGTATATTTCCAATATAAATGGCTTCACAAGATACATTACAATAATAAAAGCATTCTGGCATCTAGAACTAAACGTTTTAATATTTAAATAATTTTAATAATATTTTATAATACTTACCTTGCATCTTAAATAAAACTTTAAATTATATCAAGTAAAGGCCCCCATACACCTCGTTCTTTTTTGGCAGTTTTCATCGTCACGATAAAACACGTCGGTCAAAACCGAAGTGTATGGGCAAAAACTGTCGATGAAACACGGCAGTTTTTATATCTGCCGAATCTTGATTTTAAACACGACGTGTTTGCTGGTTGTCGTTTCAAATCGTAATGTGTGGCGCTTTCCGATAAGAATCGACGTGTTTATTCAGTGGTGCGACGTACAGCAAATAAGTCATATTAATTAAATGATTGTAATTAGTTTGAGTATTGATTTATATTTTAATAATAACTCAAAATAAGTATGTTCGTCCATTCTCAGGTAATTGAACCAATCCCCAGGTTCAAGTTTCAGCTCGTTCAATTAATACAATTGTATCGAAAATTAAACCAATCTCCTGGTTCTAGTCGTAATTCATTTAGAAGATTTACGTGTGAAAATTGCCTGCGTTTAAGTAACCATTCTTTAGTCCATTTTGAACGTTTTCTTTTTGAAAATTTTAATTTTATAGCCACTGCGGCTGCAACTGCTAACGTTGTCGTAGGATCCATCAAAGCAGATCGTATTAATGATGCCACGACTTCAGAAAAACTGAACGAAACAACGCCTCTGTGTGGATATGGCCGTTGTTCGTGTTTAATTAACCGTACAGTTTTACCCGTGCGGTTAAAACTGCCATAAAAGAACGAGGTGTATGGGGATGGCCGTTGTTCGTGTTTAACCGTACAGTTTTACCCGGCGGTTAAAACTGCCAAAAAAGAACGAGGTGTATGGGGGCCTTAACTTTGAATTTCTTTACAACCAACGTCAAAATAAAACAAAACGTTACACCATATGAAATTCCGTTTGGTAGTTTTTGAGTTTATCGCGTTCAGACAGACGCGGCGGGGTCTTTGTTTTTTAATATGTCGTAATAGATCTGTACTGGATCCAATTTATATAATGTTTCAGTTCACTTATGTAACAGAATAGTTTTAATTTTAAATACCATTTGTAATAATAATTCATTCCTAATTTGAACGTTAAATAAATAACTAAGATAAAAACTTCTGGTGTATTATTACAGATCGTTATTTGCGTACTATCAATATTAATAGTAATATTATATAAAATTGTCCCCTTCAAAAATGCCATTAACACCATCGCGCCATGGACGCCGTGGGTAAAAGCGTGTAACAATATAATATTATGCTGACAAGCAAAAATGGAAAGAAATGGCATAATATAAAAAATCGTTTTATATAATCATAGGGAACAGACGTATTATATAAATATGTATGTAACAATTTTCTTCCTTTTGTAGCCATTTTCTTTCTGCTGAGAAGTGTATAAGTACAATTTTCCCTCTAACAATGCCATTTCCTCAAGCAGTACATGTCTTTGTATCAACCGTTCCTTCTTACATCACCTCTTCGATCTATTAGTATATATCTCTCTTTCGTTCTCTTCTCCAATTCCTTAATCTATCTCTTTTCTTTTCTGTACAGTACACACGTCAACGGTAAAGGATGACACTAAATATAGTGGCCCAAGAAGTGAGACAGCAAATTACTGTTTTCTATCTCTTTCTTTGTACTTGACCCATTGTGCGCAAGTGCCGCGTCTGTAGTGGGGCAATTAGTAACTTTAATTTCCCATTGAAAATATGAGAAAAACATATACTTTTATTCTATACTGAGCATAGGAATAAAATCGCAATCGAACTATTAGGGTGCAAACATACACTTCTGTATTTTTTTACGCCGTAAGCACTGGCGTATCCAGGATGGCAAAACAAGCACGGGAGACCCGGCTTAAGAAATTTGTAATTTGCCCACTCCTGGGCCAAAAGCTGGGTACGCCCATGTTCACGTCATAAAAAAAGACAAAGTTTTTGAAACAGAGATACTCTATTGAGATTGAATGCAAAGTACATCAACCAATCCTATTATCGGAGAAATCAGGGAATTACATCGAAGAAAGAGACGCAGATATATTTTCGATACGCTTTGTTGCGTTCACTTAGCGCACATTGAGTAGATAGGCAATGATTCATATAGTTAATTAATAAATATATGGAGAAAAGTGCATAATCTGTCTAGAAAAGGTGGACTGTAGGATATTTGAAGTAACAGCCTGTATATCTGAGTCCATATAAAGTTAGTATGGGAAACGGAATTGTTTGGAGTAAAACAAAAAGGGGGAACCCGTTAGATAAACAAAGTCAGCAAGAAGTTTAGAAATTGATTACTTTGTTAGCGTGCGTGTTTGTCAAGTAGAAATAGGCGACAACGTGTAAAAGATGGCGACACTGTTTATTTACAAAATTAAATCGGAAATCTCCTAAACAATTTCCTTGTATACTCTCCTAATTGTTTCCTCTATCTCGTAAAAACTGAGAAAACATAGCAATGACGATATATCAATAAGTAAAATTTAAAAAAATTAACAAAACTTCAAACGGCTGTTTCTGTCTTATTTTTGAGTTTTGATAAAAAAGTTACTTAAAATATTTTCTCGGTTATTTGATTTTTACACGCTGTTAAAAAAGAAGAATCATCCTGTATATTCTCTATTTGGTTTAGACACTCTAGACACGGTCTATTGGTACAGCATGCAGTATATGTAAAATTTGTTTCTAATAATACAAAGAGACAAAAATATTAATCAATAAATATGGTGGGAGTACGGGACTGGAGCAGTGCTAGACACGTCCTCCCACCACATATATAATTTCTAATTTTTTTTTGTTCTGACACGATATACTTAACTTAAATTTCTTTAAATAAGTAAAAAAGAAGAAAAAATATTTAACCGATCCTTGTGTTTTGTGTTTGACTTTCGAGCTATTAGGGGCAAAGTATATTGTGGTTTATGCAACCATTTTCCTTTAAACCCCAAACGTTAGGCTAGGAGAGCACCTCATTTTCATATGGTGCATGTATGCACGCACTTGTATATTATATAATAAACAAATCTTTGATTAACGTCTGATTAGAATTCTTCAATAATAAAATTATCCACCAATTTTATTTATTGAATTATATAATAAACGACGTTCCTAGCAAGAGTCATTATATGGAAAGTTTTAACCCCAGAACAAGTAGATTTTCAACGTGTTAATAATATATTGATTGTGCGAATTGATATTAGGCTAAAATAGCCTTAGCAGTTGGTGATACTAAAAGAAAAAAAACAAAGCAATACGTGGTGCAATTATCCAGGGATTCGGGCTACATTAATAATATAAAAGTGGCCAGGGAATAGAGCGTTTACCGTACCTTTAATAATAAGTAATGCAGCTGTGAAATAAAAATTATATTATACTTAATTTAATGTTTGAAATGTTGCTACTTCGTAATTTGTTTTAAACCGCTTTGCCAGTACTTAGTTATTCAAACTATAATAAAACTACTTAAGATAAAGTATATTAAATTTTTAGTATCACAGCCGTCATAAACTTAAAACAGAGCTTAAGAACCTTTTACCGTCTTACATTACCTGTCTACATTCATTACATTGATTGTCCATAACACATTTTATTATTTATAAAAAACGCATATAAAACTAGAGTGCCTACATACAAGTCCACTTTATTTTATTTTTACACTAAATCATTTTTTGTTGGCCGCTCTCTTTACAATAAAATTTCCGTTACGAACATTGTTAATGACCTCACCGCCCCAATTTCTGCAGTTGTGATTCGGTAAATTATCTAATACTAGAGTGACCTGTGCGAATTATTCGCACTAAATAAGTATAATAATTATCACTTTACAAAATTATTTTTGACGTGATAACGTCTTATAAATTGATGAGTCACCAATCTTATAAATTGATAAAACACCGGCTGCATGCACGAAAAAGTGTAACGTTCCTAACGTTCGTAACGCGTAACGCGTAACGTTCCGCCTGACCCTGTGCGTGCTTTTCTCGAAAACGGCCCTAACGATTTGGATGAAATTTACTGAAAAGGGATTTTGGGGGGCAAAAAATCGTTTTAGCTAGGTCTCATCTCTCGAAAAAATCGTTTTCTTACAAATTTTATCATTATAAAAATCAATTTTTTAACGTATGAAAATACTTAAATATTGTAAGTAGGTTTTGGAATTTTATATTATAAACAGTGAAACAATTGTTTTATAAATATTATGACAGCTAATCTTTGAGACTTAAAATAAATACGAAAGAAAGAAAGTTAAAAAAAAACAATTATATTATATGGTGAGTAATTTAAATAAATAAAATTAACCTTAATTTGAAGCGAAAGATGCAATATCATAGATTCGAATTATTATAATTATTATATGTAGAATTTAGGTTATGTATTACGGAATACGTTATCACGTAAAACTATCGTCCGTAAACCGACTTTACAGACAACCAATTTTTTTAAATATGATTGCAGGTATTCAATTCGTTTCTAATTTTGCACACTGCTTATAACGTTCTTCTTTTTGTTGTATTACAATATCAAGCTCAGATGGCAGATCGAAGAAATATTTTACTAAAATTGTCATATAGAGGCGCAAGTAGCAAAAGCGTTGAGCAAAGCCGTCAGATGGCATCATGCAGCATTGCTGTGACGTTGTTCAGCGTTGCTCGCTGTTTCAAAATTAAAGCCGTCAGATGGCAGTATGCAGTATTTACAATATGAAGGTCAGATGACAGATCGAAGTGTTGACGTTGTTTCAAAATTAAAGCCGTCAGATGGCAGACGTTGTTCAGCGTTGCTGTTAATTAATGAATTTACAAAAACAAAAGCAATAATAAATTTTTTAGTTGTCGATGTCAGTAGAGCAAGCAATTATCTGTAAAATGATATATAGGTAATTTATGTGGAGAAATTGTGAGGTTTTTTCTAAAAAGGGAGGCAAACATCTTAACCTTAGCGTATTAATATATATGATACACGATTATTCTTAAGTTAATTCTTTTTTTTAATAGCGTGCAGAAATCAAATAGACTAACAAATATTTCAAGTAACTTTTTTATCAAGAAGAGAAACGAGTTTTCAAAATTTTATTAAAATATATCAAATTTTGAGGTCTGTCCAGGCGTTATGTTATGTCACTATCAAGTATTCACAGAAATTGTTCGGAGTTGTTCCCGTTTTGTTGGACACAAAAAATCAATCGTCGTAGCCATAAGAACCTTCCCTGAATTATTTGGGATGCATTTCCGATTCGTGCTATCATTTCTTTACGTGTGTTAACCGGGGGCTTTTGATTTGATTAAATAAAATTTAAAATATTTAACTTTGAAAGTCCGTTCTTCTTTTATTTTTGAGTTTTGATAAAAAAGTTACTTGAAATATTTGTTCGGCTATTTGATTTCTACACGCTGTTAAAAAAGAAGAATCAACTTAAAAATCATTCTGTATATTGTGTACTTTCCCTCATTAAAACGAAGAGAACGATGTATCTTTCATCACAAGGTGTGCGAATTAACACACTCAAATCGGCACCACAATTTTTTTTCTACCCTTTTTTCAAATCTTTTGGTTTCTATAATCTTTTGACAGACCGGAGAGTATAGAAATACAATAAGCATTCACTCATAATAATCCAATAAATTTTCTTTGGCGTTCTTAAATTATTTAGCTCATTTGTGTGCGTGTTTTGTTAACAGATTGTCTTTTGTTTCTACGCATCGAATGTTCTATAATACTAAACGGGTTAAAAACAGACGAGCGCGATTAAAGCTGCGATCGTTTATCAGCCTTATCTTTGTCTGACTCTTCTTTTTTTTGCGTATTGTAATCCGGTTATAATAGTAGAATAAATACGATCATGTAATCATGATTTATTCAATTATTCAATCATGCGCACAGAAAATTTCAATACAGAAAAAGGACAAAACAAACGACAGTCTCCCGTTTGATAAAATACATGTGTTGATACAAGGTGACTATTTAATGACGAAGTAAATAATACCTTCAAAATAGTTGGCAAAACCAAAAGTGGTCCGTCGCGATTATATTGAAACTAGAGTGACCTGTGCGAATTATTCGCACTAAATAAGTATAATAATTATCACTTTACAAAATTATTTTTTAAATATGATTGCAGGTATTCAATTCGTTTTTAATTTTGCACACTGCTTATAACGTTCTTCTTTTTGTTGTATTACAATATCAAGCTCAGATGACAGATCGAAGAAATATTTTACTAAAATTGTCATATAGAGGCGCAAGTAGCAAAAGCGTTGAGCTAAGCCGTCAGATGGCATCATGCAGCATTGCTGTGACGTTGTTCAGCGTCGCTCGCTGTTTCAAAATTAAAGCCGTCAGATCGCAGACGTTGTTCAGCGTTGCTGTATTTTAATTAATTTACAAAAACAAAAGCAATAATAAATTTTTTAGTTGTCGATGTCAGTAGAGCAAGCAAATATTTCTGTAAAATGATATATAATTTATGTGGAGAAATTGTGAGGTTTTTTCTAAAAAGGGAGGCAAACATCTTAAACCTTAGCGTATTATATGTTTTTGTAAATGCATCTTACTTGGTGCAACTTACGCTATAGTATAGTTTTTATTAAATCGATGTACAAAATTACGGTGTTTTCTCAAAAAGACTATTTTAGTAACATGTAACGACATCTGATAGAATTTACTCGAAGCTATTAGTTCAGAAGCAAACAAAAACACTGTTTTAGTACCAAGTAGCGACATCTGTTAAAATTCGCTCAAAGCTATTAACTCAGAAGCAAACAAAAACACTATTTTAGTACCAAGTAGCGACATCTGATAGAATTTACTCAAATCTATTAGTTCAGAAGCAAACAAAAACACTGTTTTAGTACCAAGTAGCGACATCTGTTAAAATTCGCTCAAAGCTATTAACTCAGAAGCAAACAAAAACACTATTTTAGTACCAAATAGCGAAATCTGTTAAAATTCGCTCAAAGCTATTAGCTCAGAAGCAAATCTGGTAAAATTTGCTCAAAGCTGTTAGTTCGTACGGCGGGCGGCAAACGAAATACATTTTGCAGACATATTTATCGCACCCGGGTGAAACCGGGACATACCGCCAATATATAATAAAGATATAAAACAATCAGTAAGTAAAAAATAAGATATCTATCGCACCCGGTTGAAACCGGGACAGACCGCTAGTATATAATAAAGATATAAAACAATCAGTAAGTAAGAAATAAGATATCTATCGCACCCGGTTGAAACCGGGACAGACCGCTAGTATATAATAAAGATATAAAACAATCCAGTAAGCAAGAAATAAGTTATTGCATTTAATTCGTTTCACCTAAAATCTGTTGAATTATTGTAAAAAAATTGGTTGTCTGTAAAGTCGGTTTACGGATGATAGTTTTACGTGATAACGTATTCCGTAATACATAACCTAAATTTATATAATAATTATAATAATTCGAATCTATGATATTGCATCTTTCGCTTCAAATTTAGGTTAATTTTATTTATTTAAATTACTCACCACCTATAATATAATTGTTTTTTTTAACTTTCTTTCTTTCGTATTTATTTTAAGTCTCAAAGATTAGCTGTCATAATATTTTGAAAACAATTGTTTCACTGTTTATATATAAAATTCCAAAACCTACTTACAATATTTAAGTATTTTCATACGTCAAAAAATTGATTTTTATAATGATAAAATTTGTATGAAAACGATTTTTTCGAGAGATGAGACTTAGCTAAAACGATTTTTTGCCTCCCAAAATCCCTTTTCAGTAAATTTCATCCAAATCGTTAGGGCCGTTTTCGAGAAAAGCACGCACAGGGTCAGGCGGAACGTTACACTTTTTCGTGCATGCAGCCGGTGTTTTATCAATTTATAAGAATGGTGATTCATCAATTTATAAGACGTTATCACGTCAAAATAAATTACTATCTTCTCGCATAAAATTTTTACTAATTTTAACTAATGACGGACATTGGACAATTGGATATTTTTTGAAAACAGGTGTCACCGAAGGGATTCTACCTAAAAAATTATACCGGGACACAAAAAACGTGAATATATTAAACGTACAATTCAATCGATACTGTAGTATTCAATGATTTAACTGGACCTTTAAACGTTAAAATATTTTTGTATCTATACATATTATGCGAATTTTATATCAGTATTGTAAATATGTCAATGTATAAATTTTAATTCTGAAAATCTCTGATTTATAGCATGCCAGTCGGTCGCCTATAATAAAGAATCCGCATTAATTTATAAAAATATGGTCATGCTGTTTTGAATAAAATTTTTAGCAGTTTTCGATTTTTTCAGTCGAATTTTCGAATCAACAATTTTAATCCTCACAATAAATTAACATTTATATAAATAATAGGATCGTCCCACATTATTTCATTAACAACGACTTTGAAAGCTCATATTTCAGAAAATTTTTACGTATAAAGAAAGAAGTCACTTGAGAACTTTTGTTGCATTTTTAAAGACTAATTCAAAATGGGGAAAATTTGCATCCTGTTTTATATATGGAGTGCGATTTTTAAATAATTTCTTTACACATTTCGTAAAATTTTTACGTATAAGAAAAGAAGTCACTTAAGAACTTTTGTTGCATTTTTAAAGACTAATTCAAAATGGGGAAAATTTGCATCCTCAGTTTTATATATGGAGTGCGATTTTTAAATAATTTCTGTACACAATTCGGAAAATTTTTACGTATAAGAAAAGAAGTCACTTAAGAACTTTTGTTGCATTTTTAAAGACTAATTCAAAATGGGGAAAATTTGCATCCTGTTTTTTCTATGGAGTGCGATTTTTAAATAATTTCTTTACACATTTCGGAAAATTTTTACGTATAAGAAAAAAAGTCACTTAAGAACTTTTGTTGCATTTTTAAAGACTAATTCAAAATGGGGAAAATTTGCATCCTCAGTTTTATATATGGAGTGCGATTTTTAAATAATTTCTGTACACAATTCGGAAAATTTTTACGTATAAGAAAAGAAGTCACTTAGAACTTTTGTTGCATTTTTAGACTAATTCAAAATGGGGAAAATTTGCATCCTCAGTTTTATATATGGAGTGCTTATTTTAAAATAATTTCTTTACACAATTGTACATATAGGTTTACTTACATCTGCTTGTAAAATTTCAACAGAATCGACAGAAAGATGTCGGAGTTTTAAGCCTTTGACGAGATTGTAAAGGTTTGCCATTTTGGCTGCTGCAGATAAGTGATCTAAAACTGGTGCATTTACCCAACTGTAAAAGTTTCAGGCTTCAAATTCAATCATTAATTAACAAAACAAAACCATAAAAATGCCTGATTACTCGACAAAAACTAATTTGAATATACTGAAAGTTTAAAAGAAATGATTTTTTTTAACTGTTTGGAATTTATATCAGAGTGGCGTGTAGCGAATAAAAAATAAAATTATTAATTTAAATATCTACTGATTTAACATTATTTATGATAAAATTTAATTCTGTCATAAATTTTGATATTTATTATACATGAGTACGGATAGGCAATAAAAAAAGAAATGGCCTATTTAAATCTCTCTGCTAAAATGACTGCACTACACAAGTAAACAAGGGGAGTTTTTTATGTTTAAACACAAAAAAAAAACCTTTGAAACGAAACGTTGTTTTCAATAATGTTTTGGTTTTATTTTCTTTTTATTATCAGTCAAAACTACCACAGCGTTACATCATTTCAGAAGTATCAATTTATTTGGAAATTGTAATCAACTTGAAATTTCGAAACCAATAACTGACAAATCTATTACAATTATTATTTTTTTATATTAAAAACGCATTGGTATTAACCGTATACAGTCTATTTATTTGCAAGCTTTCTGGTCCGGCTTCGTCCGAGTGGATTTTTAAATAAAAACAACTTTTTCCTTAAGGAGTTTGATGCGTTACAGTCCCAATCAAAATAAGTCGAATTCTAAATGGGAACTTTTACATAATAAATTTTTACAAAAGGTTATAAGTCGATGATACCAATAAACTATTGTCATAAAAGCATAAATAAATCATTTTTTTAAATTTTATTTAATTATTTCAGTATTTTACTGAATAGACTAGCTTTTGAATTTTTTGTACAAAGTTAGGTTAAAAAAAATGTAAATATCTGTATTTTACATATTTTTTGCAGTAAATAATTAAAAAAAGAAATTAGAAGTGATAAAAATTAAAATTAAATCATTAAAAAGTTGAAAATTCAGTTAAAATTCTTAAAATTGTCAAGAATAAAAGTCCATAATCGAAAAGTGCTAAGGTTTAATAATTTTTTTATTGATTAAAAGTCTTCTAATTAAATTGGAAAAATTATTAAAATATGCGTAAGACATCGATGCTTTACATAATTAGTTTTCGGAACTGCTGACATTATTTGGTTATTTGCAAAAAAATAAAATATACCGTTTGCATGCTAGGTTGAAATATTTTCCATAAGACTACATTTAAAACTTTTTTTAAATTCTTAACTTTATAAATCTCCTAATGATTTTGGATTTCTTACAGAAAATTTGGTCATAAAAAAATCTATTAAAAAAACTTTATTTCAGATTTTTTCATTATCTTCGTAAAACGGTTCAACCTCCGTAACAGTACCGGAGTAGTAACTCTGGGATCATCAGTGCCAAGTACAGACTTTAGGGCAAAAATCGCGGGTGGGTTAACAACGTTGCCAAAAATTATCACAATTAGCACACATGAACCTAACAGTTTAAATATTTTACTCACTCAAAGTCTATGGATGAGACGTTCACTTGTTTCTTACCTGTAACAAAATGAAAACAAGTATTTAGTATAAAGCTCTCATAATTTATATTTTTCTCAAACTAAAAATAATTAAATAAAATTGAAGGGATTGTTTGTAATATATTAATGTATCTATAGTTCCGGAGCGGACCCGCAAAAAACCATGTGGTCCCAACCTTCTGTCGCTTATATTAGTACATAAGTTATTTAAGTAATTTAGAGAATTTTTTTCTTATATGATATATAGCGGTCCCGTCCGGTTTCACCCGGGTGTAAAAGAACGAATGGGGAAGGAAAGAACATGAGTTCACACATTCATCTTAGTTTACCGAGATGAATGTTGTGTCCAAATTTCATGATGATCGGAGTTACCGTTCAAAAGTTTTTGTCGATAAAAAGCAGTATTTATACTTTTTTTAACTAATAATTTTTTTTTAATTAATTAAATAAAATTAAAATAAATTTAAATGTAAGCCTTAGAAGAAAGCAATGTAGAAAATAAAAAAAAAATAAAAATATATTCGCCCAACGTAGGGCTCGAACCTACGACCCTGACATTGACAGTCGTGTGCTCTAACGATTGAGCCAGCCGGCGTTGTATTCTGGCAACGCTAATATGAGTATATTTAGTTAGTGCATTTCACCTGAATTGAAGCTTATTTTTGAGATACATTTTGCACACATTTTTTATTAATGCTCCGCTCCTAATGGTTGTAGCCTGATTTTATATAGCCTGCAGCCTTCCTCGATAAATGGGCTATCCAACAAAAATTTTTTTTTTTCAATTTGAACCAGTAGTTCCTGAGATAAGCGCGTTCAAACAAACAAACTCTTCAGCTTTATATATTAGTATAGATAAGCTGAATCTGGACCCATTTTAAGATAAGGGGGAGAAAAAATTACAAAGATGGTAAAAAAAAAATGATAAAATTTAAGAAAAATTCAGCCGCTTTGTTTTTTAGGTTCTGTTAGAGCCAAATGACTGAGAAATACCAGCGGCAGAAATTTTTGACCAATTGCACCCAAGCCACTCCTAAGAAAGTTGTTGTTTTTAAACTTCACCGTCTCTCAAACTTACTCTCAGTATGGAAGTTTGACTTGAAAAAGCGTCGACATGTTTTTATATAAAAAGTAAGGTTAATTTATAAAAAACAGCCTGTATAATTTGGCTGTTGTTTTGTTCAAAGTAAACGAAGAATGAAAATATCGACAATCGGATGTCAAAGGTTATTCACATATAAAAAACAAAGCTCAAAAACATGCATTTCCACTCCTATAGAGCTTTCAATATGTTTAAAGCCAGTATAATGTCGAAATATTAAAATATATATCCATTTATCTTAAAATACTTATATTATCTGACATATCTGTTTCCCTGTAATTGACAGGTAGACAGATATTAATAATGCGATGTTAGCCTGACCTATGCTCCGCCAACGCTCCTTCATGCTATTCTGAAGCGCCCCGCTTCGAAATTCTGCCTTCTTTCCACATGAATATATGCTCGGCTTATCAATAAAATCACCTAAACATATTATTATACTTTATATACCTATTGAAAACTACGAACGCAACACTCAATGCGTTGTTGTTGTGATTTTTTATGCGATAGTTTTGTTTGGGTTTCATAGAAACCGAAACAAAACTTACGCTGTGATGACAGTTGAATGAAATACAATAATTATCTAGTTAGGGAGCTAACGCGCAAAAAAAAGACAAGTCGCCCCAACCTTCTGTCGCTTGGTACATATTTTAGAGCATTTTTTTCTTATACAGTATGTAAACGCGTAAGGTGCACATAGGGAAATTGGCATTGGGAAAAAATACTTGGATCAGAGTTAGCCATGACTGCATTAATCTATATAATATTTAAAACACAAGCCCTATTTCTCTAGCCAATCCGCCAGCAATTTCTACTCAACCGATTGAGACAATTTTTTTTAAACTGAAGCCTTTAGTCCACAGATGTGTTATCACTATTTTTTTTTTGTGAAATTTCGTTAAAAGGGGTGATTTTAAGCGATAATAGTAAAAAGACGAGGGGGTTGCGGGGTGAAGAGGAATGTAAACACAGAATGTTCACGATACATGAGTGTGAGAGAAATGCAAATATATGTACGTATGTCGGACATTATGCAAACAGTTTGACAAGTCGACTTGAATATTCAAAAATATTAAAAGGTTATTAAAATTTTATTTTATTTTCCAAATAATTTACGAAAGTGTAATTTTATGGTAATTTCATGCCAAAATAGAGTTTTTAAATATTACATAGACTGTACCAAGTCTAAAATTTGGTCTCAGATCAGAAAAAAATAGTGAAAATCGTAAATTGCATCAAATGAGGTTAGATTTTTTAAAAATTAATTCTGACAGCTCTTACGGGGTAACAGATCTCAAACATTTTCTTTGAATTTATAACCAATTCAATATATCTAGACAACTTGATGGATCAAGCTAAAGCAAAAGAAAAATAATTGTAAGTAGAAACTAATGCAAGAGGAATAAAATTATTGTCGTAGGTCTGTGTCAAAATATCATTTTTTTTAAAACAATATGAAGATACCTGCAAAAACTTTTGCACGGGTACACTAGTTGTTATTAATTCTATTGAATTATCGTGGTAATCTTGAGGATTTCTATTTTATTTTGATTTATTTTATTTTTAATAATAAAAAGCTCTTATAAATCATTATTTTAATTTTTTTGTACAAAAATAAATCAAAAAAACAACTCCATCTGTTTGGAAACATTAAATTCATAAATTGTCTGACTGGTATGACGTATGCGCATTGGTAAATCAGTGACCCAATGTCTTTAAGTTCAACACGAATAGGCGGAGACATTTGATTTCGCACCATATTTAAGTATTTTTTGGAATTTAATGTCCCATTAATAAAAAAATTGCGATTATGTTGTAATCATTTGAATATTTTCTTCGATAGTATACCTACCATTTTGCAAAAGAATAAGAATATTATCTGTCAAATTGAAAAACAAGATTTCAAGACTCACTCTGATCCAGTCATTTTTTCCCAATATTAATTTCCCTAAGTGCACCTTACGTGTTTACATAATGTATGATATGTTGGCGGAATCTGAACCCATCTTAAGATAAAGGGGATGAAACATTACAAAGATGGTAAACAAATGGTTAAAATTTAAAATAAAATTTCTACCGCTTTGTTTTTAGGTGATGTCTGAGCCAAATGGCCGGGAAATACCAGCGCCCTTCCCAAAGCCACTCTAAAGAAAATGGATTTATGATCATAAGTCCACCCTCTTAGAAGTGGCTTGGGGAGCGGAGGGTGCAATTGAACAAAAATTTCTGCCGCTGACATTTCCGGTTCATTTGGCTCTAACAAAACGTAAACATTTTTTTTTTTAATTTTAACCATTTGTTTACCATTTTTGAACTTTTTTATCCCCCTTATCTCAAAATGGATCCAGAATCCGCCTATATATCATAATATAAGAAAACATGCTCTAAATTACTTAAATAGGTTATGTACCAAGCGGCAAAAGGTTGGGACGACGAGGTTTTTTTGCGCGTCTACTCAACAGGAGCGTTCTCATAGTAAAAAAATATCAAATTTATTTTATATGTAAATTATAAATAAACTCATCGGATGCATTGAAAAAAAAAATAAAATGAACAACAAAAATTCGTTGGCTATTTCTGTACAATTTTGTTACATAATAGAATGAACAAAATGATGTAACAAAAATAGTATATCTCGCTGATGCTTTTTACGCTTCAAATTTTTAACATGCTGATAAATTGCAGACTTAAATATTTATTGAATATAAAGGCATTCTGAAACATTTAATAATATATAGTAAAGTCTCGATTATCCGATAGAAATGAAACCGACAGATATTGTCGGATAAACGGATTAGTAGATTTAAGTTCAATTTGGCTCTTCATATTTTTGTTCAATTAAAAAACCAATTTGCCGAAAATTATTTGCGAAATTAATTATACGTCTAATGCAAACAGACTAACAGTATGTCAGGTAACCAGGGCTTTACTATAGTCGACATATGAAAATTGATAATAGAAACCGTCTCGATAAAAATAATATATCATCTCTATAAATGACAGTTTTTAATTAAAAAAAATACAATTTTTTCATAATCTAAAATTCGGTTACAAACAATATTCATATATAATAATTTAATTTTGAACTGTTTAAAAAAACTAGTTTTTTTTAATTTCCTTTTCAAAGTTGTCATATTTTACACGAGGATAGCCGGGCATACGTTGCTCACATGACATTTCCGTTGCTTCTCTATTACAAGCCCTCAGCATCCAGGTTCAAATCCGAGAACTGGTAAAAATATCAATTGCGTTTTCAATTAATAAAACACTAGTATGACCTGTGCGAATTATTCGCACTAAATAAGTATAATAATTATCTCTTTACAAAATTATTTTTTAAATATGATTGCAGGTATTCAGTTCGTTTCTAATTTTGCACACTGTTTATAACGTTCTTCTTTTTGTTGTATTACAATATGAAGCTCAGATGACAGATCGAAGAAATATTTTTCTAAAGTTGTCCTATAGAGGCGCAAGTAGCAAAAGCGTCTTAAATTATAGTCTTGCTTAAATTAATGCATTTTTAAATCAATTATATCTATTCTACACACCGATTCCAGGCGAACGTTGTCGCAGGTAAAATCTGGTTTTAAACACAACCTTAGCAGTTGGCTTTACAAATAAAATGTTTTTCACAAACCAAATATTTGATCCTTTCACGCTTATAGAATAGAATAGAATAGAACAGAATAGAATAGAATAGATTTTTATTGTCAAATTACAGGTTTCATCTGACATACCAGTACAAGTAAGTTAAAATTTTAAGTTAATAAATTCGTTGATAAAATAGAATCCATTTGAAAGAAGTTAATCCTTAATTTTTTTCTTGAAAGCACTCGAGGTAATAGTGCAATAATTATCAGGAAGTTTGTTATATAAAGTTGCTCCAAAGTTGTTAGAATTGAATTTGAAAATATTAATATTAAGCCTTGGGACATTTAAATTATTTTTTATATTGATTTGCTGATAATTATTTATGTTTTTACGGACCTCTAATAGACAGTATTAAATAAAATAAATAATCGCCTGTACATCTAAAAAAAAAACATCAAAGAAACAATACAAAAACATAACTCATATCAATATTTATTCAAAATCGAGCATTAAATAAAAAAGTGCAAATATCAATTGAACACAGCTGCAATATCAATAGAGAAAAACTAATGGTATAGAGCGCGGGCGCATATCACGCAGTTGTTGGCCTTCATCCGGCGTGAACTTCGTGAGAGTCGTCGAAACGTGATTCACGATGAAGGCCGATTGAGGTCTGTGTTCCACGCTCTAATAAAATAAAGTATTATACCCACCTCATACCCCGAACGCTTGCTTCATGACTTCAGCGGCGCATCAAAAGTCAAAACTTTATTTCATCCGGTGTTAAGTTCGCAAGTGTTGCGGTGAATACCAACTGAAAGAAACTATTTTACCCATTTACATATACTAAAGTTGTTTTAAAGTATAAATAACATATTGAAGAAAGGAAGAGTTAAATACATTCAGTTAACATCTTGGTCAGCTCTTGAGAATTTCAAGAACGTTATAGCTGACACTTCTGTAACAGAGCCAGAACATCTCTAGTGTTCTCTGTTGCATCTTTCTGTCTGTACTTTCAAACTGGTCTCAGATCCATTGCAACATTGTGCATTGTAATGTGTATCTGTTCTAGGTAGCAGCCAACTCTTATAGGCCCCACTCACGATCAAACTTCATGCCACAGTTCAGTGTTCAGTGAAGTTGGACCGATTAATCGAAAGACTGACTGGCACCACACACAGTTCATGCAAACTGCTCAGTTTTTAAAATTTTTTGTGTTCAGTTTGGTTCAGTTGTTGGCATACACTCGTCGAGTATAGATACATAAGATATATTATATACACACTATAATATTATACTATAGAGTATAGTTCATTAATAAGAACTAAATGAGTAATTTAAATGGTGAGGATTGGCTGTTCATAGCTATGGGATTGTATTTAAAACAGAGAAATAAGAAAAAAAGAAGAATATGGGTGAAAAATTGGTTAGAAATGCGTGATTCAAGAAGTCATGTTTATTTGATTAATGAATTACATCTTAACCGCTTGATTGGAATAATTATTTACGAATGGATTTATTAACTTACAATTATTTACTGGAATTAGTTACCCTATTTATTAAGAACCAGGACACAAATATGCGAAAATCTATTTCTGCACAAGAAAGGCAGCAACATTGAGATTTTTGGCTTCTGGTTGTACAAAACACAGAACTCCAAAAACTGAACTGAAAAAAACCCACACACACAGCAGTTTACTTGAACACTGAACACTGAAGTCGTTCAAAAATCAAGATGCATTTGATGAGTTCATGCTTGACTTCAGTGTTGGTTTCAGTGTTTATTTGTCCCACACACTATCATGCTTCACTGAACTATAAGTTTGAACACTGAACTGTTGCATGAAGTGTGATCGTGAGTGGGGCCTATTAAGGCCGCTGCACACGAGGCTGGAAACACTGCTTGGACTTTTGCTGTCCGGCAGGCTGGGTACGAGGCCAAAATGCCGTCACCGCGGGCTCGCCTGCTAGTTTACAAGATATATTTTAAAATTAGAACAGCTGGGGCTATTTTTCATGCTAGGTCCTTTGCTTGCTCTGAGCAAGAACCTATCAGGAAACAGTATCTTGTCACGTGCGCCCACAAACCAGCATAGCGTCATTCTGCTCAGCGTCGGACAACAGACGCGTTTTGCTCTCTGTGTTTACTGCGCGCGCACCAGATTCATCCATAAAGCAAGCTTGAAAAGACGTCTCGTGTAAAACGAACACATAAAACCAATTAAGAAAACCAGTAGGCAAGGAATCTAGCGGCAAATCTAGCCTTTAATTGAGAACGTCGTCTGGAATAAGACGTCTTCAGCGCGCCACTGAATCCGTCAAAGCTCCCTGTGCTACTCCCAACTGGGGCGGCCGATTTTGTTTCGTCAATTCTTACACGTAGCGCGCAGTTGAGTCCTAGTGGCTGTCTGTCATGATTACCTATTGCTACGTTCCCACCTTTATTTATTATCGAATAGATTTTTAATACCCGTGATCATTTCATAAAATGAATTAAATGAATTTCGATAGACGAAGTTCGGATGACAATAATATTTTCCACAGCACTCAGCGTTAATTGGAAAAATAAAACTGTTCGTTTTTAATTAAAAAAATATTAATGGCTAAATTATTCATGTTTTCATCAATTTATAACTATTTTTTACTTTGCAATAATATTTTTTAAATAACGTAACTTATTTTGTATACAGCCGAACTTGGTACCTCTTAAAATTTTAAATACCTGCTCCTCTAAATTCAACAACTTTTGTATACCTAGCAGCGGTTCGGTTCGACTTCGCCCGAATTTGTAATTTTCCTTCGTTTTTTCGTCCGTTTATGTTACAAAATTGGTCTCTACGAAAAGTTCCTTTGAAGTTTACTCCTTAAGAAACGATTTTGAGTTATAAGGCCCGGTACGGAAATTTTATAAGTAGTACAATCAATTAGTGAGGAATTGCGCTCCACCGCTTCAAATGTAGCGTTACGCTTGTCCGCTTCAAAAGAGACAAACATGTATATCTGTAGGATTTAACGTGCGAAGGAATGAGATGGAATACATTACACTTGTGCGATGCTTCATACAGTATAGTTCACTACTTTTGCTTATAACTCGTTCAATTTAAATCAGATCGATTTGAAATCAGTCTTAAACGAAAGAGGGGAAAATTTTACATAGATTTCCTACAACAGAATTTTTCCAAACAGTTTGTTATTTTAACGCGATAATATATAGCCTATGTCCATCCTAAAGACTCGTTCTAAATAGTGGTGAAAGAATTTTTCAAATAGGTGCAGTAGTTCCGGAGATTAAAATTCGCATTCTTGTTTATAATATTAGTATAGATAGGAAATTCTTTTGAAATTGTCCGAGATTAGAACGAGTACACTCCAAAATTCTTATTATAATATTTTGAAAAAGTTAAGTTTCTTTATCCATCTTTATTTCTAAAAGCTCTTTTCATACAATAACGTGTTTCAACAACGTCTTCGAACTTTCTCAATAAGTCAAATAAGTAGATATTCTTTTCCAGAAAGCTTTTTTGTGTTGTGATTTTGTACTGCGAAATGATGTTAATTTGTACATGAAAACTAACTTAATATTGATTTACATAAATGACATATTTTTTTTCAAAATGAAAATATAAATTTCCACTCTAAAGATTGGTTTATACCGAATGCACACAAAATATAGCCCATAAAGCTCTAGACAATTTTCACTTTTTTGGAAATTATTATTTTTCATTCCTTTTTAGGATCACCAACTAGGCTTATTTCAGTCTAAAACTTTCCAACTCATTATTTTTTAAGTGATTTCAAACGGATATAGATAAAACGTAACGGAAGTAGCCGTTGCTATGGGAGATGGGGATGGATCAAGTAAAAAAATAACAGGAACTTGGGAATTGTCATTTTTTTTTTGACGTGATAACGTCTTATAAATTGATGAAACACCAGCTGCACGCACGAAAAAGTGTAACGTTCCGCCTGACCCTGTGCGTACAAGCGAGAGCGCAGTAATGTATTATTAAATATGATATTCGAGCGGAATACGTTATCACGTTAAACTATCGTCCGTAAACCGACTTTACAGACAACCAATTTTTTAAACTAAAGTTACTGCGCTGGAGTGAGAGAGTTTGACATCCACCGTGTGGTCTCAAGGACACTCACTCCTTTTTTATTGATAAATTGAAAATCCAAGTTCAAATTAGAACCTAAGAACCGGGGGTTTGTAATAGAGGAGTTATTACTACACACTAGAAACCATAATTCATCTATAAACTTTTTAGCCGCCTAATCATTTTGACGTAAGCACGTTTGTTTTTAACTCCGTCGGAGCACTTTGCTGTTAATATTTTTAATTAAAAATAAACACTCATAACGTGAGAAAATGGAACTACAGGAAAGGTATCGCTGTTGGCATGTTGATATCATTGCATTTACATGCCATAGAACTTTGCTAGAGCACTATGTCTTCTGTTTAGTTTGGCCTGAAGTTGGCGAGGAACGTAAACCAAACTTCGATAAATCTCCCTCCGTACGGAATTAATATTATTATAAATTACTTTTCGAGTGAGCAGTAACTACACGTAAATATTTCACCCCCAGTATATATATGTACAAGGATACTTTGAACATATCGTAACTTATAATGTGTTTTACATATTTAGTTTGGTATAATACTAACTTCTTCTCAGACATCTTTTAAGGTTGATCAGACTTTAGTTCTCTTCGCAGAATATAAATAGTTGGCAAAACCAAAAGTGCACATCCCGCAAGTTTTCCACTGTATGATAAAAAAATAACAATTAAAAAATATTTTTAATAAATTTAAAAAGATTTAAAAATTTAAAGAAATAAATAATTAAAAATTGAAAAAATATTTTTTTTTAAGTTTGCAAAAATAAAAAAAATTAAGAACTATACATAATATAATATATAATTAATATCAAGTGGAATAAAATAAAACAAAATAAAAAGAAAAAAAAAAGAAAAAAGTCAATGATACCGTAAGGAATCGAACCCAGGACCTTGCCCTTGGGAATCCAACGGCATAACCATTACGCCACGGCTGCCTAATAGGGCAGTGGTGTTATCACGGTATACAAGTGTAGCACTTGTTTTATGGATTACACTATATTTTCATAGCAATTATTATATTGTTTTTAAACTATATTAGCTGTCAAAAATAATAAAAAATAAAACTGTTTATAAAAATTAAACTACTGAACACATTTTAGTGAATTTAAATAGGGTTCTGGTCTGATAGTAAACAAAGTGAATAAAATATAACCCAAAGCAATCCGACCAAAATTGCGATCTGTAGAGTCGTGACGTACGTACATACGTACGTACATACGTACGTACATACGTACAGACCAACCGACAACTGCTGTTTGTGATTTTCAATTACAATTTTAATAGTATTTATGAACTCAAATTGAATTAAAAATGGTTCTATTTTATAGATTAGAATCTCCTCTTTTCAAAAAGCTTCAATTTGAATGGATTTCGTGTGAAATTAACTTAAATATAACTTCTTATATGAACGAAAGTCAGCTCTGACGCACAAAGCGATAATAAAGCACATACCGCTAGTTTAGCGGTATGTGCAATTTAGAGTGCAGTGTAACAGGGTAAAGGCATCAGTTTTTTTGTGATCCTCGAAAATCACTCTTCAAAATTTTACAATATCTTTTCGTTTTCGGTCCCCCGAATCCAAAATACATATTTTTGGAAACACTCTGTTTGTCTGTGAGCACGATACAGGTCAAACAGATGAACGGATTAAAATCAAATTTTGGAAGGATGTTTGGTATGCAAATATGAAGAGCTCTGTTGTTTTTGGGGAAAATCGGCGCATGCTATAATGGTGTTGTTTATATAATAATTTTCATAACGTCTTATTATTTTATTTATTTTTTCAAGAAAGTTTCGTTCAAAAAATTTTTTTTCTAAACTTTATAGTTTCGGAAATATTTTGAAAATAAAAAAAAGATCAGCTGTTGATTTGTTTTGTAGATCTTTGATTAATTTTTACATGACGTGGAACATATAATGTAGGTAACCATGGCAAAGAATAGCAAATATCATATTGAATACTAGCCATAACCCGCGTCACCGCACGCGATGTTTTAATTTCTTGGTTATACTATATCAAATGTCAATATTTTTGAAGTTGGAATGGTCCCGTCGCCCAATTGGCTGGAATTTATAAATTCCAATTCGACGAATAATTCCGAAGATAGTTGTATACCTGCCCGACAATATTGTATGTATAAACAGGCCACACATGTACACCATGATAACAAATTTATAATGTCTATATACGCATCTCAGTTGGCTAGTTCATAAAATATTAGTGCTCGGTCGGTATGATTCTCTCAACGTTATGTTGTATATCAGCTGGGTGCATTTTGCAAACATGTACAGTAGTGGTACAGTCGAAGCTGTGACTTTACACACTACATGTATTCTAATATTTGTGATCTAGTTACTGTTTTACGTAACCACAATGATTTATAAACACTGTTTGTAATCACTAATGTCAGCAAGAGAGACTGTATAGAAGTTCAATCCTGAGTTATATTCCCATCCGAATTGTCAGATGGCGTTGCGGCGTACTCAAGCTTCGGAACGGCAACGCCAGGTGGCAATCATTCATAATTTCAGCTTCACACCTTCATCATTGTATTTTGCAAAATTTTTTATTGATTAAAAAAAATCGACAGAAATTGATGAATTTCTTTATTTTTGTACGGTGTTTAATTAAAAGCTCAGATGAGAGATGGAAATATATGTCCACCACCTCTGTACACCGACACTAAACATTGATCGTTCTATCATCTAACAGAAACAAGACAAACTAAAATTTTCGGCCACACTCTTCCATTAGAAATAAACTTCTATACAGTATCTTTTCTCTGCTGTTAGGTAGTCACTTTGCTTAGCAGAATAAAAAACAAACAAAGATTATTATTTTGTCAGGGATTTTGGGAGTTTTCTCGGTAGGTCGGGCCGATTGCCTATATTAGTTTATATCTTTTTTGTTTATTAAAATGATTTTATTTTTTATTTTTTGATAATATAATTCAAATTTAAAATTAATAATATTCTTTGTTGTAAGTAATAGCTCTCACAACCGTAACTATAATTTTTGTGCCGGCGAACAGAGAATGTCGAACGTTCCCTTTGTACAGGGTGGCAAAAACTAGCGCTGGCCCTCTGTATGAAAAAATATGTTACTTATTTAATATTTATACTTACCGTATTATGTATTTGTTTTTGCGATAATGGCCTTAGTTGCTGATTCGCTTATTTTGTTTTTTTTTTAAATTAAAAAAAAATAGTATTCATGACGGGATCGGAAACAGTTGTAACGTTCCGCGTTCTAAGGTGACGTAATCAACACGTCGTCACAACAGGTCCGCTGCTTTCTGTCGGCCGGGATATACTCGCCGGAATCCAGGGCACTATATTAGCAGCGGTATACAATGAATTTGAATAAAGAGAAGTTTAGCGTATTTTCAATGTCGAGTTAGGTCGACTTTTATTAAAACAAAACCCTTAGTGTTTACAATAACAAAAATAATTACATAATCAGTACAATATAATGCGGAAATAATAAACGGTTACATAATACACTCCAAATACGGTGAGGTAGAGGAGACACCCGGACGGTCGCCTCTCCTCCTGGTCAAACGGTCGGGAGAACGGTAGGGAGCACCTGACGTCCCGCCGACGACAGCCGTCTGTCCAGATGTCGGGCGTCAAGAGGTGTCCATATTGTGTCTAAAGGCACGGAAAAATGACCACAAGCGGTGGCCGGTGCTGTACTGACTACAGGAGGGTTACATATTGTATACTAACATTGAGATAGGGTTATTACTTATGCTAGCTAGATATGCTCAGCGCTACAAAGATGTGTAGAGAGTACTGCGTAAGCTTGTAAACTGCCTCTTATATGTGTGGTTTAAGCTGACAACACATGGACAATGCACAGGATCAATCGGTAAACCAATTTACATATTATTGCACACAATGTCAGCGGTAGTGTGCTCTATCACAAATCTGATTTAGAAGCAGCCTAATAATAAAATTCTAATAAGTTCAGAGAAGTGTTGCTTTCAGAAAATTGTCTTGAAATTCAAAAGTGATTTAGAAACAACACTTTCTAATAGTTCCAAGAACTTATAGTGCGAGATCCAGTATTAAAAATATATACCCTCACCTGTTATTTGATGATTATATGTTAGATAATATATACATTAATAAATTGCCTAGCTAAATCGCGTACCGATGCTGTTAAATTAAATAAATTCTAATTAACTTTTTTTGGATCAACTTCCCCTATTTGTTAACAATAAAAATCGAGCCTAAGATAGGAGAATATGACACAAATAAAATGTTAACAAAACAAATAAACTCAAAGTACACAGAACACAACTATTTACAAGGTATGTTTATGTGGATGATCTATATTTATGTATAGAATCAATAGTATATTCCAATTAGTTGTGTGATGTGTTAAATTATTCTCTCATCTTTGGCTCGATTTTTATGATTAACAATCGGGGAAGTTGATCCAAAAAAGTTAATTAGAATTTATATTTTAATTTAACAGCATCGGTACACGATTTAGCTCGGCAACCCAAGTGCGATTTATCAATGGTATATATTATCTAACATACAATCTTTGTCATCATCAAATAACAGAGACCCCTCAGCAGGTGACGATAAAGAATTTTGTAAGGCAACAATCGGCTCGTCATTCTAACAATGACACACGGATTGTTGTGGGACAACAATCGGCTTGATTGTTCAAACAATAACAATATGCTTAAGTAAAAAAGCTTTGTTGTCGCCTGCTGGGTGGTCTCTGATTCAGTATCATATATAATATTAATACGCTAAGGTTAAGATGTTTGCCTCCCTTTTTAGAAAAAAACCACACAATTTCTCCACATAAATTACATATCATTTTACAGATAATTGCTTGCTCTACTGACATCGACAACTAAAAAAATTATTATTGCTTTTGTTTTTGTAAATTAATTAAAATACAGCAACGCTGAACAACGCCTGCCATCTGACGGCTTTAATTTTGAAACAACGTCGACACTTCGATCTGTCATCTGACCTTCATATTGTAATACAACAGACATAATACTGCATACTGCCATCTGACGGCTTTAATTTTGAAACAGCGAACAACGCTGAACGTCACAGCAATGCTGCATGATGCCATCTGACAGCTTAGCTCAACGCTTTTGCTTCTTGCGCCACTATATGACAATTTTAGTAAAATATTTCTTTGATCTGTCATCTCAGCTTCATATTGTAATACAACAAAAAGAAGAACGTTATAAGCAGTGTGCAAAATTAGAAACGAATTGAATACCTGCAATCATATTTAAAAAATAATTTTGTAAAGTGATAATTATTATACTTATTTAGTGCGAATAATTCGCACAGGTCACTCTAGTATATTTCTAATACCGAATCTTAGACTATTAGGAGAAGTGTTGGTTTCAGAACAGTTTTAAAAAAACTGGTTTAGAAGTTTTCAAATAATCCAACACCCAATTCTATTTTTCTATGACTGCTATTATTTAGTATGTAGGTCACTTGCTCAGTACACATGAAAACATGTGCGACCTTAGCCGGCTAAGTCACAGGGGTGTCGTCGTAGTGCCTTCTCTATACCTCTTTCTCTATGGCAATCACTAACGTATTCCCTGTGAGCTAAAGCAATCCTGGACCGTCTCGAGGGAGTGCTGCAGTATACACCGACCTCACTGCCGGCACACATCGCCCGCGGGCGGCGGCAGCGGCGGCGGCGGCAGAAAGGCCACATCGAATGAACCTGGTGAATGCGGCGACTCCATACGCTCTCTTCTCGCTTTATAATATTATCGCTGTGTGACACGGATGAAACGTTACATAGGACCAGTGCATTCTGTAAATACGAAAATAATAATTTCCATAATCCATACTAATAAGGTAACTGTCTTTCCGTCTGTCTGTTAGGCTCTTACCGATCTCACGGGCGAACCGCTGAGCCGATCGTGATGAAATTTAATGTGGAGATAGTTTGAAGCCTGAGGAAGGACATAGGCTACTTTTTTTCAAAATTGAACCTCTATGAGGGTGGAGTCGGGAATATATTGTTAGAAGTTACGCTTTCACGGCCAGACCGCTGCAGGGCCGATTTTGATGAAATTCAATATGGAGATAGTTTAAACTCTGGGGAAGGATATTAAATATACTTTTTCCCCCTAGAAATTAATCCCTAAGGAGTTTAAATGCCTTCTCATAAATTAAGGTTAGAAGTGGGTGTTCCGGATCTTTTAATGCGAAATCATGATTTCGCCCAAATTGTGTTATGGTACACGTTTGCAAGTTTCTCATCGAGGTTGAAATATTGTTGAGGCTATTATAATTTGTGGCAAATCTAAAGGAGACAGTGTTTTAATACCACGAATACCAATTATACCGGCGGATTTGCTTTTATTCAACTCATGCGCGTTATTCATGTTTTATCATGCCTAAAAACCGAACCCTAAATAGTCATTTACCGACTGGTGACAATTACTTGTCATAACTCAATGAAGATTTCTACTAGCTCGGCCATTGTGGAGTAATGAAAATAAACGTAACTATTTTCTGAGTCGTAACGAAATAGTAGGTAACAACAACTCCGTTTTTACCCATTTAAAATTGAGAGGCCGAATGTTTTCGACATGGAGTTTATTCATAACCGGCTAACCTCAAACCAAAACATTGAATCGTGCTGTTTGGTGCTGTTAGTATTGACAGTTTTTTTTATAAAGAAATAAATAGATATTTACAACATCTCATTATAATTAAAACATAAATAACGCGCAATTGTTGAATAAAATTATGGGCGCAACTTGTAGGCTAAGTCATGACCTGTCAGCGCGATGAATGACTTAGACTACTAGTTACGCCAATAACTATTTAAATTTAAAAGATTATAATTTCCATTAAAAAGTGCTTTCGAAATAACCCTTTTAAAAAGTACAGTGACATTTATTTTGATTTGAAGATCAATGTTCAGGACTTTATATTATGACAACATTTTTTTGGAAAAGGGTCAATTCTTTGTTTATATATCAAACAAGGTTTTATATTATAATTAGTTTTAAAAAATATACCGACAAAATCTCAAAAGATTGTGGAAAAGATTATGGTTTAATAAATCATTTAATTATATTTGGAGTGTTTAAAAAAAGTAATACTCTTAATTAATAAACCTAACCTAAATAAATAAGTTGGCATACAATAACACTCCAAGATCCCATATTAAAAGGCTATATGTACCGGAATTTAGTGAACAGAGCGTTATAAATGTTCTCACAACTTAGACCCAACATTTGGAGATTATCGTTGCTGGAAGCTTAATTAAATGATTATGTAATTTATACAAGTTTAATGGAAGTGCTATGTATTTATTTATTTATACATAACTATTCTATTTTATAACAACCAGTAATATTATCAAAGAGATACTGATAACTAATAAAAATTTAATCTTTTCATATGTTACTGTAAAAGCCCGTATATTGGTATATCTTAGGTTTTACTAGTATATTTTAGGATTTACCAAATTGTGTTGGTAGATGTTAGGATTTTTAAAAAAAGAGACACTATTTCGGGCTTTTACTATTATAGTTTGGTACATGCTAAGTTTTACCAATGACGGTTGGTAAAAGTTGGATTTTTTTTAGATAAAACAATGAATTAATTATCCGAATCATTTATTTCAATTACCACTCACTAACAGTCAAAACCTTACATATTTTAATTATCATTATGATATATTTTTAATTATAATTATTTCTTAGTACCTATTTCTTAACACCTGCAAAATATTTTTTTAATAATAAAAAACAAATAAAACTGAAATACTTCACAAACATAACGTTTACATTGGCAAATCAGTACTTTTCTTATTATTTGGTATTTTTAATAAACAAATTTAAAAAATGCAATTAATACATTGTCATTTATAGTAATACATTTTATTACTTGTTACAACAAGGAGAGCTATTATGGCATTTAGAATTACACAATAATCCTGATGACTTACAACCACATTTCTTCGCCGAGCATTTTTTGAGACAGTTACATTTTTTGAATCCTTGTCCTCCAGTCAAAGACAATTTACTCACAACTTTGCGAAGACTCACTTCTTTATCTTTAACAACTTCTTCTGTCTTTATAAAGTCTTCAGAGCATGCGGTAAACTGATTCTGTGTATAAAGCTGTTTTAGTACTCCAATTTTGGTACACAGTTGGTAAAACTCGTTGTCACGTACATCTACCACAACTGCAGTTATACTTTTCGGGTCAGTTTTAGCTCTGTCAATGTCAGGTACTTTCAATCTTACATTTTGGCCAATTTTTACATTTGGATATTTATCAGCCGAAGTGGCTTTCATTCTTTCAGCTTGGTTTTCTAAATTCAATTTTACATGACTTTTCAACATTTACCATGTCTCTGAGGTAAAACCTAAGATTTATCGAGTGAATGGTGGTAAAAGTTCGAAATGAACGATGATCACCAAGCAGTTCGGACTTTTACCATTAAGAGTTGGTAAATCTTAGGTTTTACTGTAAAATCTTAGGATTTACCGACGTTCGGGGTATTACAGTAACACATATATTTGAAGGGTTATGTATATCGAATGCAATGAAAATATATTTTCACTAATCTACTTGTTTATACGATGATCAGAAAAGCTCATTAAAACTTAAATTAGCTTAAATATGGAAAAATGAATTCAACGATTTTTTTTTCTTATGACTCGGAAATTCTTAACTATTTTTTATGTACAATAGTATCAATTCATTGTGACGTACTTAATATATAGCGGGAAGTTTTAGGATTGATTGGTTTCCACATTTTTGATTTAGTAACTATAGTTCGTCACCTTTCGGACGGAGTTAAAATATACAAATTAACTAATAATTAGTATCTAATTGGTTTTTAATAAAAATTCGCTTCAAGTTTTTAAATATCGAAATATTAAAAAAAAAATATGAATTTACTATCATCGAAAACTTTTCACTTCTGTTTCGCAGATATGAAAAATTTTTGACAGATCGTTAGCAGGTATGATAATAAGTAATGATGGGAAAAATAATCATAGAAGAAACATTGATTGGAAATGGCATAGCCAATGGAGACGGTTGTTACTTTCTCGTTTTATCTTGACATGTGTCAAAAACAAAACTTTATCATTCGCAGTCAGTTCTCGCAAATCTTTACCTCTAATAAATTGTCAGAACATTTCCCCCAAATTATTAAGCATTATATGTTTGCCCACAAGACGACAAGGCTTATGTCGAATTTTCGGTAAAAACAGATTTTTAACAGACTGCAAAAATTAATTTTGATTTGATTAGCCTATGGTCGTTTGCAGTTTGGCAACATTTGTATAGATTTGTTTAGAATATTATTAATTGCGAGTAGCAAAAATTGTACTCAAAGCTCTGTCTCTTTTATTATTTATCTGAGGGTGTATCTCTCTTCTATATGAGTGGCGCAAAGATCGCGAAATAATTTAATCCCGGTAGAATAACATTGTACATCCTTGAAAGAGCTCATAATTATTTTAATTCTTAATGTGGAGTCTAGTGTTTTTTTTTAATAAAGAAATGAATTATAATATTCGAATCCATGAAAATGTAATAAAAAAAATAATATTTTATTTTAATGTCGCAATAAACCATTCGCACAGCTACGATTAATTTCAAATTGTGACGCCGGTTTTTGGCTATTTTCTTTATACAAATTTAAAGTTTTTTTTTTATTTAAATCTTGGCTTTCCGACTTGAGTAGATTTCAGATTAGCTGCGAAATAATCAAGAGAGAATAATAGTATATTGTGCGACTAGTGAGAAAAGGAGAAGATTTCATGAGCGTGAAATTTGCCGCACGAGCGTAACGAGTGCGGTAACACGCGAGTGGAATATTCTCCTTCGATCAATGGTCGCACATAATACTTTATTAAACTAGCACGAGTAATATTATGTAATCGGGGCCCTGATAAAAGAGGGAAAAATAATAAATCACTTCATTGATTGACGTACCCACCGCCCTCGATACACACAAGATGGCCCTGACTTTCGATTAATTGCGATGCTGTTTTCATATATACAAATCGCTACCGCGTTCCTATTGGTCTAGAAACTTTGCAGTATAATAATTCATTACCGTACAGTTTCGGCTCGCTACCGCGTTCCTATTGATCCAGAAACTATGCAGTAATAATTCATTACCGTACAGTTTCGGCTCGCTACCGCGTTCCTATTGGTTCAGAAACTATGCAGTAATACATTATCGTACAGTTTCGGCTCATTATTATCACTCTACGCGTCAACATGAAGTAATTTATTATTTCTCCCGAATTTAGCAGGGCCCCGAAATTATATATAACTCAAGCGTGTTGAATAAAAATTTGAATCGGCATATTTCATTCTCTTAAAAATATTCACCCAAATTATTACTTTTAACATGACAGAAACAGTATTCTATCAAAGAAAAAAATCTCAATTTTCATATCCCATTTTTTGCAATTTTCTCACGGTTACATTTCGACTAGCCGTTTTCCATTGTAGCATATTTCTGGCCTTTTCTCTTTCATATACAAATATGTAAGATTGATAAAGATAAGACTAACAATTGAACAACACTATTTCGTGTTATATGAGTTTATATTCTACTTTATATTCAACACATTTTCTTCCCGTCAAACTTTTTGTTCCCTTATTTTTTACGCTATTCTATTCTTATACATTTTTGTTTGACTTTTTCACAAAATTGCACTTTCCACATAATATATAAAATACATATAAATACACAATTTCTGTACGTACTTTTCCTATTTTAAATATTACTGTACCCTCATCATTTTTGTATAATTTTTGTTAAATAAAATATAACATACTATAGCGGTCCCGCCCGGTTTCACCCGGGTGCAAAAGAACGAATTGGGAAGGGAGGGACATGAGTACGTACATTCATCTTAGTTTACCGAGATGAATGTTGTGTCCAAATTTCATGATAATCGCAGTTACCGTTCAAAAAGCAGTATTTATACTTTTTTTACATTCATCCAACGGGGAGCTCGAACCCACGACCCTGACATTGACAGTCGCTTGCTCTACCGATTGAGCCAGTCGGGTTTGTGAATGTACAAGGCAAATATGAGTATATTTAGTTAGTGCATTTCACCTGAATAAAAGATTATTTTTGAGATACATTTTTTAACATTTTTCATTGATGCTCCGCTCCTATTGGTCGTAGCATGATATTATATAGCCTATAGCCTTCCTCGATAAATGGGCTATCCAAAAAAAAAATTCAATTCTAACCAGTAGTTCCTGAGATTAGCGCGTTCAACCAAACAAACAAACAAACAAACTCTTCAGCTTTATATATTTATAACATAATATAACATTTCAAGACTTGGAAATTATTTAATTGAAATATTTCCTGCAGAAATTTGAGAAAATGACAAAAGAATAGAATAAATTGATTTTTAAGAAAATAAAATATTATTCAAATATTATTTTTACTTGTTGATATACAATTCTTTACCAAATATAGAAAGTTTGCTTTTCCTCCATTGCTTTCGCTTGAATTGTTCAAATGAAGATGTTCCGAAAGCTGAATCCATAAAAAGTTACGAAACCTTGTAAACACCTGTTTACTGGTGTAACAAGCTATCGTTTCAAAATATGTGAAAAAAAATTAATCAATAGAAATACATATACGTATCAAAATATTAGTCTATGTATCTAGTTTGTAATACATTGTCAGTTTGACATTTTAAAACGAACGATTAGTGCCTTTAACAAATGTCAGTAATATTTCGTTACAAACACTTTTTTATTATGCACGGAAATAAAAAACCAAAATAATTTGATAATCATATTTATGACGTCATAATGATGGCCACAGGCAATAAATTTTTGTTTAAATCACAGCTCGAAATGAACAATAAAAACGTACTCGCAAATTTTTGCTGGATAAACGAATAGGGAAATTTCGCCGCGTAATTTCAACATCTTTTGAGTTGGTAGTACCTACTGTTTATGCGTTTCGGTCGAGATACTTTTATGAGCCTGAGTTTTAGAAACCCAGTTATAAGAAATATAATAATAAATTCCAAATAAAGAAACTTCACCTTATTAAATAAGCAATTACTTTTTATTATCGTTATTTTTAGAACTTGTGTAAACATTCCGTAGATATTTATGGCGGTCATTTGTGCAAATGTTTCATTCCAAACACGTTTAAGCTGTTTTTTTTTAAAGTGAAACTTCTCGTGCGAGCTTTTTAACTGAAACAGTGTAACCAAATAATCTATATACTAATATATAAAGCTGAAGAGTTTGTTTGAACGCGCTAATCTCAGAAACTATTGGTTCAAATTGAACATTTTTTTTTTTGGATAGCCTATTTATCGAGGAAGGCTATAGGCTATATAATATTACGCTACGACCAATTGGCGCGGAACATCAATGAAAAATGTTGCAAGATGTATCTCAAAATTAGTCCGTCCCACAAATATTATCAGGTGAAATGCCTTAACTAAATATTGCAATATTAGCGCGTGAAGTTTACAACCCCGGATAGCTCAGTTGGTAGAGCGTAAGACTCTTAATGCCAGGGTCTAGGGTTCAAGCCCCATGTCGGCGAATATATTTTTATTTTTTTTATTTTCTACATTGCTTTCTTCCAAGGCTTATATTTCAATTTTTTAAAATTTTATTACGGCTAGTTAAAATTAAATAAATCTAATTAATAGCTCATTTGAAAACTGTTACAACTATAGGCACCTATATAAAAATAATTATCCTACAGTGTTTTCAATTAAATATTTATTATATTAAAAAGAATTTATTACTTAAAAAAAGTATAAATACTGCTTTTTAAAAAACTTTTGAACGGTAACGCCGATCATTATGAAGTTTGGACACAACATTCATCTCGGTAAACTAAGATGAATGTGCGTACTCATGTCCCTTCCTTCCCCATTCGTTCTTTTGCACCCGGGTGAAACCGGGCGGGACCGCTAATCATATATAATTTTAGTTATATTTCAAACTCTCAATTACAGTTATGGCCAGCATTTAAAACAAAGCTGTTTTGTATCGGTTTTGTGTGCGCATGCGTCGACTTTGCACTGTTTCGAGACTAGAACCATTCTAATCACGGTTGAAACACGTTTTTAGCTACTGCGCATGACTGCGACCGATAATATTACCGTTGGCAGAGAGGTTGGAACAGAGCTTCTGAAAATGTCATTTTATAACTTTCAAGACGCAAATTTTGCTTAAGTTTCACTTTTGTAGTGTGTAGTGTATATATAACATATCACTGCTGTACAGCGTTCGTACAGTTCGGCCATCGATGGCCGAACTGTATAATTTTAGTCACTTACAAAATGACGTCCATGATTGCCGACTGGAATCTGTTTGTCGGACGGCGTTCATACAGTTCAGCCGACGCTGGTCGAACTGTATAACTTTGCCCAGTTACGAACTGGCGTCGGGATCTTAATAGCTTTGTCTATACCAGGGGTCGGCAACCTTTTGAGACGGAAGAACTAAAAGTTACAATTTTTAAAATTTCTCACATTTTAAAGTGCCGTTAAAAAATAAAAATTTTCATTGCAATGTTACAATAGGGATTAAATTTGATTTTTGATTTAAAATAAACGACTTTAAATACGAAATAATATTTATTTATATAAAAATACAAATGTTTTTAGCACAAAACATATTAAAGTATTTTAGCTAGAATAATAAAATAATTAAGTTTTGCGTATGGAACTGGAGTTCCGCAATCTTACATCGAAAGAGCCGCATGCGGCTCGCGAGCCGCAGGTTGCCGACCCCTGGTTTATACCTACAAAACTACAATCTCCGTTTGTCTAAAGTAAGTTTAAGTGTAAACTATACATAAGTAAACAAATCAATAAATAAAATTATCGACCAATTTTTCAGACAATATAATATATTAACAGAAAATATAATTAGCACATTTACGTTTCGATCCGGATTTGGAGCTTCTTCAGAACTGATCTAAAAAATATAAAAAATAATTAATATTTAATTTCTAATTCGATTTATATAAAATTCTTTCAAAATAGTAACAAAATATTGAAAAAATATTTTAATACCACTTAATTATTTTCAAAGAATTTTATATATAAAGCGAATTAGAAATTAAATATTAATTATTTTTTATATTTTTTAGATCAGTTCTGAAGAAGGTCCAAATCCAGATTGAAACGTTAATGTATTAATTATATTTTTTGTTAATATATTGTCTGAAAAATTGGTCGATAATTTTATTTATTGAAGAGTTCTAATCAGACGTTAATCAAAGATTTGAATAAGTAAACTAACTTTACTGCATAGCTTTAGAGTATTGCACAATAAGTTACACTTCCTCCTCGCGGCGTACACAATTTTTACTTTTAATTTCTGATGTGCACGCTACCTCGCCTGGTGGCTGAGAAACGTAATTTGTTTATTAAAATGTATGAAAGCATTCGCTCCCTTTCTCTATATACAATTACTCTCAAATAATTTCATTATATTCATTGTTTAGACACTGATAAAAGCACTGCGCGTAAGTTATATTCTAGTCAAAGATTTAATTATACTAATCTATTAGTATATGAAGTCGTCTTTTCTGTCTGTAATCGCGATTAAATTGGAAACCGCTGCACCGATTTCAATTTCAGTTTTATGGTTATAAGAGCATCCATGAGATACAATATATCATATATATTAATACGCTAAGGTTAAAGATGTTTGCCTCCCTTTTTAGAAAAAACCTCACAATTACTCCACATAAATTATATATCATTTTACAGATAATTGCTTGCTTTACTGACATCGACAACTAAAAAAATTTATCATTGCTTTTGTTTTTGTAAATTAATTAAAATACAGCAACGCTGAACAACGTCTGCCATCTGACGGTTTTAATTTTGAAACAACGTCAACACTTCGATCTGTCATCTGACCTTCATATTGTAAATACTGCATACTGCCATCTGACGGCTATAATTTTGAAACAGCGAGCAACGCTGAGCAGCGTCACAGCAATGCTGCGTGATGCCATCTGACGGCTTAGCTCAACGCTTTTGCTACTTGCGCCTCTATACGACAATTTTAGTAAAATATATCTTCGATCTGTCATCTGAGCTTCATATTGTAATACAACAAAAAGAAGAACGTTATAAGCAGTGTGCAAAATTAGAAACGAATTGAATACATGCAATCATATTCAAAAAACAATTTTGTAAAGTGATAATTATTATACTTATTTAGTGCGAATAATTCGCACAGGTCACACTAGTTTATCATTAAACTTAATAACTTAATAACTTTGGCACAAATTATAAAACAAGCGCTAAAAATGAAAATTAAAGAAATCGTTTTTGGAGATATTGTGTAGCATAGTTGAATGAAGATAGTAGTCGATCAAAAATGTAATTTTTAACGAGCTTTCCAGAAGTTGAGAATAGCCAAATTCAGCCATTATAAAAATGTATAGTAAAAAAATTATTGACTTGACTATAAAAAAATCATTTTTGTTCTAATTGGATTATAAAGAATATAAAAAATGTTGCTCAATTGTTTAATGAATCCGATGACCGGGCGACAACATACACTTTTACTAATTTTGAGCGCAACGATTTTGCAAAAAAAAATTAAAATCAAATCATTTTTCAAACGAAGGCGATCATTCTGCTTGGACTATTTAGCTTGTCGATTTTTACAAATAATATTGCACAATTTAGTTTACATAATATTACATTTATGAAATTATTATTCATAATATAAAAGGCAACGTTCATGTTTTTAAATAATAAAAATTAACATTATGGCCGACAAAACAATATTTGCATTTAATGGTTGGTATAATTCTGCATACGATATTATCTTTGTGCATAAAAACCATAAAACAAAACGTGAAATGGTCGTTTCACCTTTTTTTTTACACATAAACCTAACTAAAAGCCGATTAGTAATTAATTACTGTAGATTACATTGCTTATGATAAATTTAACGTTAGAAACTTATAAATTCACTTAACTATATTTTAAGTGTCCTTATAGGCTTACAATAGAGGGTGTAGCAATATCGTTTAAATCAGTACGACCCGCAACCAGAATCTATCGAGTGGAGATTTTAGACATCTGACATCAATACACTAGGAAAGTACCTTTTGACAGGCGACTTTTGCGCCCTCACGTGGTTTTTTTCTCTTATCTGGTTCAGTCAAAACCTTAGTGTCATATGTTATACGTGCATTTTAATAAGGATTAATTGTCGAATAAAATGGGTAAAAAGCTATCAAATCGGAAGTGGTGTGTTGTTGATTGTAAAGATACACCAACTAAATTTCCAGAATACAAATCCACCGTTTTCCTGGATTTTCTTATGAATAAGAGAGGAAAAAAATGGACTGCAGCAGTACGTCGTGAAGGCTAATTAAATTTTATTTTACGTCAGTAGTCATTATTAAATACATGAAAAATATGATTGCTATTTTGTTAACAAAAATAGGATTTAAAAAATTTAGAAATTAAAACTGTATATCATTTATGTAGTTTTTTTACTGACATTTTGCGTAAATATTTTTTTATATTTAAGAATATGTTTGGTAAGTTTTGGGTGAACCACTTTTGAAAAATCAAACACGAGATGGTGCGAAGGTCGCATGTCAAAGATACTTGCCTAGCGTATAAGCTTATCAAAAACAAGAGTGATGTCAAGTGTATGAATTCGCAAGCTCAAGATAATTTACACTTTTTATTATTACTGTATGATAATTGATTTAAACTAAATAAATAAAAATTTTTATTTAGTATGCGTTTTAGTTTTAAATTTAGAGTCTGGCCCGCTAACACACCCTAAATCAAAATGGTCCTTTAAAAAAATCAGTTTGAAACCCTTGGTTTAAATGACGTACGTTCAAGATAATGCCTCCCCTATTAAAGGCCCCCGTTCTTATATTCTAATCCAAGAATTGGAAAAAGTATCAACTGGGTTTTCAATTTATTTTACAATAAATAAAGGTATATAATTGGGCTTTAGAGTAGTAGACAATTATCGGATTCCTTGTAGTTTAGATGAAATTCTTAGAAACTATTATTTTTTTTAAATAAATATTGTGATGCTGGGTAATTGGCGGGGCTTTAAAAAATAAAGTAGGTTAAATAGCTCTTAAGTCATAGCCGAAAAAAGCTCGAAATAATTCGAAATAATACACATGCAGTTGCCGAGCTTGGCTGACACACTACCGTGTGCCTAGATCCGCACTTATTTTCTCGAAAATAATTCCCCGACGCTGAGAACGCTAACCCTTTTCATTAAAAAAATAATCGACCGAATATGTGTCACTTTCTAATCTACGGTCATTTAAATTTTCCCTCGTTAAACGGTCCTTCGGTATTATTTACATTTTGGTTAAACTTATTTGTCCCTCACGGTCCATAATGATCAAAAGCATTTTATTAAATTGAAAAAGGTTTACCGGTTTAGTATCAATAAATCAGTGTAGGGTTTTTTTCGCATTACAATTTAAAAACCAACCGATTGATGTAACAGATGTACATTGGAAATGCTGTAAAGGTGGTAGAACTGGTTGTTGTTGTAAGGTAGGCAGGAGTTGATCGCCTCCTGCTGAATCGATGTATTATGTATATAAGTGCTGAATGCATTTGTATCAGAATTTATATAGATATTGCAGATTATAAACGCTCGGAAACAGAGATTTAAAATATTTTTTTAGTAGGTTATTGCAAATAACCGTGTGTCTAGGTATTAACTTAATTATGACGTAGCGCAGCATACGGCAGCGCAGCGCAGAAAAAATTACGTCACCCATATGAGCGCATATTAACACGTAGTTTCGTGTCACTGTTCAGAGCGTGAACATAGTCATGAGTGATATGATAGCTGAAAATTTAATAAATTTAAGTTCTGAATCAGATTCTGATGATGAATTTAATGAACCTATTTTGTTATATTCATTATCTAAACGTAAAAAATTGTGGAAAAGTAAATTTTTAATGAAAAGAAATAGTCATGGTGAATTTAATTTGTCATCGGAATTTTCTGACAAATAATTAACAAACTACTTTCGCTTAAACCGAAATCAATTTAATGAAGTTCATGATATTCTACGAGATTCTATTTATTCATATGGGTGCACGTCTCGCGCAGGGTGCAGTAAACTGTGTCGCAAACACTACGTGACGCAGGCCAACACAGACACAGTACTGCTCTGCCCTGCCCTGCCTATCAATATGCGCTAGCAGATTTTAACTACTGGATTACAGAAAACTGCGCTGCGCTGCCCTATGCTGCGCTACGTCGCCTGCGTCTCAATATGCGCCTGGCCTGTGTTCCTGCTGCAAGTTACAAAAGTACCACCCCAATAACTTCTCAAGGTTCCTAGGTACTCATGGAAAGAAAATCAGGGCGAAATTGACTGAATCACTTGACTCTCAAACGTATCTGAAAATATAGAAAGTGATCAATCCACGTAAGCTTAGGACTTTGGTGAGTTATTTATCGTAAAAATATCATTTCAATAATTATAATTATCTGGGATTATTTTGTAAGAAACCATGGAACATTTATAAAGAACCGTACAGGAACGATAAGAGGCAGTAGGAAAAACTTATAACCACATCAACCCTCGCTGGGATTCGAACCTGGTACTTTTGGATTGCGAGTCTAATACCATCACCACTAGGCTATTCATACGATTCCGAGGACGAAGTATACACGTATAATACACTATATAGATTGCAAAAGAGCGAATGCCAGCGATGTGGACGGTGGGTGGAACGAGGAGATTGGTTACCTCCCGATGATGTATCGGATTCCTTTCAATCTTATGAGATGCAAAGGGGATGCCGGCACCACCTTTCAACTACTTCTTCGATTGCATCGAATATCAACAAGAGGCTGTTTGCTTTTGTTTTTTATAGCGTTTTTCTTTCACAAAAAGCGGTATTGAAGTCTTGTTATGTGGATTAGTTATTGGAAAAAAATGCTTCGTGAAAGAACGTTTTAATATCAAACACGGCTATGATGGGTTTTTTATTTTCAATTTTGTTTTGCTTCACTTATGATTAATATGTTACTCAAGCAGAAAGTCTGGCATTATTTTTTTGCACTACTAAAATGGCTGCTTTATACAGGCACGTAACGTAACCTATTACGCACCAGTGTGGTAAAACAATGCTCTATACCAATTCCATAGTAAATCACTGCTTATTTGACAGTTTTTACCATTCCAACTAGGGTTACCAGATTGGCGGGACTTGGCTGGATTTTCCAGAAATTTTACACGTTGTCCAGTGTCTCGGTTTTAGGCAAAATGTCCAGCTAAAAATAAAAAACATGCACCGCCAGAGCTAATAACTTTGAAGAAAACTGTACTAATTTTAAATCTTTTCTAAATACAGAGAAAGGTTCTAAAATGAAAAGGCGGCTAAGGGAAATACTAAATATATGTGGCAAAAAAGTGACTTGAAAGGTACCAATTTCAGCTGTTCAGCTCAATAGTTCATATTTTCGTTTTTCTTATAACAATAATCCCTCAGTAAGAAAATATTACTTAATTATATGTCGTGTTTCGATTGATTAATGCAGATTTTTATTTTGTCCAGCCTAAAATCCTTTGGTCCAGATATTTTACAATATTGTCCAGAAATTTTGATTTCCCAATCTGGCAACCCTAATTCCAACCCATAATAATTTAGGGGAATGGTACTAATTTATGTCAAAAATCACTTTTCAAAATTTTACAATATCTTCTCGTTTTGAGGTCCCCCGAATCCAAAAAACATATTTTTGGAAAAAAAAAACTCTGTGCGTCTGTTAGTCTGTTTGTGAGCACGATACAGGTCAAACGCATGAACGGATTGAAACAAATTTTGAGAGGATGTTTGATATGCAAATATGAAGAACCCTATTGATTTGGGGGAAAATCGGGACATGCGCAGAAGAGATATATGCTATAACGGTGTTTTTATATAATAATGGTATACTTTTCGTAACGGCTTATTTTTCTATTTATTTTTTTAAGAAAGTTTTTGAGGAGCTAAAAGTTAAGGGTGGTTTTTCACCCAGTCAAGTAGGATAGCAAATGAAAGGGTATCTACTTTTCTTTTTATTTTAATCGCATTGTTTTTTTATATATTATTAGCAAAGGAGTTCGCTTCAAATTTAATTGTAGAATCTTTCACACCTGGCGACACAAAATCAAAGTATCGCAAAATGTGATTGCGTAATCAAACCACGCCCCCATATAAATTCTCTATAAATTTTAAAGTTTTCAAACATACCGCAGTCATTGCCTTTAGTCGTTTTCTCTTTAATAAAAAGCATGTTATTTCAATTTGCAGTTCAGTTCAATTAGAAAGTACCTACATGTTTTTATAAGGAAAAAAAAAATGACTAAATGTAATGACTGCAGTGTATTTGAAAAAAAAATGCATTGTGTAAAGTTTTAAGCTTTGTTTGTTAATTACAATACAGTAAGTAATGTGCATTTGTTTTAAAGTTAAATTGAAATACCATTAATTTGTTGAGCTTAATCTGCAAGCTTAGCAACGTGCTTGGCTTTTATATTAACATGTAATATTTTGCTGCTGCCTCTAATAACTTGCAGTGGAATGAATTTATACATTTTGTATGTTTGTTTTTAAATGGACATAAGTGCCACACAAACTAATTAAATTTCCAGGAGTAAATAGAAAGCTTAACATCAGACCATCATGCAGTAGGATACAAATTTTGATATATTTATATTTTGTTCATTTGGTTACTTTGAACCACAATAATTTTATTATTGAATCTACATTTCAACAGCTATGCTCTAATTAGCAAAAACTAAAAATGGTGGTATAGCTCTCGAAATGCGCATATATCTATCTATATATTATATAAAATACTCGTTTCACAATTTTGACCGCGCTAATCTTCGAAACCCTTGAACTAATTTTAATAAAATTTTGTAAATATGTCTTGCTTGGTGCAACTTACACTATAGTATAGTTTTTGTTATATATTTTGTACAAAATTACGGTGTTTTAGCAAAAAAACTGTTTTATTAACATGTAACGACATCTGATAGAATTCACTCTATTTACGCTATTAGTTCAGAAGAACACAAAAAAAATGTTTTAGTACGAAGTAGTGCCATCTGTTAGTATTCGCCCAAAGCTATTAGTTCATAAGCAAATTTAGTAGAATTTGGTCAAAGCTATTAGTTCAGACTAGTTATATCCGCGGATACGAATCTGAATACAGATATTTGGTTTCAAGTTCCGCGAAAACGGATACGGATCTTAACTTTCTTAGAGTACGCGGCGGTAAATATTGCACATCGACCTTTGAAAGAGTCTATCTGTTATGGGAAAAAGTTATTGACCTCTTTAAGAGTTAACTCTCATAACAGATTTTCTCTTTCCAAAGATCGATGTGCAATATCTCATTATAAAAATAGTTGATTTAGTACCTTTGAGTTATGTACCATTGGTATGGTACTCACTACGATAAATGTTTGCAATATAAAGGTTCCAAATACGATTTTAAAAAATAAAAAATAATCTGAATGGAATTTAACAGCTTTTCATTATTACCTAATCACCTATACCTATATATAAAATTTCATCTATGAATTGAAAATTAATAAGGTAAAAGATCCGCCAAAAACTGACGGATACGGATACAAATCTTCTTCTCCCTAGGATATCCGCGGATACGAATACGGATAAGGATATTCGACACATCACTAGTTCAGACGCCGCGCCGCAAACGAAATACATTTTGCAGAATTATATCTATCGCACCCGGGTGAAACCGGGACGGACCGCTATTAGTATATAAAATAAACGAGGAATACCAAATATGATATTATATAAAAAGTGTGACACATTGTATAATTTGTCTTGTTTTCAAATTGCGTCATGAGACAGTCTGTATACTAGAAGTGTCGATTTTATAAAAAGGACACATAAATACAGTGCGACGTAAGTTGTAAAAGTTTGTCATTTATATATCGAACAAAATGGTCGGGGATTTTTTTCTTTCGGCTTTATTTTTTTTTACGATGTTGTCTAGACTCGCGCTTGGACCACAATGATATAACTTATATCTTAAAAATAAAGCAGGCAGAGTTTAGCAGTTATATTTGGCCTTCTGCTACTCATAAAAATGGCCAAATGAAAATTATCGTTTTTCGATACAAACAAAATACAGTACGACCAAATCAAAAGGATTTTTTTAAACTTGAATTTATAAAATGAGCGTTGGGCATTAATTATCTTTATTAACGAGCTTCTATAATCAATAATAACTAATGATTAATTTGAAAATAAATAGGATCTTTTTTCCCGTTCTATTGATCTTATAGAATACAAACGGTGCGTTCCGGTTTCACTCGGATGCGATAGATATAATTCTACAAAATTTGCGGCCCGGCGTCTGAACTAATAGCTTTGAGCAAATTCTACAAGATTTGCTTCTGAACTAATAGCTTCGAGCAAATTCTATCCGATGTCGCTACTTGGAACTAAAACAGTTCTTTTTGGGTTTGCTTATAAACTAATAGTTTTGAGTAAATTCTATCAGATATAGTTACATGTTACTAAAACAGTTTTTTTTTGAGAAAACACCGTAATTTTGTACAAAATGTTTTACAAAAACTATCCTATAGCGTAAGTTGCACCAAATAAGACACATTTATAAAATTTCATTAAAACCGGTTCAGTGGTTTTGGAAAACGCGGCTAAAATTGTGACACGAGAATTTTATAGATATCTCCGCTACAAAGATACGAAAAATATTGTAGATAAAAGAAAATCATCTTTCAAATCTTAATTTTTAATTATGAGAAAAAAAACATTCATAATTTCCAAACCAAAAAAAAATTGGTTGTCTGTAAAGTCGGTTTACGGACGATAGTTTTACGTGATAACGTATTCCGTAATACATAACCTAAATTTATATAATAATTATAATAATTCGAATCTATGATATTGCATCTTTCGCTTCAAATTTAGGTTAATTTTATTTATTAAAATTACTCACCATATAATATAATTGTTTTTTTAACTTTCTTTCTTTCGTATTTATTTTAAGTCTCAAAGATTAGCTGTCATAATATTTTTAAAACAATTGTTTCACTGTTTATATAAAATTCCAAAACCTACTTACAATATTTAAGTATTTTCATACGTCAAAAAATTTATTTTTATAATGATAAAATTTGTAAGAAAACGATTTTTTCGAGAGATGAGACCTAGCTAAAACGATTTTTTGCCCCCCAAAATCCCTTTTCAGTAAATTTCATCCAAATCGTTAGGGCCGTTTTCGAGAAAAGCACGCACAGGGTCAGGCGGAACGTTACGAACGTTAGGAACGTTACACTTTTTCGTGCATGCAGCCGGTGTTTTAGGTATCAATTTATAAGATTGGTGATTCATCAATTTATAAGACGTTATCACGTCAGAAAAATGGCAATAATTTTTAATAATATCCGAGAGATTGGGGTTGTTAATAACGTAGCTGCTGGGTTCGGCTTAACCCGAATCCAATTCGCCATTTTCACTCACTGCTCATTCCCCTCTTTTCAAGAAATACGCTTTTAAATAGTGAAAAAAATGTTCAACTCATTTCAACCAGATACAAACCTCGTCGTTTAACATAAACATTCTTAGAGTTACAAAATATAGTTCACAAACTATTATATTTACGCACTTCCGTTCTCAATGTGTTCTTTTTATGTCAATTTTCCCTTGCTGCTGCTAAGAACAAAAAAATTGAAGTTAGAATATTCATGTCGACATCAATTTACATAAAAGAAATCAAGTCATAAAAAAAAACAAAACATACTACCGAAAGACCGGTTTCTTTCACAATTTTAGTTGCATTATAACAAAATCAAAAACTTGAAAATTTTTCTCATCGACTTTTTATATATACAAAACTTTTACTGTGTTGACATCATTCAATTTAAACCTAATAATAAGAGCAAGCAGAAGACAGAGAGTTACCACATGGGAGTATGTTTCACACACTGTGCCGATTCGAAACTTTTCCATGTCCAAATATCATGATCGATCTGATTTTTATGACTAGCGGTCCCGCCCGGTTTTACCCTGGTACAAAAGAACGATTAGGGAGGGAGGCACATGAGTACGCACGTTCATCTTCGTTTACCGAGATGAATGTTGTGTTCAAATTTCACGACAATCGGAGTTACCGTTCAAAAGTTTTTGTCGGACGGACAAATTTTGAGTTATATTTTAAAACATTTTTCAATGATGCTCCGCTCCTATTGATCGTAGCGTGATATTATATAACCTATAGCCTTCCTCGATAAATGGACTATCCAACAAATTTTTTTTCAATTCGAATCAGTAGTTCCTGTTCAACCAAACAAACAAAGTCTTCAGGTTTATATATTAGTATAGATTAACATACAACAGACGACGCTTTATTCAACAGATGGCGCTCCTATTGCCGTAAAATATTTAATATTGCGTGTGTTGCTTTAACGTCCGACAGATGGCGTTATTTTTCAAATAAAATTATAAATCAATAATACAAAATAATATGACGTTCGATCTGGGTTTAGAGCTTCTTCAGAAATATTTTTAGACATTTCTGAAGAAGGTCCAAACCTAGATCCAAACGTCATATGTTGTATTATTATAATTTTATTTGTGTCAATATATTATAGTCTGAAAAAAATGGTTGTCTGTAAAGTCGGTTTACGGACGATAGTTTTACGTGATAACGTATTCTGCCCGAATATCATATTTAATAATCACGCACAGGGTCAGGCGGAACGTTAGGAACGTTACACTTTTTCGTGCATGCAGCCAGTGTTTCATCTTTTTATATTGACGTGATTCATCAATTTATAAGACGTTATCACGTCAAAAAATTAGTCGACAATTTTATTTATTTGAAGAGTTCTATTCAGACATTAATCAAAGATTTGACGATTTGACTTTTTTTACAATTCTGCTACGGAACCCTAATTTGTTTTTAAATATAGCGTAACGAGTCGCCTTCAGTTTAAATTGAATCGAAAACAGTTCGGTACCCAACCGGTATAAAGTGTGATGGAAAAGTTTGCGCTGTTGGGGGAAGAAAAACTGTTCAACCGACGCAAAAGTATTTGATGGGATTTGCATCTTTACATGAAATGTTCTTTCGTCCTCATTACAAAGTAACCAGCTTAAAATACAACACAATAGAAGTTATCATGTCACATTAAAATGCTATTACTAATAAACCGACATTTTGTCTCATTGGTTTTTAAGCTTGAAAAATTATGTACAGAAAAGATTATATAATTTGTTCTTGTGAAATAAATTTACAGGAATTGATTTGACGGTTTTACTTTTATAAATGAAATTGGTCTATCGGCGAGGTACAAAATGAGAGTAATTATGTTTGTTACGACGTTTTTATTAACTCGCTTTCATGTATATCTGTCCGGGTGGAATTTTGTAATTGATTTTAAACGTCCTGATGAGATAGAGATTTGAAATTTTTAACTCAACTCAGAATTAGATTCCAATGCAAGAAAATGTGGAAATATTAAAAGAAATAAAAAAAAATGTTATATACCACGTTTTTAAAACGAACTAAAAAGTATAAAATAATTTCTTTAAGCCTTAAGAGGAGGATTTGAAACGAAAAACGTGGGGCGCATTATTCGTTGTATATTACTGTCGCACGAGCCCCACATTTTTCGTTTCTAATCTTATCTACTCATAAGGCTTAAAGGAATTGTTTTATAATTTTTAGTTCATTTTAAAAACGTGGTATATTAAAAAAATATTTCTTTTATTTTTTATTATCGTATATTTTTTATTATCGTATATTGAAGTAAAACTTCTTTAGGCACGCTTGACTTTAGGAGTAAGCTGGTAAATGCTTGACGAAATCGTTTACGGAAGTGCATCATCGTGACGGTGCATGATCGTTCGAGGCGAACGGAGTTGAGAGGAAAATATAAGTTATTGAGTGTGACAAAGACGGAGCATTCGTACAAGTATTTGACGTTTAAAATGAAAACAACTGTTTTTTTTTGTATCAAAAATACATTTAATCGAATTTTGCTGCATTTTGTAACGGGAAATAATGTAGGTTAGTTAACAAATCCTTTTAAATGTATTATAAATTATGCTAATAAATATATATACATATTTTGCCTATTACCTAATAATAATTAATCAAAAATTATAATTTGTAGATATGTGCTACAGAGTGATGTTATATTGTGTTCGATAAACTTTGAGACGAACCGACTGCATATTATTGTTCGTTTATGAATTTAATATGAGCAAATTTGAGGTATTTACGCATTATTCTTAACAAATATATTTAAAATAAGTATGGCAGGAAGAAGTTTTACTTCAGTCGTGACTCGTGTGGTCTAAAGTATACTCGCTTTTTTTTTAAATAGGTTACACATAAAATAATAAGTTATATTACAGGACTTGTTTCAGATATTTTTTTAGTAAATTGTAATATATGAAAATGAACTTAGCCTGCAAAAGTTTTATAAATAAAACTTTCTAAAAATTTAGGTCACAAAAATGACAATCGTATTGTAAACGAGAAAATACGTAAATAAGTAAGTATTTCAAATATTTACTGAAAAAGACTTTTTTTGTGAAACTGTGGATTTTAGGATATAATATCGACACCTTAGCTACGCTGAGCAGTTTTACAACTTTTTTATTTACTGTTACAGCTCACGCACATTAAACACAGAGTTGGCTTAGCTTTTCGTGGCCCTCGGGACTTGCTCTTTCGCATTTTTGAAATGCATATATAATACGCGCCACGAATCTAAAAGACTCGGAAGTTAGATGCGAATGTGGGCTTGCGCTTGTACAGTCTGTTGAAAAACTACAAACTCACAACTCAACAAAACTTAAATAACAATAACAACTTGACAATAGCGTACTCGACTGTACTTTAAAGCAGGAAAGCGACAAGTGACAAAGGCAATGAGCGATCACGGCCAATCACCGACGAGCGCGCGTTCCGTGCAGGTAGCTGGGAGGTGGTGGAAGTCTCAACGGCTCTAAAATGTGACTTTGCGATGCTGTTTGTGACTAACTTCCGAACCTTTTAGAACCGTGGCCCATATTATACTAGAAAACAAAAAAACACATAATGAACTATAATAATACGCAGTGATGTAAAAGGTTAAATAACCAGCTAATTATTCGGCTAAATATTCGGTTAAATAGCCGCAGAAATGTTATGCGCATGACTGAATCGTCGAGATTACGATGTCTGTTCGTCATCATAATTTTATAACCAATATAGCTACATAATCTAACACTGATTGGTGGATCTAGAAGCTTGAAATTTTGCACAGGAGTTCCACCTATCTTGGTTATTAAAAGAGTGTCCATATAACAATATTGTAAAAATATGTAATGTAATTCCCTCAGAAATAATAAAACTAGACGTTTTGAAAATAAAACAAAAAATGAAAAAGATTTTAATAAGTTATGCAGTCTATAACTTAGATGAATTTTATAATATAGATTTTAAAAATTTTAGTATATAGATTTTAAAATTTATTTAATATTTTAATATTTAAGAGTATTCGTCCCTGCAAATACCCCCTGTACCCTTCATCTCAAATCTTTTCCCCTCGCCTAAAAACGGTTCGCGTTCTCCCGACGCTATTTTTAAAGCTAGAGGGTTCCGGTAAACGCTAAATGAAAGACAAAGAATCAGACTACAGATCCTTCAGGCGAATTTTTTGAAAAACAGTTTCGCGTACGTGTGAAATATTACGTAACTTATTATTTTTTTCAAAAGGTTGTAAGTTTTTTCAGAAATTTTTTTTTCAAAAAATTCGCCTGAAGGATCTGTAGTCTGATTCTTTGTCTTTCATTTGGCGTTTACCAGAACCCTCTAGCTTTAAAAATAGCGTCGGGAGAGCGCAAACCGTTTTTAGGCGAGGGGAAAAGATTTGAGATGAAGGGTGCAGGGGGTGTTTGCAGGGACGAATACTCTTAATGTTTTATTGATATTTTAAATCCTATTGACGCTATCTACGCTGTAACTAGCAATATGGAATAAAGGAAATTATCATTATTATTATTATTATTATTATAAAATGTATAACAATGTTCCAAAATCAATAAGAGATTCCAAAGATTCTGATTAAAAGCTGAAACAATACATAATTAATATACAAATCTTTGGTCGATAATTTTATTTATTGCATAATTAATATAGTTCCATATTCTATAAATGACTTTCTATCGGATTAATAATTATTTTAACATGTTTTAACTGTGTACTGACGTTTTGTATCCATTTTATAGTATAATGGCGCAACAAATAAACATTATTATTATTATTATTATTATTTATATAACGTAGACGAGCAATAAGAAATGATTTTTGAAAAATCGTTCTCTAAGAGGTTAAATATTTTTAAATCTATAAATTAAAAATAATGTTCTATGTCGGCTATTTTTCGATTTACTACAAAGAAGTATTTTTAAAACATTACTTTGTTTTTCAAATGGAATTTTGCTGCGCATATGAACAAGAATTCGTACTTTTTGCAGTGGATTTCCAATTGTAATGTTGATTGTAATCATTATAAATTGTCTTGACTGTACATTGTTGAACTAGGTTCCGTGTCTATAAACCATAAATATAATATGGATCATTGCCAAGTTATGTCCTGTGACCTATACATTGGTTTTTGTTACAAATGTAGGGATCAAAGTATTGAGTATTATTGTCTTAAGATTTATTTAAGTGAACTATAAAAATGATTTTTGACCACGACAGTTCATTTAAAGTTTTTGTGTCCGTATATTTATGTCCGCGATTTCAGTCAAATGAATGAATCAGGTTTAAAAACTTATCCACGTAAACCTAGCTCAAATGAAATGCCAGGGCAATTTTGCTCTGTCCAGTTCAGTCCAGCTTCGTCCGGATTTGTAGATTGTTTTTTAATGACGGATATTGCTGTCGTGAACTTTTTTTATAGAACATAGCCGTACTTACCCGGAATTGCCCCAAGTATAACAGTCCACAGTTATGATAGTATAATGAGATATAAAACCATCCCACATAAAGAGAGAGACTGACTGTTTCACGGTTTAGAATAGGGGATACCGGTTGGCCTTGACTGCAGTGGGTAGTAAGAGAAAGTCTGCTGTGAACATACTGCATGTTACAAAAGTAGGCCAAAAAAGATATATTAATTAATAATGCGATAAAATACTGACATAAATCATAGCCTATATCATTTCTGGAATCACAAGAAATATTTCAAAAAAAATTACATGCAAAACGGTCCATCAGTTTTAAAATTAAATCCGTTCAAACATACCACATACAGAGAATTTTATATATTAGTAATATACAGGCTGTCCTACGACATGACTGCCATAGCCTGGGACTGTGTTTCTGGGGTGATTTTAAGTAAAAAATGTCTAATGAACATATACCCGGAACGTTATCCTAACTGAGCTAGAAGCATTTGAAATTTTAGATAAGTAGTAGTAGGAATTCCCTACTAATTTAAAAATAATTTAAAAATAAATCGCTTTATTGAATTAGTTGCTCAAAATGTCCACCCAGTTGCTGTATACATAGTCTAGCTCTTCTTAGAATTGAAGTGGTAGCTCTGCGAAGAGTCTCAGGATCAGCACGAATAAATACTAATGGTGATTCACAGCCACCTGGTCTTTTTAATAATAACAAAACCAACAGGCGAACCTAATACCTGCATTAGTGGTCTTACTTATTTAAAATTTCAAATGCTTCTAGCTCAGTTAGGATAGCGTTTGGGGTATATGTTCATTAGACATTTTTGACTTAAAAACACCCTAGCAACACAGTCCCAGGCAATGGCAGTAATGTCGTGGGAACCCTGTATATGTAGTGATAGTACACATTTATTTTTTTGTGCGTTATGACTTCAACAAATTGATATTTGTATCGAATCTACTTTATTTGCAACAAATCCAAAAAGTTTCGCACGCACCAAAGGGGGAAAATATATTAAAAATAACAAAAAAAAAACTTTTTTCTGAAGTTCAGAGCAGAGTTTTATTAGTGATATGTGTATAACAATGTTTGGTACAAAACATGTTTTGAATATTTATGTCAAAAGTTTCGTATATGTCAATCACTGCAAGAGTTTAACCACATTTTCTCTGACAAAACACGCAAAAACATAATTCACTTGTTTGTAATACACACGTTTCATATACAGGGTGGTGACCGCGCCTGCGTCGACCATACGACTTTAACATGTTGTAACATTAACTTCTTGCTTATTATTTTACCTAAACAAAAGTTTTTCGGCAAAAAATTCTGCATCTAAATCAATAAAATAAAATTAAGTTAACGTGCTTTTGTAACAGTAGAAATAATTTTTTTTTTGTTAGGTGCTAAAACTGGGTTTTGAACATTTTTTGCCTAAAATGATTAGGCGAGCAGAAAATTACGAAAGTATTATTTCACATGTTAAAATTTTTTGACCGACAAGCGCCCTGGCCACTCTGTATATATCTGCATATATTATATAATAAAACGATATAAATCATAATGTTTATTTGCTTATTCAAACAAATTTGTAATACGAATACCTTTGACACGGCACCGAACTATCGTCCTTTCAATCTAAACATAATCATTCTTTTTTACATCTGACTGTCAAGGGGCTGGAAAAGCACGTTTATCGAAATCGAGGGCTAACAGATAAAACTTCATAGTTTGAGAATCGTAGGGATGATTTTATTATTTAACTTCACAAGTAAGAGATGGTACTAAATCACAAAATCTTATTACTTAACTCTTTCAGGTTTGGTGGTCAGTTATCAAACCACCTATTCTAGATTTTTCAAAAAAATATTTTCACGCTATCTATTGACAATTTGTGGTTAACTTGTTAAAGATCGTATTCCACGTAAGCCTTAGGTGGTCATTTTTTTTTCATAATAAATAAACCCTATTTAAACTAGAAATGTAGTTTTTTTATTGATGAAATCTTTAAGGAGGTTGAGTCGTTTTACGAAGATAATGAAAAAAATCTGAAATAAAGTTTTTTTAATAGATTTTTTTATGACAAAATTTTCTGTAAAAAATCCAAAATCGTTAGGAGATTTATAAAGTTAAAAATTAAAAAAAACTTTTACATGCAGTCTTATGGAAAATATGTCAAGCTAGCATGCAAACTGTTCATTTTAATTTTTTGCAAATAACCAAATAATGTCAGCAGTTCCAAAAGTTATCTATGTAAAGCATCGATGTCTTACGCATGTTTTAATATTTTTTCCAATTTAATTAGGAGACTTTTAATCAATAAAAAAAATTATTAAACCTTAGCACTTTTCGATTATGGACTTTTATGCTTGACAGATTTAACAATTTTAACTGAATTTTCAACTTTTGAATGATTTAATTTTAATTTTTATTACTTCTAATTTCTTTTTTCAATTATTTACTGCAAAAAATATGTAAAATACAGATATTTACATAAATGTATTTTTTTTAACCTAACTTTGTACAAAAAATACAAAAGTTAGTCCATTAAGTATAAAGTACTGAAATAATTAATTAATATTAAAAAAAAAAAATATTTATTTATGCCTTTATGACAATAATTTATTGGTATCATCGACTTATAAACTATAAAAGTTCCCATTTAGAATTCGACTTACTTTTGATTGGGACTGTAACAGATCAACCTCCTTAAGAGACCGTGGCTGAAAGAGTTAAGGCCGGTCAGTAGAAATAAGTACAAAGAAAACTCGCTTTTCATTTTTGTTTGAAACTATTCTTTTTTCAGTTTAATTCCCTGAAATTATTTTCTTATATCACGTTTCAATAATAAAAATCTCATAACAGGAAGCAATCTTGTACGATCAACATTTAAAGTGGCCAGAATTGTCTCTCGGAAAAGCATATATTTCTGTGTCAAAAAAATCCGTAAAAACATTTCCACTTGTAAACTATTTTTTTCCAGACGTGAACCATAAGTAATACTCCGGAGGTGTAGTGAAAATGAGGTGAAGTTTTCTGATAAATCAACATGAATGACCGTTTTCGTGTCACTGGAGACTCATATAGCGGTCGCGGCTGACCGTTTGCCAACAATAAGCTGCTATTATAACTTTAACAAACAGCTACACTACACTCACAAACACGTTTATATAATATTATATAATGTGTGTAATGTGTATACAGAAAACATTTTTCAGGAAAAACGTATGTGCTGCACTTGCTGAAACAAGTTTATGTTAATCTTTATGCAATTTGTCAATTCTGAAAATTAATGATCCCATGGGTCTCAAATATTTTTAAAAATAGTTGGCAAAACCAAAAGTGCACATCCCGCAAGTTTTCCACTGTATGATAAAAAAATAACAATTAAAAAATATTTTTAATAAATTTAAAAAGATTTAAAAATTTAAAGAAATAAATAATTAAAAATTGTTAAAATATTTTTTTTAAGTTTGCAAAAATAAAAAAAATTAAGAACTATACATTATATAATATATAATTAATATCAAGTGGAATAAAATAAAAGAAAAAAAAAAGAAAAAATCAATGATTTCGTAAGGAATCGAACCCAGGACCTTGCCCTTGGGGATCCAACGGCATAACCATTACGCTACGGCGGCCTTCTACTTGTAGTGGTGTTATCACGGTATAGAAGTGTAGCACTTGTTTTATGAATTACACTATATTTACACAGCAATTATTATATTGTTTTTTTAAACTATTAGCTGTCAAAAATAATAAAATAAAACTGTTTATAAAAATTAAACTACTGAACACATTTTAGTCAATTTAAATAGGGTTCTGGTCTGATAGTAAACAAAGTGAATAAAATATAACCCAAGGCAATCCGACCAAAATTGCGATCTGTAGAGTCGTGACGTACGTACATACGTACAGACCAACCGACAACTGCTGTTTGTGATTTTTAATTACAATTTTAATAGTATTTATGAACTCGAATTGATTTAAAAATGGTTCTGTTTTATAGATTAGAATCTCCTCTTTTCAAAAAGCTTCAATTTGAATGGATTTCGTGTGAAATTAACTTAGAGATAACTTCTTATATGAACGAAAGTCAGCTCTGACGCACAAAGCGATAATAAAGCACATACCGCTAGTTTAGCGGTATGTGCAAAAATGTAGTCTCAATTCCAAATTAAGGTTATTTGAAAAACAGAGCAGTTTGATTGAATGTTTGAATGAAACAAAAAATTAATTTTTTTTATTCATTCAAACATTCAATCATTCGTGCATTCTATTAGATAATAAATAACTAATACTAATTAATTTTTATATTTTTTAGATATTTCTGAAGAAGATCCAAATCCGGATCGAAACGTCATCCTTCTGTTAATTTGATTTATATTTTTATATTATTTTTTGTCAATATGGTCTGAAAAAAATTGGTCGACAATTTTATTTATTTGAAAAATTTGTTTAAAGCTATTAGTTCCGAAGTAAAAAAAAAACTGTTTTAGTACCAAGTAGCGACATCTGTTAGAAATTGATCAAAGCTATTAGTTCAGAAACAAATCTGGTAGAATTTGCTCAAAACTATTAGTTCAAGACGCGGAGTCGCAAACGAAATACATTTTGCAGAATTATATTTATCGCACTCGGGTGAAACCGGGACGGATCGCTAGTGTCATATATAATTTTATCATAGCCACAGTTTCGTACTGAGGTAATTAATACATAAAATGTCGGTTTGAATGAAAACAAGATAGTAAAAGTTGCATGCAATCCAACACCTGTTTGACACTTTAACGCCAATAAAGCTTGCATGCAACTCATTAGTACTTTAAGAACAAATAAAAACAAATACTAGCACATAAAGTGAAAAGCGTACAAGGAGTAAAGTTCGGGTAAGAATGTGTCAAACCAAATAAATTATACTATCAGCTCTTTGTTTTGGAATAAAGTCGGATTCACACTTGGTTCGATCAAAGTTCAGTCAAGTATTCCATAAATTTTTAGATTAGATATTATAGACACAGGCAGTGCCGGATTAATCATTAGGCAGAGTAGGCAACTGCCTAGGGGCCCCGCATCGACTAGGGGCCCGTGCACGCACCAAGAAAAAAAACTTTTCATTGAACGAAAATTTTATTTGAAAATTTGTATGAAATTTCCCAACAACAATATTTTTTTCTTTCGTTGTTTATTGTAATTTATTGCATTTAACAAGATAAAATTTAAAATAACTACGTCACGTGTTATTTCTCTTTCCTGACCTATCACAAAACCTGGATCATAAATTATCTATAACCTATTCATTAAGATCATTTCAATAAAGTCAGGTAAGGCGATGCTGCAGCATCTAGTCAAAGTAATCATGTTGTTACAATATCACATAAGACATTGAAGTAACAGGATGCCTGGAGCCGATCATCTGGAAGTTACTCACATCCCTTCATCAACTTGAAAAGACCTGATTGCATTACCCGAACAGGATTAATCCGACCCTGGACGCAGTGCTGTAGCTAAAGTGTATAAAAGAGCAATATCTAACTTCGAAATGCTAACTTCCTATCTGAAAAATAGTCAACAATAACATTCCGCCTTTTAAAATGTGCCCCCTACTACAAATTTACGATTTACTAGGTACCTAAAGACAAGGTCACACACAGTTCAATCATTCACAGAAGCTTTCTTGATTTCCGGGCTTGTCCATTGGTATTTCTACCTGACGTTTCGTCTACAACTGCGGTAGACATTATCAAAGGCGATGTGGTAGCGGGCGAAGTATCCTTCTAGGCTGCTCACAGGTAAGTGTGTCGACAAGTGTGGTACTTCCGTCTTTTATGATCAGCGTGCTCGTGTTTTCTACTCGGTCGTAGTATGCTCATCTGTGATTGGTCGTCCCATTCAGTGGATTGGTATTGCACAGTGCTGGTGTCCAGGTTTTACTCAGATTCAAACCTTCATCTTTCCGGTTGAAATTATTTGTGTGTTTGTGTATTTCTATGGCCTCTCTGTATATGCGTGGGTAGTAACTCTATAACTTTGTTTTCTTCAAAAAGGATCTTATGGTTGTCTTGAGTCAACGTATGCTCGGCTATTGCAGGTTTTTCAATGTGTCGCCTTTGATAATGTCTACCGCAGTTGTAGACGAAACGTTAGGTAGAAGTACCAGTGGACCACGGCATACAAGCCCGAAAACCAAGAAGATTTGGATCAAAACCGGCCGTGAACGCCTACACACTTGGACATTCACAGAAGCGTTTGTTTTGATGTTTTCTCACCGAAAGAGATAAAAATCGGCGCCATAAACAATAACGTGAAAATGAACTCTAACAAGGAAATATAAAGGCAGGCCATTTTCATAAATATTTGATAGAATTTTCAGCGAGCAGATTTTTTCCCGCGACAGAAGTGATAAATAATAAAGTGAGTTAGAACACAGCTCTGGTGGGTCAACGCGGTAACACTTTATTCTTATATAAGCCATTTCAGTACAAATATACGAGTACAGAGTTGGCTGGTTTTAACTAACATCATTAAAAACGCTAATTGCCTCTATTTACCTGTTCACCTGTTGAAATTACATTCTAAATACCTCATCACTTTCAATTTTGTCTTGCACGAAATTTACTTGTCAAAAAGTGAGTAAGGTTAAGTTGGGATAAAAGGCGTACATTTGGAAAAAAGTCCGCTTCCTGAGCCGGACAATTAACACTTTAGCTGCTCCAATGGTTTTGTAGAAAAAGATTCGTCTATAAACACCAATTATACTTTTATTCTATACTGAGCATAGGAATAAAATCGCAATCGAACCATTAGGGTGTAAACATATACTTCTGTCCTTTTTTTACGCCGTAAGCACTGGCGTACCCAGGAGGGCAAAACAAACACGGGGGACCCGACTTAAGACATTTCTAATTTGCCCCCTCCTGAGCCAAAAGCTGGGTACGCTCATGTTAACGTCATAGAAAAAGACAAAGTTTTTGAAACAGAGATACTTTATTCAGATTGAATGCAAGTACATCAACCAATCCTATCATCGGAGAAATCAGGGAATTACATCGAAGAAAGAGATGCAGATATATTTTCGATACGCTTTGTTGCATTCACTCACCGCACATTGAGTAGATAGACAATGATTCATATAGTAAATTATTAAATATATGATAAACAACGAGAATACTCCAGAGGTGGCAGCATTCCAACTTTATCAATCCTAATATTATAAAGAGGTAAAGTTTGTAAGTTTGTATGTAAGACGTAATCTTCGAAACTACTCATCCGATTGCAAAATTTTTTTCACCAATATTTAGAACGGACCTTCAGGATGGACATAGGCTATATATTATTAAAAAAAAACTTCGGAGAAGTAAAAACTTCGTTCTGTGCTAAATTCTAAAACTTGAGGCGACTGGATCTCAAGATTATAACTTAAAAAAAAAAGAATTTCGAGGAACAAGAAATTAAAATCAAGCTCGAAATTCTGTGACTAAGACGTCGAAAAAAAAATGAATTTTGAGGCAGACAAGGAATTGAAATCCAACCTCGAAATTCTGTGCTTATAAAAGAGCAACAGCAAAAAAAATTTTTATTCCTTGTCTGCCTGGAAATTCATTTTTTTATCGACGTCTAATAGGCCCCACTCACGATCACACTTCATGCAACAGTTCAGTGTTCAAACTTATAGTTCAGTGAAGCATGATAGTGTGTGGGACAAATAAACACTGAAACCAACACTGAAGTCAAGCATGAACTCATCAAATGCATCTTGATTTTTGAACGACTTCAGTGTTCAGTGTTCAAGTAAACTGTTGTGTGTGTGGGTGTTTTTCAGTTCAGTTTTTGGAGTTCTGTGTTTTGTACAACCAGAAGCCAAAAATCTCAATGTTGCTGCCTTTCTTGTGCAGAAATAGATTTTCACATATTTGTGTCCTGGTTCTTAATAAATAGGGTAACTAATTCCAGTAAATAATTGTAAGTTAATTCATTCATTCGTAAATAATTATTGCAATCAAACGGCTCAAGATGTAATTCATTAATCAAATAAACATGACTTCTTGAATCACGCATTTCTAACCAATTTTTCACCCGTATTCTTCTTTTGTTTTCTTATTTCTCTGTTTTAAATACAATCCCATAGCCAGTGATGGATTTACGCCTAGGCCCGTGAGGCCCGGGCCTAGGGCGGCATAATTTTTGAAAAAGGCGAAAAGTAAAGACAATCAATTTCAAAAATTGGTTCAGATTAGTTTTCATAAAAATTTTTCTATAGAATATATTATAACTCAATTCGTTAATTTACTTCTCAATCTGTATGGATAAGATGTTAATCTTTTAATAGATCAATTATAGTATTTATTGAGTAGCTTACTTTCTGTTCCTTTAGTGAGATTAATTTATAACTTATTTATCTGTCATGTTTATTAGTTATATTTAAAAGTTATATTTTAATAAATACAGTTATTTTTAAATTAAAAAAAATGGATCAAAATTAATGAAATTCATTTTATCAAAAAGGGCGGCGCATCGAATGGGGCCTAGGGCGGCAGCAAGCCTAAATCCGTCACTGCCCATAGCTCTGAACAGCCAATCCTCACCATTTAAATTACTCATTTAGTTCTTATTAATGAACTATACTCTATAGTATAATATTATAGTGTGTATATAATATAATATATCTTATGTATCTATACTCGACGAGTGTATGCCAACAACTGAACCAAACTGAACACAAAAAATTTAAAAAACTGAGCAGTTTGCATGAACTGTGTGTGGTGCCAGTCAGTCTTTCGATTAATCTGTCCAACTTCACTGAACACTGAACTGTGGCATGAAGTTTGATCGTGAGTGGGGCCTATTAGGCACAGAATTTCGACCTTGATTTCAATTTCTTAGGTCACTTCTAGTAGTAGCTATTTAAAAAAAAAAAAACTGATAGATATACTCTGATTTTACGTGACTAGTGTATAATGAATCACTTTACATGTCTGCATAAACGTCGTTATATGTGGCAGTGCAAAAAAAATTAATACGATTTAGTCAGCAGTTGGAACGAGACAAAAACAATTCTACTTATATACGTATTTATAAACTGTATATATCTGCACCATTATTCAACGGTCCTTCGAAGGGAGATTTGTAATTTTCGTAGCACGTAACATGGAAATACTTTTAAGCTGTAACAACAAACATTAACATAATCTAGATAGAAATATAAATAAATGTATATTTATTTTGGCATGTGTTAAAAATGTAACAACATTTGTTTTTAAGTGATATTGCATGCAGATAATACGTACAATGCGGCAACGATAATCCATCAAAACTTTCTTTAAAACCACCAACAAACCAGGATTATTTGAATCTAGCATATTTTCAATTGAAGTAAAACATCTTTAGGCTCGGTGAGCTGGAATTATAAATAAATGTGACAAATATTTTATAGCAAAGAATTACAAAGTTCACGTACTGCGAGAGTTGTTTTTAAATGAATTATACAGACATTAGTTGAATAATAAATACAAATAATAGTATATTGTGCGACTAGTGAGAGAAGGAGAAGATTCCAGGAGCGTGAAATTTGCCGCACGAGCGTAGCGAGTGCGATAACACGCGAGTGGAATATTCTCTTTCGATCAATGGTCGCGCATAATACTTTATTCAACTAGCACAAGTAATATGTAATTGGGGCCCTGATAAAAGAGGGAAAAATAATAAATCACTTCATTGATTGACGTACCCATCGCCCTCGATGCACACAAGATGGCCCTGACTTTCGCTGAATTGCGATGCTGTTTTCATATATACAAATCGCTACCGCGTTCCTATTGGTCCAGAAACTATGCAGTAATAATTCATTACCGTACAGTTTCGGCTCATTATTAGCGCTCTACGCGTCAACATGAAGTAATTTATTATTTCTCCCGAATTTAGCAGGGCCCCAAAATTATATATTAATCACGCGTGTTGAACAAATTAAATTGTAACATAGTTTGCAATAATTGTACAATTTTAAAGATTCCTACACAATTAAATTCTTAATTTGAGAGTATTAAAACTTCAAAATGACTCAAAGACTTTTTGCAAATAAAATTTCGTACAAAAAATTCACGGTTTGACTAGGCCCCACTACCTTTCAGTCAGATCTTCGATTTTGTGTTCAGACATTAAAAAAGAAGTGTTACACAAATTTTATCTATACCCAAACATTTTTTGTAGCTCTCCTACTAATAAATGCAGCATGGATGGTATCCCGACCGACGCATGTAGTCACTTTTATTATTTTTTAATTAACCGGAATTCCCATAGTTCCCGGTCTCCAGTGACGTCATTAGCTTAATTTTAGTATGAATACCGGAACCGGGAGACTAGTCAATCCGTAAAAAATATGTAATTTGCTCCGTCCAACTTCACAATAGCATTTTCCCAATTAATAAAACTGTTCGTATTGTCTCAGTCAATAAATTCCATCATTATTACAATAAAATCAATTTTTAATACGTTTAAGTTTTAGAAATAGTCGCATTTTGTTAAACAAAATGAATCGTACAGAATTTTATAGGTATATGATATAAACTGAGAAAGGTTTATTGCCACCATACAGTAAAAACTTTCCTATAAGTTTTTGCATATTTCTGTATTTCATATATTATCATTGTAACTAACTATAAATAAACAAGAAACTTATCTGTCACTCAAAACTTTAAATACTTTAATTCTGATTTATTTAACTTTAAAAAAATAGGTGAATTTGCAATTTCTGTTCTTTGATTATTGGCAAACAAATGTTAAAATTATTACTCAACCAATACTGATAGTAAATAAAAAAACTGTGAAAGGAGGTTCCGTCACAACTTTTAGATCCTTGATCCGATTTTAATTAAATTTGGTACAGGCATATACGGCTCCTCAACTCAAAGGAGAGGCTACACATCCTCACATTACACATTTTCAAGAATATAAAGTGTAGATTTATAGCTTTGACGGCACTGCAAATAAGCGAATAAAGAATTAAAAGCTTTTTAAAGTTGAAACTTTAAAGCATAATTTACATGAGTAGGTACGTTCCGAAATATCTGTGCCACTGACCTGATTTTAAATTGTTTTTCGAAACACGTTATTTCCGCTTTTAATTAGCGTATTTCATTTGTTTATTCGTTTTAATTAAAACCGGGAAATAACTAGATTTTTAAATGAAATTACAAAGAACTTTTTCACTGACTAATTTTGTAAATACAGTTATTTTAATGAACTTTTTAGTACAAAAAAAAGATATTGTGTATTTTACACTACATACTACAGAAGTAAAACTGGTATAATTAAAAAAAAATATACCTATGCCACCCACAGCAGGGATCGAACCTACGACCTTCAAATTGCGAGGCAGTAGATTTGTCTCAAACTGACAAACATACCAAATTAAACAAAAAAATTCTAAAAAAGAAAAGTGAATCAATTATGAAGAAAATCTTGAGATATTATGAGATACGATGTTTTGATTAAATGTCGTCGATCGGTTGTATTGTGTATTTTTGTTAAACTAAGACAGGAAGAAAATATAACATCTTCAGTTGGCTTTGCACAATATTTCTGTTGATGTGTCAGGGTTTTGTTTGTTTGTTTGTTCGTGTATTTTCAGAGGCCGTTTTCATGAAATTGTCACGCATGATCGAAAACGAGATTTTCCACCAGAGTGTTGCGTGACGTCACAGTTGATTTAACCAGCCTAACGTCGAAGCTTTTAAAGCACATTTACGTTGAACCTAAACTTTAACCGTCGTTTATTCAAAACAGTTTATTTGATATTCACATATTGTTATACAATTTGTCAAAGATAGTAAACGTAATGGTAACGAGCAGTGCTCTTATCCTGGAAGAAGAAGAGTCCTGTGGGAAAGTTGTGGTGAACCGTTTAGTAATTTATTATCAGACAAAGTTAAGGCGAAACATTTCAGTAAAAACGCCATATTTATACGTAACGCTAACTTAAAGTAATTTTCAATTAACGTCTGATTAGAACTCTTCAATAAATAAAATTATCGACCAATTTTTCAGACAATATATTAACAAAAAATTAACGTTTCAATCCGGATTTGGACCTTCTTCAGAACTGATCTAAAAAATAATTAATATTTAATTTCTAATTCAATTTTTTATTAAGTAGTCATGGAAATAATTGTGTATACCTAAAAAGAATGAAAAAATTATTAAAAACAAAATGTTATTTCAAAATAATATTATATATTATATTACTTAAATTTTCCGTATCTAAGTGAGCATTGAGAGAATTTTTATTTGATTTTATATGTAACATTTCCGAAATATTTCTTTTAAAAAAATTAGTGTCATTAATTTTTTCTTTCTTTTTAGGTCTTCACTATTATTTCAATAACTACTTAATAAAAAAATGTTTGTTATTATTTGTTCAATATTTTGATACTAATTAATAAGTTTGAAAGAATATTATATAAAGCGAATTAGAAATTAAATATTTATTATTTTTTATATTTTTTAGATCAATTTTGAAGAAGTTCCAAATCCGGATTGAAACGTTAATGTATTAATTATATTTTTTGTTAATATATTGTCTGAAAAATTGGTCGATAATCTTATTTTTTAAGGTAATTTTACTTAAAAATCTGTACTGTGTTCTTAGGTCTTTGATGATGTCCGTACAATTTTTTGTATCAATTCGAGGTACAGATATTTTCGAAATAAATGTTACAAACATGCAAACTTTCATGTTTCTAGCTCATTCAGAAATAAAGTACATTTCGTTTGTACATAGGTCAATGAATATGTTTCATTGTTATGCATTGGGGTGGTCAACAATTGATGCATTTGATTCATTCGCGTTCCTAAAAGGGGAAGAATACGCAACTACTTTTTAGCGTGGGATATTTATGGTGGAAGAACGGGTAAATGGAACTATGGCAGACCGGTAATTTCTTGTATTCTCCTCTCGAGAGAAGAAACTATGACTAATTTGGAATGATTTAACCTCTATAACTTGCGGGCCGGAAATGCGTCATTTTCGAGAAAATCTACTACGATTTTCTTTTTATAAAAATCCGAATTTCGGGAGTTAAAATTTAAAAAATATTCTCACTTTTCGGACTGAATTTTCAAATAATCTGATAGCTTACTAATTGGCCAACCTTCATAAAGCTAAAAACCACGTTTACTGTTAGATTTTATGTTGTGTGTTAAAACTACACTAATTAAAATTCTTCACACAGTATTGTTATCATAAAAAATGACGCATTTCAGACCCCGAAGTGATAGAGTTTAAATCCCTCCAAATTAGTCATAGTTTCTTTTCCCGTGGGGAATACCGGACACCCTACATAGATTTTTGTGTTAATTTTATCGTGGACGAAATTGAAGTACCTATTTGCCTAAAAAATATTTTCACACATTTCAAAGTTATAGCTAAATAAAGGCTTTGTCAAACATATTTTGTCAAATGAAAATGTACGATATTCAGGAATATTAATGAATAAAGAGGTTATATTTTGCATAAAGGATGTTCATCATCATATACATATATATATTGTTGAATTTACGAGTTTAGATTTTGCATTAAAGATGTTCAAACAATATTGTTGAATATCTAAGGTTAGACAACCCTACATGCGGTTCTATATCTGTGACTTGAGGCAAAACTGTTTATGTGAACATATAATTTGTTATTAAAAACTAATTGTCCCGTTTGGTTTTTAATTAATATTGTTGTAATCATCGTTATTCGAGTTCTTCTACTGTAATATAGATGATGCCCTGTAGAATTTGATCAAAAAAACTTATTTCGTAGGTATATCTGGAGATTAGCCGTTTCACAGAATTTCCTGATCGTCATATCTTAAGAAGCGTGTGAGATATCTATACTAATATATAAAGTTAAAGAGTTTGTTTGTTTGAATGCGCTAATCTCAGGAACTACTAGTTCAAATTGGAAAAAAAATTGTTGGATAGTCCATTTAACAAGGAAGGCTATAGGCTATATAATATTACGCTGCAACCATTAGGAGCGGATCTTTAATGAAAAATGTTCTGAAATGTATCTCAAAAGTAAGCTTCTATTCATGTGAAATACACTAACCAGATATACTCATATTAGCGTTGTGAGAACACAACCTCAGGTGGCTCAATCGGTAGAGAATGCGACTGTCAATATCAGGGTCGTGGGTTCGAGCCCCACGTTGGGCGAATATATTTTTATTTTTTTTACATTGCTTTCTTCTAAGGCTTACATTTAAATTTATTTTATTTAATTAATTTTAAAAAAATTATTAGTTAAAAAAAATTAAAATACTGCTTTTTATCGACAAAAACTTTTGAACGGTAACTCCGATCATTATGTTTGGACACAACATTCATCTCGGTAAACTAAGATAAATGTGTGTACTCTTGTTCCTCCCTTCCCCATTCGTTCTTTTAAACCCGGGTGAAACCGGACGAGACCGCTAGTCAGACATAAATACAAAACATTTATAACATTAGATTTTTTTTAGTAATCAAGAATGCAAAACGTACAATTTTTCATTGCTTCCATGGAAAAAGTGGAAGTAACTGGCAAAGTTTTGAGGATGTAGATTGTAGATAGAAAAGTCGAAGAAACTACCATAAACGACTTTGTTTTGCGATCGTAGATGTAATATACCTGCATCATAGATATAGGCAATGTTGTTGGCATCTAAATTATACATTATAATTTATAGTATTTCGTATAATGTACGCACAATATCCAAAACGGAAGGCCGGGACACATCCAAACATAAATCAATTCATGTTCTGCCGGGACGCCCGGCGGTGCCCGCAATCGGGACGCGGATAAAACGCGGAAATAATTTATGATAACTTTTATATAATTTCCATTTACATTAAAATCAAAGCGGGATTCTGAATCATACACTTTCATTTATGTTTTTTTTATTTTAAATATCCACGTCCAAATGGCTAAACCGACTATGTCACGGATTTCTGATAATTTTTAGTGTTTTTATTTATTTATTGTAAATTATAGACGCGCGGAAACTAAGGTCTTTAACATCAATTTTATAGTTATAGAAATAATGCGTTTAACGAATTTTTGTCATAACAGACGCCATTCGCATATTTTCCATTTGTCACACTTTCCGTTATTTTCTACATTTTTAAACTTCCACTTAATTAATAGCAATGGGCGAATGAAGGAATTTTAGGACATTAGGATAAGGTAATCAGCCATGGCCTTGAATAAGGAACCATTTCAATATTTATCTGGACTTATTGAGGAAAACCTCAACAAGATGGCCGGTACAGGAATTACCGTTTCTCGGCGAGAGGCAGCAGGAAAAAGTTCCAACCACATCTGCCCCCGCCGGGATTCGAATCCGGTACCTCCCGAATGCGAGTCTAGTGCTTTCATCGCTACGCTACCCCGCTCGGTGTCTAACATCAATTTAAATTAAACGACATCAAAAAACATCGACGAGTGGAGGGGAATTTGATTCCACGACAATTTTATTCAAAGGGATCTTGTTTAATTTGTAATAAACTGGTCTTATTCTTACGTTTGGCCGCAAACTTGGTTCCTTTTAGTATCGTTAGGGTTGAATTTTTACATCATTTTGGGATATTCTTTTCAGCCTTGTAGTTTACCGAGAACTTCCTCTGCAAAGAGTCTTTAGAAGTGAAAAGAGGCAAACTAGTTTTTACCCGTAGTTTTGCTCAGATTTGTAACGATTTTTACGTTTTTTTAGTCCGATGGGTGCATAAGAAATATAAATACTAAATATTTTAATCAGATAAAATAGATTTGTAACGATTTTTACGTTGTTTTAGTCCGTTGGGTGCATAAGAAGTATAAATACTCAATATTTTAATCAGATAAAATATCTCAATGAAATTCTTTCGAATACATCGAAATAGATAATATTGGCCATGCGTCCATCGAAGAGCTAAACAATTTTTTTTTAATTGACATACGACGTTTCGCTGTTTGGTCACAGATATAATCTTATTTATCATGTTCTTTTAAGGTTCGTATTATTTATTTAAATTCTATAACGTCTTGTCAAGTTATTATGTAATCTTTTCAAGTTAAGTAATTGTGCTTCTTTTTTATATTTTATTATAATTTTATCTTTCTTCCGAAAAACTCTTTGCATAAAGTAGAAAAATACTGTTTATCAAACTTTATTCGGTTGTGTAAAAGAATGTTGAAGAGAAACAAATGCATTGGTCAGTTAGATAAAAAATTAATGTTGAATTTCTAGCTTATTGTATACAATTTTTAAAGATGGGTGTAGATATTAAAAACAGGGTTGACTTAGGACTATTTTAAAAGCTTTTATTTAGTTTCACTTGAAAGTTAAATTTGACCCACTTCCTGGTCTCCGATTTAGCTGAAGTTTTGCATCCGTATGAAGTTTCGATGACAATACAATATTATAGTAACTAACTGACCGGTCTTTTAATAAATAACACTAAAAACTAAACAATAAATATACAAATTAAAAAAAAAACTTTTATTAGTTGTTAGTAAAAAAGAACTAAAAAGTTAAAAATAATTTTATTCCGATTAGAAATAAGCCGTTTTATACGTACTTGTCTCAGTCTTAAGTTTTCAAATAAAAGCGTGTTACATTTTTATAAAAAAAGAGGGTGTAACACGCTTTTAAATGAAAACTTCAGACTGTGATATGAACGTTTATAATAAAATGGCTTTTTCCAATCGGAATACAATTATTTTTAACTTTTTAGTTCTTTTTTATTAACAACTAATAAAAGCTTAGTTTAATTTTTTTTTCGTTTTTTATTTGTATATTTCACTTACCTAATATTTAAAATTTAGAATTTTGGGCGTCACTGAGTGAAAAATAGGCAAGTACGAAATATAGAAGATAGGACAAACTAGGTAATTCAAAACCATGTCGTCCTTATCATTATCTTGACATAGGTCAAAACCAAAAACAAAAACGGGTCGTTAACAAACGCAATTAGTCGTTGTGAAATTGGAATGCTCATTGTAGAATTAACAAATCGGTACAAAAAAAAGAAGATCGATCAAAATAGGCAACTTTCTATCATCCTCATCATTATCTTGACCTAGGTCAAAACCAAAAACGAATGCACGGCATCAATAACTAAAATTCGTCATTTCGGAGTAGGACATCATGTCTATTGACAGAATTAATAAATATGTACCAAACAAAGAAGATAAATCAAGCGTAACAACGGTCTGTCATCGTCATCATTATCTTGACCTTGGTCAAAACCCAAAAACAAAAACAACTCGTCGCCAACTCACCTTGAACTGGTGCGTAGATGTTCAAGTAAAGACAATCCTCGGACTGATTCCTCAAATAGGGAAGAAGACGCCTCAAATATTCCAATCTTCCTTTCGGCATCCGTTTTAAAGCGGCAGTTTCATTTTTAATATCCGGCAACCTTTGCGGGCACACCGGACTAAACTTGTCCGCCATTTTAACACCGGACCATAATGCACCAGTCACCGGCGGCATAAACCGAAGATTGCCGAGCGGCGGGCTCGCATACGGAATTCCGCGAAACACTTCCACTGGTTCTAAATGGCGTGAATCAAGCGTGACAATGACACCACTGACGTCACCATATTTTGTTCGAACGGTTCGTGAAGTTAAGGGTGTTTGTGGTGGAGATGGTGGACTACGATCATTTGCCGCATCTGCACTACAGTACACTACCGTGTCACAAGTAAATAAAAATATAAACACTACGTTTAATAAATTTACTGTCTTGCTTTTTATTATATTATTATGATTTCGTACCATCTTGTTACACCAATCCATGTTACTAGCTTTTATTAAATACATTGGAATTCATTTATTTGCCGCACGCCCGGTTAAAACAATTTTAAACATGCACACAACGTGACCCGAATAAAGAAAACAAAAAAATGACAAAAAAAAATTTTTTGGTAATTACAAAAAAATTAAAAAAATAAAAATGCGGAAAACGCGAGAGTTGCTTTTGAATTTGTTATGACCCATTCCAGAAAATACATGGACTTGAAGATAATTATATTTTATTTATTACACTTGCAGCACACAGCTCATATAGGTTTACATTTTTTAGATATTTTATTAAAATTTATTTACTAATCTTTCACTGGCCAAAATTTCATTATTTATATTAATATTATTTGTATACGGTCATTCTTATTTTTAGTAACATTTCAACAATATTAACAATTAAAACAACCTATTTTGTAAATTTAACTAAATTCATTTATATTTCTAGTTAATTAATAATAACATTTCACTAAATTCACAAATTTACACTAAATTTATAAACTGGTTTGAAATCCATCCAGCCTTTTATAATGCACAGTTGAAATCAAAAACAGAAGTGAAACATTTTTATATATGTCGTAACAAACAAACGACGATAAGATTTCTCATTTAGATTGTAATCCATTGTGTGATGTAATTTTCACATCATTATTAAACAGTGTGAATTAAAACTGCCAACTTTTACAAAAAAATAATCCCACATAATTTTCAAATATTGTACCACTATATTTACCCGAAAAATATTCGGATTGATTCTGCTTTGACACTGTCAAATTTCTTAAAACAACTTCCATAAAAAATGGCCAGTGATTCCCCGACTTAAAATCACGAATCTTCGAGATTTCAATTGGCGGATGATTTAGACACGACAAGTTAGACCACACCTCGTAAAATGCATTGACATTGACAACATTACTTCAAGGTCAATTCACTGAAGAAACAAACATCCGGTATCTTTTTAAAATCGTACCGGTTAATCTACCGTCCATAAAAGATCCAGGCGTCGATAACGCTATATACAGCGCCTTTTTAACCGCTTTAACAGTAAGAACAACAAATCCATGACGTCATGCACCGACGCTCTCTCCCGTCAAACTGGCGTCGCGTCGACCGTTGCTTTGTGGCGCGCAGCATAGACGATGCGTTCGCGCCGCGACACCGACGCCTCTACTGTCTCTCTCTGACGATTGGAACGGGACATGAGCGTTCGCTCGCTCGCACCAAACGGGGACAAATATGACGCTCGCTCGCCAGAACATCCCTGTGCTTTCCCTGCTTGCTTGCCTTTCACCCGTTCTTATACGGCAGTATCTCTGTACGTTGCGACTCGAGCTTTGTGCAAAGGTCCGCATCAATAGTCGTCGACGAACTTGAATCTAGTCAAATTTAACTTGCATTTGTTTTTTAACGTCATCGAAGATGATTTTCAACTGATATTTTTAATTTTACTAGTGTGACCTGTGCGAATTATTCGCACTAAATAAGTATAATAATTATCACTTTACAAAATTATTTTTTAAATATGATTGCAGGTATTCAATTCGTTTCTAATTTTGCACACTGCTTATAACGTTCTTCTTTTTGTTGTATTACAATATGAAGCTCAGATGACAGATCGAAGAAATATTTTACTAAAATTGTCATATAGAGGCGCAAGTAGCAAAAGCGTTGAGCTAAGCCGTCAGATGACATCAAGCAGCATTGCTGTGACGTTGTTCAGCGTTGCTCGCTGTTTCAAAATTAAAGCCGTTAGATGGCAGTATGCAGTATTGTGTCTGTTGTATTACAATATGAAGGTCAGATGACAGATCGCAGTGTTGACGTTGGTTAAATTAAAGCCGTCAGATGTCAGACGTTGTTCAGCGTTGCTGTATTTTAATTAATTTACAAAAACAAAAGCAATAATAAATTTTTTAGTTGTCAATGTCAGTAGAGCAAGCAATTATCTGTAAAATGATATATAATTTATGTGGAGAAACTGTGAGGTTTTTTCTAAAAAAGGAGGCAAACATCTTTAACCTTAGCGTATTAATATATATAAGATATATATGATTTTTATTACTTTTCTTGAATTAGTGCCACTTGCGGTCGTGCCAATTGTGGTCATAATAATTATCGCCCCACTTGCGGCCAATCGATATTATTAGAAGAAAATAATGTTAGGTGTGAGAATTTGATAATTTCTAAAACACCATCGCATTGACAGCATCCCGTAATCGTTTTTTTTTTTAAGGAACTCTCCCATAACCCCATCGCTTTTCACTGCGCAGCAAAAACACCATCGCATCAACAGAGCACCCCGTAATCGTATTTGATTTATAAAGTTTTTTTCTTAACCGCAAGTGAGGTTACCTCTGATATTAATCCCATCTTATCATATGACAGCTAGTGGAACGAAAATTGTTCCGACCGCAAGTGGGAAGACACCCTTTTTTACGCATATAGACGTAGAAGTCAAAAAACAAAAAAATAAGAAAAAAATAGTTTTCTATCATTTCATGCGTAAAAACAGACTGTTATGACAAGATGAAGATACAGAAAACTTAAGTAATAGATTGGCAGCCCTCGAACAATACTCAAGAAGAAATATGCCAGAAATAAGTGAGATTCCTAGTTTCCCTGTTGAAATAAATACCGATGTTATATCAATATACAGGGTGTCCCATTAAGAATGGGACATATAGAACAACCGCAGATTCTCCAATTCAAAATAAAACGATTAAGCGAAATATGCTTAGATAAAATGTTACTCGCTCTACCAATGGCGTACGGCAGGAGTAAGTAATGCTTTTACCCCTTCTAAATGTTACGCCGCTGTCTAAATTTTAATTTTGACTATAAATTTAATTTTTTTGATATTTTCTAAGTCAATAATGTACACTTGTTAGTTTGTTGTAAAGTCATTGGTTTTCGAGATATTCGCAGTTAAAGATAGATAGACATGTACTTTTTATTTGTATTATTATTAATAATATTCATTTTTACAATTTTGTCTTAAAAAAACTGCGAATATCTCGAAAACCAATGACTTTACAACAATCTAACAAATGTACATTATTGACTTAGAAAAAATCAAAAAAATTTAAATTATAGTCAAAATTAAAATTTAGACAGCGGCGTAACATTTAGAAGGGGTACAAGCATTACTTACTCCTGCCGTACGCCACTGGCAGAGCGTACTGAACTAATTTTTTTATTGTTAGGTGCATTTTATGATATTTAACAAGTGTGTCGATTTGAGTAAAATTATACGGTGTATAAAAAAACTTATGGACATTAATAATTCGGAAACGAGTAACATTTTATCTAAGCATATTTCGCTTAATCGTTTTATTTTGAATTGGAGAATCTGCGGTTGTTCTATGTCCCATTCTTAATGGGACACCCTGTATACGTAAAGTAACGAGTATGGATTTTTTTGCGAATATACGCCACATCACTACTATGAATACGGCCATGATTCGGTAGGGTACATTCAACGACAAGCCTCGCGAAATGGAAAACATACACTGTTTGTGTGTGTGTTCGGTTTCTTAACACGGTACGAGATACGCTGCACTGCTTACTGCCTCACTAGATCTCGTGTTACGCTACAAATACGTACCACTAACATCTGCTGATTGGTTCACAAATCAAACAATTGAAAATCGTTTATTGTTTTGTTTATGTTGCATTTTTAAATGCAACCACCAAAACAAGATGAGCTTTGTACTGATAATGTCTTCCAACTTACGACGGAACGATAAAAGTTTTAACTAGTAAGCGTTTTCGTAGAAGAAACTATTCCGTGAATAACAGTTGACAAAGCTGTGATGCTAGGAAATAACAGTTTCTAATTCAATCAGTTACAATTTTAAAAGTGACCAACTCAAAAAAATTTATGAAAAATTTTTCATAAATTTGAAACGTTCAATCTTTCGTGATTTCTATTATAGATAATAAATAACTTTATACTAATTAATTTTTATATTTTTTAGATATTTCTGAAGAATATCTTGTGTTTTATATTGATTTGTAATTTTATTATTTTTTGTCAATATATTGGTCTGAGAAAAATTGGTCGACAATTTTATTTATTTGAAGAGTTCTATTCAGACGTTAATCAAAGATTTGAAGGGTTATTTAAACAAAAAGTCAAACACAGTCGATTCGACTGTGTCTGTTGACATTAACTTGGTTTGTTTTTTGTTCATTTTTTATACTGCTGTTAACATTGTGTAATTTTTTAACATATATCGACCATTTTTTTAAATATTCATTTTTACACCTGATGATGACAACTAGGTTTGTCAAAACATGTTGTGAATTGCTTTAAATAGAAAACTTATTTTCAAACTATCTTGGGTAAGGAATAATTAAAATATTTTGATATCTACATACATATATCCACAAATATTAAGAAAAGAATCCTTTCTTTTACAATAATTTGTACCTTAGCTGCCTGACTTCCACTCAGGCACCAACGCCCCTAGCTCTTCCACTCCGAAAAAATCTGCCCTTGCAAGGAATAATGCCCAGCTAAGTTCGTTGGTTTATTGGTCAGCGATCATCTGTTGTAACGATGCCGGCCCTGTGCAGTGACATAGTTTAATTTCATTATTTAGTTATGCAAGTGGCCGGCATCCCTACTTTCAATTTCAAAATTCTCAATTATAAAAATCTAAAAACGACAGGTCAATATTAGCAATCAACACAGTAACATCTTTTAATATAAAATTCTGACCTCCAGTCGCCAGAATTATTTATAAAATGTTATAACTTGGTTCTAATATTATATTTTATCACTTTAATAATACTAACATGTTAATAAATTCTATATTTTTAATTAAACAAACTGAAATTAATAAATCTATTTAAATTATTAAAACATAAAAACCTAAAACAATAAACAAAAAATTCCACTGCGTTACACTGTGATTGGTCACTTTTAAAATCGTAACTGTTTGAATTAGAAACTGTTATTTCCTAGCATCACAGCTTTGTCAACTGTTATTCACGGGATAGTTTCTTCTACGAAAACGATTACTAGTTAAAACTTTTATCGTTCCGTCGTAAATTGGAAGACATTATCAGTACAAAACTCATCTAGTTTTGGTGGTTGCATTTAAAAATTCAACATAAACAAAACAATAAACGATTTTCAATTCTTTGATTTGTGAACCAATCAGCAAATGTTAGTGGTACGTATTTGTAGCGTAACACGAGATCTAGTGCAGTTGATATCTACAAATTATTGGTATGCTCCCAAAACCGACTAGACGCAAGGTATTGCTTAAATGTGTACCCGGCACTATAAAACATCAGGTTCAGTTGTTATTCATCTTAAATAATATTATCCAGTGTAACATTTGCATAATATTCTGCTGCATATTGTCATTTTAGATTTATTCAGATATAGGGTTGATAATTTTTAACGATTTTCTCTATAAGTTTTAGATACTTGTCAATATGCCACGTGAGGTAAAGATTGAATGGAGTTCGCTAGGTATCCTGGAACGTTGTTAAAAATCCCAGATCTTGTGTAGTCAACTTTAAAATTTAAGTTTAAGTTATTTTATATTTTGCATATGTATATATAGCTTCGCCCTAGATAATGCAATGCTAGCTTTAAGTCCCGTTTCCATTGTATGATGTGACTGCTGTAGCTAGCTTCTTTTTCTTTACCATATTATCCAGCTAACTATACGTGTATGTACGTAAGGATGTTATTTATACATGGATGGCTATGACTTCATGAAATCTACAGAGTGTATGCTGAAAATTGCACCAACTGCAACCGTTATCATATTACCAGTCACAAGTGGCGAATGAAATTTAGGTCAAAGTTCACATTTCAAAATTCTAAAATATCTTTTTGCTTTTAAGTCCCTCGTGTCTAGAGCTGTAACAAACCGTATGTATTCGTTATACTGAGTAACGGGTACATCGTCTGACTCGAAGTAACGAATTGTTACAAATTCATTTCGTGACTCGCATCTGTCGTATCCATGTCAGTTCGACTCGTTTGATGCGGTTATACGTTATACGAACGAAGTAATACCGTATCACGTATGCGACGCGCCTCGATGCGATGGTACATGCTTGATGCTGTTAGTACACGATTGTATGTCGTATGAAAAGTAACGAGTAACGTAACGATACGAAAGTAACGGGTACTGGTTCTTTAAGTAACGAATACAAACGGGTACACAATTTCTCGTTTCTTTTACAGCTCTACTCGTGTCCAAAAAACCCATTTCTGGTTTATATTGGTTTTACTCTGCTTGTCTGTTTGTTTACAGGTTAAATGGTCAAACAAAACGGAACCAAATTTTGGTATGATGTTTGACATGTAAATATAAAGAGCCCTATTGTTTATGGCAAAAAACGGCGCATGCGCAGAAGACATGTCTTTTCTGTGCATACAGTCTTGCTCGTGTTCGTATGGTAATCGCGTGGCAGACATAATCTGATTTTTTATGAAATACTGAAAGTTTTAAAATTTCAAAATAGGACTATTTTTACAAATAAAATTTCGCAAAATTAAAAACACACGGCTTGGTTACGCCCCACTACCCTTCAGTCAGGTCTTCTATTTTGTGTTCAGACAGTACAAAAGAAGTTTTACACAAATTTTTACGCTGGCTTAAATACCTACCCAAAAATGTTTGATAGTTCTAGAACTATTAGCGGGTTTGACCTATGCTAAAAAGTATGATGAAAAATACGCACTTTTGGAATTTTTTTCTTGTAAAAAACGCTTCCGAAATTTCACAAAAAAATTGTTTCATCCCCCCTCCCAAAAAAAATGTGGGACAAGTTCTTGAGGGTAAATAAATTATAAAATATAAAATATATCGATAAATTGGTTATTATCGACAACTATCGAGTGTCGACTATCAATCGACCGATTATCACAATCGCTTTGTATATTATAAAGTTTTGTCTAGCTATATAATCTACTAGAAACTTAAGCATCTCAGAATTGCTAGCGAAGCGGCATCATATAGTTTTTGTAATTGTTTCCTGGTGGAATGACAACTTATACGTTTTTCTGTTGCGTTGCAAATATTGTTTCTCTGTGAGTTAATACCTAATATATTTTAGTATTCATGTCCTTATGATTGTTTTTGATGTGTAAACATCTTTACTAAACGAATTTCTCTGAATATGTCTTCTGTAATTTATAGAGATTATTTTTTGTTTTGCGGCAGGTCATAATATGAAAATAAAAATTCCTGGTTTTCTGACGAACGGATGAACATGACGAAATTATTACAGTTCCGTTTTTTTGTCATTTGGCTACGAAACCCTAAAAAAGGGCTCCATTGGCTGATTTCTTATAGTTGCAAGTTTAGGAATGAATTGGTACCATAAGACTTTAATTATCTGACGAGAAACTTGAAACATAAACTAGATAATTCAAGCGAAATAAAGTAATAATATTCTGATAATATAAAACAATTTTTCACATTGCGACAGCATGAAATGTTAACAAGAAATGTACTTTGTATTCCGCTCTTGCGTTGTGCATACAAAATAGTACAACAAACCTCTTCCGATCAAGAACATTAACTGTAAGATGCACTGATCTCTAATATACGGATCGTGCAGGACTATAAAGGACATGCATTGTCTGATTTAGAACCAAATTTTATACAGAGTGAATAATTAAAACGAGGAATGTTCATTATTAATGTTGTTTAATAATTAATTTGCAATTGTAAGGTTATGTTTGTACTCGTCAGCTGTTCACTGTTCGCCATGTTAGTTTTAAAACGAAGAAAACAGTTTGGTTATGTCTATTGTCTATACTTCAATCAGCTGTTCATTGTTTGCCATATTGCCAAACTTCACATTTCGCTGTCAAAAGTCAAAATTGTCATCCAAAAGCTTCACGTCTTCAGAGAGTTTTTAGTCATCTATATCTTCAATCCATTAATTAGAGATCAGTGGTCCGACTTTATGCAGAGCTGTGTTGTTAGAATACAGCACACATGCCGGTATTACAGTTACCTGCAGATAGTGAGGAAGAGAAACCTAAGTTAAAAACTTTCTGTGTTACACAGATAGATGTTTCCGACAGCCAACTTATATCTAAACTAAACAGTACTGTATATTATGTAGAAATAGGTACTCATTGTACCTTTTGTATCGTGTGTCCGTTTCGACACGAGGCATAGTGACAAAACATTCAACCGATCGCGTCAACAACAACCAGAAAAATTCTGGAAATATGTCGGGAATATCTCCCAAATACGAGAACCTACCGCGGTTAGTAAAATTCAGTATACCTACTTTTTCTAGATTTATTGGAAGGAAACCATGACTTCAGTAAAGATGATCGACGAACATAGAATTGAGGGTTTCTCATGGAAAGGCAACCGAAAAAACCCAATTTTAGATCTGAATCTGCTGAGATTCATACCCGGTACTTTCGCGATGCGAAGCCAGTACTTTACCGCTAAGCTACTAATGTTGACGAAGCACGGCCCTGTATATAAGGTACAGATACATTTGTAGGTCAACTAGATGAATTATACGATTTTATCGGAAAGTCGCACTACTGTGTACACTTGAGTTTCAATGTTCGTGTCTCTCTTGAGGCAAGCCATATACCTTCTACTCACATCTATTATTTCTTTAGATGTGCAACGGGCAGGATGAATTTTATTTCATCTATATTTAGTTACTTAGTAGTTACTGTATTCGATAAAAGGCATTAGGTACAAGTGAAGTCTTAAGCTTTTTTAATTTTAACAGTACACTTCAATGCATAAATTCCGTCAAGAAATAACAATACTGTAACACACGCGTCCCGGCCTTGGCTTCCGTCTCGGTGTCGGTCTAATAATAGCAAACAGAACGGCAGCAAGCAGGAAGCCAAATTTCTTTGTATTGCCTGAAGAGCGCAAGGCCGATAAAGACGGGTTTGCGGCACAGAGAAGCCGGCGGAATTGGGCTTTTGAATGAAATTTTTTTTTGTCATAAATGGAAAGATCGTATATAAGTTTTATAACAAAACTATTTTTCTTTTTTTTATTTTCGTTATAATTCAAAAGTTATATCAAATTAAAAATAAATTTTTGTACCCAGTTCCGAGAACGCGCCGACATTTCCCGAACATAATGTGACGTCATAATGTTTTAGTTAATACACATGTAGAAGCCATTGATAGTATACTGCGTATATACATTTTACCATTATGACGTCACAACTGTCAAAAACAATTTTAGTGCGTTTGCAGTCACGTGATTTTTTTAAATATTTTATCAATTTTAAATTGCTTATACCTAATTAATTTAAAAAAAGTTTTTTGAAAGTTTTTCGCATCGATTATCAATATTATTTATAATAAAGTTTTAAAATGCAATAAAAAAATCGATAATTATTTTTTTTTTCAAAAGCCTAATTGCGTGGTTCAAACATCACCGGCCGCGATATTTTTTCCGCGCAATTCCGCCGGCTTCTCTGTGCTGCAAACCAGTCTTTAACGGCCGTGCGTTCCTCAGGCAATACAAAGAAATTTGACTTCCTGCTTGTACAACGAAGCCTCATACTGCTGTTCTGTGTGCTATTGTTAGACCGACACCGAGACGGAAGCCAAAGCCGGGACGCATGTGTTACAATACGTTTGTTAATTTGGAGACTACTCATCCGATTTCGAAAATGTTTTCACCGCTATTCAGAATGGACCTTCAGGATGAACATAGGTTATATATTATCGCGTTAAAATAAAAGAGTTTTTCGTGAAGACCAATTTTGTAAAGTTAGTCGGCGAAAAAAACAATGGCAATCTATAAATTCGGGCAAATAAGAACTGGGCCGTTAGTAAAGTCGATCAGTTTAAAATTTTACAGTGCTTTTTTCACAACAGGAATAGAATTATGTTTACAATCCAAGGTCATTGACAGGAACTGATTCTGGATTGCTGTAGGAACTAAGTTAATGTGAAATCACTGCCGCCATTAATTATAATCTGTAATGCATAATAAATCTACATATATAAAGTGAAGCTATAGAGTGGTGTTTGTGGGGGAATCCCAGCTCATCAGATACGCTCCACTTGCGAAGATTGATCACGGAAGAGATGCAGCGCGATGACCAGACTACCTTAAGACCCGATTACGGTGCCCTCTAATCCACTATTCATGATAAGCGGCGTATTAGAGACCAGCATTTTCGGTATGAACTGCTATCTAACGCGTACCAGAAATAGTGGATTAAAAGACTTGAAAATCCGGACTCGAGTGGCATCATGTACGCTTTGCTATTGACAATAATCCATTCCGTACCGTTTTTTTAATTCAATTGTATTATGTCAATATTTAATAACTAGTGTGACCTGTGCGAATTATTCGCACTAAATAAGAATAATAATTATCATTTTACAAAATTATTTTTTAAATATGATTGCAGGTATTCAATTCGTTTCTAATTTTGCACACTGCTTATAACGTTCTTCTTTTTCTTCTGTTGTATTACAATATGAAGCTCAGATGACAGATTGAAGAAATATTTTACTAAAATTGTCATATAGAGGCGCAAGTAGCAAAAGCGTTGAGCTAAGCCGTCAGATGGCATCATGCAGCATTGCTGTGACGTTGTTCAGCGTTGCTCGCTGTTTCAAAATTAAAGCCGTTAGATGGCAGTATGCAGTATTGTGTCTGTTGTATTACAATATGAAGGTCAGATGACAGATCGAAGTGTTCACGTTGTTTCAAAATTAAAGCCGTCAGATGGCAGACGTTGTTCAGCGTTGCTGTATTTTAATTAATTTACAAAAACAAAAGCAATAATAAATTTTTTAGTTGTCGATGTCAGTAGAGCAAGCAATTATCTGTAAAATGATATATAATTTATATGGAGAAATTGTGAGGTTTTTTCTAAAAAGGGAGGCAAACATCTTTAACCTTAGCGTATTAATATATATGATTATTTATTTTATTTAAACGGGAGAAGTTCATTACGAGAGATGAAATAATTTGAAACAAAAATACGTAAAAAGAATGTTAAAGTCATTTTTGCCTACACCGAAAAACCGCCAACTTATTTCATATAAGTAAACTTTTTCTGCAAACTTTCTTGTGGTATTTTTTTCTATAGCTAATAATTAGGTAGTTATATATGTTATCTCTAATTAGCCTGTGAATGGTTTTTTCACAAATTGTGTATAAAAATTTCCTTAATTTATTTTCAGCTAAATAATCTATTTCGTTGTAGCTTTTTCTAGCGGCTTCCCTCGCGTTAATGTCGATTTTGGCAGAAACCTGATACAATGTTCCCTATTTTCCTGTCTTATAAATAAAATAAAAATCTCCTGAAAATAATCAGATCGAAACATAGACATGCATAAAAAATGTAATGTGTTGGCTGACGCGATTTGATTAGTTCCGATTTTATTCGCAAGATAGCGTAGCTGTAAAAGCCACTCGTCAATAACAATGTGAAACGATATAGAGCAACTTACTGGACGATTAATAATAAATCTTTTAAACTTTATTAAAACAAAAGTTAATAATAGTGAAGTTAAAAGCGAACCTTAACATAAAATAAGTTTCTTGATTACATAACATCTATCTTTGAAATAAAATACTATACTGAAGAAGCTATAAAAATGAAATAAAAGTTCAAAATGTCTGTAGATAGGTTTCTAGTGAACGTAAAAAGTGCTATATAATGCGCTACGTCTTTAGTAACGCTGTTCTACTTGTAAACACCAAGTATTTTCTATAAAACGCGACACTCTTGCAAGACAGCTGATTTCCGAAAAAAAATTGGTTGTCTGTAAAGTCGGTTTACGGTCGATAGTTTTACGTGATAACGTATTGCGCTCGAATATCATACTTAATAATACATAACCTAAATTTTAGTAGCTGTCAAACTATATTTTTACCGACTAATAAATTGATCAACCAAAGCAAAATACATATTTTTAAGCAATTATAAAAGACATTTAAAAGAATGTATATATATTATATATTTGTTAACAAACCGTATAATTTATCCGCTGTTATGAAATGCAGATATCTCCCAAGATTTGTTTTTGATACAAAATGTAGCTGCGTTTGTGTACAAACTATCAATTGATAAATAACGATGTATTATCTGAAAAATTGCTTTACAAATTCGATAATTTATGACATTTTTATTAGATATCTTGATTTTAAGTCTTAATTTTCACGGTTTATAAAACAAAGGCCATCTGTCAGATGTAGCTTTCGCTGGAACAGCCGAAAAAAATGTTGAACGCACACTACTCTCTGACGTCACGCGAGAAGAGGGAGAAATGCGCACAATTGGGCCGATCGTGCATCTCTATCGCTTATATCGCGCTCTCGCTTGCGGAACGTTACACTCTTTCGTGTGTGCTGGCGGTGTTTCATCAATTTATAAGACGTTATCACGTCAAAAAATCCAGCCAATTGGGCGACGGGACCACTCTACCTTCAAAACGTTGACATTTGATATAGTATAATAAAAGAATCAAATTTATGATATCGAGTGCGGTGACGCGGGTAACGACTAGTATTCAATATGACGTAATATGTTCCACGTCATGTAAATATTAATTAAAGCATGCTTAACTAAATATATAAAATAATAAGCTGTTATGAAAATTATACTATTATTATATAAAAAACATCATTATAGCATATATCTCTTCAGCGTATGTGCCGATTTTCCGCAAAAACAATAGGGCTCTTTATATTTACATACCAAACATCCTCTTAAAATTTGGTTTCAATCCGTTTATCCATTTGACCTGTATCGTGCTCACAGGTAACAGAGAAACAGAGTTTTTCCAAAAATATGTTTTTTGGATTCGGGGGACCTCAAAACGAAAAGATATTGTAAAATTTTGAAAAGTGATTTTTCACCTAAACTTTTACCATTCCCCAGTTGTGGGTTATGGAATGGTACAATAAATCCCACCAATGGCGAGTCGTCCCTCATCGTCAAAGAATTCAAACCCAATTCTTAAAGTTGTATTTGGCAAACTTTGAAACGATTAGCTTTTGACTTTTTCGCATAAGCTCACGTAATCGTCTCGTAATATAATTTTAATAAACAATTTAAAATATTTATTTGGAATGTTTTATTATAAAATTGTTGTGAACAAGATATCTTAGAATGTACACACAGAAAATTTCTGATATCTTAATGTGATTGGAATTGACAAAGTGAAAAATAATCAATTAAACGACACATACAAAAAGAAATTTGGATCGGTAGATCACCAAGTACTCCCTGATGTGGTTTAAAGGAAATATTTCAGCACTTTTTCACAGCTTATTTTAAAACATTCTATTTTAACCTTTTAAAACCTACTGCCTTTTTTCAGACAAAAAACATATTTTTTTCTTTATTTCACGGCGTCGTTCAACATGCCAAAACCAAAATTGACACGCGTCGTGACAAAACAAATAGACAAGTACAGTAAATACCCAATTCTAATTATTACCTCTAAACTACTTACAATGTAATCTAAAAGTTTTGAATCGTTACAACTTAAACTATATTTTAGTCAAGTAGGGACTGCTGAGTTTGATCAGAAAGGTAAGTTTTTATTTAGCAGCATGACACCGATTTATTGTCAACGAAACTGTTATAAACATACTCGAAGCGTCGCCTCTTACAGAACCCCCTACTCTTTTGCCTTAGGCTTAAAGGTTTAAGGTTAAAAACTAAATTTAACTCGAAGGTTTCTTTAGACATTGTGTATTATAACGGATCTATTTCTCTTTTTATTTGATTGCTTCACCTTTTGAATGTGATGAAGGCTATTTTATTGTACGTTGTTAAAATCTAAAACACCGTTCAAAACATTTTGTTACAACCTACAGACTTTACAGCTTTTTAACCCTTTTATATTACGTAAAAAATACATTTCAACACAATAATCTAAACTGGGGTCGAGAGGGTTCGCGGATTCATACCTGGTGTAAGTGAACAAAACTATACAGTTCGGCCGGTAGTGGCTGAACAGTATAAACGCCGTCAACCACAGTCAAACGCAAAGTAAATGGGCAAAAATATGTCGACAATGCCCGAGCCACATCGGGCAATGTCTGAAATCGGACAAGGTTCAAAAAATAGATTTTTTATAAACATGAAACGCTGACATTTGATTGTATCTTTATCAAGATAAGTTATCATTAACGCTTTATGGAATTTTTATCACTGATATCAACTATTGAAGAACATATTTTTCACATTTCTATTACAATTATTGATGATTGAAAACACGTATAAAAATATATTTTTCAATAGTTGATATCAGTGATAAAAATTCTATAAAGCGCGTTAATGATAACTTATCATGATAAAAATACAATCAAATGTCAGCGTTTCATGTTTATAAAAAATCTATTTTTTGAACCTTGTTCGATTTCGGACATTGCCCGATGTGGTTTGGACATTGTCGACATTGCCCGGGCATTGTCGACATTGCCCGGGCATTGTCGACATTGCCCGGGCATTGTCGACATTGCCCGGATTCCGGATATTGACCGTAACATAAACACGAACAGCGTCCTGCAATCAGTGACGTGCCGTTTACACTACACACTACAGAAGTGGAACTTACGCAAAATATATATCTAAATGTTGTAAATTGACATCGTCGCAGTTGAATGAACCAATTTCATTCTCACGTGCGCAATGCAGTTTTACAAAAAAAAAAAATTATATTAATGGGGTCTGCGACAATTTTGCTAAACTCTGAGGGTTCCTTAGGCGACAAACTTTAGTAAACGCTGGTCTAGCCGAACCGTACCTGTCAGAAAATCTGGAATATTTTATACGAAAGTGATGGACTATTTCGAGCTTGGTCATAATATGATGTAAGTTTTTTTTTTTTATACTTTTACTGCAATCAACGCTTTCTATAATTTTATTTAAAAAAAGGTTGACTTTTAAAACGTGCTACCTGTTACAGACCCACTTGTACTAGATCCACAGAATCTTAGCTTGGTCTTCATTAATTAAAAAAAGGATATAAGGCAACGAAAAAATATTACGCGTTTTTTCCAAGGCCAGTGAAATAGTGATGTGACGCTCCTGAGCGAGTCGTTCATAATGAACGACTCCATTCTCGGAGCGGAGCGAGCCTTTTTTTTATGAATGACTCACTTCGAGCGCCATTGCTCTGTGCTGAGCTATTCTGTACTGTTGCATTCGCACATTTGCAGAGCGTACACAGCACAGGGCACAGAGACACCAATGAACTTTGCACGTACGGATTTATCTTTGCTGGGTCGTTTAACAGTTCAGCTGAGTTGTTTACAAAGACTTAAACCATTCACATTGACGTCGTTGACAAAGATATACCTAATATTGTAACAATAAACATTATTATTGTTAAGCTTTTATTATACTTTATAGTGTAAGTACTTTATAAAGTTCTTACTTTAAAATAAATAAAACACTCAGACTTGAACTTAAAAGATTCGTAATGAATTGTTTTCTCAAGATCTATTAACTGAATTGATTTTTTCCAAATTTATAACAACCTTCATTTTTCTAGCGTAGCTAAGGAAAACTAATTTTGACAATATTACAAAAAAGAGAGAGAGAGAGTTAATGTAACAAAGCTTGCTACATTAGTTTATCCGAAATGCGAATAATATAAGATTAGAGTCATATTAAAATGAGCTCAGAGCTGAGTGTGTATTGTGCTGTGCAATGCTAAGTGATTTCTGTGCATGTATGATGACAGTTCACACCTCTGCAGTCTGCACTCTTGTGTAGTGAGTACTGTCTAGTGTCGCTCCTTTGAACGACTCCCTCTAAACGACTCTTTTTAGTGAGCGGAGCGCACGGAGCCAGCGCCTAATAAAGAGTCATGTGGACACATAACTACACTGAAATAAATTGGATGTAAGTAGGCCTATTTAGTGAGGGTACAAATAACTATAGTTTAAATTTACACTACGACTATTTCATTATTTAAACTATAGTAATGCGATGCGGTACTTATATAAACCACTGACATAGAAAATGGCTATCTCAGAATAGCTAAACTTCTGCAATAGCTAACTTAAGGAGGTTGAGCCGTTTTACGTAGATAATGAAAAAACTGAAATAAAGTTTTTTTAATAGATTTTTTTATAAAAAAATTTTCTGTAAAAAATCCAAAATCATTAAGAGATTTATAAAGTCAAAATTTAAAAAAAAACTTTTACATGTAGTCTTATGTAAAATATGTCAATCTAGCATGCAAACGGTACATTTTAATTTTTTGCAAATAACCAAATAATGTCAGCAGTTACGAAAACTAACTATGTAAAGTATTGATGTCTTACGCATATTTTAACATTTTTTCCAATTTAATTACGAGACTTTTAATCAATAAAACAAATTATTAAACCTTAGCACTTTTCAATTATGGACTTTTATTCTTGACAATTTTAAGTGAATTTTCAACTTTTTAATGATTTAATTTTAATTTTGTATTATTTCTAATTTCTTTTTTAAATGATTTACTGCAAATAATATGTAAAATACAAATATTTACATAAATTTATTTTTCTAACCTAACTTTGTACAAATTACTGAAATAATTAATAATATTAAAAAAACATTATTTATTATGGCAATAATTTATTGGTATCATCGACTTCCACCCTTTTGTAAAAATTTATTATGAAAAAGTTCCCATTTAGAATTCGACTTACTTTTGATTGGGACTGTAACGAATCAACCTCCTTAAGACCGCTGCACACGAAGCTTGTTTTGCTGCTAGGTTTCAAACGTGCTGGATTTCGTCATGTTCGCTTCACACGATGCCTGTAGATGGGTTTGAAGCGTGCGCAGTGGCAGTTCGAATGTCAACAAAAGTAAACGTTTATTGTGTCTGAATAGAACACTCACTATGACGCCATGTTTGTTTGTGGGCGTTTGCCCGTATCATTCACGTCACAAGATATACTATTTCCTGGTTGTGTCTTGTTCAAAATAAGCTGACAAACAAGCACAGCATCTTGTGATCACGCACGTGAGCCGGCAGTGACGTCATTTTTATCTTTTCAGTTAGCGCGGCAGCAACGATTCCAGCGGCATAACTAGCCTCTTGTGTAGTCGTCTTAAAAAGAAGAATATTTGTAAATGACATTGTTTTATAATAGCTACGACGTAAGTCTGCTGCGTTAAATTAAAACAAGAGTTTCTAAGCTGTGATTTTGAGGTTAGAAATAGACAAGCAGACAAACAAGTACGAAAAAGGGTAGTATTTAAACGAGTGACTGTAAATCACAATTTTGGGTGACAAAAATAATCAATTTGGGTTACTGTGTTACTAAGTGAGCCACTGACTGCGCGTGACGAGAAAATAATAGTTGGGTGACTTAATTACTAATTGAGCGACTAAATTACTATAAATGAGCGACTGAATAGAACTGCGTTTTCTAAAAAATATATATTTAATTGACTATCAATTAAATACACATTTTTTAGAAAACGCAGTTCTATTCAAACAATTAACTATTTAATTCGCATAACCCGTTATCGTTCACCCCGGAATTGTTTTTTTAAAAACTCAACATTTGCCCCTTCTCGTTTCACAGCGAGACAATTCGCATACCCCTTTATCGTTCACCCCGGAATTACAATTCGCATACCCGTTTATCGTTCACCCCGGAATTATTTTTTTTAAAATTCCACCTTTGCTCCATCGCGTTTCACTGCGAGACAATTCGCATACCCCTTTATCAAAAAAAGCGGTGGTTTTCAATCTTCATGAAAATGTGAGTTTTAAGTTGTAGTCTCAAAGTGAAAAAAAAAATAAAAAGTAAAAACAAAAGAAGATATCTGCTTCAAAATTACCGAAGGCATTCTAATCGCTCACTTAGTAATTTAGTCACCCAACTATTATTTTAATATCTCTAGTTATTAAAACAGTATCTCATCATCAGTCACCAAATTTGTTTTTTTATTCGACCGTTTTATAATTCCCCTATGAAAAATAGCCCCAGTTCCATTTGTGACCTTGAACTACCAGTAGCAATGCTTTCTGTAACCAAGCATAGGTCATGCTTAGTCCTCTCTCTATGTCAGTGATATAACTATTGTAAATATGAAGAGAATAATTTTCTGTGTTTCGTCTATGCATTTAAATAGACCGTATTATCTAAGAATGTGTTATTAGTGCGTGAAATTCTGTTTGATCTGCTAGGGTTGGTTGAAGTTTTAGTTCCTACAATAAAAGTTTTCGCGAAGTCTAATTAAGAGAGGGATAGCGCGATCGCATTCTTCGACCAATTAGATAATTGCAGTAAAAGAAATTGCCTCTAACTTCAAGTATATAAAAAGTTTTACATGTTGGAATTGCGACTGTATTTTTAAGAGTTTATTTTTATATTGTTTTTCTTTTAATTACTAGTTTTTTTTTAGTTTTAAAGAATATTAGCTACGTTCTTATCTTTAAACGGAAAATAATATTCTTTTTTCGTACTTTGTTGGAAAATTGCATGGAATAGAAATTTTTGTTTAATAGGTAGTCTCATTTCCTTCAAATCAATTTGAAATATACAGCCGAACCGATGATAATATGTATTTTTTTGAAGTGAGACTTTTTTAGGCTCGACACCTCGAATATGTCGAATATATTCGAGGTATCAGACATTTTAAATGGTTCATGTTATTTGTCAGAGAACATTATTTTAGCGTTTTGGTTGAAGTTTTTAAGCTATCCAATTAAAAAAACAAACAGTATCTATAAATTTTTACATATTATGTCGTCAAAGCGACGTCTTTCGGAAAATTTAGAGGGAAAACGCCCCAAAATCAAGAAAAGTCATAGAGGAAATAGGTGTCAGACTAGGCCTAATGAAGGCATATACAAAGTTTGGGGAGAGTATGTGTCAGTAAAATTTTTGCCGACGGGCACTCTGACTAGTAGGTATTATTTATTGCCGTTAATTTGTTTTATTAGTTTATTTTTTGCATTCTCTAACTTTACTACAAAAATGTCCTTTCATATAAACAGCAATAGAATCAATCCCTTTTGAGGACAAGGATTAAAATTTGTCATCTTCCTATCTAAACTAATATTATTATAAAGAGAATTTTGCGAGTTTGTGTGTATGTAGATGGCAATCTCCGGAACCACTGTACCTATTTAAAAAATTCTTTTACCACTATTTAGAACGAGCCTTCAGGATGGACATAGGCTATATATTATCGCGTAAAAATATAAGTGCATTCGTGGAAACCAATTTTGCAACATAAGTCGACGAAAAAACGGTGGCAATCTACAAATTCGGGCGAAGCCGGACCGGGCCGCCAATATTCTATAATCTACAACTAAAAATATGGAAGATGAAAATGATAAGAATTTACTCAATTTCAAGGATTACAGCGAAACCTTAAATAGTAAGTGAAACGAAGCAAATCTTATCAGAATAAAGTTTTCGTTTGTTGCAAAGTTTTAGAAACATTCTACTACAAGAACATAAATACTTTTAATTATAACATCCTAACAAGATATAGTTGTATGCTGGTAGGATAAAGAAAATAAAGAAAGTGTGACTGCTAAGAAAGAAAAAGAAAACATGTCGTAAATTAAAAGTAAAACTTTAACTGCTTTAGAAATACTGAAAACGAATGCAAACTTTATAAAGTTGGCTTAAATGTATCTTCACTATGTGTTCAGGCATTATAATATACAACTAATGTACACAATACGGTCTCCGTCGCAATTATCAATTGAATTCTTAATTGTTTTTAAAGTGAAACTTTTATTCTATCGCCCCAAATTTTTCTGGCCGTCTGTTGCATGTCGCATTACAGGCGGCCGCGGAGTAGGGGTAAAGTGAAAGGCGTTCGGAGTAGGCGCTCGGTAGAGCAGCCAAGGTCAATATGGCGGTGCCCATGGTTAGCATCAGCTGACCGTGTAGTATGTATAACACATAGTCAGTCTGTCATGCGGGCAAGTGCTGTACAGTGTTTACATGTTTTTATTCGTGTATTCGTGTGAATATTGTTGTTTATAATTAATCGTGATGGATAAGTGTCTACAATCCAACGCCTACAATCCAATAAAAGTTTCACTTGCGTCGTGGTTTCTTAAAACCACACAACTGTTTTTTCTAATTATCCATCGCTATTTTATTGTCATTTAGCAATTTAATCGACACTATGAATAAATTCAAGCAGATATACCGAAATATCAAGCCAAACTTATTACAGATGCCTAGCTCTATGGTATAGCTCTAGACTCATAGTTCGGGTCTCATAGGTGAAGGTGTATTTTTAATTTCAATATGTTTTAGTAAACATTGACACTTTCACCAGTTCTCGGATAAGAACCTGGTAGCTAGGGGTTTGCAGTAGTAGAGCTATGGAAATATTTGTGGAATTGGTAGACTAAAATAAAAATTAACGATGCATCATGTTTTCAATTAACTTCAGTTCACATTAAAAACACATATTATATAAAACGGGGGACGGCAACGAGAAATTCCCAGGTGTCAAGAATGATAATTAGAATGTAATGGCGGCGGGAAGTTAACATCAAATACGTCCGGTTCGCAAATTATGCAACTTTAGGGCGGCTACTCATCCGGTCATTTACGCTTTGATCGCTATGCAGATCTGGCATGTATTCGTAATATTACAGACGGTCAAAAACATGCCTTCAACCAAATCGCTCAAAGAAATTTTTTGTTTGTTTTTGAAGCGACTGTTCACTAGTAGTTAGGGAGCTGACGCGCAAAAAAAAACATGTCGTACACTACTTGTTTGTTATTTTGTTGCTTTGTTGTCGGCATCATGCGTACCGAAGATTCTAAGAAATTCGTTCTTTTGTTTGTTGGCATTATCTTTCATATGTTTAGCTCAGCTGCTTATCGATAAGTTATCATATTCTTAGTTGCCCACGAACTTGCAAACATTAAAAATATATTTAGATGAGTTTAGTTACAGTTGGTAATTATTATAATATATTACAGAGTAGCTACTGTTTGCTACAATTGTTAAGAAACACCCATTGTTACAACGCTATCAACATAGAAAAATTAGTTTATTTTTTTCAAACAATGTCACCGTCGGGATACGAACCCCGAATCTTTCCACTCTCGCGGCGGACTGAGTTACATTATTAAAAATATATTAATGGATAATTTCTTCTCTCCGATTAACAACAACTCTCAATAACGCTACAAACTGAATAATATAAACATAACCTCTTTTTTAAGTCTGTTAATAATAAATGAATAGCAGCATAGTCCGTATTATGTAGATAATAAACAGGAGTATAGAGCAAGCGAGTAGTTATAGGAGTATAGAACGGTTGCTTGCTCTCTCCTAAATCGTTTATGCATGTTTAGCGGTGCGTATAGCAGAGACCGAAAACAGTCAAAGTGGCAGTTTATCACGGCCAACTAGACTTGCCCCAGAACAATAATCCTAAAGATTTAAAAGCTAACTGACTGACTCTATGATGAATTGGCATTTCGGTTTAATGTTCTACCGACGCGATGTTCACATGTTTCAGTTGAGCCTCGACGACGATACGATCTACGAGATTACAGATATTAAACACATTGTTTTAAATGAAATAGCCCACACTTCATGCAAATTTAACACGTGATTAATGTTCGCTTTAAATGCTTTAATTCAGCGGTACTAAACTTAATGAAAATTTTATGTTACAGTGAAAAACTGTTTCACATCTTATTTCACATGTTATGGCCATCACCGCTGTCTATTAACCATTGTGTTAAATTACAATAATCTAAGAAAACCCATGAACTTATAATATAAAAAATGACAGTATTTTAATCTGCTACTCTTCATAGTAGCGTAACCAAAAATTGAAATTAAGGGTTGACAGCTAATTAAATAATAACTATTATTTTACAAAGTACTTACATTTATTTCTAAAAGAGAGTGATAAAATTCAACTTCTTGAAATAAATTATTGTTTAACAAACGATATTTTAGTTTCATTTTTGTAATACAGTGATATTTTCAAAACTTGTATGTATGTATGTATGTTTGTTTGTAACCTTCGCTTGGACTACAGAAAGTGGTTTATTAGTGTAGTATAATATACCAGCACTGTAACTACAGTGGGTAGCCGTGCGGTCTAAAGCACGGGTCTTCGCTGACGTCAACTCTCGGAATCACGGGTCGTGGGTTCTAATATTTTTTTTAAAATAAGCTTAAAATAATAATGAATAAAAAATACAAGTATTATTGTGAAAAAAGCGTGGGGTGCTCGATTTACGAAAATGTGGAACAAAGCGCCCCACGCTTTTTTCACAATAATACTTGTATTTTTTATTCATTATTGTTTTAAGCTTATTTAAAAAAAAATATTTTTTACTTTTTAGTTCGATATAAAGCGTGTTTATTAGTTTTTTTTAAACTATATTTTTTACAACTGTTTCGCACAATTCATGTCCGAGGAAGCCACTGTATCGTCTGAAACAATTGTTATAAAATAAAGTTCTTAAGTCTAAATAAATTGAAACGTTATGTTTTATTCCCAAACTTAACAACACTCGTGTTATATTTAAATTTGAATCTTTGATTAACGTCTGGTTAGAACTCTTCAATAAATTTTTATATTTTTTAGATCAGCTCTGAAGTTAATGTATTAATTTTTATATTTTTTGTTAATATATTTGTCTGAAAAATTGGTCGATAATTTTATTTATCGAAAAATATTTTAATTTGTTGGTGGTCTATAATTTGAATTTGGACGTAGGTGAGTTTGATATTGTAAAAAGAGAAGTGTGAAAATGATATGACAGTTTTTCATGTATACCATATCATTATCTGCAACAAAATAAATCAAACTTGTGCTTTCAATGACTACAAAAAGCTGTATAAAAGCACTGCGAATTTTTATTTTGTTCAACGATTCAAACCGTCTTTTTATTTTTTCTAATTGCTTCTGGCTTTGTCTTTGAAAAAATCGATATATGAAACCGTGACTGACTGACTGATTGACTGACTGACTGACTCATTGACCGACTGACTCACTGACTGACTGATCTATCAACGCACAGGTCAAGCCACTGGATGGATTCGATTGAAATTTGGCACACATATAGTTATTATGACGTTGACATCCGTTAAGAACAGATTTTTGAAAATTCAATCCCTAAAAGGGTGTAACGGGGTTTAAAAAATGTGCATGGAAAAATCATACAAGATAGATATAAAATGCGCAGGATTACTCCTGTCAACAAATAAATAAACACGTGTTTCGTGCTTTTTCAGAAATAACTCCTTCAGAGGGTGAAAAGAGGTAAATAGTCTAAAAATCAACATGGGTGTCATTTTCAAGTTTTGTTAGGACGTTGATCACGTGTATGTCATCAATTTTGAAAATTTATTAGAGGGGTCTACGTCGAGAAAAGGGGGAAATATGTCAAATAATGGGAATGTTTCGTCTCAATCGCGTGCAAAGCCGCGGGTAACGACTAGTAATAGTAGAGAATATGTAGATAGATATACACTTGTATGTCTTTGCAATACAGATAATACAAGACAGAACAGATAGGTGCTCCAAACTCCAACGGAAGGAAGTGAGACAGGTATCGGGGTACACCATATATCTATTAATTAACTATATGAATTATTGCCTATCTACTCAATGTGCGGTGACTGAACGCAACAAAGCTCATCGAAAATATATCTGCGTCTCTTTCTTCGATGCAATTCTCTGATTTCTCCGATGATAGGATTGGTTGATGTACTTGCATTCAATCTGAATAAAGTATCTCTGTTTTTATGACGTTAACACGGGCGTACCCAGCTTTAGTCCCAGGAGGGGGCAAATTAGAAATTTCTTAAGCTGGGTTCTCCGTGCTTGTTTTGCCCTCCTGGATACGCCAGTGCTTACGGCCTAAAAAAAGACAGAAGTATATGTTTGCACCTTAATGGCTCGATTTCGATTTTATTCCTATGCTCAGTATAGAATAAAAGTATATGGGGTACACATATTCACGTGATATATAACATATAGGTTAGAATCAGCAATGGTTGAACTGTGCCCATTTGCCGTTGCCTACGGCAACATATATACGCGCTGTCGAACCGGCGCGACATTGGCGTAATTGGGACTTGCCTGTGTTTAAGGGCGAAGGCACATTCAACGACACGACATCAATAAAATACTGGCTTAGGCAAATCTGTGATGAAAAATGCAATAATTTCATGTGTTATTAAGATTTAAATTTATAACGAGACCGCGGTAATCGGACCCCCGTCTAATTGGCTGCCTCTTGGAACAAGGGCGTAGATATTTTATTTTTCTGGGGGGGCTAAAGCAAAAAATCAATATTTTTTTAAAAGTTTTATTAATATCACACAAGATTACTCACAAAGGAAGGTGCCAAGCAAAATATCAATTTCCAAACCAATTTTACAAAAAAATTTTTCAAGAAGTGTTTATTTTTTTATGCAGAAAATCGTATTATTTTCAGTTTTATTTTTTTATTATTATGATCCTGGAGGAGGTAATTACCCCCTTTAGCCCTCCTATCTACGCCTTTGTCTTGGAATCAAGCATCGCGGGAACGGGTCAAATATGGGCGACAAAGAGAGAGAGAGAAATTCGTTTCTGTTTCTGTTTACTGTATTTAATATAGCTTTGTTCCAGCCTCTTTGCGAACGGTAATATTATTGTCACAGTCTTGCGCAGTGGCTCAAAAACCGATACAAACAGTTACGTTTTATAGCTACTGCGCAAGACTGTAACAATAATATTACCATTTACAGAGAGATTGGAACTTAGTTAAAGTTAATACAAATTATTTTTCAACACACAATTTTTCTATTTTATAGTACTTTGACAGTTATTGCATAACTGTCAAATACACACTATAATTGAATAAATCGATCTTGCCACATAGATTATATGCATGGAATTGTGTATATGTTTACAATAGGCAGTCTCTTTCTCACGTTCAAAGTTACCTTTTAATTTCCCTGTTGAATCTTTTCAATTTTAACGTCAAAGAAAATTTCAAACAGGTTACCTAAAGAAGTATTACTTCAATTTCCTTTTTAAGTATAAAGCGATGAGTGTGGCTTGATCCAAAATCTAAACAGATCTAGTGTGTCTGGAAAAGACGCCCAGCGTGATTTATAAACGTCCTCGAACATAGTCAGATAAGAATTATTCGCCGGATCGAAAACTCCGGCACATTCTCCCATACTCACTCCTCACTTCCAAGCTTGTTGGTGCAATTCAGATTGTAATTCTAATAGGTTAGGGTGACCGCTACGCTGTAAGTTTACACATTGTCAACGTAAAATACTTGAAAGTTATGACATACTAGCTGTTACCCGGGGCTTTGCACGCGATTGAGACGATACACAGATGCGTTCCCGTTATTTGGCGCAGTTACTTCTTTCCTGACGTAGACATCCACTAAGAACTGTTTTTTAGCGTTCAGAAATTTCTTGAGGCGTTTGGGGAGGAGGGGGTCGAGCCAAACCTTAGCCAATCTCACGTTGGGGAGACGGGGGGTCTCGGCAAATATCACGTAATTTTTTTTATTATTTGATTATAACTAAGATATGTTAGTATTTAGGAATGCCCTATTTTTTATCCGCCAAGCTAAACAATAAATTCATTTACCAAAACAAAAACTGGATGCAAATTTGAATTAAAACAAAGCTTACAACTGATTATTAAGCTGCTTAATACTATCCTCCTCAGCAGCTGCCAACGTACTATTTTTGCTACCCACTTTATTTTTTTTTATTACTCATGCGGGAAAAGTGGTATCTTTACGCATGCTGTTACCGTTGAAAAGTAGCTATTTTCATTTGCGTGCGGAATCTTTATTTGTCGCACTGAAATTATTGTTTGCCGCACGCAAATTCAGAGAAAAAAACAAAATAATAACGGTATTAATGTCAATTCGAAACAAACTGTCATTTGAAGCAGATTTGAGGTTAAAATATTCGATTATGGACTTTTATTCTTGACAATTTTAACAATTTTAACTGAATTTTCAACTTTTTAATGATTTAATTTTAATTTTTATTACTTATAATTTCTTTTTTTAATTCGTAATAAAATTTTAATTATAATTTAATTTAATTCGTAATAAAAAATAGTATGTGCAACTCGTGCGGCATTGTCGCACTAGTTGAACAATATACTATTTTCATTCCGAATTCAGATTAATTTGTCGAAGCGTTAAATACTAGCCCTTAAATTTAGATACCTACATATAGAGTTTTTGTCTCCTGTTTCGCAGTCTATTTTCTCAGTCAACGACTTGTACAACAATATCTTCTAGTAGCGCCTGTTGGGTTGCCAACTACTGTAACTCTGCTCTATATAACGCGAGATCGAGTAGCTTAGGGGCTAACAGTTCACGACTATTCCCGCTTGCTATGTTCAGTTATGTTGACATTTTAGCAAATATAAAGTGTAGTCCGTTTTTTGCTGAAATACATTCTTGACATTAAAATAGAAACAGAGGAGCAGCACAAAATTTATACTGTGTGTACAATAGGGTGATTACCCTCTCAAATGTTTCTATTGAATGTAAAAAAAAATCCCCGCCAAAGATGGGCACTGTAGCTCAACTCTCAGAGGTCGCCATTTTAATTTTAATTTCCCATTTAATTGAACATGGGAAAGTTTTTTATTTTTTTTAAATTGAAATTACCTTTAATTAGGTAACTCAATTTTTTCACAAATAACCACTATAGATTCTTGAAGCTGACTCTTTAAGCTTTCAAAAACTCTGTAAAAAAACTCTCAAAACAATCTAATATATAAAATTCTCGTGTCACAGTTTTTGTTGCCATACTCCTCCGAAACGGCTTGACCGATTTTGATGAAATTTTTTGTGCTTATCCGGTATCTATGAGAATCGGCCAACATCTATTTTTCATCCCCCTAAATGTTAGGGGTAGTCCACCCCTAAATTTTTTTTTTATTTTTTAGACAAAATTTTTAATTTCTATTTTTTTATGATACAACACAAAAATACATACAATCCTCAATTTTCACCCTTCTACGATCAACCCTTATTTTTTAATAGCCATTTTAGTAATTTAATCATTTTTCCTCTCCGGTCGAAAACTGATCAATCGTCATTTAATTAGTTATCCCCGCCAGATGTCTACAGGTGTCACTTCGCCAACATCTATTTTTCATCCCCCTAAATGTTAGGGGTAGTCCACCCCTAAATTTTTTTTCTTCCTTCCCCATTCGTTCTTTTGCACCGGGCACGACGGCGCAGCCGGAGTGCTCGACATACACACATATACGTCCATGTATATTTTAAAATAAATAAAATAGATAGATAGATGTTCCAATTAAATTGTTTTATTATTTCACTTTATACGTAGCGAAGCACGTACAGGGCCGCTAGTTATTATATAAAATTCCACCGTAATCAGAAATTCAGTAATTTTCAGATTGCTGTGACTGGTTTTCTTATATAGTTTTTGAAAGCTTATAGTCAGCTTAAAGAATATATTTTTAATGGTTATTTGTAAGAATTGAGTTTATTAAAGGTAATTTTAGTTAAAAAAAAATTCCCATGTTTATTAAATGGGAAACTAAAATTAAAACAGCGAGCTTTTAGAGTTCAGCGCCATCTCTGGTGAGGTATTTTTTTACATTAAATAGAAACATTTGAGAGGGTAAGAGCAAAAATAAAAAAATAAAAAAAAATTTGAATCACCCTATGTACACCGATAGTGACATTTTTTGTATCCTACTAGATACAAAAAAAAGTTGGAATAGTTTTTTATTTAACTGGAAATTTACTATCGGAATGTAATGTAAATGCATTTTTTTAAACGACATTTTTTTTTTACTTTTTTGGAATCTCAGTTTTTTCTATACATTCACATAAAATTATCGGTAGATTACATAAGAAATTATTAGAGAAAAACGTTATCAATTTATTTATTAAATACACAGTAATAATTAACCAATTATTATAACGAATTTACATAATATGTGTGCTATGAAAAATAATAATTAATTAGTGTGTCTTTAATTAATTGAAAATGTTTTTCTCGAATATTTTCTTATGCAACCTTATAAAAATTTTATATGAGTTTATAATGAAAAAAATTGAGATTTCGAAAGTGTAAAAAAATATGTGTCCATTGGAAAAAAAATAATTCCTGCGTTTGCAATTAAGACGGAAGATATAAGAACGAAAATGTTGGTTTTCATTGTGTGTAAGAAATAATATTTACTGTTCAAAATTATCAAATATATAGATACGTGTTTTTTTGACGGGAACACAGTTTCGCTACAAATGAACCGGGACTAACGTTCATCTATTTTACAGGACTTCTGTATACATTGGCATGGGAGTCCGGCACAGGTATACAGTAAATGTAGTCTCACCTTTTTTAATTTACTAAATTGATTTTTTCTGCTCCCTTTTGTGTTTGTTTTACGAATCTGTGCGGATATATAGTAAAGCCGCAAACAATACTTTTTCATTTAGTTACCATTTATTCTGTGACGAACTGTTTCAGGGGAACGCGCGGGCCCTATTTTCTTTCCAGCAAATAAATGAAAACGTCATCTGACAGTAAATCCCCGGTTTCCTTCAATAGCGGCCGTAAAATAACGGTGATAAAAACAAGCTAGGGCCTTATTAATCCCATAAATTTTCATTTGCGTAGTTACAGTAATTTTTGAACATGCTTAACTATCGACTATGAGGGTGCTGCTTTAGCAATTAAGGTAGTTCACTCGTTGGCAAGAGAGAGACTGTACCCCAAACATCTAAGCTTTATTATCCTTGAAGCCATAGGTTGCGGTTAAAAAAAAAAAGCTTTATTATACAGATACACTTCTATTACAAGTACAATAACAGTATATTGTGCGACTAGTGAGAGAAGGAGAAGATTCCATGAGCGTGAAATTTGCCGCACGAGCGTAGCGAGTGCGGTAACACGCGAGTGGAATATTCTCCTTCGATCAATGGTCGCACATAATACTTTATTCAACTAGCACGAGTAATATGTAATCGGGGCCCTGATAAAAAAGGGAAAAATAATAAATCACTTCATTGATTGACGTACCCACCGCCCTCGATGCACACAAGATGGCCTTGACTTTCGATAATTGCGATGCTGTTTTCATATATACAAATCGCTACCGCGTTCCTATTGGTCCAGAAACTATGCAGTAATAATTCATTACCGTACAGTTTTGGCTCATATTATTAGCACTGTATGCGTCAACAACTACTAATTTATTATTTCTCCCGAATTTAGCAGGGCCCCGAAATTATATATTAGTCACGCGTGTTGAAGAAAAATATTTTTATTTTAAAAATCTATATTTTTTTAAGAAATCGGTAAAACAAAAATTTGTTTTCAAAAAATTTATTTTTTTTTAAATTTAAAATGCATTATTTTTAAGAAATATACTATGAAGCGTTTTGAAAATATTGTGGAATGTACTCGTTTTCTTTATACGTTTTGAAATATGTACATTTTGATTGTAATTTCTCGTTTTGCAGTCGACGAAATAATCTTTTTGACGTGATAACGTCTTATAAATTGATGAAACACCAATCTTATAAATTGATGAAACACCGACTGCATGTACGAAAAGTGTCACGTTCCGAAATGTGTCACGTTCCGCCTGACCCTGTGCGTGCAAGCGAGAGCGCAGTATAAGCGATAGAGAAGCACGATCGGCCCAAGTTTGACAGCTACAAAAATTTATTTATTAAAGATCACAAGACACAAACTTCCAATAGACTGCCACAGCTCGCTCGTATATATACTTACAGGGAGTGAAAAATCCACACCACCCGACCGTCCGTTTATTAAAACTGCGTGTATTTTGAAAACGGTTCATTATATTTAAAAACCGTTTCTACAGTTGGTTAGAACTCTAATTTTACTATTTAAATATGTAAAAATAAATGTTTGGAAACGTATACGTATAATGTGAAAAATAAAAAAAGTTATTTTTCAACACTTTACGAGTATGGTTCAATGTTTCTTTATGACGCGTAAAACTATCGTCCGTAAACCGACTTTACAGACAACCAATTTTTATAATTAATTAATTTAAGGCGCTTTTATTAACCTTATACTTCAATTCTATGAAATTCCTAAGAAAAGCCGTTTCACGAGTGAACTACCCTAAAAACAGGTCATCGAATATTTGTTTGTGCAAATGTTTCTTGCATAATAAACCTTAAAAAATATAGCTACAGTGTTTTGATTTATCTCATAAAGTGTGCATTTGTAATTTTAAATTCGAGGTATTAAAAACGAATTTTCTAATCAGTGATTATGCAGTGTTTCGATTATCCACACATGAAATTAAAAATTGTAAATGTTCACGTTTTTTTATGAGCAAACAATTTCATTTTGATTACGTTTTAACCAAAAAACAATAATTATAAATTGAATTTTACAAATGTGCTACGTGACTAAACAGTTGAAATATTTACAAAATACAGTCGGTTAAAAAACAAAAATGAAACAGTGTGGATGTGACAGTTCATTATGATGTTCATTTGTTAAAACTATTTTTATTATTGATGATTATAAATGTTTAAACTGTAATGGACTCGTTTAATTTTGTTTTTCAAAACACTACAGTCAGTTCTCTCTAAGAGCGCAGGTATAGGGTGGCGGCAGAATAAGCATCGGGGATCCGATGACCGCAGAACAAAATGGTGCCGAATGCCGATATTCTTCAAATCGGTTTGTTAAATCCTCCAAAAGTTATGACTGAACAAAAAAAAAAAATATACGTGACAAACTGATAATCTGTTTATTTTGAAGTTGCTAATCTTCCTGAGGATCTCAAGAATATCTTAAAAAATAAAGCACAGAACATTACAGCATTATTTAAATATCTAAAAGAAATAAACAAATATAAAGAAATATAATAGAAAATGAAAATAGATAATAATAATATACATACCTACATATAAATTGTACTTACCTGAAATCTGCAATTACTGAATATGTTATTTATTTAATATTTATAATTACCGTATTATGTATTTGTTTTTGCGATAATGGCCTAAGTTGCTGATTCGCTTGTTTTGTATTTAAAAAAAAAATGTGTTGCGTTGCAGTGGCATCGTAGTTGCATGGCCATAGTTCTGTTTGTCGCACGCTTGAATTCGGAAAAAGTTGAACCTTTGATTGTAAATTTAGACTTCTGAGGTTAGTTATTATATAGTACAAAACTAATATATCATTCTACGTTATTTATGGCTGTTTTGATCTTTAAAGTGATTTCGTCAGCAAATATCTCAGGTATATATTGCATTATAATAGTACAGGTGTAAATCTGAAGGTTTGTACTTATTAATGTAACATGCACGGTTCAAATCAGTGATTTTCAAACTAACTTGTATTTTGTACAGATTTTATTACCTACCATGACCACAGCTTTCAAGTGTAAATTTACAGCATATATTTAATACCCTCTATATTGCTAGCAAAGATCAGGAGAAAGACTTAAACACTACGATGCAGGCATTTATACGTCTGTCTCACTTATTATACTATGAGTCTCTTGCGCATGTCCGTGAATGGATGCGCGTCAGTTGCAGCACATATGGAACTAAGTTGTGAAAGAGAGATGGCTTGCTCTATTCCACTTACTAATTGCCCCACTACAGACGCGACACTTGCGCACAACGGGTCAAGTAAAAAGAAAGAGATAAAAAACAGTCATTTGCTGTCTCACTTCGTGGGTCACGCTTCCACTTACGGCCACTAGCAATGTAGACGTTATTAATTATATGATTTACAGTCTCTCTATCTCTCCCTCTATCCTCCACCACTCTGCCTCACTTCAACCTCTTTACCTTTCAGTTTTGTATTTTGTACAAAAAAACTGAAGTCATTTTGAAACTTAAGTTTTCTGCGTCTTTCACAAACTTGAAAATTTAATTACAGTATGTAAACACGTAAGGTGCACATAGCGAAACTAACATTGGGAAAAAATGACTGGCTCAGACTGAGCCTTGAAATCTTGTTTTTCAATTTGACAGATAATATTCTTTTGCAAAATAAATGTGTATACTACCGAAGAAAATATTCAAAAGATTACAACATAATCGGACTTTTTTTATTAATGGGACATTAAATTCCCAAAAATACTTAAATATGGTGCGAGATCAAATATCTCCGCCTATTCGTGTTGAACCTAAAGACATTGGGTCACTGATTTTCCAACGCGCATACGTCATACCAGTCAGACAATTTTTGAATGAAATGTTTTCAAACAGATGGAGTTGTTTTTTTGTTTTATTTTTGTACAAAAAAATTAAAATAATGATTTATAAGAGCTTTTTATTATTAAAAAAGCCAAGTAAAATAAAAATAAATCAAAATAAAAAAGGAATCCTCAAGATTACCACGATAATTCAATAGAAATAACAATTAATGCAGTCATGGCTAACTCTGATCCAAGTATTTTTTCCCAATGCTAATTTCCCTATGTGCAACTTACGTGTTTACATACTGTGTATTATAATAAATAAAAAAGACGAAATGTAAAAAGCTTGGCTGTTTAGTGTTCTCATGAGTCGTTTATAATCCTCATAGCTTCTAATTCGAGACTTGGTGAAAGTGACAATTAGATTTTCATTTTTTTTATTAGAATATATAATATTAATAAAATAAAAATGTGAATGAAAAGCATAAAAATTGATATGAATCATTATAACTATAATAATTAGCAAAAACGTCCCCCATTTTTAGGAAAAGACTTTCGATTAAAGTTCATTGGTATTTATTCTTCAGTTGGAACACTAGCGCAACATTTTGAGAATCGCGTCTTTAGATTGATTTATTCGAGGGTGAGATTATTGTTGCACGCAAATTGTACATTTTCTACTTGGTCGCAGAAAGATAAATGAATCTATGATTATATGAGATTTAATAAAAAACATACATGCGTTGTAGTTACATATATTTATTTCCAGTATGAAATATCCCTCTGCAAAATGTGTTGCACTTTGCAAAACAATAAAGAAAATAAAAGTGTTTTAACCTCAAAATTCAATTGAAATATAATATTGAAACACTTGTAGTAAAACCATTCGAAATTACAGATGTTATACCTACATTTAATTTGTAATTGTTTCAATTGGTAGTTGCTCGTTGTTCACTTAAATGATTTAATATGAATCAATTTATAGTTATTGGTAGTTCTAATTTTGTGCGTACTTATCGCGAAATAAATATTGATACGTAAGCTATTCGCAATTGAGGTTATGTTTGTATTCTGATCAGCTGTTCATTGTCCGCCATATTCGTTTGACTATAAATGGCTTCGTTGAAAGTTCTGGAAATGTGTTATTCATGGTTTGACCAATTGAATCAAATAATAAATTTTGAATCACTCTTTATAAAAGAAGACTAATGCAACAAGCATTTACATTTCTTGAGCTTAGGAGCCATTGTGCAAAGTCTTAGTATCTACATGCAGTTGGAGGTTTCTTTGTGATATTATTATCTTATATAGAAAGGAGTCTTTTCAATGGTTAGGTGTCGTATATTTCATCGCGTTTGCAAAGGACAGCTCCTATTGGGATCTCCTCGCATACACGATTTAACAATCTGTGCATTTCCGCTACATTCCGTGCATTCCGATTATTGAAGGTTCGCCATTTGCTCCTGACGATATTAAATAAACCTTTGACTATTTAGAAATGAACCAGCAACGCTATCTTCACACATATTGTCAAGACCTCTAGCGACACGATGTTCCAGTTGTAGCCAAGCTTGTTCCGAACGAGGATTTGTACAAAAAAAAAACTATGTGAATACCCTTAAGCTACGTTTATACTAGAGATTTATTTCATGATAGAAATCTCAACCACCGGAGATATTTTTCTTGATGTGTTTATACTATGACATAAATGTGAATGAATAAATTGCTTGACAGTCTGGTTGAGAAAAAATGTCGATATAAGTGTAGCATTGTGTTTAGACCAGAGCTAGAACAATATGTCGACACTTTACTCTCCACATGTCCACAGTTTTGATCATCATGCCTTGCACTAATCACCAGACGGCTGCAATAATAATTTTATTATTGCATGGAAAAAAAAGAAAGAAAAGGAAAGTTTGAGTGCGAAATTGGTTGTTGAGAAGAAGTGCTTACTCACAGTTATGCAATGCATTGAAAATTGAAGACCCAATACAATTACAAAATTGTGCAAGAATGTCTTCAACGGCTCTCGACGAATTAGTAAATCTAGTTGGGCCATTAATTGAACTTCTGTACGGGTCCACTCTTTTTTTTCCGACATTTCGTTCACGTATTTGCATACATACAATCACAAAATATCTCGAGAGATCCTAGAAAAAGTAGACGGCTGTTCAACTTTTGATATTTATGTCCGAGACTAATTGATTCTTGTTTCAGCAGCGTTTACATTTACTACATTTTATGTCAAGTAATATATCTCAGCTTTGTGAATAAATCTCCGATAGCTTATGTCAGCAAGGTTTACACTTAAATATACTTATTACTGAGAGAAATGTAGCGAAATAAATCTCTAGTATAAACGTAGCTTAACATACAGTTAAAAAAATATAATTTAAGGACGTGGTCTGGTGTTCGGGTTTTAAAAAACGAATTTATTTTTTTTACATTTATAGTAAGTATAGTATATTGAGAAAATACTGTAAACATTTTAGACCGAAATATTAAATATTTACAAAGCTATAGCATATAGTCGAAAGCAGCAACGGTCATACGGTAAGACTCTTACTTGCCCTTACCTCTCAATTGTTATCATGTTACCCTTGTAACCCTTATACTCTCGCAGAGTAGAACAAAAAGATTAGCAGAAAACGATGCCTTTGAAGAAAAGGAAGGTTTACTATACACCAGGCATAGCTGATTAGTGTAAATATTCATTTTTATTTTTTTGTAAGAAATCTGAAATCAAAACTTTAAACGCGTTTTTCTCAAAACTACGTTTTTGTAAGCGGCGCGGGTGATTGAAACAATTGTATACAACCGATTGCTTTCAATTTTGCACAGGGTATTCTACACAACAATAGCTCCGTCCGGTACTAGAATTACTTAATTATAAAAATTATTTCTATTTTTTTAAGCCGATTTTCAACGAAAAAATCACGATTTTCTCGTTGTTTTTTTTTTTCTAAAACCCGCCATTTTGTTATTTATCAATAAAAATGTTTAATTCTAGTACGGGATAGAGCCACAAGCCTACGAAACAATAACCAATTTAATTTTTATAATTCAGTTGACTCCAAGTGACGTTATCACCCGCGCTACCCATCTACATCCATTTAAAGTTGTCTACTTTAGGTTAAAAAAACAATTATAAAATGGCGTAAAATTAAGCAAAAAAATATTTTTTTTCTTAGTTTACGATGTCAGTAAAAACATGTAACAAAATTGAAAACATTGTACACTATTTTGTTATTAAAAAAAATTCTGAAATATCGGTTGAAAACGAGCCTGAACATAGGACTACGTTCTTAAATCAATCAATTACTTTTCGAGTAGGATCGACTTTAAACTCAACAATACTTTTCTTATGGAACAATCTAAGGTCATTAGATTTTCTAATAATGCTTTCTACAACCCAGAGTAAAAAATGTATCTATACTTTTTTATTTTGAAAATCTAAATTGTTATGGTCTATGGAATCGATTTTATTGAAACACAGGGTAAATAATGTTCTGATTATTGGATAGTGTTTTCCCAACTGAATTTTATCAACCAAAGCAAAAACCTGAAGTAACAATATAATAAGCAGTGATCCAGTTATTACTATAGCAAGATAGTAGTCCATATTCAATAACAAAATGGCTGCATATAAACAAAGATAATAACTATTAAGCTGGAAGACTGTCTTCGTTCCAAAAATGAGATTGCAACGTCGTACCAACATCATAAAAATGAACGTAATTTTTTATTGACTGTTTAAAAATTTATATCGCTAAGTGTAAAGTAAATCTGTTATATCTTTCAGCTTCAGCAAACTGTAACGGTAAAAACAAAAGAAATTTATCAAATATAGGTATATGCGCGATTTTTTGAATACCCATTTTATTTATTATTTTTAGTATTAATTAGTGTATTTGCCATAAGGCACTTACACTATTAGCGTCGGTCGGATGGCGGGACCTAGGGGTCGGACCAAAATTTCTCGACGTTTCATAGCCTACTGAACACTTTGGCACCATTTTTGGAAAAGTATGTTTATATACATATGTATATATATATTATATATTTATATATAAGTGTACGGGCTATAACTTTCGAAGGAGTTAATTGATTTTGACGAAATTTGGACCACATGTTGAAATCTATCACCGCACGAAGCCTATTTAAAATAGGCCCAATCGGGTTACTTTAAGGGTGGGTTTTAGGGGTTAAAAAATATTTTTGGGCTCGAAAATACCGAAAAATTTCTCCGAATCGTTTCAAAATTGAAATTTAACCCTTAAGTAATGATTAAAATGTGTTACCAAAATTTTATTAAAATCGGCCCGACAGGACCAGACTTAAAAATTTTATGAAAACGTTAGTTTGTAGATATGGATTTATTTAGTGAAGGGTGAATTTAATTTGTTGTATTGATAGTAATATTAAAATAAAAAAAAATATTTTAAGGGGTGTATTAAGGGGTGAAATTTTGTATTTTGTTAAAAAATAAAGTTAAGCTTATATGAGGGAGCCACACAGCCTATAATAGCAAATACACTAATTGTCGGCAGGGTTTCGCACTGCGACCCAAGTTTTTTAGTTTAAAATTTTAAATGCTCATAACTTCGAAACCAGAAGAGATACGGTTCTGCGCTTGTGCTCATTCGAATCACTTTTGTCTCTTAAGTTTAGAGGATCGCCGGAAATTGTTTGCGTGTTTTTACATATACAGAATAATACATAATCAAGTTGATGATATGTGTACTTACCAAAATCTTAACTTCTCAATTCCATCATACTTTTCAAGAAATGCACGTACTTTTTACTTACCGTTTCCCAAGTTCAATCATGAAATGAACGCGCCTATATACAAAATGTGCTCGACTGCGAACAACTTGCTGAGTGAGACAAATATTAATATATTTGATATAAAATTTGGCGAATATAGAAAGGTTTTAACTGTCCACTTACTTAATTATGTAAATTAACTGAATGCACTGTAATACTGTATCATTTTTATATATTATGTACCATTATTGAATTCTGCATATTCTCAAATTTTCTTTATTTTTTATCTCTTTTTTGTATACTTACGCTTATTTAAGGCTTTCTTTATATTTCTTTATATTTGTTATAGTGTAATCTGTTATTGGGTTTATACCTGTTGATTACTATAATAATAAATAAATAAATAAATACAGCGCACTTTTTTCTATAAGGTCAAGTAAATTCAGGCATATCCGAGACACTTTTATATTTTCCAAAAAATTGAAAAAATTGAAATTTTTCGATGTTTTCGCAAATCGGCGGCTTTTTGAAGCACTAAGAGCCTTCTACTTATGGAAAAAATCACGCTGATTCCAATGAGACCACCCGCAACTCTGTATCTCCTTTGGTTTAGGAGTTAGAGACGTTTTTATAAATTTTTCTTGAAAAAATTAAAAACGCTATAACTTGAAAACTTTAAATAACATTAATATAAACTTGTACAATTTTCTTAAAAAATATATAAAAAAACTGTTTTAATAGATACCATAAAAACTTTAAAGCAAATAATTATTGTAGAATGTAAATTATGTTCAGTAACTACTTTTTACACAAATAAATCATTTTTAATCAATATTAAAGCTATATAAAACCCTCAGAAATTATAAATATTTGAAATAACTGTAAACAACTAACTAGGTACTTAATAAAATATTCTCTATGGATTCTTGTAGGGAAAAAAAGCGCGGGTTTGGTCTAGAACTATGCATGGACTATTTTTAAATATTCTGAAATCTTGTTTTAATTCTGGATCAACAAATAATGGTCATCGTCACAACACAATTTTTATTTTTAAAGTGAAATTTTTATTCTATCGCCCCGAATTTTTCTGGCCGTCTGTTGCATGTCGCATTACAGGCGGCCGCGGAGTAGGGGTAAAGTGAAAGGCGTTCGGAGTAGGCGTTCGGTAGAGCAGCCAAGGCCAACATGGCGGCGCCCATGGTTAGCATCAGCTGACCGTGTAGTATGTATAACACATAGTCAGTTTGTCATGCGGGCAAGTGCTGTACAGTGTTTACATGTTTTTATTCGTGTATTCATGTGAATATTGTTGTTTATAATTAATCGTGATGGATAAGTGTCTACAATCCAACGCCTACAATCCAATAAAAGTTTCACTTGCGTCGTGGTTTCTTAAAACCACACAACTGTTTTTTACTTGTACGATATTGCTGACTTAAATACCTATTCAACTAACAGTTCAAATAATATAATTTCATTAAAATTTATTAAATTGTAAACAGATATAATAATGTTTAATAAATAAATAAATAATCTTTGATTTTTGATAAAACCAATCCACTAGATTATTTAGACCTGATGCCAATACATATTTCCTATTTGTTATTATTTTGATAAAAAGAACCTATTGATACTTTCACTAGTTATGTTGACTCCCTGCAGCATTTGAGATAAATTACTTAAAAAAAACTCACAAATTTATATAATGGTTGGCATTCTTCGTGAACGGGAAACCGTCAGAATACAAGCAAAATTCGTAAATCGGAAAAAGAACAGATAGGGCGTGGTTTTCAACCATATAATATTATGATTTTGGCGCCCTCTGAAACTGCCATCTGGAGCGGGAGCACCGGTTTGCCCCCCCCCCCCCCAGTTCCGTGGCTGTGTGTGACGTGTTGATGAAATTATGTTACGTTAAATATCTCAAAAAACATAGAAGGAACATAGTTCACTGTAAAAGTTCAGTACGGTGTCATACAAAAATATAAAGGAATGTTTTATAGAAAGCACACGCAGCTGTTCAGATTTGTTCAAACGAAAAACGCTCTAATTGCGTTTAATTATAAGACACGTCTCTTGAACAGTAGGATGTTCAATGCTTGTATACAAGATGCTTGTAACTGTGAGACGTCTAGACTCATAGACATAAAATCTTAATCACTATTTTCAGATCAATTGCAAATAGCACAATGAGGTAGTCCCGTATTTTGACATGAAAACGTCTATTCTTCTTGGACAAATACCATCAGATTTGTATCGCTTATAATTACGAGACTACTAAAACTTTTTAGTTCATTTTTATTAACAACTAATAAAATCTTGTTTTAAAATATTTTTTTTTATTACTCATGCGGGAAAAGCTATTTTCATTTGCGTGCGTAAACTTTATTTGTCGCACTGAAATTATTGTTTGCCGCACGCAAATTCAGAGAAAAAAACAAAATAATAACGGTGTTAATGTCAACGAAACAAACTGTCATTTGAAGCAGATTTGAGGTTAAAATTTTCGATTATGGACTTTTATTCTTGACAATTTTAACAATTTTAACTGAATTTTCAACTTTTTAATGATTTAATTTTTGTTACTTCTAATTTATTTTCTTAATTCGTAATAAAATTTTAATTTTAATTTAATTCGTAATAAAAAATAGTATGTGCAACTCGTGCGGCATTGTCGCACTAGCTGCACAATATACTACTTTCGTTCATTTATTTTAAGTTTTTAGTGTGCTTTATTAAAAATGCGATTTGCATCCGGACGAAAGCCGAACCGGTCAGGTATAGTTATTATTATTCTGTATTGTTATCGGAACTACATACGTATGTAAAATTTCAGCTCAATCGGATAACGGAAAGTAGGTCAAATTTAACTTGCAAGATTCGATTTCAAACAGACAGACAGACATCGGGACAGGTGAAACTAAATAAAAGCTTGTACAATACGCGCCACGAATCTAAAAGGCTCGGAAGTTAGATGTGAATGCGTGCTTGCGCTTGTACAGTCTGTTGAAAAACTACAAACTCGCAACTCAACAAAACTAAAATAACAATAAAAGCTTGACTTTAGCGTACTCGACTGTACTTTAAAGCAGGAAAGCGACAAGTGACAAAGGCAACGAGCGATCACGGCCAATCACCGACGAGCGCACGTTCCGTGCAGGTAGCTGGGAGGTGGTGAGTGTCTCAACGGCTCTAAAATATGCCTTTGCGACGCTGTTTGTTACTAACTTCCGAACCTTTCAGATCCGTGGCGCGTATTGTAATGACATACAGCCATTTCTAAGATACTTTTCCAAAATAGATCCTCCCTCCATCGATATTTAACGGGGTCTAAAGGCGCATGCTTGTTGGCTACGTCCTGTTTAGCTGAACATTCTGTATGTATTATATATAAGCACATACCCTTTCTTGTGCACTATACGAACATATTTTGCACCTATTTTTAGCAGAGGCCGCTACACTAAAAGGCGGTCTATACTATTTCAGAAATACGTTTTATACTTCGAGGTCTGTGTAACAATTTAGTAAAAAAAGATGGCAACATAAACAGTACCGTTCTGTAGTAAATTTAGAAAACTTACTACAATATTTTAGAACACTACAAACAGTTAGAAATCTCTTCTGAAGAAGAAAAGTTTATTTGTTACAATTAAATATAACGTATTCTAGTGTTTTTACGTTCTAGCAACAATAAACATTTACAATAAATTATTGTTGTAAATGATTGTGTTTAACGTGTAACAATAGTAATAATTACCATTGTTGTTCGATTGTTAAAATTTAAAACTAAAGGCGAATGACCTAAACGTGTTACAAATTTTTATTCTGATTTTTTGTGCTTTGTGAGTTTTGTTATTTGTATTTCTTGAGGCAACAACGTTTAATAATAAACTAAACATTTTATTTATTTCAGTGATGTTTGATTTTTTTGTGATATTTTTAAAATTAATATAACTATGATAAACATTTGTTCGTTTGGCAACGATTCAGCATTTCATGTTATCTGAAATGTCAAAAACCTGTAAAACTTTCCATTGAAATGTTTACTTGACCTCTTGAAAATAATTTCAATTTTTAAAATTCTTACAGTTCTTAAAAAAGAATATTAGAATGCACTTTAGTTATAAAAATATTAAAAATCGCTTTTAAAACTTAATTTTGAATAGGTATTGTTATTATAAAAAACAATTTAATGGACATTTCGTCGCTAACAATACGAACAGGCGTAACTCGAAAATTGGCGGTTTTGAGTTAAGCCTATCACGAAATTCGCGTATATCAAATCTATGATATGACGAAGTGGCGTAGCTCTACTGCACCTAGAAACCTACTTTATAGAAATCGTTACACGGGCACATCTTAGTTTAGTGTTAACTTGAAAAACGACGTACCGGCGTAACTTGACTTACGGCCATTCGTTTTATTATAGTGAGTACTTATTGTGAGTTTTTGTGAGATACGCCCTCCTGAATAATTACCGGTAATTGTTTTCTTTTACTTAATATTGCGTTTTCACCTTTATAAATTCAAAATATAGTGTGCTATGTTGATGAACTTACTCATCCATTGGAATAATGAGGCTAAGAATGAGTACTTGTGGTGCATTTTGATTAATAATTATCGCTGTTTTTTATTTCTAATATTACGTTTTCTATTTTGCAAATTCAAATAGTGTTTTTGCCGTAATGATAGACGTCCTCGTGCTTTGGGATGATGGGACGATGGATGTAGTTAATTCCCAATCAGACATAGAAGCCGTTATAAAATCAGAAAAAATTGACGTAGGGGTGCAAATTAAAATGTACTGGAAACCAGACAAAAAATGGTATTTTGGAACTGTTCTGCAAGTTGAAGATGAAACAGTTAATACAAGTTTCGACACTGAGGATGATGACGATGATGATACAGCTCTCGAGATTTTGAAACAGGCGATTCTTATTGAAAAGAGAATAGTTTCCGATACAAAAACTAATTATCCTCATGATGATAAAAATAGACACCAAGAAATGGAGAAAACTGCAGAAGATGATGATATTTATTTGTCCGAGTTTGATGATGTAGACAAGGATCCTACCTATGGTGATCGTTGTCAAGCTGGAAATTGTCAGAGAGAAGATGTGTTCAGCACTTGTGTTCGTTGTTTATGCTTGCTATGCTGGGAGCATTTCGGTCAAATGGGACCTTGCGAAAATAATCACAATTTAATAGTAATAACACCAACTCCAGAGAAATGTATAGTTGACGGTTGTGAGAAAGAACATAGTCAGATTTTCTACAGTCGTAGACTCGCTAATTACAATTTTATGAATTACAACCTACAATCAAAGCAATGTCAATGCTATTTTTGGCATGAAGGACTCAGCAAACGGGGTTCTTGTGAAATCTCAACTTGCCTTAGTATGTATCTTAAAAAACTTGACCTAGATGGATTCCACACTGTACATTTATTTTCCGATGGGTGCAGCGGGCAAAATAAAAATTCAATCGTTGCTGCCATGTTGCTGCATATTATTTCCACATCGAAAAATATTAAATCTATTACCTTGTCGTTTTTTGAAGCTCATCATGGACAGAATGAAGGTGACTCTGTGCACAGTACAATCAGTACTGCAATAGAAAAATCAGGGGACATTTTCGTGCCTTCACAGTTGGTTTCCATTATCCGTTTAGCACGCAGGAAGAATCCGTATATTGTCAATTGTCTAAATTCTCAAAATTTCCTGGATTTTAAAACTCTTGCACGTGATTTACGAACGATTTAGGAGATACTGGAATTGACTGGAAAAATGTGAAAGAAATTATGGTTACAAAGAATACTTTGAACAAGTTATATTTCACTGAAAGCCATCTGACAAACCAGTACCGCAGTATCACTCTGAATACGAGATCGTCAGTAACTCCAAACAGCGATCCACCTATTTTAAATACTATTACTACAATTTCTTTAGAAAAGTTCAAGGACCTAATGTCACTTTGCCAAGGACCAACCCCTGTAATACAATTATCAGAGCATGTGCAATTTTACGAAAATTTACCTCATTAATATTTATTTACGTAATATTGTTTACAAAAAAATTGATATTTACTCGTATTAAACTATTGACTTTACTTGTTACGTGTTTCATTTTATTATTTTAACCTATTTTCAGCTCATTCCCGACATTTAAAGCGCAGTTATCAGTGGCGTAATTAAAGTTCTGGACATGTGAAGTAGCATATAGTAAAAAGACGAAAGGGCGTATGTGCTTTAGGGGTGTATATCACCCCTGTGTGTTCAGTTTTTACTACACACAATCACTGGTTCCTAAACCTTATAATATAAACTACACTGTGTCGTTTATTTGAGATTGATAACTCAATAAATAGCTCAGTGGCGTTTAACAATAAAACATAAAAAACTTTAAAACGTTATACTGAAAAATGTTAGATTTGGAGTTACGTCTGTTCGTATTGTTAGCGACGATTTGTGACCTTAGTTATCGAGAGTTATATAATTTATAATCATGGAACGGTGATATTTACGTGTTGAACAAAATCTGAAAAAATAAACCGATTAGTTCAGTGTGAAACTGTTTACAGAAATGAAGTTCAAAATGAAGTTATCAACAATATTTCTGTTTAAAATTTTCTTAGTGCTAATAATCAAAACCGATTCTCAAAGTGACAATAGTGACCGGACATTTACAAGAATAATAATGACATCACAAGGCGCTTTACAAGGAACAATAATAGTACCCATAAAAAAACATGGCTTTCCGAGAATAGAACGGTTTCTGGGAATACCCTACGCGAAACCTCCGGTAAAAAATTTACGATTCATGCCACCCGGATCACCGCCACCTTGGAAAGATCAGAAAATATGTGACAGGTTCGGTCCGGTATGTCCGCAATTAAAGCCGACACTAGATAAAAAATCCATGTCTGAAGCCAGATATAAACATTTGATGCAGCTATTGCCTTACTTAGAAAGACAATCTGAAGACTGCCTATATTTAAATATTTACGCACCGGAAAATGGTAAGTTAAAACCGATTTCAAATCTTTTTTTTCACGCAACCCGTTATTAAAATAGCTGATTTTCGTACTTGTGTAACTGTAACACATTTAGCACTAGTGCTGTAAAGTTGTGTTACGTAAAATAAACGTAGTCGTACTACCATTTCTATAGTAGGTAATGAATGATAATTGAACGCAGCCTACAACCAGAATAATTAATTCAAATTTTTGATGTCTGAATAGAACTCTTCAAATAAATAAAATTATCCACCAATTTTTTTCAGACTAGGATATTGACAAAAATAATAAAATTACAATTTAATATTTCAATAGATGACGTTTCTATCCGGATTTGGATCTTTAAATCCGGATCGAAATGTCATCTATTGGAATATTGAATGATATTTTAAAATTTTATTATTTTTGTCAATATATAGGTAGTCTGAAAAAATTGGTCGATAATTTTATTTATTTGAACAGAATAATTAGTCTTGCTGAATATTGAGCTATCAAAAATTTTGAATTTTAGGCGTTTTAAGGGTTCGTGCTTAATGGAATGGAAAACACTATATTTAGGTATCTCTCGTGAGGGATTATTAGACTTGTGGGGGTCGTTAAAACTCGCTGAATGCTCGTTTTACCATAATGTTTAATTAATTTGCCACACGTGTTTTTAAAAGCCAGTTTTGAACATATATGTTTCGGTCGGTGAACAATGAATCGATATTTATTGAATACATTCATTCCGTTCGTATATTATAGTACCTATTATTAGATCTGTCTCCAAAATTGGGGAAGTTCGTTTACCGAAACTATATTTTTGATATGTTTAATTTAAACAGCGGAACTTTTCAAGTCAGACGTATTTCAGCGTGAAATTAATGACTGGAAAGCAAATAAATCATTCAAATTTACATACTCGAAAATTTCATTATATTTCAAACAGTTTAAATATACTAGTAGTTTCATATAATTTTATTTTTTATCTACTTTGTGTATCTCGTTTGTGTTATCACGAGTGTGACATAATGTTAGCACGAGCGATTTAACGAGTATTAACAGTCACTCGAGTGATGTATTCAAACAAGATACATACTTAATTTTTTGCACGTACCTCCTATAGGTAAAGTAGCTTATTTTTACTTCATAAAAAGTATTATATTTATGTATCTGACAGTTTGGCCATATTAGGATTTTTTACGAAGCCTATTTTGCTTTTTTAAATGGCAACTGACAGAGATGTAGCTATTGTTTTGGTAAAATTGCATTATTTTGTTTTACTTTACGTACTAGTACGAAAAGGGTCACTTTACTACCGCTGTACAGCAAATTTAATCCGTAAAGTTGTTCGCCAGAAAATAATTGCAGTAAACGAAATAAAATCGAAAACTATATTAAAATCGTAACGGAACAAGCTATACAAAGATTATCAGAAGCCGAATAACTGGCCGATTTTATAGGTTATTAAATTAGAATCAATAAAATTGCCATGAAACGGCGTTATTTAAAAAACAGTAACATCTGCAAGACCTGTTATTTTTCAGATGTCGTTTGTGCAGTTCTGATAATTTGAATATTTTAACCGGTATGTCCGGGAAGTCTGGTAGACGAAACTTTAAGGTTATGTTAACACGTGCTCGCAATGTATACCCAATACCGGCCTGTCCTTGTGCTCATTCAGCCGCTCTTTTGTTTTATGGATCTGTCAAAAATAAACTACTTCGGCATGCTTCGATTAATTTTGACATGACGTGGAACATATTATGTAGGTAACCATGGCAATGAATAGCAAATATCATATTGAATACTAACCATTACCCGCGTCACCTCACGCGATATTAGAAATTTTATTTTCTTTATTATAATCAAATGTCAACATTTTTGAAGTTGGAAAAGTTAGAGTGGACTCTACAGGAATCTGCCTAACTTCAGAGATATAATCCTTAGCTCCTTTTAAGAAAAACAAATATTAACATAGTTTTGATTCGGAAAGGTTAGTGAGTTATGAGTTGTTGTAGGCAACTACATATGTTCAAAATTGTTAGGAGTAGTCTTTCAAAACAATAATTGCATTCCTTTTTTGTTGTCACTTGTACGTCAACTTGACTGGTAATTGTGATTATCTTAAACATGTCTTTGTTCATTTTATTTGCGGCTTTTGTAATAATAATAATAATAGATCTGTCAGTTCCCACTACCAATAGGTCATATGCATGAGACTCCAAAATTCAGATTTTTATTTCGAAATATATTTTAGTTCCAGATCATATCGTAATGCGGCTATTTTATTAATCTAATCACTGAAAAAATACAAATAATAAAAAGGAAATGTAGAAAATACGCGCAAGTTTTTCGAATTTTCAAAACGCAGCGTAACGTCAGAATCAATAACAGTTTCCATGACGACTGTGTCGTCTCACAGTAAGATTATGTCAGTATTTAGAGAAAACAACCAATAAACTTCATTTAGAACATTAACAATTTGACATCAAGGTTGACATGCATCATATTATATCATGACGTCACATAAGCCCGCCAACATGGCCGATTGTTTAAACTGTCTATTTTTGAATGTGACATTTAATATTTTTTTTCTTATGATAATATTACATTTTTAAATGATTATCAATATTTTTCTGTACCTATTATGGTTGACTAAATAATCTATTAAAAATATAAAAAAATACAGGCATAATATGACCTATTTGACAATCATAACCTGCTAAGCTTTCCTGTTCGGACCTATATTGATATAGCGTTAATACACCCTTGCAGATTGCCAGATTCCTCTAGGCCCTAGGGACACCCTGTATATTGTACAAATCAACGTACATGAACCGTATGTCATGTTCAAAAGTAGATATTTGTTGACACCTACGCGTTTGTGTATCGAGTCACACATCAGCTACGGGGTCAAATATATTTTCAAGTTTCAACTCTATTCTATTTACTCGGCACTTGATAATTCCTGCATTATAATATCTGTGACTAAAAAACAAAGCCTTTTTAGTCGAATAGGTATACAAAAGAGATACAGACGTTTGCTTACGCTCATTGAATTCAGCGCAATTTTTTCTGTAAGCATTCTCAATTTCAAAACTATATTGAAGAATTCGATTTTTGAAACTTTTTCAAGGCATACCCCTTTAAAAAAAAGAGATTTTTGACGAGTAATATCAAATCTACTATTCAACCCTTCTTGGTTTGTTGAAGTTATATTTGGAAGTTATAATCATATATTAATAATAATAATAATAATAATAATAATAATTCTTTATTTGGGTACAGTGAGCAGCTATAGCTGATTTTACACTGCCCCATCGAAATATTTAGTACAGACAAGAACAACAGATTAAAAAGAACAGCAATAAAACTAACAATTGTTTAACAGATTAAAACAGATAAAAAAATAGCAAAAAAACTCAACAAATGTTTATAATAATATTACTAAGAATAAAAATATCAAAACAGACACAGACTAGGTGTACATTTAAAAACATATTGTGTCAGTAGTTTTTAAGAAAAGAGTCTTTAATGGTTCGGATAAATAACTTGCGATTTTTTAAATGTCTAACGTTTGACTCTACACTGTTCCATAATTTTGGTCCAGCAACAGAAAAACTCGTTGCACCGATTGCACTTTTGCTCTTTGGAATGTAAAGCTCTGTATTATTTTTAGTGTCATAGGAGTGGAAGCTAGACAAAGATATTAATAATTCATTTAAATAGTTTACCTTATTTTCATAATAGATATCGTGAATCAGACTTAAAATATGGACATGTCTGGAATCCTTAAGATCTAAGAGCTTCAATTCCTTTAAATATGGATGAATACGTTCAGAGCGTTTCGAATTGCAAATAAATCTAATGCAACAATTTTGTACCCGTTGGAGTCTAGCGCTGAATGTTTGATTAAGACCATCGTAGACACAGTCACAGTAATTTAACGTAGACATAATTAGTGAACGCACAAGATTTAGTTTAACAGATCTACACAAAGAATATTTAAAACGAAATAAAGACTTAAGCTTAAAATAAGTTTTTTGACATAACAATGACACATGATGCTCCCAAGAGAGTGAGCAGTCGAAAATAACTCCCAAATTTTTTGCACGAGTCGAAAAAGGAATAGGCAAATCACATACCTTTATGTTAACAGGGTTAACATATAGAAATTCCTGTAAGGTATCAATTTTTCTTTTAGAGGCAATAGGCAAAACAATAGTTTTTTTTGCATTTAATTGAAAGTTATTGACAAGCGCCCATTGCTCAATAGCTTTAATATCTTCATTGAGTTTAGTTACAGCAGATTGGACTTCGGCCATTTCAAACGAAATTAATAGCTGTGTGTCGTCAGCATATTGAAAAATCTGGCAAAATTGAACTGCATTATGTAAGTCTGCCGAATATAAATTGAAGAGTATAGGACCCAAAATGCTACCTTGGGGAACTCCCGAAGGTATGTTAACTAAGTTTGACACTCTATGTACACCATTAACTGTTATTTTAGTTTGTTGACTACGATCACTTAAATAGTTACAGAACCACTGTACTGCTGAATGAGAAAAACCGTATGAATATAATTTAGCTAACAATAGCTCGTGACTCAAACGATCAAACGCCTTAGAAAAATCAAGCAACACCAAAATGTTAACACGATCCTCATCTATATTCATTTTAAGTGAATTTGTTACAGCTAATAGTGTTGAATTAGTACTGTAATGTTCTCTGAAACCAGATTGAAATTTGTACAGAATAGAGTTAGTTTTTATAAATTTTCCAACTTGCACAGCGACAACCCTTTCCAATACTTTAGAAAAAATCGGCATAATACTCACAGGACGTAGATCTTGAAATCCAGAGGGATTATTTTGTTTGGGAACAGGAGTTATTAAGGCGCTTTTCCAGAGTGACGGCACTGTGCCAGAAATTAAAGAGAAGTTAATTAAATCTGTTAATGACTTGAGGCAAAACGGTATACACAACATTATCTCTTCAATATTCAAATTGTCCACTCCGCGACACTTAGTTTTAATCGAAAATAATATTTCGTATATTTCAAGTTCAGAAACACAGCGAAAATTAAAAATTTCAGATACAACAGGATAATTGGCTAACAAACGATTTACTTCATTGGACGTGTCATTTGAGTAGGCACCGGAATAATTATTTAGAAAGAAATTATTTAATGTATTAACGTCATCAACTTCAAAATAGGGTGATTTGGATTGCTTTTTATTATGAATGTTTAGATTACTTAACTGTTTCCACAATTTACTTGGATTATTTACGTTATTATTTATACGGCTCTCAATTATCTTCTGTTTCGCAAGCCTAATATTTTTAGTGACACAATTTCGAATATAAATACTTACAAAAAGTTACTTGACAGTTTTTTTAAGTCGATTTGTATTCTAATTCTGTCTAAAATAGTTAATGATTTATGCCAAGTTAAATGAACTTACGAAAGATCAAACAGAATTGAATTTAATTTTTACCAACAAAATAAAAATAACATTAAGTTAAAGCATTAAAAAAATAAACTACGACTCCTATGAGGTAATTTATAACTGAAACTGAAAACGTGTAAATCACATCGATTTGATTTAAAACTATCCTGAACCAAAATGAATCAAAACTTAAAATTTAAAAAAAAATAATATATTTTGTTTCTAGTAGGTAGGTACCTGCAAGATTATAGATTTTTTTATATAATCATAAGTTTGTTCCAAACAGTCCGCATTATAACTCTACTTTAAAATTGGTCAGCGATGCCGCTTATTCAATTGTTGAAGTAAAACTTCTTTATGCACGCTTAACTTGGGGAGTAAGCTGGTGAATACGTGACGTTTACGGAAGTGTGATCGGGCAAGGCGAACGGAGATATAAGTTAGTGAAGATAGAAAGAGGATGACAAATACTTCACTGGCTAGTGGCGCCATCAGGTGACCGAAAATATAAGCAGTACTAACAATAGAGAGACACATACTTTATTTGCCAGTGACGCTATCGGGTGACAAAAAAAATTTGTAAACCTACTTTAAATAATATTTCATAAAGATTTACGCTTAAAATTTAACGAGAGCTAAGTAATTGCAATGTATTACTTTTGTTTTCATTATCTTTATGTTTATATTTCTTTCTTCTTACAATAGACTGTTCATTTCGTTCTTGAACAATTTTATAAATTAATATTTTGTTCAATACATTAAATATTCTACGTTTAAAGTGAATAAAATTGTAAAATCCATTTAAAGTTCATATTTTGTGAATTTTCGAGTGAATAATAACAAATTATGGCAGGAAGAAGTTTTACTTCAGTCGTGTGTTCTAAAGCACACTCGTTTTGACGTGATAACGTCTTATAAATTGATGAATCACCAATCTTATAAATTGATAAAACACCGGCTGCATGCACGAAAAAGTGTAACGTTCCGCCTGACCCTGTGCGTGCTTTTCTCGAAAACGGCCCTAACGATTTGGATGAAATTTACTGAAAAGGGATTTTGGGGGGCAAAAAATCGTTTTAGCTAGGTCTCATCTCTCGAAAAAATCGTTTTCATACAAATTTTATCATTATAAAAATCAATTTTTTGACGTATGAAAATACTTAAATATTGTAAGTAGGTTTTGGAATTTTATATAAACAGTGAAACAATTGTTTTCAAAATATTATGACAGCTAATCTTTGAGACTTAAAATAAATACGAAAGAAAGAAAGTTAAAAAAAAAACAATTATATTATAGGTGGTGCGTAATTTAAATAAATAAAATTAACCTAAATTTGAAGCGAAAGATGCAATATCATAGATTCGAATTATTATAATTATTATATAAATTTAGGTTATGTATTACGGAATACGTTATCACGTAAAACTATCGTCCGTAAACCGACTTTACAGACAACCAATTTTTTTTATACGGGAACGTTGAGGTTACGATAAAGTTATCGTTGGTTAAAAGTCACTACTATAATATACAAGGTGTTTAATGTTTGTTTTTTTCAGAATTTTTGAAATATGTAAAGGCCAGGTGAATGTTTCTTGATAGTGATAATTTCGAAAGTTTAACGATACATACAAAGCAGGAGGTGAGTTCTGTACTGAACAAAGATAAAACAAACTTTTACAGAAAATAAGCAGATGCTGGCGTAATAATAACAGTAAATATAATTCCTTTGTCTTCTGACTCGAAGAACAGGAAGTTCACAAAAAAAACGTAATAAAACCTGCGACGTGAAACTAAATATACAGACAAATTTCGTAGAATTAATTTCAAAATGTACATTGGAACGAAATACGGCTGTCTAATTAAACGTGACAAACTTAAAAAAAATTGTAGAAACGTGAGTGCTTTTAAATAAATGCTGTACTAGAATCACTGATATGTAACTATACAACTCTGCAAACGGTAACAGAATCGTCACAGTCATGCGCAGTAGCTAGAACGTGTTCCAGAACCGATACACACAGTTTAGTTTTAACTACTGCGCATAATGATTCTGGTACCATTCGTAGGGAGGTTATGGAGCATAGATAATCGGTAGTTCAAAGTGGGGGAACAACATTAGAGCGTCCGACATTTTGAAAGCATATTTTCATACACGCATAAAATACCTAAAAGAAATATATAAAACTAGTGTGACCTGTGCAAATTATTCGCACTAAATAATTATAATAATTATCACTTTACAAAATTATTTTTTAAATATGATTGCAGGTGTTCAATTCGTTTCTAATTTTGCACACTGCTTATAACGTTCTTCTTTTTGTTGTATTACAATATGAAGCTCAGATGACAGATCGAAGAAATATTTTACTAAAATTGTCATATAGAGGCGCAAGTAGCAAAAGCGTTGAGCTAAGCCGTCAGATGGCATCATGCAGCATTGCTGTGACGTTCAGCTTTGCTCGCTGTTTCAAAATTAAAGCCGTCAGATGGCAGTATGCAGTATTGTGTCTGTTGTATTACAATATGAAGGTCAGATGACAGATCGAAGTGTTGACGTTGTTTCAAAATTAAAGCCGTCAGATGGCAGACATTGTTCAGCGTTGCTGTATTTTAATTAATTTACAAAAACAAAAGCAATAATACATTTTTTAGTTGTCGATGTCAGTAGAGCAAGCAATTATCTGTAAAATGATATATAATTTATGTGGAGAAATTGTGAGGTTTTTTCTAAAAAGGGAGGCAAACATCTTTAACCTTAGCGTATTAATATATATTATGATAAATTCAAAAATTTAGATTCAGTAAATTTAAATCTAAAAAAAAAATCGTTAAAACATTTTTCTATTTTTTTTTTGTCAACAAATCAATAATTTTGACGAATTTAATTTAAACTTTGATCGTCTGAGACCCCCTTAACTGTTCAGTCTTGACAGGTCACACGGCGTCTCTCCGACCTGTCACCACATGGTTTATGAATATTATTATGCTTAGTTATTTTTGGTATTCAACGGTAAGCATTAATTGCTAACAGATGACATCCTCAATCATATTATTCTATACAGTGAAGTCTCGTTAATCCGGTATAATTAAAATGACAATAATCAATAAATACAAAATACCAAAAATGTTGCCTTTCTAACATCGCTATTAAAGATTCTACAATATACAGTTTAATTTATACCGGTTGGTTATTACCCTATACTTACCAATATTCATATACTTTTATTCTATACTGAACATAGGAATCAAATCGCAATCGAACCATTAGGGTACGAACATATACTTCTGTCTTTTTTTACGCCGTAAGCACTGGCGTATCCAGGAGGGCAAAACAAGCACGTGGGACCCGGTTTAAAAAAATTCTTATTTTCCCCCTCCTGGCCCAAAAGCTGAGTACGCCCATGTTAACGTCATAGAAAAAGACAACGTTTTTGAAACAGAGATACTTTATTCAGATTGAATGCAAGTACATCAACCAATCCTATCATCGGAGAAATTAGGGAATTACATCGCAGAAAGAGACGCAGATATATTTTCGATACGCTTTGTTGCGCTCACTCACCGCACATTGAGTAGATAGACTTATGCTTCATATAGTAAATTATTAAATATAGGTATGCTAATATTATAAAGAAGTAAAGTTTGTAAATTTGGATGTAAGAGGTAATCTCCGAAACTACTCATCCGATTTTAAAAATTTGTACTCCAATATTTAGAAACTTTCAGGATAGGCTATATACATTATCGCGTTAAAATAAAAGCTCTTTTCGTGGAGACAAATTTTGCAACGTAAGTCGACGATAAAACGGTGTTAATCCACTAACTCGGGCGATGCCGGACCGGCCCGCTAGTAATAAATAAATAAATTAAAAAAACATTTTTTATATAATTAACATTTAAATTAAATAAAAATGGTGTTAAATATATTGGTAATTTATTTTTGTAAACCAAAAAAAAATGTTTTTCACACTAATTAGAATATATAATATACATACATATACTAGCCGCCACCCGCGGCTTTACAGGCGATAGAGAAGTAACAATATTATATAGCTTTTTCTCGTGGCGATTTAATTTTGCTAATAGTAATATAATTTTCGAATTTTATTATATTATTTAAAACTTTTTCTCGAAGGAAGTTTCTATTGTTAAGCTATATCGCCCCGTTGGGCAGCAAAGACAATAAGGAAGCTTTCGGCTCCACTGTATGACCCACTTCACAGTATCAACATATTTTATTATGCACTAATATTTTCAGAATTTTTTTGAAGTGAAAACTTCTTTAGCGGCGTTGTACACTTTTTTTGTAATGGGTAAAAAATGTTAAACTCGCGTCAGGTAAAGTAAGAACTGGGTGAGCGAGAAAACTCTCTAATTTATAAAACGTTAGACATCTAGCGTTGAAATATCGTACATAAAAATGCAATCTATGATACAAACCATTTTATTTACAAGTGTTGCCAATAAGTAAACAATGCTTCTAAATGCAAAAAATTAAGACGTTAATATTCAAGTTTTCACTTCTGACGGCACTCCCGTAGTGCAACCCGTCTTTTTTTATTATCCTTGATGCATTTTGATTATTTTAGTTGGGACGGCAGCCTTCTTTTCGGCGCCTATTAACAAATCGAAAGATTCAGAAGGAACGTGGTCTACTGAAATATTAGAATTAAATCTGTTGCAATAAAAAAAGTTGGTAACTTTATTTTAAACACAAAATGTATTTTATTTTGTAGTTATTTTTGTTTAAGACTAATATTTACTGAATTTCCTTCGTCGAAGTAAAACAATACAATCCCACGCATTGGTAATTGTATAAACTGATCGTGTTTAAAAATCGTCGATTCATTGTTTATATTTGAATAAGTGAAATTTTAGTTACGCAAAACGTATTTTAGAAACAAATTAATTGTGTTTTATTTAAAATTTAAACATTTAGTGTAGCCATCGTATTTCTAACTAGCCTTTACCCGCGGCGTAGTTCACGTAATGTCGGTTTTTTTATTACTTTTACAATTATCATTATATACTCCCGATGATCGTGTTTCGTGATTGAAATCCGGTCAAAATAAGCTTTTATGCCGGCACTTCACATGGCTATTTGTGTATTTGGCAAACAATTACCATGTGTGGACAGTCTATTTGACAAAGTGTTGGCCTTATTTGCCTATTTGAGAAATAAGGCCAATTCCAAATACGCGATACCGTGCGCTTGCCGGTTTTTCGAGGCACATCAAAGGAGTCAAATAGGCAAATACGCAAATAAACCGTCCACACAATGGCCATATTCAGAAGCGCACGCGCCGTGAACCTGTACGGACGTGCAGTATTTTTGTGATCGAGAACTGGAACAATTACTATTGAAAATGAATTGGGACAATGAAACAGTGCTAAAATTCCTGGAATTTTGAACCTTGCGTTCTGCTGCCAAATGTTTGTGTGTTTGTTATTTGACTGCCATGTGTGGATGGTCATATTTGCCTCTATTTGCATGTTTGTCTTGAACGTCATATATTTTGTCAAATACAACAAACACCCAATAGCGAACACAAATAGCCATGTGAAGTGCCACCTTTAAATTAACTTGGAACAAACAAACAGACAGACACTATGATGCCATGTTTGTGGGCGTTTACCCATGTCGCCCACGTGACAAGATACTGTTTTCTGATTGGTTCTTGTTCAAAACAAGCATGAAAAATAACCCCCGATTCTAATTTTGAAATCCGTCTTGTGATCACGCGAACCCGCAGTGACATCATTTCCATCTTCGCAGGCAGCGCGCTAACCAGCACAAATCCCAGCAGCGATTCCAGGGGCAAACACCGCTGATTAACTGTATTCTTTTTCAATGGTTCAAACTTTCTCCAGAATAGAGAGTAGAATTTTATGCTACGGCACATAAAATACTGTAAAGCGTTCTTAAAATAAATCTCAGAGGACAAGAGGTGTCATCTAATTGATTAATGGATAAACAAATTGAAAGGAAGAGAGACAGAAAATGAGACTGACGCACTTTAAAATACTTAAAGAATTATGAACTGCTGCCAATAGATTTTAAACCAAACAAGAGGAAAATTAAATACAGCGGTTGTGTCAAAAACCGAGAAATAGTATATTGTGCGACTAGTGAGAGAAGGAGAAGATTCCATGAGCGTGAAATTTGCCGCACGAGCGTAGCGAGTGCGGTAACACGCGAGTGTAATATTCTCCTTCGATCAATGGTCGCACATAATACTTTATTCAACTAGCACGAGTAATATGTAATCGGGGCCCTGATAAAAAAGGGAAAAATAATAAATCACTTCACTGATTGACGTACACACCGCCCTCGATGCACACAAGATGGCCCTGACTTTCACTGAATTGCGATGCTGTTTTCATATATACAATACTGCCTACCACGTTCCTATTGGTCCAGAAGCTGTGCAGTTTTTTTTCATTATTTAACGGCTTGGTCTTGCTACTGCGTTCCTATTGGTCCAGAAAATTCATTATCTCACAGTACGGCTCATTATTAGCACTCTACGCGTCAACATGAAGTAATTTATTATTTCTCCCGAATTTAGCAGGGCCCCGAAATTACATATTACTCACGCGTGTTGAATAATAGTATATTGTGCGACTAATGAGAGAAGGAGAAGATTCCATGAGCGTGAAATTTGCCGCACGAGCTTAGCGAGTGCGGTAACACGTGAGTGGATTATTCACCTTCGATCATTTTTTTCGATCTTTCTGGTTCCTGGGATCCTGCCCTTGTTGCCCCTCTCTAATTTACGTTCTATAGCCTAGGCAAAAATGGAATTAAAGAGATCTCCAATCTGTGATTTGGTATGTTTCGTTTTAACCTATTCATTCCACATATAATTTCCTAATGTGTATTGGATTGTCATACCATGCCCTTCAGAAGGATTTCATTGACCTTGAGAACTAAAACTTTGCGCACAGTAAACGGCCCGGAACAGTACACGACTCTTCAATTTTTGTATTTATTTATAAAGTAATTATATCCTATTTAGAGTTCGGTTCAACTTTATAAAATAATTAATTATCATTGTCATTTATTTTTGAAAAAGTAACCCTACAACGTCCAAGTTAAAATTATATTTTCAGAAATTTTTAAAATTCTTTTATATAAAAGTATTCAGTTTAATTTTTTTGCCTTTTGAGATATTTGATCATGCAAAAAAAATCCAGCAATGGCATTTACAAAACAAACTAGATTTAAAGCAAGAGAAATGCATTTAAACATTTTTTAAACAATCTATTTCAGTGTTCACAAATCTTGTAAGATTTTTTTAGACAGCCGAATTAAAACTATTTTTATATATTGATCAACACGTAATGGAATCAGTAGTTCTAAAACTGTTCTTATAATAAAATTAAATATCTTATTTTCAATACATCACTAAACTTGTAACGCGGAATTTCGTTTCCATTTCTAGAATATTTTTTATGTGAACCTTCTTATGGCGAATTTGATTGGGAGTAAAACGGTGCAATTGGCGCGACACTTTTGTGGGACGACGTTTTATTAGAGGACGTAATATATTTTTTAATAACAAATCTCTTGGATAACTGATAACTGGAGGTTTCTAATAGAGTACCTCTTGGCGAGAACTCTGAACTCTTTAGCGTCTATACTCAAAGAACTGATGAAAACATCAATTGAATTTTCAGTTTATATGTAAGTAAAATTAAGAATAAATCGAAAATATGCATTGGTACTAACTGCTTCGGTAACCCTGGAGTGTTGTGCTTTGAAAATAAATTAAATAAAAAATATGTCTAAAAGTTTCTTAACCTAGCTTGTATAAGATAATTTCGTTAATTCTTTGAGCTCAAAATAAAGTGAAAAAATAAACATCGAATAAATTGTATTTTCGTGTTTAGTTGAAGCATTTAAAAAAAAGTATAATTGTTTTTTTGTAATTAATGGGAACAAGTAAAGCGAGACTCTTTAAAAATAATAAGGCAAAGATTAATGAATGACTTTAAGAAGGCAAGATTATTCTGAAATGATAAGAATAAGATTTTCATTGAATCCGCTGTAATTTGTGTTATATATATGTTACAGTATAATCCGATTACTATAAATACTTTACCAGCAAATATAAATAATTACCTAGGTCTTTGGTAAAAGTGATAAATAAACCGTATTTATTACATTAAATTAAAATTGATATCGTCCATAATAGTAAATAAATGCTAGGATAATGGAAACTAAATAAAGCAAATGGTAAATTTTATAAAGCAACTTTCCTAGACTGTTTGTCTACTTCTTCAAGCAAGCTACAACAAACCTAGTTACAAATTATCCGGCCGTTGTTGTTCCAAATATTCTTGCTTTCCGAGCTCGTAGGCTCTGCTCCATTGCTATTTCTACCTGACGTTTCGTCTACAACTTGAGGCAAATTAGGACCATTCCCTATATGCAGAGTTATATTGGTAATATGATATGGCGACATTCGATATAATTTAGAAATACCTACATAATAAATATTGATTTTCAATCAATTCTAAAGGTTGCACTTCACATGGCTATTATTTTGTGTTCGCTATTGGGTGTTTGTTGTATTTTGCAAAATATATGACGTTCAAGACAAACATGGAAATAGAGGCAAATACGACCATCCACACATGACAGTCAATTAGCAAACACACAAACATTTGGCAGCAGAACGCAAGGTTCAAAATTCCAGATATTTTAGCACTGTTTCATTGTCCCAATTCATTTTCAATAGTATTATTGTTCCAGTTCTCGCTCACAGCACAGAAACAAAAATACTGCACGTCCGTACAGGTTCACGGCGCGTGCGCTTCTGAATATAGCCATTAGCCATTGTGTGGACGGTTTATTTGCCTATTTGACTCCTTTGATGTGCCTCGAAAAAAACCGACAACCGCACGGTAGCGCATTTTTGGTATTGGCCTTATTTGTCAAATAGGCAAATAAGGCCAACACTTTGTCAAATAGACCCTCCACACTTGGTAATTGTTTGCCAAATATGCCAAATACACAAATACAAATAGCCATGTGAAGTGCCGGCATAAACTAGTTTATTCTTCAACTTTAACTTATAGTTCTACATAATCGACTTTGTGTCACGCCTACGGATAATTTACATAAGGCACGTCGTAAGAAACCGCTAGATGAAAGAATCTTAAAGATGATAGTGCAAGATATTCATGCAAAAGCATAAAACAAAGTATAATACTTAAATGACGTGACAAACAGCCAATGACTTTAACTTCACCGTAAGAATATAATCTGATACTGATTATTTATTCAGAGAGAAAGTACAATGCAAAGAGAAAATAGAGAAAATTAAGAGCTTTTTAACAAAAAACATTACACGAAAACAAGGCATAAAAAACAACATTTTCTTACTAAACGATCTAATACACAAGATAAGATGACGTTGAGAAAAGTAGCAAGGAAATATAATAAATAATCTTAACATCCCATTTCATTTTTCCCTCAAGCTCAGAGTCGGTCGTCTTACAACAAGATCTTGCGCCGTCAGTTGTTTGCCGTAGCATCTTTGACTTGATGTGAAAGAACGCGACACCGTCGCCCTTTATACTTAAAAACGAGGTTAATAATAAACGGTTCACGTTTCTGCCGTCAGTTAGAGCTGCCGGCAGTCACATATCACTACTGGTAACCTAACCTCTAAGTACACGTGCAATTTACCTAGCGCTTCGAGAGCAGTTGTAACGCGCGGTGCACCTCAAAAAAAAGAAGAAGAGCGGCTAACCGAGACAGAAGTATCTTGGGAAGGAATTGGAAGAGGAACAAACTAGAGAAAAAGAAAAATGAAAGTATAAAAAATGAAATGTCTAGAGAGAAGTCATTCATCTTGGTTTCAGTTGGCCATGGAGGAGCGGCGGCGTGAAGCAAGAAGTTCACCAAGCCAACAAACAACGTATATGTCGACTGTGGTGCCACTGTGTGGTGTCGAGGCATTACTACGCGTTTTGAATATATTAGATTTATCACCAGCCATGTCTACATCACGAGCGTGAAGGTTATTATGTAGCTACGCCTTACTTTTAACTTTGTTTATATAATCTTACTAGTTAGCCAACGATTCCAACCAAAACGATTGATCGATTTTGAATCCTAACCTCAATTAGTATGTCGATTTTGAATCCTAACCTCAATTATGTTTGATTTTGAATCCTAACCTCAATTATGTTTGATTTTGAATCCTAACCTCAATTATGTTTGATTTTGAATCCTAACCTCACTTATGTCACAATTGTTAATCTAACAATGGCACAACGGATCTGATTGAAATTTTGCATGTAGAATTAATTTATGACTGAGGCTACTTTTTATCCCGGTCAATTTTTAGTAGTTCCCGAGGGATGAAACAAAACTTTTTCTGTTTATTATTTCAACGCGTCTAAAGAAATGATTTGAATGAAATGTTACACACACAGTGTTTATGATAAGAAGTAAAATTCTATTTTATTCTCATCGGCTATATAATGATTTGGTTCAGGCGTTCTTATATTCACTAGAATGTAGCCGTGAGGAAAAGCCAGTTTTTTTTTTAATAAATACCTAATTATTTACTGAGTACGAAAAATATCAAATAATAATAATAATAATATTTATTTTATTCACCAAGTAAACACGTCATTCGTCAATACAAAGTTATTACAATACAATATAAAAAAGACATAGAATTAAAATTGTTTAAAATCATATAAAGCACTATTTAGTAAAGTTTCCTTAATTTCCTTTTTGTATTTATTTATTGGTAACTGTCTTATTTTTTGAGGTAGCTCATTATAAAAAGAAATATTCCAATAATTTGCTCCGTATTTATATTTGTTTGCTGAGAATCTAGATTACTTGCTCTAGTTTGGTAACTGTGGGTAATAGGTCATATGCATGTATTTTTTTATATTTTTAATAGATTATTTAGTCAACCATAATACGGAAAAAAATTGATAATCATTTAAAAATGTAATATTATCACAAGAAAAAAAATATGAAATTTCACATTCAAAAATAGACAGTTTAAACAATCGGCCATGTTGGCGGGCTTATGTGACGTCACGATATATGATGCATGTCAACTTTGATGTCAAATTGTCAATGTTCTAAATGAAGTTTATTTGTTGTTTTCTCTAAATACTGACGTAATCTTACTGTGAGACGACCCAGTCGCCATGGAAACTGTTATTGATATATGCTCTGACGTCACGCTGCGTTTTGAAAATTCGAAAATAGCGCGTATTTTCTACGTTTCTATTTTATTATTTGTATTTTTTTCAGTGATTAGATTAATAATATAACCATTACGATATGATCAGGAACTAAAATATATTTCAAAATAAAAATTTAAACCAATTTGGAGTCTCATGCATATGACCTATTGCCTAAAATTCGCAGCAATCCTAATAATGTGCCATCTTAAAGATGTTATTGTGTAATCTGAAGATGTGTAAACTCACAACTTTAACTGAATAGCGCATTCTCTGTACCGCGGCTGGGTGACTTAAAATCTGAAAATAAAAAGTGCGAAGACATAAAAAATACTAAAACGCCATCTACAGGCTTTGACAGTGGGATATTCATATCTCAGCAATGAGAGCTTTAAAACTGCAAGCAGCGAAGAGTTCACTTAAAGAAGTTAGATCAAGTTTTTAAAATTAAAAAATAAATATATACACGCCACGAATCTACTCGGAAGCTAGATGCGAATGCGGGCTTGCGCTTGTCTGTTGAAACACTACAAAGTCGCAACTCAACGCAACTAAAATAACAATAACAACTTGACAATAGCGTACTCGACTGCACTTTAAAGCAGAAAAGCAAGTGACAAAGGCAACGAGCAATCACGGCCAATCACTGACGAGCGCACGCTCCGTACAGGTAGCTGGGAGGTAGTGGGAGTATCAACGGCTCTAAAATGTGCCTTTGCGACGCTGTTTGTGACTAACTTCCGAACCTTTTAGATCCGTGGCGCGTATTATACCAAATTTCTAATCGTTGGAACCAGACACTAAACGCGTCATAAAACGGATGAAAAATGAAGTTACAAGAATCGAACTTTATTTACAAATAACATGTTACAATAATTTATCTATTTTTCGATGCAAAGAAGCATATATCCTTATTATATAAGTCTTGTAAACAAAATTAAATCAATTTTCTTACATTTTTATTGCGGAGAATCATTTTAATGTTCTTAGCTATCGAGCGTCTATAATTTATAATCTAACCTGATTTCGCTCTCAGCAGTTTTGCCTTTTTTTAATTTTGACTTCTTAAATCGTTACTTGATCCCGATGCCAGCATCTCAACATACTAAAAACTGAAACAATAAAGAATGAGAGGAGTCTTTCGAGGATAACTATAAATTATAGACACTCGACAACTCAGTCTTTTTGGAAATGGATTAGGTTTAAGTTAGACAAATTTTGGAAGAAATAGACTGATATTTTTCAGGCTACCTTAAACAGAATTCTACGCTTCGCTTCTCTAAAGTAGAGCATCTGAAAAACCTGAAAGTACCAGAACTGCACCCATATTCGCTCTTCCTTCTTCGCTTTTCATGTGTCTTCCGCTTCACTGGTCGGAAATAAATGGATGGAAAAATCGTCGAGCTATCAATATTATTAATGAACATGAATTGGCAAACTTCTCTTAATTTTTATATTGCAATATTATATTATGCACTTATTTAGTTGAGCATTATAAAAGGATTCTTCAAGATGGCTTGAGGAATCCTTTATCTCTAATCTTACAATCCTTCCGATAATGTTTCAGATTTGTATTTTAGTAATGCCGGTATGGAGGGAAACAATATTCTCAATGGGTCAATCGTAGTCTGACAAAAAAATACTTGAGTACTAAGTTACTTGAATCGGCCGTTCTCTATGGATCTGAAACCTGGAAAGTGACGAAGGCCATGACAACTAAACTGCAAATCTTCGTAAACAAATGTTTCAAAACAATCCTCAAGGTGAAGATCTCGAGCAGCGAACTTTGGAAACGTGCATGTCTTGAGGAAATCTGGATAACCATAAAACGTAGGAAATGGAATTGGTTAGGGCACACGCTATACAAAAGATGACGACATGGCGAAGAGAGCCTTGGATCGTAGAAGATGAAGATCAAAAATATCCTGGAGAAGAACTGTTCTTGAAGAAGTTATGGAACAAGGAACTACCTGGCTTCAAGTCAAAAATATGGCGAAAGATTGGATCAGATTCAAAATTTTCGTATACTCCACTTAGGCTTTAGAAGAATTTATTATTAAATTTCCTCAAAATCAGTTTAACCGTATTCGAGTAATGCTGGTACAAATGAGGGTTTACTGTAGCTGAAAAAAGGTATAATCATTAAAAAAAAACTTTCAGCCTTTATATACATTATCTTTTAAAATCAATGACGGTAAATTAAAGAGAGTTTTTTCTTAACTTTTGCTATCTTATGTCAACTTTTCAGGTTTTAATCATTTATATTTTCGTAAGTTCAGGCAGCGTTGCCAGCTTTAGAAACTTTCAAAGGATTTGAAGAAACAAGGAACCACAAAAAAGTGGGATTGGCTAAACTTTTCTAATTATTATTATTAGACGGAAAATAAAACTAACACTTTTTATAACTTTTAGCGGCATAATCTCGTGGTATAGGTTCCTGATAAAGAAAGATAAAACCAGGCAAGAACTACTTGGTGAGGATTGAGATTAACCCCCAAAAATTGGATAGTTCGAGGATATAAATAGACCCAAAGCGGTTTTTATGTCATTCTTTATTTGTACTTTGATTTGATTTGTTTTTTAGATAGATGAATCTTTATTTTATTGAAATGTACAAAAATACATCAACACAAATAATTAATTATAAAAACTCGTCAAATCTGTAGTAAGCCCTAGTTAATAAGTATTTTTTTAAATTCTTCCTAAACTTTTGTATGGAATTCGCAACAGTTATTTCAAGGTATATTATTGTATATTCTTATCATAGCGTTGCGGACACCTTTATGAGTCACTGCTAATGTACAATTAGTAGTTTTTAAAATTATTTTTATTTCGTGTAGTATATTTCATGTTTATTGTGATTTTCATTAAACAAAGATGGATAGTTTTGTACAAAATTTGTACAATTTAGAATATAAAGATCTATACTAGTGTTAGTATGTTATACTGAATAAATAAATTTTTACAATGTTCTCTAGGTGCTACACCCGCTATGATACGAATACACTTTTTTTTGAATTGAAAAAATCTTTTTCTGCCCATACCGAATTGCCCCATAAGATTATTCCATACTAAATAATAGATTGGAAATATGCATAATAGACATTAAGCAGAATGTCGGTACTAGTATATTTTTTTAAGTAAGTAATAACGAATATATTTATTTAAAACTAGCCGCTACCCGCGGCTACGCCCGCGATTGAGATGGAAATCGACTTTTGACATGCATATCAGGGGTTGAGGTATTGCACATATTTTGACAAACAATTTTCTTATTTTTCGTAAAAAAATAAAAAGTATCCTATGTTACTTCTAATACCTTCAAGAGTGTATGTGCAAAGTTTCATGATGATCGGTTAAGTAGTTTTTGCGTGAAAGCGTAACAAACAAACTTACATTCGCATTTATAATATTTCGTTTTCATAAAATTTGTAAGTCCGGTCCTGTCGGGCCGATTTTAATGAAATTTTAATAGCACATTTTAATCATTACTAAAGGGTTAAATTTCAATTTTGAAACGATTCGGAGAAATTTTTCGGTATTTTTGGGCCCAAAAAATGTTTTCAACCCTTTCTTATTTTTCGTAAAAAATTTTTATTTTTTTTTAATAAAAAGTATCCTATGTTACTTCTAATACCTTCAAGAGTGTATGTGCAAAGTTTCATGATGATCGGTTAAGTAGTTTTTGCGTGAAAGCGTAACAAACAAACTTACATTCGCATTTATAATATTAATATGATAATATGATGATATGATGTAGTGAATATGTTGTTTTCAGTCGAGATTATTGTCTATATATAAATCGAGAAATTTAACGAATTCTTTATTATATGAGAATATGTCTAAGTTGAGTAATTGTGGAATGGTAAAGTAATTTCCAAGCTTAATTATTTCTGTTTTAGTGTTGTTTACTTTAAGGCTGCGATTTGCAAATCATTTGCTTAGGTCTATCATGCATTTTTCCAATCTCCTTTTTAGTATCAGTTATATAAATTGGAGAAGTAATTAATATTCTCGTATTATTGTTATTTTTTATAAATAGTACCTATCCTATGATTTAGTAATTATTGTAATGTGCCCAAAATTTTTATGTAGTAGCCAAAATGTATATTAGTCCAAAAATCATTATGTTATATAGTTGGAAATAAATAAACAAATGTCTATATCTCCAGATTAAATGGAATCTAAAGTGGCTGAAAACAAATTAGAATTTTTTTATTAGAAATCTGGCAACATATGAGTTCATGACTTGATTTAAAAGGTTGTTTTAAAATGAAACTTTTACCTGTTTTCATAAGTTTCACCAATGAAGTTACTGTGATGGACCGAAACTTTTTTTTGATGGTATTAAATTTCAAAAGTGAACTTTAATTTCTGACAGTAAAAAATAAATGGACTTTCTTACACGAGAAAAATATTAAGTGCGCTAAACTCGGCGAAGCAGCGATTAAAAAGTTTGTGTTCTCTGTGCATAATTACAGCTAATGGCTAATGACAATCTGGAAACATATCAAAAATGCATTTTTTAATTAAAAATTTAAAATATAATTCTTGGATTAAAGGTAGAGTTATACTGTCGGAACGTTCAACACCAATCATTTAATATTTTATTGATACTTTTTTACAATAATTTATTAATGCAAATATTTCCACAAAATACTTCGAAATTTTTCAAAACTTTGCAACGAGGGTTGCACTTCTATTTGTTTTAAATAATTAGTGAGATAACTTTGAACATTTATTTTTTCAAAGGGAAATTAATTGCACAAGTTTCTAGCGTTCGTCTTAGTAATTTCTTATTTTTTTTTTTTAATTAATTTATGAACTATATTTCCATTTATTTTTAAGGTAGTACGAGCACCAAGGCAACTTTAAATAAAAGGCTTGATTTTTTTCTTTATATTTCGGTAGATGGATGATATATTTTCATTGATTTCTTCAAAACTAGTCGGTGGAAATTAAAAAAAAAAACTATTTAAATTAAAGTTAAAACCTTAGTAAATTATTGAAAACAAAATAAACCGTTGTGCCCGACTAATTAAAAAGATCTTTAATCTTTTTAATTAAATATCTTTTTAATTAGTCGGGCACAACGGTTTTTTTTTGTTTTCAATGATTATTTATTAAAGTTTTAACTTTTACATAAATAGTTTTTTTTTTTTTAATTTCCACCGACTAGTTTTGAAGAAATCAATGAAAACATATCATCCATCTACCGTTTTACCATAAAGCCAATGTTAAATATGCCTACTTTTGAAGTCATTTATTTATTTAAATAATCGGGCAACCCCCCCTAAAATTTTCAGAATTGGTTTAGACGTAGTCCAACTTCATATAAAAAAAATCAAGCCTTTTATTTAAAATTGCCTTGGTGCTCGTACTACCTTATGCATAATCGTTTAAAAAAATTTTTTTTTGACATCTAGTCGCAAAATTAAAAATATTTTTTTTTATCCTTAGAATCCGGACACAAATATTATGGGAAACGATATTGCTTTTTTTTTCGTATTTAAATTATGAAAATAGCTTAATATTCAGGCACACACAGTATGTCAGCTGAAAATATATTTCAGTCAAAACAAATTGCCGTCTGGCTGGAAGTCATTGAAACGAGCAATTTAACAAAGAAAAAAATGTTAAGCCGCGATGGATACACATGCCAAGTGAATTTCCAGACTATAATAAATTGTTTTTTGTTTTCTTTTTTCTGTTTGTTGGTACCTCTTAAAATACTTCTACATAATATAATAAGTTCTTATCCATAATACTCATCATTCAATGATGGTTAAAAATAAATGATTTCTAATAGAACTTTAGTACATTTTTACGGAAAAATTATTCAAAATATTTTAGGTGTAACTAGGGTTGCTATCCGTCCGGATTTCCCCGGATTTGTTACCAAACTTTTCCGTACTAAGCCTCCAAGACTTTAATACATCTAATAACCTCTTTTAATCAAATTGAAATTTATATCCATTTTACGTCACTCGATATAACGACCAACTCCTTAAAACGTCGAAAATACTTACCTCTAGTTGGTTTACCTTGTTGCTCATACAATTGATACACTCTAAATAACGACACATCCACTCTAAATAACGACAACAATACGTCATCATTAAACAATAAACAGTACTTGTTTGTTATTTTATTGCTTTGTTGTCGGCATCATGCGTATCGAAGATTCTAAGAAATTCGTTCTTTTGTTTGTTGGGATTATCTTTCATATGTTTATTATTCTTCTCTCCGTTTAACGACACCTCTCAAGAACGCCACAAAGTGGACAGTCCCTATATAAATTAATTGAGTACAGTGTTTTATTAATACTGTTAAGGAATTTATTTTTATAACGGTGACTTGGTTAGAGAAAGATCTTAAATATTATAAAATAAAGTTCTTAATCGAGTAATTAATTAATTGCCGAATCTATTATTATAGTGAGTCAGGTGAGTTTATTATTGAAATTTCTATTCTATTCAAAAATCTTTTTCGTTTTGTTCAGCACAAAAAATTTCTGGTAGAAAAGATAAATAAACAGTGGAATGGAATATATTATAGATGAGTTATAGATAATATCCTTCACGTTTATTTTTACGCGTTGCAAACGACAGATTCAAATACAGATCAGTATAGAGAAATACTCCTCAGGTGAAAATCGTCTAGACATTGTAGAATCTAGACACATGTGAACGAACGAAATAATATAATAAAAATACATACATAACATTACATATGCATAGGAAAAGCTAGATGTAAGATAGTCTATTATAAAATTTAATGGAATATAGTACTACATAAATATTTAAAAAAAAAGAAATCGCTACCAATTAGAAAAGAAACTAAGTTGATATAAATTATTCACCGAACACTATTAAAAATAGAAGTTACTAATCTTGGGACAAATTTATTCGTTAGAATAAAATTTACATTCAATTCAGTTAAAGAATAAATACTATACTCCTTGCTCTTTTTGTTGAATATTTTGACGTTCACCCAAAAATCCGACCGATGGCGTTAGTGTAAACGTCAAACAAAAAGTTTCACAAAAATAATAATGCTTTATCCTAACTCAATTGCCCACAGAACTTTCACTAACTTTAATGTTTTACAACTATACACTTCACAAAAGGTTAATAATCAACGCATAAATAAATTCACAAGAGCAACTGTAGATACAATACTACACGTTTATCGGTTAGGTATTATGATATATGTGGCGGCCATTATTATTTATATTTATACCCTCGAAGTAAGACAGAATAGATTTATACCTGCAGTAAACATAATTATGTTTGGTGAATTGAATTATTGTTGTTTATTCGGAGGAATAGCTAACTGAAGAACAAATGAACCGCGAGTAATTAATAACAACTTACGTTCGTTGAATATGGTCATAGGTGAAGGAAACGCATTTACTGTTACATTTAGCAAAAATCCGTCAAAATACAGGGAAAAAGATACAAGACGATTTAAAATTATTTTGTTTGTAGCAGATTTAAAAAAAGAGGTCATTAATCCGTCATGTATTTTTTTTTTGTTTGTTAACATTGATTAAACTATTTTCTAATATTATTGGTTAAATAAGGTAAATATAATTCATTCTTAGATTATGAAGTACCTAAAGTTTTGGTTGTACGTCAGCGCACATAGAGTAAACGCTACTGGACTAATTAATAGACGAACTGTGATGTATTACCAAAAAAATTCTAACGATTCTTACGCATCAATAGTATTTTAAAAAATTCAATTTGTCGTATTTTCGGCATTTTTTCGGGTAGATTTGGGTCTGCGCTCTCAAACTTAATTGGTGAACATCATTTCGGTAACTTTAATAAGTGTTATTTATAAAAACTCGCTTATCGCTTGCAACTACTAAGTTTCGAAAGCTTAGACACAATATAGGTATTATTACGTAAACATAGTGTATTTTATGTACATAAGTGTTATGTAACTATGTAGTATATGTAATAGCTATACACATGCATTTAGAGCCACAAGACACAGCGGCATATGTCTATTTTTCCTTTGTACTATTATCTGTTACCCCAAAACCAGTCAACCAGTTTGAAAAATTATTTCAATGTTTAAAAACTTAACTATACAATACTTATTATATAAATTATCTACATGTTATTACGGTGTTTTGTGAAAAAAACTGTTTTAGTAACATGTAACACATCTGATCGAATTTACTCAAAGCTATATTAGTTCTGAAGCCAACAAAAAAAAGACTGTTTTAGTACCAAGTAGCGACATCTGATAGAATTTGATCAAAAGCTATTCGCTTAGAAGCAGATCTGGTAGAATTTGCCCAAAGCTATTAGTTCAGACGCCGGGCCGCAAACGAAATACATTTTGTAGAATTATATGTATCGCACCCGGATTGAATTCTCTAAACACGGTGTATACAGTGCCGGATTAATCATTAGGCAGAGTAGGCAACTGCCTAGGGGCCCCGCATCGACTAGGGGCCAGTGCATGCACCAAGAAAAAAACTTTTCATTGAACGAAAACTTTATTTGAAAATTTGTATGAAATTTCCCAACAACAATATTATTTTCTTTCGTTGTTTATTGTAATTTATTGCATTTAACAAGATAAAATTTAAAATAACTACGCCACGTCACATTTCTCTTTCCTGACCCATCAAAAAACCTGGATCATCAATTATCTATAACCTATTCATTAAGACCATTTCAATAAAGCTAACGAGTCAGGTAAGGCGATGCTGCAGCATCTAGTCAAAGTAATCATGTTGTTACAATATCACATAAAACATTGAAGTAACAGGATGCCTGGAGCCGATCATCTGGAAGTTACTCTCATCCAGCGTTGCCAGTCTTTTTTTCTCCAAGTCGGGATTTTGGAACTCTTTGAGTGAAAACAGAGGGATTCTTTCGTCGAAAGCGGGACATAGTAAAAAAACGTATATAATCCGAAGTTTTCAAATACCTATTTATCTTTTTATTTGAATTAAAATTACGTTTACGTGACAATAGCCATAGAAAATGTATTTTAATAAAAATATAATATTTTAAATCAGATTTACCCTGTCGTTAAATAGTTGAGTCTTATTCGTCTTCAGAATAAAAAAAAAATAGAAATCAAAATCAAAAAAGTTTTATTCATTAGAAAAATATGGCGTTTCAAACAATAGTCTGCATGGAGTGAGTGTTACAAATTGCAACTTACAATAAGAGAATAATTATTTATAAGAATTACTTATTCATGATATTTCTGTGAAGATTTAACTTCTTTTAAAGTTATCCCCGAAAAGCGGGACTGAGCCTGTCCCGCGCGGGACATTTAATTTTGATTTAAAAATCGGGACGTCCCGCCAAAATCGGGACGTCTGGCAACGCTGCTCACATCCATTCATCAACTTGAAAAGACCTGATTGCATTGCCTAGGGGCCCGGATAGGGTTAATCCGGTCCGGGGTGTATATGGAAAGGTTAGTCCGAGTTGTGTCCGATCTTTAAGAAATGATTTGTCATTATCAACTTTGCATTGTCAACTAGTTGATACACGTAACATTGCGAAGCCTATATATACGTAGCATGTAAGGCATGTAAAGAATGACTTCACATTCCACTTCGCCGAAACACGCACGCCGTCATTACACTTACCTACGACACGAGAGAAGTACGCGACAATGCATTATTTAAAGGGGGGAGGGGGCTCGCCAACTTTAATATACCTGACAATGGTCTACTCATCCATGTGTGTATAGCATGTATGCAGTCTAAAAACGTGCCCGAGTACCTAACTCTACCGCGCCCAATTTACACTTAAAGCTGCCAGATTACACACACATGTGTAATCTCAGAGAGTCATGTGCAACACTTGTGGATTGACATTGCGAATGGCTTGTATAGGTCAGAAAAAGTTTCGGTCGGAAGAATGCGTTCAAAAATATTCACGCTAATGTCTTCAGTTGTCGAGCGTCTATAATCTAGCGGTCTGTCCCGATTTGACCCGGGCGCGACAGATATAATTCTGTAAAATGTGTTTAATTTGCGGCCCGGCGTTTGAACTAATAGCTTTGTGCAAATTTTGACAGATGCTGCTACTTGGTACTAAAACTGTTTTTTTTTTTTGTTTGGTTCTGGACTAATAGCTTTGAGTAAATTCTATCAGATGTCGTAACATGTTATAAAAACAGTTTTTTTTTTGAGAAAACGCCTTAATTTTGTATACTAGTAATAAAAGTGAGTCTGATTGGATCTAATCGTTAGCTTTGAAATCAACACAATCAAAGGATCAATCAGAGAACAGGCATGCGCTGTTCATGTGTTTAATATATATGTTATGTAGTGATGTGCCGGATATCCGTATCCGTATCTGTATCCGCGGATATCCGAGTGAGAAGAAAGATCCGTATCCGTTAGTTTTTGGCGGATCTTTTACGGATCTTTTACCTTATTAATTTTCAATTCATAGATGAAATTTTATATATATAGGTGATTTGGTAATAATGAAAAACTGTTAAATTCCATTCAGATTATTTTTTATTTTTTAAAATCGTATTTAGCACCTTTATATTGCAAACATTTATCGTAGTGAGTACCATACCAATAGTACATAACTTAAAGGTACTAAAAAACCATCTTTATAATGAGATATTGCACATCGATCTTTGGAAAGAGACAATCTGTTATGAGAGTTAACTCTTAAAGAGGTCGATAACTTCTTCCCATAACAGATAGTCTCTTTCCAAAGGTCGATGTGCAATATTTACCGCCGCGTACTCTAAGAAAGTTAAGATCCGTATCCGTATCCGCAGATCTTGAAACCAAATATCCGTATTCAGATCCGTATCCGCGGATATACATTTTTAACGATCCGGAACATCACTAATGTTATGTAAAAAAATTGGTTGTCTGTAAAGTCGGTTTACGGACGATAGTTTTACGTGATAACGTATTCCGTAATACATAACCTAAATTCTACATATAATAATTATAATAATTCGAATCTATGATATTGCATCTTTCGCTTCAAATTTAGGTTAATTTTATGTATTAAAATACTCACCACCTATAATAATAATTGTTTTTTTTAACTTTCTTTCTTTCGTATTTATTTTAAGTCTCAAAGATTAATTGTCATAATATTTTGAAAACAATTGTTTCACTGTTTATATAAAATTCCAAAACCTTCTTACAATATTTAAGTATTTTCATACGTCAAAAAATTGATTTTTATAATGATAAAATTTGTATGAAAACGATTTTTTCGAGAGATGAGACCTAGCTAAAACGATTTTTTGCCCCCCAAAATCCCTTTTCAGTAAATTTCATCCAAATCGTTAGGGCCGCTTTCGAGAAAAGCACGCACAGGGTCAGGTGGAACGTTAGGAACGTTACACTTTTTCGTGCATGCAGCCGGTGTTCCATCAATTTATCCATCAATTTATAAGATTGGTGATTCATCAATTTATAAGACGTTATCACGTCAAAAACTATAAAATGACTATTTTTATTATAATTTTGGTGCGCAAGTAGTTCAGCACCGTGTCTGTTTCAACGCTATAAAAAGAACATCCTTCCATTTCCCATTCCTGCGTCATTATTCCATACCTACTACGTTATAGCTGACATATGTACCGCAGTGACGTCACAAAAGTAAATTGATGAAAGGGTTCATAGTTTTATACTGTGTTACAGAAATTATAGACAAACAAATTGATTTCACAATAACAAGATTATGATTAAACATATTTCTCCATAAGAAAAGCACTGTAGAATTTCAAATCAATGCTAAAAAAATCATTAATCGATTGAAACGGTCTTTTGTGTAGCCATGTGCAATTTCTACTTGAAAACACAATTTTTGTACCTATTTTGGTCAAAATTTAGCGACCTTTTTACGAGCTTTTATTTAATTTGTCATGTTTGACAGTGTTCAGTTTGTATCAAAATTTAGACTAGATCTAGATAAGCTAAAACTTTGACATTTTTCACATGTGTATAAATCCGGTGACAGTGCACAAATCCAATATGGCGGACGCCCAAAGATGGCGGACTACCTATTTCTTTACAATCCTTTTGACATGAGTGCCAACTTAAAGAGTTTGAGGAATAGAATACGATAACCTATGCGACGTCACTGTAAGCCCAAAATGGCGGACGCCACATATCCGATCGGTTTGAAATTTTGTACACGCAGAGCTTAAGATTATTAAGGTTTCTAATGAGATATTAAGGGTTCGAGTCTCGGTAGAGGTTTTTAAGACAAAAATCAAATGCAAATATGCAAAATATAATAAAATATTTTGAAAAAAAAATACATATTATATACAGTAGAATCTCTTTAAGTAAACCTCGATAAGTCGAAAACCTCTAAGAAATGTTTTGTTCCCTTCCCTTCAAACCTCGAAATCTCAACCCTTTCTAGTCCTTACAAGCCACTTCTGTACATATTTTCACTCCCTAACTCGAAAAAATAAATTGGACCTCTGTATCTCGAACAAAGCAACTCAAAATTAGTGTGAATTAATCTTAACCTCTACAAGTCGAATATTTCCTTACTAAATCCTTCATCAGTCGAAAACTCTATAAACTGGAATTGTTTGGCATCTCCTTTGAATTTCGACTTACAGAGGTTCTACTGTATTTTAATTGTATATTTATTTTCATGTAAGATATTTTGTGAGTTGTCACCAAATGTTAATGTAAAATCGGTATGAAATTATGTAATTGCGGTTTTGCATTTATACTGGCACGCCCTAGGATTGTCATTTGATAGTGTTTGTATTCATTATATGATGTATTACATGGTACACATTATGTATACAGAGTTCTGTAAATTCAACAGACATTACGGCGGCGCGTCGTCACTACTGCGTTTCTCATTTGTTTCATGTAGTCGCTTCAAATGGATCGAGTAATCTGCTTAATTTAATTTTCAGACTTTGTTATTTTATACAAACCCGAGGCTTCAATGATAATCAATTTTATAATAATACCAGCGGTCCGTCCCGGTTTCACCCGGGTGCGATACATAAAATTCTGCAAAATGTATTTCGTTTGCGGCCTATGAACTAATTAGCTTTGAGCAAATTCTACCAGATTTGCTTCTGAACTAATAGCTTTGAGCGAATCCTAACAGATCTCGCTACTTGGTACAAAAACAGTTTTTTTGTTTGCTTCTGAACTAATAGCTTTGAGTAAATTCTGTCAGATGTCGTTACATGTTACTAAAATAGTTTATTTGAGAAAACACCGTAATTTTGTACAAAATATTTAATAAAAACTATCAAGTAGCGTAAGTTGCAAGACACATGTACAAAATTTCTTTACAATCGGCTCAGTGGTTCTGTTACCGTTCGCAGAGAAAGTTTTATGTGTGAGTGAAAGCGGGATAGAAACTGATGTTCAACTTTAATTTACAGAACTCTATACGCCAAAAACATATTTATATAACGTGTACCTACGTCATAAAACACGTTTTTTTTGCTAGGGGAACACTGCATAATATATTAAAGGATTATAAAATGATATGGTTTTAATGATACATACATAAAAAGTACAAAAATTACATCTGACAGCTGAAATTAAAAAATAACAATAAAATATGTCCACAGTCCACTGTAATAATAATAAAAACTACATCATGTCATATTATTTCGTAATATTATATGCTAGTTTAATAATACAATATCTTTACTTGCCTGATTTCTCTCGCGTTGCTATCGTGTTTGGCATAAACCTTTTAATCTAGGGATTGGCATTTTTTAAATCAAAGTATTCGATTATTTTACTATTCGAGTATTTCGACTTCTATTCAAATATTGGAAAGTTAGTTGACAATTAGAGTGTTTCATTATCATATATATAAGCTCCAAAAATCGCTAATATTGCGTCTCACCCCTCTAACTTTGCAACCATAAAATTAAAAAATCTCTAATTATTTTGGACAAGTTCAACTAACAAGTTGTAGAAATTCTGCTGATCTTTCGTTACAGTATTTTAATATATCATATTATTTCTATTAATATAACTGAGACAAGAACCAGGGCTATATTACTTCAAAAAAACCCGTCCGATGTCACTAGTGTTTATATTTATTAAGACTAGTTTGTTTTTGAAAGGCCCAAATTAATATTATTACTTCAAGGATATTCTAATTAATAATTATATTTATTAACAGGTTATTCCAATACGCAGTTTACCTATATTTATTTTTAATGTTGGCACTATGGTACAATATTTATGTTACTTTTGCAGTGTGCCAACTTTCCAGTGAACTATTGTTAAAAAAAAATAGTTGCATATGAAACTAGACAGGCACGGTGAGAAAATATCCCACGACTCATTGGTATCGAAAAAAATTACAGAAATATTTTGTTTGTAGATGTGTGGTTTTGTCTGTTTTTTAGTTTAGTAGACTATTAAATTACTTGTTCCTTTTTTTTCCTATTTTTTGTGTTTCGAAACAAAAATTAAATAAACAAAACTTTTTTGACGTGATAACGTCTTATAAATTGATGAATCACCAATATTATAAATTGATAAAACACCGGCTGCATGTTCGAAAAAGTGTAACGTAACGTTCCTAACGCGTAACGTTCCTAACGCGTAACGTTCCTAACGCGTAACGTTCCGCCTGACCCTGTGCGTGCTTTTTGCTAATTTCTCGCTCAATTTAAATCAGATCGGTTTGAAACCAGTCTTAAACGAAAGAGGAGAACATTTTACATAGATTTCGTATAACAGAATTTGCCTAAACAGTTTTTTTATACAAATTTATATAGAAAAATATTTTATACAAATTTATATAGAGAAATAGCTGTATAAATGCAATGTTGTGTAATGCATGGCACGACGCGGTCGGTTGTCTTTGTTTGCCGTACATGGAAATTAGAAGCAAACGTATGTCTTGTCTTAACATGAAAACAGCTGCATTTCTAATGTTTAATTCAATTTTTTGACATTAGTATATTGTGAAATGCAAAGCCTGCTAAGTTAAGTATTGGAATAACTAATTATTATTAGAACATAATACTTTGTAAGTTGCAAACGTCACTTTTGACATTTCTTATCATTCCGACACCAAGGATAAGCGGATTGAAACCAAATTTTGGGAGGTTTAGGTTATGTATTACGGAATACGTTATCACGTAAAACTATCGTCCGTAAACCGACTTTACAGACAACCAATTTTTTATACAAAGTTTGAAACATTTATACATAATAATAAATAAATATTTATACTTAAAAAAAAATTATATTGTGTTGTCTTCCTGAAAATTCGCGGATACGGGGGGAGGCAATTAGAAATTCGTTCTAAACCAAAAATTTCGCAAAATTGGTTAAAGTATAAATTGCTTCGGTTGTGAGTCAGGGGGACTATTACTTGGGTTAAAACAGACATCGGGAATAAAGCCACTGATAAAAAAGCTAGAACATAATATAAAAAATGATGTAAAAACTTACATTGGACGCAAAAAGGTTTAAAGACAAACGAACAATTTCATAGTTTATGACAGTTTATTTTTGATGCCGGAAAGTTGGCATCATTTGTAAATGAATTATGCAATTAATGCAACTTATTATTGTTGTACATAGTAAACTGAAATGACTGTCTGTTCTTGTTGTAGATAATACTCACCAAACACATAAATGTGAAGAAAGGGGCCAAGTCCGGTACCTACAAAAATTGAGATCTAAAGGAGTTTTCATTTGGCAAGTTTTCACACTCGATTTGTTTGATGTAAAACATAAAAACTTGTCAAATGAAAACTTGGCATCCTTTTATACCTCAACTCTTTTTTGTAGGTACTGAACTTGGCTCGTTTTTACACGAAATCTCGCGAACGATATCGACTTTGGTATGATGTCATTCGAAACAAATCAACGGCAATATAATTCAAAATTTAAAAAAAAAAACAGTCCACTGTTTTTTTTTAACACAAAAGGTTTTCTAAGTATTGCATTTTGTGATAAACCCTGTATACATTTTTTTGTTCTCAATTTCGTACTGAAGTTAATATGAAAAAATCTAAGTACAAAACAAAAAACGCCATTTTTGTTAGATAAAAACAAATGGAAATTCAGAAAAAAAAGAATGTGCGGTGATAAAAATTCAATACGGAAACAGGTTGCGATTCGAAAATGGTACGGAAATGAGTTTAGAGACAGAAAGAGTAGAGCAGGATTGGATGAACACTTCTGATAAAGCATTGCGTATTGTGGGGGACAGTTGCCAACTAATCAACTCACTTTTTATACAGTGTGCCGCATATGCGAATTTTCGTAATGGTGGCACTTCACATGGCTATTTGTGTTCACTATTGCATGTTTGTTGTAATTGGCAAAATATATGACGTTCAAGGCAAACAAGCAAATAGAGGCAAATACGACCATCGACACATGGCAGTCAAATAACAAACACACAAACATTTGGCAGCAGAACGCAAGGCTCAAAATTCCAGGAGTTTTAGCACTGTTTCATTGTCCCAATTCATTTTCAATAGTAATTGTTCCATTCTCGCTCACAAAAATACTGCACGTCCGTACAGGTTCACGGCGCGTGCGCTTCTGAATATGGCCATTGTGTGGACGATTTTTTTGCATATTTGCCTATTTGACTCCTTTGATGTGCCTCGAAAAACCGACAAGCGCACGGTAACGCGTATTGGGTATTGGTCTTATTTGTCAAATAGGCAAATAAGGCCAACACTTCGTCAAATAGACTGTCCACACATGGTAATTGTTTACCAATAATGCCAAATACACAAATACAAATAGCCATGTGAAGTGCCGGCATTCATCGATATTTTGGCGTCATTACAATCACGACAGTGCTTTGGAAACTAGAATTATTTTTTTTTAAACGTGCTCAATACGTGGGTCCCCATAAAATTGCTTCTTTCCATTTCTGTATGATTACTCATTGCGTAAAGTAAAACAAAAAAACCGCACTACTATTTCGATAGTAATGTAACATAATTAATTTAATTGTTATTTATGTAACGTTCCAAACAGTACCTACGCCACTGTTTGTTATTCGTCCGAGCTGGCTCTGAATGTCATGATCTAATTACGTAATCTATGAAAAAGTTCCAATCATTAGAAATACATTTATTTTTGCAGTCAGTTAATAATCTTTGTCTCATGATGTCGAATTAAAAATTGTGTCTATATATTAATACTTAAAAAAAAATTTGTACCTCTTTTTGCGTGTACGGACGAGTGTGAGATTTGGCATAGTTAATGTTCATAATATGGAGAAGTAAAGAAAGATAATTGTGTATAATATGTGCAGACTTGTAAAGTATTTGAGTAAAAGTATTTCAAAATACAAATTCAAATACTTTTCTGGTATTTGCATTTGTATTTCAAATACTTTTCTTAATATTTGTATTGGTATTTCAAACACTTTTCTAGTATTTGTGTTTCAAATACTTACTTGAAAAAAAAATTTTTTTATATATATATTTTTTAATTTAAAAAATTGGAAATGAGGCAGCGAGTCAGTGAGCGAACAAATTGTGGATTTAACAAATTATTTAATTTACTTAATCCATAAACTTAACATTTTTCGAATTGAAGTGTACCTACATTGTTTTTACCCAGCAATAAAGTAACAAACAAAAAATCACGTTACAATAAGTGTATGCAAATCCAACGCAGCCTACAATTGGAAGTGAAGCTGCTCAAAATTGAACTGTCAAAAAGTTCTGAAAAATATGTGAAAATTAGCTATTTTATTTGAGGTACGTGCAGAAAATTCCCTATGTATTCCATGCGTGACTATATTATGGGTTGTCTTCGTTTTTTTTCTAACTTAATGTCACGATGACCATAATATACGTCATTACGCCCAAAAAACACCCTACTATTATCTGTTTCCATTTTCTAGAAAGTATTTTTCTATATGTCATGATTAGACAGTTGGCGCAAAATTTGTTCAATTTTATGTGGACTAGAATTTTGTTTAGAACCAAGGAAAGTAATAATTTATAGACTGTTAATGATGAAATAAGTAAATTTTGGAATTATATTTATTTTTTATTTGAACTGAAGGTACACCCAGTGTAATATTTTAATGCTGTCTTATTTTTAACATATCACAGTATTGGAAAAAACAGTTTGGAAAAAAGCTACAGAAAACTTTTTTCCAAACTGTTCATAATTTTGTGATTCCAATTTCTTTCGTCTGTAAAATGTTGATTTTTAAAAAAGAAAAAAAAATAAAAACAACTCAGAAGCGGCAGTTTTTGTAAGTCTAAAAATTTATGGAGAATCTGAGAATTTGTATCCATTTGTTTGTTCTCCTCCGGTTATTAAATAACCAAAAATAAACTACAATAACCCAGTCAAAATTGTGAACTGACTAATGTTCCAATTTTTTATTTTTCATTTCCTTGAAAATTTGTTCACAAAAAATACGAACCACCAAAATATTTTGAAATGAAAATATCAACCTCAGTGTTAAAGTTTATGATTCTATAATTTTGTTAATATTTTAATGCATTTTTTTGACATAAAAAGAGGCTATTATTATTTTTTTTATTTAAACTAATAATAGAACAAAATTTTTTTAAAGTTTTGGTGACACCAAAAAATTAATATATTTTCGGCTACTCACCTCAATTGTCGAGCATCTATACAATCTAGAATCTCTTTTTCTTAGACATAATATTTTGTATTAGGAAATGTTTTGATTGACAAAAAAATATAAAAAAAAACAACTATAAAATAATTTTAGTGAGTCTCATTTATTGCAGTAGATATGAAATGTGAATTTTAATTTTCCCTTACACAAATTTTAAATGTTCGTATATTTACAGCTCTTTGAAAATCTAAAATATGTGATATAAAGAGATTGGATGCAATACGTATACCAAGGTACAAATGTTTTAAGGGTGTAAGTCGTCTAAAATGCAATAAAAGAAGTGTTTATAACACGAGTTTATGATGTTTTTTTATTCGGATTTTACACGACGTTCGAGTATAATTTTGTTAAGTATTATAATTATGAATAAATTAAAAATTTACGTTTCCTTATTTTTATATTCGACGATGTTTTATTGTAAATTATAGCCTAGCAAAATAACATTTTTCGCGTATCTTCAACTTTCAACTTTAGACTTTATTGTCCTGAACTGTCGAACGTTCATAATTATATCTCTTCTTCGGATAGCATTCTTTTCATCCACCACAAATGTTGGCCTGTACTAAGTCAAACACAATCCACGCTTTTTTTAGGGATCGCTCAGAATTTTAAATTTTTTTTAAATAACTACTTTTTATTTTGATTTTATAACAACTAAAATTTCGTTTAGTAGAGATAAATATTCGCACAGCTACCTTAAGTCGAAATATTATGATTTAGAGGTCCCTCAGAAATTAAATAAAAAAATAATTTTTTGAAAAAAATTTTTGATCTTATTGGAAAAATATAAAAATAATATGAGTTATGTAAAAATTGTTACTTGAACATGCCTGAAAAGCCAAACAAATTTTTAAGCGTGTTATTTAAATTGCCCTTGAGCTGCATTTATCGTCAGCACGAACAAGCATATGTCACTGTCATATAGAGCTGTAAAAGTAACGAGAAATTGTGTACCCGTATGTATTCGTTATTTAAAGAATCAGTACCCGTTAGTTTCGTATCGTTACGTTACACGTTACTTTTCATACGACATACAATCGTGTACTAACAGCATCAAGCATGTACCATCGCATCGAAGCGCGTCGCATACGTGATACGGTATGACTTCGTTCATATAACGTATAACCGCATCAAACGAGACGAACTGACATGGATACGACAAATGCGAGTAACGAAATGAATTTGTAAGTAACGAGTCAGACGATGTACCCGTTACTCAGTAACGAATATACGGTTTGTTACAGCTCTACTTTCATACGCTTTTCGTGTTCAGTCAACATCTTTGATGGTTTTACCGTGCGTAAAGTCTCGCATTTTGCGCTAACTCGTTTCAAAAACATTCCACCCCTTTTTAAAATAACACTATTGTTACACAATGTACTGTTATAATAATTATATAGGCTGCGCTACTAAGTTGAATCGAATACGGTGCTGTTTTAAAATACTGAAAATTGAGTTAAGCAAATCTCAATCACTGTAAGTATGGCAGTTATTCCAGCGCACATAAAACTTTAATTGTCTCTTGTTATATATAGTTTTGTTAACTGAACCGCCGGTTAATTTTATGCTTATAGTGACGACAGAATAGTCACGTCTAGACACAGCTTATAAAACGAAACGAAAATATATCGTCACTTATTCGTAACTGTTATTTATGATAACGAGTCTTTTCTGTGATTTTGCCATAAATAGATATCTATATTTTAAATTACACCGGATTTGAATTCAGAGACTTGAATACATTTCACCAATTTTATTTTAGCAATTTACTGGCTGGTCTTAAAAATAAATAATAACTACCCATGTGCATGAAGGTAACCTGTCGATAACTTATATTGTTGAGTAGATAAAATCACTGAGCTATAATAATATCGGCATGCGCTCTCATCTCGAACTGTATTTGACACTAAAAAATAAATTATTAAAATATATGAATCCAATAATTTATCGCACAACAAGAAATCAGAAATTATCGATTTGTATTTACAAAAACACGAGATTAATTTGTTATTGAATATTTTGTGATGTCGTTTAATCAAAATTATAATTAGACGCTATTGTTACGCACGCTAGCCGCCACTGGTATTAGTAGAAGCAGGTAAAAATGGTTTTGAACATTCGAGATAAAGCTAGAATTGGTATCCCACGCATATAAATAAACCGCAGCCTGCAGTTCACAGGGCATAGTGTTAACATATTATGGTGTTCGATCACCAGACATAAATCATTGAGCTCGGATATAAATTTCTAGAGCGCTTAGATAAATATTTTTTGTATATATTTCTGTGTACCTAGTGACTTTATATTATTTTTATTACTTAGAAGTTGTTGTTTTGTTTGTTACATTATTTCTATTTAATTTCCATTATATAAGAGAAATACTTTTGTTTTTGTTAACATTTTATTGTTGTAAATAAATATTTACCACCTATACTTGTCGATAGTTTGCAATAAATAAATAAGACGGTTCAATCAGTTAGCTCAGGAAATTTGATTTAGTTAGTTCACTTCCGAATGCGAGAGTTAAAGGTTGCCCTTAGTGGGCATAGCTCAGTGGTTGAATTGGAATTGTCGAGATCGAAAAATAACGTTCACGGGGTGGCGTCCACTTTTATCGAGAAATAATGAGACAATCGAAGGTTCATAAAGCAGTCAGCTCAACGATATCGGACACCTATATCTCTCGTCGAGTGTACGTGGCTCACATGGAAATTGGCCTTTATTAGCGTGTGATTTAAACGACTGCGATAGGTTACTTTAACTTGACTTAAAATGCGTCGATACGTTTGCAGAATCTAAATGTTTAACTAAATCTCCAGACTTGTCCTATTCTTGAAATGTGTCTTTTTATTGGCGTTTCGATATAGTATAAAGAATTTTTTGACGATATTAAATAATACCTGATTAAATCCAACACACACAAACGTAACGCATGAAACGTCGTTCCATAAAAGAGTCGCGCCAATTTCACGGATTTACTTCTCGATAAGGTACTAAAAACTGGATAATAAATATGAGTCACCGTAGGGCGCTTTGACTAAACTAAAATAAAATCGTGGGGACATTTAGAAGAAAACTTTTATTTGTTTGAGATTGGAAATCATATTTAGCTGTCTGCCTTCTTCGACCATAAATGCCCCCCACGATTTTATTATTATTTATTTTAATCAAAGCCTCCTATTTTCCAGTTTTTAGTACATTATCGATTGTACAATAAAAACGTTTTTTACCTATTTTTAAGTTTTTAAAAGTGCGATTTGCATTCGGACGCAAGCCGGGCTGGTCAGTTAGTTATTATAATATGGTATTATCATCGGAACTAAAGGTGTGTACCAAATTTCAGATAAATCGGTCAAAAGGAAGAGGGTAAAATTTCAATTACTAGATTTGACCCACACAAGACACAAACAAGGCAAGCTAAATAAAAGCGTTTAAAAATATGTTGGTTTTAATTAGTATAGGTACGCAATAATCTATACCTCTTCTGAACTCTGAAGTATGAACTCTACGGTCATTTAGAGTTATGTTTTTAATATTTTTTTGAGAATTTAAATTAGAAGGGATGCATACATAATGAAGCTACTATCTCAGTTTCTAAAAAGACACCAACAGCCCCAGAATATTTAAGCCTATAGCTTCGATTCATATTTTCAATTTATTATTATTGTTTTTTAATAATAAGTTAATAATTAATCAAATCTTTGATGCGGAAGGTTTGTTATATAAAGCTCGGCTATTTCAACCCCACTAAATGGAAATACTTAAGAATATGTCTTTCAGTCTTTTCGTTTTCAGTGTTTTCAAAAGCACAAAAGCTTTGTGTAGAATATATTTACATAGTAATAAATTGATTATAGCTTCGAATTGAGAACATTCACCAATTAAAATTACAATCATTAACAATCACTGAGAAATTCCAGTTTAATATGAAGTACTATCAAATCTTTGACTAACGTTTGATTAGAATTCTTCAATAATAGTATATTGTGCGACTAGTGAGAGGAGGAGAAGATTCCATGAACGTGAAATTTGTCGCACGAGCGTAGCGAGTGCGGTAACACGCGAGTGGAATATTCTCCTTCGATCAATGGTCGCACATAATATTTTATTCAACTAGCACGAGTAATATGTAATCGGGGCCCTGATAAAAGAGGGAAAAATAATAAATCACTTCATTGATTGACGTACCCACCGCCCTCGATGCACACAAGATGGCCCTGACTTTCGATGAATTGCGATGCTGTTTTCATATATACAAATCGCTACCGCGTTCCTATTGGTCCAGAAACTATGCAGTAATAATTCATTACTGTACAGTTTCGGCTCGCTACCGCGTTCCTATTGGTCCAGAAACTATGCAGTAATACATTATCGTACAGTTTCGGCTCATTATTAGCACTCTACGCGTCAACATGAAGTAATTTATTATTTCTCCCGAATTTAGCAGGGCCCCGAAATTATATATTACTCACGTGTGTTGAATAAGTAAAATTATCGACCAATTTTTCAGACAAATATATTAACAAAAAATATATTTATGTGAAAAATTGGTCGATAATTTTATTTGTTGATGAAGTACTATCATATACTAATTTTATGCTAATAACGTCAAACGTACTAAAGTTGACTGGATATAAGAGAGAAAATGTTTGTGTGATCCGCTTTTGCAAAACTAAAATTCTTTTAGTTTGTGTTAAAAATGTGACTTCTTGTCCTGCCCTTCTTGATTTGGCTCCATAGGAAAACTCATGTCATTAAAAATTTAAGTCTTAAATTTAACGTCTGAATAAATCTCTTCAAATATTCATGAGTACGTATTAGAAAATTGTTTGTTATTAATTTTTCATTAATTTTCGATAAAATTAATTAGCTTCATTCTATTATAAAATAAGTATTTATATACTAATTAATTTTTATATTTTTTATATCCAAATCCGGATCGAAACGTTATCTTTTGTAATATTGATTTATAATTTTATTTTTTATGTCAATATATAGTCTGAAAAAATTGGTCGACAATTTTATTCATTTAAAATATTATGAAATGTCTGCCCCCCAGTGTTAATTTCAATTTTTTTTTGTTATAAAATATAAATAAAACCAGCTTCGTTTGCAGCCGTCTTAAGAATTCGAAAATTTGTAAAGGACATTGTATATAATAGCTACAACGTAAATTTGATGCGTGAAATTAAAACAAAAGTTTCTAAGCTGTGATTTTGAGGTTAGAAGCAGTACTTCGACTGCGAAACTGAATAGTCGCAAGTTATATGCTGCTATATAGAAACTTACACAGTAAAAGGATATCACCTGTATTGCACTTTAAATACAGAGCGGCACAAAAATATAAATTCATATAGATTTGGAATTGGCAGGGCTTCCAAGGTTAGCCAAGCGTGTAGCTGTTGTATACATCGCGTTTCCATTACTCCAGATCTTTATTCGAGAACTGGTAAAACTATAAAATAATTTTTTATTTTTTTTTAAATAAGGTGAGTAGATTCGTGGACACCCGGCTGTAGTTAAGCTCCTTATGTTTGTTATATAAAGGGGGTCTCCCCATATGATTTTTTAGATATTTTTTGAGGAATTTTTTTTGACGACCAATAAAAAGATAGAACTTTGAACTTTTTATGATAGGATTTATTAATATTTCAGTAGTGTATAAAAAAAATTTTCAAGCAGAAATCTCCACAAAAACAGGAGTTAATATCACTCCGAAGACAGCCATCTCGAGAAAATGGTTGTTGATGGTCTCCATGATTCCGACTGATTGGCCTATCTCAAATAAAAAAATTAAATGGCATTTTAATCTGTAAGCCTGTTGCTATAAGATGTCTAGGATTATTCAAAAATATTGAAAATTGAATAATTGACAGACTTTTGAAAATTAATTTGTAACTTTCATGGCTTTTTTCGATAATTTTGCGTCGAAAAAAATGAACAATTCATAATTTCCAAAAGATCCAAGTTCATCCTACGACTACACATGTGCCGAATCTATCATTAAAATTTCAAAGCAATCGGTAAAACCGTTTTTGAGATATCGTGGAGACAAATTAGAAAAATACATTTTTGAAAAAAACGCGTAAGATTCAAGTATACAATTTAAGCTATGAAATATTAACTCACTATTAATCTGCCAAAAGTTCACTAATATTAACTTGAATTGAAAAACGGAAAAAATGGATTTATCGGGTTTTGCATGTTTGCTCCTCATTTGTTTTAGATCTTGAGTAACAAGATGACGTCACAATAGGCTCGGTGCGCTAAACTGAGCGCTCCGAATACTTTCTCTGCTGACAGCTGTATCTTTCCAACAACTTCGAATAATATAAAATCATTTTACCAACGTATTTTAAACATGTTTACGAATCAATTTATGCAAAAAAGAAAAAAAAATTGGTTGTCTGTAAAGTCGGTTTACGGACGATAGTTTTACGTGATAACGTCATAAAGAAACATTGATGAACTCTCTGACGTCACGCGAGAAGAGAGAGAAATGCGTACAAGCCGACGCTTGGACCGATCGTGCCTCTCTATCGCTTATACCGCGCTCTCGCTTGCACGCTCAGGCTCAGGCGGAACGTGACACTTTTTCGTGCGTGCAGCCGGTGTTTCATCAATTTATAAGACGTTATCACATCAAAAATCTATTTTTTCAATCTATCATATGGGTGACCCCTTTAACGTTTAAAATTTATATATACACAAAACAAAAGCAACAAAATTATTATATTTTTCATTTATAAATAAGAAATATAAAGAACACAATTATCATTTTAACATTGATCATATCGAATAACTCCATCAGTTTTGGAACAAACTGTATTTGAACAAATAGAGAAACAGACAACAATATAATTTGAGGCAAACAGTTTACAATCTCGATGTGTTGCGTAAGTTAGTCTAATTTAAATTAGATACAAACACACAAACATATATTGGTTAAAATTATGGAGCGTATAGGGAAGGATCTGGATATTGGGTAATCACTCCCTACTTTCATGTGGTCCAGACAACTCTACTTTATTGACTACCCAACTACAGACATAACCTCAAAGTCTATATTCAATACAAATAAGTTAACTTGTTTGATAAAGTTACTGAACGAAATACTATACCACCACTATACGCTTATTATAGCTTTCATGTAACGTAAAATAATACTGATTACTCATTGCAGAGCCGTAACAAGCTTTTTTTGGGGCTCTGGGCAACCAGAAAAACAAATTATAAAAGGAGCTAAAAATTTTTAACTAGGGTGTTTGACTGATTTCTACGAACAATTTTTAAAGATGCGTATATTTTTTCTGTATTTTAGCTAGGTCTCATCTCTCGAAAAAATCGTTTTCATACAAATTTTATTATTATAAAAATCAATTTTTTGACGTATGAAAATACTTAAATATTGTAAGTAGGTTTTGGAATTTTATATAAACAGTGAAACAATTGTTTTCAAAATATTATGACAATTAATCTTTGAGACTTAAAATAAATACGAAAGAAAGAAAGTTAAAAAAAAAAAACAATTATTATTATAGGTGGTGAGTATTTTAATACATAAAATTAACCTAAATTTGAAGCGAAAGATGCAATATCATAGATTCGAATTATTATAATTATTATATGTAGAATTTAGGTTATGTATTACGGAATACGTTATCACGTAAAACTATCGTCCGTAAACCAACTTTACAGACAACCAATTTTTTTAAATAAAAATTCACGGTTTTGTTAGACCCACTACCCTTCAGCCAAATTCTCAGACAGTACAAAAGAAGTAATTTTCACTCTGTCTCAAATACCTACCCAAAATGTTTGATAGCTCTTGGACTAATAAGCTACAGTTTTCAACAACAATGTATAAAACCCAGAACAATTAATAAATTAGAAAAATCTACATGAGAAATAAACTTTTAGAAAGATTCCGATCTTGTAACAATCGGGCGAAGTGCTTACAATGGGGAGTTGAATTATATGGGGAACTAAAATCGAACTGGAGGGCATAACAGCAAGTATATATTATATTGTATACTGTATGTAAGGTATATAGTAGTACTTCTAGTTAGGTATAGTATTCAAGTCAGTAGGGTCCCGGATGTAGGGCAGTACGCCCCATGCACCCATCCGGACGTGACCGGAGACCAAATGACTCCCTCATCACCAACTAGGTTTCCTGTAGCGGTCTAGCAATCTAGTGCTGGATATACGTACCCAGGTGTTCCAGAAGTCTCAAGTTATCTTTTAGTTTTCTATAGAAGACGAAATAAAGTATCATATATATTAATACGCTAAGGTTTAAGATGTTTGTCTCCCTTTTTAGAAAAAACCTCACAATTTCTCCAAATAAATTATATATCATTTTACAGATAATTGCTTGCTCTACTGACATCGACAACTAAAAAATTTATTATTGCTTTTGTTTTGGTAAATTAATTAAAATACAGCAACGCTGAACAACGTCTGCCATCTGACGGCTTTAATTTTGAAACAACGTCAACAATTCGATCTGTTATCTGACCTTCATATTGTAATACAACAGACACAATACTGCATACTGCCATCTGACGGCTTTAATTTTGAAACAGCAAGCAACGCTGAACAACGTCACAGTAATGCTGCATGATGCCATCTGACGGCTTAGCCCAACGCTTTTGCTACTTGCGCCTCTATAGGACAATTTTAGTAAAATATTTCTTCGATCTGTCATCTGAGCTTCATATTGTAATACAACAAAAATAAGAACGTTATAAGCAGTGTGCAAAATTAGAAACGAATTGAATACCTGCAATCATATTTAAAAAAAATTTTGTAAAGTGATAATTATTATACTTATTTAGTGCGAGTAATTCGCACAGGTCACTCTAGTATCAATTATTTTTTTAGTGAAACATCTTTTGGCAGTAAAATGTCACGGCAAATGGCATGATGCTCTCCCCCTCTCCGCCACCGCTCTCGACTCCGTTGTGTGTGCGCGCGCGCATTCTATACACTGTGTGAGCTGTGTGTTGCGTGTGTCTTTTTATCTGACTCTAGGATACTTGTTTTTAATATGACAACGCGAAATTTAGTTACTAAAAAAAGTAAGACTGCACGAATGGCATTTAATATGCATTGTTTATAAATCTGTAATAACATTAAAATGAAATCAAGTTTTTAAGTTTGGATGTAGGAGGTAATCGCCGAAACTACTTATCCGATTACAAAAATTTTCTCACCGATATTTAGAATGGACGAAAAAACGGTGGAAATCTACAAATTCGGGCTAAACCGGACCGTGCCGGTAGTGAAATGATAAAATAGTTGATGTAAGGTTCTCTTTCCGCGTTCGTAAGAAACTTGAAAATCGCTGAACCAATTTTTATTTAGTTTTCACAAATGTAGAACAACGGCTCTTTATTAAAATTTTTGTTGCGTAAAATCGATATTTTTTGTACACGGTGTATTAGACATGCTTGCTTACTTAAGATGTGTAGATTTTCAGTATAGAAGTCGGACAGTATAACTACCTCCTGGTGCAAGGGGCACAGCGCTATACCGAGGAAAATGGATATCTAGATGACGTTACATTAGAAGACTCAACTGACTGTTACGAATGAATGTATTAAAGGTGCGTGCACACAGAAATATGACTGCATATCTCTGATTGAGCAAAATTGTTCCATTTGACACGAACTCTCGTTTCGGTAAACATGCGAATTCAGTATCAGACAACCAACGTATTAAAAAAAAAATCTATATGAAATCAATTCGTGAACAAAATGGCGTTGAATTTTTTTTAATCGGTTTATACTTTGTAAAATTATACCTGAACAATAAAAAAATATATAAGTACGAGTACCTACACGTCGATTTGATAAACTCTTTTTATGCCGGTTAAAAAATAACATGTAACTTTACCATAATTGTAATTTCTTAACGAAATTTCGACATAAAATTATAAAATGGCTGTATAGTTTTTCCATATACTTTTATTCTATACTGAGCATAGGAATAAAATCGCAATCGACCATTAGGGTGCAAACATATACTTCTGTCTTCTTTACGCCGTAAGCACTGGCGTATCCAGCAAGGCAAAACAAGCACGAGGGACCCGGCTTAAGAAATGTCTAATTTGCTCCCTCCTGGGCTAAAAGCTGGGTAGGCCCATGTTAACGTCATAGAAAAACACAAAGTTTTTGAAACAGAGATACTTTATTCAGATTGAATGCAAGTACATCAGCCAATCCTATCATCGGAGAAATTAGGGAATTACATCGAAGTAAGAGACGCAGATATATTTTCGATACGCTTTGCTGCCTTCGATCACCGCACATTGAGTAGATAGACAAATGATTCATATAGTAATAGTGATTATTACATTTTTAGTTTTAGTGTTACGTTGTTTTGACTTCTTTTTTTTTTATTTGAATTATTCTTATATGTATACTTTATTTGTCCTTTTTTGTATTAATATTTTGGGACATTTATTTTCAATTTTAAGTAAATGCACTGAAATTAAACATGTTTTGCCACATCCCTATGCATCCTTCTGCTGTGTTGGGAATTATAATGTGGAAGCGTTCACAGTAAACACTTAAAATGCTAGATCTCACTAGTGTGAACGCATCCTTAATATGTTAACACGGACAAGCAATAACGAAAGGAGGATCTCTCTAAAACTGTCAATGTTCAATATTAAGCTACTTGCTTTAGAGCTGGTTAATTTTATTTAAGGCGATCCCTAATTTTTCTCGTCTTTTAAAACACTTTAATATTGAATATTGAAATCATCTTGTTTATATAACACTTTTGGTTTTAGTTGTCGTGCGTCTATAATCTATAATATGTATTGTTCAGATAGAGTTACAGTTTAAGCTAAATCTAATTTTACAAATAAGTGGTTTTAATTTTGAGTAAATTAAGTGAAAATAATATACATAACACAATTATAATCTTTTAACTTTGTTTGTCGTTTTTTTACTAAGCCAGTATTTTAATCTTTCGCTGTATTTTATTCATATCCTAGGATTCCTAGGATATAGTGGGATCATCGTCGTTAAATAAAAAGAATTTTTATAATAAGTTTACGTCAATTACAACAAAAAAATGAACACATTTCTGAGAATCCCATTGTTGGGGTCTAAATAATGACGTATTGTTTCGCTATTAAGAGTGGTTGCTACGCTGTATAGAGTGTTTCAATATACAGTATGTAAACACGTAAGGTGCACATAGGGAAATTAACATTGGGAAAAAATGACTGGATCAGAGTGAGCCTTGAAATCTTTATTTTCAATTTGACAGATAATATTCCTTTGCAAAATGAATGTGTACACTACCGAAGACAATATTCAAATGATTGCAACATAATCGGACTTTTTTTATTAATGGGACATTAAATTCCCAAATATACTTAAATATGGCGCGAGATCAAATATCTCCGCCTATTCGTGTTGAGCCTAAAGACATTGGGTCACTGATTTACTAACGCGCATACGTCATACCAGTCAGACAATTTTTGAATGAAATGTTTCCAAACGGATGGAGTTATTTTTTTGTTTTATTTTTGTACAAAAAAATTAAAATAATGATTTATAAGAGCTTTTTATTATTAAAAAAGCCAAGCGAAATAAAAATAAATCAAAATAAAATAGAAATCCTCAAGATTACCAGGATAATTCAATAGAAATAACAATTGCAGTCATGGCTAACTCTGATCCAAGTATTTTTTCCCAATGCTAATTTCCCTATGTGCACCTTAAGTGTTTACATACTGTGTTTTCATTTTGTCAGTTAAATTGAAAAAATACAGCTATCATGTCTCATGTGAAAGCATCATTTTGGATTTTCAATCTGGCTTTAATTTATTATTTGAAAACTCGTAGTTTAAAACATCTGAATATAGTACAATAAAATTTAAATAATATGGCATTGGAATAATTTGACTTTGCTGCAAAACTCCGCATTGCATATTATACGAAAATTCTACGTTAATAAACTTTTCACTGCAACTAAGTCATACAAAAGTAATACCGAGAAAAATAAATGATTAAGTGATGATTACAGGACCGAATTAAGTAATAAAATGCAATAAACCGGTGAAAATAAATGTCACCAACACTGACCCGAACTTGATCAAAAATGTACTAGCAAATAATTTACCAATTAGTCCTATCGTCCTCTAGCGATGCTGATACAAACAAACAGACAGGTAGACAGGCAGAGGTCTCATTACAATTTTATTCGTTTGTGGTAGGTACGTGTATTTCAAGTACATCAGTACTAATTTTCGAGTTTAAAAAGGTGACTTTTTCTAGCTAATGACAGAATTAAAACCGCGCATGCGTAGATTAAAAATACGGTGTTTTCGTCCTTTAAGAAAGCGAAAGTGGCGCCATCCTACACGATAATGGTAAACTAAATATGACATTCATTTACGATGTTTTTGGAAGTATTTAATGTTGCTTATTCAACGAACTTACCACAAAAAGTACTATTTAGCAACTCGGACAAAATTGACCGCGAACGAGGTTGTAACATAATGTTTTGTTGCAGAATTAGGTTTTTAACACGTGATAGCAGCTTTGGCGATCGATACTTCCGGAAAAACTATAGCGAAAATATTTATTTGCGATTTTGATTTACATACTACAATTTCGTCACGCGAAAATACAACTTGAACCATCAATATTTTTAATAGTTTTAGATATAAGTTCAGATTACGTTAAAAACTTGATTTAAATTTGACACGAATTTCTTGAATCATAGCACGCAAAACAATAGGTACATTGTAATACTTTTTTTAGGGATGGGAAATATTTTAGCAACTTTTTATTAATTTGCATTTTTGTCTGTCTGTTTGGTACAAATGTTGCAATTTATTTTAAACCAACTTCCCGATGAGTTAAAGACTTATATAAATAATTTATATGAATTTCAAGACCAAAAAATAAAAATAAAATTATAATTTAAAAACAAACTAAATCAACAAAGTTTTATGAACTAAAAAACTCAAAGTAATTTGACAACAAAATTAGCTTTACTATAAAAAAGCGTGGGGTGCTCTAGTTAAATTTTCATAATAGTTCTATTTTTACAAATATATAGCTAGTAACGAAAAATCAATGACTACTATCAAGCACCCCACGCTTTTTTATATTAAAATAATTTTTTTCGATGAAGGAAGGTTTTCGTTGAGGATCATAAATAAATAAGCTTTACCAATGTTTCGCTAGTGGCCAACGTTTCGAAAAATTTATTTTCATCTTCAGTGTTTCGAAAACATTGGTAAAGCTTATTTATTTATGATCCTCAACCAAAACCTTCCTTCATCGTAACATTCTATTGGATCAACACTACTTTATGCTGAAGACAACAATTTTTTTGTTAAATTAATTTTCATTTTCTAGTTTTAAAAACATGTAATTTTAGTTTTTTAAACTCTAATTAATTACTATTATTAAGCACTCCATTCTTTTTATATTACAATAATTTATTTATAAATTATTTTGCATTTTTTAGTTCATAAAAACGCGTGTTTTTAGTTTTTTTAAACTCTAATTTTATTTTTTTAAATAAAAGAAACTTTCACTTACTATATTTTGTGTTCACAATCGAGAAGTTTCGATAGAGCGATTATCATAGTTTTCATGGCTTAGCGTTAAAAATCGTAGCAGAGACTAAGCGTAAATATTTAAGATAATGCGTTAAAAACAATGCATAAAGACTTTTGGATCTCTCTGTATAAATAAATAAAACAAGAATACTATAACTATTTTATAGCTACTCTGAGATGGCGCTGTGATCGGACATTAGCAACATTAGCTACCTGCGGACCTGTGCATAAGGCGTTGGGTTTATATTTAAGCAGTACCAAGGGATTTTCTATTTCTCAGGTCAGGTCATGTTAATGTTTTGTAAAAGTGTCTTGCTTGATACAACTTACGCCATAGGATAGTTTTTATTATTAAATATTTTGTACAAAATTACGGTGTTTTGTGAAAAAAAAAACTGTTTCAGTAATATGTAACGACATCTGTTAGAATTTACTCAAAGCTATTAGCTTAGAAACAAACAAAAAAAACTGTTTTAGTACCAAGTGGCGACGTCTGTTAAAATTCGCTCGAAGCTATTAGTTCAGAAGCAAATCTGGTAGAATTTGGCAATTTTGCTCAAAGCTATTAGTTCAAACGACGGGCCGCAAACGAAATACATTTTGCAGAATTATATCTATAGCACTCGGGTGAAACCGGGACGGATCCCTTGTACATAAATAAAATTCCAGTGTGCATGTTTTCGTATATCTTCTCCTCCTAAACGACTTGACCGATTTTGATAAAAAAAAATGTTGTATCTTAGGCTCACGTGGATGATTCTTAGCCCGAACGGGATCGCTAGTTATTTTATAAATAAAGATAAATAGTTTAAACACTTTGAAAACCTGAAACCAAAGAGCGTGTCCTAGCCTTAAATATATTTTCTGCCTTGGCGGTTACCCATTGAGTAATATTTAATGCAAAGTTATTGTTCTGAAACTGCTAGCCGTTTGCACATTTAATTATTTCACTCGAGTGTATTGTGCAAGTATTGTGATTATTGTTTGTTATTTAATTTGTATAAACGGAATAACACTCGACTCTGTTCAAAAGAGTCAGTTATAGTTAGCCAAAATAATAGTACTTGCACTGAAAAAATCATTATTATTTCACGACGTATACCCTTCCTTTGCGGCATACCATTGCCGGTATAAATCTAGAAATTTAGTGGAGTAATCTAGAATTATGTAAGTACTAGCCTTTCCTGCGGCTTTGCAGCCCTTTTTGGTAAAAAGGCCTGTCCCACTCTCTGGTGTATAATAAATACTCAAAATGTATGCCTGATTGATCTGAAAATGACTAAATACTTCGTTGTAGGCATCTATCTATCTATGTTAGTATTCTATAAACACCTAGGTCGAAATTTCGTTTTAAACTACGAATTCACGTATATTACGCGCCACGAATCTAAAAGGCTCAGAAGTTAGATGCAAATGCAGGCTTGCGCTTGTACAGTCTGTTGAAAAACTACAAACTCGCAACTCAACAAAACTCAATAACAATAACAACTTGACAATAGCGTACTACTCTGTACTTTAAAGCAGGAAAGCGACAAGTGACAAAGATAACGAGCTATCACGGCCAATCACCGACGAGCGCACGTTCCGTGCAAGTAGCTGGGAGGTGGTGGGAGTATCAACGGCTCTAAAATGTGCCTTTGCGACGCTGTTTGTGACTAACTTCAGAACCTTTCAGATCCGTGGCGCGTACTATACCTACAATGTTTGTAATTGTAACCTGAAATTTCAGTTGGTACTTTCATCAATCCTTCAGACTAGAACCTGAAAACTGCAATTGACGAGATACAGAAAAAAATTCAAAATGTTCATTTTGCTCCAAGTTTTCTATTTCTAAATTTGAATTTTGTTAAATATTAACCATTACAATTATACAAGTTTATTGTGGAAGCAGCGAGAAAATTATTCCTGACATCTAGCAGTCATTGGTTAGCGTGTGTCTGGGTTTGTGAAGCTGTACTGTAAGTCGATTTGTCATATCTCTTCTGAAGTTTCGACAAGCTGAATTGTATTATGATCAAATATTTTTTTTCACAATGCAAGCTAGAGCTTTTTCGTTAAACTTTTAAGATGTAAAGATAGTGTCACGTAAATGACAAATGCTTTGAAAAGAAATCAATTAAATCAGTAATTTATTTATAGACGATTATGTCCTCACTTGTATCTTTCAATAATTAATTTCTTAATTGAAAAGCGACCGAGCGTATATCTTGTACGCAGGGTTGACAGTTTTGACACTATCTAAGAGAGAAAAACAAGAGTGAAGTTACCGTTTTTCCACATGTAGGCCGCCATTTTCCTTCGGCTTTCCGAGCTCCTGATTGGGTCTCTTTTCTGTCGTAAATTTGCCTGAGATGTCTCTAGTAATTCGATCAATATTCTGATAGTACATCTATCTTGCTTTACGCACTAGTGACAAAATTTGTCAAATTAAAATCTCATTAAATAAATAAAATTATCAACCAATTTTTCAAACAAATATGTTATTATTTTTTCAATATTTCGATATTAAAAAACTTTAAGCGAATTGTATTAAAAACTAATTATTAAGCGTATTCGTCCCTGCAAACACTCCCTGCACCCTTCATCTCAAATCTTTTCCCCTCGCCTAAAAACGGTTCGCGCTCTCCCGACGCTATTTTTAAAGCTAGAGGGTTCTGGTAAACGCCAAATGAAAGACAAAGAATCAGACTACAGATCCTTCAGGCGAATTTTTTGAAAAACAGTTTCGCCTACGTGTGAAATATTACGTAACTTATTATTTTTTTCAAAAGGTTTTTTCAGAAATTTTTTTTCAAAAAATTCGCCTGAAGGATCTGTAGTCTGATTCTTTGTCTTTCATTTGGCGTTTACCAGAACCCTCTAGCTTTAAAAATAGCGTCGGGAGAGCGCGAACTGTTTTTAGGCGAGGGGAAAAGATTTGAGATGAAGGGTGCAGGGGGTATTTGAAGGGACGAATACTCTTAATTAATTTTTATATTTTTAGATCAGTTCTGAAGAATATCCAAATCCGGACCGAAACGTTAATGTATTGAATTTATATATTTTTTGTCTGAAAAATTGGTCGATAATTTTATTTATCGAAAAGTCCTAATAAGACATTAATCAAAGTTTTTTTTTACCAGGATCTATGATAATTTTAAAATTTCCAGAAAGTATAAATTATGATGTGTGTTTTTTTAAACAAAAGAATAATGAAATGACTTTCTGAAATGGAGGATAGTTGGAAACCCTTCTAAATTGCATGTAACGTAAAGACGTAAGGAACATCATTTACAACGTAAACTAACAAATTAGCGTATGCACCAAGAAAGACTGCTGACATTATTTCTGACACTTTGCGAGATAAAAATGCCTTTTCTTAGCGAGCTAAATGAACGTTCCTTGCGGGCAGCTGAACATACTTCGCTCTCTAATTGCAGTGGCGTTTTTACTTTTTTTTATACAAGAAGCTAATCTTGGACTCTGGATATAAGTATAAGTCTTTGCGCAGTTTAAAAATCTCTACAAAAAAAACCTAAAGCAAATCTCCCTCAAAAAACTGACTAAAAGGAGACAAATATTAAAATTTTGAAGTCGATATCAATTTAATAAAAATAGATATGTAAAAAGTAATAAAATTGGCACAGACCTCAAATTTTTATTTTTTTTTCTCTTTTGGGAGGAGATTTTTTTTTTTATTTTTTACAGTTTTGTGGACTTTTGATACGTAGTTTGCACGTTATTAACTGACTTTTTTGCACATAATATGTCGAAAAGATTTAAATGTTAGAATGACAGAAACGATGACGCCTTGAATATTGAAAAGTTAAAGTTAATATTTTTGTTGATTATTAAGTTAAAGCAATCTTAAATGTTCAAATACATCTATATATAATATAAAATATCTCCAAAACCAATGAACCGATTTTAATAAAATCTTGTAAATATATCTTGCTTGGTGCAACTTACGCTATAGGATAGTTTTTATTAAATATTTTACACAATATTACGGGGTTTTGTCAAAAAAAAACTTTTTTAGTAACATGTAACGACCTATGATAGAATTTACTCAAAGCTATTAGTTCAGAAGCAAACAGAAAAAAACTGCTTTGGTACCAAGTAGCGACATCTGTTCAACTGGAACGAACCGCTAATATAATAAATAAAATTGATTTTAATTTCAATATGTTGAAGGACATCATGCGACTACAAAAGTGTACCCCACTACTCTAAGGTTGGGAGATTTACTTCATCTCCAGTTTGAGGCACTGCCTCAAAACCATTATCGGACGAGCCGTCTATGTCTAGCTGGAAGCTTTTATCTCGAGACCAGTGTACTTCTTTTTGTCTCACTTTATCTCCCTCTCACTCAGTGCTTTATGTGTTATTTTGCTTTTTTGAATAACTATCATTTTTCTATCTATTCAAAGAGGAAGTTCTCTTTCAGTATAAAACTGAATACCATTTTTTTTTCTTTTTTAATTATCTCACCAATTTCACATTCAACGTGAAGATACGTATAATAAAAACCCTTCAAGTGCTATTTCTAAATGAAACCTTATAATTAATTATTATTCAATTTGAGAGTTTTTAATTATTGCAAATTAGTTTTAATATCTATGATATAATTAATACAAACAATAATTTTCAGTATTTGCAAACAGTTTAATTGATCGTATTATTTAACTTGAAATTAACAAAAGAAAAGTATTTATTTATACTATAGTCTTTGCTTTTGGTTTTGTCGATTCTTTTCCCAAGATTCACTCGTATTAATACAGGGCTCTTTTTTACCCCCAAATCTGGTTACTTCAGATAAAACATACATTAAATTTGGCTCCCAATTGAGTACCAAGTTTCATCGAAATCGATCCATAAGTTTTTGAACGAATCTGATAAAAACCGACAAACAAATCCTCTCTTAACGAATTGTAGCAGCCAAATTGAAAAAAAAAACTGATGAAAAATTAAATTTGAATTAGACTAAAAAACTGTCGACGTGACAAATTGAGTATTTCGTCTCGTTATTGTCTTTTCGAGTCGAGACGAATAAGATCTCGATTTTTGCGACAACACCAAATATTGTGAGTCAAAAAAAATTCTAGAAAAAGATTTTCCAATTCATTAAGCTTTTGAGAATAACCCTCGTCTTAAAACGCGATGTTTCGCTCACATACTTGATCTTTTTTCAATATCTAAGTTTACAGTAATTTTCTTGACAGTTTTGGCGCAAACCTTTAACTAACAAACTTACATAATTGATAAGTTAACAGCAAAGTTTTAGTTTTCTTAACATGTAAGCACTATAGCCAACATAAATATTTCATTCGCCATACTAACCATCCCAGTTTTCTGCTGAATTAGACTGTCTGTACAGAAGACGTTCCGCGATTTTGTCACGTCAAGATTTTATTTCTGAGTTCATTACAATTCTACAAAAAAACACGACCTTTACGTAACCTTTACGTCCGATTGAAGTTAAAATTCTTTTTTTTTTTCAATTCTAGGTACTTACCATTACCAGCTGCCACTTATACATAACTAGCAGTCCCGCCTGGTTTCACCTGGGTGGAAAAGAACGAATGGGGAGAGGAGGGACATGAGTACACACATTCATCTTAGTTTACCGAGATAATTGTTGGGTCCAAATTTTTTCAGTTTTCGGCAGTTCCCTGCTTTATTACTTATTTTAAACTCAAACCTCCATTTTTGATGAAAATATTTTTTTTAAGTAATAATTATTTCTTTTAAATCAATAATTACTGTGCAATTAATAAAATATAATAAATATTTAATTGAAAACACTGTAGAAAAATTATTTTTATATAATATAGGTACTGTAATAGTTTTCAAATGAGCTATTATTTAGATTTATTTAATTTTAATTAGTCGTAAATAAAACTAAAATAAATTTAAATGATAGCCTTAGAAGAAAGCAATGTAGAAAATAAAAAAAAAAAATAAAAAACATATTCGTCCAAGGTGGGGCTCGAACCCACGACCCTGAGATTAAGAGTCGCGCGCTCTACCGACTGACCTAACCGAGCTTCTGTACGTGCGGCGCTAATATTGGGGTATTCAGTTAGGGCATTCCACCTGAATATAAGTATATGTTGAAAAATTTTGACTGACATTCTGCAACATTTTTCATTGATTTTCCACTCCTATTAGTCATGGCGTGATATTATATAGCCTATAGCCTTTCTCGATAAATGGGCTATCCAACAAAAAATTTTTTTTCAATTCGAACCAGTAGTTCCTGAGATTAGCGCGTTCAAACAAACAAACAAACTCTTCTGCTTTATATATTAGTACTTATAGATTTGAAAACTGTTCATAGAAGCGAAATCAACCAGCACGACTTTCTGAAGTATTTCACGGCGAAGAAAATATGTAGATTTATCTTGTTATTTGTACGTTAACAATTAATATTCCGTCCCCCCTCTTGCTACGCCAATGCCCACTTTATACTGTAAAAACGAAAAGAAAGAAAATCAAGTGAGCAATGTGATATGATACCGGAAAAGGGACACGTCCATTTACGTGTTGTCTGATCTTACAGAGTACTGTAATACGACTGATGTTGGTTTTGTACCCCGGTTGAATTTGTCACAGCTTATCAGCATGACAAGGGCTCAACTGGACTTGAACCTTGCGCAGAAAGAATCTATTAACTGCGCCGTGATAACAAATGACACTTAAAATCCTTTTTTTTATATTCTCCACGCGTGAAAAAGTTCACTTTTGTTCTCTTGCAATTTTAAAAACAATTGCCTACGCATTATTTTATTAGCTTTTCGTTATACGGACTTATGCCGGGTTGCAGAGAGCGTTGTTAGAAAATCTTGTTTGGCAAAGATCTTAGATTGTGACCGCACATATTTTTTCATAAGAAAAGCGTATTTTTTCAGCTCGAAAAAGAATATTTACGGTAGATATTTGTTTTAAACTGTGTATAAATATTTTTTATTATACAATTTTTCTACATATTTTCATCAAAATTTAGCTTGAAAAGCGATCGTGTCTATGTGAATCAGTCATTGCATATAAAATAGAATTTCTCGGTCAACGTAGAAAATAGCGCTAGGGCAGGAGATCAAAATAAATAAGAATGACATTTTTTTGTTAAATTAAATTTGATCACCGAGCGAGGTGGCGTAGTGGCTAGAGTACTACACTTGCATTCGGGAGGTGCAGGGTTAGAATCCCGGCGGGGGCAGATGTGGCTGGGAATTTTTCCTACTGACTCTCGCCGAGAAACGGTAATTCCTGTACCGGTCATCTTGTTGAGGTTTTCGATGGTTTTCCTTAATAATTCCAGATAAATATCGAGATGGTTCCCTATTCAAGGCCATGGCCGATTACTTGTCAAACTCCTATGTTCAAAATTATTTGCCTACCTTACCTCAATGTCCCAAAATTCCTTCATTCGCCCTTTACTAATAATTAAGTGAATGTTTAAAAATGTAGAAAATAACGGGAAGTGTGATAGATGGAAAATAGTAATGGTGTGAATGGCGTATGGTATGACATAAAGTCGAGAAACGGACGTTAAGCGCATTATTATTATTTATTATTATTATTGTAAATTGAATTTTATCAGTATGGAACAGTCATTACAAATTCACTCTTTAATTAGCCTTTTTCATGAAGTACGAAAAATCACTCACTAGTAGCGCTGGTAGTTCGGTAGGGACAAACACTGTCAAATCCCCATATAAACACACATTAAAGTGTACTTGAAAAAAAATGTTTTTAACAGAAGATGATGTTCCTGGAGCAAAACTAAAATTTGCAACTGTAAAAGATAACAATGTAGTAACATTAAAACGTTGGCTTGCGTGTCGTAATTTAAAAGTATCTGGAAAAAAAATGAATTAATAGACAGGTTAGTATGCAGACTCTAGTAAAATATTAGCGATAAATTCAAACTGTAATAAGAGAAATTGAAAATAATTATGAATTTCAGATTTATTTCCAAATGAAATATGAATCAAAAATATATGGTAATAAAATAAATTTAATTAAATATAATAAATAAATATAATTTAATAAAAGATTGAGGTTATATCTCATTCTAATCAATGGTAATAAACTGTCAAAAATTTACTATTCATTTTTTATTCATTTAATTAATTTTAAAAATAATTTCGATAACATATGTAAATGATGACTCTCAGTGATAAGTTTATCAGTTCAAAATTTTTTTTTTCAGATTTATATTTTTAAATAATAAAATAATATCACGTAAATAACATTGGTTGGCATGTAAATATTTTATGTTTGTCCCTACTACTAGTGCTGCCTCTCGTGACACTTTCGCTGCACTATTCTCAGGAAAAAGGCTCATTAAAAGTCGTAAAATAACTTTTAAAACAATGTCGCATAAAGTAAATACGATATCTGCTAAAAGTTTTCTTAAATTTGAAATATAACTTTTTCAGTCTGTATTTGATAGCATCTGTATTTTTTAACTTTTAATAGGTATTGTCGTTTATTTTAAACACAAATGTACCTACTAATAATTCAACACAAAAATAAGACTGTACCTGGTAAACTAGAAAAATTTTTATTAAGGATTAAAAATTCAAATTTCATTCTGTAAAAAATTATGTCCAATGAATATTAAATTTGGATTCGCGAGAAAGCTTATTAAATAAACTTGCAGTGTTACAACACATTTTTGGGCAAAAAGAGTTAAGGGTGAAATTATATTACAAATATTTTAGTGACTAAAAACACATTCAGAATATACTTAAAAATTAAGGGTAAAAATTAAATCAAACAAGGGAGAGCCGTTCGTTATCAAGTGGTTTCACTGTATTGCGACGACCAGTTCTAATAACATTACGCGATGAGTTTTGTAAAAAGAAAATTTAAAACAAAATTGCTTTTAGACTAGCATTTTCCTACGACAAAAATAATAGTTGATTTTAAAAATTTTGCTTCAGGAATATGATGTTAAGTCCCTTATACATAATTTTCATTATCTTTTATTCTTATATCAGCTAACCTCAACTAAAAAGGTAAATTTCATCTTACCTGGAACTATATAATATGTAATACAGTCATATAAGTAAATTGTAACACACAGATGCTTGTAGCTATCGCCCTGTAATCTTACCCCGGAGCAATATATCCTTTTAAGAATCAAGTCTAAGAAAAAAAAAACTTCTTTACTCGAGCTACGGCCATTTCATTTTGAGAAAGTTTCTTTTTCTTTTTATCGTTTTCTTCTTCGTGTCTTTATTTAAAAAGTTTAAGGCTACCTTAAAGAAAAACGCCCCAAACTATATTTTCAGTTGAAAATTTTAAAACTAAACGTATTGCACAAGAATTCAGATTGATATCATTTTTTTAATCAACTATTTCGTTAAAATATTTAGAAATATACTTTATTACGTGACGTTCATTATAGTCTAAGATCCCAATTGGCTCGATCTTCACCCATCGAGTTTTCTAATGAAAATTGAAATTTGATAATAAAATTTAGTAATACAGAAAAATTGATTTGGTTGTCATTTAATTTTTTGGCACAGCTATTTTTAATAAAAAACTATTATTCGTTACCATGTGTTCCACGTGTTCGTAATAAAATTATCTACATTTTCATTCAGTATGTAAACACGTAAGGTGCACATAGGGAAATTAACAATGGAAAAAAATGACTGGATCAGAGTGAGCCTTGAAATCTTGTTTTTCAGTTTGACAGATAATATTCTTTTGCAAAATGAATGTGTATACTACCGAAGAAAATATTCAAATGATTACAACATAATCGGACTTTTTTTTAGTAATGGGACATTAAATTCCCAAAAATACTTAAATATGGTGCGAGGTCAAATATCTCCGCCTATTCGTGTTGAACCTAAAGACATTGGGTCACTGATTTACCAACGCGCATACGTCATACCAATAAGACAATTTTTGAATGAAATGTTTCCAAACAGATGAAGTTGTTTTTTTTGTTTTATTTTTGTACAAAAAAATTAAAATAATGATTAATAAGAGCTTTGTATTATTAAAAATGGCAAGTAAAATAAAAATAAATCAAAACAAAATAGAAATCCTCAAGATTACCATGATAATTCAATAGAAATAACAATTAATGCAGTCATGGCTAACTCTGATCCAAGTATTTTTTCCCAATGCTAATTTCCCTGTGTGCACCTCACGCGTTTACATACTGTATATGACAATATAGAAAACCCTATAGCTGCAAAATACTAATTTGAAGGTGCCTATCTACCCGGTTTTATGCCAGGAATCAAAATGTCGACCAAACTTTGGCATTTTATAATATACATAGGTATTTTACTTTCGTTTGGTAATAAATTTATCTGAAGAATCGATAACCACATTTCAGAAATAAAATTAACAACTTTAATTTTTTATTAAAAATAGCTATGCCAAGAAATTGAATATCAACCAAACCAATGTTTCTTTATTAATACATTATACTATCAAAATTCTTTCATTAGAAAACTCTATGGGTGAAGATCGAGTCAAATCGGGATATTGCATAATACGCGCCACGAATCTAAAAGGCTCGGAAGTTAGATGCGAATGCGGGCTTGAGCTTGTACAGTCTGTTGAAAAACTACAAACTCGCTCATCAAAACTAAAATAACAATAACAACTTGACAATAGCGTACTCGACTGTACTTTAAAGCAGGAAAGCGACAAGTGACAAAGGCAACGAGCGATTACGGCCAATCACCGACGAGCGCACGTTCCGTGCAGGTAGCTGGGAGGTGGTGGGAGTCACAACGGCTCTAAAATGTGCCTTTGCGACGCTGTTTGTGACTGACTTCCGAACCTTTTAGATCCGTGGCGCGTATTATACTATTAGGTGTTTTAAATTAGTATACAGCTGTGTTTCGCTACCAAACCAAAAATCTACCCGGGCGGTTAACTGCCTACAACGTGCTAATGTGTAGTCCTTTTGCTTTTTATTAGTATCTATCTCCTTATAAAATATTTTGAGCACATCCAAGGAAGTGTCTGCATATGAAACCTTTATAACAAAAGAAGAAAATAAAATTTTATTACGCTAAATATTATCTTTTACAGACCACGTTCAAATGGAATCAAATAGTTGTACAAAACCATTAAGACTTCAAATGTGCACTCGGAAATTCGTTTTCAGAAACTTATATTACTTTTTTCCAATTTCAAAAAGAAACAGCATAGTCATACCCACACACAATAATATCTTTGTAATACACTAGCCGGTACCCGCAGCTATTGAAATGAAACAAGGCATAATAGCTGTGGACCCGCCGACGTCATCGTATTAAAGTTTTTACGAGCCGGTCGCAGTTTTTTGTATACCCGTACTTCCACCATAAAAATAACTGCACTTCCACCATGTATCCAAATTTAGCCAGTTTATTTGAGGTGTTTATTTTTTTATCGGAATAAAACGTAGCCTTTATTACTCAGGAATAGTGCAGTTTTTTATCAGTGAATGAATTTTTAGAATTGGTTCAGTAGTTCTCTGAAAACAAAAGCTAGTGCTTCAGACCTGTTGATTTTGGTATCAATTATGCCATTTTGCACATATTTGGATTAATAATTAATAATATCAAGAATCTATTTACATGTTAGGTACTGCATAAAAACGTTGTTTAGACATTTAAATAATATTTAAAATCAATATACAGGCTGATTTTTAAGTTGATTCTTTTTTTTAACAGCGTGTAGAAATCAAATAGACGATCAAATATTTCAAGTAAATTTTTTCTGAAAACTCAAAAATGAAAGAGAAACGGGCTTTTAAAGTTTCAATTAATTTTATCAAATTTTGAGGTCGGTCCTGGCGTTATGTTATGTCACTGTGGAAATATGTTATGTCATTATCAAGTATTTACAGAAATTGTTCGAAGTTGTTCTCGTTTTGTTGGGCACAAAGATGCGTGCGTCGTAATCATGCTTTAGTACACTATAAGGGCCTTCCGCGAATTATTTGGGATCCATTTCCGATTTGTACTATCATTTCTTCGCGTGTATTAGCCGGGCTTTTGAATTAATGAAAAAAAAAAATTGGTTGTCTGTAAAGTCGGTTTACGGACGATAGTTTTACGTGATAACGTATTCCGTAATACATAACCTAAATTTATATAATAATTATAATAATTCGAATCTATGATATTGCATCTTTTGCTTCAAATTTAGGTTAATTTTATTTATTAAAATTACTCACCACCTATGATATAATTGTTTTTTTTTTAACTTTCTTTCTTTCGTATTTATTTTAAGTCTCAAAGATTAACTGTCATAATATTTTGAAAACAATTGTTTCATTGTTTATATAAAATTCCAAAACCTACTTACAATATTTTAGTATTTTCATACGTCAAAAAATTGATTTTTATAATGATAAAATTTGTTTGAAAACGATTTTTTCGAGAGATGAGACCTAGCTAAAACGATTTTTTGCCCCTCAAAATCCCTTTTCAGTAAATTTCATCCAAATCGTTAGGGCCGTTTTCGAGAAAAGCACGCACAGGGTCAGGCGGAACGTTAGGAACGTTACACTTTTTCGTGCATGCAGCCGGTTTTTTATCAATTTATAAGATTGGTGATTCATCAATTTATAAGACGTTATCACGTCAAAAATTTAAAAAATGTAATTAAACTTTAAACGGGTGTTTCTCTCTCATTTTTGGGTTTTGAGTTATATAAAATATTTGTTCCTATATATTATGTGATCTACACGAAGAATCAACTTAAAAAACAATCTGTATTTCTTGTATATTTTTTGGTTTTTAAGTTCAAAAAATCATCACAAATATTTAATTGATGATACCGCATGGCATTACGTTTTGTGTTTGAAAGTACTTCAAAAATAACTTATGGTTATATTAAGTGAAAGAAATTTGATTTGATGAACTTTAAAAAAATATATATATATAAAAGAACAGTATTGCTTCAAAAACTTCTATAAATCATATCAGTTGTTCGAGAAAGAACTACATACAGAAACGACAACTGAAAATATTTGCTACAACTTTCACTTTCGTCGCAATAAATCAGTATAGAAAAAATGTTTTACAAAGGGCACGTTTTTTGTTAATCGGGTAGGTATCAGCATTACGAGCTAACAAAAGTAAGTAGATTTAGTGATATATATTATCAGTTGCATTGTTACTCTATGTATACAACATTTCGTTGTTTTCGCATGGAACTCGCCAATGTCCATATAGAAAATCCGTCGCGCAAAATAAAAATTTGAGCAGCCTAGATATTCTTACTTAGCAAAGATATGGCTTAATAAACTTGACAAGGCGGAAAAAAATCACAATTTTATTAATTCTCAACGAATAACTATTGACATATTCTGTTGTGACACAAACTGATTCGAACAGTCCAGCGAATAGCAATATTACGACGTCATCACGGTAACTATTCCTCCGAATAAATATAGCGATAATTTAATTCACCAATCATAATTATGTTTACTGCAGGTAGGTATACATTTATTCTGTCTTACTTCCAGGGTATAATTTATTCGCCTGAGAAAATAATAATGGCCGCCATAGATCATAATACGTAACCTATAAACGTGGAGTATTATATCTACAGTTGCTCTTGTGAATTTATTTATGTGCTGTTTTACCTTTTATGAAGTGTATAGTTGTAAAACATTGATGTTAATGGAAGTTTTGTGTGTAGTTGGTTTAGGATAAAACATTATTATTTTGTGAAACTTTTTTTTTGACGATAGCACTAACGCCATTGGTCGGATTTTTGGGTGAACGTCAAAATATTCAACAAAAAGAGCAAGGAGTATAGTGCACTGTATGTTTATTCTTTAACAAAATTTCCTACCTGATATTTTGCTCGGTGAATTGAAAATAATTTTATTCTAACGAATAAAGTTCCAAAATTAGTAACTTCTATATTTAATAGTGTTCGGTGAATATAGGTATTAAAGAGTTTTCTCGCTTACCCAGTTCTCACTCACTCAGATTTGACTGTATATGGAATACTAGCGGTCCTGTCCGGTTTCATCCGGGTGCAAAAGAACGAATGAGGAAGGGAGGGACATGAGTACGCACATTAATCTTAGTTTACCGAGATTAATGTTGTGTCCAAATTTCATGATAATCGGAGTTACCGTTCAAAAGTTTTTGTCGATAAAATGCAGTATTTATACTTTTTTTAAGTAATAAATTCCTTTTAAATCAACAATTACTGTAATTAATAAAATATAATAAATACTTAATTTAAAACACTGTAGGAAAATTATTTTTATATAGATACTTATAGTTGTAACAGTTTTCAAATGAGCTATTAATTAGATTTATTTAATTTTTATTAGTCGTAAATAAAAATAAAATAAATTTAAATGTAAGCCTTAGAAGAAAGCAATGTAGAAAATAAAAAAAAAATTAAAATACATTCGTACAACATGGGGCTCGAACCCACGACCCTGATATTAACAGTCGCATGCTCTACCGATTGAGCCAGCCGAGCTTGTGAATGTGCAACGCTAATATGAGTATATTTAGTTAGGGCAGTTCACCTATAAATAGAAGCTTATTTTTGAGATACATTTTGCAACATTTTTCATTGATGCTCCGCTCCTATTGGTCTTAGCGTGATATTATATAGCCTATAGCCTTCCTCGATAAATGGACTATCCAACAAAAAATTTTTTTTCAATAGTTCCTGAGATTAGCGCGCTCAAGCAAACAAACAAACAAACTCTTCAGCTTTATATATTAGTATAGATATAGACGAGGGATTTTGGTATGGGACAGTTCCATGCTGAACGATTTAGGAGTGATATAAGAGTCCAAACAACCAACAACAAAACAAGCCGAGAGAGATGACGGCTCCGTGGTTTTCGAATGTGGTGGTTTGCAACAATGGACGACGACGAGCAATATAGTTGCTCATCAATCACCCATCTGACGCGGAAACGGTTAGATTAGAAGATACTCGCAAGAGGATTCACCAGGATAACGCGTTACGTGAAAGATTTATTATCAATCAACCAGGTAAAAATAACAAGACGGCTTGCATCACACGGTTACCGTTAAAGAAATACGAGCGCTTATAAATGATCATAAAAACAAAACAACAAGCACTTAAGGAGAAGCTCAATGAATTACTGCCAACGCTCTATTAAACACGTTTATTATGATTTTACTAAATTTTATTAAATTAAGATGAGATCCACTAAGCCTATATACCGTATTACGCTTTACTGACAAAGAAGTTTTAACATTTTCTACATCTTTAAATATAAAATTCCGCTGTACGCTTGTTTGTAATTCTTTTTCTCCTAAACGGCTTGGCCGATTTTGATACAATTTTTTTTGTACTGAATGTTTCTTAGCTCTACAAATAAATAAAATTGTCGACCAATTTTTCTCAGATCAATATAATAATTTTTTGAATCATACATACTTTCAATCTTTCGTGATTTCAATTAGATAATAAATAACTTAATACTAATTGATTTTTATATTTTTAGATATTTCTGAAGAAGAACCAAATCCGGCTCGAAACATCATCTTGTGTTTTATTGATTTGTAATTTTATTATTTTTTGTCAATTCAGTGTAACCTCTTTATAACGAATCTCAAGGGACCGGGCATTTTTTTTCGTTATAAAGAGTTTTCGTTATATAGAGGGAAGAATGAAAAATAACCAAATTTCACCTAATTGATTTATTCCAAACATATATAGTCTGTTAACTTTGCCCGACATTTTTTGCTGTGCCAATATTTGTTTTGTATTTTATTTGTTTGTATTTTATTAAGTATCTTATGCATGCTTTGAGATCATCTTCATTAAACAATAGGAATTTTTCGATAAGTTTGTCCGCATCAAGTGCTTGTTGAATAGTTGGTGATGGTTCAGAATCGTCTTCTTTACGTCTGTAAATATTTTCTGACGCCTAAATATGAACATATTTCTTCGTAATAGAGAATGGCTGTTGCGCTATAAAGAGGGTATTAATGTATGGGTTTTAAGGTAAACCAACCAAATTGTAAAAATGTCCACGTTATAGGAAGTTTTTCGTTATAACGAAGGACGTTATAAAGATGTTACACTGTATATTGGTCTGAGAAAAATTGGTCGACAATTTTATTTATTTGAAGATTTCTTTTCAGACGTTAATCAAAGATTTGAATTTTTCTTAGCTCTACTCGAATCCGGTAGATGGCGCTGTTGTTGAAATCCAGAATTTCATTATTTCGTTGAGACCAATTTTAAGTTGACGAAAAAATAGCGGCAATTCACAAAATCGGGTAAAGCCGGACCAGGCCGCTAGTAAAAACATAAAAGAGAAACTTTTATTGAAATAATTTAGGTTCATAATAATTGTAAAAACGTAGGTCGTGACAAATGAACTATCATAGCGTTAACAAACCACGCTCTTATAATTATGAACCTAAATTCATTTCACTCTACCGTGCGTAAAGAAATTTGGCTTAAAAAAATGAATAAACATGGTAATATTAACGGAGACTGCGCCTCTAATGGATGTAGGCGTAAACAGTTTAGGAAACTCTGATCTAAACGTTTGATTAGCATGTTCATTTCTGAAAAACAAAGTATTAAGTGTATGAAATCATTTATTATTATTCCGATCGAAAAATGTGCCTTGAATAATTTATATAGAAGTGAAGTTAATTACATGTTTTGTTAAAACGGTCGACTGTTGAGTGTCACTTCTAATAACCTGATTATTATTAACTTTCAGTCGAAATAAGCTTACATAAATATAGTTATTTGCCCAATTCCATCTCTGTTCAGACATTGTAACCTGATTGGCCGAAGCTTTTGTGCTTTATTGACGTTTTATACCAGTTCACCGTTTTTCCGCTAGAGCGACACTTGCTTCGTTTGTTTGCTACTACCATCTGACGACGAAATCGTGAACTATATTTATGTATTACGTTATACGACACGGACGTGTTAATACAATCGGTAGTCGTTTTTTTCAAATTATGTTTTGTTTTTACGCAATTCAATTGTTTTTGTCGGGTGAAAATTCAGTATATATCATTATTGATGAATCTCAATACATAATTAGCATATCAATTTTTATTTAATTTTTAAAACGAGTTTAATTTTTACATTTGGCAATTCAATTGATCAGACAGTTAGCTTTATAAGCTTCTTCGATAAATAAAATTATCGACCAATATTTCAGACAATATATTTACAAAATATATAATTAATACATTAACGTTTCGATCCGGATTTCAGAACTGATCTAAAAAATATGAAAAATAATTAATATTTAATTTCTAATTCGGTTTTTATAAAATTCTTTCAAAATTATTTATTAATATCAAAATATTGAAAAAATAATAACAAACAATATTTTTTTAAGTAGTTATGGAAATAATTGTGAATACTTAAAAAGAAAGAAAAAATTATTAAAAACAAAATATTATTTCAAAATAATGTTATATAATATTACTTAAATTTTCCGTATCTAATTGAGCATTGAGAGAATTTTATTTGATTTTATATGTAACATTTCCGAAATATTTCTTTTAAAAAAATTAGTTTCATTATCTAAAATTTTTATATTATCCCAATTAATTTTGTCGTCAAGTTCTAATTTGTGTTTAGTTATTAAATTATGTTTGTCAGGGATTAATTTATGATTATTTTGGTGTTCTCTTATTCTTGTTTTAAGAGCTCTTTTTGTTTGACCAATATAATTCTTAGTACAATTTACATTTTTATAAGCTTCTCTATTCAAAACCCTCAATTTCTACTTCAAGATTATTAATTGAAAATTGTTACTAGGCTTAAACGACCGTACCTTTAAAATGTGATTAGTTATTTGACTCAAAATCAAAATTTAATTATTTCACAAAAAATAAAAAATACATCGTTTTGCTATAAACAGTACAAACTAAATAAAACTTGATTACTAGTCATGAAAAAAATTAATTAGAAATAAATTAACATGTAAATCATTAAATATAATCTCGGCATACGCTTTACCAAGCGATGAAAGAAGGAGAGAGAGAGCGGAAGAGAGAGGGATAGAGAACAGAGACGCTCTAAACTGAGGCCATTAGAGTCCACAGCAGTGAAAAATAAATTGATATTTATATATATTATGTATTTTATTTTTTATTTTTTTAATTTTCTTTTCACATTTTTTATCTGCTTTTAGAACTTTTAATGAAGATACAATTTAAAATAAATAATTAATGAGACATTATTTTATTAACATTTCAAAATTATCAAATACCCACTTCAATTTATTTACAAAGAGAGCACTTTAAGAAATTTGATTATACTAAAGAGTAGCTAATTAAAATTTTATCAAAGAAAATATGTTATATACGAAATGTTTCTAAAATTAAAAAAAAAAACATAATTGTATTAAGATATTGATCTATAAAAAAAATAAAAATCGACACTAACAAACGAAACTGCGAACAAAATCAAAATTCGAAGAGTGAGAAACTGCCGATAATCTATAGTTGATTTTTTGCATTTCGAGAAATAAAAAATACTAGAAATACACTAAAAATTAACATTTATACAAGAACTCTTCAAGAAAATTTGATATTATCAGAATAACGAATAATCACGGTTCCTCCACCACAAAACCCGTGATTTCCACCATATATATATTTCTAAGCATAATAATGTTTTTGCTTTTTTTTCTCGACTATTGCTTTAGAAATAGCCATAAACCTAAAAGAATGGAATTTTTCCTGAAAATTGTGTTTGGTAACACTACACAATTATGTTAAATAGCTCGAGCAAAGCCGGTAGAAAACATTACTTATTAAATAAATACTAGAAGCATACCAAAAATTTAATACAAAAAATCTTCAAAATATTTTTTATAAGAATAACGAATAATCACGTTACCTCGTTACCTCCACCACAAAACCCGTAATTTCCACCATATATATTTCTAGGCATAATAATGCTTTTTCAGTTTATTTCCTCGACTGTTCCTCTAGAAATAGTCAGGTTGGCAATACTACACAATTCTGTCAGTCTGCTCGAGCGAAGCCGGGTCGAAAAGTTAATTATTAAATAATTATTCAAACTCGATTTCCGTAAACACGCTGTAGAAATCGAAGTTTTCAGTTAAATTTTAATAGGGTATCAGAAGATAGAGGAACTATACACGTGCTAACAAAAGTTTTCATGGTTTCAGTCTGCTGAAGTTTCCATCAAATACACAGTTTCTACTGCGGCATTAACCTACATAGCATGAATAAATAATTGAGATTCAAGTTTATTTTGAGCTACTGAACCTGTCAGACAACTGTTTTTGTTCGATAAAATTACACTCATCTCTTGTTATTAAGAATCTATCTAGTAGTAGGCACCAAGCGGTGTAGCGTAGGGGTGAGAGTACTAGACTCGCATTCGGGAGGTACCGGGTTCGAATCCCGGCGGGGGCAGATGGGACTGAGACTTTTTCCTGTTGTTGCCGAGAAACGGTAATTCCTGTACCGGCCATCTTGTTGATATTTTCAATAATTCCAGATAAATATCGAGATGGTTCATTATTCAAGGCCATGGCCGATTACCTGTCAAAATCCTGTGCTCAAAATTTGCCTAAATTATCCTAATGTCCCAAAATTCCTTCATTCACCCCATTGTTATTAATTCGGTGGAACTTGAAAAAATGTAGAAAATAAAGTGTGATAGATGGAAAATAGTACCTAATGGTGTCTGTTATGACATAAAGTTGAGAAACGGACGTTAAACGCATTATTATTATTAGGGTAGTATTTAAACGAGTGACTGTAAATTACAATTTTGGGTGACAAAAATACTCAATTTGGGTTACTGTATTACTAAGTGAGCGACTGACTGCGCGTGACGAGAAAATAATAGTTGGGTGACTAAATTACTAAGTGAGCGACTGAATAAAACTGCGTTTTCTAAAAAATATGTATTTAATATGACTGTCAATTAAATATACATTTTATAGAAAACGCAGTTCTATTCAAACAATTAACTATTTTATTCGTATACCCCGTTATCGTTCACCCCGAAATTGTTTTTTTTAAAACTCAACATTTGCCCCTTCCCGTTTCACTGCGAGACAATTCGCACACCCGTTTATCGTTTACCCCGGAATTATTTTTTTAAAAACTCCACCTTTGCTGCATCGCGTTTCACTGCGAGACAATTCGCATACCCCTTTATCAAAAAAAGCGGTGGTTTTCAATCTTCATGAAAATGTGAGTTTTTTAAAGTTGTAGTCTCAAAGTGAAAAAAAATGAAAATTGAACACAAAAGAAGATATTGCTTCAAAATTACCGAAGGCATTCTAGTCGCTCACTTAGTAATTTAGTCACCCAACTATTATTTTAATATCTCAAGTTATTAAAACAGTATCTCATCATCAGTCACCAAATTTTTTTTTTATTCGACCGTTTTATAATTCCCCTTATTATTATGTATTAGTAGGCAACATGTCTAAAAAATGTTGGAGGAAATTGTCAAATATTTCAAAAGACTTTTTTTGGAAATGTAAAGAATATCTGCAACGTTTACATATTCAAAGCAGTCGTAACAAAATTTCACTACCCGACTATATTATCAGCAAAGTTTAATGGAGAAATAGGTGACGTCCGTTGCAGACGCCGAGCAATAAAGTATAGTAGTTTAGCATAAACGTTGTAAGACCACGGCCCACTTGACCATCTGTCTTTATCTACTCGACAATTCACTTTAAAATGTTTCACATAAACAAGCGGTAGAAATAAACAATTACAAGTGGTTCAACATTGATTTATTGCACGAGGAAGCATTCTTTTATTTCTGTTTATAGACATGGTACTAGCGTGAACACAGGAGCGTCTTAAGACTACAAGGGCCAAAAGTTTGATATCTTGCCCTGCGCGCCATGATGCCTGAGGCGAAGTGCAAGGTGCAGTGCAAGGTATCAAACTTTCGACCAATGTGGTGTATTCTATTTTTCTTCATACCTCGGTTGTAAGTACGCTTATTAAATACTTTAGCATAAAGTAGTGTTGATCCAATAAAATGTTACGATGAAGGAAGGTTTTAGTTGAGCATCATAAATAAGTAAGCTTTACCAATGAAACATTGGCCACTAGCGAAACATTGGTAAAGCTTATTTATTTATGATCCTCAACCAAAACCTTCCTTTATCTTATTAAATACGTTAATTAATTACTTATTAATTACATAAAAACAAAGGTAATTTCCGAGCCAGCAGCTTTAAGGTTATACGTAAAAACACGAATGACCGCTGGTTGCGACTATTAGCTAAAATGTAATAAGGTTGCTATGGAATCGACATCTAAACAACAGTTGATAGGTTGTTTTTTCTTTACTGTCGTCCGAACGTACGTACTTCCCGCATCAGTGCGTGTAATCCTGCCAACGCGTAAATGTTAGACTTTCTGCTTTACAGTTGATGCCGAAAGTATGTACTTTCGATCGAGGTATGAAGAAAAATCGTTGAATCAAAATAGACAAAATGTTATTAATTCAAAGTTTCTAGGATTTCGTAAACGTGAATTTGCTGGGGCGGTTTCATTGTCTGCAAAAATCAGAAGTCTTTGGTTGTGCGCTGAACACATTTTGCATTATCGATCTGGTCAAGCAATGAGCAGAGAATATTCAAATATTTCATATGTTTTGAATGGAAACTGAGATGGCATTGTTCCAGTACAATACATATATATATGCATTGTAGTGTGTGTATATCAAGATATACTTATTTTAACCATATTGGAACCTTAGATAAAACTAGTAAATGTAGACGGAGCCTGTTTTTTTTTATGTCAGCATCTACTGTAACTTTATAGATTACGTGTTACGAAATCTCCCAAATCTCAAAAAATGTTTTTGATATTCATAGTTTTCTGAAAGTTTTTGAAACATACAAAAAATATTTTCGAAAACTTCTAAAAAAGTTATAGTTCCTTAAATCCAACAGAAAACGCAAATAATATTTATGAAACCTTCTAAAAACTCAAATAAAGTTACATAAATTCTTTAAAAACGTAAACAGTGTTTTAAAACCCTTCAAAAATCCTAATAAAATTTTTGGAATTCTTTTCAGATACTTTTAAAAATGCGAACAGACTTTTTTAAATTCTACTAAAAATCCAAACAAAGTTTGTGATATCCTTCAATGAATTCTAGGTAAGGTTACTAAATTCGTCCAAAAAAAATCCGAACAAAGTTTTTGAAACCCTTCTAAAAAATTCTAGGAACTTTCAGAGCTTTTGAAAACCTTATCAAACTTTATAAAACGCTTAGAAAAATGCGAACAAACTTTTTAAAATTCTGTTAAAAATCCAACCAAGTTTTTGATGTCCTTCAATAAAACCTAGGTTACTGAATATCGTCCAAAAAAATCCGCTCAGTCTCCGAAAACCTCCTAAAAATTCTAGAAACTTTCAGAAACCATTAAAAAAATGCAAAAAAGATTTTTAAAATTCTACCAAAAAAAAAATCAAAATTTCATTGGTTATATTCTTTTTAAAACCTAAACCAAGTTTCTAAATCTCTTAAAAAAATCCCAAGTAAGTTTCTACAATGAACAGCAACGATTAGTCTAGGAGGATGTAGACAATCGTTGAGGTATCTATATGATGAAAACGAGCGGACTTACTATGCTCTACTTATTTTATTATACCAATTTCTTCATCGCTTTTCTGTGATCCTAATATTGAGAAAAGCCAATAACCAAAGCACTTTTGATAATAATGTTTGAAGTTATTTGTAGCTGGACAAGTATATTCGAATTGTTAGATTATTAGACAAACTAGTCACCAATAACTTCATTTAGTTTTCTTCTGTAATACCTCTTATGTGCAAAAAGTAAAATTTGCAGGAAACGCCAAAAAATGGTTATTTCAGCAATGGATGGTAAGAACTAGCAATTTCAGAGGTATATTACTAATTCATACTTATCTTTACTATACGTGTTTAATTAAGACGAAGTATTTTCTTAAAAAATATTTAACGTTAATTTCGGATTTATTGGCACATGGGAGGAATTATTTGATACAACTTTTTACATAAGAGTTACTTCCCCGTGTTGGTTACTGTAAAATTAATTTGGAAGTATTACTAGCGTATAGAGCTCCGTTTCCTGAATCTTTTCTTTTAAAAAACGTAAAATGTGCCAATTATGCACCTAAGAGCTATTACAGAACCAACGACGATATATTAGATGACACCCAAACAGGAAGATGTTTCCAGATTAATCTGTCCGTTTGTAACATCATCACTCAAAAACAGATCAACCCATTTTGATGACATTGTAGACGCATATATTTTTTTTTATAATATAATAATAATAATGCGTTTAACGTCCGTTTCTCGACTTTGTCATAACAGACGCCATTCGCATTTCGCACCATTACTATTTTTTTTCTACCACACTTCCCGTTATTTTCTACAATTTTTAAACTTCAACTTAATTAATAGCAATGGGCGTGAAGGAATTTTTAGGAAATTGAGGATATGGTAGGCAAATGTTGAGCATAGGAGTTTGACAGGTAATCGGCCATGACCTTGAATAAAGGAACCATCTCGATATTTATCTGGAATCATTGATGGAAACCATGGAAAACTTCAACAAGATGGCCGGTACAGGAATTACAGTTTCTCGGCGAGAGGCAGTAGGAAAAAGTTCTAGTCACATCTGCCCCCGCCGAGATTCAAACCCGGTACCTCCCAAATGCGCTTTTTTTATAATATGATCAGAGTAAATTGACAAACGAAATCGCTGATAAAGACGAGCTCATCTCTTAGAATGATTTAAATAAATTTATAGTCCATCTTGAAATACAGTAGACTGTAGAGTAGTAAATAATTTTGTCCGTGTCACCCGTAAGCAAAAAACAAGCACGAAAAATAGCCCCGGTTTTAATTTTGAAATCCATCTTTAAACACGCGCGCGAACCTGCAGTAACGCCATTTCCGTCATCGTAGCCAGCGCGCTAGCCAGCGTATGTTCCAACAACGATTTCAGCGGATAAACCAGCCTCGTGTGCAGTGGAAGAGTCTATGATAACACTGCAATCCGTCAAAAGCTTCAAACCAAAATGATTCGTCACTATTTCAGGATGACCATTAATTAAAATTTTAAACAACCCTTAGGCCTAGTTTATATGAGAGGCGTTCAACGCGCGTTGGCCCAACGCGCGTTTACAGCTTCTATACAATTGTATAGAACTGTTTATATGATAACGCGCGTTCAACGCGCCACCAACGCGCGTTATCATATAAACAGTCCTATACAATTGTATAGAAGCTGTAAACGCGCGTTGGGCCAACGCGCGTTGAACGCCTCTCATATAAACTAGGCCTTAAGGAGGTTGAGCCGTTTTACGAAGATAATGAAAAAAATCTGAAAATATAAAGTTTTTTTAATAGATTTTTTTATGACAAAATTTTTTGTAAAAAATCCAAAATCATTAGAAGATTTATAAAGTTAAAAATTAAAAAAAACTTTTACATGTACATAGTCTTATGGAAAATATGTCAACCTAGCATGCAAACTGTTCATTTTATTTTTTTACTAATAACCAAATAATGTCAGCAATTCCGAAAACTAACTATGTAAAGCATTGATGTCTTACGCATATTTTAATATTTTTTCCAGTTTAATTAGGAGACTTTTAATCAATAAAAAAAATTATGAAACATTAGCACTTTTCGATTATGGACTTTTATTCTTGACAATTTTAACTGAATTTTCAACTTTTTAATGATTTAATTTTAATTTTTATTACTTCTTATTTCTTTTTTTAATTATTTACTGCAAAAAATATGTAAAATACAGATATTTACATAAATTTATTTTTTTTAACCTAACTTTGTACAAAAAATTCAAAAGTTAGAAATAATTAATTAATATTAAAAAAATATTTATTTATGCCTTTATGACAATAATTTATTGGTATCATCGACTTATAACCTTTTGTACAAATTTATATTATGGAAAAGTTCCCATTTAGAATTCGACGTACTTTTGATTGGGACTGTAACGGATCAACCTCCTTAAAAGAAAAGCATGATGAGTTTATTATTTGAATTAATTCTTTGCTGAATACAGTATACCCATAATCCAAAAAGTTTTCCAAAGAAAATGGAAAATTTGAAAATAAAGTTCCGTAAAGGAAAATATAAAAGTAACTAGCGTAAATGTGATTCTGAATCAGTTTGAAAAATTAAAAACTTTGTTTACAAACTTCTTTTTCCAAGATGTCATAAAGACGTGTTTTTTACCATTTCTTTACAAATTACTTAATTGGAATGAATTTTTTTATCTCTTGTAAGTTCAAAAGTAAATTTATTTTATTTGAAATTTTACTTTTTCTCGATACACATTTCTTAATAAAATAGTCTGTTTTTTATTTTACATTGGTAGGTAAAATTTTAATTTAGTAGTGAATGAAAAATGTAATTGCATTTCTTTTTAAATTTTTCTTAATTTTCCTACGTTCTTTCTACAGTGACAGTAAATCTTTTTTTTAAAAGAAACCGCATGTCTTTGATAATTCATACAAAAAAAAAAAACATATTTAAAATTGCTTAATTACTGCAAAATAATTTAAATAAAAAATAAGTTCAAAAACTAAAACCCGACTACTGAAAAGTATGAAACAAGAAAATATTCTGATCTGAGTATAGCCGTGGTCATATGCCACCTACCCTAACAGTTTAACATAAGCTCTAGCTAGTGCAAAATGCATCACGCTGCACATCTAGAGGGGCCTCATATGAGATGGCATACGACCACGGCTATCCTCAGATGATAATATTTTCTTGTTTCATACTTTTCAGTAGTCGGGTTATAGTTTTTGAACTTATTTTTTTATTTAAATTATTTTTTATAACTTGTATTTTATTTGTTTTGTCCCGAAGAATTTTTTTTAGATCACATATCCATTATATTTAATTGTCATCGTTGGCTGGTTTGATGATCACACAAAACGCTTTAAATTAAGACATATTTTTTTAAATAAATTAAATCGCCACTTAGAAAAGACGAAACAAAAAATGTCCTGCATTTTTTTTCTGTTTGCGTTATTTATTGGCAATGTATTATGTACAGTAATTTTACTGTAATATTGGCATATTGCTATAATCAATATTCACATATCGTCGATCAGGTGCCAAAAGTAGCTAACAACAAATATAAAAACGGCATATGATATTCACTTTTCAATAATTAGTATATATATCGAAGAATCTCGTTAGAGATTCTTTTCTGTGCTAAATGCCGACGAATCTCTAACATTCTTATACATTGATTTTGCCTCTTTCCCATATAACGCCGTGTATATGAGGCCAGTTTCCAAGTTTTATAGTTCTGTGACCACGTGATTTTCGTATTATCGAATTTTCGTATCACCCATATAGACTTCTATACCACAATAATATCTATATATACTTGACAGTTCATGTCTATTTGGATTGTTTACGAAGACTTCACCTGCTTTGTTGTCTCTCTTTCTCATGTGGTTTTAAATGGCAATTGACAAGGAAGGTAATAATATAATCGCATTTCTTTTGTATTCCTTTACGTACTAGTGCAAATTAGTCCATTTTACCACCACTCTACGGGCATGAAATGCAGTTTATCATACATATAGGAGGATAATATGTCAAAAAAATAGTTCTGACACATTTGCATACAAAAAGCTTCAATAAAAAAATTGCAAAATCGGCTGAAAGAACGTTGGCGGATTGTCGAAAGAAAACGGCTTATGTTTTCTAATATACTGGGTGTTTTTTTTAAACTAGGGACGTTTTTATTTAAAAAATAACGGATTGAATAAAAAAAAATTTCGAACTAAAGTTGTTGGGTTTTGAGGGAGAAATCGTTTGGACACAATATGCACCCCCACCACCTCACTCCTTATCAGAGAGATGTTGTGATCTTTATTTTTAAAATGGAAACCCCTATTTTTTATGGTCGGATATTGTGAAAATTTTTTTTTCCGAACTTTTCTTCAATTTGGCTCGTAGTTTTTTACCAAAACGCTCCTTAAAAAATCACGATTTGCAAAAAAACTGCAAGCTAAATTAACAAAAAATTAGGCAAAAGATGTTCATTTTCCCATAAAAAAATGATAAAAAAACGTCCCAAATTAAAACATCCTGTATATATGTCGTAGTCATAATGCAAAATTAGGCATTTTACAAAATGTCTAGGCATTTTATAAAAAGCCGGCAAAACGCGAGCGAACAATGCAGTTTCCGTTATGACTATACCAATTCAGGCAAATTGACAAAATGCCGGCAAAATGTGAACAGAAGAACGTGTATCTCGTTCTGACGCATTATTTTCAGGCATTTTACAATTTACCAACAGCGATGTAGTCATAACGTAAGCGGGAGAAAAAAATAATAAAATTAGGGAGATAGGTACTAGGTAAGTATTTCATAAAATGGCATAATGACACAAAAAACAATAATTTTCTTTATTATATAAATCTAAATAAACACTTCATAAGAACCTATAAAAACTTTCAGTTAGGTAATTTTAAAGTAATGCACGAAATAAAGTAACTACCTAAATAAGTACCTAAGGTAAAGGGTCCAGTTTTTGGCGGTTTAAGAGTAACAGCTGAGGTTATATTACGATACCTAATATAAAATTCAATTTGAATAAATAATATTTTATATCATAAACAAGTTCAGAATTTCTAGATAAGGTCATATGAGCGAAATAATTATTTGAACCGAATTTCGACCTAAACTAGTACCATTCCACATTTATGAGTTGGAATGGTAAATGAAATATAGAAAATAGTATAAGATAATAAACAATTTCGTTAAAAATATAAATATTTTAACATTTTATGGAGATGTCAACACATATAACCTACTTATTACTGCATGTCGAACTTCCATGACATTTGGACGAGCATAAATTGTTATTTTTAAAGCAAGCACATTTCTTTGAATTGCACTGTTTGCTACTAGCCTTACAGAAACATTTTTGAAACCCTTGACCCCCAAATCGTGAATGATGTACAACTGCCTCTCTTACGGTTATTAGTGTATCAGGAACTTCATCTTCAAAACCGACTAAGGATTCTTGAATATCATTTCTGGAAAACCAAGTTTTGAGAATTCCTTTAGAGGTACCTAATTTGTAGAGACCATTTTTCAGGTCCATCACTGTTGTGCGTTATGACTACATCGTTGTTGGTAAATTGTAAAATGCCTGAAAATAATGCGTCAGAACGAGATACACGTTCTTCTGTTCACATTTTGCCGGCATTTTATCAATTTGCCTGAATTGGTATAGTCATAACGGAAACTGCATTGTTCGCTCGCGTTTTGCCGGCTTTTTATAAAACGCCTAGACATTTTGTAAAAAGCCTAATTTTGCATTATGACTACGACATATATACGATTATCGATCAGGTCAATGTTTCTCAGATTTTAGAGTTTTGTTTAAATTGATGTATATTTTCGTTTTGCATAATAAAACGGGATTAAAAATTCCAAGCAAGTACAACAAAACGTAGAAAATTGAATGACTCCATTCACTAAAAAGATTGTTGAAATTTATAATAATAATAATAATAATATAATAATGCGTTTAATGTCGTTTCTCGACTTTATGTCATTACAGACGCCATTCGCACCATTACTATTTTTTTTTCTACCACACTTCCCGTTATTTTCTACAATTTTTAAACTTCAACTTAATTAATAGCAATGGGCGTGAAGGAATTTTTAGGAAATTGAGGATATGGTAGGCAAATTTAGAGCATAGGTAATCGGCCATGGCCTTGAATAAGGAACCATCTCGATATTAATCTGGAATTATTGAGGGAAACCGTGAAAAACCTCAACAAGGTGGCCGGTATAAGAATTACCGTTTCTCGGCGAGAGGCAGTAAGAAAAAGTCCTAGTCACATCTGCCCCCGCCGGGATTTGAACCCGGTATCTCCCGAATGCGAGTCTATAGTGCTCTCACCGCGACGCCACCCCGCTCGTCTGTTGCAATTTGCAAATCATGTTTTGACGTGATAACGTCTTATAAATTGATGAATCACCAATCTTATAAATTGATAAAACACCGGCTGCATGCACGATAAAGTGTAACGTTCCTAACGAGTAACGTTCCTAACGTTCGTAACGTTCGTAACGTTCCGCCTAACCCTGTGCGTGCTTTTCTCGAAAACGGCCCTAACGATTTGGATGAAATTTACTGAAAAGGGATTTTGGGGGGCAAAAAATCGTTTTAGCTAGGTCTCATCTCTCGAAAAAATCGTTTTCTTACAAATTTTATCATTATAAAAATCAATTTTTTGACGTATGAAAATACTTAAATATTGTAAGTAGGTTTTGGAATTTTATATAAACAGTGAAACAATTGTTTTATAAATAGTATGACAGTTAATCTTTGAGACTTAAATAAATACGAAAGAAAGAAAGTTAATAAAAAAAATTATTTTTATAGGTGGTGAGTAATTTAATAAATAAAATTTACCTAAATTTGAAGCGAAAGATGCAATATCATAGATTCGAATTATTATAATTATTATATAAATTTAGGTTATGTATTACGGAATACGTTATCACGTAAAACTATCGTCCGTAAACCGACTTTACAGACAACCAATTTTTTGGTTAGTACCTTTTCCAACTGTTCCGACGATATTATGCGTGGATATATTATGTAAGTTAAATCTGAAACACATGTTGTATATTAAACGATTGTCGAATATAATAATGTGTGATTTATATGCCAATTTAAATTACAAAATACGATTTATTTCTGTCGTGTACACTTATAAGTTATTTATTAGCATATTATGTAAGAGATTTATGTAAACCGAAACACTCAGTAGGTTAATATAACCTTATTTTCGTTACTTATACGACTTGTGACGTACAATTATGTGACGAACGGAATTTTTGTTTATTTGCCTGTACTCAGTATTCCGGATGATACACTATGGTCGTTTGAGTTAAGGCCGCTGTACACGAGCCTAGATTCCTTGCTAGGTTTGCCTACCTAGTTTTCTAGCGCTGGTTTTTTTGCTCGCTTCACACGACACGTCTTTTCATGCTAGTTTTGTGAATAAATAAATGCGCGCGCAGTGACAGTTCAAATATAAACACAAAACCAATCGTGTCTGTTGTCTAACTCTGAGCAGAATGACGCCGTGTTGGTTTGTGGACGTTTTTTAAGTCGCTCACGTGACTGATTGGTTCTTGATCATATCTAGCTGAAACCTAGCAAGGAAAATAGCCCCTGTTCTAAATTTTGTGACCTAGCAGACGATCACGCGGTAACGTCATTTCCAGCTTCGTACCCAGCCTACCGGCCAGCAGAACTCCAAGCAGTATTTCTAGCCTCGTGTGCAGCGGCTTTAAGTTGAATGGAGGAACTAGGACCTCTAATATCCGGATGATAGATCATCCTGAATTTCGAAATTGGTTTCGATATTTGGAACTTGCTTCTGGGATTCCGAAATTAGTTATGGCAGACAGAAAGGACTACAAAATGCTTGCATTTAAAAAAAATTGGTTGTCTGTAAAGTCGGTTTACGGACGATAGTTTTACGTGACAACGTATTCCGCTCGAATATCATATTTAATAATACATAAGCAAAATTTTAGTAGCTGTCAAACTATATTTTTACCGACTCTCTATCGCATATACTGCGTTCTCGCTTGCACGTACAGGGTCAGGCGGAACGTTACACTTTTTCGTGCGTGCAGCTGGTGTTTCATCAATTTATAAGACGTTATCACGTCAAAAATGTTTATAGTCACAGAAAACACTGAATGAAATTTGCAAAAAGAGTCAACGTAATCGACTAGTAATAATAATTAATAATTCGAATATTAAGGTAAAATAAAATTAGACAAAAAATAGAAAAATCCGAGTTGAAATTTTTTTTTTTTTTTAATATTAGTTTTACCGTGATATTTCTTACCCAACTGCCCCAAAGGAGGGTAACGTTTATCTTGTGTACCTATATATGCGTGCCTATTTAGACCATTCTCTCCACTTTTGGAGCTGAAATGGTAAACATAATTTCATAAATAAGACAGAGCTTGAATAGGCTAGCATTTTTTTTATTATATATACATACATTTTAAGGTTAAAAAAATGCAACGAATGTTGAGTTTACACTGATTTTATCAGCTATATTAAAATTGAACGAGCTGTATTACACTTCTGTCTGAAATTTTAAAATACAAAACTGTATTCTGAAGGAGTAGATTTTATGTATCATTCCATTGTAGCAAAACTCGTGTAAAACATACAAGGTGTTCTATAAACGAAGAAACATCTGATACAAGCTTTTTAATTTATTACGGACTTATTACTCTCGTAATGACGTGATTAAAGTTGATCCCTCCAACCCAACAAAATTACATTCAAACAATTTCTAACCTTAATATTTTTAGTACTAATCATTTGTAATCAACTTTTTAGAATTTATAACCAAACTGTTTTCGAGCTATGATTCAATCAACAACGTTATAGCATATATTTCTTCTAGGCATGCGGGGATTTTCCCTAAAAAACAATAAGCCTCTTAAAATTTGCATATCGAACATCCTCCCAAAATTTGGTTTCAATAAACTCATCCATTTGATCTGTATCGCGTCCACAGGCTTTTCCCAAAAATATGTTGTTTAGGATTCGGATTATCTCAAAACAAATTTTGACTTAAATTAGTATCATTCCCTACTTATGGTGTTGGAAGGGTAAAAATTCAATACGAAGTGTTTTCGGCTTACATTTTATAAAAATACTAGCGGTCCCACCCGGTTTAACCCGGGTGCAAAAGAACGAATGGGGGGGAAAGACATGAGTACACACATTTATCTTAGTTTACCGAGATGAATGTTGTGTCCAAATTTCATGATGATCGGAGTTACCGTTCAAAAGTTAATTTAGAGTTACATTTTTCATTGATGCTCCACTCCTATTGGTCGTAGCGTGATATTATATAGCCTTCCTCGATAAATGGACTATCCAACAAAAAAATTTTTTTTTCAATTCGAACCAGTAGTTCCTGAGATTAGCGCGTTCAACCAACCAAACAAACAAACTCTTCAGCTTTATATATTAGTATAGATTCAGTGAAAGTTTGTATGATAAGATGATTATCTAAATTTATAATCTAACATTTAGCTCACACGATGCTAATTTATGGAAAAGTGCATCAAAATTGTCATACAACTTTTACTAAGGTGTCTTCTTTTGACCTGTACTGCTCATACGAAAATAAAAATAGGTAGACCGAGAACACCCTGTAGATATCAGACCTTCTATCTCAGTAACAATTCCAGTACAAAAGTAATAAAATAGATATTAAAGGAATGATATTTTTTATTGCAGAGCACGGAGTACCACAAAAGAATCCAGTTATTGTATACATTCACGGTGAATCTTTCGAATGGAATTCCGGAAATCCTTACGACGGAAGTATACTTGCATCTTATGGAAAAGTAGTTGTAGTTACACTCAACTTCCGGTTGGGTATTCTAGGTAAGTGAATTAGAATTACTCTTATAGCGGCTATAGCTCCTAAATGATTTTAACTGCAATGTAAGAATATTACACTTTTTTATTTACATTTTGCCTTGCGAAAATAAAAATCTACTTAAATCTAATTACAAATACAATAGTAGATTGTCTACCTATGCCCAGATTCAGAAAGTATTGTCAGAAAATCTGATTCGACAATGATTTTTGATTGAGAACATACATAATTCTCCATATGAAAAGCATTGTAAAGTTTTAAAGCGATCCTGCTCGAAAAAATCGATCGATTGAAACAATATTCTTCTTAAACTGTGTATACAGTTTTTCGAGAGGCTACGCTCCGCTCAGCAGGTAGTGGTACCTTCGGCTCCACCGTATTAAAATATCAATTGTATTGACATACGAATTTGCGCTTAGGCCCAATAGATTCAGCGTACTTTTTTCTATAAGACACGGTAATATTAAGCAAATCTGAGATATTTTTATATTTTACCAAATATCGTAAATCTTTTTATGTTTTCATGCGTTTCGCAAATTTGCAACTTTTTAAGACACTAAACGCTTTTTGGCCCATTTTATTAACTTATAGAAAAATTCAAGCTGAATCGATTCCGACAATCCGCAACACTGTAAACCTTTTACTTCGGGAGATTTTAGTTGATTTAATTTTTGTACATTTTAAACCATCATTGCAATTGTACCTACATTATAGAACGGGATTTCAAAATCTGTCATCGTGCCTCCAGCGTAACGTTGAACAGGCCTGGTTTGCTTGCGTTCGAACCTGGCGTTTAAACGTAGCGAAGTGGTAAAATGTATATTTTGAAATTCTCTTCGTCGTCCGTCTGAGTGAGAAAACTCGACAGCCTCCAGACAGAAAATGGAGCGAGCGCACTATGTTAGTGCAGTTACCTAGGCATGAATATGACAGTCTTGTAAACTTCAAACAACATATTTCTGTACTTAGTTCTTTGAACGAAACAATGAAACATGTCAAAGGTTACCAACGTACGAAACAAATATACTTTAAAGAACCTGTTTTCGATTTAATTCTTTGATAAAATTACAGGAGACCTCAGCTATGACTAGAATCCGATCGAAAAATCGGTTAAAAAGTCAGATCGAAGATTTTTCAGATGCTGAAACTATTTTCCACTTAGTTCCTACATAAAAAAAAATTGGTTGTCTGTAAAGTCGGTTTACGGACGATAGTTTTACGTGATAACGTCATAAAGAAACATTGAACCATACTCGTAAAGTGTTGAAAAATAACTTTTTTATTTTTCACATTATACGTACACGTTTCCAAACATTTATTTTTACATATTTAAATAGTAAAATTAGAGTTTTAACCAACTGTAGAAACGGTTTTTAAATATAATGAACCGTTTTCAAAATACACGCAGTTTTAATAAACGAGCTGTCGGGTGGTGTGGATTTTTCACTCCCTGTAAGCATATATACGAGCGAACTGTGGCAGTCTATTGGAAGTTTGTGTCTTGTGATCTTTAATAAATAGATTTTTGTAGCTGTCAAACTTGGGCCGATCGTGCTTCTCTATCGCTTATACTGCGCTCTCGCTTGCACGCACAGGGTCAGGCGGAACGTGACACATTTCGGAACGTGACACTTTTTCGTACATGCAGCCGGTGTTTCATCAATTTATAAGATTGGTGTTTCATCCATTTATAAGACGTTATCACGTCTCAAACTACATTAGACATCGGTTGCAATAACGGGCCGACCGAAACTTTGGCTTAAGCCATCTTCGGGACAACTTTAGCTTTGACTCAAATAAAGCTGAAGGTTTTGCCGAATGTTGATTTTTCTTGAAGAATTGAGTCTTAATTAATAATTTTGAAACCAAATCGAGGTAGCATAATTTTTTTAAATCACCAATACAACTCTGCAAACAAGAAAAGTATGCGTGTAAAAAAATCTATTTAAATTAAAGTTAAAACCTTCAGAAATTATTGAAAACAAAAAAAACCCGTTGTGACTAATTAAAAAGATATTTAATTAAAAAAAGATTAAATATCTTTTTAATTAGTCGGACACAACTGTTTTTTTTTTGTTTTCAATAATTTATTAAGGTTTTAACTTTAATTTAAATAGTTTTTTTTTTTTAATTTCCACCGACTAGTTTTGGAGAAATCAATGAAAACATATCATCCATCTACCGTTTTACCATAAAGCCAATGTTAAATATGCCTACTTTTGAAGTCATTTATTTATTTAAATAACCGGGTAACCCCCCTCCTAAAATTTTCAGAATTGGTTTAGACTTAGTCCAACTTCATATAAAAAAATAAAGCCTTTTATTTAACATTGCCTTGGTGCTCGTACTACCTTAAATATTTTTGACCGAAGCTCGACGAAGATCCGCTGAAAAACTGTCGTATTCTGACGTATCGCTTCGTTTTTATCGATGTAAAATTTTCGGAGGAGCTCGTCATTAATCGCTCACGTATTCTATGATTTATAAAACACGGGATGGAAACGAACGCAAAAAGATGGAAGGAAATGAAGACTGCGCCGGCGCAACGGAAAATTTAGTATAGCGCCGAATGGTGTAAGAGTTGAGTTTAGGACACGATCTGAGGAAAAGCATTTATAGCAACAAAAGAAATTCCTTTAGACTGGCGCAAATGAAAACTCGCGCAACGTTTTCAGCAGTGCAACTGTTTCAGGGTTAACCATCGCTAACGATTTCAGTTAAATGTGCAAAATTTTCTGCAACATTACAAAAAACGTGTGGATGAAAAATGGATCCAGTTTTCTCGCTAGATGCGATTCAAATTAGCATACATTTACTTTTATACACACGTTTTTTGTGACGTCATTCAGCGTCAAATTACGGGCATTATATTACGGTACCGCGCTATCATAGGAAACTATAGCTATTCTCTTCGTAGAAGCAAGGGCATAGAATTTTTTTTCTGGAGCGGGATTATGATCATTATTATCCCTTTTACCCCCCCCCCCCCCGAAGCTAAAGGATTCTTATTTCAAAAATTCCAGTCGATTAGACGACAGAACCATTCCAACTTCAAAAATATTGACATTTGACATATTATAATAAATAAAATAATATTTATAATAACGCGTGCAGCGACGCGGACAATGGCTAGTAATAAATAATATTAATTTCCTGTTCGTTTGCAGGGTTTCACATGTAAAGCTACCTAACTAATTTCCTTTTGACAAATTTTCACAAGAGAACAGGTGATTTTTTTATTTTCAAAATATTTCTGAAACTAAAGGATCCGCCAAATAACTTTTTTTTTGAAAATGCTATAAAAAAAACTACTGAATATTTTCTCAAATTACTTTTTTTATTTGAAAGTACAATCCTTCCGGTTAATAATGGAAAATAATTTCATTCGAAAATGAGCAAGGAGTGGCCGTTACAGTCAATGGCGATCGTGATCGGGCCATGTTGAACGAATTTTTGTTCACAAAAATTGAAGAGGAGGATATTGGCAACATTTGGTTTCAACAGGACGGCGCTACGTGCCACACAGCCGAAGCTACACTCGATGTTTTGCGCCCTGTTTTCGAAGATCGCATTATCAGCCGCAGAGCTGATGTCGTTTGGCCACCTCGGAGCTGCGATTTGACACCGTTGGACTATTATTTGTGGGGTGCCGTCAAAGATAAGTGTTACGCCGACAAGCCAGAGACAATTGACGCTTTAAAGGACAATATTCGTGAAGCCATACAGCTGCACACAATCGAAAATGTGCTTAAAAATTGGACCGATCGTGTAGGCTACTGCATGGCCAGCCGAGGCAGCCATTTGAATGAAATTATTTTCCATTATTAACCGGTAGGATTGTAGTTTCAAATAAAAAAAGAAATTTGAGAAAATATTCAGTAGTTTTTTTTTTTATAGCATTTTCAAAAAAAAAAGTTATTTGGCGGACCCTTTATAAAATTTGGAAGAAACATTTAACAAAATTTTCTGAAAAACATATCATTATAACACAAAAGACAATATTATAGCTCATGTGTCTCTTCTGCGCATGTACCGCTTTTCCCCAAAAAGAAAAGGGCTTTTCATACTTACATTTCAAACATATTGGCAAAATTTTATTTCGATCCGCTTAGCCATTTTATTTGTATCGTGCTCACAGATAAACAGACTTTTTTCAAAAATAAGTTTTTTGTATTCGAGGAAATTTTAAAAGTGAATTTTACTACTCCCCACTTGTAGAATGGAATGGTAAAAGTTAGTAATAGTTAACGTTGAAATAGTGGCAGCCGTGTATATCGTCATCATAAAAATGGCACTTTTTTCTACGTGTCATTTTTAGATGTGTCCAAGAAATCTCAACATACTTGGTCTTATATAATGTTTACGAACGTCGTTTTTTTTCTTTTTTTCGCATTTCACAAACTATGTCTCATATATCTATATGTTTACGAACATATTTTGTTTGTTCTCTTTTTTTTTTGGAGACATTACAACATAAAACATGTTTTACTGTTTTTATCTAATTAATAATTTGCTAGTATTCTTTTAGGCAAGGATTATTTGAGTGAAAAAAATGTTTTTGTGTTTTTGAAACGATTAGTAGAGAGTAGTCACCAAATTTTTTTATAATTTGTTTAATATGTTACCGTTAAAACCCATTTTTAGTTAGAACGCGTATTTACTAGTTAAAACTAGTCTCCACTAAACGCCCTCGTTAAAACTAGAATTTCCTAGTAACAACTAGAATTTACTGATTTAGAAGATTGATTTTTAGGTAAAACTAGTTTTAACTGTGAGCGTTAGACAAAACTAGTAGTAACTAAAAAATTGTGTTTCAGAGGATTGATTTAATAGAATGAAGCCTTGATTAAAAAATAAACATTATTACATATTATTAATTATTAAAATATTTATTGAGAACATTTGTGAATAGTAACATCTGAACAACGTTGATATTAATTAGTAATATAAAAATACCATTCTTCCTTATGGAGATCAAACATCCATATTGGCAACTTTTATTAAAGTTTTATTAAAGTCTTACACATTTAACAAAGACATTAGTAGCGAATAAAAACAATTAGTACTCCTCTTAGTTATTTGAAAAAGAAACATTATATGATAACATATTATTTAATACAAAATTTATTTAAATATTTACGAATTGAAATTTCCAAACAAATTTAATATTTAAAGTTAGTAACATAACACAGTAAAAGAACATTTTTCCTTATGAAGATCAAACAGCCATATTGGCAATTTTAATTAAAGTTTTATTGTGATTTTCTTTTTTTCATGTTGATCAATCTGTAATATCCTTGTTAATAATGCCTCTTTCCATCGCGTCCCTTGGTTTATATTACATTTCGCGACCTCTAAACTTTGTGGAATCAGTTTTAACTGCTTGGTGCCTTTTACCAACAGTAAATTCTAGTTTTAACGAGGGCGTTTAGTGAAAACTAGTTTTAACTAGTAAATACGCGTTCTAACTGAAAACGAGTTTTTACGGTAACAAATACACTGATTTATATTATGATCTAATCATTTAGTCATAATATACAATTTTTTAAAACGCTTTAATCAAATTTCCTGATTTTTACGATGGATTTTATACTTACATACTTCTCATTTTTTTTCGAAAAAATATATGATTTCTATTTTTATTACTTATTGTTAATTATGTGCAGTTGCTTCTAAGAAGAATGTCTCACCGTCCTGAAATAACGTGTCAATAAGCTTCTAAGCCTCACATTTCTTTTTATATTTAAATAAAAAACTTCAAAAAAAATCTGATTTCCGATGAAAATGCAGCGTTTCTATAAGGATCTAATTTATTTATTTCCGTAACTGTCCCGTCACCCCCACCATAAATGCCTCGTTTCTCCCACCATGCGAAATAGAATACGTTCTTATCTCAGAAAAAAATTATTCAGACCCATTTCTGAGCTTGTTATGCGTATTTTTGACGTGATAACGTCTTATAAATTGATGAATCATCAATCTTATAAATTGATGAAACACCGGCTGCATGCACGAAAAAGTGTAACGTTCCTAACGTTCCGCCTGACCCTGTGCGTGCTTTTCTCGAAAACGGCCCTAACGATTTGGATGAAATTTACTGAAAAGGGATTTTGGGGGGCAAAAAATCGTTTTAGCTAGGTCTCATCTCTCGAAAAAATCGTTTTCATACAAATTTTATCATTATAAAAATCAATTTTTTGACGTATGAAAATACTTAAATATTGTAAGTAGGTTTTGGAATTTTATATAAACAATGAAACAATTGTTTTCAAAATATTATGACAGTTAATCTTTGAGACTTAAAATAAATACGAAAGAAAGAAAGTTAAAAAAAACAATTATTATTATAGGTGGTGAGTAATTTTAATAAATAAAATTAACCTAAATTTGAAGCGAAAGATGCAATATCATAGATTCGAATTATTACAATTATTATATGTAGAAGATAGGAGAAATAGAACATAAATTACGTATTACGGAATACGTTATCACGTAAAACTATCGTCCGTAAACCGACTTTACAGACAACCAATTTTTTTGTCACTTTCTCAACGCGCGCTCGTCTATTTGAGAATAGTATTTTCACCTGTTTTTAGGTTTTGAAAGCTCACGTCACAATCGTTACGTTTTTTTTATAAAAAAAAAGAAAACAACAAACGCACACGTATACACAATTTCCAATTTGCAAATTGATTGATAGAGGGGGCCGTTTTATTTGAAGCCGCAAATATGCTAATGTTTTCCGTGTTTTGTAATGAAACGACAAAAAGAGCAATTATCTCTGAATGTTGATTGTGTGTACCATTTGTGACGATTATTTTCTATTTTCAGATACGTGTAGGAAAATTTAAAAAGTAATTTCATAAAGCCCATCTCTTTATAAAAAAAAAAAAACAAACACAATGAAAACGATAATAGGATATCGTGTCGGAAAATCGGAGATTGAGAGTAAAGTTTGACAGTGAAATTTTACGCATTTTTTAAGAAATTTGTGAATAATCCGCAAAGTTTTTTTTTTGGAAAGTCAAAATTTAGCGTTTTCTATGACTTAAAAAAAGTAAAAATTTCGGCACAGCGAGTTATCGTACTGGATGCATTTTTAATGTTCGTTACAACTTTAGATCCCGTGTTTTTTCAGTGTGTGTATTATAAGTAATTAGTACTGGGCCCCGGTAACTCTAGAAGTTGACTGCCTTAAGGACGTAGTCTGGTGTTCGAGTTTCGGAAAATAGAATTTATTTTTTTACATTTTTAGTAAGTATAATATATTGAGAAAATACTGTAAAAATTTTAGACCGAAATATTAAATATTTACAAAGCTATAGCATATAGTCGAGAACAGTAACGGTCTTACAGTAATGCTCTTACCTCTAAATTTTTATCACGTTACCCTTATACTCTCGCAGAGTAGAGCAAAAAGATTAGCAGAAAACGATGCCTTTGAAGAAACGGAAGGTTTACTATACACCAGACATAGCTGATTAGTGTAAATATTCATTTTTATTTTTTTGTAAGAAATCTGAAATCAAAACTTTAAACGCGTTTTTCTCAAAACTACGTTTTTGTAAGCGGCGCGAGTGATTGAAACAATTGTATACAACCGATTGCTTTAAATTTTGCACAGGGTATTCTACACAACAATAGCTCCGTTCGGTACTAGAATTACTTAATTATAAAAATTATTTCTATTTTTTTAACCGATTTTTAACGACAAAATCATGATTTCCTCGTTGTCTTTTTTTTAAACCCGCCATTTTGTTATTTATCAATAAAAATGTTTATTTTTAGTACGGGATAGAGCCACAAGCCTACGAAACAATAACCAATTTAATTTTTATAATTCAGATGACTCCAAGTGACGTTATCATCCGCGCTACCCACCTACCACCATTTATAGTTGTCAACTTTAGATTAAAAAAACAATTATAAAATGGCGCAAATTGTTTTTCTTAGTTTACGATGTCAGTAAAAGCAAGTAACAAAATTGAAATGATTGTACATTATTTTGTTATTAAAAAAAAATTCTGAAAAAAGAGTTGAAAACGAGCTTGAACATAAGACTACGTCCTTAAAAAATTCACGAAATAATTGCTATCTTTGGCTTTTAGTTAGTCGTGTAAAAAGCACGGTCTGTATAACTGATTAGTTATTAATAAGTTAGACGTCTACCTAAGGTAATGGACTCATTATGGCAAAACATAATTATTAAAATCAATGTTGCTTCTGGCATATTTGGACAGCGTTAGTTGACATAGCGTAATCCAAACTAACTTGATTTAGGTATATAGATCGTCGATATTGTGACGTATGCATGTTCACTTTATTATCTGGGAGCCATTTAATTAAACTGCCTCGGGGAATCCAAACCAATCAAACCAATAAACCTACAAACACTGTCAATACGCGATACCAAGGTTGCGTTGACTAACGACATTAAATACGAGTTTCACGTGACGTCACAAAACATCGATTTTCAACTTAAAAACCCCCGTCCTATACTGCAAGTTATAAAAAGTCAGGTCGCAGTGCCAAACCCTGGAGACAATATAGTGTTGCACATACCGCTAAACTAGCGGTATGTGCTTTATTATCGCTTTGTGCGTCAGAGCTGACTTTCGTTCATATAAGAAGTTATATCTAAGTTAATTTCACACGAAATCCATTCAAATTGAAGCTTTTTGAAAAGAGGAGATTCTAATCTATAAAACAGAACCATTTTTAAATCAATTCGAGTTCATAAATACTATTAAAATTGTAATTGACAATCACAAACAACAGTTGTTGGTTGGTCTGTACGTATGTACGTCACGACTCTACAGATCGCAATTTTGGTCGGATTGCCTTGGGTTATATTTTATTCACTTTGTTTACTATCAGACCAGAACCCTATTTAAATTCACTAAAATGTGTTCAGTAGTTTAATTTTTATAAACAGTTTTATTTTATTATTTTTGACAGCTAATAGTTTAAAAAAACAATATAATAATTGCTGTGTAATAATGGTGTGTATTAAATACAACTTAGTTATTTTAAACTCTTTAATTCAAGACGATCAGTCAGAGACTGATTTTTAAAATATAAAATGAAATACAATTACTGTAGAAAATAGTTACATAATTATAATGACACTGTAAATTATAAAATACTTAATATACAACAATACCCTCCTTTTTAAGTTCCTGCTTGAAATCTGTCAGGAGGCTTAACAATTCTTTTAGCTTTTACAATAGGAACCTCTGTTTCGCTGGAATTTCCATCAGGAACAGCTTCATCGTCCAAACTACCTGTGACGGCAGTGTCTTCATCTTCGGATGAATGACTTTTACAAGTCTCCGAATTATTTTTATAAGTGAAAGCACGAATCTGATCAACGTGGCGAGTCCATTCTAAATTATCAAATTTTGTTTTGATGGTGTATGTATGAGAACCAAGTTTATTTGTTATAATTGCAGGACACCATTCAACATTATTTATTTTCCTGTAGTCTTTAACAATAACAGAATCGCCAATATCAAATTCGCAATTTCTCTTTCCCCTGTAATTTTTAATTTGATTTGACTGATTATTAATTATTCTAGGTTTAATTAAATCTAATTTGTTATGTAATTGTTTACCCATTAACATTACAGCTGGAGATTGGCCAGTAGTGTTATGAATGGTGTTACGGTATTGAAAAAGAAATCTGTTAATTTTTGTCATTAAACTAGAATTATCATTTTTCGCTTTTACAATCGCGTTTTTAACAATTTTGACCGTATTTTCAGCTGCACCATTGCTTGAAGGATGAAACGGAGGACCAGTTAAATGTGATATACCATTACGAGTCATATAATTTTGAAATTCTTTTGACATAAAAGAAGTAGCGTTGTCAGAAACTAGCTGTTTGGGTAGTCCAAGTCTAGCGAAAATTTCGCGTAGTTTTTCTATAGTCTCAAAACTTGAAGTATTTTTAACTATACAACATTCAATCCACTTACTATGGGCGTCTATCAAAACAAGAAAATATTTATTTAGAAATGGACCGAAATGATCAATATGCACTCTATACCAAGCTTCTTCAGGCCATTTCCATGGCTTTAAAACCGATTTCGGTGGACTTGGACTACTTTTTGCACAAGATTCACACTTTGCAGCTAGTTTTTCAATCTCTGCATCAATTTTAGGCCACCATACATATGACCTAGCTAAGCTTTTCATCTTAACTATACCCATATGTGCCTTATGCAATTCGGATAAAATATTATTTCTGAATTTTTGTGGAATAACGACTCTGTGACCCCACATTATACAGTCGTTTTCCACTGAAAGCTCATTTTTACGAATGTAAAAAGGCTTTAACTCGTCATCAATTTTTTTAATATTATTTGGCCAATTTGTTCGAATAAAATTTAAAACTTTAAATAGAATTTTATCATTTTTAATTTCGTTTTTAATTTTTACGCAATCGATAGGCAAATCACAATTAGTCATTATATAATTTACATAAGAATGATTATCAAAATTATATGATTCTTTGTCGGTCTGAGGAACTCTAGACAAAAAATCAGCAAAATTATTTTTAGAATTAATAAACTCTAATTGATAGTTATATGCCGATAGTAAATAAGCCCATCTCTGCATACGGGACGCTGCCATTTGTGGAATGCCTTTGTTTTCACCCAGCAATGCCAAAAGTGGCTTGTGATCGCTTACTAATTTAAATGAAGTGCCATACAAATAGGTGTGAAATTTACGAACAGCCCACACAATGGCTAACGCCTCTTTGTGAATCTGAGAATAATTTTTCTCAGCAGACAGTAAAACCTTAGATGCGTAACAAATTGGTTTTTCAGAACCGTCTGGATAACAATGAGACAAGACAGCTCCCAACCCAACTGAAGAAGCATCAACAGTAAGCTTAAGTGGTAATTTTGAGTTGAAATGTACCAGCACTGGGGAAGTTATTAACATTTTTTTAACTTTAACAAACGCATTAGAACAATCATTAGTCCATTTAAATTTTACATGTTTCCTTGTTAGATTGTACAAGGGTTCTAAAACAGAAGATAAATTAGGTAAAAATTTACAATAAAAATTTGCCATACCCAAAAATGAACGTAGCTCTGAAACATTTTTAGGTACAGAAACATTTTGAATTGCCTTAATTTTATCATCTGACGTACGTATGCCAGTGCTGTCAATAGTATGACCCAAATATGTCACAGATTTTTGTAAAAATTTGCATTTACTTTTTTTAATAGTCAACCCATTATTTTTAAAAATATTAAATACGCTTTCCAATCTTTCTAAATGCAACTGTCGTGTCTCAGCTGTTATTAGAACATCATCGAAAAAACATACTACACCCTCAATACCAGACAATAATGTTTCCATAATTTTCTGGAAAATTCCCGGAGCAGAGGCGATGCCATAAGGGAGGCGACTATACTGAAACAGCCCAAGATGAGTTGAAATTGTGCACACCGCTTTACTAGCATCATTAAGCTTTAATTGATTGTAGGCTTGCGACAAGTCCAACTTTGAAAACTCCACACCGCCTTCTAATTTCATAAAAATATCTTCAATACGTGGCAGCGGGTGTTTATAAATATGAATTGCTTTATTAACACTTACTTTAAAGTCGCCACATATTCTAATTGTGCCGTCCGTTTTAGGTACAGGCACAATTGGGGTTCCCCATTCAGAATAATCAACTGGCAACAAAATTCCTTCACTAACCAATCGATTAATTTCTGCCGTAACTTTATCTTTTAAATGATAGGGCAATGGTCTGGGTTTGAAATATTTAGGTGTAGCATCATTTTTCAATTTTAAATCAATTTCTTTTTGATTAAAGCAACCTAATTTTTCAGCAAAAATATCATTGTACTTATTACAAAGAATTTCAATGTCAGAATTTACTGACAAATTATTGATCTGATTAAAATTTAGTTTTAATTTACAAAGCCAATTTCGACCCAGAAGTGGTGAACCACCCTTCTTAACAACAAATATATCAAGTAGATAATTCATATTATTGTAGAAAATTCTAACGGTAATTTTACCCAAAGGATGTATTTTAACACCTACATAATCACACAAAATTTTATTGGTGGTTTGCAAATGAATATGGGAAAATTTATTTTTCCAAAACTCTTCACTAATAACTGTGAGAGCCGTCCCTGTATCAATTTCAAATGTGACAGGAACTGATTCAACTAATAAATTTACTTTAAAAGGTTTTTCACTGCTATTATCATATAACGCAAAAAATGATTCCTCATTAGTATTTTGACCAACGAAGTGCAAATTTGAATTATTTTTGTTTTTATTCCTGCAAACAGGAGACAAGTGACCTTTTATACCACAAGTATGGCAACTAAAGTCTTTATACCTACACTGGGCTTTGATATGCCCCTTTCTTCCACAGGTAAGACATTTTCTTGGTGAAGAACTTCCGCTGCCACTGGTCCCACTGGTCAATTTTTGGACAGGTTCAGTTTTTACCGCGGATTCTACCGCCTCCGCCACATTTAGCCTTTCCATGTGTTGCGATGAAGATTCTTTGCTGAGTGCTAATTTAGCAGCATCTTCTAGAGACAGCTCCAGAGAATTCTTCTCAAATAATCGATCTCTGACAGATCCTGGGTCTAAACCCACTATAAATATATCGCGAAGAACTAATTTAAGCTCACTTTCGGTATAATCACACTGTGTAGCAAGACTTCTTAAACGAGCAAGCCATTGCATAACAGATTCAGTTGACCTTTTTTTCGCGTTGTAAAAATCGTATCTGCTTGTATAATATGAACGTGCCGGCGTAAATTGTGTATCAAGTATTTTAACAAGTTCTTTAAATTGTTTTTCTTCAGGTTTTTTCGGGTTGCATAAATTAAAAATTAATTTGTAAGATTCTTCCGTTAAAATATTTAATAATATAGCACGTTTAGTTCCGTCGTCTTCTATTTTATTTGCGATATAATAATTTTTAAGCCTTGCATAAAACAAAGGCCAATCACACGATCGAAAATCAAATTCATTCAAATGCCCGATAGTCGACATTTTATTATAAATTTTTTTTTTTATCCCATCCTCGTCGCCACTTGGTGTGTATTAAATACAACTTAGTTATTTTAAACTCTTTAATTCAAGACGATCAGTCAGAGACTGATTTTTAAAATATAAAATGAAATACAATTACTGTAGAAAATAGTTACATAATTATAATGACACTGTAAATTATAAAATACTTAATATACAACAAATAATATAGTGTAATTCATAAAACAAGTGCTACACTTCTATACCGTGATAACACCACTACACGCAGTAGGCTTCGTGGCGTAATGGTTATGCCGTTGGATCCCCAAGGGCAAGGTCCTGGGTTCGATTCCTTACGAAATAATTGATATTTTTCTTTTTTTCTTTTTATTTTGTTTTATTTTATTCCACTTGATATTAATTATATATTATATTATGCCCGGTTTACATTATTCCAGTCCAGCGATCCAGTCCAGTGCTGGACTGGATCGCTGGACTGGATTCGTTGTCTACATAATTCCAGTCATTTAGAAGCCGTTTTCATTGTGAACACTACAGTGACAATGATTTCAAAAAGAGATCAGTTTCGAAAATGTTTCAAACGTGCTCAATCACTCTTGCTACAAGAAGTTATTAATGAGGTTGATAATGAACTAAGAAAAAAGGAACGGAATGGCACTGGATTGGCCGTCTACATTATTCCAGTTGCACTGGATTGGCCGTCTACATAATTCTAGTTGCACTGGATTGATCGCACTGGATTCAAAAGTAGACCGCGAATCCAGTTACTGGACTGGAATGCTTAGTGGATCCAGTGCATTCCAGTGAGGGTTTACATTATTCCAGTTGTAATCCAGTACTGGACTGGATCGCTGGACTGGAATAATGTAAACCGGGCATTATGTATAGTTCTTAATTGTTTTATTTTTGCAAACTTAAAAAAAATATTTTTTCAATTTTTAATTATTTATTTCTTTAAATTTTTAAATTTTTTAAATTTATTAAAAATATTTTTTAATTGTTATTTTTTTATCATACAGTGGAAAACTTGCGGGATGTGCACTTTTGGTTTTGCCAACTATTTGCTATTATAGACACTGTGATTTTATTAGGTGAACTACAAGACTTTGGAATCGATTCAACGTGATTTTTTCTATATGTGAATTATTCAATATCAAACAAAAAAAAAGGAAATTTATTTTTCAAAAATTTCGTAATTTTTTAAGGGGGGATACATATAAGAACGCGAACTAATAGACAAAAGTTACGTTACTATATTTGATTTATTTGTATTAAATAAGCAGAAATTATTGCACCTGCCTTTACTTCTGCCATTGCCTAAAAAATGCGAAAAACTATATTTGAAAGTGGCCAGTTTCCAAATTGTCTTAAAAAATCTACCGTTCGATAAATAAATAAATGAAACAATAATTAATTTTTCTTATTAAATAGTTGATTTCTGTTAAACATAGTTCATAATATAGAAACAAAAAAAAAACATATATTGACATATACATTGCTTAGGTCGCAAGAAACACCTTTTTCCACATAATGCAAAAAATCCATTTTCTTAAAACATACGAAAAAGAATACGAAACATCAAAAATCTAATAAATAACATACAAGAAGGCGAACTCGATAAGAGTTCCGTTAGGAAATATTTTATTTTATTATTGTAAAATAATTGTTGTACTTACGTTTACCTAATAAATGCAAAAAGTTATATATTTTGGAAATGGTCAATTTCCAAATCAACTTCAAAAACTAACTGGAAGAAACGAAATAGTAGATTATAATTATATAACTTTAATAAATGCAATAAATTTAAACAACATTTTCATTTTGAAACCCATATCTGGACACGTTGTAGATGACTTGAAGAAGCAGATGTCCTCTGATGAAGTTCGTGAAAAAATATGTAAAATGACGTTCAATGAAGTTTGATAAATCTATGGACTGATAAATAATAATTATAAACAAATTAATCAGAAAAAAAATAATAATTGTGCTTGTGTAAAAATATATATGTCGCCGGGATATTGTCAAATCCGTGATTTTGTAATTTCACTAGTGAAATTACAATATCACGATTGACAAAGATTCGTGATATTATAATTTCACTAAGTGAAATTATAATATTTAAGTGAAATTATAATATCACGGGTTTGACAATATCCCGGCGACATATATAAAGTAAATGATTTTCCTGCAAAATTAAAAATTTTATAGTTTTGGAAATATTTTGAAAAAAAAAATTGGTTGTCTGTAAAGTCGGTTTACGGACGATAGTTTTACGTGATAACGTCATAAAGAAACATTGATGAACTCTCTGACGTCACGTGAAAAGAGAGAGAAATGCGTACAAGCCGACGCTTGGGCCGATCGTACCTCTCTATCGTTTATACCGCGCTCTCGCTTGCACGCTCAGGCTCAGGCGGAACGTGACACTTTTTCGTGCGTGCAGCCGGTGTTTCATCAATTTTATAAGACGTTATCACGTCAAAAAATCAGCCGCTCTTTTGTTTTATGGATCTGTCAGAAATAAACTAGTTAGGCATGCTTTGATTAATTTTTACATGACGTTGAACATATTATTTAGGTAACCATGGCAACGAATAGCAAATATATTGAATACTAGCTATTACCTGCCTCACCTCACACGATATCAGAAATTTTATTTTCTTTATTATAATCAAATGTCAACATTTTTTCAGTTGGAATGGTCACGTCGCCCAATTGACTGGAATTCTTTATGTTGACTCTATAGCTTCTAGTTTTAACACCAGTGTAAATTCTATTTCCGCTACACGATGTTTAAAATTAGTTTTGTACATATTATATTCGGGACATTATTTTGTTCATTTGACATAACCTCATTCTGTTGTCGTACCGCCATTTTGATTGCTCCCTTGTGTAAAATAGTCCAGATGAATATTCATAAAATAGGCTCCGCTTTCGCAGACAACAATGCAGCATATTTCAGGCGCGGTCGCAGCCTGAAATTTTGGAGGGGGGGTCACTCACTACACTAATAAAAAATAGGTATCTGGAATAAAATAAACATTATTGCACAAGACACAATTTTATTTTATACATTACCTAATACCTATAAAACAAATGGAAGTCGTCTTTTTGTATTGTAGCTAAAAATTTCCTTTCATTATTTGGCAAATTTTTGAGATTTTTCAATTTGACCTTAGATTTTGGGGGGGGTCATGTACCCTGTGACCCCCCCTCCTTCGGACCGCGCCTGGCATATTTGATTTGTTAACACACCTTGTTACTTACAATTGTCAAAAATGTTGATGTAATTTTTTCAAATTAGTCTTTTCGAGATTTGTGTTTAGTTTATATTTGCATAGAGTTGATGCATATTTTATTACCATTCCAGCCCACAAGTGGGGAATGGTACTAGTTTAGGTCAAAAATCACTTTTCAAAAATTTTACAATATCTTTCCGTTTTGAGGTCCCCCGAATCCAAAAAAACATATTTTTGGAAAAACTCTGTGCGTCTGTTAGTCTGTGAACACGATACACAGGTCAAACGGATGAGCGGATTGAAACCAAATTTTGAGAGGATGTTTGATATGCAAATATGAAGAGCCCTATTGTTTTTGGGGAAAATCGAAGCATGCGCAGAAGAGATATATGCTATAACGGTGTTTTTTATATAATAATGGTATACTTTTCATAACGGCTTATTATTCTATTTATTTTTTCAAGAAAGTTTCGTTAAAACATTTTTTTTCTAAACTATAGTTTCGGAAATATTTTAAAAATAAAAAAAATCAGCCGCTCTTTTGTTCGGCATGCTTTGATTAATTTTGACACGACGTGGAACATATTATGTAGGTAACCATGGCAACGAATAGCAAATATCATATTGAATACTAGCCATTACCCGCGTCACCTCACGCGATATCAGAACTTTTATTTTCTTTATTATAATCAAATGTCAACACTTTTTAAGTTGGAATGGTCCCGTCGCCCAATTGGCTGGAATTTTATTTGTAGATTTGCCATTTTCTTTTCGTAACTCTTTACAGCTTATAGATTTTCTCTTTTTCTTCAGTTTGTTATAATAACTTTAGATATACAAAGAGAGGTAATGTAGGAAATTGTTGCTTCGACAGAAGGTGAGAAAAAAGTCAAAATGCGAATTAGACTTTAACCAAAAAAACTGATCTTCGATCAAATATGAAGGTCTTTGGATATAAAAATAATATCAAAGTTGGGGATATGTTATGGAATTTATCTTAAAATATCTTCGTATAAGACGCAAACATTTACAGTACAAAAACAATCTAAACACGTATAAATTATACACGTCTCCAACACGGATTGCAGACTTAAAAACTCCGAACGAAAATCTTTGTTCATTATACATTTCAGTAAATTAATTAAAAGTTTCCAGATTTTGTTTTGTTATTGTTGTTTTTTTTCACGCAGCTTAAACTTTTGTCGTCTCTTTTAACATAATACTTCATAAATCTTTTATGTAGGTACCCATTACATTTCCGAATCTTATATATTATACTAGCAGCCCGGTACTGCATCGTCCGAATTTGTAGATTGCCTATTAAATATAGAACACATCCTGTCGTGATTTTTTGTAGCCATATTTACCCGACATTGCTCGAGAATAACAAACCCCTGTTATGATAGCGTAATGAGACCACTTCAAATATTCTATCGTGACATTTGTGAAAGTCAAAAAAAGTCTCCGACTGGGAGCACTTGTGTAAAGTCAGAAGTCGAATGACTTCCACTGATTGTTTCGCGGTTTATATGTGTCTGTAACATATTTCACAATCGCGGGAGAATAGGGAATACCGGTCTGTCTTGAAAACACGTTAAAATTTTATACAGGGTGTCCCATTAAGAATGGGACATAGAACAACCGCAGATTCTCCAATTCAAAATAAAACGATTAAGCGAAATATGCTTAGATAAAATGTTACTCGTTTCCGAAATACGGGGTGTTGAAGTTGAAAACTGAAAAATTATTAATGTCCATAATTTTTTTAATACGCCGTATAATTTTAATCAAATCGGCACACTTGTTAAATATCATATAATGCACCTAACAATAACAAAATTAGTTCAGTACGCTCTACCAGTGGCGTACGGCAGGAGTAAGTAATGCTTGTACCCCTTCTAAATGTTACGCCGCTGTCTAAATTTTAATTTTGACTATAGTTTTAATTTTTTTGATATTTTCTAAGTCAATAATGTACACTTGTTAGTTTGTTGTAAAGTCATTGGTTTTCGAGATATTCGCAGTTTTTTTAAGACAAAATTGTAAAAATGAATATTATTAATAATAATACAAATAAAAAGTACATGTCTATCTATCTTTAACTGCGAATATCTCGAAAACCACTGACTTTACAACAAACTAACAAGTGTACATTATTGACTTAGGTAATACCTATCAAAAAAATTAAAATTATAGTCAAAATTAAAATTTAGACAGCGGCGTAACATTTAGAAGGGGTACAAGCATTACTTACTCCTCCCGTACGCCACTGGTAGAGCGAGTAACATTTTATCTAAGCATATTTCGCTTAATCGTTTTATTTTGAATTGGAGAATCTGCGGTTGTTCTATGTCCCATTCTTAATGGGACACCCTGTATAGATATTTGTATAGAAGTATATATGGCAAAACATAATAATCATAATAAATTCCTCTAGCTTCTAAGTGAAGCATAGAGCCTTTACGAAAATTTTGAATCTTGCTATTCTTTTGACTTGAAGCCAGGTAGTTCCTTGTTCCATAACTTCTTCTTGAACAGTTTTTCTCCGGGATATTTGTATCATCCTCTTTTTCGATGCCAAAATATATTTTATTAATTTATTAGCTATACGGTAAATTAGTGAAATAAAACATGGTCTATAGCATTTCTGGAATCATTTAAAATATTTCAAAAATAGTTTCATCAAAATCCTTCGAACAGTTTGTTAAAACAAATTTATGTATTAGTACAGATAGAATATCTATTTTGCCGCTATTTCTTAATATTTTCGTGGACCAAATAATTTAAATAATGAATTAGAATTAGACCCAGATAATCCTGGAGATGAAGGTTGATGGCTTCAAAAAATATGTCTTGATTCCTTGAATCTAATCAAATAATGTAATCATTTTTCTTACAGGTTTCATGAAACCTGGAATCAAGGACACGACGCCCGCAAATTTCGGATTATTGGACCAAATTGCAGCGCTGCAATGGATACAAGACAATATCGCGGCGTTCGGGGGAAACCCGGAATCAGTAACGTTAATGGGTCATGGCACCGGAGCAGCATGCGTCAATTTCTTGATGGTTTCACCTGTTGCCAGAGGAGCTGGCCAAGGTAAAAAGAAATATTATAATATTTTCTACACCGTATAAAATTTAAAATTATTATAAATATCTTCTGCCAATGCTGTAGCTCTCTTTGATAAGACTTTATAAATGGAAATAAGTAAAAGCACTTTTGACATTGAATTTTTTGTCATAGTTTTGGTATTTTGAATTAGACACTTATGTCCTCGGATAGTTTGAAAGTGTAGTAATCCAGGCAATAGGTAGGTTTTGTCTTGCACGTCCTAAATAACATTTCTTGCTCCTAATCTTCTTAGTTTTCGGGCTTGTAGCCGTCTGGAAAGACACTTCGCCCGCTGTCACATTTCCTTTTAGGCAGAAATGCCAATGAACCACGACCTACAAGCCCGGAAACCAAGAAAATTTGGAACAACATCGGCCATGAAAGCTTACATACTTAAATAGCGTTTATTGCAGTTATTTCGGAAACAAACCATGCTATCAAAAAATGTTTCAAACAAGAAATATTTACCATGAAATTGTCTCCATTTTTTGTCTAATGTTTGTTTTTTATAAAACAAGTCGTTAACCCTCAGTTAATCTGGTGCCTAGATATACTTTAATTTATCTGGTGGAGTCCAGGGGACTCCTTCTCAAGAAGTTGTTAATATTTTTTTAATAAAACGATATCCAGTATCAAAAAACTACATATTTGAGTAAGAAACATTATACAGTATCAGACTTTTATATCAGACTGGTATTAGTTAACATTTAAGCTTTATAACAATAGAAAAACAAATTACCCTCCATATAAAATTAACAAAAAGTTGTACCATCTTCTAGCTACTATAAAAATTCAAAATTAAGTATATTTATCTTTTTACTTATGAACAATGCCAACAATATAGTGAAATTAAGAGCAAAATAAAAAAAAGATAGTGTCTCATATTAAAATGAAAAATGTGCAGCACTTAATATTTGACTGTCGCAACAAAACGGGCGCAAATCTTTTTCGTACACCCCAAACATACTGGCTTCTTACAGCTAAGACACAAATATGCAGTCTTTCTTTCTAGGAGCTTAGGACATAATGTGTCAGTATTTACTTTGGTTTCTTGGCACTCATCTTCGGAGTCGGAAAGTAATTCTTCGGGTATAAAAGGTCGAGGCACATTTTGTGACTGTTGAGATTTATCTTCGTCGTTTAGCCAACCCATTATGATATATTCAGCATCTGGTTGATTTAAATTTACTACTTGTTTATTGGAAGCCATTTTGTAGTTTAAAACAAAGAAAATGTGTCATTAAACCCAAAAAATGACATTTATAAAATTAGCAAAAAAGTTACACAAATGCTCTGGTGGAGTCCCGTGGACTCCATGAACGTAATATCTCACCGATATACAAGCGTAGACGCACATCCTCTCTCCCCCGAGCGTCGCACACTATTTCAGGAAGGTACTGTGATGCACAAACTTCTAAGTGTAATATTAAAGTTTTTTCAACACTTTGAAAATCGGGCGGAGTCCCTGGGACCTAACAGATCAATTGAGGGTTAAACTAGAAAGGTTATTTTTTTGTTGTTGAAAATATCGATTCAGAATGTTCACCGTTTTATTTTGTTTTCATTTTAAAGGGTTGTTCCATCGAGCCATATTGATGAGTGGTACAGCACTGGCTGATTGGGCACTGACAGCCAACTTTCGTCAGATAACGACTCAAGTGGCCGCAGCACTTAATTGTCCGCCAACGGAAGATGACAACGAAATGGCTGATTGTTTGAAGGCCAAACGTTTAGAAGACATTCTGAACACTCAAGTTGTAACGCCGAACTTCACAACACCGTTTGGACCGGTCATCGATGGATCAGTTGTACCAAACAAACCGAGCGAAACCATGGGTGTTTACACCGATCTATTTAGTAGGTATGCCTGTTTGTTGCCAACGTTATTGTAACAAAGAAACTAGACAATTTCAGACAGGCTTAAATGGGGTTGTCACACGTTTTTATTAGGCTTTAAGGAAGTACCCTCGGTACGCAGTAAGTCAAAGAATTTCAGTCTTCTACTTGAGTAACGTAGTATATAATTTGGCAACACCGCTTGCCTTTCCATAGTTACAAGTGCTTATGTACGCAGCATAAGTCAGCATGCGGTGTCAAATTCGCATTAATTTATGAAAATGCTTTTCTTTATTCCTGTCATTTCGGAAATAATAATATACTATCATTTTTTTGGAATACTATGCTTTTAGCATTTACTCAATTTACGTATGTTATTACGATATCAAAACTGCTGCAGTTTCGTAACTTACCTTTGAATGACGCGCCACAAACTATAATATTGCGGTGTTGTCATGTTTATGAATTGCTAAAAAGCTCGGCTTTGTTTTAGTTATTTCAATTAACATAAGCAAGCTTTATACGTTTTGGAAAAAGAAAAATGTTCATAAAATATTCGTTTATATTTCCTGAAAATTTTATCAAAATCTGTTTGTCAATTCCAACGTAATAAATGATGGAGTGCGTCAAAATCACAGATTTCCATAAGACTCCATGTTAAGTGCAGCGAAATAAAATTATCAATATCTTTTTTCAAAGTCAACCAAAGATCACAAAAATTTAACTGAGTCATTTTTGAAAAGGTTTTGACATATTTGCAAATTTTCGTAATTTTCTGTTTGTTAATTCATTTATCGAGGGTATTTCCTTAAATCTACATTACAAATAGATCATAGAAAATTTGAGAATTCTTAGGAAAATTTTTCTACAATAAAATAATTCCAAAAAAGGTATATTTTTTAAAGTACGAAATTATACTGCCAAGGAAATGACGTCATGTATATCCAGCCCTGTAATTGGCTGACTGAAGTTGAACTCACAGTCTGTTTTGTGTATGTTCACGGTACAAATGGACTGGGTAAACGCTACCGCTTCCAGCAATCAGATGTGCCGCATACCTACCAAGCTGTACACGACTACGAGGCTGGAAACACTGCTTGGACTTCTGCTGGGAGGCAGACTGGCTACGAAGCTAGAAATGACGTCATTGCGGACTCGCTTGATAATTCACAAGATGGATTTTAAAATTAGAACAGGGGCTATTTTTCTTGCTAGGTCTTCTGCTTGCTTTGAGCAAGAACCAATCAGGACGCAGTATCCTGTCACGTGAGCGACTTGAACAAACGCCTACAAACCAACATAACGTCATTCCGCTCAGACAACCGACACGTATTAAAACTGTCACGGAGCGCGTACCAGATCCATACACAAAACAAGCTTGAAAAGACGTCTCGTGTGAAGCGAGCACATAAAGTTGATAAAGAAAACCAGCGCTAGAAAACTAGTAGTCAAATCTAGCGGCAAATCTAGCCTCGTGTGTAATGGACGTAAGAAAACGAATATCAAAAGATCAGCCGACTTATAAGACGTTGCTAGCTCTCGGTCTATTTGTATCTGGGCTAAAGAGACCGACAATAAGGTATTCTTAAAGTCAGTACGCACCTTCATAAAATAGACTGGTGTACAAACATCTGTGAAAGAAAGCAAATTTATGTCTACAAGAGAGGAAAAATATATATCAGACGAAAAAAAGTATTTCAATTCGTACACAAAAATCCATGTTATATTGAAATACTTCAAACGTGACACGGATACAAAAACAATCGCAATACTTGTAACTGGCTAACACATGCGTATTTCTAATATCGCTTGTAAGGTTCAGAAAAATGCCAGACAAAAATTTAATTCTCAACCGACTTCCAAAAAAGCAGTTTATCAAATTGTTTGCGGTTTTTTTTTAATAATTGGTCAGCCGTAACTTCTCGAGGGGCTATCCGATTTGAATAATTTTGTTTTCAGAAATAATCCAGTATCATTTGTAATTAAATTGGTTCAGTAGTTCTTTTTCTACTAATTGAATTCATATTTTTTTTTTGTGCGATCAAGCATAAAATGAAAACAATTTTAATTTTGTCGGCACCAGTTTAATAAAAATTTGCAAAAAAACTGTAATCAAATTAGCGCCAACCTCGAAAATTTAATTTTTTTGAAGTAAAACATATTCTTTAGGGGCGTTTTTTGAATTTCGCGAATGGGCAAATTCATCTAGCTTATAGTACAGGATCCCGGTTTGGCTCGATCTTCATCCATCAAGTTTTCTAATGAAATTTGAATTTTGATAATATAATGTATAAATAATGAAACTTTGATTTGGCTGCCATTCAATTTCTTGGCACAGCTATTTTTAATAAAAAATTAAATTTGTTAATTTTACTTCAACTGCACGTAAAGATTACACGCACAATTTTTCTAAGGTCTTTTTTAGAAAGAAGTTCAATCTATACTAATATATAAAGCTGAAGAGTTTGTTTGTTTGTTTGGTTGGTTGGTTGAACGCGCTAATCTCAGGAACTACTGGTTCGAATTGAAAAAAAAATATTTTGTTGGATAGCCCATTTATCGAGGAAGGCTATAGGCTATATAATATCACGCTAAAACCAATAGAAGCTGAGCATCAATGAAAAATGTTGCAAAATGTACCTCAAAATTAGCGTCTATTCAGGTGAAATGCCGTAACTACATATATCAATATTAGGTCGTACATTCACAAACCCGGCTGGGTCAGTCGGTAGAGTATGCGACTGTTAACATCAGGGTGGTGAATATATTTGTATTTTTTTTTAGTTTCTACATTATTTTCTTACATTTAAATTAATTTTAATTTTATTTACGACTAATTAAAATGAAATAAATCTAATTAATAGCTCATTTGAAAACTATTACAACTATAGGTACCTATATAAAAATAAGTGTTTTCAATTAAATATTTATTATATTTTATTAATTCCAGTAATTATTATTGATTTAAAACAAATTTATTACTTAAAAAAGTATAAATACTGCTTTTTATCGACAAAAACTTTTGAACGGTAACTCCGATCATCATGAAATTTGGACACAACATTCATCTTGGTAAACTAAGATGAATGTGCCTACTCATGTGCCTCTTCCCCATTCGTTCTTTTGCACTCGGGTGAAACCGGACGGGACCGCTAGTTTTTTTATAAAAAATATTTATTGAAACATCAAATAAAATTTATAGACATAGCATAGTTTAATATCATATCATTGATATACTATTTTTTTATTGTTGAAGGTACGATCTTCTGTGCGGAGTTACAGAGCTGGAAAGTTATCATCTATTAAATGCAGTGTCCTTGGCTTTCGGGATGACAGAAAAGGATCGGGATGAAATGTTACGGGCGTATATAGCTCCTCGTTTTGAAATATTTCCCGATCTGGTTTTAACAAAAACTCTGGACGAATACACAGACTACACATATCAGGATCATTTCCGTACATCAGGCTACAAACATCGGGACGTCATCCTGGATATTTTGTCAGATGCGCGCGTCGTAGCGCCGCTTATCCAGACGGCCAGTTTTCATTCAGCCGCCATTTCCAAAACGTACTTTTATGTGTTCAAGCATAACAGTATCTTCAGCAGTTTCGCTAATGTAAGCACATTCAGCGAAGGATCCCGCACAAATCTTATGAGATTTGGGTCTCGGTTAAATTTATCGAGAATGGTTTTATTTTATAGTTTAAAGGTCGCTAATAAAATGTGTCCATAGGCGCATAGCCTAAAAACCAATAGATTTTTAGCTACAGATATGTTTAGCGAGATATCCATTGAATTCACAAACATATTCCTTGTTCAACTCATGTACTTTTTTTAGAAATGGAAATATAGTCGAAAACTAGGTAATGTCGGAAGGTATCACCCTGTATAAAATAATAATGTCATATTCGGGTTCAGCGCACTCGAAAACATATTTCTAGAGCTTAGGATTTTTTAAGATTGTGAATTCACTGGATATTCCTATATCTAAAATCTCGCTAAACATATCAGTAGCTAAAAATCTATTGATCTTTAGGCTATGCGCCCATGGACACTTTTTCTTAGGGACCTTTAAACTATAAAATAAAACTATTTTCGATCAATTTAACCGAGAACTAAATCCCATAAAGTTTGTGCGGGGTCCTTTCCTTAAATCAGGCTGCCTACGGTCCGAAATGCTTTATAATCCGGCACAAAAAATCTCGTCTTTATAAAAGAAAAAACGAGGAGAGGAGACTAAAAAAACAAACTATGGTGCAGTCTTCTCAGCTCATTTATTCTATTGTATTTAAACTGTTCTAAGAAATGAAACTAATTTTTCATTTTCATTTTTTTATGATAACAATAATGATGTTTTATTGTCGTCCTGTAGTCCGAAAGATTTTGATAATCCGGCATGCTTCAAGTCGCAAACGTGCACTAACATTTCGAGATTCATGGCAACTTTTTATGCGAAGTCAAGCCGTTTAACGCTTGCGTTAAATAATCAACACAAATGTTATATTTGTGAAAATGAAAAACAAAGCATAATATTTCTATTATTCTGTAAACAAATGACGTTTAAAAACCACGCACACTTGCCAAGCCTTAACCTGCATGACCTGCAAACCACAATGTCTGCACGAAGTTACACACTAGACCAGCATAAACCAGCACAAATTTTCAGAGACTATCAAATTTAGTGCTGGTTTTGTAATCTGCGGTAGATATTTTGCAGTTTTAAATTAACTAATGAAATCGACACATTGGACCAGATCGGAGAAGCACGGCTAGACAGAAATTGCAGGCGACCGACTGATGATAGTTGCTGGCTGCTGGTTGCAGGTGCTGGTCTAATGAACGCTACTCTATTCAATAACCTTCACGAATAGTCCGGGAGGTGGTGTCAAAATTTATTAGTGATTTATCTCCGACTCAAATGTAATTGATTGAAGAGCTTAACCATTACTCTGTTCGAAATCGAAAGTCAGTCAGCGCGACCGCGGTGGGTGTGCGCGTGGGAGGCTGTGAAACTCGTCGGAAAAACTATGAAAAAAAGTGATAAATCTGCTGATGAAAATTTGTTAGATTGTAAATAATTGACGATTAAACGTGAAAATACTCGTCAGTCACTTTCCCGACGGGGGAAACATCGTCAGTCAGAGGTTTGAAGCCTTTAAAAAAATATCAATTGCTCAGTGTTTGAATTTAAAATCGATATTTTCAGAACGAATAGTAGGAATAGAATGTTTCAGTTCCTACTATTCGTTCTGAAAATATCGATTTTAAATTCATACACTGAGCAATTGATATTCTTTTAAAGGAAATCATTCATGACTGACGATGTTTCCTCCGCCGGGAAAGTGACTGACGAGTATTTTCACGTTTAATCATCAATTATTTACAATCTAACAAATTTTCATCAGCAGATTTATCAGTTTTTTTCATATTTTTTCCGACGAGTTTCACAGCCTCCCACGCCCACACCCACCGCGGGAGCGCTGACTGACTTTCGATTTCGAACAGAGTAATGGTTAAACTCTTCAATCAATTACATTTGAATCGGAGATAAATCATTGATAAATTTTGACACCACCGCCCGAACTAGAATAAGTAGTCTTTTTTGCTCCGTGCTGTGCAGGTCCTGCAGGGTTATGCGTGTGCGCGATCTTTCACTTTTGTAGAGTGTAGTCCAAAAAGCATATCACTGATTCGACTTCAGCTTGGTTTTTAAACTTTTGAATTTATTTTATCTAACTGAATAAATTTTTTTTTTGTATTTTTTATAGGTTGAGCAAAGTGTTCACGGTGAAGAAATATTGTTCGTGTTCGGAATACCTTTGTTGGGCTCTAAACATCCGTATTCAGAGCCAGTGAATCAAGAAGCTATCTTTGCTGAAGCCGTTATGACTTACTGGACTAATTTCGCCAAAACTGGGTACGTTTTCGAGGCAAATAATAACCGCACTGCATCTTTCAACACCCGAAAACGCAGGGTTGCCAATTTGAGGGTTTTCCCCCTAAATTTGAGGGAATACAATGTAGAATGGGCTTTTTTTAGGGCCCTAAAATTTATAGGGGTAATTTTAGGGACACAACATTTTTTTCTGACATTAGATAAATTTCAAAACTGACTCATTTTTACACGCTTTATATTAGTTTCACTTGTAAGTTTGTATGTATGTTTGTAAACTCCGTTTTGGACTACAGCAAGTGGTTTATATAGCGGTATAATAAGCCAGCAGTCAGCACTGTAAGTACAGATGCTAGCCGTGCGGTCTAAAGCACGGGTCTTCGCTGACGTCAACCGGAATCACTAGTCGTGGGTTCTAATCCCGTCCACGCCGAAAAAAGAATTGTTTTTTTTTTTGGCAAATTTTTGACAATAAATCGAACTAAAAAGTGGAAAATAAATATAGTTTAAAAAAAACTAAAAAACACGGTTTATATCAAACTAAAAAGTGAAAAATAAATATAGTTTAAAAAAAAACTAAAAAACACGCTTTATATGGAACTAAAAAGTAAAAAATATTTCTTTTAAAATAAGCTTAAAACAATAATGAATAAAAAATACTAGTATTATTGTGAAAAAAGCGTAGGGCGCTCGATGTACGAAAATGTGGAACAAAGCGCCCCACGCTTTTTTCACAATAATACTAGTATTTTTTATTCATTATTGTTTTAAGCTTATTTTAAAAGAAATATTTTTTACTTTTTAGTTCCATATAAAGCGTGTTTTTTAGTTTTTTTTTAAACTATATTTTTAAATATCTGTTTACAAAGTAGTAACCTAAGTCCTAATAACAGTAACATCGTGTGGCGCTTGGTCTCCTTCAATAGCAGAATACCGCCGTCAAAGCGACAAACTTTGTTGAAGATGAGTTAACAATGAATTCCGATTATTGTAACTGTAGAACAATCATTTTTAATTGTTAACTTTATCTTCAACAAAATTTGACGAGGTATTCACTATTCTGCTATACATATAAGCGCGGCCGGTCTATCGTAGTATGACAGATATAATAATTTATGAAAATTATAATAATATTTATTTTAATATATAAATATTAATATGAATTAATAGAAATACGTTTTTTTTTTCAAAGTAAAACAATTATTTTTTTAGGGGATTTTTACAGATATTTCAACATGTGCTGGGGGGGAAAGATTTTTAGGTACTGGCAACCCTGCTTGCACGAGTCTTCAGTTCCATTTTGAGTCGATTCAGCGTGTGTCTATCTTTAGAATTTCACAAAAAAATTGTTATGCATCTCTGTATTACACTGAACTAATTCGTGTGTACATTTCAACTGCTTAAAACTAAGATACCGCTTTTTTATTGTATTTAAAGCACTTAAAAGTTTAAGAGTTTGTTTGAAAATAGAGACACGATCTTTTTGTTGTTCTGTTTTACTTTTTTTATTGGCTCAGCTTTAACAAGTTTCACGATGCTAAAATTTGTACTTAGAACGATTAGCGCATGGAGCTTTTAAAATGGAGAAATTCTCAGCAGGTTTAATTATACTAGCGGTCCCGCCCGGTTTCACCCGGGTGCAAAAGAACGAATGGGGAAGGAAGGGACATGAGTACGCACATTCTTCTTAGTTTACCGAGATGAATGTTGTGTCCAAACTTCATAATGATCGGAGTTACCGTTCAACAGTATTTATACTTTTTTTAAGTAATATATTTCTTTTAATATAATAAATATTTAATTGAAAACACTGTAGGAAAATTATTTTTATATATTATGTTGTAACAGTTTTCAAATGAGCTATTAATTAAATTTATTTCATTTTAATTAGTAAAGCAATGTAGAAAATAAAAGAAAATAAAAATATATTCGCTGACGTGGGGCTTGAACCCAAGACCCTGGAATTAAGAGTCGTACGTTCTACCGACTGAGCTATCCGGGCTTGTGAACGTGACGTGCTAATATTGCATATTTAGGCAATATTTAGGCATTTCACCTGATAATATTTCTCGGACGGACTAATTTTGAGATTCATCTTGCAAAATTTTCATTGATGCTCCGCTCCAATTGGTCGTAGCGTGATATTATATAGCCTATAGCCTTCCTCGATAAATAGGCTATCCAACAAAAAAAAATTTTTTCAATTCGAACTAGTATTTTATAAGATTAGCGCATTCAACCAAACAAACAAACAAACTCTTCAGCTTTATCCATGGATGTTAGCAAAATATGGTTTCATTTTCGATGTCAGTTATCGTGTATCGCGGATAACAAATATCGGATATTGGATGTCAAGTACAAGATATCTGATATCTAGACCGCATGCCAACGGAAGAAAATTTTGACTTTTTTACGAAATTTTGAATTTTGAAAATAACTACTGTAAAAATCATTTTACACAATAACTTCATAAGTAAACGTTTTTTATCTAGACCGAATGCTAATGGAACACTAAAAAGAAACGAACTTTTTTTAAAAATTGTTAATTTTGAAATGTATTTTTTTATATATATATATTTTTCGGCGGTGCTACATTTTTCCTTAATACATTTTCTTGATTGTGGTTAGTGCTTGTCTTGTGCGAGGTTTTGAAATATTGAAATTGTGAACTTAGCACAGCATTTATTTACAAATTTTTTTGGTTTTTTACGGAACATTTATTAGAACTTACTAAGTATGCTAAAACAATTTGGCGTGCAATAAGTACACTTTTTTTATTAATTTTCCGTCTAGTTGCTGTGCTAAGTTTACACACGCGATTAAGTGATTCAAAAATAATCTGTCTCCGTAATGATATTTAATATTTCTCTTTTGCAGGAATCCAAATTATCCACGGAAAGTAGGAAATCGTCAGTTTGATTTGACTTGGCCACCGTATGAAAAATCCAAAATGCATATGAATTTAAGTACGTATAATATTAATATTAATTGGCGACGAAATTATTGACTATAGCCCACAATCACGTATGTTCGTAATATGTTTTAAATGACAAGAGTTTCGTTGGTATTTTATGTTCTCATGCTCAGTGAATAATGTAAAAAATCAAATTATTGATGCTTCCACCGGAAACTAAGGGCTTCTAAGAAAGGAGTCATAGAACGCTGAAAAAGTTGCTACTTTCCAAATTATACTATATATTTTTTATCTTTTCAAGGTATTCCGTTGGCACTGAGCAAAGATTACCGACAAGAATATATGAAGTTTTGGAACGAAGTCTTGCCAGCTGAAATGGACGACTATTTAAAAAACTCGATATTCAACAAACCATCCAAGCCAAAACAGCCTCCACCTTGGTTATATCCAAATGTTGGAACATCAACTTCATGGATGAATCCACCAATATCTTATCCAAAAACTGGCACATCTTACAATCACGATAATATTGTCGGAGGTGTTTTTCACAGCACGTATCCAAAACAAAAATATAAAGTTGTTGATACAACAACGCCTGTGTACGGAACTATAAAAAACAAACCTCCAATTTCGGATGGACCCAAACGCCCACCTTATATTTCTTTGGATAATTTGGACAACAGTTCACCAACTGTCCAACCAGAAACGTTTAGTGCGAGTTTTAGTATTGTAATTGCTCTGGGAATAGTGTTTTTATTAATAAACATAATCGTGTTCGCTGCTCTGTACTATAAACGCGATAGACTCAATGCTAAAGAAAGAACTCTCAAGAGAAAATACGAGGACAATCCATTGGATGATAACAATACAGATAGTAAAGATGATAAGCGACAAAAAGTAGAGGCTGGCCTTGATGAGAAAGGTTGCAATGTCATGAAAATGATGAAATCTTCTAGAAGTGACGATGTATACGAAGCAGTCAAACTTGACGAAAAAACTATAAGCCAGTGCAGTCCAAAAAGCAGTCCCAAATGTAAATTCACTAGGAAAATGTCTACAAGTACAATAGATCCGCACACTAAAGTTCGAGAATGGATTGCGCATGAAATAGTTCAGCGTTGCAGTCCGCGGTTCCTTCGAAAAACACGACAGCAAAAAGAAAATGAACAGAATAAAAATAGCCATCCTACAAAGAGTAATAACAAAACAAATCGTGAACCAGAATTACGTAATCAAATTGCAGTTAGGCCAACAAGTCCAATTTATTCTGGCAATGATTCTGGTAATCAATCGATGCAATCAGAGTCATCTAACCCAACAAAACAAACTGGAATACCTGTAAATAAAACTGGCACACTTAAAAAACCAAAAAAAGTGTCTGTAGCTATTGATGCAACAAGCGATGCAAGAAGTAGTAGTGTTTTGAAACAAGAACCAATCGAACTAACCAAGTCACTAGATTATCCTAAATTAAAACCGTTTAATACATTGCCAATTCGAAGATCTGCAACATTAAATGATTTTCTGGACAATTCGCAAAATAATTTGAGAAGAAGCACTACAAATATAAATTTGCAGCCGATGTCAATTGCAAATCCAAGTGAGCCGTCTCAATCTACAGTCATTAAAATCGATCATTCTCATTCAAAATCAGATCCAGTTCAAGCTACTTACGTTAAAAATCCAGATGGGCTCTATATATATTCTTCAAATCAGATTCCTCTGAAACTGCAAACTTTCAATGGACCAGATATTAATGTTACATGTAGAGACGATAGTGACGTAAATATTAAAGAACTGACACCGGAAGAAGCGTTGCAAACCATAAAAAGACGAAAGTTCCCGAAAGTGTTACCAGATTTTCCTGAAAATGAAGCCGGATCGTCGTATGCACAAAAACGTAGATCTTTACCTCCACCAAGCAATTTCTCGTTCATGTCAGTTGTTAATGAAGATGTTTCTTCTTACCAAAATCTACCAAACAACCAAAAAATATATTCAAGAATTCCACCAGCACCTCCTCCCAGAATATCATCAACTTTGGGTAGGAAGCCAGTAAACGCGGATCCAGTTGTTCCGATGAGTCAACAATCGTCATCTGAGGAACCAACTATTGTTTGCAATACAATCCATGTTGGATCTTTAATTCCTCAAAAAGAAAGTGGAAATCGTAGACCTGTTAACTTGTCACATAACGATCATAAAGAACCTATTTATGTTAGTTCTAAAGGACATCAACAAGCAAAAACGATAATTAGTGCGTCGTCTAATCAACCTATGAGACGAACTGAACCGAAAGTGATTATCAAACCATCGATTGGAAAAAAATGCGACATAACAGTCACTGCGAAATCTATACCAAGAGTTATGGCGTCAGAAACAGATCCCACCAGAATGAACCATGGGCTATTTACGAAACAAAACTCGCAAAATGAACAAGGACTGCTTTCACGCCAAAACTCACAAAATGAGCAAAGGTCGCTGTCACGTCAAAACTCACAAAATGAACAAAGACCTCTTTCGCGTCAAAATTCTCAGAATGAGCAAAGACCTCTTTTGCGTCAAAATTCTCAGAATGAGCAAAAACCTCTTTCGCGTCAAAATTCTCAGAATGAGCAAAGACCGATTTCACGTCAAAATTCTCAGAAACCGCTTTCACGTCAAAACTCACAAAATGAACAAATATCTCTTTCACGTCAAAATTCTCAAAACGAGCAATCATCGTTTTGTCGACAAAATTACGAAAAAACACTTACTCAGCACGTACAAGAAACCGTCGGGTCTAGTGAACAAAAACCTGATCAAAAATCAAAAGCGCAAAAAATATCTTTCATACCAACACTGCTAAAAACGACCTCAAATAAATCGTCATCGAATTCTTCCAACTCAACTTCTGATGGAAGTAATTCCGATACAGGAACGGTAAAAAGAATACTGAAATAAATGTTTACAGCTTGTGACCTAATTTTATTTATAAAAGTTTTTGAAATTTTTCAATGGATAATGAACATGTTTTGCTATAAACTAATATGATATTAACTTTAAATTTTAAGAAAACATTTTCAGATACAAGTGTTAGATAAGTTTGAAAGTGGTTAATTTTAATATATCGGATAGACTACAACCTTTGAGTGATTTTTTGACTTAATTTTTGTATTTATTATATTTATATGTTGTTATGATATTTGCTTTTTTTAGTTTTAACAAAAAACAAACGGTTACGTGAACAGTATTTAGGTATATCAATTTTTCTATAACTATTTGAACTGAAATAAAATGTACAATGTATTGTTTGACAATTTGGAATTAATAAACATTTTTTTAAATGCGTAAAATTCAATTCATACTTTTTCGCCATTGTTTACATTCGCCATTGTATGTAGTAAATTGAATAGCTAAGAGATGGCAACGGTTTCTCTTAAAGGTTGAACGCACGAAAATACCAAAACAAACGATTCTACTAATTTTTGGAAAAATACGTTGAATATTTCTAAATGACTCTAATCATAATGAAAATAGCTTAACAAACGAAAGAGATGATTTAATTTTGACCTTCGTGATTGGGCGCTGCCAGCTTCAAATAGCCCAATATTATAATATTTTGACACATTTTGTACCGAGCGAGTTGGCGTAGCGGTGAGAACATTAGGCTCGCATTCGGGAAGTACCGGGTTAGAATCCCGGCGGGGGCAGATTTGGCTGGGACTTTTTCCTACTGCCTCTCACCGAGAAACGGTAACTCCTGTACCGGCCGTCTTGTTGAGGTTTTCCATGGTTTCCCTCAATCATTCCAGATAAATATCGAGATGGTTCCTTATTCAAGGCCATGGCCGATTACCTGTCATACTTCTATGCTCAAAACTTGCCTACCTAATGTCCTAAAATTCCTTCATTCGCCCATTGCTATTAATTAAGGGTAAGGCCACATGAAGAGCGTTCAACGCGCGTTAGCCTAACGCGCGTTTACAATTGTATAGAAATTGTAAACGCGCGTTAGGCTAACGCGCATTGAACGCTCTTCATGTGGCCTTACCCTAAGTGGAAGTTTAAAAAATGTGGAAAATAACGGGAAGTGTGATCTGTTATGACATAAAGTCGAGAAACGGACGTTAAACGCATTATAACAACGGTGAACGTTGGAAGAATGGCTTAAAAAATCGTTCACAACGAAATTTCTTTATTTTGATTTTACACAGAAAATTCACAGTTGCAGAAAGGTATTTCTAATATTTATTTAATAAAAAAGGACAGAAAAGTTAAACATGTCACGCATCCATGTTCTTTGTGGACGAAAAAAAATATACATCGTGGAAGAAATTAGCATAGATATTGGCTCTTCGCGTGAAATGCAATGTAGAGAAACCGACAGTGAAAAATAAAACGGTCATGTACAGGCAAAAAACGTACAATTTCAATTTAGTTTTTGACTTCTTACATTCAAAGAAGGGTAAATGTTGTTATATTCTATTCGTATGTAGATAAAAGATTACATTTTGTTGAGATTTAAGTCTATGTATTATGTTTTATGTTATGACTACCTATGAAATTGATTTATATGCCTGTTTTGAAGTGTTTTTTTTTTCTTGAAAATTGTGTATTTTAAACAGTGCGACAGAGAAAAAATAACTGAGGCCTGGGAGACTTATCACTTCAGGGCGTCTGGAGGTCCGCACCTCTCATATTGTTCCTTCAAAATTTGTAATAGCTTTTTGAAATTATATTTATGTTCTTTTTTTAAGTCAGCGTAGCCTGGGATATATTTGAAAAGTGTTTTTGAATCGTGTAAAAATACATATAAAAACGACAAGAGTCGAACAAACCCTTTTTATTACCTTTATATGAAAATTGATTTAAACTAAAATCAATAAAGATTTCAATTTAGTATGCGTTTTAGTTTTAAATTTAGAGTCCGGTCCGCTAACACACCCTAAATCTTATAAATGCTCCTTTAGAAAAATCAGTCTGACATCCCTGATAGACCGGGAGCCCGCGACAAAATGTGTGTCAAATCTTATTCACAGCCATATGAATAGAATTAGTTATATTAGTAAAGTAAGAAAGGTTCATGATATTACCGAGGTCGTTTAGCGGGACATGGATGTAAAAATTAATAAAAAATATGTAATTTTTCAAAGCACTCTTGTCAAATCTTATTCATCTTGAAACTCAAATGGTAGTAAGTTTTTAATAAATAATTAATGAAAAAACGTTTCTTACACCTGACAAGCGGGGAAAAGTTGTTCTTACAGAGTGCAAATCATGTGATATTTTTCGAGGGTGGTGTCAAATTTTATTCACTTAATTATTTATATGAGAGGGAAGTTTGAACCATAAATAATTAGAAAAAAAAGTTCTTACAACTTGAACGCGGACCAAAAGAGTTCTTACACTACTTTCAAAGTAAAAATAGTTAATATCCAACGTATTCATTGCTATAGTGCGCATGCAGTAATTAACAGTACGTAAGTGTGACTAATAACATTAGAAATAATAAAAGAAACGATGTAAATCAATAAAATTATTCATTGTTTATTACATTTGTTTAATAAAACCTGACATTAAAAATTATATATCATCAATTTCTTCATCTTCATCTGAATATTCTGGGGAGGAATTGGAATCGTCATCCGAAAATTCTGTTTCTAAATTTTCCATCGGGTGGCCAATATCACCGTCATTTATTTCCTCTGATTGATCTGGAATAAAATAATATTTGAGTACTTGCTGAAAATTTTAAAGGAACTTTTAATAAATACTAGAGTACCTTCATTTTCTTCAATGGTATTGTCTAGTATGATTTCGTCGATGAGTGGCGGTAACTGGTCACCTTCAAACCATTTAAAACAGCATATGTTTTCCTCTATTTTCCATCCAAAGTTTGTTATTGAAAGATCATCAAGGTATTTACAATGCGCTTTTCGCCAAAGATTTGAAATATATATGGACCTTAGGATATGCTGTTTTAACTCTGCTTTACATGGAGGCAAGGAAGATCCATCGAAGTTTTTATTAGTCATTTGAAAAATATTATCTTTGTCATTGAATTTATATGTCTTATAAAATGCCGCAACTCTCGCTTGATCAATACATTTTATTTTACGGTAATGATTCACCGTTGGCCACAGCAGATGTTTGAAATTTAGAAGGGAGCAAAAGAAAGGTACAGTCGCGGAGCAGAGTGGGGATTTTGAATTTTAACGGCTATTCTATTATACTTCTTTTCCTTCTTCTTCTTCTCCTTTGAGGTTTGTTGGCACCAGCAGTGCTATATAATACGGCCATTTATACAGCTATATATATATTAGTGCAAACAAGAAATAGCAGATCCTCTTTATTCTGTGTCGATAGAGAAGAAAATCGGCGATTACATTTCTCAATTTCATCGAGTTACAGATAATACAATTTTAAATATTTATTACTATTGTAGTAAATATTCCTAATAGAAAAATTAAAAAAAATAATTTCAGATCTTTAATTTTTAATTTACAATTACGTTTAATTTTTCATTATTTCTACAATCATGCCATGAAAGGAGTTTTTAAAATTATCCATTCCAATTTGTTTTTAAATGAAAACTATATACACCACTAAGCATAAAAAAGCAATATTTTCAATCAACAGAAGTCGTACGTATATATTAGGTATATGGATATAAATTTACATTGAAAATTTGGATTTAATTGAAATAATAATTTCGTATAGTTTATCTATTTTTTATGTTTGCATGCGATTAAATCCATTGATGAAGTAAAACTAAATAATAACTGTCGCATGCGCACTGCAGCAAAAGAGCTCAGTGGATATTCTCAATTATCACTTTGAAAGTAGTGTAAGAACTCTTTTGGTCCGCGTTCAAGTTGTAAGAACTTTTTTTTCTAATTATTTATGGTTCAAACTTCCCTCTCATATAAATAATTAAGTGAATAAAATTTGACACCACCCTCGAAAAATATCACATGATTTGCACTCTGTAAGAACAACTTTTCCCCGCTTGTCAGGTGTAAGAAATGTATTTTCATAATTAAATTACTAAAAATTAACTACAAAATCAGTTTCATAATGAATAAGATTTGACATGTCAGCTATTTTTTTTGTATACTCCCCCGCAACAGCTATCGCAGTTGTCCCATAGTTTAAGTGTAAGAAATGGGTTTTCGACATCAGAATAACGTACTTTATACAATGTATAACGTATTTTGGTGAATAAGATTTGACAAAAATTTTTGTCGTGGGCTCCGGTCTATGATATAGGGGACTTCTGTGCAAAATTGCATGCTTCTAGACCCACCGATTTAGGCTGTGCGCGTTGTGCCAGCCTTTCGAGAGACTTTTTGTATTAAGAAAAACTGAAAAAAGTCAATAAAAACGTAAATATCAGAAATTTGCTATCCGGCACCCAGAACCAGCTAAGAGGTATTTATAACAAATAGAGAATAGAAGGAGACAAAACATAGTTGCATAATAGTTTTTATACTCACACCACATTTTGCCGTCTTTAATGACAATGCAGTGTCTCCAAAACTTTTTCATATTCAATTTCTGAACTTCGTGGAGCAGGCAATAATTGATAGATTTTTGCTAAGATCGCTTTTAAGACAGATCTATACTCACGGTAATATGATTAGCATTGGTGGGGGTAGGACGCTGCAATCGGGAAAGCAACGTAAAACAAAATGAATAATTTCAAAACTGTAAAATACAGACATGACCTCTTGATTTAGTACTGCAGTATATGCAGTATTCGACATTACGCAATATTTAAAAAATCATCAGTCAATAATATAAACAAAAATGTATCAGGCGCACATTTTTATACATAAACTAGCTGTTACCCGCGACTTCGTCTGCGTGGAATTTATGTTTGTGAGCTTGATATATTTGACATACTTTTGCAGTTAGAACTTTTAAGCTTTAAATTTTCGTCTGAATATATTTTCCGTTATCCTAATGTGCCCAGGGCCTCCAATAGGTTAAAGACGACCTTGTAAATAGGGCCTGCAACCAGAATCTATTCTGAAAATAACTACTTCAAATATGACACCTGACATCAATGAGCTCAAGATAATTTATCCCTTTTGTTCCCTTTTTATGAAAATTGATTTAATAAATAAATACAGTTTTCAATTTAGTATGTGTTGCTCTAGACCTACCGGCTTAGGCTGTGCGTTGTTCGTCAGCCCTCTGTAGAGGACTTTTTTATTAAGAAAAAATGCAATATTTTCGATAAAAACGTAAATATCAGTTTGCTATCCGGCACCCAGAAACAGTTAAGAGGTAATTTATAGCGAATAAAACAAGACAAAACATAATTGCATAATCATTTTTATACTCACACCAAAGTTTTTAATATGTAATTAATTACATTTTTAAAATTTTAACTCCTTCCACAGTTAGGGGGCGTATTTTCTGGTATTTAACCCATTAACGACTGAATTTTATTTTTATATTTTTACTTTTTAGGGTTTCGTATCTCAAAAGGAAAAAAAGAACCCTTATAGGATTCGTTGTCCGTCTGTGTTTCATTTTGTAAAAACCAAACGAGAAATATTGATTTCTATTCATCAATAATGCAATATAAATTTTATAATTCAATATTAAGAATTGTATTTTTTAATCTGTTCTTCAAAAGTCAAAAACATGTTCTCCATGTTGAATTCCGGCATAACGTTACTTCGTCTGTAAAATAACTACGTTTATGTTATGCTGTGCGTTATTTTGATGTTCTTTCAAGTTATTATCATGGTTTTAGACTTCTATCTTGTATTTTATTGATGTCGCAATTCGCATCATGGAAGACGATTTCGTAAATTACTATGGTTACTGTGCACTATTGTTATCATTTACAATCATAGTGACGCCACAAGTCGTTTTCGCACGAAAATTTATAATTATAAATTAAAAGTCGTTTTTATGACACTATTCGGTTATAAAATATTATTATAAAAATTGTAGTGCTTCTTTATAACTTTAGGATTTATTTATAACACTTTTCAAAAAATTATGTAATAGCCTATTCAAAAAGATCAACCGAAAAACGAATGTTGTCATTTGGCAACAGTAGTACTTAATGGGTTAAAATTAAGGTTACAAGTAGAAATTGTTTGTCATTTGTCAAAGACGAATTTTAAAACTATTATGTAATTACAATACTGTGGGCAGGGCCGGACTATTTTGTATAGACAAATGTCTAGGTCCCGGTTTTTAGAAGACCTTGTCAAAATGTCATTTTGAAAAGATTTGTCAACATGATTGTTTACTTTTCTGTTGGACAACTGTGTATAATAAACAAAAATCCATTGCTTGTTATATGGTAATTCTAAAATTTTAAGAAAATGTGTTCTGATGTTTCTTCTTATTAAAAACTAATTTTTCCGATAATTTTGAATTCTTTTTATACACTCAAAAAAGACATATTTGTATTTACTTTTTTTAAAACTATTTTTCAGATTTCAAAAAGGCCAAAGTGGGTTAGTCCGGCCCTGACTATGGAAGGGGTTAAAATTTTAAAAATATATTAATTAATTAGATAACGCGGTCTGTCGTTTACTTCTATTTGCTATAAATACCTCTTAACTGTTTCTGGGTGCCGGATAGCAAATTTCTGATATTTACGTTTTTATTGACTTTTTCAGTTTTTCTTAATAAAAAAAGTCTCTCTAAAGGCTGGTACAAACGCACAGCCTAGACCGGTAGGTCTAGAGCAATGAAATTTGGTACATGATACCCTTATATGAAGTGGAAGTGTACTAAAAAATGATTTTTGAAAATTCATCCCCTAAGGGAGTTAATCTACTTGGTTAAAAATCTAACATTGACTGACCGTACAACGCACAGCCTAAACCGGTGGGTCTAGAAGCAAGCAATTTTCACAGAAGTCCCCCATATCAGGGGTGTCTGACTGATTTTTCTAAAAGACCATTTATAAGATTTAGGGTGTGTTAGCGGACCAGACTCTAAATAAAAAAACTAAAACATTTACTAAAATGATCTCTTTATTTAGTTTAAATCAATTTTCATATAAAGGTAAATTATCTTGAGCTTGATGATCCAGACACCTGAAGTCTCTTGTTTTTGATAAGCTCATTGATGTCAGGTGTTATATTTGAGGTAGTTATTTTCAGAATAGATTCTGGTCGCGGGCCGTTGATAGGGCCGTCGTTAACCCATTGGAGGTCCTGGGGCCCCTATGACCTTAACAGAGCACTTTTTTTATTATAGAGAAAAAAAATTGTGCTTCAATCTTGAGATTATTAACAGGTGTTTGGGATAATTCTGCAAAACAAAACAAAAATATTTCCAGGCGGAAATGTTATTCTTAAAAGTTCAAACTGTTAATAGTATAGGTACATTCAAATATACCAAGCTTACAAATATAAATTCCATGCAGACGAAGTCGCGGGTAACAGCTAGTTTATGTATAAAAGGTGCGCGCCTGTTATATTTTTGTTTATATTACTGACTGACGAACTTTTAAAGATTGCGTAATGTCGAATACTGGTATCCTGAAGTACTAAATCAAGAAGTCATGTCTGTAATTTTACAGTTTTGAAATATTATTCATCTGTTTTACGTTGCTTTTCCGATTGCAGCTTCCTACCCCCACGAATACTAATTATATTACCGTGAGTACAGATCTGTCTTTAAAACGATCTTAGACAAAATCTATCAATTATTGCCTGCTCAAACAAAAATCCACGAGGTTCAGAAACTGAAAATAAAAAAGTTTTGGAGACACTGCATTGTCATTAAAGAAGGCAAAATGTGGTATGAGTAAAAAAACTATTATGCAACTATGTTTTGTCTTCTTCTATTCTCTATTCGCTATAAATACCTCTTACTGCTTCTGGGAGCTGGAGAGCAAATTTTTGATATTTACGTTTTGGTCAAATATCTCTCAATACGTTTGTACGTTTTTTTCACTCTATTTGTTAAAGTGCCTCTAAAGGCTAAGACAACGCACATCCTAAGCCGGTGGGTCTAAATGCATGAAATTTTGCACAGGGGTTCCTTATATTAATGCAGGTGAGCACTAAAAAAAGATTTTTTGATATTAACCCCCTGAGGGGGTTGTTCTACTTAGTTAAAACTTTAACACTGGACTGACGTTCAACGCTCAGCCTAAACCAGTGGATCTAGAAGCACGAAATGTTGCACAGGAGTTCCTTTTATAACGCGGATGTGTATTTAGAAAGGATTTTTGAAAATTCATCCTACTTAGTTAAAACTCTAACATTGATTGACCCGTACAATGCGCAGCCAAAACCGATGGGTCTAGAAGCATGAATTTTGTACAGATGTCCTATGGCCTAAGTTAGCACTAAGAAAGTATTTTCAAAGATTCATCCCTAAGGGGGTTAATCTACTTAGACTGACCGTACAACGATCAGCCTAGACCAGTGGGTCTAGAAGCTACATTCGAACGTCTCTATCTCCGAAACGGTATTAGATACAGACCTCCGGGTGCGCTCATTGAATTAAGCGTGTCGTTTTCTATAAGCACACCGAATTTTAAATGTATCCGATGCGTATTCCAGACTTTCCAGAAAAGCACTTCGAAGGAGTCTATCTTCGAAACGGTAAGTGATAGGAAGCAACGGAGGGGCTCGGTGACTTCGGCGTGTCATTTTACATAAGCCTACCAAATTTGAATCGGATCGGAGACATTGTCCAAAATTGTCTTAAAAAAATCACAAAATAACTAAGGCTATAACTATGGGAAAAGTCGCGTTTTTAGTCGATTTTCGACATTTTCCAATAACTCGCTTTTCTGGTCCAGACGGCTTATACTGACACAAAATGACACTCCGAATCAAAATATAAGCTCTACTTTAAGTCCTGTGGGCGTTTATAGTGGATTTTAATGTAGAAGAAACATTTAAACGTCTATATCTCCGAAACGGTGTTAGTTACAGACCTCCGGGTGCGCTCATTGAATTCAGCGTGTCGTTTTTTTCGTATACCAAATTTTAAACGTATCCCTATGCGTATTCCAGACTTTCCAGAAAAACACTTCGAACGAGTCTATCTTCGAAACGGTAAGTGATACGAAGCAACGGAGGGGCTCAGTGACTTCGGCGTGTCATTTTATATAAGCCTACCGAATTTGAATCGGATCCGAGAGATCAATTGTCCAAAAAATATCTAAGGAAAAATCTCGTTTGAGTTGATTTTTTACAGTTTCCAAAAACGTGCTTTTTAGGTTCACACGGCTTATACTGACAGGTAGTTACTACAGATCAATAAATTACGGGTTTTTATAGGCCTATCTTATTTGAAAATGTTCCGTGAGACTTTTCGATTTTTGATTTTTTTTTTCAAGGACCTCGAATCCAGGACTCGGACTCGTAACTGCCCGTTGAGTCCATAGGCTTATTTATCAACCTGAAAAATAAAATATAAACTTCCGGATTGATAAAAAAAAGATAACTTGGATTAAATCTTTATTTATTGTTAATAATAATAATTAAATTTTTACAATTCTTGCATTTTCCACTCTTAAAACATTTTATTAAGAACAATATAATTCTCAAACACATTTTCACCGTTCAGACTTAAGACGTATACAACAATTATTCAAACTTAAAAATCTACTAAAATTGTGACAGAACAATGTGTCGTTTCGTTTATGTTTAATAAATATTATGTACAGATTTTCTTTAAAAGATTGTCTATATATATGTATATTTAAAATCATCGTTATTATTTATGTTCAGTTATTTTAACATTCACTCTTTTTTTAATAATTTTTAAATCAACAATTTTTGGCACAAAACAAAATTTTAATGATAAAAAACTTGTTTTATTATGATATTTATAATTTTCCATTTAATTGGTTTAAACATTTATTTTTACATAAATACTGAATTGGCAGTATTATTTAGAAATTCTATTTTTATCGGTTTTATAGTATTCACAGTTTTAAAAATTTTATAATCATTACAACAGAAAATATTGGAAAATTGATTGCTGAAAGTCATTTCTCAAAGAAAGATTTCAATTACGAGAGAATTCAATGTCCTAGAAATATTCCTCTCTTTATAAAACAGAACTTTAATAAAATTATTTACTTTCTTAGAAAAAAAGTTAATTATTCTAAAACTGAATCATTGAAAAAATATTGCGCTTTGAATTACTGAAAATTAAAATGCAAATACAGAACCATTCTAAATTCAATTTTAAAACCATCAGAAAATAATTTGTCCAAAATTAGTTTTTTTGAATTAATTGTTTGCAAAACTTGACCAATTATTTTAAATTTAGGTACCTCAGTTTCTCATAATATTTTCAACCGCTATTATAATTAATGACAACAAAACTCTTTTATTTTGTTCATAACAATTTTTAAATGCAATCTTTATATTCAGTAACAATTTAAAATCAACGGTACAATTTTCTAAACACTGCAGCATACCTTCAGTTCGTTTAAGAAAGACACCATAAAGGGACACATAGACATCCAGATTTTCCTGCAAGAGCACCAGTTTTCATGTTAATGATCACCAAACCAATTGGCGCGGTGTTCAGAAATGTCGTCGCAGGGCTGTGAATGAGTAAAAATAAACCCGATTACTCAAAAAAGTTAGGGGCGAACAAATCGATCTCATCCCCCTTCACTTTTGTCTAAAATATAAGTCAAAATGAAATGTTACATTTCTAGTGACATATTATATTTGTGAAAGAAATATGCTTAGTTTTATTCAAGTGAATTTTAAATTGTTACAAATTTTTTTTAGAAAAATTTAGCAATGTATAACAAAGGTAAAAATTAACAATAATCTACATATTTCATCAATAAATAACTAAAATAAATACAATTTTTACTAGCTACCATATCCCTTGATATGAATATTGTATATTTAGAATGCATACGTAAATTTAAAAAATTGCCAAATCTCATTTTTCCACGCTACTTTTTGTATCACGAGTGTACGAATGCGAAACAAACGCATCGATCGCCCGGGTCTTGTGTCAAATCGCGCGATTGATCAATTAGACATGGGAAAAAAGTCGTTACTATGTAATCACAGTGACTGTTATTCCCGTTACACAAAAATCACAGTCGATTTCGACTGAGCAAACACTCGGTTCACGTTATGTCAGCTACTCGGTTGGAGCGACCGTCGTGATTGCGGTGATATGGAACAACATACGTTACTTTGGAACGTAGTTACCTCTTGTCAGATAACAGTGATCATTTTAGACGGCAGGTCACAGTGATTTTTTCATCATGACGTTATTTATTCCCCAACTCTACGATCAATTTGCTATCAAGTTACTGAATCGCGAGTTTTCGATACAAAAAGTAGCCATTTGGTTTATATACGTCGCCATTTTGTGTAAAAATGTTAGATCGCGAACAGAAAAACTTGGGAGCCATTATTTCAGGATATGATAACTCGTTATTAATAAAAAATTGAGCTAATAATTTAAATATAAAAAAAACATTATTTTTTATACTTGATAGTAGCCTGAGAAATACATAATCTTAATATTATATACAGTGTGTTTAATAATTATTATATCTAAACAATGTTGAAATTACCATAAATACTAGAAGATATCAGTCATAGTTACAATAGAAAATCTTTTTCTAAATAACAATAAAAAGTATTCACCCTAAACACAATAAAATCAAAAAAACCAGACCTGAGAAATCTCATATCTCAAGTCCGCTGCACACGAGGCTGGATTTGCCGCTAGGTTCCTTGCTAGATTCCACTACTAGTTTTCTAGCGCTAGTTTTCTTAATTGATCTTATGTGGTTGCTTCACACGAGACGTCTTTACAAGCTTGCTCTTCAGGTATATTCGGAAAAGTGCATGTTTATTGTCTCTGGACAGAACACACACTATGGCATAGTGTTTGTTTGTGGGCGTTTGTACAAATCGCCAACGTGACAAGATACTGCTTCCTGATTGGTTCTTGCTCATACGTAGCAGCGGACTTAGCAAGAAAAATAGCCCCTTGTTCTAATTTCAAAAAACCTATCTAGCTAGCAGACGAGCCCGCAGTGACGTCATTTCCAGCTTCGGAACTAGCCTACCGGCCAGCAGAAGTCCAAGCAGCGTTTCTAGCCTCATGTGCAGCGGCCTTGATATTGTTTTGTCTCATATGTTCTTTGTTAGAGTGTTCTGTCTCACTTTATCTTAGATAATGTTAAATTGATTAGAAAGTGACAAAACATGTTTGCCTCTTGTACAAACTGTCTGAGAATGGTAACAGAACTGACACAGTCTTGCGCAGTAGCTCAAAAACCAATACAAACAGTTTCGTTTAGCTACTGCGCAATATGTTGACTGTTATGTTACCGTTCTCAGGCAGCCTGGAACAGATTTTGCTTTCTTCTTTTTGTTGACGTTATAATGAATATAAGTTCAGTTATTGTAAACCAGATGTAGGCAACAGCTAATGTCAAATAGCAAGCAAGTAAGATCACATAAAAGCATTTTTGAGTTACTAGGGTAGATTATTTAGTCAGCGTCAAATAAAAAATAGTAAGGAAATTATTTACATAGAATTTTCCAATTACACACGCAAAGATGTAAAAAAATTGTGTTTACAATTATTTTATTACGTTCAGAGTGAAAAAAATAATAATTTGGTGCATAAACAATAATAGCGATATTTTAGGAATTATTTTCTGTTATTGATTTCTGATAATACTTTTGCAAATTAATAATTAATAAACTTAATATGCTTCGTTGTTAATATGACGCGACTAATTATAATAATTAAAATCGATAGTAGGCTGCAGTTTTATTTTTTAATACCATGCCGCTATAATGTAGCACACAGGTGCCTATGCTACCATAAAAATGAACGTTCAAAAATGTCATTAATAAATTCATAGTGGAAAGAACTTGGCTACGCCACTGTAAATCAAACAGCAGCACAATCATAAAACTGAAATTGTGATTGAAATTTCAATATTCATTTTCAGAAATCAAACAGAAAATTTTATTTCAGTGCCACTCTTTATATTGTGTTTAAATAATGTGTATATATTATATTTATTTTACGTGAAAAAAAATACAAAAACAATATTTAAAACAAAATACGGTAATAATATATAGGAATATATTGTGTACTCGTATATTTTCAACATGTTCTATAACGCCGTTTTTTACTCGATTTTTACATTTAAACAAAAAACATTTACATTTTTTTTATATTTACAAATTTAAACTAATCATTTATGGCCAATTTCACGTTAGGTATATAAAGTCTTTAGGCCATTTTGAATTGTTATTTTCGTTTCACATATTTTGTTTGATTACAGGAGCTCCGGAATTATTTTCTCTGACTTTTGAATATAAATGTGACATGGAGGCGTGGCTACAACATTTTGTTATGCTTCAATTCACTGTCACCAGATGCCATAGTATTAAATATCAAATGTGGTCAAATCCTTACGAGATTTTTGACATGGACTGACGGAATCGTGTAAATCGTCCGATCCCAAGAAAAGATTAAATGAGGAAGCGCATCAAATAAGCACTTTTTATTTTTATTTTCTGCCACTAGATGCAGTACCGTCAAACATCAAATCCCAATAGCTATCAAAATTGTTTCAAACATACAAACGAAAATATTTATTCTGGTGAAATATTGACAATTCTATTAAAAAGCCCCTCAACGCCGAATTTAAGGATTTTACACAAAACAAGATTTATTTTTGATTAGTCAATTATACAGTATGTAAACACGTAAGGTGCACATAGGGAAATTAACATTGGGAAAAAATGACAGGATCAGAGTGAGCCTTGAAATCTTGTGTTTCAATTTGACAGATAATATTCTTTTGCAAAATGTGTGTATACTACCGAAGAAAATATTCAAACGATTACAACATAATCGAACTTTTTTATTAATGGGACATTAAATTCTCAAAAATACTTAAATATGGTGCGAGATCAAATATCTCCGCCTATTCGTGTTGAACCTAAAGACATTGAGTCACTGATTTACCAACGCGCATACGTCATACCAGTCAGACAATTTTTGAATGAAATGTTTCCAAACAGATGGAGCTGTTTTTTTGTTTTATTTTTGTACAAAAAAATTAAAATAATGATTTATAAGAGCTTTTTATTATTAAAAAAGCCAAGTAAAATAAAAATAAATCAAAATAAAATAGAAATCCTCAAGATTATCACGATAATTCAATAGAAATAACAATTAATGCAGTCATGGCTAACTCTGATCCAAGTATTTTTTCCCAGTGCTAATTTCCCTATGTGCACCTTACGTGTTTACATACTGTGCCTATACTGTTCTTTTATTTTTCATACAAACGGTGCCCCTTTTAAAGTCGCTTCTGGTCGGCTCTATACTACATTTCTACAAATTTTTAAATTTAAACAATGTCAAAACGCAAACAAAAAAATTAAATACATTAATTCAAAATTTTCAATTTAATAAAAAAAAATGGGTGGGACTTTACCGTGAATGTTCCAAATCGACATACTTCCGGCGCTCCTGTTTAATATAAATATCGAATACTCTAAATTGTAAAACAAATTATCCGGAACAAATTTTTTATCCTTGAAAAACATAAAAAACACTATTTTTTCTCAGTGAGGTATTTGAGCATATTATACACAGACTGTTTTATGTTTTCTGAAACTGAAAAATAACCTCTTATTTTTTAATGTGACACCATTATAATTAAACATCCGTCGTCCACGTTTATTGATTATTATATTTTACAGTATTAAATTATAAAATATCGATATATTTAATTTAAAAATCAGTCTAGAACCAAACAGAAATCACGTATCACACTCTCATTTCACTCATTGCTGCTTGAGGCAACCTCATATTTCCTTTATTATTTTGATTATTGTGTTGATGTTGAGTCGACAACAATGGCTGACTTTCCGGTGGACTCTTACTCCGCGGAGGAGGGGGAGGTCTAGGAACGTTTAAATGCATTGTTGCCGAGCCGTTCGGTGGCTGTACGATTCCTTGTTGTTGTAATTCAGCAATCACGTTGGCCGTGTTGTTCATAAGAGTCGTGTTTTTCGGCAACGTCATGCAATCCTGTCTATAGTTTTGTTGGTTATGTATCGACGCATTCTTCGGCAAGGTCATGCAGTGCTGTTGCTGAAGAACGTTTGGACTGGGCGGCGGTGCTTTCATCATATTGGACAGTTGCATGTTCGTAGCGCAGAGATGTTGACCTTTCGATAAGGTTCCCTGTTCGGCTTGGTTTGCTTGAAGGATCATAGCAGAAGTATCTTGTTCGACGTCAACTATAACGCTACCACTTTGCGAATGGCCCATATGATAATGACCATGTTTCGTGATGGTTTCGAAATTTTGTTGATTTCTATTTTGTTGCTGTTGAAGCGATTTGACTTCGAGTCGCGTTTTGTCACGTTGGTAATAAACTCCGGCAAAAATAAGCACGTTTAAGATCAATAGCGAACAACCGATGGCAATTGTAACGCTTAAAGCGGTGCTATAGGCTGCGTAACCAGCTGCTTCCAGGCTTGCCAATGTATCGGACGATGTGTTCATATGATTGTAAGTTTGTTGATTTGTCTGTTGGTAATTTGTGCCTGGCGGGATGACGTTGATACAAGTTGTTACGATGGTGTCCATCGTGGTTGGTGTTTCTAGACTTTGACTGACGTTCGAATTGCGTCGGCGAAATAGTTCGGTGGTCGGGTCGTAGTAGCTTACGCGGGAAAGTGGGTCGGGTCGGACGGGACCGTCGTAGAGGTCGGCGTCGTTGTGGTTCCGGAAGAGGTTGTGGCGTGCGACGACGTCTTCCATGCCGGCACGATGCAGTTCCGGGATTAGGCGAAGCCAGACGCTCAACTGGTGGGCGCGGAAGTGGTTCTTCATTTTCGGCTTCATACCTGAAAATAGAGAAAAAATGTATTAGTTATGTGGCTACATTTGAGAAGTTTTCGAAAACATGTTCAGTCCTTAAAGAAAGTTACATTATGTTAATAACCTGGGTTGTCGATTGTCTATAATTCACAATTAACTAAAAATAAACAAACATTCCTAGAAGGAAACTTCGCCCGCTACCACATCGCCTTTGATAATGTCTACCGCAGTTGTAGACGAAACGTCAGGTAGTAATATCAATGGACCACGGCATACAAGCCCGGAAACCAAGAAGATTTGGATTAACACCGGCCGTGAAAGCTTACACACTTGGATAAAATATTGGATAATACATTTTAATTTTAAAATGACTTGGGATAAAGCACCTCTTCCCGACCATTTTTATATTTATTTAAAATTATAATTTGCACTGATTTCTTACTCGGCACTTGGTAGAATATGATTAATAACAGTCCATCTTCAAGAGTACAGACATATATCTGTACTCCTGAAGATGGACTGATTGTCCGAAACGATCGTCAAGAGAGAGAGAAAATATTTTGTAGAATTTTCAAGTGTTTTTCATTATTTGTTATTTAAAATTGACTAACAAATTATTGACCTCTGATCTAGAAGAAACACGTTAATCATATATATTAATACGCTAAGGTTAAAGATGTTTGCCTCCCTTTTTAGAAAATACCTCACAATTTCTTCACATAAATTATATATCATATTACAGATAATTGCTTGCTCTACTGACATCGACAACTAAAAAAAATTATTATTGCTTTTGTTTTTGTAAATTAATTAAAATACAGCAACGTTGAACAACGTCTGCCATCTGACGGCTTTAATTTTGAAACAACGTCAACACTTCGATCTGTCATCTGACCTTCATATTGTAATACAACAGACACAATACTGCATACTGCCATCTGACGGCTTTAATTTTGAAACAGCGAGCAACGCTGAACAACGTTACAGCAATGCTGCATGATGCCATCTGACGGCTTAGCTCAACGCTTTTGCTACTTGCGCCTCTATATGACAATTTTAGTAAAATATTTCTACGATCTGTCATCTGAACTTCATATTGTAATACAACAAAAAGAAGAACGTTATATGCAGTGTGCAAAATTAGAAACGAATTGAATACCTGCAATCATATTTAAAACATAATTTTGTAAAGTGATAATTATTATACTTATTTAGTGCGAATAATTCGCACAGGTCACACTAGTACTAATGAAATTTCAATAAGGCTTTTTTTTAAATTAATTGTCAGCCACTTCCAGACGTCTGAATAATTTGAAACACTATAAACATTATAAAATAATAACTTAATAATTATCTTTACTAAATTAATGTTTCAATCACAAACATAAAAAAGGTCGATTACAGGTAAATGATGAGAAAGCCACGGTTTTATCTTATTTCAAATAAAAATGAAAATTGTTTGACGAGATTATCGTACAAACATATCTTAAATATATTCTTGTCGTCGCCTTGGGAATAAAGAAGCATTTATTGCAACATAAAAATAGAAATATTTATTACAAATAAAATATTTATGGATATTATTTCTTGTTCCGATACCAGATAGTGATACGAGGCACTATCTATAATGATTTTATTACAAGAATAACTTCGTTCAAATTATCTTTTAATGTCATCACTACTTCTAAAAAAATTATCATAATTGCGTTTACACGTATTTATTGATTTTATAAAAATGTTCAGTCAAATATTCTCGATTGTTGCAACTTTTAACCTCCAAAACAAGAGATTATTTTCCCGCAAACGGATCCAACATAAAATTTAAAAATAGTGTGAGCCTTTAATGGCAGAGAAAATTTCAAACGGACAGGTAGCTAAAGACGTTTTAAATCTTTGATTAACGTCACAATTATTTCCATGAATACTTAATAAAAAATAGTTTGTTATTATTTTTTTATTGTAAAAATGTTTAAATTTATGCGAAATTTATGCATTAGAGCGTGTACTTCTGCAAATTATTTTTCGCATAAATTTAAACATTTTTACCAATAAAAATGCATAAAAAAACTGAAAAAAAATTTTTTTTTGCATTTTGTTAAAGATCATTTAAAGTTAAAATCGTGATCCTTTAATTTTTTTTCAAAAATTCGATCGAATAAAACAAAAAAACGGCTTGATGGATTGAATCGAAACTTTGTGAGGTTTTTGTAGGCATATTGAACTGTAAAAGGCACACTCAACATTACTGGTTTTCTCGATATTTCCAACTTAGCGCCTGATTATCCCAAAAGCCACCAAAAGCCCTTTTTTCCTTGATTTTTCAAATTAATGTAACAAATAGAAAACAATTTTTTTTGAAAAAACCGTAGCTGATTTTTGTGGGAAATTTATTCAAGATTTCAAAACCCTCCTTAATTTTCTTCTGCGATTAGTGGTTGCTGAGATATTGAAGGTTAAAGACAAAGAGATCTTTTCCATTCAAAGATCGATATCTCAGCGAGAAGTGGTCGTATCGAACTTTTCAAAAAAGCAAATTAAAGCTGAATGAACAAGTTATCCGATCCATATAGTGGTTAAGTTGGAAAAAATTTTTCCAAGTTCGTAGACCAAAAAAAAGAACCGAAAAAATTTCGAAAAATTTTTTCCTTCGGTATTCATTAGGATTGAGCGGAACACGTTGCTTGAAAAAATTTTTCATCATAAGATCTCAAAACTAGAAACTTCGAGCTTTAAAATCCTTTTTTTAAAATTCCAGTACGACAATTTTTAAGGGAAATACAGCCACTTGAAAAACCTCGAAAAATTTGGAAATTTTTTTTGATCCTTTAATTTTTTCCGCTAATTTATGTATGCGCTTGCCATAAGAAGTGTTACAGTTAATTTCGCTTGTTACATTTAAATCCTTCAGAGAATTTAACGTACAAAATTTATGTTGTATTCTAAAGTCCATGAAGACTTACATCTCTATATTGGTTAGTATTAACCTCACTGGAATATGTTTGATCTGAAATAAAGTTGTGAGCTGGAATTGAATAACTCTCCGCACATTAAAGTTATATAATGAAAACTTTCATATATAACATTACGTATTGTGTGTACAGAAGTGACTATCTGCGCTATTCAGACTTATTCTAGAAAGTTCCAGAGAAGGATCTGTCTTATTTACATACGACAATATCACAGCTTGACCTACTATTTTATTATGCTAGTGTAGGAGTCGGTAACCTGCGGCTCGCAAGCCGCATACGGCTCTTTTGTTGTAAAGTTGCGGCTCTCCAGTTCCATACGCAAAAAAAATATTATTTTATTATATAAACCCTTAAAATCGTTCCATCGATTCATGATTGAGTACCATGTCTATCTCTCAGCCATTTCCACTCGCGTCTCACCCGCGCCGCCCCCGTCGCGACGTGTTGTACTCGGATATATATATTATACCTATATAAGCAAATACTATAATACTGAAACGAAAATGTTTAATGGCTCTTTAAAAACTAGGAAATTTTGTAAATTGTAACTTTTGGCTCTTTCGTCTCAAAAGGTTGCCAAACCCTTTGCTAGTGTTTACCGTCGTTTTCATATCAATATTAATAGAAACCTGATCATACAGATGATTCTTTAAATCGTTAAGCTATCCGTCATATATTGGGTGTTTTTTTTTAAACTTTGGACGTTTTTCTTTGAAAAATAATGGGTTGAATAAAAAAAAATTCAAATAAAGTAGTTGGGTTTCGAGGGGGAAATCTGAACACAATACCCACCCCCAGCATCTCACCCCGTAGCAGGGGGAGGGAGTGACTTTTGTTTTTTAAATGAGAACACCTACTTTTTATTATCGATTTTTTTTTAATGTGAAAATGAATATTTTTTGTCTGAACTTTTCTTCACATAAAAAATCGACAGTAAAATAAAAATATATAAAAGTCATAAGTATATCTATTAATTAACTATATGAATCATGGCCTATCTACTCTATGTGCGATGAGTGAACGCAACAAAGCGAATCGAAAATATATCTGCGTCTCTTCGATGTAATTCCCTGATTTCTCCGATGATAGGATTGGTTGATGTATACTTGCATTCAATCTGAATAAAGCATCTCTGTTTCAAAAACTTTATCTTTTTCTATGACGTTAACATGGGCGTACCCAGCTTTTGGCCAAGGAGGGGGAAATTAGAAATTTCTTAAGCCGGGTCCCCCGTACTTGTTTTGCCCTCCTAGATACGCCAGTGCTTACAGCGTAAAAAAAGACATAAGTATATGTTTGTACCCTAATAGTTCGGTTGCGATTTTATTCCTATGCTCAGTATAGAATAAAAGTATATGATAAAAGTTAATTTCTTGCCATGTAACAGGTATAAGTTTAAAATTTGATTTTGATTCGTTGACCAAACATTTTAAAATTATAAGACCTTGTTATAAAATGAAATTCTGAAGTATAAACAAATTCAAAAAGGTTAGTTTTAAATATATATTAGAAATCGTGTCCATCGAGACAATTATTAATAAGAATCGCAGGATTGTGTACAAAAAGTTCTTTATTCAGTGTACGACGTTTCGTCTATAAATTTAGACTTTTTCAAGTACAATTAATGTGAAAATTTAAATTTTCACATTAATTGTACTTGAAAAAGTCTAAATTTATAGACGAAACGTCGTACACTGAATAAAGAACTTTTTGTCCACAATCCTGCGATTCTTATTAATAATGCTAGTTTTAAAGAAGAAATTGTTAATAAAATCATCTGCTTTATGTAAGCATGAACGTTAAAAAGCTGGTAGTGAAAGAATCAATAAGTCGATAAATAGGTCAACTCGTTCAGCGAATTGGGGCTAAAATCTTACGTTGCCGCGGTCACATCAAAGTGAACGAACGGAATGCAACGTCAGTGTGTGTATAATATCGCGAAATTCACTACAAAAGCGACGTGTCAAAGATCAAAAGTGAACACTTACTTTGGCGATCGCAACAAGTTTATATTTTGCTGGTGTGATCATATTAAATCCAAAATGGATCACAAATTCTCATAGCATCTATTTGTACTATCCTATACCTATCAAATATATTAATATACGCTAAGGTTAAAGATGTTTGCCTCCCTTTTTAGAAAAAACCACACAATTTCTCCACATAAATTATATATCATTTTACAGATAATTGCTTGCTCTACTGACATCGACAACTAAAAAATTTATTATTGCTTTTGTTTTTGTAAATTAATTAAAATACAGCAACGCTGAACAACGTCTGCCGTCTGACGGATTTAATTTTGAAACAACGTCAACAGTTCGATCTGTCATCTGACCTTCATATTGTAATACAACAGACACAATACTGCATACTGCTTTAATTTTGAAACAGCGAGCAACGCTGAACAACGTCACAGCAATGCTGCATGATGCCATCTGACGGCTTTGCTCAACGCTTTTGCTACTTGCGCCTCTATATGACAATTTTAGTAAAATATTTCTTCGATCTGTCATCTGAGCTTCATATTGTAATACAACTAAAAGAAGAACGTTATAAGCAGTGTGCAAAATTAGAAACGAATTGAATACCTGCAATCATATTTTTAAAAATCATTTTGTAAAGTGATAATTATTATACTTATTTAGTGCGAATAATTCGCACAGGTCACACTAGTACTAATGAAATTTCAATAAGGCTTTTTTTTCAAATTAATTGTCAGCCACTTCCAGACGTCTGAATAATTTGAAATTAGAACCCATAACAATCATACTAATAGTAATTAATACATTTAACGTCTCGACTTTATGTCATAACAGATTGCCATTCGCACCATTACTATTTTCCATCTATCACACTTCTCGTTATTCTCTACATTTTTAAACTTCCACTTAATTAATGGCAATGGGCGAATGAAGCAATTTTAGGACATTAGGATAAGGTAGACAAATTTTGAGCATAGGAGTTTGACAGGTAATCGTCCATGGCCTTGAATAAGGCACCATCTCGATATTTATCTGGAATTATTGAGAAAAACCTCAACAAGATGGCCGGTACAGGAATTACCGTTTCTCGGCGAGAGGCAGCAGGAAAAAATTCCAGTCACATTTGAACCCTGTACCTCCCGAATGCGAGTCTAGTGCTTTCACCACTACGCCACCCCACTAGGTTATAACAATGCTTTTAATTTATGTAAATATATCATTATTTATGAATATATAAACAATCGATATAAATAAATTACTTAACTTAAAAAATTGCTGTAAACCCACTAACGATCCGTATAGGTATAATACGCGCCACGAATCTAAAAGGCTCGGAAGCTAGATGCGAATGCAGGCTTGTGCTTGTACAGTCTGAACTCGCAACTCAACAAAACAAAAATAGCAATAACAACTTGACAATAGCGTACTCGACTGTACTTTAAAGCAGGAAAGCGACAAGTGACAAAGGCAACGAGCGATCACGGCCAATCACCGACGAGCGCACGTTCCGTTCAGGTAGCTGGGAGGTGGTGGGAGTATCAACGGCTCTAAAATGTGCCTTTGCGACGCTGTTCCGAACCTTTTAGATCCGTGACGCGTACTATACTACATTTTTTAGACTTTGTCTCGTCATTTTGCTGTCAAACCAACCCGTTATCATGATGAACGAATGAGAATCTGTTTCAACAGAAGAAAAATCAATAGTATGAGTGCGGTAATATTTTGAAGAATTATGAATTCAAAACGGGTACAATAAAATAAGAAGTATATAAGGCCTGTTATTTTTTGACTAATTGTTAATCCAAACCTGGATAATAAAAGAGACCGAAGCCCTGAAGAGAATAAAGGAAATGGCGGTCTGCAAGTGTAGGGGTGGAGGAAGGGAAACCAGTCTTCTTCATGATAAAAGATTGAATCAATATGCACGGGTAGTCCCCGGCTGAGGAGTTGGGGCCAGCGGAATGGTGGCTTGGAGTGGCTATGTGTGTACAAAAGGTACCGGAGACAAAATCTACCCGTATTGTGGCGCGACACATACCTCTATCCTATGCCTATACTATGTCCTATGTCTATACACTTTATTTGCGCACCTCGTCCGCTAAAACAGTGCTTTGAAAACAAAATCCACTTCTAAGCAACATTTTTCTACGCATATTGATCAAAAGGACCCCACACAAACCTTACGGGATTTGGTTTTCGGTTAAATTGATCGAATATGGTTTTATTTTATAGTATACTAACGGTCCCGTCCGGTTTCACCCGGATGCAGAAGAACGAATAAGAAAGGGAGGGACATGAGTACGTACATTCATCTTAGTTTACCGAGATGAATGTTAGATATTTGTAAATTGTTTGGTAAATGTTACGTACTCGATGGACCGAAAAATATAGTAACTCACTTGTAATTCAATACTTAACTTTATTTTTAATTACAACCTTATTACACTAAATTATACTTAAACCTGAGTTAGATTTATAATATTTAAACTATGAAAATTGCACGACCGTTGTTTATTTTGAATGATGTTGAACTCTTGTTTTTTGTTATTATTTTTTCTTAGTAACGATTTTAATTTATTTTTGATTATTGAAATCAGATGTTCCGATCTGGAACATGAATGTTGTGTGATTATCGGAGTTACCGTTCAAAAAGAAATATTTATACTTTTTGACGTGATAACGTCTTATAAATTGATGAATCACCAATCTTATAAATTGATAAAACACCGGCTGCATGTACGAAAAAGTGTAACGTTCCTAACGGTCGTAACGTTCCTAACGTAACGTTCCTAACGCGTAACGTTCCCCCTGACCCTGTGCGTGCTTTTTGCTAATTTCTCGCTCAATTTAAATCAGATCGGTTTGAAACCAGTCTTAAACGAAAGAGGAGAACATTTTACATAGATTTCGTATAACAGAATTTGCCTAAACAGTTTTTTTATACAAATTTATATAGAAAAATAGCTGTATAAAATATAAATGCAATGTTGTCTAATGCATGACGCGACGCGGTCGGTCGTCTTTGTTTGCCGTACATGGAAATTAGAATATAACGTAGGTATGTCTTGTCTTAACATGAAAACGGCTGCATTTCTACTGTTTAATTCAATTTTTTGACATTAGTATTTTGTCAAATGCAACGCCTTCTAAGTTAAGTATTGGAATTTGGAATAACTAATTATTATTAGAACATAATACTTTGACAGTTGCAAACGTCACTTTTGACATTTCTTATCATTCCGACACCAAGGATAAGCGGATTGAAACCAAATTTTGGGAGGTTTAGGTTATGTATTACGGAATACGTTATCACGTAAAACTATCGTCCGTAAACCGACTTTACAGACAACCAATTTTTTTTAAGTAATAAATTTCTTTTAAATCAATAATTACTGTAATTAATAAAATATAATAAATATTTAATTGAAAGCACTGTAGGATAATTATTTTTATTTAGGTACCTATAGTTATAACAGTTTTCAAATGAACTATTAATTAGATTTATTTAATTTTAATTAGTCGCAAATAAAATTAAAATAAATTTAAATGTATAAGCCTTACAAGAAGCAATGTAGAAAATAAAAAAAAAAATAAAATTATTTTCGCCCAAAATGTGGCTCGAGCCCACCACCCTGATGTTAACAGTCGCCTACTCTACCGACTGACCCAGCCGGGCTTGTGAATGTACGACCTGATATTGATATATGTAGTTACGGCATTTCACCTGAATAGAAGCTATTTTTGAGATACATTTTGCAACATTTTTCATTGATGCTCCGCTCCTATTGGTCGTAGCGTGATATTATATACTTCCTCGATAAATGGGCTATCTAACAAAAACAATTGTTTTCAATTTGAACCAGTAGTTCCTGAGATTAGCGTATTTTCAAGTGTTCACTATTAAAAGTTGTTCTTTATCCAGTGCCTTAACTAAGGCACAGATCTAGGAGAGCCGCGGAAATGACCAGGGCCGAATTTTAAAATTAGAACATTTTTCAAGGGCACAGTTATAGAGGCTCGCTCCGGGCGCACAAATAGGCTACTTACGGCACTGTCTTTATCTGACAGTGATTAAAAGATTCCTGTCAAAATTTATTCATATTTTTTTAGGTTTCCTGTACTAGTGCAGTCTTAATAAAAAATAGTTCCACGAATTCCATTGAGTTCTTTGCAAGCGCCAATGTACAGGAATTTATTATAGGTAGTAGTAAGAGATTTTTTGCTCCATGTGTCAAGTGTACAGTCAAAGAGGATATATATTATAGAGTCGCCATGAAACTTATTCACCGAGAAATGACTGCACTTTTTTCTAGAAATGTTTACTAAACACATTGTAACCTCCTTATAACGAATCTCAAGGGACCGAGTATTTTTTTTTTTCAAATAAATAAAATTGTTGACCAATTTTTTTCAGACCATATATTTACAAAAATTATATAAAAATATATATTTTGTAAATATATGGTCTGAAAAAAATTGGCCGACAATTTTATTTATTTGAAGAGTTCTATTCAGACGTTAATCAAAGATTTGAATTTTTTTTTCGTTATAAAGAGTTTTCGTTATATGGAAGGAAGAAAGAAAAATAACCAAATTTCACCCAATTAATTTATTTCAAACATATTATAGTCAGAATTTTATTAAGTATCTTATGCATATCTTGGGATGTGGTGGAATCATCTTCATTAAACAATAGGAATTTTTCGATAAGTTTGGCGGCATCAAGTGATTGCTGAATAGTTGGTGATGGTTCAGAATCGTCCTCTTTACATCTATAAACAGTTTTCTGACGCCTAAATATGAACATATTTTTTCGTAATAGAGAATGGCTATTGCGCTATAAAGAGGGTATTAATGTATGGATTTTAAGGTAAACCAACCAAATTGTTCTACGTTATAGGGAGTCTTTCGTTACATCGAAGGACGTTATAAAGAAGTTACACTGTAGTTTAAAAAATATATGATTTTAAAATTAAGGAATAAATCGCACATTCATGGTTTAACAGTCGTAAAACACACGGTACCTAATATTACCGAGAAAAATTTTAGTGCGTTAATCACATATTTAAGAAGCTCATTTCAAAATTTCATCTATTGTCACCATTGAAAATCACGAGAAAAAATAATTATTGCTAAAAAATATCAAACAGAAATTTTATAAAATACGTTTTCGCACTTGGCAACATATAGAGTTCATAAATATTTTTACCATAACTATCGCTTACTTTTGACGGCTAACCAATGCAACTGAAAGATTACTGTTCAAAAGATACACTGTCACGATATCTTCCATAGTTACTCACTCATACGTATAGAAATATTGCTATCTAACAAACTGTATCGAAATAGAAGTTTTGATACTTTTCTCTACGACTGTTTACTTTACACAACCTTAAACAAGCAAGAGTACAGCCACTGCATATAAAAATGCCAGCACATTCACTCGCCGTACTTTTAATCAAAGTTTATTTCAATATTAAATTGATAATCCAATTGATCCTTTTTCTAGTTTTCAGATTAAAGGCTAGAAACCGGGGGTTTTGTCTAAAAACGACTCAGTTACATTTATAGCAGAACAAAAATAGTGTATTTCAGCGAGATCTTTCCAGAAATCCCGGTCTTCTAACAAACCTATTGTCAGATTAAATCAAAAATTAATGTATGTCTTTAATATTTTAATCTAGTGTTTTACTTATTTTTATTCTTTTGTATTATTTTTCTGTTGTCTGTACTATTTTTATTTTACCAGTTATTGGACTTCGGTCTGTTGGTAATAATTGAATAAATAAATTAATAAGCCCTTTCTTGCAACCAGCTTCTGGTCCATTAACAAAATGAGTCTATAACGTACTTAGTGTATGGATAAAACAACGTCTAGCGTCGCGGCGGTGGTCGGAACTTGATGGAATGACGACGCGTGTGAGCGAACCATCTGCTAGATGCAAGTCTTTGTGATGTGGAACAGAATTGATGTTTACTATCCTCCTTCCACTTTTCTTTAAACACACTGTACAATCTACAGCGTGTTCTGTAATAATAATATATTGAACCTATAGCAAGGTAAGTCCATACATGAAGATTGAGAATATTCAAGTGTAGCGATGTCTACATTCTACACTAATATATAAAATTCTTCGTCGGGATGGGTTGTTTATATATTAATTGTCCTTTGCTCCTCGCAGATTTAAGGTACGTTCAGATTTACCAGCACGTAACGTGGCAGACACGGCACAGACAACAGTTTTCACATCTATACTAGTGATGTGCCGGATCGTTAAAAATGTATATCCGCGGATACGGATCTGAATACGGATTTTTGGTTTCAAGATCCGCGGATACAGATACGGATTTTAACTTTCTTAGAATACGCGGCGGTAAATATTGCACATCGACCTTTGGAAAGAGATTATCTGTTATGGGAAAAAGTTATTGACCTCTTTAAGAGTTAACTCTCATAACAGATTGTCTCTTTCCAAAGATCGATGTGCAATATCTCATTATAAAGATAGTTGATTTAGTACCTTTGAGTTATGTACTATTAGTATGGTACTCACTATGATAAATGTTTGCAATATAAAGATGCCAAATACGATTTAAAAAAATAAAAAATAATCTGAATGGAATTTAACAGGTTTTCATTATTACTTACCCAATCACCTATATATATAAAATTTCATCTATGAATTGAAAATTAATAAGGTAAAAGATCCGCCAAAAACTAACGGATACGGAGACGGATATTTCTTCTCCCTCGGATATCCGCGGATACGGATACGGATATCCGGCACATCACTAATTTATACAGCAACAGCACACCTGGCATGATCAGGCAAACTAGAAAGTGCCCATGCATACCATGTTCCGCAATTTTTCGATAGAAGAACTAGCTTTGATGGCAACTTTACTAGAACAGGAAGAATCGGGTTGTGTAGAAGTGCAACAAAGTAAAAGAAGATTTGCAGTGCATCCCATGAACTCAAAACGAAAAAAAGAAGTAGGATTCTATACATTATAAAAGGATTTTGTGGATGATGAGGACAGATTCTTTAAATATTTCAGGATGAGTAAATATGAGTTTAAGACCATTGTAACTAGAATTAAACCAGTGATAACTAAGCAAGACACAAAATGTACATTCCCGAACCAACTCTATTAATTTTTCCTGGTTCATGTTTCTCCACGAAGCCACTGAATAATAACTAAACTAAACTGTCCGTGTCGGCGATCGCATTTATACTAGCCGCGCGACTGTCACAGACACGTACAGACACGCGCCGCCACAGACAAAACATGCTGGCCGACGTCGGCCCGTGTCTGCGCGGACACGCTCCGTTCGCGTGTGGTAGATGTGAATACACTATCGAAGAATCTCGTTAGAGATTCTTTTCTGTGCTAAATGCCGACGTATCTCTAACGTATTCTTATACATTGATTTTGCTATACAGTATACCTACAGTATGTAAACACGTAAGGTGCACATAGGGAAATTAACATTGGGAAAAAATGACCGGATCAGAGTGAGCCTTGAAATTTTGTTTTTCAATTTGACAGATAATATTGTTTTGCAAAATGAATGTGTATATACTACCGAAGAAAATATTCAAATGATTACAACATAATCGGACTTTTTTATTAATGGGACATTAAATTCCCAAAAATACTTAAATATGGTGCGAGATCAAATATCTCCGCCTATTCGTGTTGAACCTAAAGGTCACTGATTTACCAACGCGCATACGACAAACCAGTCAGACAATTTTTGAATGACATGTTCCCAAGCAGATGGAGTTGTTTTTTTGTTTTATTTTTGTACAAAAAAATTAAAATAATGATTTATAAGAGCTTTTTATAATTAAAAAAGCCAAGTAAAATAAAAATAAATCAAAATAAAATAAAAATCCTCAAGATTACCACGATAATTCAATAGAAATAACAATTAATGCAGTGATGGCTAACTCTGATCCAAGTATTTTTTTCCCAATGCTAATTTCCCTATGTGCACCTTACGCGTTTACATACTGTATATAAAAGAATATTTTTTGTTTGCCACGCCACGTGTCTGACACGCTCCATGTCTGTAGATCTGAACGATGCATGAGCCAGGATAGAGCAACCATGGAAAAGCCATATAAAATAATAGCATAGCGCGGTCGGCTGTTACAAAAATAAATGTAATAAAATTTAAAAATAATCTCAATTGAACAGATTTTTTACTTTCAAAAAAATATTCCCGGCGTCGTCATTATAGTTTATCGATCAATAAGTTGTCTGCGAAGCGCGATTCAAATATATTATCCGTAACAGGATGTCTGTGAGATAACTGTCAGTTTTCGTGAACGCAGCAATTATTTAGTTTAATACAGTAAATCCCAAGAAGGAATAATATTCCCCATTGTTAAACAGGCGGTGTCGGTTGGCGCTTGCTTGTCGTCTGACAGACCCTCTTCACGGGATACAAAACGTACTAACCATATTATCATACCACAATCTGTCCTTATTTCTCTAGCATATTACAACTACAATACAGGTCGTTCCCAAATTAGTACCAAAAAACTTCGGTAATCGTTAAGTGTTGGCTGTTTCGAGACAAAAACATCGAATAAAACAGTAATCTATACTAATATGTAAAGCTGAAGAGTTTGTTTGTTTGGTTGAACGCGCTAATCTCAGGTACTACAATGTTTTTGTTGGATAGCCCATTTATCGAGGAAGGCTATATAATATCACGCTACGACCAATAGGAGCGGAGCATCAATGAAAAATGTTGCAAAATGTATTTCAAAAATATTTAGCTTCTATTCAGGTGAAATTCCCTAGCTATATATATCAATATTAGGTCGTACATTCGCAAGTCCGTCTAGCTCAGTCGGTAGAGCGTGCGACTATTAATATCAGGGTCGTGGGTTCAAGCCCGACGTTGGGGGAATATATTTTTAATTTTTTTTTTATTTTCTACATTGATTTCTTCTAAGGCTTACATTTAAATTTATTTTAATTTTATAAAATTAAATAAATCTAATTAATAGCTCATTTGAAAACTGTTATAACTATAGGTACCCATATAAAAATAATTATCCTACAGTGTTTTCGATTAAATATTTATTATATTTTATTAATTACAGTAATTATTGATTCAAAAGATTACTTAAAAAATGTATAAATACTGCTTTTTAACGACAAAAACTTTTGAACGGTAACTCCGATCATCATGAAATTTGGACACAACATTCATCTCGGTAAACTAAGTTGAATGTGCGTACTCATGTCCGTCCCTTCCTCATTCGTTCTGTTGCACCTGGGTGAAACCGGACGGGACTGCTAGTAGTTTTGATGTGGAACATCCAATATCGCGTTTTGTCGAAAGAAAAACCGTGCAACTGGCGCGACAATTTTATGGGACGACGTTACGTTTTTCAGTTACTAGTTTACCGTTAGAATGTTAGATGGCAGCGCGCTACGCTTGCAGTGTTGTACATAGATTTTGTTGACGGGGACATCTTTAATTACTAGAATAGTCACTTACGTCGCTGCACACAAGGCTGGATTTGCCGCTAGATTTCTTGCTAAATTTAACTACTAGTGTTCTAGCGCTGGTTTTCTCAATTGCTGTGCTTGCTTCACACGAGGGGTTTTTTCAAGCTTGTTTTGGGGATAAATCTGGTGCGCGCGCAACGACAGTTCAAATATAAACACAGAGCAAAACGTGACTGTTGTCTGACTTTGAGAAGAATGACGCCATGTTGGTTTGTGGGCGTTTGTTCAAGTCGCCCACGTGACAAGATACTGTTTCTTGATTGGGTCTTGCTCAGAGCAAGCAGGGGACCTAGCAAGAAAAATAGCCCCTGTTCTAATTTTAAAATCTATCTTGTGAGCTAGCAGGCGAGCCCGCAGTGACGTCATTTCCAGTCTAGCACCCAGCCTACCGGCGAGCAGAAGTCCATGCAGTGTTTTCAGCCTTAGTTGCAGTGTCCATTAGGAAGTAAAAACTACAAATATCTCAAAACAACAGAAATGAAACCTTGATATTTAATCTCTTCAAATATAATATTATGGAGTATATTATTTTGTTACGGTCATTTCGCATAATTGGGCTTTAGAATGAAATTTTTTTTGTCAAAAATGGAAAGATCGTATATAAGTTTTATAACAAAACTATTTTTCTTTTTTTTCATTTTCGTTATAATTCAAAAGTTATATCAAATTAAAAATAAATTTTTGTACCCAGTTCCGAGAACGCGCCGACATTTCCCGAACATAATGTGACGTCATAATGTTTTAGTCAATACACATGTAGAAGCCATTGATAGTATACTGCGTATATACATTTTACCATTATGACGTCACAACTGTCAAAAACAATTTTAGTGCGTTTGCAGTCACGTGATTTTTTTTAGTCAATTTTAAATTGCTTATAATTAATTTAAAAAAAGTTTTTTGAAAGTTTTTCGCATCGATTATCAATATTATTTATAATAAAGTTTTAAAATACAATATAAAAATCGATAATTATTTTTTTTTCAAAAGCCTAATTGTGTATTGATTTGAAGCGCTGTAATTAGTACACATTCAAAATTATATTATTGAATTATATAATTTATAAATAACAAACAATTAGCTCAAAATTAAAGCTCTTCTAATTAAATCACAATATATATCTTTCTCGCTCGCGCTCACACATTACATTATCAATATTTCTATCGGTGCGGTGGGTAATACATTAACCGAATGCTATCCTTTTCTTTCTCATTGGACGCAAAATTAAACATTTTTTCACAATTCAATTTTATTTGCTTTCTTCGTCCCTCATCCCAAGTTCATTAATACATCAATCATTGTGTCCCGGAGCTTTAATGTTTTTGTTTTTTAGGGAATACGATGACACGGCGCATGGGTCAATCCCTGAAGCCAAAGGTTGCGCTCACACAAAAAAATCCAATTTTTATATATCAGTTTACACGGTCCACTTTCATATGGATCAGTATTTCCTAAACTTTTTCATATACGGACCCCTTAAAGTTCGGCAAAATTGCCGCGGACTTCATTAATATGAAACAGAAGTAATTATTAATAGATGTATTTTTGAAGTGAAAACTTCTTAGGGGCGTTGTACACTTTTTTTGTATTGGGTACAAAATGTTAAACTCGCGTCAGATCTGACGCGTCAGGCGTCAGGGTCACGTGACCCTGACGAGTTGTTGAGACGGTCTACCGTACTTGCTTCGGCAGTACATATACTAAAATTCGCTAGATGTCAGTAGCAATATAAGTTACATGCAGTGCAAAAAATTATAAGCTATAAGCTTTAACAAAACCTTAAGAGATGTCGCCATGTACTCAGGTTTCGTAAAACAAAAATATAAATAATTACATCCAGTGACTGGCTGCATGTAATTTTATAAATGTGTAGTTTTACGAAACCTGGATGCATAGCGACATCTCTTAATGTTTTGTCAAAGCTTATAGCTTATAATTTTTTGCACTGCATGTAACTTATATTGCTACTAGCGAAATTTAGTTTAAGTACATCTAGGTTTTCACTTCCGCCGGCACTCCCGGAGTGCAACCCGTCTTTTTATTTATTTACGCATGGTAGAGTGAAATGAATTCATCTGCCGAAAAAATACAACTATTTAACCATGGCGTCGGAAAACATTTGTTAATTTATAGTATTTAGATAATATAAGTTTCGCTTCTGTAGTGTGTAGTATATAAACGACTTATTTGTTAACTTAGATACAGAGTTTACAAGGCTAATAGATTACAGAGGTTGCCACGTTCTATCTGACTAATCAGTGTAAGCTCGGTAATTCCCCAAAAAAATAGCTGCCTATCCCAAACTCACGATTGATTGCATTAAAAATAAAACTCGCATGAAAATACTCAATTTAATAACAATATTAATAAAAACAGAAACTTCCGATTTCAATCGTAGTATAAAATAACGACGCTTGCCTAAAAGAGCTTTTATAATGTAAAAGAAAAGCGCAACATACGCATTACAGATCCATCTGGAGGTAACGAATACAAACACTTATTATAATACCATACACTCGAACCTAATCTAAGTTTTGCGATATAATAAAGCAAAATAAACTCAAGGCGTTTTGAATTACTGCACGGTTGTGATTACATAATAGACAGTATAAAGGCAGGGAATCTACACCATTTTATGAACAGATTTCAGGGATGTGTCATATAGGATTTAAGTAATTATTACGTGTCCAACTATTAAAAACTCAAGCACTACCAAACCCTATCCACAAAATAGTGTATTTGATAATAGAGATGTTGTGGCATTATTATATCTGAACTTTTTGGACCACATTCCACAAAATAACTATTTTTATTTCTCTGCAAGTAAGAAAAAAAGCGAGTGTGCTTTAGACCACACGACTGAAGTAAAACTTCTTCCTGCCATATAGAATAATGATACAATAATATTCGATAATCTATCACCATATTTTGATTGGACATCCTGATTTAACGACACAATATAGCCTCACTCTGTAAATAAAAATGATTTATTAGCTAACCTACATTATTTCTCGTTACAAAATGCAGCAAAATTCGATTAAATGTATTTTTGATACAAAAACAATTGTTTTCATTTTAAACGTCAAATAGTTGTCAAATAAAAAAAAGAATTTTGATTAATGCTCCGTCTTTGTCGCACTCACTAACTTATATCTCCTTCTCAACTACCGTTCGCCTATTCCGATGATTCACTTCCGTAAACGCTTTCGTCAGGCATTTACCAGCCTACTCTTCAAGTCAAGCGTGCCTAAAGAAGTTTTACTTCAAAAAGTCCACACCACATCTGAGATCTCGTCGGGATTCTAACCCAGTACCTTCCGAACGCGAGTTATTACGTAACTCACGTTGTAGTTGTCGATATAAAAATTAAAAACGTATAGCGTATAAATATCAAGGTTTTTTTAAAATAGGAAGTTCTAAGCTTATTTCGTAAACATTTTCTAAAGTATAAAACCTCAGGGTATTATAATTTAAGAATATTTATTTAGAAATAAATTTCGTAAGCTATTTAGTATTCGAGTCGTAAAATTCATTGTGTGCGGAATACAAACGAGTCGTCACTGATAACATAAAAATGATAAGAAAACCAGGATGCATAAAAATATATCGTGCTCATAAAAAAATCATTGTCCATATCGAATCGTATTAGTCAGGGTGTATCAAAATCGGTCGTCTCAAATAATAAAATTGTAAGAAAACTTAAAAAAATTGAGCTCTTTCAAAAAATCCACTAAAAAAATTAAAAAAATAATGTTTTGAGAACGGCGCCATTTTTAAGTACCTACCTATCTGTGCACTTTCATTACATTGCCGCTAACCTCAAAAGATTATTATTTTTAATAGCTTCTTTTGGAGGTGCAATTTTTTCATTTTTTACTCTCTACTCTCTATTAAATAAAAACCATTACAAAAATGGGTCCACAAGTGCTAGAAATATTGCAGAACCATTAAAATATTTTATTGGCAACCAAATTGAAATGCTTTAGAAAATGGTTGATGAATTTTGTTAACAGGTATTTTTTTACACAAATAGTTTACAAAAAAAATAATTTTATGGTCGATTTTTTAAAGTTAAAAAAATTATTTTTTTAATTTATTTTCTGTGCGCAGTTTCGGAACCGGTATCTCCTTTATGCGGAACCTGCTTATACGGGTTAGTTGCACACACTGAAACTTAAAATACTAAGATCTGTTAGCGAACCGTGTCGGAAGACTTTATGGCCTGCGCTGATATAAAAGATTGTATATGTGCTGAAATAAAACCGTGTTTATACCTGCCTGTTTTCAGCCAAGTATTTTCAGAACGTCAACTTTTTAAAAATTAAGAAATTTATCATGAAACTAAATTTTACTGAAACGAGCCTGAAATGAAACAGCAAATCGGTAACCTTGGAAAATAGCTGACGTGTTACTTTAGAAGAAATTCATGTATCTACATTTGTGTAAAGGTGGCACTTCACATGGCTATTTGTGTTCGCTATTGGGTGTTTGTTGTATTTGGCAAAATATATGACGTTCAAGGCAAACATGCAAATAGAGGCAAATACGACCATCCACACATGGCAGTCAAATAGCAAACACACAAACATTTGGCAGCAGAACGCAAGGTTCAAAATTCCAGGAATTTTAGCACTGTTTCATTGTCCCAATTCATTTTCAATAGTAATTTTTCCAGTTCTCGCTCACAGCACAGACACAAAAATACTGCACGTCCGTACAGGCTCACGGCGCGTGCGCTTCTGAATATGGCCATTGTGTGAACGATTTATTTGCGTATTTGCCTATTTGACTCCTTTGACGTGCCTCGAAAAACCGACAAGCGCACGGTAACGCGTATTTGGTATTAGCCTTATTTGTCAAATAGGCAAATAAGGCCAACACTTTGTCAAATAGACTGTCCACACTTGGTAATTGTTTGCCAAATACACAAATACAAATAGCCATGTGAAGTTCCGGCATAAGAAAAATGATTTTCAAGTACCTACAGACATTCCGTGCATTGTTACGAGGTTTTACTCTCTATAGGCTCCGTTCTCATTCAAATTCTGACACACTTTCGCTCGGGTAGAGAAGATGAGCCGCTTATTGCGCGCATGTGGCGGAATTACGGGAATATGTGGTGGAAGTACGGGTATAATCTTTTAAAGTTAGCAAATACCCTCGAACAAATGGTGTAACCATGGAAGTTTGCGTCTCAGGACTTACAAACAGCGTCGAGTAGCAATAACTTGAGTGAGTTGAAAGCAGTAAAGTGTATTATATAACTATCGAACCAACGACATATTGAAGAACAGACAATTGAATATTGTTTTTAAAAATATACTGTGTGCTTTCGACGACTTGTTCTATATTGTCTCTTCGTTTTAATTAGGGGAAGCGCAAAATATATGTTTCATCACGAATTAACACACTCAAATCGGTACCACAACTTTTTCCTTCCCGTATTATACGATATAGGGCTGTACAATTTCAGGAGAAATTCATGTAAGAATCTCAATAACTATCAAACAAAAAATTTAATGAATTACGGTCTAATTTTGACCACTTGGCGATCACTAGTATTAAGTTTCAAGGTCCTTCGAAAATTTCATGTAATAATAATAATGCGTTTAACGTCCGTTTCTCGACTTTAAGCCATAGCAGACACCATTCGCACCATTAATATTTTCCATCTATCACATTTCCCGTTATTTTCTACATTTTTAAACTTCCACTTAATCAATAGCAATGCGCGAATGAAGGAATTCAAGGACATTAGGATAAGATAAAAAAATTTCGAGCATAGGAGTTTGACAAGTAATCGGCCATGGCCTTGAATAAGGAACCATCTCGATATTTATCTGGAATTATTGAGGGAAACCATGGAAAACCTCAACAAGACGGCCGTTACAGGAAAAACCGTTTCTCGGCGAGTGGCAGCAGGAAAAAGTCCCAGCCACATCTGCCCCCGTCGAGATTCGAACCCGGTACCTCCCGAATGCGAGTCTAGCGCTTTTTTTATAATATGCTCAGAGTAAATTGACAAACGAAGCAGCAGGAAAAAGTCCCAGCCACATCTGCCCCCGTCGAGATTCGAACCCGGTACCTCTCGAACGCGAGTTTAGTGCTCTCACCACTACGCCACCCCGCTCGGTCGAAGATTTCATGTACATTTTCAAACTTTGATATTGCGCTTGGCGAAGACAGGTTTAACGTAGAAATGAAAATCATCCGGTATAAACACTGACCAATAAGCGTGGCGAGTTTGTTGCTGCCTTGAAGTGTGTTGCACAGTAAACTGATGGAGGACGGAGAGTCGCGGGAGGTATTCCATCCTCCCGCGACGGGAGAAGCGAGTAAGCGGCGCTCTGAAAGACGTTGATAAAGGGAGATGCCACGTGACAGATAACATACACTGTTTGAGGTGTACTTATTTGATATATCGACACTGTGTTTCAATACGATTACATATGCTACTTGGCGAGATTTATCTGAACATAGCTCCTAACGCTGCAATACTACCAACATGCAAACAATGCACTTCAATAAAATTAGCTGTTTTTATACATCTAATGAACTTTCCTCAGTGTGTTTATTTTTTTCGAATCTACTGGTATTTATAATTACAGTGAAAACTCACGGAACTGTGCACTTAGTGGCGTTATTGAGAGTTGTCGTTAAACGGAGAGAAGAAACAATCCATTAACAATATGTATTTACTCATAATACCTATATAAAACTGACCAATGAACATTCATACTATTACAAATCATCATATCATACATAGTAATACGCTAAGTTTAAAAATGTTTGCCTCCCCTTTTAGATAAAACCTCACAATTTCTCTATATAAATTATCATTTTACAGATAATTGCTTGCTCTACTGACATCGACAACTAAAAAATTTATTATTGCTTTTATTTTTGTAACCTAATTAAAATACAGCAACGCTGAAAAACGTCTGCCATCTGACGGCTTTAATTTTGAAACAGCGTCAACACTTCGATCTGTCATCTGACCTTCATATTGTAATACAACAGACACAATACTGCATACTGCCATCTAACGGCTTTAATTCTGAAACAGCGAGCAACGCTGAACAACGTCACAGCAATGCTGCATGATGCCATCTGACGGCTTAGCTCAACGCTTTTGCTACTTGCGTCTCTATATGACAATTTTAGTAAATTATTTCTTCGATCTGTCATCTGAACTACATATTGTAATACAACAAAAAGAAGAACGTTATAAGCAGTGTGCAAAATTAGAAACGAATTGAATACCTGCAATCATATTTAAACAATAATTTTGTAAAGTGATAATTATTATACTTATTTACTGCGAATAATTCGCACAGGTCACACTACTTATTAATAAAAATTTTTCGTCAATACACAAAGATTGTATTTTCTTTTTTAGGGAATAAGATGCTGGCACATGGGTTAAACCCTAAAGTCATAGGTTGCGGTTTAAAAAAAAAATAAAATACACAAAGATTTTTTCTACTCGTCATGCTCACAGTTTGCAAGTTTGTGGGCAACTAAGAATATGATAGCTTATCGATAAGCAGCTGAGCTAAACATATGAACGATAATCCTAACAAACAAAAGAACGAATTTCTTAGAATCTTCGGTACGTATGATGCCGACAGCAAAGCAATAAAGCAATAAAATAACAAGCAAGTACTGTTTGTTGCTTAATGATGACGTATTGGTGTCGTTATTTAGAGTAGGTGTGTCGTTATTTAGAGTGTATCATTGTATGAGCAACAAGGTAAACCAACTAGAGTTAAGTAATGTCAATGTTTTAAGGAGATTTTATTTTAGATTAATCATATGCCCTATGCTAGCTCATATTTATTTTTTCATTTATTTATTATCGTTTGTACAATAACTTAAAAGTTCTTTTACCTATTGCACATACCTACTACTTTATTCCACTTGATATTAATTATATATTATATTATGTATACCTAGTTCTTAATTTTTGACGTGATAACGTCTTATAAATTGATGAAACACCAGCTGCACGCACGAAAAAGTGTAACGTTCCGCCTGACCCTGTGCGTGCAAGCGAGAGCGCAGTAATGTATTATTAAATATGATATTCGAGCGGAATACGTTATCACGTAAAACTATCGTCCGTAAACCGAATTTACAGACAACCAATTTTTTATTTTTTCAAACTTAAAAAAATATTTTTTCAATTTTTAATTATTTATTTCTTTAAATTTTTAAAGCTTTTTAAATTTTTTAAGAATATTTTTTTTATTGTTTTTTTTAATCATACAGTGGAAAACTTGCGGGATGTGCACTTTTGGTTTTGCCAACTATTTTTATTTTTTTGCGAATTCATTTCGCCGCAACAAAACTCGGTTAATATTTTGTTCGCGTTGTAAAGAGAAATGAACGAATTGAGACACAGGAACTAGATTCCCCATAATTTGAGCAGTAACGTATATTGTGGAGGATTTATAAACGTACATTTATATCTCAGACTGACAGTGCCAAGGTGTGAGGCTGGTAATTACCCCAACAAGAAGACGGAAGGTTTTGGGTTCTGATCCAAGTTAAGACTTGTTACTGTTGTGTTAAATTGGATTCGCGATGAAAAGGCTGGAGTGATATATTGAGCATTCAACTCCTCAACATAGGCACGTATAAAGTGTGAAGAACTGGGCCCATCTACAATGTCCAATGTTGCCAATCATAGTGAAGAAACAAACAAACATCGAGTCAAATTTCGTATTCAATAAATAAAATTATCGACCAAATTTTCAAACATATTAACAAAAAATACCTGGTGTCCCAGAAGTCACGCACTTCCTCGTAGGGATCGAAAGAGAAAATTATTCTGAGACGAAAAGTCCTTAGCCATTTTTTAATTAGACGCATAGATAATTAATTATTAATTAATGAAAGTGACCAATCAGGAGCGATTTGATTTGTTTTTCCCCCGACAGTCACTGGATGTTTTTTTTTAATAAAGATTATCGGAGGAATTTTTAATTAAAAAAAATGTCATTTTTAAGGTTAAAAAGTAATACAAGCTCCTAATTTGTCACTTTCATTAATTAATAATTAATTATCTATGCGTCTGATTAAAAAATGGCTAAGTACTTTTCGTCTCAGAATAATTTTCTCTTTCGATCCCTACGAGGAAGTGCGTGACTTCTGGGACACCCGGTATATAAAATTAATTCATTGACGTTTCGGTCTGGATTTGGACTTTCTTCAAAACTGATCTAAAAAATGTAAAAATAATTAATAATTCTAATACGAATTAGAAACTAATTATTAATTATTTTTATATTTTTTAGATCAGTTCTGAAGAAGTTCCAAATCCGAACCGAAACGTTAATGTATTAATTATTATTTTTTGGTAACATATTTGTCTGAAAAATTGGTCGACAATTTTATTTATTGAAAAGTTCTAATCAGACGTTAATCGAAGATTTGAATTCTTTGATATTCTTACAACAAATAGTTTCAGAAAGACAGACGGATGGAAGGAGACTGATACGTGTCTAAAATGTTATCGAAAACAAAATATTGGTCTTGAATCTATTTCCATTCATTAGCTCTGTTCCTACCTCTCTGCGAACGGTTATAGAAGCGTCACAGTCATGCGCAGTAGCTAAAATGTGTTCCAAAACGTGTTCCAAAACGCGTTTCCACTTTAAGGTATTTTTTCCTAAATTTAGCTGAATTTTTTCTATATTTAAGGAAATTTCTTAGGTATACATTTTTCAGGGTAAAATATTTTTTGTGACCCTAATTAAAATAGTAAAAAATACCAATTTAAAAATATTTATCAAGCGCTTCAACACAATTATGTCTATTTTATTTGATATTCAATTAATATTAATTATGTATATTGCATTAAAGTAATAAAAATAAAATAAATTTTCACTTTATTCTTTTAAAAATTGTTTCTATTTTAATGTTATTTTAATTTTTAGTTAATTAATAAACACTAGTGTGATCTGTGCGAATTATTCGCACTAAATAAGTATAATAATTATCACTTTACAAAATTATTTTTTAAATAAGATTGCAGGTATTCAATTCGTTTCTAATTTTGCACACTGCTTATAACGTTCTTCTTTTTGTAGTATTACAATATGAAGCTCAGATGACAGATCGAAGAAATATTTTACTAAAATTGTCATATTATAGAGGCGCAAGTAGCAAAAGCGTTGAGCTAAGCCGTCAGATGACATCATGCAGCATTGATGTGACGTTGTTCAGCGTTGCTCGCTGTTTAAACAGATGGCAGTATGCAGTATTTACAATATGAAGGTCAGATGACAGATCGAAGTGTTGACGTTGTTTCAAAATTAACGCCGTCAGATGGCAGACGTTGTTAAGCGTTGCTGTTAATTAATTAATTTACAAAAACAAAAGCAATAATAAATTTTTTAGTTGTCGATGTCAGTAGAGCAAGAAATTATCTGTAAAATGATATATATTTTATGTGGAACAAACATTCAGTTTAAAAAATTTAGTGGAAAATATTTTTAACACTATGTTTTTTAGGGGATTTTCATTTTAGGGTTAGGGGAAAATCAATTTTAAAGTATCAACACTGGTTCCACAACCGATAACAGTTTCGTTTTAGCTTCTGCGCATGACTGTTACCGTTCAACAAACGTAAGTTCTTTAGGCACGTTTATGAAGATGAGTAAAAAAAAATCGCAGGGTTATTTTTTTAATCCATGTGTCAAAATATTGGTTGGCAACACTGAGAGGAGTTCGTTTCCGACGTCACACATATTGCGTCGCGCACGCTGTGTGTACGTCTTTGTTACCTGCTTAAGATTCTCCGTGAGATGCGCCCATCTTTATTTACTAAAATTATTACGAAATGACGCGGTTTTACAGAAATTAAATTTCCTCTAACACAACATGACGCCTGTGTTTAATATTATCTTCAAACACGGCATCATTCTTCCGTCCTCGTCGTCCGTACGCTCACAAACTTTCTTACCTGGAGGTACCTAGCATTGTCATTTGATATTTATTCAGATTCGTATAACGCTCTCTCCTATAGGGTAAAAGCACCGATTCTAGATCGTTAAACTAAAGGGTAGTATTTAAACGAGTGACTGTAAATTACAATTTTGGGTGACAAAAATAATCAATTTGGGTTACTGTATTACTAAGTGAGCGACTGACTGCGCGTGACGAGAAAATAATAGTTGGGTGACTAAATTACTAAGTGAGCGACTAAATTACTAAGTTGTTAATAGTTAATTGTTTGAATAGAACTGCGTTTTCTAAAAAAAAAAATTGGTTGTCTGTAAAGTCGGTTTACGGACGATCGTTTTACGTGATAACGTATTCCGTAATACATAACCTAAACCTCCCAAAATTTGGTTTCAATCCGCTTATCCTTGGTGTCGGAATGATAAGAAATGTCAAAAGTGACGTTTGCAACTGTCAAAGTATTATGTTCTTATAATAATTAGTTATTCCAATACTTAACTTAGAAGGCGTTGCATTTCACAAAATACTAATGTCAAAAAATTGAATTAAACATTAGAAATGCAGCCGTTTTCATGTTAAGACAAGACATACGTTATTTTCTAATTTCCATGTACGGCAAACAAAGACGACCGACCGCGTCGCGCCATGCATTAGACAACATTGCATTTATACAGCTATTTTTCTATGTAAATTTGTATAAAAAAACTGTTTAGGCAAATTCTGTTATACGAAATCTATGTAAAATGTTCTCCTCTTTCGTTTAAGACTGGTTTCAAACCGATCTGATTTAAATTGAGCGAGAAATTAGCAAAAAGCACGCACAGGGTCAGGCGGAACGTTACGCGTTACGAACGTTAGGAACGTTACGCGTTACGAACGTTAAGATTTAGGAACGTTACACTTTTTCGTGTATGTAGCCGGTGTTTTATCAATTTATAAGATTGGTGATTCATCAATTTATAAGACGTTATCACGTCAATATATATTTAATTGACTGTCAATTAAATATACATTTTTTAGAAAACGCAGCTCTATTCAAATAATTAACTATTTAATTCGCATACCCCGTTATCGTTCACCCTGGAATTGTTTTTTTAAAAACTCCACATTTGCCCCTTCCCGTTTCACTGCGAGACAATTCGCATACCCCTTTATCGTTTACCCCGGAATTACAATTCGCATACCCGTTTATCGTTCACCCCGGAATTATTTTTTTAAAAACTCCACCTTTGCCCCATCGCGTTTCACTGCGAGACAATTCGCATACCCCTTTATCAAAAAAAGCGGTGGTTTTCAATCTTCATGAAAATGTGAGTTTTAAGTTGTAGTCTCAAAGTGAAAAAAAAAATAAAAAGTAAATACAAAAGAAGATATCTGCTTCAAAATTACTGAATGCATTCTAGTCGCTCACTTAGTAATTTAGTCGCTCACTTAGTAATTTTGTCACCCAACTATTATTTTAATATCTCAAGTTATTAAAACAGTATCTCATCATCAGTCACCAAATTTTTTTTTTATTCGACCGTTTTATAATTCCCCTAAACTAAATGAGTAACTTCACATTTTCACCACATAATCTCTAGTCTTTCCCTAGATAACCCTTTCTATATACGTCATTCGTCCGGATTCTTTTCGAGTATGTCTGGAAAGTTTTGTCAGCTGTATAAATAGTACAGTGATCGACCATGCGTGAGTGGTCGGGAGCAGGTGCGTTTACCCTATAAAGAATATAAATAATATGACAGTTTTAATAAGCTTTTTGTGTTTTAAATTACTTCAATTCAGCGTTAGCTTATTAATATAATTTGCAACAATATTTTTTCCACCGACGGAAAACATTTTTTCCGTAAAAAATACTTCATAAATTTAAAACCTGTATCCGCATTTTTTATGATTAATATCTGAGGTTTTTTTTTTTAAAGAACTCGGTTAAATTTTATTTTCTTTTATATCGCAGCGCATCATTGATTTCCCTTGAAACAGATTTTCTTAGTTAGTGATATTTTCGTTCGAGTATATTCGCAAGTACGTACTGACTACTGATATGTCACTGTTAGTATAGTTCACATGCCCTTTTTTGATGAATTCCAGTCCTCTTTCACCGAAAAGTATGAACGTGGTGTCATTCGATTCGAAATGACATCTAGAAACTTTTTGAAAAAATTGAAGTGGGGGACAAAAAAATTGCAAAAATTATAAACATTTTAGTTAAAGAAAAAAAGGGATTTGGGTTTTTGCCAATATCTCAAAAACTATTGCAGACATCTCAAATCACAAAAAAGATTCTGAAAGAGCAGTAAATTTTCTACAAAAAAGTTCCATCTCCTGGAACTCTACCACAAATATTTCTAATTTTAATTTAGAGGTGAAAATAGAGCTAAAATTTTTTTTTTTATTTTTTTATATAATTTTCAATATTATCGTGTCTTTTAACTTATACAAAAAATTGAAAAAAAAAATTTTTGGCTCTATTTTGACCTCTAAATTAAAATTATAAATATTGTTGGTAGATTTCCGGGAGATAGGACTTTTTTGTAGGAAATTTCCTGCTCTTTCAGAATCTTTGTTGTAATTTCAGATATTTGCATTAGTTTTTGAGATATTCTCAAAAAACCGAACCCTCCTTTTTTTCTTTTACTAAAATGTTTCAAACGTCTGCACTTTTTTCGTCCTACACTTTTTTGAAAAAGTTTCTAGACGTCATTCCGAATCGAATGACACCACGATCATAATTTTCGGTGAAGGAGGACTGGAATTTATCAAAAAGGAGACAATATGTGAACTAGACTGGATTAAGTTCGCAGCGAAAGTGGAAAGATTCGGGGTTCGTATCCCAACGGTGACATGTATTTGATTTTTTCTTACTAACAACGGGCGTTTCTTAACAATTGTTGCAAACTGCAGCTATACCTAGTGCTATAAAATCTAGTATTTGTACACTCCTAATAACTGCTTTGAATGTATAATAAAAGATTGGAAACAAAATGTTTCAAGTCAAATGATAAATTACAAAAGATCTTTTCAGCAAGATGTCAGAAAGAACGGTAGTTTGAGTATGATAAGAAACAAATTAGTCCCTTCAAAAGTTTTTAATAATTTAATTAACGTCGATTTAATAAATGATATCACAAAAACTAATTAAAAAGTGTAGTCATTTCAAGAACTAAATTTATCAGATTAATTTCTGCTACAACATTCATTGTAGATATTAACATTAAGAACTTTTTATCGTTATTATAATAAAAAAATATTTTTTTATACTTATGGCTTACTACTTAGCGAACGGAAGTTTCTTTTTTTAATTGCTTGTAATATCACCTATAATTCACAATGAAGACTCATAGATAATACAGAAGGTTTTTTTTATTAACCGAAATCTATAAATGTGATGGAAAAATTAAAAAACATATTTTCTGTAATTTTTGATCAAACAAATTCTTACAAATATTTTTAGTTTGGAAATTTAAGGAAGAAAAACCCTTTAAGTATTTTATAACTATACCGATTTATATTAGTCAATTTATGAAGTTTTTTATTAGCTTCGTATGTTAACTAGATAGCTTAGTTGGGTCAAATCTTGACATCAATATTTCAGTTCTCTTCGATTGATTTGAAACTTTGCACACATACGTAGTTCCGTACAATAATTTTTTATAAGGTTCTAATTTGCATACCCCGTTCTTTTGTAATCGAAATTTCTGTAGCTTGTTTTCATGCCTTTGAAAAAAGCTTGTTTTTACACGCTTTATATTAACTTCACTTGTAAGTTTGTATGTATATAATATGTTTGAAACCTTCCTTTGGACTACAGCAAGTGGTTTATTACTGTAGTATAATATGCCAGCACTGTAACTACAGTGTTTAGCCGTGCGGTCAAAGGCACGGGTCTTCGCTGACGTCAACTCTCGGAATCACGTGTCGTGGGTTCTAATCCCGTCCACGCCGAAAAAAAATTGTTTTTTTTCGGCAAATTTTTGACAATAAATCGAACTAAAAAGTGGAAAATAAATATAGTTTCAAAAAAAAAACTAAAAAACACGCTTTATATCAAACTAAAAAGTGAAAAATAAATATAGTTTAAAAAAACTAAAAACACGCTTTATATCGAACTAAAAAGTAAAAAATATTTTTTTAAAAATAAGCTTAAAACAATAATGAATAAAAAATACCAGAATTATTGTAAAAAAAGCGTGGGGCGCTCGATGTACGAAAATGTGGAACAAAGCGCCCCACGCTTTTTTCACAATAATACTAGTATTGTTTATTCATAAGCTTATTTAAAAAAAAATATTTTTTACTTTTAAGTTCGATATAAAGCGTCTTTTTTAGTTTTTTTTTAAATATTAAGCTTATTTTATTTGTTACGTTTTAACGAAACGAATATTCGAGAACAAATAAACTATAATTTTTGATTATAAATTACGTTCAATTATGAAAAAGCAAAGTTGGACCGATAGCGAGAATGTGTTTCAAAATTAAATATTTACTTACAACTTTTTAATCCTATTAAAAACAGATCAGAGCGCAACGCGCAACGCTGTTTGATTTATTGACAATCTCGAAATTAACATTTTTTCAGACGGTTTTAAAAAGTTTGCGTTGATGAAAACATCGATGATTTTTAGAACTGATTATTTTTTAATCAAAATGAAAGTACATAAAAAATACTGCAGATGATATCAATTAGTGAACTTTTAAACCTTCACTAACGATGGATTTGTTATTTTTTTTCACAATATTCCAGACCTATTGTCAACTCTAACAGATTTTTGTTTTTGTTAATGTTTTTCCACAAAAAGTCATTGATTTTTTTATTTGTTATATAATTATCTAAAGTCTTATTTATGTCATTATGTTAATTGCAAAAATAATTTTTTCTTACTAATAAAATATAAAAATTCCAGCCCATTGGGCGACGGGACCATTCCAACTTCAAAAATGTTGACATTTGATTATAATAAAGAAAATAAAATTTCTGATATCGCGTGAGGTGACGCGGGTAACGGCTAGTATATTAATTATTCGTTGCCATGGTTACCTACGTAGTATGTTCCACGTCATGTAAAAATTAATCAAAGCATGCCTAACTAGTTTATTTCTGACAGATCCATAAAACAAAAGAGCGGATGATTTTTTTTATTTTCAAAATATTTCCGAAACTAAAAAGTTTAGAAAAAAATTTGTTTAACAAAACTTTCTTGAAAAAATAAATAAAATAATAAGCCGTTATGAAAAGTATACCATTATCATATAAAAAATACCGTTTTAGCATATATCTCTTCTGCGCATGGGTCGATTTTCCCCAAAAACAATAGGGCTCTTCATATTTGCATACCAAACATCCTCCCAAAATTTGGTTTCAATCCGCTCATCCGTTTGACCTGTATCTAGTTCACAGACAAACAGACTAACAGACGCACAGAGATTTTCCAAAAATATGTTTTTGTTATTCGAGGGATCTCAAAACGGAAAGATATTGTAAAATTTTTGAAAAGTGATTTCTGATCTAAACTAGTACCATTCCCCACTTGTGGGTTAGAATGGTAAAAGTGAAAAAATATTTTTCTTTAAAATACTTATTGCACAAAACTTTATACATTTACTATATCTGCAACAGTTTTTGAAGAAAAATAATGATAATTATATTGAGGAAATTTTTTAGCACAATATTAATTTTGTATTGAATAAATACTGAACTTAAAATTTAATTTAAAGAAAGCACTTGAAGCAATACTTAAATGGCTTTAAAAATAAAGTTCAACGTTATATAATCACATATAATCGCGAGCTTGTTTGTTTACAATGGCGATCAAGTTACCCAGTGCTTTTGCGCATTTGTCTAAACGTAAGCTCGATAATGAAGTTCATTTTTAAACCGGGTGTCGGTCTTACAACGACCATCAAATACAATAAATTTTGTGAGCTTTACACCTTGCTTCCTCCATTTTTGAAGCTAAATTACTTGCACAAACAAGTCACGCAATTTTGCGTTCCATTTTAGTAGATTTAAAAATTAGCCCAAAAAATGACGGATCAGCAGAATTGATCCTACGACATTCTATGCCGGAGGCAGCCTCTATATCTCGCACTCACTGTAACCTAATGATGCTGGTTTTTAATAGTATGCTAGCGATTCGTCCCGGTTTCACCCGGGTGCGATAGATATAATTCTGCAAAATGTATTTCGTTTGCGGCCCGCCGTGTGAACTAAAAGCTTTGAGCAAATTCTACCACATTTGCTTCTGAATTACTAGCTTTGAGTGAATTCTAACAGATTTCGATACTTGGTACTAAAATATTTTTTTTTGGTTTGCTGCTGAACTAATAGCTTTGAACAAATTCTGTCAGATGTCGTTACATGTTACTAAAATAGTTTTTTTTTCACAAAACACCGTAGTTTTGTAATAAAAACTATCCTATAGCGTAAGTTGCACCAAGCAAGACACATTTACAAAATTCGTTGCAGCGTTTCGTTACACTTTCCATCTCATGAATTAAATGTGCCCTATACCGTGCTAAAAAAAATTAAAATAGTCTGCCACCAATTTTATATTTGTTAAATTTAATAATAAAATTTTATTAGTGTAGTTCAGTAGACTTTTGTACTGTAATAGCTTGGGTTATTTGTTCACACTGTATATTGAATACATATATGGTATTACTTTAATAAAAGTTTGCGCTGTAAGATGATCTTTTATGAGTGGCATTCTAGAGGCTGCAAAACCCAGATGCCGGCAAGGTTATCTTGATCAATATGTAGATGCCAAAGCGTTTAAATTTAAACGCTGAACAGCCGATGTCTCGAGTCATTTTAAAATGTTAAGATAATGCTACTTCTTCCACGAAAAATTCAAGAGATTGATATCAAAATAACAAGAACTGTCCCGGAATAAAAACTGTCTTAAAAAGTAAAATACGTCATATTTTTGTCGAGAGAAAAGGGAAAAATGATTAAACGATTCTTTGGTGGAATTGGAAATTTCAGAAATGTCTACACATACAGAATGATTTTTAAGTTAATTCTTTTTTTTAAACAGCGTGTAGAAATCAAATAGACTAACAAATATTTTAAACAATTTTTTTATCAAAACTCAGAAATGAAAGAGAAATGGGCTTTCAAAGTTTTATTAAATTTTAAGGTCGATTCTGGCGTTATGTTATGTCACTATGGGAATATGTTATGTCATTATCAAGTGCTCACAGATTTTGTTCGAAGTTGTCCCCGTTTTGTTGGACACAAAGATGCGTGCGTAGTAGCCATGCTTGTAGTAGCGATAAGGGCCTTCCGCGAATTATTTGGGATGCATTTCCGATTCGTGCTATCATCTCTTCGCGTGGGATTTTTAATTAATTAAACATTAAAAATTTAATTCCTCTTTTGAACGGATGTTTCTCTCTTATTTTTGAGTTTTAATAAAAAAGTACTTAAAATATTTGTTCGTCCATTTGATTTCTACACATTGTTAAAAAAAATAATCAACTTAAATATCGGCCTGTATTATGAAATGTAGATTCGTTCGTCTCGCAACGTCAAGTAAATATCTGGACAGCTCATGAAATGCATAGGCATTTTAAGAAACGTTTGTGGACAGCCACTTCTTGTATTGTCAAAATTTTGTTAATAGGCGTTTGGTGTACTGTCTAAATTTTTTACAGACGTTTCATGTTTTGACAATGTTTTTCGTATTGTTTGTTTTATATCAATGTTCTGTCTGGACACTTTAATAGGCGTTTCATAAAATGTCCACTTACACCAGATGGCAGCGACATTCAGCTTTTTCATACGAATAAATTAATTTAAAAAAATCTACGAAAAAATAATTGGCTGCGTGTAAGCTAACAAAAAAAAGAAAAAAAAATCAGAATTTTCCAATATCGTTATCTTTATTCATAATAGGTATATCAAAAGGCAATAAAAAATTCATAGCTCGAGTACAAACACAGCCAAGAAGACCAAGCATTCATAATCGTTCTATGCGTAATACTTTCTCTCCTTTCTCCTCTCTTCATCATTCTAATATCTGAAATCATTTAGGTTGATGTCAAACGTACAGCACGTCAATTCGGCACAGAACTTTCCAATACCCCGACAACTCAAGAAATATGTTAGTCGGTGAAATAAAGAAGTAATGCAAAGTTCCGCTGTTAATGGGTGTGGCCACCTTGACGCTACGAAAAGTTGATGAAGGGATATAAGTAATTTCCAGATGATCGGCTCCAGGCATCCTGTTACTCCAATGTCTTATGTGATATTGTAACAACATGATTACTTTGACTAGATGCTGCAGCATCGCCTTACCTGACTCGTTAGCTTTATTGAAATGGTCTTAATGAATAGGTTATAGATAATTGATGATCCAGGTTTTTTGATGGGTCAGGAAAGAGAAATGAGACGTGACGTAGTTATTTTAAATTTTATCTTGTTAAATGCAATAAATTACAATAAACAACGAAAGAAAATAATATTGTTGTTGGGAAATTTCATACAAATTTTCAAATAAAATTTTCGTTCAATGGAAAAGTTTTTTTTCTTGGTGCGTGCACGGGCCCTTAGTCGATGCGGGGCTCCTAGACAATTGCCTACTCTGCCTAATGATTAATCCGGCACTGAATGTCTAGATCTCTTTTGGTTTAAAGTTGTATCGTTTGAAAGAAATGTCGATTAGTATAACCTTGAACTTTGCATTAAAATTTAAACGAAATAAGATAGTTCGGTATCAAACTAACGAAGTATTAAGTGATGAGGGGAGAAAGAAGTGCCAAGCAGATAAATTCGAATGTCAACCGCAAATGTGAACTCGGAAAAAAATAGAATTGGTGTGAGAATAAGGGCAAATGGAGGTAGCATTACATGTTTTTACAGGACTAAAGATCATTTGACTTCACCTATCAGCAGCGGACAACCAAAAAAAAAAAATTGGTTGTCTGTAAAGTCGGTTTACGTACGATAGTTTTACGTGATAACGTATTCCGTAATACATAACCTAAACCTCCCAAAATTTGGTTTCAATCCGCTTATCCTTGGTGTCGGAATGATAAGAAATGTCAAAAGTGACGTTTGCAACTTACAAAGTATTATGTTCTAATAATAATTAGTTATTCCAATACTTAACTTAGAAGGCGTTGATTTTCACAGAATACTAACGTCAAAAAATTGAATTAAACATTAGAAATTCAGCCGTTTTATTGTTGCATTTATACAGCTATTTTTCTATATAAATTTGTATAAAAAAATATATATGAAACTTTGAAGCAGTAATGGGGGTAAAGAGTAGAATTACTACACCTTGAAACCGAACAGGAAACCGACAATAAGCTTACAGATTGTGGTAGGCTGAAATAGAAATATCAAAAGAAACAACTCACAAATAACACAATTAACAGTCGATAAATAAACATTTAATTATTCAGTTCCGAAAGTGCAGTAAAAATTATACAATTGAAAAAAATTAAAAGGCATTTACTGAAAATGCCTGCTATCGACTATAATATGTAGTACAGCAGCGTAATTTGGGTTGCCTGCATATATTTTTTCACAAAATTAATAGATTTGTATAATAATTCGAATTTATGATATTGCATCTTTCGCTTCAAATTTAGGTTAATTTTATTTAATTAAGTCACTTACCATATAATATAATTGTTTTTTTTAACTTTCTTTCGTATTTAGTTTAAGTCTCAAAGATTAGCTGTCATAATATTTATAAAACAATTGCTTCACTGTTTATAATATAAAATTCCAAAACCTACTTACAATATTTAAGTATTTTCATACGTCAAAAAATTGATTTTTATAATGATAAAATTTGTAAGAAAACGATTTTTTCGAGAGATGAGACCTAGCTAAAACGATTTTTTGCCCCCCAAAATCCCTTTTCAGTAAATTTCATCCAAATCGTTAGGGCCGTTTTCGAGAAAAGCACGCACAGGGTCAGGCGGAACGTTACGCGTTATGCGTTACGCGTTACGAACGTTAGGAACGTTACGTTACACTTTTTCGTACATGCAGCCGGTGTTTTATCAATTTATAATATTGGTGATTCATCAATTTATAAGACGTTATCACGTCAAAAAAAAAACTGAAAGAAAAAGAAATGAGACAGTCGAGTCAAATCTAATTTTGATTATTAGTTTCAACTGTTACTAACGTTATTCAAAACTGACGTTGTAGCAATGTCCTCTAACCGAACGATGTAGCATAGTAGTTAGAGCACTAGACTCGCATTCGGGAGGTACCGGGTTCGAATCCCAGCGGGGGCAGATTTTGCTAGGACTTTTTTTGGCTGCCTCTCACCGAGAAACGGTAATTCTTGTACCGGCCAATCTTGCTGAGGTTTCCCTCAATAATACCAGACAAATATCGAGATGGTTTCTTATTCAAGGTCATGCCCGATTACCTGTAAAACTCCTATGCCTACCTCAATGTCCTAAAAGCTCTTCATTGGCCCATTAAATGGAAGTTTAAAAATCTAGACAATAAGGAGAAGTGTGATAGATGGAAAATAGTAATGGTGCGAATGGCGTCGAGAAATGGGCGTTAAACGTTAAACGGGAATATTTTTCGTGCTTTTTTGTCTGCTGGTTTTGAGCAAGAACCCAATCAGGAAACAGCTCAAAAACGCCCACAAACAAACACGACGTCATTGCGTGCGTTCTGTTCAAAGACAAGAAGCGTTCACTTTTGTTAACATTCGAACTGTTACTGCGCGCTCACCAAACCCATCTTTTAAACTCTTGACACCATTATGTTCCACTGGAATTTTTAAATAAAGATCATCATTATTATTATTATTATACAAAGCAAGCTTCAATAGATGCATCGTGTAAAGCGAACACACAAAAGCCATCACCAAAACCAGCGCGTCAGTATGCTTGAAATATAGTAACTAGCGACAAATCTAGCCTCGTGTGCAGCGCCCTTAAGCTCTGTTTGTTTAATCTAATTCGGAACTATTACTGGATATCTCAAACAGATAGAGAGAACAAATCATTCGAATGTGTTTGAAATCTCAAGGGTAAGTTACCGCCTCTGGACTACATCAAACCGTAAATATCTGCGGACAAAAGACAACATCGCTTATGTACATTATGATGACGCAACTTTCGACCCAAAAAAAAATTCCCAAAGGACGAAAACACAACATTTTTTATCTGTGAAAGCGAGACTATTATTTTTCATTTTAAGAGACAACTTTCGTCCCCGAAAATAACTAAGTAGTGTTGCACTTATCACAAAAAAAGTATTTGGGTTAATGTTACGCAGAATATAAATTTTAGAAAAATCTTGAAAACTTAGAGAAAATGACGTAAAAAAGTGACATACGCGGTTTTATTTTTTTGCTGCTGATACATCAACACCACCCCTGTCGTCATGTAAGCTTGGGCGTCCATCTAATTTCAATTTAAGGAATGGCCGATCCTTTACGGTGCTGCCATCTGTGTAATACGGTGTCAGACCGCACATTCCATTCACGCGTTGTGTCGGATAATTCGACTGTCGTCTTTAGAATGTGAAGAGTTCGCTGGGATTTGAAAAATTGTATTAACCAAGCGCTTTAATCAATTTATCTCATGACTGAATATCGAATCGCATGGAAAAAAACTCGCCAAGCGCGAGTCGGACTCGCGCACCGAGGGTTCCGTTCATCATCGAAGATTTTTCCTCCTTCGCCGTTGGAAAACACTTGTTCCCATCCCTACATCGAAATAGGTCGTACCGTGCTGTATGTTTGAGTTCACATAATTGTATTTTAATAAATGTTCGAGTATAACTGCTGTATAAACGCACCGTTAGCGGATGCTTGTTTTTTATTAGAACTGTTACTGTGTACGTGAGTAGCACGTTTTATGCATGGTATAGAACGTATTGTGCATAAAAATATGGTTTTTCATTATTTGTTGTTGTAGAGGCAATAGAAGTGAAAATTTCAACTCTCTACCTATTCAGTTCATGAGATATAGCCCGCTGACAGACGGACAGACAGCGGAGGCTTAGTAATAGGGTACCGTTGGGCATCCTTCGGGTTATTACAAGCCCCAGTCCCCAAATACTAATCTATGAGCTGATAAACGTGTTAATTGAATTTTAAAATTATAAATATAATATTATTATATGCCACTGATTAATAAAATAAAATTTGCTCATTGTACCAAGGATTCTGTGTGACAGATTTTCGAGATTTATTCGAAATTAGTAAAATTGGATTTATCGGGTTTGGCATAAGTCGCAACACTATCGGTTAATCTATATTTTAAATTAGAAAAATGACAACAAAAATTGAACACGAATATTAAAAAAAAATATTAAATAAGGTTTGAGAAACAGTCAATTGATTTCAGTGAACTCTAAAAGAAAGAGAAAAAGCACGATAATGAAACCACATTTTCTATAATAAAGTTTTTATGAACACTTCATTCAATTTCTCAACCACTTCGACATTTTTAGAAAGATAGCGAATATACAGTGCGTTTGAAGACGATAATTCACCAAGTATCGATAGACTAAATGTGTTAAAAAATCAGTTGATACTTTCACTACTTCTCACAACAGATTCCGAAAACTAGTGCGTAAAACTAACCTCCATATAAATAATTGAATGTCTAAGATTGTGCCAATTCTCAAGTATTAATAAAAGTTTGCCCTAGTTTTTTCTGACATCTTATATTATTACATTGAAATACTTATGTAAACTTGTTTGCTTGCATTTTGCAAGTAAGAATTAAAAATATGTTTGTAATACCCGAATTTTTAGTAGTGCCTAAACTATTCATCCGATTTTGATAAATAGGGTGTCAATCGATTCGTTATAATCGCCCGGGTAACATAGACTACATTTATTTTTGAATTTTTGTCCCAGAGGGAAGCAAATTGAAAACAAATAAAAGATAAGCTCAAAAAAAAAATTTAAATAAAAAATAACTAAAACTAAAACCCGACTACTGAAAAGTATGAAAGAAGAAACTATTCTCATCTGAAGATAGCCGTGGTCGTATGCAATCTCATAAATATGAGGCTCCTCTAGATGTATAGCGTGATGCAATTTGACCTAGAACTTTATGATCGCTTACTACTGTTAAAATGTAATGTTTTTTTAGGGTAGGTGAAATATGATCACGGCTATCCCCAGATGAGAATATTTTCTAGTTTCATACTCTTCAGTAGTCGGGTTTTATTTTTTGTTCCTTAACCTTTAGTAAAATAATTTATAATTTGAAACAAGTAAATGAGTGAGTTAAAGCATCGGTTTATATATTATATGTATTTAAATGTAGTAACCAGATATTATATTCTTAGTAGAGCAAAAGCCAGACTTCCAACCAATTTGAACTTAAAGATAATACAAAGTGCCTATTTCTATCCCCTTCTTTAAATCAATCTTCGAGTTCAATCCCCTCTATCTTCTGTTAGACACTGCCAATGTGTTAAAAGTCGACAGAAAAAATTCTACGTGAGAAAGATTCCCGGAGCAATAAGTAAACTTCACTTCTGAACAGTTCTGAAAGTTCTTACAAATGCATTAGCGTCCACTGAAATATCGAAATTAGAATCCGTCTGAGAAGTTTAAATGGCATTGAATATATTTATGTAAATTCCAAACTGTTTGACAAATTTGACAGTGATTTGTAAATCTCGATTCAAATCTGACATCGAATTTCTAAAGCTTATTATCGTCAATTAAATGTCACAATAACCAGTGCCGGATTAACCTATAAGCAAAGTGTTAAAGTGTGAATCAGGATTTATTTAGAATTGCATAAGCTATATATTATTATGTAACAAAATATTTCTATTTATAGCAAAGCTTGTACATTTCTAATCTGAGTAATATTGTAACTGGCAATTATTAAAATTATATGCAATAATAAAAGTTATTTTTTGACAAGATATAACACATGACGTCTCAGGGGACACCAAAAGTCAGAAAAAAAAGTACCTCAAAAAAAAAAAATATTTTTGTCATGTTCTTAATTTACTGATATAAAACTGTTATTAGAAGTAAAGAAGTTAAAAATGAATTAAAAAATAAAGAATAGTTACTTCTTACCACAACAGTTTTATTAGCGGATGTACATTTCGGGAGCTATGCTCTTAGTTTAGTGTGTGCTGAAGATGAGAGCATAGCTCCCGAAATATACATCCGCCAATAAAACTGTTCTTTATTTTTTATTTTAGTTTCAATTACAGTGCTCTTAATATTTGTACTAATTAAAAATGAATAATAATTTATTTTTGAAAATGAAAACGAAAAAACGTTTAACTGTATAAAAATGACCGATTTTTTAGACAGTTAAATTTTCAATGAGAGCATTGATTGCAAATATTCCATTTTTTTTTCTAAAGTTCTATGCTTCTTAACTTTTTTCTATCAATTTTAAGGAGGTTGAGCCGTTTTACGAAGATAATGAAAAAAATCTGAAATAAAGTTTTTTAATAGATTTTTTTATGACAAAATTTTCTGTAAAAAATCCAAAATTATTAGGAGATTTATAAAGATAAAAATCAAAAAAAACTTTTACATGTAGTCTTATGGAAAATATGTCAACGGTACATTTTAATTTTTTGCAAATAATCAAATATTGTCAGCAGTTCCAAAAACTAACTATGCAAAGCATCGATGTCTTACGCATATTTTAATAATTTTTCCAATTTAATTAGGAGATTTTTAATCAATAAAAAAAAATTATTAAACCTTAGCACTTTTCGATTATGGACTTTTATTCTTGACAATTTTAACAATTTTAACTGAATTTTCAATTTTTTAATGATTTAGTTTTAATTTTTATTACTTCTAATTTCTTTTTTTAAATATTTACTGCAAAAAATCTGTAAAATACAGATATTTACATAAATTTATTGTATCTAACCTAATTTTGTACAAAAAATTCAAAAGTTAGTCCATTAAGTAAAATACTGAAATAATTAATTAATATTAAAAAAAATGTTTATTTATGCCTTTATGACAATAATTTATTGGTATCATCGACTTATAACCTTTTGTAAAAATTTATTATGGAAAAGTTCCCATTTAGAATTCGACTTACTTTTGATTGGGACTGTAACGCATCAACCTCCTTAAACTTAAGACATTTCCAATTTGGAATTTTTTTTATAAACTTAACATGACAGAGACCGACAGTATTATAATTTTTTTGAAATGGGGCCCCATAGGCAAGAAATGCTTAGGGAATCAAGGCGTCTTAATCCGGCACTGACAATAACACGCTGCTGTGAGTTTCGTATTGTAAATATCTGATTGGTCAATATATGAAATGGAAACATAAAGCTTAAGTGAAAGCTTGGGCATATAAAACTTTTATCGGGTGAGCGGGTCAGCTTTTATAAATTTTAAAATGTCAACCACGTTATTTAAAGTATAATAAAATTCTCGAACGTAACGAAAACATTGAGAAAAGGTTTTTACAGTAAGTATTAGAAAGTTGCCAGGTCATATACGATTAGCACGAAAGCTAAAAGGGTTAACTAATAGCGTTAATATGGGTTTGTGGAGGGTTAATAATACCCATAGTTGCCTTTTAAATATTCACGAACTTCTATGAAAGTTAAGGCGGGCGTAACGCAAGTTATAGGACCAGTAGGAGGAAGGAAGTTTCCTGTGTAAAAGAGGGGACGCTATGTGAAGAACTTATCGGTGCGAGACATTTTAGGCCTATATTCTGAATAGGCAAGTGGATACTACGCAGCGGTAGACGGTTTCCTACACCCAACTCAGAGTACAGTGACGACTCGTTGACATCAGTTTCAATAATAAGATCTTCTAGAGAAAGATTGTAAATTATAGACGCTCAACAGCTGAGGTCATAAGCGTCTATTAAAATCTTCTAGCATTTGTTGACGATTTCATTATTAATTCAGGATTAGGAAACTGTTTAAACTCATGCTGCCACGGCTCAAAGGCGTAGATAAGGGGGAGGAGTTAAGGGGATAATTACCTCCCCCGAATCATAATAATAAAAAAATAAAACTGAAAATAATACGAATACATGGCTAAAAAATAAAATAAATAAATAATACTTCATGAAAAAAATTGGAAAATTAGTTTGGGAATTAATATTTTGTTTGACACCTGCCTAATTCGTGAGTATTCTTGTATTAATAAATTTGTTTAAGGAGGTTGAGGCGTTAAACGAAGATAATGAAAAAATCTGAAATACAGTTTTTTTAATAGATTTTTTACAAAATTGTCTGTAAAATATCCAAAATCATTAGGAGATTTATAAAGCTAAAAATAAAAAAAAACTTTTACATGTATTCTGATGGAAAATATGTACCATAACCAACCTTTATTCTTAACAATTTTAACTGAATTTTCAACTTTTTAATGATTCAATTTTAATTTTCATTACTTCTAATTTCTTTTTTCATTATTTACTGCAAAAATATGTGAAAAACAGATATTTACATAATTTATTTTTTTTAACCTAACTTTGTACAAAAAATTCAAAAGTTAGTTCATTAAGTAAAATCTGAAATAATTAATTTAGAGTTGTACTTATAGAAATTTGGAAGCATGTTAATTGTAAAAGGTAAACTTTTAAATGTAAAGAAAAACCATTCCAAAATAATAAATAAAAAAAAAAATTTTTACAATTTTGGAATGGTTTTTCTTTACATTTAAAAGTTTACCTTTTACAACTGAAATAATTAATTTATAATAAAAAAAATGATTTATTTATGCCTTTATGACAATCATTAACTGGTATCATCGACTTATAACCTTTTATAAAAATGTATTCTGAAAAAGTTCCGATTTAGAATTCTACTTACTTTTGATTGGAACTGTAACGCATCAACCTTCTTAATAAACATATATTGTATGTTTTTCAAACAAAATTAATATGTTACAGCCCTTGAAAAAGTCGAAACGATGGCAAATAAAATGTATTAAATAAATACACTGCATTAGAAGTCTATTGTTTCCAAGAATTTTCCACAACAGTCAAAATTTAGCGTTTTCTATGATTTACAAAAAGTCAAAATTGAGGCCCATCGAGTTATCATTCTGGTAGCTGAAGCAGTGCCTCATATGAACCGGCGTCACTGATATTAGGAAAGATACACTGACACAAACGAAGGTTATATACCAGAGAATAGACAGAGAGCTTGGTGTCTGGCATTTTGCAGAGGGAGCGGGGGGAGGGGAGGTAGTTTATAAGGAAGGAGAAGGAGGAGGGAGTTTATAGAAGTAGATGCGCAAGTATAATTTCACAGTTGATTTCACATCCATTAGACGGTACCACATGGGCTGGGATCACGGATATTGTCTCAGATAGATTGGGTGTATATAGGATCTCGCTAGCTTGTTGCATTGTTCTGTGCGTATATGGAGACATTTACTGTATTACAGGACTGTACATTTAATGCGGGGCTGCAGAACGCATTGTCGGAAAAGCTGAAATCACAGTGACCTTAGATTGTGGTCATATATTTTCAGTTTGTATAAATGCAGGAACAGTCTAATGTCGTATAGTCGTTTTATTATGTAATACGCTAGATTACTCAGAGAAACAACCAATGACTGATCGCTTTCCAAGCTAAATTTTGATCAAGATTGTTTCAAAATGGATAATGCTAAAAAAAGCGAGCATATATGTATTTAAAAATTTGGGGGGGGGGCGTAAAAAAACAACTTGGGTAATAACGGACACCCTACAATATACAGAGTGTCCCATTAAGAATGGGACATAGAACAACCGCAGATTCTCCAATTCAAAATAAAACGATTAAGCGAAATATGCTTAGATAAAAATATGTTACTCGCTCTACCAGTGGCGTACGGCAGGAGTAAGTAATGCTTGTACCCCTTCTAAATGTTACGCCGCTGTTTAGTTTGTAGTAAAGTCATTGGTTTTCGAGATATTCACAGTTAAAGATAGATAGACATGTACTTTTTATTTGTATTATTATTAATAATATTCATTTTTACAATTTTGTCTTAAAAAAACTGCGAATATCTCGAAAACCAATGACTTTACAACAAACTAACAAGTGTACATTATTGACTTAGAAAATATCAAAAAAATTAAAATTATAGTCAAAATTAAAATTTAGAAAGCTGCGTAACATTTAGAAGGGGTACAAGCATTACTTACTCCTGCCGTACGCCACTGGTAGAGCTATTTTTTTATTGTTAGGTGCATTTTATGATATTTAACAAGTGTGCCGATTTGAGTAAAATTATACGGTACATTAAAAAAATTATGGACATTAATAATTTTTCAGTTTTCAACTTCAACACCCCGTATTTCGGAAACGAGTAACATTTTATCTAAGCATATTTCGCTTAATCGTTTTATTTTGAATTGGAGAATCTGCGGTTCTTAATGGGACACCCTGTATATAAAACAAATTCCTTACGCCGCATCTGCCTGTCTGGACGTGATAAACTCAAAAACAATCAAACAGTTTTTCATACGGTTTTCACTAATAGAAAGAGCGATAAACGAGGAAGGTTTCTGTATATAATTTGTGAATATTTTGTACAAAATGGCTGAACTATCACGGTGTTTTGTCAAAAAAAAAAAACTGTTTTCGTACGCTTACATGGCTAACGCTGGCCAAATCTTTAGAAATAAATTAAAACAATGTACTTTGATAGTTTTGCTGTGTAGATGGGAAAGTCAATATAATATTTCCACAACAGTTTTGCACCCGGGTAAACGGGACGGGCCGCTAGATTACAATAAATTACAGCGTATTGTTAAGCTTGACTTCTCGTCAAATCAGACTTCGCGGAACAGAAGTTGCGGCTTCATGCTAGTTGGAAAATATATATTGATTGTCAACTTTATTGAATATTTAACAATATTTCCTTTTTTTTTTTTGTTAACAACGTCAGCTGTTAAGCGTATAACATCTGCTTCAGCTTTAACTTTATTATATGTTCAAATTAAAATAAAATATTAAACATGAAAAAAAGTTTCAAAACCTATCATACCCTGCATTTTTTATGTATTTTTTACTCGGATTGACAGATGATATCGAACATTAAAATCTTTCATGTATAAACCCCGAACTTTTTGTGTTTAAAAAAATAGAATAATATATGATTCGATTTTTGTTACTTACGTTTTATAAAATAAAAAAATATAGTTTAAAAAAAACTAAAAAACACGCTTTATATCGAACTAAAAAGTAAAAAATAATTTTTTTAAAATAAGCTTAAAAAGCGTTGGGCGCTTTGTTCCACATTTTCGTACATCGAGCGCCCAACGCTTTTTAAGCTTATTTTAAAAAAATTATTTTTTACTTTTTAGTTCGATATAAAGCGTGTTTTTTAGTTTTTTTTAAACTATATTTTATTTTTCACTTTTTAGTTTGAGGATCTATAAAAGAATTTATTAATCCTGGGGGTCCTAATAAGGATAATGGGAAACTGTTATCAAATTATTGCATTGTCATCGGTCCTTGATACGTATGCAAAGTTTCAAATTAATCAGACTTCGGGAAATTGGTGAAAATAAAGCGTTTACTACAGAGGATCTATAAAAGAATTTATTAATCCTGGGGGTCCTAATAAGGATAATGGGAAACTGTTATCAAATTATTGCATTGTCATCGGTCCTTGATACGTATGCAAAGTTTCAAATTAATCAGACTTCGGGAAATTGGTGAAAATTATGCTCAAAGATTCCGTTACATACATACATACATACATAATACATACATACATACATACATAGTTAGTTACAACCCAAACTAATATAAAGCGTTTAAAAACAGCTCTGTCAAACCTTCGTCAATTTTAATGTCATTTTGTATTAGGAGTTTGTTATCTTAATAACTGAATAAAAATCCGTCTAACGATAGACTGACATTTAGAGTATATTACGCTATCTATATATTCCATTTTCGACTACGTTTTCAGAATCACCTCCATACTTCATTATATAGCTATAGTTCATTCTGAAATAGTATAGACTCTAAGAGTAATAGATTATTCTGGTGTTAAATAAACTTTAAGACTGTTCTGATTATTATCTATACTAACATATAAAGCTGAAGAATTTGTTTGTGTGGTTGAACGCGCTAATCTCAGAAACTACTGGTTCGAATTGAATTTTTTTTTTGTTGGATAGCCCATTTATCGAGGAAGGCTATAGGCTATATAATATTACGCTACGACCATTAGGAGCGGAGCATTAATGAAAAATGTTGCAAAATGTATCTCAAAAAAAGCGAAATGTGAAATGCACTAACTAGATATACTCATATTAGCGTTCTGAGTACACAACTCCAGGTGGCCCAATCCGTAGAGCATTCGACTGTCAATATCAGGGTCGTGGGTTCGAGCCCCACGTTGGATGAATATATATATATTTTTTTTATTTTCTACATTGCTTTCTTCTTACATTTAAATTTATTTTAATTTTATTTAATTAATTAAAAAAAAATTATTAGTTAAAAAATGTATAAATACTGCTTTTTATCGACAAAAACTTTTGAACGGTAACTCCGATCATCATGAAATTTGGACACAACATTCATCTCGGTAAACTAAGATGAATGTGTGTACTCATGTTCCTCCCTTCCCCATTCGTTCTTTTACACCCGGGTGAAACCGAACGGAACCGCTAGTCTATTATATATAATATCTCTAATGACGCTAATAATCTTAGTTGCCGAACGTCTATTATTTATAGCCGTTGTCTTTGATACGCGAGATTTTCATGTAAGGAAAAAGGCGCAAAGAGTATGACACATTATCAAATCTAAACTCTGTAAAGTTAAACTTTACAACTTATACTCGACTAAAATCCAAATGAGGTTGGCATTACTGTATCATTCATACGTCATCATAATATATCTGTAGACAGTACATAGGTAGATAAATGATAATATATATACAGAATGTTTTCAAATTAAATATTGACAGAGTATGCTAATTTTGAACGAAGTAACATTTTTTTTCAAAAAGATTTTTCTTTTTAAGTTTTTAGTTCATTAGTTTTGCTTTCTTAACCTCACTTAGTGTAGTAAGGTAATTGTGTTTCATCATAAAATTATGTTTCAGAAGCCTCCAATAGGCGAACTAGTTGAGACTCGAATTCAACTTGCATTTTTACTTAATTATTACACTGAATATCCCACAATTATATTAATTATAATATTCAGGAGAACAATTTAACAGATAGGTACATAAACAAGAACATAACCCTACTTTTGTTCGGATTCGGATGTTGATTGAATGAAACAAGCAGAACTAGTACTGTCCGTTCGAAAATGGACAGAACTAGTTTTGACCAATTGAAAATTCGCGAAACATGTTCTGTTCATTTTATAACACTCAATACCCTTTTAAATGTAAGATTTCGGGTTTGGGCAATATTCGTTGGTCAAAATTTTTTTTATTTTTAAGTTTTTAGTTCACGCCGACACCAATTACTTGAAAACTTGAACAGCATTAAATATATACCAATGTTTACGTAAGCATAGGATGGGGGGGTAAGGGCTTTCCTTAGTTTTGCTGACAAAGGGGAGGGGGGTCAAAAATTACCAAAATTTTGCTTACGTAATACTTGAATGACCCTTTATACATATTTTGTATTCAAAATAGTCGGTATATTTGAATCATCCAGCATCCTGTATATGTTACAGGAGTCATGAAGGCTGGAGCGGCGCGTCACATAACCCGGAGGAAACGGGAATGAGGAAAGAGAATAGATACGGCCGAGTGCTTGGACTAAATTGGCTGCAGTTTACGTACTGTTTTATACAGACTACAACAGACCTTCTAGCTATTACAAGCCGAGGTTTTATAGTATAAGGGATTGTCAGCGATTTAATAAAGCTGTGACGGAACTACTCAAAGGTTTCACAAACTGGGAAAATACACTTAGTTTAAATTGGATGCAGTTTTATGCATTCTCGAGATGAGCTTGTATCCTATAATGACTTCTAAGCGACTTAACTAAGCTTTAACGACTAAAGAAAAACGCAATATTTTTGATTGGTAAACATCCCTACTCCTTATTATTATGGATAGGTAAAATGTTACGGAAGTTATGTGTCGCGGAAGTGATCTAAAGCTCATTGTCAGCTATTCAACCCAAGTTCTTGAGATTACATGCGATTCATTGTCTAGTTTTCTTTTCATAACGATCGATGGAAATTTTTCTCAAAATCATATATCGTTAAGGTTAAGATGTTTGCCTCCCTTTTTAGAACACAATTTCTCCACATAAATTATATATTATTTTACAGATAATTGCTTGCTCTACTGACATCGACAACTAAAAAATTTATTATTGCTTTTGTTTTTGTAAATTAATTAATTAACAGCAACGCTGAACAACGTCTGCCATCTGACGGGCAACGCTGAACAACGTCACAGCAATGCTGCATGATGCCATCTGACGGCTTAGCGCAACGCTTTTGCTACTTACGCCTCTATATGACAATTTTAGTAAAATATTTCTTCGATCTGTCATCTGAGCTTCATATTGTAATACAACAAAAAGAAGAACGTTATAAGCAGTGTGCAAAATTAGAAACGAATTGAATACCTGCAATCATAAGTATTTAAAAAATAATTTTGTAAAGTCATAATTATTATACTTATTTAGTGCAAATAATTCGCACAGGTCACTCTAGTAATTTATTATATCTTCAGTAACTAACATAACTTCTACGACTATCTATGACAAGAAATTTAAAAATGGCACCATTTTTTAACTCATTGAAGATGCACAACCACGTTTTTTACCTCTTGATGATCAGTTCAAGGATTCTTCTATAACATTTCACAATTTTAATTTTTGGGGTCATCTTCAAAAAAACCATAGACACTAGTCGCCTTTTATTAGATTGTCAATCTGAAGTAATTATACATAAATTTACCGCTGTCCGGTCAAAAAATCCCAGTAATAAATATCCCGGTAAATAAATCCCAGTCCAGAATATCACATGACAAAATTGTTCCACGTCAAAAATATTCCATGACAAAAATGTTCCATGTCAAAAATATCCCACGACAAAAATATTCTACAGCGGGATCCAGGGGCACATGCAAAAGCAATTACGGGGTCGTGTCGATGCGATGGCGTTTTTTTGCCCAGTGAAAAGGGGAGGGTCTTTGGGGAGATTTTTTAAAAAAATAATTACGGAGTCGTGTCGATACGATGGCGTTTTTTTTGCACAGTGGTCGTGTGTTTCTTTTGTCATGTGATAATATTGCCATGGGATAACTTTGTCGTGGAATATTTTTGTCCGATGAATTTTTTGTATAGGATATTTTTGCTTGGGATGTATTTACTGGGATGTTCTGACCGGGATTCAAATTTACCAAACACTAACTGTAGACTATTAGGGCGATTTATCGCTACAAAAGCATTCCAACAAAAAATGAATTAACGAAAGTCTAGTATGATGAATTGACTGTGCTTTTGTAGGAAGTAAGTATTGAATAATATAATGTTTCAAAAGCGATTTAATAAGACTTAATTTTCGGCTCGCCGCTTGAACATAATTAAGAATCTTTTATACAGCCATAAACGAACCTTGAGTTAGGTTTTACAATGTTAGAGAGTACAAGGGAACAAATAAAGCGACAAAATAGGAAGTATAAACGGAACATGGGGGAATGGAACAAATTACAATAATATGTTTCCATTATATTGATACAGGGAGTAGATCGTGTATGATTTTAAACCATTTTTATTCACTTTTAAATCATTTTTAAATACCTTTTTTATCAAAATTAGTTACTAGTGTGTCGTTAGATGGCAGCGCGTTACGCTTGTTTTGGGTATGCGTTGGATTATAACTTGACTTTTGTTAAAGGCGACAACTAGATGACGGGGCAAATTCTAGTAACAAGGCGATATTTAGTTGCTAAAATTTCGTTAGTTCACAGGGCGAAATTTAGTAGACGATTGGGCAAAATTTAGTTGCAAGGTGAAATTTAGTTAGAGAACGATATTTAGTTCCTAGAGTTTCGTTAATTGACAGGGCGAAATCTAGTTACTAGAATTTTGCTTAAATTTATGTCCCATGATAACTCTTTTAAGGCGCGACACAAGCTTTAACTGGAAGCGCCTATATGTACTCGCTTTGTCTGTGAATCTGTGAGTCACGCTTTTTGTATCCAGCGTACAGCCCAAACGCCTTAATAGATAGATAGATAGATAGATAAATTTATTGTCCATAATAGCTATACAGCAGGAGTTCGTCATAAATTTCTTAATTAAAATTAAATTTAAAAAAATCTTGTACTGAATATAGACAAGCTTTAATTAAAAATGATTTAAGCTCCCTTTTAAATTTAAGAAAAGGTAAATTCTTCAGTTCTATAGGATGGCAGTTATAGAAATTTAGGGCAGAGTAAATGGGGCTATTTTGATAAAGACTAAGATTTGGTTTCGGAAGAATAATTGAGTTCTTATTTCGCGTTTGGTAGCTATGTATTGTACTGTGAGTTGGATATTTAGTTACAAATTTCTGCAAATGACATAGAGAGTGATAAATGTAAATAGATGGAACTGTTAATATTTGATTTGCCTTAAAACAATTTTTACAACTGTCACGAAAGCCTAGATTGAAAACAATTCTTATAGCTTTTTTCTGCATTAAAAATACTCTATAGAGATCGGATGCACTGCTACCCCAAAACATGCTTCGATTTTAAAAAACTTTTTTTTATACGGATCTAAATTTTTTCATTTTGGATTTTTAAAGGACATTACAATTGTAATCAACAGAAATTTTATTCAAAATTTATTGCATCTTTTTTAAAAATTCACTACAGAAAAACTGTGAAAATTTACCAACAATCTAAATATTATCGCAGTACGTATAAAAAAAATGTCTTTCAGCAAAAAAATCTATGTATTTTACAAAACTAGTAGCTCAAAATAAATAAAATTTATTAATTCGATACAGTTTTAAATCCGAAGAGTTTTAAGAAACGACACTAACGCCATGCTACGACGGCCTCGTAGCGCGTATTACGTTCCGTAGCCTTATTCAGCAATCTTAGATACAGGACGAACAAAAAGTTTAACCGCCTTTTTATGATAGAAATAAATTTATTTCCGATGTCTAAAAATCTGAGATTGCATCATCTTAACTACAGATAAAAAAAAATTACACGTAATTTAAACGTTTCAAAAAGCCTGAAACATTCTATAAAAGTGAAAAATAACTCTAATAATTTAGAGTGATGATGATCCTGTTTAAATGTTGTAAGATTAAAGGATGAATCCTGGTGGCATAGGATCGATGAACTGAGCAAATACTGAAGGTTTTTTTATTGCATTTTATTGTCTGATGTTTCGGCAAACTTAATGCCATCGTCGGAGAATCAATGCTGTCTGTTTTCTCAGTATTGTTGTTATGTATAAAATAAATTAAAATAAAAAATGTCATCAACGGGTATTAAAATTACTATTTTTCTTGAAAAAGAAATGACTGATTTTTACTAAATAATCTATAAAAGATTTTGCGATAGTTATAGTCTTGTAGAACAATTTTTGTTGTGTTTTTTATTTTCATGTTCAATAATTATTTCCTTAAATATTAATAAAAAAAATTATGATTTATAAGCTATAATATTTGAATAAGAAATAATAATATTTAAAGTCATATAACATATATAACAAAATACGCACGCAATCACTATTAATATAATAATAATAACAAATAATAATAATAACGGATTTAACGTCAGTTTCTCGACTTTATGTCATAACAGACACCTGCATTCGCACCATTACTATTTTCCATCTATCACACTTCCCGTTATTTTCTACACTTTTTCAACTTCAAATAATTCATAGAAATGGGCGAATGAAGAAATTTTAGGACATTAGGAAATTGAGGATAGGAGTTTGACAGGTAATCGATAATTATCTGGAAACCTCAACAAGATGGACGGTACAGGAATTACCGTTTCTCGGCGAGAGGCAGCAGAAAAAAGTCCCAGCCACATCTACCCCAGCCGGGATTCGAACCCGATACCTCACGAATGCTAGTCGAGTGCTCTGACCACTACGCTACACTGCGCTCGGTGCAATCACTATAAATATACGGTAATGGATTAATAATCTTAAAAGTAAAAATTATAGCCAATTGGGCGACGGGACCATTCCAACTTAGAAATGTTGACATTGAAAATAAAATTTCTGATATCGCGTGAGGTGACGTGGGTAATGGCTAGTATTCAATATGACATTAACTATTCGTTGCCATGGTTACCTACATAGTATGTTCCACGTCATGTAAAAATTAATCAAAGCATGCCTAACTAGTTTATTTCTGACAGATCCATAAAACAAAAGAGCGGATGATTTTTTTTTTATTTTCAAAATATTTCTGAAACTATAAAGTTTAGAAAAAAAAATTTTAACAAAACTTTCTTGAAAAAATAAATAGAATAATAAGCCGTTATGAAAAGTATACCATTATTATATAAAAAATACCGTTTTAGCACATATCTCTTCTGCGCATGCGCCGATTTTCCCCAAAAACAATAGGGCTCTTCACATTTGCATACCAAACATCCTTCCAAAATTTGGTTTAAATCCGCTCATCCGTTTGACCTGTATCGTGTTCACTGACTAACAGACGCACAGAGTTTTTCCAAAAATAAGTTTTTTTGGATTCGGAGGACCTCAAAACGGAAAGATATTGTAAAATTTATGAAAAGTGATTTTCGACCTAAACTAGTACCATTCCCCACTTGTGGGTTGGAATGGTAACAGACTTATGTTCGGTTCTTTATAATCATCTACTCAGTGCCCCATTCTCCGGACCATCGCAAGCTGTAATAAATGATCTCCGGCAAGACCAACTTTGAATATTGATGTCCAACCGGCCAGATATGTGCCCTATTTTCAATCTCGTGGGACGACGATGTAATAGACATCTGGTGCACAGAATGCATACTGATACCTCTGTACACTGTTAAGGGTCTATTTCACTGGCGCTTAACATTGTACACTGCAAGCGGGCGTCCCGACGCTGTACCGACGCCTTTATATTTACAACAACGATGCAAAATCGCTTATGTTAAAATTATAATATTGCAACGAAACTGACAAAAGTGTTCTTTAACGGTGGTAAAACTGTTTATTTACAAGACTAAGTGTTAACGAAAAAAAAACAAACTAAAAGTACTTTTCAATGAAATAAAATAAATAAAGAATTCTAAAACAACGCAGAATATTCATCTCGCAGATACCAAATTTCTATACAGTATGTAAACGCGTAAGGTGCACATAGGGAAATTAGCATTGGGAAAAAATACTTGGATCAGAGTTAGCCATGTTTGCATTAATTGTTATTTCTATTGAATTATCGTGGTAATCTTGAGGATTTCTATTTTGATTTATTTTTATTTTACTTGGCTTTTTTAATAATAAAAAGCTCTTATAAATCATTATTTTAATTTTTTTGTACAAAAATAAAACAAAAAAACAACTCCATCTGTTTGGAAACATTTCATTCAAAAATTGTCTGACTGGTTTGTCGTATGCGCGTTGGTAAATCAGTGACCTTTAGGTTCAACACGAATAGGCGGAGATATTTGATCTCGCACCATGTTTAAGTATTTTTGGGAATTTAATGTCCCATTAATAAAAAAAGTCCGATTATGTTGTAATCATTTGAATATTTTCTTCGGTAGTATACACATTCATTTTGCAAAAGAATATTATCTGTCAAATTGAAAAACAAAATTTCAAGGCTCACTCTGATCCAGTCATTTTTTCCCAATGTTAATTTCCCTATGTGCACCTTGCGTGTTTACATACTGTAGAACCCTTATTTATCTGTATATTTATGTAACGTCTATTTATTTATGTCTATATGCGTCTATTTAAGTCGTTAACTGATTTCTGTCTGACTGCCCTGCCTTCCACGCTAGCGCTGTTTATATACCTTTTCAGTGGCGTTATACATTCTACGACATTCTAAAAGCTTCGGAATGATTTTATACGGTTCCGATAACAATGTGCGTAACAATACGAACGGGCGCCATAATATGAATTTAAAATAATAATAACTTCCTGTTTGAATTAATTTCAAAGATGGCCCTATGGTAGAACAAAACCTGAGCATAAATTTTATTTTCTCGGAAAAATTCAACATGAGCGATTTTGTTTTATGGTCATAGATAGGTATAGCTGACTATGTAAAATAGATAGCTGATAGAGAATGTCGTCGGGCAAAGCGAATTTAATACTTCTTGACATACTGTCATTAATATAATTCACCTTTTTCAAGACTGTTCGAAAAAAACAAGTTTTAAAATGATTTTATGATGCAATTTTTTTGTATCCAGTTAAAAAGTTTGATTTGAGTTGTTTTAAAATAGACGGATTATCATTTAACACGAAATAAAGATATAAAATTGTAACGGATTTTAAATTTTTTGCCTGTTTGTTCGATTGAATCGATTGTGATAAGACATAATGTTATTGAAAACTAAAAAGCGCAAAATAAAAATAAATATTATAAAAGAACAAACATCGACTGCATCGTACACAAAAGTACAAAAAAAGCTTCCAGTAGTCGGGTAAAAAAATGTTCGTTTTATAGAGTCTTTTCACTACTGACACTCTAAAACATTATTCCCGACTACTTTTCAATTTGAAGATTGTTTATACTTCAAATCTTTGATTAACGTCTGATTAGAACTCTTCAATAAATAAAATCGTCGAACAATTTTTCAGACAATATATTAACAAAATATATAATTAATACGTTAACGTTTCAATCCGGATTTGGATCTTCTTCAGAACTGATCTAAAAAATATAAAAAATAATTAATATTTAATTTCTAATTCGCTTTTTATAAAATTCCTTCAAAATTATTAATTAATATCAAAATATTGAAAAAATAATAACCAACAATTTTTTATTAATGTATTAATTATATATGTTCTGAATATATTGTCTGAAAAATTGGTCGTTAATTTTATTTATTTAACACGCGTGAGTAATATATAATTTCGGGCCCTGCTAAATTCGGGAAAAATAATAAATTACTTTATGTTGACGCGTAGAGTGCTAATAATGAGCCGTATTGTGAGATAATGAATTTTCTGGACCAATAGGAACGCAGTAGCATAGAACAAGCCGTTAAATAATGAAAAAAAACTACACAGCTTCTGGACCAATAGGAAAGTGGAAGGCGGTATTGTATATATGAAAACAGCATCGCAATTCAGTGAAAGTCAGGGCCATCTTGTGTGCAACGAGGGCGGTGTGTACGTCAATCAATGAAGTGATTTATTATTTTTCCCTCTTTTATCAGGGCCCCGATTACATATTACTCGTGCTAGTTGAATAAAATATGTGCGAACATTGATCGAAGGAGAAAATTCCACTCGCGTGCGTGTTACCGTACTCGCTACGTTCGTGCGGCAAATTTCACGCTCATGGAATCTTCTCCTTCTCTCACTAGTCGCACAATATACTATTATTGAATTGTTTATACTTGATTGACGCAGTCGGTTTTTTCTCTCGAATAGTATATTACACCACAAGGGCCGAAAGTGTGATAATCTTGCCCTGCACCGAGGGCATCATGGCACGAAAAGAGACAATAAATATGCACTTTTGTTACCGTTCTATTACTGCGCCCGCACCGAATCTACCTGCAGAGCAAGCTTGTGAAGACGTCTCGTGTGAAGCGAGCACATAATAGCAATTAGGAAAACCAGCGCTAGAAAACTAGTAAAGAACCCTAGCGGCAAATTCAGCCTCATGTGCAGCGAACTTAAGTTCAGTCGAAAAGCAATTCTTTATTCTATACCTAGTTATAAAACAATTTTATCGCTGCATGCGCACTGCGCAGGTAGCTGTTATATTGCTAAAGCAAATCGAACGTACTGCAGCAAGCAGTTAACGAAATAACAAGACGCAATAAAAATTCTCCGTTTATCAAAAGAAAATGATATTGCAAACCATTTCCACATTCTCTCTTTATTTATTCACTTTTCTTCAACTCGTAAAGAAATTCTTCTTTGATTTATATTACAAAAGTTGGTATAGTTCGAACAGGGGCGTATTTAGGTTTTTAAATTGAGACGCGCTTTTTTCGTAACAGGCAGTTTTTGAAGCTAAGCTCCTTTACGCAGGTGGAAAAAATTCCAGCCAATTGGGCGACGGGATAAAGAAAATAAAATTTCTGATATCGCGTGAAGTGACGCAGGCAATGGCTAGTATTCAATATGATATTAACTATTCGTTGCCATGGCTACCTTCAAAGTATGTTCCACGTCATGTAAAAATTAATCAAAGCATGCCTAACTAGTTTATTTCTGACAGATCCATAAAACAAAAGAGCGGATGATTTTTTTTATTTTCAAAATATTTCCGAAACTATAAAGTTTAGAAAAAAAAATGTTTAACAAAACTTTCTTGAAAAAATAAATAGAATAATAAGCCGTTATGAAAAGTATACCATTATTATATAAAAAATACCGTTTTAGCATATATAATGTCTTCTGCGCCGATTTTCCCCAAATACAATAGGGCTCTTCATATTTGCATACTAAACATCCTCCCAAATTTTGGCTTCAATCCGCTCATCCGTTTGACTTGTATCGTGTTCACAGACAAACAGACTAACAGACGCACAGAGTTTTTCCAAAAATATGTTTTTTGGATTCGGGGGACCTCAAAGCGGAAAGATATTGTAAAATTTTTGAAAAGTGATTTTTGACCTAAACTAGTACCATTCCCCACTTGTGGGTTGGAATGGTAAAACCGAGCGACATATCAGATTGTCTTGAAACAAAAGTGCACATACGTATAAGTGTTTAGACCAGGGGTCACCAAATGGCGGACCGCTGTCCGTATCCGGATTGCTGACCTATTTTGTGCGGACCCAGAAGAATATCAACATAAAACTTTGTGGTAATTCAAATTAACCTGTGCTTTGTCTTGTCTCTGCCGCTCATCGGATAGTCACATGACAACGGACGAACGATTTTTTAATTAGATGTATCCTTAATAAAAAATATTCAGAGTTATTTTCGTTTTGTAACAAACTATTATTATTTTATTCAACATATTTATTAACGTAAGTTTGTAACATGAATATTATTTAATTCAACATATTTATTAATTTAAGTTTTTTAACATGAACACTACTTCCTAGTTCATACGCTCCGCTGCCATCTTACCTCTGTTTCTCTACACCAGTGGCGGCGTGGCTTTTTAAGATGTGGTGTTACAGTTTTATTTTTTAATTGATATTATAAATCTAGGTTGCTAGTCATCATGTACCAAACGGGCCGTGTCAGATGTATATGAAAGTAATTGGTGATCCCTGGTTTAGACCATAGCTTAGAGAAGGAAAGAATCATAGAAACAAAAGCGCACTTATGGCGTTAATACTCAATGCACACGTGTGGATAGAAGTCAATTATAAGATACCTATGCCAACCCTTGCAGGTTCAAATCCCAATTTAGTATAAATTAATTTTTACATTTTTTTTAACTAACGGTTAAACGCACCTACTTTAGGAAACTATTAGAGTAATTTTATTCAACAGTGTAGCGAAAAAAGTGAGCTTTTTTTTAAATTTATTTCTAGAATGAAAAACAAATTATTTTCGCTGGAGATATTTTCTTCCAAACTATAAAAATTCTCTTATTCATAATTTTAAGTAATTAATAAGAAACTTCAGAATTTTGCATACACTTATCTGAGTAAAATTAGCATTTTACGCTAAATGAGAAATTATAATATCAAGTTATAGGTTTAAATTTGCATAAAGCTGTCGCTGGGTTTTTTGCACAACTGTATTACAGAGTTTAAAAAAGATTTACAAATAGCTCTAAGTTATTCCAGTGATTCATAGATAGATATCAGATTTTTTTTAAAAACTACCAAGAGTCAGGTTTATTTGAACTTATAAATATTAAAAAGTTTGATATTGAAAATTTAACTCAAACATTTTTAATTTACTATACAATCATTTTTTTAATATTGTTATATTTTATAGCACGACAGTGGAAGGATTTCTGGTAACGTAGGTCCATTCCCACCTGTGAATAAATAAAAGAAAAAAGACGGACAGATTTCTCAAAACGGTGGATTGTTTGGGCTATACCGGTGTTATTTTGGGCCCATAGTGATCAGAGAGGGTACAGCTCCACTTCTTCTACTGTTCTGAGAAACTTGTGCAGAAATGTAACAAAGAAAAGAATATGCAGTGGGTCGATAACAATTATATTTCATAATCACTTCAAAAAACGTGTCGGTGACAAGGTACAAAGAAATCTGATTTACAAGTACATTCTTAATATTAACAATATCATTTGATCATGATTGACAATTAGAAACTGGGGGTAGAACCCTGACGAGGTGATCACTTAATTATCTAGGGAAGTACATTTAATAAGGTTGCTTAAATTAAAAAAAAAATAATAAAACGTGAAAGAGGAAAAGAAAACTAGGCGTGAGCGTCATACCTTTTTCTGAAGAGTACTTACTTACACTTGAACAATACTTATTCTAGGAATACTTTACATAATTCGTGAGTGACTACGGGTATTTAGGCGCTTCATGGTAGTACCATGAAGTCTAAATTCGGTTTGGAGAAGAAGCTTGAAGATGATTCTGTGGTTTATTCCATGAGCGTCCTTTTCATGCGACCACACCGAATCGCGGAAAACAACTTAATGTTTGTTAGTTTTCCGTAACTAATAAATATTGATTTTAATTATTTCAAACCTAACAACTATTGTTTGTCACTTTTTCACTTTTTGAAAATCACAGATACCGCGTATTTAGAGTCAGACGACTGGATCACACGATAGACACACTTATGTTTATAAGTCCAAGCCACGCGATCCAAATCGTACCGCGCATGCAAATATCCGCGAATTTAGTGATTTAAGATTTCCTTATTTATTTATTTTATTATAATAATTTTTATGCTAATATTAAAAAAATGTCGCGGTGCTATGGCACCACGTGACAGGCTCCCCCTCTTTAGTGATTAGGAGGTACTCCGCTATACTACTAACTGTACATACAACAAGAAATTCACAACAATGAATTTATCTTTGTTGTAACTAAGTCAACAATCACTTGACAATCTACCATATCCCATACTATGGCAGTTGAAGTGTGCTCTTCATAAATAAGCTCTAATTAAATTTAACTAATCTAAATTGATCTAACGAGATGAAACAACCACCGATAATACGGAAATTATGGGGTCGTAACCTGACTGGCTGAAGGAGACAGCTTAAACGTTAGACGAAATTGGGCCTTAGGAAAGCGCCGGAATGTAAACAAGGACAAGCTTATAATCTAAAACAAAGGACGAGAATAACGAAATAACACAGGGAGAATTCTTTATTTAGGAAAATAAAGCATAACTCAGGTACGAAAAATAACTTAAACTTTTATTGTTAGTAATAACCTAACCTAACAACACTTGACGTTTGACAGATGTCAGCTGTCTGACATTGAACTTGAAATTAAACTAGAGGGCAATGACCTCGGGTGAATTTTTCAATTGTTAACAGACGGAATTTTCTTCAGATGTTCAATATGAGATTTAAACATCTTTTTGGAGGATGGATCTTGAAGGATGCAGCTAACAGGACTCGTAAATTCTAAAATTACACGGGGATTACTGTAACGAGGACAAAGTTTGAGGTGAAAATTCGGTTTCATTTTGTTATAATGTAACCTTTGTACAACAAAATCGCCGACTTGAAACTTCGACTGCAACGAACGGTTTTTATTGAAATATTTCGCTTGTAGATCATGTGATTTTGACAGAGCTAGGCGAACTTGATTTTCGGAAGGCAAAGCGTCTTGTTCCCACACCGATGACAAATTCCATTGTAAATCGAGTGGAAATTTGATTTCTCTTGACAAAAATATCTTACAAGGTAAATTTTTAATACTTTCATGATATGAAGAATTATTGGCGAAGGTTATGTGATTTAATAACAAGTCCCAACTGAGATGATCGTCAAACTTTTGTTGAAGTAAAATTGACAGAGCAGCTCTAACGTTTCGTATTACTCTTTCTACAGCATTGGACGAAGGATGATAAGGCGAACTGTGAATGACACGTGAACCCCAGGAAGTACAGAATTCATTAAACTTGTTTGACGTAAACGAAGTCGCGTTATCGGAAACTATTTTAGTTGGTGGACCATACGTGGTAAAGACTTGATGCAGACATTTTATTATCGACGTGGAACTGGAATCAGGAATCGCGTAAGTTATTAACCACTTGCTGTAACTATCCAGAATTAGAAGAACATATTTATTCCCGGAATGTGATTTGACAAGCGGTCCCATGAGATCAATGTAAATTTTATCCCACACAGATTGTGGAGGATTAGACGACATAACTACTTTATCAGGATGTTGATCTGATTTATGCGTTGCACAGAGCATACAATCTTTAATAAATTGACGAACCTCAACAAACATGCGCGGCCACCAAAATCTTCGTGATATTGAACGATACGTCTTCGTGACTCCGGGATGACTGGCGATTTGTGAATTATGAAACTGTTCCAATATTTCTTTCTTGGAGGCGGACGGAACAACAATACGTCGACGACGGTTGCGGCCTACGAGTCGAACCAGGAAATTCTTGTGAATAGCGAAATTTTTCTGAGGTAAACCTTGATTAATTTGACTTTTAAGGCGGTTTAACTCAGGATCTTGATCTTGCAGGATATTAAGTTCGGTAAACGGATTTTTAATTTCCGTAATGGGATTGAGAAAATTTGATTGTATTGCATTTTTCTCAGAAGTTTCGGATTCAGCTACCAAACGGGATAAACAATCGGCAGTACAATTTACTTTACCGCGAATATGTTCGACTTTGAAACTGAAACGACTGATGCGAAGTAACCACCTACCTACACGACCTAAGTTGCGGGGGTGCTGAATTAACCATTTGAGACAGGAACTATCTGTCTGAAGAATAAAAGTTTGATGCGAGAGGTAAGATTTCATTTTTTCCATAGCCCAAATACATGCTAAAGCTTCTTGTTCGTACGTACTGTATTTCTTCTCGGCGGATGTCAAACGTCGGCTTGCGTACTGGATCGGGTGTAGACCATCTTCAAAGGATTGTAAAAGAACACAACCAACATGATTTTGACTGGCGTCGGTTTGCAGAATGAATTCGCGTTGAAAATCGGGAAAACGTAGAACTGGTGAACTTGACAGAGCTTCACGAAGTTTGCGAAAAGACTGAATATGCGTTTCCGTTAAATTATATTTGACATTTTTCTTCCGTAGATCATTGAGTGGCGACATTATCTGAGCGTATTCGGGGATAAACTTAGCGTAATAACCAACCATTCCAATAAATGTTTGAAGCTGTTTCAAATTCTTCGGAATTGGCAAATTCTTTATCGCTTCTACTTTGTCGGGATCCATGGAAAGACCGTTGCTTGAGACACGATGACCCAGGAAGTTGAGTTCGCTTTGGGCGAATTTTATTTTATCCGGATTCACGGTAAGATTAGCTTCTTTTAGACGTCTTAACGTTTCTCGAACGTGTACCATATGAGATTCCCTATCGGGACTGTATATTAATAAGTCGTCGAAAAATACAATCACAAACTTGTATCTTAAATCGGCAAAAATGTCAAACATCAGACGGTTTAGAGCACTAGGTGAAATAGATAGCCCGAACGGAGCCTTATGAAATTTCCACTGGCCTTCAGGAGTGACGAACGACGTTAGACTCTTCGATTTGTCAGATAATTCAACTTGGTAAAAGGCGCTGTTTAGATCCAACGTGGTGAAAACTTTGGCGTTTTTTAAGCACTGGAAAATATGCTCAATCGACGGAACAGGAAAACTATCCATGACAACCTTCTTGTTTAACTGGCGATAATCAATACAAAGTCTATAACCTCCACTTGATTTCTTGACAAGAAAAGCCGGTGAAGCGTAAGGGGATTTACTAGGTGAAATAACGCCTTTATTCAAAAGATCACTAATATGTTCCCTCATTATTTTAGCTTGAGGTGGGGAAAGTGGATACGGGGCCTTTCGGACTGGAATATCGTCAGACAAATGAATTGAATATTTGTAATTTTTAGCTTGACCTAGTTCTTCGGTAAGAACTTCTGGAAATTCTGCAAGCAAACTACTAAAGTTGGCCGCATTTGAATCTATACTGGTAACGTGATCCAGGGAGAAGGTTTTGGACGAAGCGGGTAACGGTACAAAGGGAATGACGTGAGAGGAATCGAATTTGAAAGAAAGATTATTCTCGGTACAATTAACGTTCGCACCCATTTTGCATAAAGAATCATAACCTATTATGACGGGATACGACAGAGCGTCGAGAACTAGGAAATCAATCTTCCAGGTAAATTTACTAATAGTAATGACTACTGTTAACGTGAAATTAGATCTCGCGATAGAACTGTTGGCTACTTGGGCATAAGAAATCGAATTTGTGATCGTACCTATTTTTAACGATGACAAATAATTAGCAAGTTCGGAATTGATGTAGTTCTTGGTAGAACCGGTATCAAGCAGTGCCGAAGCTCGAATATGTTGAAAGTAGAGATAAACTAGAGGGATCGTAGAGCTACTTGATTGACTTGGAGAATTATAGGAATAATTCGGGACGGGAGAAGTCAATCGAATAGACGTATTTACAGGAGAGGACAAGTTAGCTGGAGGGGGGTGGTTCGAAAGGGGTGACTTATTAACTAATGTGGTTAACCGGGGAAAGACATTAATTTGTTCTACATCTTTCGGTTTACTAAAAATTTTGACAACGCTATCTCACCCTTGAGAGGGCAGGATAGCCTTAGGTTCAGAAGGAGAAGGACGTGGGGGACGAACCGGACACTGGGCTATAAAGTGACCTGGTTGTTTACAATATCGGCAACAAGGGGATAAATTAGGAGCGACAAGTCCGGTTGAATTGGGGTGAGTGTACGTTTTACGTTGACGTTCAACTACTCTCAAATGTTTTATAAGCTGGTGAAGCTCAGCTAAACAAGTTGGGGTATCTCTGAATTGTAGATAATTAAATGTGGATTCGTTTTGGTTAAGCCAAATGCGCGCAATTATCTCCGATTCAGACAGGCTAGGACCCAATAATTCGACGTATTTCAAGACGTCTTCAGCATATTCGGGAAAATTCTCAGAGAGGTTCTGACGCCTACTGATATAGCGTTCTATTAGCATAGCCCGATCTATAGAAGTGGTGAAATGGTCTAGAATAAGATTTTTGAGCTGTGTCCATTCGAGTTCAGAATAGACATTAAGTCTCCACCACTGTCGGAGGGGTCCGTCAGTCTTAGTGCCTAAACTCTTTAACAAAATATGAAATGGAACTAAAGCGAATTGACTCACGTTCTCGATTTCTAACAGGAATTGTATCAAAATGTCAAGATCTGTACCTGTAGCGGTAGGTACGTTACGCAACAAGTCCCGGATATCGCCCATATTTGCATGCGAAGCGGCATGATTTGGAACGGAAATAAGAATTGGCTCGGACTTACTCGGTGAGTGCACTGGAGGATCGTCCATCGCCGGCGGAGAGTCTGGAAGTTCAGCGGTGGTCGGAGGCGGACCTGGAGATTTGCTTTGGCCGGGTGTCGGCGGAGACTTTGGGCTGCGGCAGGACTTATGGCGCGGCATGGTCGACTGGAAGACGTGGAATCGGACAGGAACAGGACTCAGGAATTAACTACGCTCTGCTACCAATTATAGCACGACAGTGGAAGGATTTCTGGTAACGTAGGTCCATTCCCACCTGTGAATAAATAAAAGAAAAAAGACGGACAGATTTCTCAAAACGGTGGATTGTTTGGGCTATACCGGTGTTATTTTGGGCCCATAGTGATCAGAGAGGGTACAGCTCCACTTCTTCTACTGTTCTGAGAAACTTGTGCAGAAATGTAACAAAGAAAAGAATATGCAGTGGGTCGATAACAATTATATTTCATAATCACTTCAAAAAACGTGTCGGTGACAAGGTACAAAGAAATCTGATTTACAAGTACATTCTTAATATTAACAATATCATTTGATCATGATTGACAATTAGAAACTGGGGGTAGAACCCTGACGAGGTGATCACTTAATTATCTAGGGAAGTACATTTAATAAGGTTGCTTAAATTAAAAAAAAAAATAATAAAACGTGAAAGAGGAAAAGAAAACTAGGCGTGAGCGTCATACCTTTTTCTGAAGAGTACTTACTTACACTTGAACAATACTTATTCTAGGAATACTTTACATAATTCGTGAGTGACTACGGGTATTTAGGCGCTTCATGGTAGTACCATGAAGTCTAAATTCGGTTTGGAGAAGAAGCTTGAAGATGATTCTGTGGTTTATTCCATGAGCGTCCTTTTCATGCGACCACACCGAATCGCGGAAAACAACTTAATGTTTGTTAGTTTTCCGTAACTAATAAATATTGATTTTAATTATTTCAAACCTAACAACTATTGTTTGTCACTTTTTCACTTTTTGAAAATCACAGATACCGCGTATTTAGAGTCAGACGACTGGATCACACGATAGACACACTTATGTTTATAAGTCCAAGCCACGCGATCCAAATCGTACCGCGCATGCAAATATCCGCGAATTTAGTGATTTAAGATTTCCTTATTTATTTATTTTATTATAATAATTTTTATGCTAATATTAAAAAAATGTCGCGGTGCTATGGCACCACGTGACAATTTATTTAGCTCCAGTATTATTGACGTGATAACGTCTTATAAATTGATGAATCACCAATATTATAAATTGATAAAACACCGGCTGCATGTACGAAAAAGTGTAACGTAACGTTCCTAACGTTCCTAACGTTCGTAACGCGTAACGCATAACGCATAACGCGTAACGTTCCGCCTGACCCTGTGCATGCTTTTCTCGAAAACGGCCCTAACGATTTGGATGAAATTTACTGAAAAGGGATTTTAGGGGGCAAAAAATCGTTTTAGCTAGGTCTCATCTCTCGAAAAAATCGTTTTCTTACAAATTTTATCATTATAAAAATCAATTTTTTGACGTATGAAAATACTTAAATATTGTAAGTAGGTTTTGGAATTTTATATTATAAACAGTGAAGCAATTGTTTTATAAATATTATGACAGCTAATCTTTGAGACTTAAACTAAATACGAAAGAAAGTTAAAAAAAACAATTATATTATATGGTAAGTGACTTAATTAAATAAAATTAACCTAAATTTGAAGCGAAAGATGCAATATCATAAATTCGAATTATTATACAAATCTATTAATTTTGTGAAAAAATATATGCAGGCAACCCAAATTACGCTGCTGTTCTACATATAGTCGATAGCAGGCATTTTCAGTAAATGCCTTTTAATTTTTTTCAATTGTATAATTTTTACTGCACTTTCGGAACTGAATAATTAAATGTTTATTTATCGACTGTTAATTGTGTTATTTGTGAGTTGTTTCTTTTGATATTTCTATTTCAGCCTACCACAATCTGTAAGCTTATTGTCGGTTTCCTGTTCGGTTTCAAGGTGTAGTAATTCTACTCTTTACCCCCATTACTGCTTCAAAGTTTCATCTACTTACTGTATGACCATATATTTTTTTATACAAATTTATATAGAAAAATAGCTGTATAAATGCAACATGAAAACGGCTGAATTTCTAATGTTTAATTCAATTTTTTGACATTAGTATTCTGTGAAATGCAACGCCTTCTAAGTTAAGTATTGGAATAACTAATTATTATTAAAACATAATACTTTGACAGTTGCAAACGTCACTTTTGACATTTCTTATCATTCCGACACCAAGGATAAGCGGATTGAAACCAAATTTTGGGAGGTTTAGGTTATGTATTACGGAATACGTTATCACGTAAAACTATCGTCCGTAAACCGACTTTACAGACAACCAATTTTTTTTTTTGAGGAAGATCCAAATCCGACTCGAAACGTCGATTGGTTTATTAATGATTTTTTTAAACTGTTTGAAAATTTATTGAAGACACAATCAGACGTTAAAGATTTGAGATTAGTATAATTCATATTTTTAATTTTTTTTATGGCTTTAATTTTTTTTATGTTTTTAATTTTAAAATACATACATACGGTATTTTTTTAATATTTCATACCTACATTAGTAATATGAAAAAATCCAATTGGAATAAACGAACTTAAAAGTCATTCTTTCACAAATCTAACTGAATAATGGAATCGACCGTTTTTCGAGTTCCCCCCATTTTTCAAACGAATTGCATCTTATCCTTGCAGATTTAATTTTCGTAAAGAAATTTAAAAAAAACATTTTTAAAAAATTGGTTGTCTGTAAAGTCGGTTTACGGACGATAGTTTTACGTGATAACGTATTCCGCTCGAATATCATATTTAATAATACATAACCTAAATTTTAGTAGCTGTCAAACTATATTTTTACCGACTCTCTATCGCTTATACTGCGCTCTCGCTTGCACGCACAGGGTCAGGCGGAACGTGACACTTTTCGGAACGTTACACTATTTCGTGCATGCAGCCGGTGTTTCATCAATTTATAAGACGTTATCACGTCAAAAAATATCTGCAAAACCCCTTGGCTCGGAGAAATTTGCGTTTACATCCTCAAGGCCCGGAGAGGTGGCAACCCTAGTCAGAGCATATATTTTTATATAGGCTGATTTATTACTCATCAACAAACTTCGATAAATGAAAGCTCAGCTAATTAAATATCCCATATCACTTACTTAAGGAATTGAACACAATATAAACAATTATTGTTCTTACTTGTTGATAAAATATTTATTGTTTTTAATTAGAAGATCGTCATAGTCAGAGTGCCCGTCGGCAAAAATTTTACTGACACATACTCTCCCCAAACTTTGTATATGGCTTCATTAGGCCTAGTCTGACACCTCTTTCCTCTATGACTTATCTTGATTTTGGGGCGTTTTCCCTCTAAACTTTCCGAAAGATGTCGTTTTGACATGTAAAAATTTATATATGTCACCGTAAAATTGTAAATACCGTTAGGTTGTAATCTGTCTCGCGAGATTGTGAACTGTCGAAAGATTGTGAACCTCAACGTAATAATAATACATTAAATTGTAAGCAGTACGTTGAGGTTCACAATCTTTCGACAGTTCACAATCTCGCGAGACAGATTACAACCTAACGATATTTACAATTTTACGGTGACATATATACTGTTTGTTTTTTTAATTGGGTAGCTTAAAAACTTCAACCAAAATGCTAAAATAATGTTCTCTGACAAATAACATGAACCAATGTCTGACACCTCGAATATGTTCGACATATTCGAGGTGTCAGACAAATGAATCATGTTATTTGATACAAAAAAATTTGGAAACAAAGAAAACTCACCGATTTCAAGGTATTTCTGATGCACCGAGTCGTATTCGTCCCAGACGATGCTTCGGAATCGATTCTTTTCACGAGAAGCCACCAACATTGGTTCCTGTTTTTTGTTTTCGTTCGGATTCCTGTAACAAACGAGATGATTGTTAAAATATATACAGATAGTTGTGTCATTATTTTTTAAAGAAAATATATTTTAATTATAAAGGTATTATATTTTTTTAAAGGATTTTATTCACAAGAAATAAATATATGTCCATGTTCTGATTTTTCTTATAAAATGCGAAGCCCTTTAAAAAATTAATATGTTCACAAGTAGGGAATATTTCACGATTAATTAATTTATTGGGTAAAACTATGATAGTAGAATATCTGGACTTTTAAGGTTAGAAAATTATGTGTAAATGCCGAGATTTTCATTATTAATTTAAAATAATTGTGGTGTGTTTTTGCGACAAAAGATCTGTTTTAAAATAAAAAGAGTTTGTTAACTACTCTATACGGCATTCGTTTAAAAAATTAATAAAACAACTGACAAACTTTAAACATATTTTTCTCTTAACAAAAGTAAAGAAAAAATAACAAATTTTAAAATGAAATTAATTTTCTTTTGGGGAATGTATACAATACTACTCCGAAGACGAGGCAAAGTCAAAAGACAGAACTGCAAAAAATTGACAAAATAAATAAAATATTTGCAATCGTTTAACTACAAAAGTACACTTTTCATTGTTTGAAAAATCTTAATTTTTAAAATCAGGCATTTTTGACTCAAACTCTTTCATGTTATCAGAATTTAATATCGTATTATTACAAAAATAAAATCAATACTCAATAAAATGAAACTCTATTGCATTCTAGTGATTTTTAAATTGACGTAACGGGGTAGCTATGCAGAAAAATATTTTTAATAACTGCTAGACTCTGCTGTACAACAATATTTTCCAATATCAGTAGGTATTCAGTTTAAAAAACGAGACGGAAACAAAAATCAGTCGATAAAGTTTATTTGTTTTAGTTAACTATTCTAAGCGATAGTGTTTAGTTCACATAATCAATTTATCAGTGAAAATGTATGTATTAAATTTATTAACGTTGTCATGTTAAATCTGTTCTCAGTGAAACCATTCATACATCTTACTGTTAATTCAACTTTGAATACAATTAGTGCAGTGAATACGATGCAATATGGGGGCGAATTACATTCACTATTGTGCATCTATCTAAACAGATAGTACCAGCTCATTGCTCTGTCATGACGTACACACTTTACGTAAATGTGTTCATTTTTAAATAGCTATGCACACTAGGGTGTTTTTTTTGGTCCCATCGCCTAATGTTTTAGCATTGGACCTAAAAAAAATCGTCCCAAAAACTCAGTTCTCTAGATCAAACGATTCAGCATGATTGTTTGCATAGGACTAAGTTCTTTTTCAACCATACATTCTATAAATTTCCGGTATATACTGCACTTATTTTAAAATAAAAATTGACGACCCCCCCACTGTAAAAATTTTCAAAATTGAAGTCTCCCAGAACGGGTCGATATTAAGGTAACCCGGTAGATTTTGACACGCTGAATCCAATGAGCACAGGCGCAGCTCTGTATCTTGTTTAGTTTCGGAGATAATCGAGTTTGACATTTCCAAACTTTCAAATGCTCATAACTTCGAAACCAGAAAAGATACAGTTCTGCGCTTGTGCTCATTTGATTCAGCGGACTTTTTTCTATAAGGTTAAGTTAATTCAAGCATATCCGTGACACTTTTATATTAAGAGCAGGTAAGAGTTTTACCGTAAGACCGTTGCTGCTCTCGACTATATGCTATAGCTTTGTAAATATTTAATATTTCGGTCTAAAATTTTTACAGTATTTTCTCAATATATTATACTTACTAAAAATGTAAAAAAAATAAATTCGATTTTCCGAAACCCGAACACCAGACTACGTCCTTAAATGAATAACCTGGCGACGACGCCATGTTTTAGGCAACGTACTAATTTTCACTATTCCAGACAGGTGTACGAAAACCCTGGAGTGGTATTCCATGTTTAGTTACTTGATCCGATAATAATTTATAATTAGTCATTATATAATAATTATTAATACAACTGACTGGAATTACGTAATATATTATATTTTCACATAAATAATTTCGCTTTATTATCCGAGTGGCAGTTGCATACGAAATTTTGAAAAAACAAAACATATTTGTATATATCGTGTATAGTGAATCAATAATTTTTGAAGCCACCAGCTGCCAGTTCTATCCAGACCCAGTACCAATTCATATTTAAAATTTTTTGTTTACGATTAGTTTTTAATGAAAATCGGATCGGTAGTTTTTGAACAAGCAGTAATGGCTAAATTGGTGTACGTAGATATCTTGTTAACTACCAGAAAACTAGACTGTAGATTAGACGCTCAATTGTGAGGCCATCTGCGCAGAAAACTAGAGACAAAGTTACGATTTTAATAAAAAAATATTTAATTATCGAATGCTGATTTGTTATTTAATGTTAATTACTTTAGTAGTCGAGGGTCCAAGGCCGTAGGCAGGGGGGGGGTATTTTGGGGGTTCAAACCACTCCAGAAATGCCTTAGCCAACCTACCATTTTATACACGCTCACTAAAACTTTTTTCAGATCTGTGATATGATAATTGGATTCCACGTTTTTCGGAACGAATAAAATCGAAATGTAATGCATTGTTAATAAATTAAATGAATCATTAAACTCTTTCGTCGAAATCTACGTCGGCTGCCTTTTAATTAAATTTGTATTTATGTACAATTATAATATATGTATGCTTATATTCAAATAAAGTTATTACTTATTGTCTCTGGTTCAGAGCTCGACTCCCTCCGAAGTGAATTTTTGGCTACGGCCTTGCGAGGTCTATCCCTAATAATTTATATGTTTATATTGAAATAAATCAATACAGAATTTAAAACTACACTTGCATACAAATGACGTAGCCTTGTCTAGTTGATATTTCCTAAATTCATTTTGATCACGTCCGAGACTAAAATTGAAAGGATTAATATTCTAATTAGATTGCATGCTTTTAAGACGTAACGCAACATTTTCCATAAATATCTGTCAATTTCCTTGTTTGAAGTTTATAAACAAGACAAAATATTGACAATATGGCTAATAATTATTTCAAGAATTATAGGGTCGTTCCACGTATCAAAATCATATATGTTTAATACGCTAAGGTTAAAGATGTTTGCCTCCCTTTTTAGAAAAAAACCTCACAATTTCTCCACATAAATTACATATCATTTTACAGATAATTGCTTGCTCTACTGATATCGACAACTAAAAAATTTATTATTGCTTTTGTTTTTGTAAATTAATTAAAATACAGCAACGCTGAACAACGTCTGCCATCTAACGGCTTTAATTTTGAAACAACGAGCAACGCTAAACAACGTCACAGCAATGCAGCATGATGCCATCAGACGGCTTAGCTCAACGCTTTTGCTACTTGCGCCTCTATATGACATTATTAAAATATTTCTTCGATCTGTCATCTGAGCTTCATATTGTAATACAACAAAAAGAAGAACGTTATGAGCAGTGTGCAAAACTAGAAACGAATTGAATACCTTCAATCATATTTAAAAAATAATTTTGTAAAGTGATAATTATTATACTTATTTAGTGCGAATAATTCGCACAGGTCACACTAGAAATTTAATAATTTTTAACAGTGCAGTACATAAGTAAATAATGTTTTAGTTTTTTAGAAATAGATGGCAGCAGAATCGCTTCACTTGGAAACTTGTGCTTCATTGATGTAGAAATAAGTTATTTTAAACTGCATTTCGAAACGCCCTAATTTGTACCTTCCTTTAACGCGTTACCCAAACATAAACTTTGCCTTAAAATTGTCACAAAGTAAAAAAGCGCTAATTAAAAAAAATATATCATTTTATTATAATCTGATTAAAATTTAATAATATTAAACAGGTTCATTAAATTTTTTTAAATGCTTTTTAAACTTTTTTTTTTGCTTTGTTAAAAATAAGCTGATTTAATGTTGTATATTTTTTATATAAATACAGTTTTTATTATTAAAAAACGGCGTGGAAATTTTTATGTAAAAATTCACACTAACAGATACAGTAATCGTCTGAACAAGAATAGAAGATTTATTAATGATACGTAGATATTTTATCTACCCGTTTCTGTTGATGAGAAAGAGTATTATTATTGATATTTAAAAACAATATTCAGAAAAGGGTTTCATTAGATAAACTATTGGTATTATTTATTGACATAATGTCGAAGAAACCAAGCAATTTGCAAAGATTACTCTATTATTCGATGAATGAAGTTAGGCTTCGAATCAGAACCAAACTTTATTGCTGGTTTTTAATAATATTATACAGGACTGACCAACTAACCTCGTATCACTTAAGTCTTTCATTAAATCCAGATGAGTTGTTTGATATAAATATCGCCTCTAAACTAACGGGATAAATCCATAAACTCCGTTATTTTTTTCATAATAATGCTAGGCTATAAAATGCATTGCCAGGAAGATATTCGACTGTGACGATATATTTTGAGTTCACAAAAATGTTCCGTGTTCAAACTTTTGTGCATTTTTTTTAGAAATAGAAAAATAGTTGAAAACTAATGTTTGAAGGAGTCACCCTGTATAATGTTATATTCGGATTCAGCGCACTCGAAAACATATAGAGCTGTGGATTTTTTAAGATTGTGATTTCAATGGATATCCCTATATCTAAAATCTCGCTAAGCATATCTGTAGCTAAAAATCTATTGGTTTTTAGGCCCATGGACACTTTTTCTTAGTGACCTTTAAACTATAAAATAAGCTTAAATGTTAAAAAAAATATTTTGACGTGATAACGTCTTATAAATTGATGAAACACCGGCTGCACGCACGAAAAAGTGTCACGTTCCGCCTGAGCCTGAGCGTGCAAGCGAGAGCGCGGTATAAGCGATAGAGAGGCACGATCGGCTCAAGCGTCGGCTTGTACGCATTTCAATGTTTCTTTATGACGTTCTCACGTAAAACTATCGTCCGTAAACCGACTTTACAGACAACCAATTTTTTTTTACTTTTTAGTTCGATCTATGTGTTTTTTTAGTTTGTTTTAAACTATATTTATTTCCCACTTTTTAGTTCGATTTATTGTCAAAAATTTGCCGAAAAAAAAACAATTTTTTTTTCGGCGTGGATGGGATTAGAGCCCACGACCCGTGATTCCGAGAGTTGACGTCCCGTGCCTTAGACCGCACGGCTAACCACTGTAGTTACAGTGCTGGCATATTATACTACAGTAACAAACCACTTGCTGTAGTCCAAACGAAGGTTACAAACAAACATACATACAAACTTACAAGTGAAGTTAATATAAAGCGTGTAATAAAACTATTTTCGATCAATTTAATCGAGAACTAAATCCCATAGAGTTTGTGCGAGGTCCTTTATGTTTAACATCTGCCAAGCATCTCGCGATGGTTGACATTTTTGTTATATCAGGGTTGACGTAACGGCGGGAAACTTTTGAAATAGCCTTTATAAGTTGTTTATTGAGTGAACAGTGGCGGCAAGCGGTCGTTCTGAACTGAGGTTAAATAACGCCCGTAGTAAATCGTTTTTAGGTCCGCCGCACCGGCAGGTAGACATATACAGGAAAAAAGAAATCCATGGAATGATTAATATGCATTTAGTGTGCGGTGACAGACGGTGGTGCAAAACTCCGTACACCAAACTTTGCGACTCCGGTACAGCACTAGCTTTTATCTCACTCGCTTATAAAAGATCAAAATAGTTGGCAAAACCAAAAGTGCACATCCCGCAAGTTTTCCACTGTACATATTATAATGAAAAAAAATTGAGAAAATAGATTTAAAAAAAAAAAACAATTAAAAAAATAGAAAAAAAAATAAAAATAAAATGGAATAGAAAAAAAAATATTACTTGGCGTCAGCGGGAATCGAACTCGGCACCTTGCTATTACTGGACTACGCGTTTAACCACTCGGCCATTCTGATATCCTAGCTTGTTTTGTTATTGTGGTATAGAAGTGGAGCAGTTATTCTACGTAATACACTACATTACAATAACAGTAATAGGTATTTTTTTGTTTTTTTAAGGTTTTTTGCACATACCGCTAAACTAGCGGTATGTGCTTTATTATCGCTTTGTGCGTCAGAGCTGACTTTCGTTCATATAAGAAGTTATATCTAAGTTAATTTCACACGAAATCCATTCAAATTGAAGCTTTTTGAAAAGAGGAGATTCTAATCTATAAAACAGAACCATTTTTAAATCAACTCGAGTTCATAAATACTATTAAAATTGTAATTGAAAATTACAAACAGCAGTTGTCGGTTGGTCTGTACGTATGTACGTATGTACGTACGTCACGACTCTACAGATCGCAATTTTGGTCGGATTGCCTTAGGTTATATTTTATTCACTTTGTTTACTATCAGACCAGAACCCTATTTAAATTCACTAAAATGTGTTCAGTAGTTTAATTTTTATAAACAGTTTTATTTTTTATTATTTTTGACAGCTATTAACTTAAAAACAATATAATAATTGCTGTGTAAATATAATGTAATCCATAAAACAAGTGCTACACTTCTATACCGTGATAACACCACTACAGGTATTAGGCCGCCGTGGCGTAATGGTTATGCCGTTGGATCCCCAAGGGCAAGGTCCTGGGTTCGATTCCTTACAAAATCATTGATATTTTTCTTTTTTTTTTCTTTTTATTTTGTTTTATTTTATTCCACTTGATATTAATTATATATTATATTATGTATAGTTTTATTTTTGCAAACTTAAAAAAAAATATTTTTTCAATTTTTAATTATTTATTTCTTTAAATTTTTAAATCTTTTTAGATTTATTAAAAATATTTTTTAATTGTTATTTTTTTATCATACAGTGGAAAACTTGCGGGATGTGCACTTTTGGTTTTGCCAACTATTATTTTAACTATTAGCTGTCAAAAATAATAAAATAAAACTGTTTATAAAAATTAAACTACTGAACACATTTATGTGAATTTAAATAGGGTTCTGGTCTGATACTAAACAAAGTGAATAAAATATAACCCAAGGCAATCCGACCAAAATTGCGATCTGTAGAGTCGTGACGTACATACGTACATCCGTACATACGTACAGACCAACCGACAACTGCTGTTTGTAACTTTCAATTACAATTTTAATAGTATTTATGAACTCGAATTGATTTAAAAATGGTTCTGTTTTATAGATCAGAATCTCCTCTTTTCAAAAAGCTTCAATTTGAATGGATTTCGTGTGAAATTAACTTAGATGTAACTTCTTATATGAACGAAAGTCAGCTCTGACGCTCAAAGCGATAATAAAGCACATACCGCTAATTTAGCGGTATGTGCAATAAACGTTGTTAAGGAATATATTATATTAGAAATCGTGTCCATCGAGACAATTATTAATAAGAATTGCAGGATTGTGGAAAAAAAGTTCTTTATTCAGTGTACGACGTTTCGTCTATAAATTTAGACTTTTTCAAGTACTTGTATTAGATTAAAGAAAGTACAATAATTTGGTAGATTCTGACGTTTCGTACTTGAAAAGTCTAAATTTATAGACGAAACGTCGTACACTGAATAAAGAACTTTTTGCCCACAATCCTGCGATTCTTATTAATAGTTGTTAAGGAATGTTTAACACCCGTTTCTCGACTTTATGTCATAACAGACGCCATTCGCGCTATTACTATTTTCCATCTATCACACTTCGCGTTATTTTCTACATTTTTTCAACTTCAACTAATTAATAGCATTGGGCAAATGAAGGAACTTTAGGACATTAGGATAAGGTAGGCAAATTTTAGAGCAGGTAATCGGCCATGGCCTTGAATAAGGAACCATCTCGTTATTTATCTGAAACTAGCGGTTCCGCCCGCTTTCACCCGGGTGCAAAAGAAAGAATGGGGAAGGAAGGGACATGAGTGCACACATTCATCTTAGTTTACCGAGATGAATGTTGTATCCAAACTTCATAATGATCGGCGTTACCGTTCAAAAGTTTTTGTCGTTAAAAAGCAGTATTTATACTTTTTTTAAGCAATAAATTTCTTTTAATATAATAAATATTTAATTGAAAACAGTTTTCAAATGAGCTATTAATTAGATTTATTTAATTTTAATTAGTCGTAATATAATTTTAAAAAATTGAAATGTAAACCTTAGAAGAAAGCAATGTAGAAAATAAAAAAAAATATATATTCGCCGACGTCGGGCTTGAACCTTAGATCCTGGCATTAAGAGTCTTACACTTTACCGACTGAGCTATCCGGGCTTGTACTCTTGAACGCTAATATTGCAGTATTTAGTTAAGGCATTTCATCTGACAATATTTGTTACATTTTGCTACATTTTTCATTTATGTTCCGCTCCAATTAGTCGTAGCGTAATATTATATAGCCTATAGGCTTCCTCGATAAATGGGCTATCCAACAAAAAAATTTGTTTTCAATTCGAACCAGTAGTTTCTGAGATTAGCGCGTTCAAACAAACAAACAAACTCTTCAACTTTATATATTAGTAAAGATTTTGAGGGAAACCATGGAAAACCTCAAAAAGATGGCCGGTACAGGAATTACCGTTTTTCGGCAAGAGACAGCAGGAAAAAGTCCCAGTCAAATCTGCCCCCGCCGGGATCCGAACCCGGTACCTCCCGAATGCGAGTCTAGTGCTCTCACCAGGGAAAACATTTCGGTCTTGTGGCGACGAGATCTTAAACCGTATGAAGAAGTCACTGTTGTTACAAAATAAAATTCGAAGTCACTAAGTTGTGCATCAGATATGTTATAAAATAAAGTTTTCGGGTGTAAAAAATTTAAAACGACGTTGATTGTGCAAAATTCCTAAAGTCTCGAAATTCGGGAATCGACATTTCTTGTCGGGACGAGACAAGGAGTGGGACGACAACACGAATTTCAATTACTGACCGTCAGAGTTCACTACGGTTCCAATATAAGTTATATAAGTTTGTCTTGAAACCACAGAGAATGCGATTTTCAGTTTATATATGCTGTTCGATGGGCGCCAATCTAAACGTGAAGGGGGTAAACGAACATTCATTCTCTCTCACTCTCTCTAACCCATGTCTCTCCGCTCCTCGACAAAATTCATTCGAAATAAATCGGTTAGAAAATTGATGTGACTTTTTAAATATAAAACTTTTTAGCTATGTGATTTTTATTTACAGATTACTTCGTAACTTGAGGTTTTTAAAAGGATCAAACAAAATTTTATTCACGAAAGTTACAAACGATTTAAGTTGTGCATATCGCATATAAATCTTTCAAATATCAACAATACCGTGCATTTTTTTGTTGAATTGTTTCATTGGGTTTTAAAACTTTATATCTTGTTAATGGTTTTGCAAAGCCTCTTAGGATCAAATCTTGTAATCGAATTTTAACTTCTTCCACACATTCGATGAACTTGAAATTTTGCATATATGCGTAGGTAGTTCCGAAACATATAGATATACTAGCTTTTACCCGCGTGGAATCAGTGTTTTCAATTGATATAATTGATTAAAAAATTCAAGCAAGACTCTAATTCAAAACGGCTCCGTAAACAATATTTTTTGTTTTACCATATTTTGAAAAAACATGATTTTGTGGATTCGATACACGTGAGCATGCTAGATACAGCTGGCCTTGTGAAAAACATGTTTTTTCTAAATTAATGCCAGCTATCTAAGTGTTTGCTCCTGAGCTCTGAAAGTAGTTTTTAATGGAAATTGTAATCTTCTAAATTGAAAAGGCAAATCAATTGGTATAATTGGTATTTGAGGTATTAAAATACTGTCTTCTTCAGATTTACCACTAATTATAATAGCCCTAAAAATATTTTAGATCCAGATGAGAAACTTGTAAACGTGTATCGTTACACAATTTGGGTACCTCAAGAATTCGCATCAAAGCACCCATAATTTTAACCTTAATTTATGAGAAGGTATTTAACCTCCTTAGGGTCTAATTAAAAAAAAAATTAATTTATATCGTTCCCCATATAAAATTTCATTACAATCGGGCCAGTGGTCTGGTCGTGAAAGCGTAACTTCATACAATATTACAACCCCCACTTCGTCCCTATAGTGCCCTTGTGCGTTCCCTACGTCTTGAACAGTTTTGGGCACTTGTTAAAAGGCACTAAATCCATTCATAATGGATTATTACTCAAAATGTAACAAGCCCTAACAATATTCTAAATTAAAAATTTAAATTCCAATTTCAATTGACCATATATTGTAACAGTTCCAAAACTAGCAATAAATTGTATATTGTGTAATTTTATTTACCCTTTATAGCAGGCATGTCATACTCATATGATATTGCGGGCCACTTTAACTAAGTTGAGGGCCCCATGTTTTTAATGTTAAAAAATATTAATAAAATACGATTGTTAGACTGATTATAATATTAAACTCAATGTTTTTTTCAACGTCTTGGCGGGCCGCAATCATTGTATTGGCGAGCCTCAGGCGGCCCGCGGGCCGCGTGTTTGACATCACTGCTTTATAGATAGCCATTCAAACACACAGCGGCTTGTAAACATTAATTCGTTATGGCACTTGTTCAAACTGGATGTATTAATACTCATCCAATGTTATTGTTTTATATATGCATATTTATCCATTTTACCCTACCTACCGCACTCTGCTGTTAATGCAACAAAGAACTGGTCTATATCCAAATAAACAATGTACGTTATTAGGTACAGTATCCTCCCTAGTCTCAGAGGAGACCGTCGGATTTCCCATGTATCGAATATACAAACATCGGACGCGTACGTTTTATATTATTTTCTTGCCTTGCCGCTCCACTAACTGAACGGTACTATAATGATAACTCCTTAAACTTTGGTAGCTTGGAGACGAATTTTATGAATATGTGATTTTTCGATAACAGCTAATGTTAATTTCATAATTATAAATTTTTTAAACGAGTTAGTAAACTGTCCCGAAATTTTGAATCTATACTAATATATAAAGCTGAAGAGTTTGTTTGTTTGAACGCGCTAATCTCAGATTGAAAAAAAAAATTTTTGTTGGATAGCCCATTTATCGAGGAAGGCTATAGGCTATATAATATCACGCTACGACCATTAGAAGCGGAGCATTAATAAAAAATGTTGCAAAATGTATCTCAAAAATAAGCTTCTATTCAGGTGAAATGCACTAACTAAATATACTCATATTAGCATTGTGAGTACACAACCTCGGATGGCTTAATCGGTAGAGTATGCGACTGTCAATATCAGGGTCGTAGGCTCGAGCCCCACATTGGGCGAATATATTTTTATTTTTTTTTTATTTTCTACATTGCTTTCTTCTAAGGCTTACATTTAAATTTTTTTTAATTTTATTTAATTAGTTAAAAAAAAATATTAGTTAAAAAAAAGTATAAATACTGCTTTTTATTGACAAAAACTTTTGAACGGTAACTCCGATCATCATGAAATTTGGACACAACATTCATCTCGGTAAACTAAGGTGAATGTGTGTACTCATGTTCCTCCCTTCCCCATTCGTTCTTTTACACACGGGTGAAACCGGACGGGACCGCTAGTACCTACTTAATAATAACAATGCGTTTAACGTTCGTTTCTCGACTTTATGTCATAACAGACGCCATTACTATTTTCCATTTATCACGCTTCCCTAAGAGATGGTCTTGTTCAGTTTTATAGCAGGGATGCTATAATGTTAATGGCTATAACCTGAAGTAACGTGATCATGCATGTTATCAAAAAACTAAAACAATATTTCAACACAGAACATTTGCATACTCTATATGCATTCGAATTTTATGTAGACAAGTGTGTGTGTGTGGTATTATATACAATACATTAAGTTATACAGACTGTATTACATGACCAAGAACATAGGAAAAACAATGTAGCGAAAATCTTCAAGGATCAAATGTTTACTTTTCAAGTTTAATAAAAATTGGAAAAAAATTGGTTGTCTGTAAAGTCGGTTTACGGACGATAGTTTTACGTGATAACGTATTCCGTAATACATAACCTAAATTCTACATATAATAATTATAATAATTCGAATCTATGATATTGCATCTTTCGCTTCTTTAGGTTCATTTTATGTATTAAAATACTCACCACGTATAATAATAATTGTTTTTTTTAACTTTCTTTCTTTCGTATTTATTTTAAGTCTCAAAGATTAATTGTCATAATATTTTGAAAACAATTGTTTCACTGTTTATATAAAATTCCAAAACCTACTTACAATATTTAAGTAGTTTCATACGTCAAAAAATTGATTTTTATAATGATAAAATTTGTATGAAAACGATTTTTTCGAGAGATGAGACCTAGCTAAAACGATTTTTTGCCCCCCAAAATCCCTTTTCAGTAAATTTCATCCAAATCGTTAGGGCCGTTTTCGAGAAAAGCACGCACAGGGTCAGGCGGAACGTTAGGAACGTGACACTTTTTCGTGCATGCAGCCGGTGTTTCATCAATTTATAAGATTGGTGATTCATCAATTTATAAGACGTTATCACGTCAAAAAACTTTCAAGTTAAACTCTTTTATTGTACAATCAATAATGTACTAAAAACTAGAAAATAAATATGAGTCACCATAGGGAGCTATGATTAAACTAAAATAAAATCGTGGGGTCCATTTATAGTTACAGTATGGTCGAAGAATATGATTTTCAATCTCAAACAAATGAACGTTTTCTATTAAATGCTCAGAAGATTTAATTTTCTTGTTTTTAGTACCTACATTATTGATTGTACAATAAAAGTGTTTAACTTAAATTTTTTTTTATCAATTTTTAGTTTGTTCTGCATCCGTTATTAGTTATTAGTTATTATAATATTGTATTGTCATCGAAACTATATATGTATGCAAAATTTCAACTCAATCGGATAACGGGAAGTAGTTGAAAATGCTGTGCCAAGATTTGAAACAAAGAAACACAGAAACAAAGAAATATACGGAGTACATAAAATCTAACAGTAAATTTTGTGTTTTTTTTTAGGAATGTTGGCCAATTAGTAAGATATCAGATTATGGAAAAAATCAGGCCACGAAGTGAGAATATTTTTTTAACTCCCAAAATTCGAAACTGAAGTAGATTTTCTTGAAAATGATACATTTTCCATCAAGTGATAGAGGTTAAATCATTCGAAATTAGTCATAGTTTCTTTTCCCGAGAGGAATACGAACAAATACCGGTCACCCTGCCATTGTAGACATTTTGTTTTTGCTTTCATGGTTGGAATCATTAATTTTCTATATTCTCAGTTTTATAATACATCTTGTATAATTGACTGTAATTTATGACCTTGGCATGATCAACTTCTCAATGAATGCGGTATACTAATGTAGCATGTTTTGTTACATTAACTCTCTCTCTCTTTTTTGTAATATTTTTAAAATTAGAGAGAGAGAGAGTTAATGTAACAAAACTTGTTACAGTATGTATCCAATTAATAAAAATACCTTGTAAGTATTTGTAACCTGATCTTTTATATATGTACATTAAATGTCACAAAAAATGGTATGCAAATTTAGTAATTTCAGAGAGGAAGTAAATAGATTAAGAAATATGAATAATGTAGAAATCACAAAAAACTCTTACAGCGTTGTATCGTTTATCTCATAGCGGGAATTCACTATGCATTGCAGTTTTTTTTGTAACAGTTGTTGCGTGAATGTCCATTTAAATATTCAGTAAACCCTTGGTTTATCAATATAGCGATTCCGTAATATATAGGCTGTAATATGACACGATGAATGACGTCACAAAAAACGTGTCCATAGAAATAAATGGACGTGGTTTTTTTGGTAGCGGCGGCACAACCGTAACCTAACAAAGCGGCATCCATTTATTTCTATGTACACGTTTTTTGTAACGTCATTCATCGTCATATTGTAATATATACAGCGTGTCCACGAAAGTTCTTTACAAAATTGGAATTTTTTTTTATTAACTATTGGAGCAAAAATTTTTTTCTGTGGAAAAGTTCTGCTTCGTCCAAAACCTCTAAAACACCAAAGAAAATTTTAGAAGGTGAACTTTTCCTTGAATGGAGAAAGATGGAGTACATGTTGAATTATGATTTATAATTCTGAATAAATAATTACTTAGATGTTAGTTATGTTATTTTTTTTAGTTAAATTTGGTTATGTAACTAATTTTTCGAAAATCTTGAATATCACAGATAATTTTTATTTTTAGTAAAATAAAACTTTTTGATTTCCCTCGTATAACTTTAGGCCGAAAAAATTTTTCTTTGGTGTTTTAGAGGTTTTGGACGAAGCAGAACTTTTCCACAGAAAAAAATTTTTGCTCCAATAATTAATTAAAAAAAAAATTGGTTGTCTGTAAAGTCGGTTTACGGACGATAGTTTTACGTGATAACGTATTCCGTAATACATAACCTAAACCTCCCAAAATTTGGTTTCAATCCGCTTATCCTTGGTGTCGGAATGATAAGAAATGTCAAAAGTGACGTTTGCAACTGTCAAAGTATTATGTTCTAATAATAATTAGTTATTCCAATAGTTAACTTAGAAGGCGATGCATTTCACAAAATACTAATGTCAAAAATTGAATTAAACATTAGAAATGCAGCCGTTTTCATGTTGCATTTATACAGCTATTTTTCTATATAAATTTGTATAAAAAAACTGTTTAGGCAAATTCTGTTATACGAAATCTAAGTAAAATGTTCTCCTCTTTCGTTTAAGACTGGTTTCAAACCGATCTGATTTAAATTGAGCGAGAAATTAGCAAAAAGCACGCACAGGGTCAGGCGGAACGTTACGCGTTACGAACGTTAGGAACGTTACGATTTAGGAACGTTACACTTTTTCGTGCATGCAGCTGGTGTTTTATCAATTTATAAGATTGGTGATTCATCAATTTATAAGACGTTATCACGTCAAAAAATTCCAGTTGTAAAGAACTTCCGTGGACACGCTGTACATACGAGTATATAAATGAACTGAAAGAGATTGTTACGAAAAATTGATTGAGGAGAAAAACACTATTTGTATAAAAACTGATTTCATTGTAGATAATATGAAAAAATGGCTAAAAAATGTGAACTTTATGTTCAGTATAATGTTTTTACTAATATGTTAAAATACCTATATTTTAACAAGAGACAATTATCTGTTTAGTTATATTCAAGATAGTTTTCTGTCAGACGTGGTAATAGCACTTTATATAAAAATATAAAAGCTTATTATATATACTAGCATAAATGTAACCACAAAGCACAAAAAAAAAAATTCTGTATAAGAAAAAGATGTAGATATTTTAGAGTATACCCGTACGTCCACCATGTAACTTCTGCACCTCCACCACATAAAACAAACAATCCTTGAACACGAATCGAATCTTCGGTGTGTCATTGCGTTAGCGATAATAAGGAGTGGTTTTATATTCCAACAAATGAACTACTAACATGCACATTGAATATTACAAACGACCACAAAACTAGAAAAAATATTTTCTTCATACCTCGATCGAAAGTACGTACTTTCGTCCCTTATAGCAGGGACGAAAGTTTGACATTTACTCCCTGTTATTTATTATATTAAATAACAGCGGTAACCCTAGTTACGAGTATAAATACGCATGAGAAATTTTTTCCTCCCGCCGTTCTCACTGGGAGTAAATGTCAATCTTTCGTCCCTGCTGACGAAAGTACGTACTTTCGAGCGGATATGAAGAAAAATTGTATACACCACACGGGTCTTAAAAGTTGAAATTTCGGCCCTTGTGATGTAATATACTATTTCTCGACGCATGTTTCGCTATACGAATCAGGAGATGAGTACTATTATCTCCTGAAGATGCTAAAATGTTTAGAGAAACGTACATCGAGAAAAAAACGTGTTTTAATTTCAAGTGATTTCATTGATATATATATGGTGGAAGAGCAGAGATTGTGTGGTGTAAGAACGGGTATATATACATCATAATAGCTCTTTAGCACGATTCCAGTCAGCAAACTGACGAATCACACGGATCGGTACACTTATTTTATTTTAATGGGTAACAGTACTAGACAAAAGTTGTATAGAACCTAAGTAAATGATGTACGATATTTTTTTTTTTTTAATAAATTTATTTCAATATTAAGTATAGTACAGATAATATATAATTTGCTGTCTTATAATTGAAATTAATCCACCCAACTTGGTTGTTTTTAATTATATTATGATTAAATTTTACGGGTTACAAGGCCAAAAAATTTAAAAAGAAGTTATACTCACTAAAACATTAATTTTTTCGCTAAATGTTTTAAGCTCCGGAAGAAGACAAAAAATATTGCCGAAACGTTGGCCATTAAAGAATGTTTTAGTGGATAAAACTTGTTTTTTTAATTTTTTAGCCTTGTATTCCGTAAAATGTTATCATATTGAACTTATTCTAACACTAAACGTCATATTTTGAGCATTAAAAATAAAATAAGCGGATCGAGAACATGTAAAACACAAAGCGTGATCGTATCTAGTGTGCCATGGTCTAACAGTAATATATATGCATGTATGCACAAAAGTGTGAACATTGAAATCGACGTCCTGAAAGAGCTTTTGCCGCGTGAAATGTGAACGAAAGTTCAACAACCGTGTATGTTAAATCAGTCACAGAGAAAATGTAGTCAGATAATATGAAACAGTATCTATTCAAACTATGTATCTGCGGTCACAAGGCAAAAACACTCATGTAGAATTAATCACACTTTAACTAAACCAGTTTTTAATTTGTCGCTGTATTAAAAAAAAAACAGACTGCGTGTTTTACACTACTCACTAGAGAAGTAAAGCCGGTACAGTACTGAAAAAAAAATTATGGCACCAAACGTTGGGATCGAGCCTACGAGAAAACTGTTCTACCTCGCCGCCACCTTAGCTATTCTTATGTCAGTTTTTATAGTAAACGTGTAATGCCACGTCTTAAAAAGCCACGCCACCACTGGTGTACCCTGGTGGTCATGTAGAGAAACAGAGGCAAGATGGCAGCGGAGCGTATGAACTAGGAAGTAGTGTTCATGTTAAAAAACTAAAATAAATGTGTTGAATTAAATAATATTCATGTTACAAACTTACGTTAATAAATATGTTGAATTAAATAATAATAATTGTTACAAACGGTATATTAACCTTTTCAATGTCATGAATCGATTTCGTGTTTGTTTAGATTTAAAATGTACGGTGATGAATCAATTTTGTTCGTCTCTGTATTCACGATGACTGTGCACTCAATACATATGATAGCTTATGCTGAATTTTTTAATTATAGAAAAAGTAGAAAACTGGATCACAATTTTGGCAGCAGAGGTTTTGTCTTTGAGTCAAAGTTATTTATATACAAAATTCATATATTTCGTATTTATTAGTGTATTTGCCATAAGACACTTACACTATTGGCGTCGGTGGGATGGCGGCATCTAGGGGGTTCGAAGGAGTTAATTGATTTTAATGAAATTTGGACCACATGTTATAATCCATCACCGCACGAAGCCTATTTAAAATGGGCCTAATCGGGCCACTTTAAGGGTTTTAGGGGTTGAAAAATATTTTTAGGCCCAAAAATAGCGAAAAATTTCTCCGAATCGTTTCAAAATTGAAATTTAGCCCTTTAGTAATGATTAAAATGTGCTACCAAAATTTTAATAAAATCGGCCCGACAGGACCGAACTTAAAAATTTTATGAAAACGTTAGTTTGTAGATATGGACTTACTTAGTGAAGGATGAATTTAATTTGGTAAATATTATTTTAGGGGATGTATTAAGAGGTTAAAACTTTTATTTTGTCCAAAAACAAAAGGGTTAAGTTCACATAATAAAGCCAGACTGCCAGTGTAAGCAAATGCACTATATTGTCGGCAGGGTTTCGCACTGCGACCCGAGTTTTTTAATATTTATATTTTATTTCATTGAAATGTTTTATGTCTCTACAAATATTCAGTTTGAAGTTTTTTATTTGAGATTTTATGTCGTTTCAATATAACAAAAATTATTAAAATTATTGAACGTCATACTTTGGACAGTTTTACATATTTTATTCCAAAATTCACTCATAAAAAAGTAAATAACATAAAAATTCATCGAAGTATAACATTTCTTAAGAAATGTTTTTATTTCATGACAGAATAAATACTTTGAAAGATATTTTCTGTTTTAATCTTAAAAATCGCACATTTCTTGAAGAGACGTTCTGATTCTCAGAATCGTATAAAATTTGAAATTTTACCTTTTAAATGTGCTGCTAAAATTTAAATAAAATCGGCTCAACAGAACTGGCCTTACAAATTTTATGAAAACACTAGTTTAACGTCCCTTTTTCGACTTTATGTCATAACAGATCACCATTACAATTTTTACATCTACTAAACTTCCCGTCATTTTCTACATTTTTAAACTTCAACTAATTAATAGTAATTTTAGAGAATTGGGAAGAGGTAAGCAAATTTTGATCACAGAATTCTTGAATAAGGAATCATCTCGGTATTTCATTATTGAGGAAAACCATGTAAGACCTCAACATGATGGCCGGTACAGGAATTACCATTTCCTGACGAGAGGGCAGCGGAAAAAAGTCCCGACCACAGCTGCCCCCACCGGGATTCGAACCCAGTACCTCTCGAATGCGATTCTAGTGTTCTCACCACTACGCTACACAAAGAAATACATTTAATTCTTATAAGCGATAATAGTTATCTAAAAACCTAATGTTTATTGTCTCAATATTTATAACTGAAATTATTAAGGGAAACCATGGAAAACCTCAACAAGACGACCGGTACAGGAATTACCGTTTCTCGACGAGAAGGCAGCGGAAAAAAGTCCCAGCCACATCTGCCCCCGCCGGGATTCGAACCCGCTACCTCTCGAATTCGAGTCTAGTGCTCTCACTACTACGTTTCACTATGAAATACATTTATTTTTAAGATTGTGACGATGAGTTTGGATATTTGTTATGAAATAGGTCAGTTAATAAAACAATTCCTAAAAATTTTAATTTTTCTTTTATGACAATTTTCTGAGCGCTTTCGGTAATAGGTGTCCTGTCATCAGAATCTACAATAATTTTTAATCTATGATAAAGATCAGTTATCAAATTAAATTTTATAATTAATACTTACGAAATTAAAATAGAATTCATGTCAATTCCTTATGCATCCATTTTAGTTTTAATGACGAATTTTCTTCTTAATGCATAATTTTAGAAATTTGTCACATAAAATCCGCTTGTTGGAGTTTGACATACTTTCAAAACTAAAATGGATGCATAAGGAATTGACATGATTTCTATTGCACATACCGCTAAATTAGCGGTATGTGCTTTATTATCGCTTTGAGCGTCAGAGCTGTCTTTCGTTCATATAAGAAGTTATATCTAAGTTAATTTCACACGAAATCCATTCAAATTGAAGCTTTTTGAAAAGAGGAGATTCTAATCTATAAAACAGAACCATTTTTAAATCAATTCTAGTTCATAAATACTATTAAAATTGTAATTGAAAGTTACAAACAGCAGTTGTCGGTTGGTCTGTACGTATGTACGTATGTACGGATGTACGTATGTACGTATGTACGTCACGACTCTACAGATCGCAATTTTGGTCGGATTGCCTTGGGTTATATTTTATTCACTTTGTTTAGTATCAGACCAGAACCCTATTTAAATTCACATAAATGTGTTCAGTAGTTTAATTTTTATAAACAGTTTTATTTTATTATTTTTGACAGCTAATAGTTAAAATAAAAAACCTTAAAATAAAAAAACAAAAAAATACCTATTACTGTTATTGTAATGTAGTGTATTACGTAGAATAACTGCTCCACTTCTATACCGCAATAACAACGCAAGCTGAGATATCAGAATGGCCGAGTGGTTAAACGCGTAGTCCAATAATAGCAAGGTGCCGAGTTCGATTCCCGCTGACACCAAGTAATATTTTTTTTTTCTATTCCATTTTATTTTTATTTTTTTTTCTATTTTTTTAATTGTTTTTTTTTTTTAAATCTATTTTCTCAATTTTTTTTCATTATAATATGTACAGTGGAAAACTTGCGGGATGTGCACTTTTGGTTTTGCCAACTATTTTAATTTCGTAAGTATTAATTATAAAATTTAATTTGATAACTGATCTTTATCATAGATTAAAAATTATTGTAGATTCTGATGATGGGATACCTATTCCCGAAAGCGCTCAAAAAATTGTCATAAAAGGAAAATTAAAATTTTTTGGAATTGTTTTATTAACTGAAATACATTTAGTTCTTATAAGCAATAATAGTTAATGTTTATTGTAACGCATACAGTTATCAAAAATGGAGTGTAAAAGGAGGAATTAAACAGCAGCATTATTATTCTAGATCCAATTTCAGTTTGAAGTTGTGTTGGTTGTCGGGGATAACATGGAATGTTAAAATGCTAATTAAGTATGCTGAACACGCTGCTTAAAGCTGACCACCGTGTTATTATGGCTACGGTTAGAGTAAGCCAGACATATATGGCTACGGTTGGAGAGAGACGAACGTATAGTTTTGGTTAGACAGTCAGTGAACGCCTAAAGCGGTGACATAAAGACTGAACCTGAATAAATGCACAGTACGCTCTCATACTTCCGTGACGGATGATTTAATCCCCTTTCTATAGATTCCATTCTTATTTTCAATCCAAGAGAGAGAGAGAAAAAGAGAACTCGTCGATTATAAGACGCTCGAAATAGTATATTACATCACGCTGGCAATTTGGCAAAAGTGTGATATCTTGACCAGGGTGGTGTATACTATTTTTTTTATACCTCGGTCGTAAGCATGCTTATTAAATACATTAGTTAATTAATTACGTATTAATCACATAAAAACACAGATAAATCTCAAGCAAGCAGCTTTGAATTTATACGTAAAAACATAAATGACAGCTTTTCGCGACTATTAACTAAAATGTAATAGGGTTGCTAAGGAAACGACATCTAAACAACAGTTGATTTGTTGTTTTTGCTTTACGACCATCCGAACGTACGCAGTTAGGCGTGTAATCCCACCGAGGAGTAAATGTTAGACTTTCTGCCTTACAATTGATGCCGAAAGTAAGCACTTTCGATCGAGGTCTGAAAAAATAGTATATTACACCACAAGGGCCGTAAGTTAGATATTCTTGCACTGCGCGCCATGATACCCGAGGCGAAGCAATATTTGTGATATCCAGGAGTATTATAGGATATTATAACAAAACAGCTGTTCTAGTTCGTTATCTATTTACAATAATAAACTTTTAACAAAACAGTTAAACACACAAACAGAAAGCACTTCTTTATAACGTAACAGAAACAAAACAACAGTTCTAAATAATAAAATAGAAGAATACAAAGTCACTATATAACTATATACACAAGATTATTTACAACACAGGAACACACCAAAAATTATTTATTACACTTATTTGTGAACTATATACAGTTCTATTTATTTCGTACACTATTATTTACACAGTTCATTTATTTATCTGAGCAGTTACCTCAGTATTGTTCACTCACTGTTAATTTATTCTGTATGATGACTGACCCCGATCGTGAGCTATATCGCGGTTTATATAGGCTCGATCGTTCTTCCTTTGTTGCTTTCATTGTTGTCTGTCTGCCTTTTTACCTACGCATATTGTTGGAACATCAAGCCGATTGGTGTTGCCCCACAACAATCTGTGTATCATTGTCAGAATGAGAACCGATTGTTGTTAGACAACAATGTGTGTCTTTGTTGAACTGATTGTTGTCCCAACGGGGAAATTGTAACAATATCATATGTCTTTCGCTACATCGCTGCAGATTTTCATCAGATTCACTCTGAAAGAAGTTTCACTTCAATAATTCCGATTTTTTTGAGCCAGTCCGTAGACACAGTCCCGGCACATAAGTCGTATTAAAATAGTTCAGCGAATCTCAATGTTATTTCAACAAAAACGAAATTTCTGCAGTACTTTTTGCGTTCGACAATCTCATTAGAGAAACGATACCTCGGTTTTGGTCTTCTTGACGCATCCTGTACAGATTGTGGTGGTCTTGGGATTTACCGGTAAAACAACGAACTGAGTCTCATCCCCATAATCACTATCCTTATTTCAGTCGCACTGCAGCCTTTTTGTGTGTGTTTTGTCGTTACATGAGACATGTTATGTAACTGTGTTGTTGACTTTCACTGATTTACTTCACAATTCGTCTAGTTTTTATCAAAGAGTAAAGAGACATTACAAAGAGGCGACGCTACGAACGGTTTTTGAAGTAACACTTCTTTAGGCACGCTTGATTTGGGGAGTAAGCTGGTAAATGCATGACGAAAGCGTTTACGGAAGTGCATCATCGGACGAGGCGAACGGTGCATGATCGTTCGAGGCGGACGGTAATTGAGAGGGAGATATGAGTTAGTGAAGATAGTAAGAGAGAGAGTTACGTTTCGTATATTGTAAGTTGAGAGGGAGATATAAGTTAGTGACTGCGACAAAGACGGAGCATTAATCGAAATTCTTTTTTATTTTGGACAACTATTTGACGTTTTAAATGAAAACAATAGTTTTTGTATCAAAAATACATTTCATCAAATGTTGCATTTTGTAACGGGAGATAATGTAGGTTAGTTAATAAATCCTTTTAAATGTATTAAAAATTATGCTAATAAATATTATTATTATTAATTAATCAAAAACTATATTTTAAACATTTCGTCTTTGTAGATAGTATGTGCTACAGAGTGAGGTTATATTGTGTCGTTAAATCAGGATGTCTAATCAAAATATGGTGATAGATTATCGAATATTATTGTATCATTATTATATATTAGATATTATATATTATACATGGCAGGAAGAAGTTTTACTTCGGTCGTGTGGTCTAAAGCACACTCGCTTTTTTCAATCAAGTAGACTGCGTATTCCTTGAAGGTAGCCTTTAGAGTCAAGCGACAGAGATATTTGCCGGGTGTCTGACGGCAACACCGCCTACCGCCCGCAATTTGTCATGCCCTTATTAACATTGTGTCAAAAGAGTATTATCTAAATAAGTGTAATAATAATTAAACAAAACCTGCAATTATCGAAATTTTTACTTTCAGTTAAGGAGTTATAATAATAATGCGTTTAACGTCCGTTTCTCGACTTTGTGTCATAACAGCCGTCATTCGCACAATTACTATTTCCCGTCTATTACACTTCCCGGTATTTTCTACGTTTTTAAACTTCCACTTAATTAATAGCAATGGGCGACTGACAGGATAAGGTAGGCAAATTTTTCGAATAGGATTAGGAACCATCTCGAATTATTGAGGGAAACTATGGAAAAAGCGCTGAGAATGTCGCCTCTTCTAAAAACCTATTTATCCGTTGCTTGTACTATAATGTGTATGTTTAATTCTGTTCAACATACCAACGCTAGGCAATGAAAAATTCCTGTCTTGTGCGCGTTTAATTATAAATGAGATAACTACGTTTGCTCTTTCCTAACTAAATATTTTTTTTTCGGTTATTCTGTAAATAAGAGGACCAGCACGGATCATAGGACTGCCCTTGTGGGGTTGAACTCCACGTTCTCTTGTGGATATGCCGCTTCACGTACGCTGATTCGAAATGGACTAATTTTACAAATAAAAAAATATAGGTCGCGGTACGGACTAATCAATACGAACAAATGAAATCGTAACTGCGATTGTCAATTTTTAACAAAATTTAAATTTTGATGTAGGTATATTTATATGTTCTAGTGATCGTCCAGTGGTCTAAATTCGACCCTAATCCATTAAATTTTTAAGTTTGAACGTTATTGAGGTTATAAAAAAATATTTGGTGGAAAATATTTCTGGATCTCCTGCACAACAGCTACAAGACCCTATGAGTACTAAAAAAAACCCTTTGCACTCCGGGAGTGCCGGCAGAAGTGAACTTGAATATTAACGTCTTACGAATTTTCGATCAAAATGGTTTGTATCATAGATTGCATTTTTATGTACGATATTTCAACACTAGATATCTAACGTTGTATAAATAAAAGTTTTCGTCTTACGCATTTTCGATCAGGACACGTGACCCAGACGCGAGTTTAACATTTTTTACCCATTACAAAAAAAAGTGTACAACGCCGCTAAAGAAGTTTTCACTTCAAAAAATCGTCAAAATCGGTCAACCCGTTTAGGAGGCGGAGAATAGCGAACACACGAACACAGGAATTTTATGTATAAAGAGATAATAAATTGACAGTTATGAACTTCAAATAACCCTCCAATATTATCTCTCTTGAACATAACTGACAGTTAAGGGCCTTAAATAAAATAAATAAATAAAGCTCAGCGGTTAAAAAGCAGTAAAATATTTTTATTAAATAAAAAGGCGAGAGTCTGGAAGGATTCGAATTTAACGCCGTGTTAAATGTTTAAAACATTCATATTATTATATAAAAAGTTACAATATCAAAGAAGATTTAAGCCCGTATAAAATCCGGTTGCACAGCAGGTACTATATGAACTCATTGCCAACATAATAAAAACTTCATACTAGAGTGATAATAACAATAATACGGCATATGCTGGTGATATCATATAACGTAACTACGTAAAACCGTCGGTTTGATCTGGAATTATCACAGCTCCAAACTAGAATATAACAATAACAGTTTTCGAAACAAAAACCGGTTCCAAAAATATGTTACAAAAATGCAACTGTTAAAAATAACAGGTTAATAAAATTACAGGTATTAAAATAACAGGTTATTACAATTACATGTTATTAATTAACAGGGTGTTTAAAAAACAGGTTATTGAAATAATAAGACTTTCAAAGAGCAGATTGCTGAAATAATCAATTTAAAAATGGCAGGCTAAGGAAATATATCTTCTTATTTAAAATGTCAGCAACAAAAATTGTTTTTAAAAGAACAAATATTAATAATAATAACAATAATAATAATAATAATGCGTTTAACGTTCGTTTCTCTACTTTATGTCATAACAGACGCCAATCGCACCATTACTATTTTTCTTACCACACTTCCCGTTATTTTCTACAATTTTTAAAGTTCAACTTAATTAATAGCAATGGGCGAATGAAGGAATTTTAGGACATTACGATAAGGTAGGCAAATTTTGAACATAGAAGTTTGACAGGTAATCGACCATGGCCTTGAATAAGGAACCATCCCGATATTTATCTGGGATTGTTAAGGGAAACCCCGCTCGGTTTTAAAAGAACAAATATTAAAATAAAAGGTTATTAAAATAACAGGGTGTTTGAAGAACAGTTTATTAATATTATTGGGAAGTACATAACCACCGCTAATCGAAACGGCAGTAAAATATTTTTTGAGACCTGTCTAAAATTTGCCGACACAATTTTTTACAACCTAAGTGAACAGCCAGTAAATAAAAAAGATACACAAGAATCCGCGTGAAATTGGAATCTGAAAATATGTTTTGCGTTTTCTTTTTAGGTTAACAGAATTCCTAAAGCTGATTCTATTGAGACCGAGTATAGTTGTGAACGTGACAGCGCCATATGTGCAAAAGTTATATGAATTACAAAATGGAGACAGAACACAAAACTACCTGATTATCTATTGTTATAAGGGGCTACAATAATATATGATAGTTCACTAAAGTTCATAAATATAATGACGTAACAACTACTCTAACTACATCTGTTATAGAGAGAATTTATTTTATAACTAAACACATCATCACAATATATTACTTGAATGTCTTTGTAAAAAAAATATAACTCAATAAATTCATGACCCTTTCAAATATACAAAGTTATAATCTATATATAAACACGGGAAGGAAAAGAGTGGTGGTATCGATTTGAGTGTGTTAATTGTGGTAAAAATACATCGTTAACTTCGTTTTAGTGAGGGAAAGTGCACAACATATATGTCTCATCACGATGCGTACGAATTAATACTGGTAAAATCGATTTAGCAGAAAGCTATATAATGGCAATGTTCAAACTTAAAAATTTAACGAATTACGGTCGAATTTCGATCACTTGGTGACCACTAGTCTATTTAAATGCTCGATATTTCGGCCAATATGGCGGTTATTTTCGAGATTTGAATGTAAACATTTGAAAATTCAAAAAATTAAACTGACAAAACGCCTAAAAGAAAAATTTTAAAAATTGATATATTTCAAATATATTATGTTTGCCTGTAAAGTCCTGGTTTTGATAACGATACCGTAATATAGCGGCCTTAATATGACGGTGAATGACGCATGGAAGTAAATGGTGCCGCTACCGAAAATACCATGTCTATTTATACTTCCAAGCACACGTTTTTTGTGACGTCATCACTATCATATTATGAGTCGCTATAGAAAAGCAGAGCTTTGAGTAATTTAGTATATCTTGTCATTATAATGTAATAAACAGTTTTGTCTTTAAGGTACAGATTTAATCCGCGAAATTAGTCATTTATCATAATCTTGGTATCGATTCACAGAAGTTATTACAGAATCACAGTAATTAATCAGCGAATAAAATTAATTTTGTAGACGTGAAAAGTTCGTCTGCTTAAATTTAAGCTCGGTTGTAATCGAAGTTTATAGTATAAGTCCCAACGGATCACAAGGGAAGTGGCCATCGCAACTTTTATAAGTTCGTTAAATATGCACGAATTATTAAACTTTATTCGTACTACAAAAAGCTATTTGTGAAATTGCGGTATAAATATTGCAACATTTGAGCTACGTGTTATTGAAAAAATGCAAAACGGTCGTCAACTGATCGAAAAAATATTTTTAACAAAAAAATTGAACCGACTTCAAAATATGCACTAAAAAGTAAAAAATAATAATTATTGTTATTTTTGGAGTTGGTGTCACATCGGAATTCGAAAGTAGCAATTTAAATATTACATGTCTCTAGTTCTCGGAATAGATTTCATTTTGGCTGAGACCGACTCCAAAAATAACAATAATTATTATTTTTTACTTTTTAGTGCATATTTTGAAGTCGGTTCTATTTTTTTGTTAAAAATATTTTATTTTTCTCTTTTTAGTGTTAGATAAATTATTGCAATGGGTAGGCCAAGTATGCGTGCCTTTGAAATTTGAGAGTTTCCCTCGATTTCTCCGGATTCCATCATCAGATCTTGACTTGGTTCCGATGAGACCACCTCGGAAGTGCACTCTTTCGAATAAAAAAAAAATTTTGAAAATCGGTCCATAATTGACGGAGAAATCGGTAAACATACATAAAAAAAACTAAAAAAAATAAACAGTCGAATATAGAACCTCCTCCTTTTTTTGAAGTCGGTTAAAAATAGTATACACCACACTGGCCGAAAGTTTGATTCCTTGCTCTCAGTCGCCTCGAGCATCATGACGTTGCAGTGCAACGAATCAAACTTTCGGCCAGTGTGGTGTATACTATTTTTCTTCATACCTCGGTCGTAAGTACGCTTGTTAAATAGATTAATTAATTTACATAAAAACACAGATAAATTCCAAGCAAGCAACTTCAAGGTTATACGCAAAACACGGATGACAGCTGTTCGCAACTATTAGCTAAAATGTAATAGGGATGCTATGGAAACGACATCTTTTTCCAGGCTTTATATTAACTTCACTTGTAAGTTTGTATGTATGTATGTTTGTTTGTAACCTTCGTTTGGACTACAGCAAGTGGTTTATTACTGTAGTATAATATGCCAGCACTGTAACTACAGTGGTTAGCCGTGCGGTCTAAGGCACGGGTCTTCGCTGACGTCAACTCTCGGAATCACGGGTCGTGGGTTCTAATCCCGTCCACGCCGAAAAAAAATTGTTTTTTTTCGGCAAATTTTTGACAATAAATCGAACTAAAAAGTGGAAAATAAATATAGTGTAAAAAAACTAAAAAACACGCTTTATATCGAACTAAAAAGTCAAAAATATTTTTTTTAAAATAGGCTTACAACAATAATTAATAAAAAATACAAGTATTATTGTGAAACAAGCGTGGGGCGCTTTGTTCCACATTTTCGTACATATCGAGCGCCCCACGCTTTTTTCACAATAATACTTGTATTTTTTATTCATTATTGTTTTAAGCTTATTTTAAAACAAATATTTTTTACTTTGTAGTTCGATATAAAGCGTGTTTTTTTAGTTTTTTTTTAAACTATATTTTTTCTTTACTGCTGCCCGAACGTACGCACTTCTTGCATCAGTGCGTGAATCCCACCAATGCGTAAATGTTAGTCTTTCTGCCTTACAATTGATGCCGAAAGTATGTACTTTCAGGTATGAAGAAAATATTATTTAACAGGAAACCCTAACCTATACAGCGCAAAATTGAAGAAGCGACGACGACTATGATTATATAACTTATTAAGGAGGACGGTATCATGTTGTATATGCCTATGGCACGCGTTACATATGTGAAACACGAATCTAATAAGACATTAACAAACTATCTAAGCAAACTTAGATGAAACTAAACTCATAAGTCGTGGAACGAAACCCGAAACTATTTAATGGGCAAGAAAACGACCTGCTTTGCTAAACAATATAACATCTTCCCGCTATATACATTGTTAAAAGAACAGTTGGAGCAAATGTCGAGAAAGGATACAGTTTAAATCAACAGAAACATTTTAAAGAAATCCAAGAATACTAGCGGTCTGTGGGCGACATTCGATCGTAATACACTCCGCATTTGCAGTGCATGAACGTAAACAAAGAATATTTTTTTACATAATTCATTCCCTGTATATAGGCTGTGTGCACGAAGCCTACTAGCGCCGTTAGTGGGCAATAGAGAACTATTGAACTCACTTTTTATGGAAATCGCGACATGTTTCTATGGTGATAAGTCCAACACTTTAGAAGTCCATGATGTGTCAAAAAAAATGTAGGGTAGGACGGGGGAATGGCGTTCACCTAAGGAAAACATGGTGTATTTTTTTAATTATTTATTATAAATCAAAATTAAGAAGAGTAACAAAGTCTTTAGTTATCGAGTAATCAACAATTTAACAACAAAAGAATATATCTTTCACCTACTAGTAGTAGGAAAACATTATTAAAAAAACATGTTTGAGCGGCATTGCCCCTGACTTTGGGTAATGCCGCTCAGGGTCTCAAAAAGAAGTGTACCCAATCCAATCCGGCTGTTTTGCTGCTTTGATCAAAATTGTTTTTGATATTGTTGCGCTCAGCAAATTTATAAACAAGTTTACGCAAAGCTGCAACACTGAGTCCATAGTATAGCGAGCCCAGCAACTTAACTTGTTCAGCACCTAATTAAAAATTAGATCAGCGCGGCCGCAAACGACGAAACGTTTTTCACGGCCGCATGACGCGAGCTGACTGTCCGTTTGCATCGCTGTCTATTAGAGGCCCCCTTCCCTCGCCCTTCACGCGACGTGACGTGTTGCTACGTTCCTTTTTGACAGAGTTACAGAGGTGAGCGCCATTACCCAGTGAGCGCCATTCCCCCTCCCACCCCTAATAAGGAAAATTGATGTTAATTTGTTTACACTGACAGCGGAACGTCAAATTAGGACGCTAATGGTCTTTATTTTACTTAAATCTCCACCAGCGCAACAGCCCGGAACACAGCAAGCATTTCCAAATCGCTTAGTTTTCCCATGTTTTCTTTGTAATTAAAAAACTTCATTAAATTATAACTATTTTCACTTTTAATAAAGATTGCTCATTGACATACGGAAAATTTGAGCTTGAAGTTGCCCCTAGTGCTCACCACAAACGCTCGCATCGAAAAATTTGTAACTCCGCCTCCTTGCACATAGCCCCCCATACCTTCATGGTTGTCTCATATACATTTTATTTAAATCGCTTCAGTAGTTTTTTCTAGCTTTAAGGTTAAAAACTATAAAAATAATTTTTTATTTTCAAAAAATTGAGACTCCTCCAAAAGCTAAGGAAAAGAGGAAAATAATGAAATTTTTAGGTCGGCGCCAATTGAAGGACCTCAAAATTTTATTCTTGTTCTCTTTTTCTTCGATTTTAGAAGAGGTTAATTTAAAAAAAAAAATTCTATATATGCAAATATTTTGTAGTACAAAATTAGGAATTCAATTTTTGATAGCTTAAATAAAACAGTACCCAATTATAAAATTGAAAATAGTTATCTGATACGAAACCGGTTATCAACGTAACGTAACTATCACCCGTAACGTTAACACAACTTAACGTAATATAATTTCTGATGAACCTGAAAACAGCCAATTTGCTCGCGTCTTGCCTCGTTGCTTTCAGCACTTTCAGGCAGGTATATATATCACTTTTACATATAGTCAAGCAGTACTAAAACAGGAAGAGGTCAGGGCGTGACTACCCAAAAAATCAACAAATCATTCTTCGCACTTCGTAGAATATTAGCAGTGAAGATACAATAAAGATGGCAGATTATAGACGTTCAACAACTAAGGTCTATTCAGAAAATCAATCATGGAACAATAAATATCGTTTATCCGTCTGCGGCACAAATTATAAAAAAAGAGAGTGCATTTAAGACGGTAGAATGGAACTCTCTCACTCACTCATCGGCACATTTCCGTGCACTCTCCCATTCACATACGCATCAAATATAAAAATTTGATTATCGCTTCAATTTACTTATCAAACTATCTTTTGTATTAATTTTTCAATGGTAACTGCTAGTGAGTCAATTAGTACCGCTGTTGTATTTATTTCTCCTTACTCCCATAATTATTTCCGTCACGCTTTTCCCATATTCGATCGGAATCACTGCTAGTTACCGCGCCTACAGAAGTTTCATTTCAATAAATTTTAAGTATTTTGTTTCGTTGTTAATGATGGCAGAGTCGTATTTATAAAATTTGGAGCCGTCGTAGTACAACATAATGTACCCAGCGCGCAACAGAAAGAATCTGGTCCGAATAATAAAATCTTTGAGTCGCAGCGTTCGCCTCTTTCAATTTTAATTCTAAAATATAAAAATAAAAAAAACATGCTAACGGCGCCAGTAATGCTATTGTCATGGAACCAGATAGTACATATAATGTGGCCAATAGCAGTGTAGCGCTATGATCGATTTTAAAACAGACTTCGTGCAACTATATGGCCAAGTATTTAATGATTCGCAAAGCATCTGTAGTTGTTATTTTTTAAGGAGGGAGTACAGGATAGAATAAAAAAAAATCGATTTTCTTTTTATTGGCTTATAAAAAAATCATCTGTCCTTCCCGGACAAAATGCGGGCACTCCGAGTGCTGTTTTCAATTGAATTTTAAAGTATACTAGTGTCGTTTACAACCGAGCGGGGCGCAGCCCCGCGAGGTAAGACTGTAACAAAGTATACAGTGTTGAAGTGAATTACATGTATGTATGTGTGTTTCTTTATTTGAAAAAAACATATTGTGTGCATACGGGTGTTTTATTATTTTGTAACAGATGGAAGCACGTCGATTTAAAAATTAATTATTTAATGACATTGTTATATATATATTGACGTATGCAGTCATAATATATATTTCCATACACACATATACGCACATGTATATTTTAAAATAGCTAGCAATTAATAAAATAATGCTTCCTTTGAATAAATGAATTTGATGTTCCAATTAAATTTTTTTATTATTTCATTTTATACGTAGCGAAGCACGTACAGGGCCGCTAGTATTTAAGTATTTTCATACGTCAAAAAATTGATTTTTAAAAAATGCCACTTTCGTTGTAATTTTATAACTCAAGAACGGGTTCACCTATCCAAACCAAATTTTTAGGCTTTGTTCGGACTATTTAGTAAATGGTTTATGTGAAGTTTGCACAAAATCGATCGAGCGGTTCTTCATTTATCACATTTTTTATATACATTGGCATTGATTTTTATAGATATTTGTTACAAAAAATGTGATAAATGAAGAACCGCTCGACCGATTTTGTGCAAACTTCACATAAACCATCTACTAAATAGTCCGAACAAAGCCTAAAAATTTGGTTTGGATAGGTGAACCCGTTCTTGAGTTATAAAATTACAACGAAAAGTGGCATTGATTTTTATATATATAGATTACAATGCGGCCCACCGTGGGGAAATTAAGACAAATGCTTGTAGTGTGCAAGTACAAACAATGTCGGTTACATAATGAGCGTACATAGGTAGCGTTATGTAATTTTGTAATGTTATATCTTAATGCAAACATTTGGTAAGTACACTATTACACCAACCTCGCACTCATAGCACCGGTGTAGTGTGCCAAGTGAGTAGGCCATCGATGAACAGGACCGCACAAAATCCGAAATACTGATCGTTATGACGTAGTATAGTGATCAGTATTGATTTTTATCCGGGAAGAAAAAGTAAGGTTATGTGTTTGACCGGTTTGTATGTATGTTCATCTGTCCCCTCATAACTTCTTATCATAATTTGACAAATGAGGTATCGTTGGAAGCGTCTTGATTGTCCGCTGGTTATAGGCTATGTGACGTCACGTTAAATTAAATATGGCGCCCTCTAGAGGACATAAAGTCATGAACAAAAATTTTTTTTTAATGATGCCGTGTTGGGTATCAAATGAAAGGACTTCATCAGCACATTTCAAAACTATACCTACATATTTACTAGCTGTTGCTTGCGGTTTTGCTTGCATGCACCCGATAATTGTGAATAATCACGAAATTACAACTTCAAAATAATTTAAATAAAAAGTAAGTCTAAAATCTAAAATCCGACTACGGAAAAATCACGCTCTAAGAATTATGAAACAAGAAAATATTCTTATCTGAGGATAGCCGTGGTCGTATGCCACCTACCATAACAAAACAATACATTTTAACAGTACTAAGCGAAAGTGCATCACGCTATACATTTAGAAGGCGCCGTATGACCAGATATTTGAGATGGTATACGACCACGGCTATCCTCAAGTTTTGCTTGCATGCACCCGATAATTGTGAATAATCACGAAATTACAACTTCAAAATAATTTAAATAAAAAGTAAGTCTAAAATCTAAAATCCGACTACGGAAAAATCACGCTCTAAGAATTATGAAACAAGAAAATATTCTCGTCTGAGGATAGCCGTGGTCGTATGCCACCTACCATAACAAAACAATACATTTTAACAGCTGTACTAAGCGAAAGTGCATCACGCTATACATTTAGAAGGCGCCGTATGACCAGATATTTGAGGTGGTATACGACCACGGCTATCCTCAGATGAGAATATTTTCTTGTTTCATAATTTTTGGAGCGTGATTTTTCCGTAGTCAGGTTTAGTTTTTACTTTTACGTATTCGCAATTGCAGTGTTTTTGTTAGCGAGATTTGATCGTGTTTTTTTTATGACGTCGTAGGAGGATTAAGCCGGTCCTGTTGCAAGGAATATATGCTTCATGTGAGATAGTACATATATGACACCGAAAGTTTTAATACCGCTTTCACATAGACAAGCCATAATATATAAGTACACTTTAAATAGCTGGGATGTACATATAATAGTTACGTAGTACTTCCATATCAACTTACACAAAGTCGTCTTTTAAACTTACATGATAATAATATCTATCATGGCGGTGCGCTAGTAATTATGAGTCATGGCTGTACATGTGATCCACATATAAAATGGTCAATATATATACACCAGTGGCGTCGATTTGAAAAGGGCACGTTTGCATCGTCCAATTATACAATGTGATTTATTACCTCACCAACTAACTTTGACTTATCAAACCCACCAAAATTTAAGGAGGTTGAGCCGTTTTACGAAGATAATGACAAAAATCTGAAATAAAGTTTTTTTTAATAGATTTTTTTATGACAAAATTTTCTGTAAAAAATCCAAAATCATTAGGAGATTTATAAAGTCAAAAATTATAAAAAAACTTTTACATGTAGTCTTACGGAAAATATGTTAACCTAGCATGCAAACGGTACATTTCAATTTTTTGCAAATAACCAAAATATAATGTCAGCAGTTCCGAAAACTTACTATGTAAAGCATCGATGTCTTACGCATATTTTAATATTTTTTCCAATTTAATTAGGAGACTTTTAATAAATAAAAAAAAAATTATTACACCTTAGCACTTTTCGATTATGGACTTTTATTCTTGACAAATTTAACAATTTTAAATGAATTTTCAACTTTTTACTGATTTAATTTCTATTTTTATTACTTCTAATTTTTTTTTTAATTATTTACTGCAAAAAATATGTAAAATACAGATATTTACATAAATTTATTTTAGCTAACCTAACTTTGTACAAAAAATTCAAAAGTCAGTCCATTAAGTAAAATACTGAAATAATAATATTAAAAAAAATTGTTTATTTATGCGTTTATGACAATAATTTATTGGTATCATCGACTTATACCCTTTTGTAAAAATTTATTATGGAAAAGTTCCCATTTAAAATTCGACTTACTTTTGATTGGGACTGTAACGCATCAACCTTCTTAAGAAAAAAAAATTCAGCCAATTGGACGACAGGATCATTCCAACTTTTAAAATATTGACAAACAGACATAAAAACGAACAGACTTTATCCAAAAATTTGTTTTTTGGACTCAGGGGACCTCAAAACTAAAAAAATATATTGCAATGTTTTGAAATGTGAATTTTGATTTAAATGATTACCATTTGAGTTGGAATGGTAAGATAGATAGATATCAGGTTATAGACGCTCAACAATTGAATGTATGCATTAGAGAATCTGCCAGTCATACATACTACATTCCAGTGTATCCCCTGAGGGGTTAGAATGGTGAAATTGTATGTCCCATCTCTCTGATTTAATGAATAAAACATAAGCATTCATTGTTTTTTTATTAATTGTTAATTTATTAACTGTCAAAGTTTGTCAATGAACTACAATAAATCATCCTGTATTAATTCTTGTTTCGTGTCGGATATCAAGACGGAAAAAAATATCGTCTGGACGACGCGAGAAAAAATCTGGTCTGTATCTCCAACAAACTAATTAAATTTTTTTTATTGATAAATATCGATAAATTACCACATCTGCCAATCTTTTGTTTTATCCACAACTGTATTCTTTAATCATATTTTGAAATTATCTTTTTAAAACTTGACTTGAATTTTTATACAAATCAATCCAAAAGTAGAATTTATAATTTTTGTGACTTACCCAGTGCGAGCGAAATTAGCCCAATAAACAATCATGGCTTCAGATAGTGCCACTTCTGCTTTGGTGTAGTTTCTTGGAAAATGACTGAAACCATCCACCATTGGTGCTCCAAACATATAGGGAAGTTCCTCGCCGTGAACGGTACCCATTCTCTGCAAATTAAAGAAAAAATAGATTACATTTTTTTATTGTTTAATTTATTGTTCTAGTTTTCTTAGTTTATTTACGAACAGGGACGGCAGGGGCAAAGACGGGAACAAAATCAGGAAGGAGTCTCTCGTATCAAATAGATGTTACAAGAACAAAATCATATACTATATTAATACGCTAAGGTTAAAGATGTTTGCCTCCCTTTTTAGAAAAAACCTCACAATTTCTCCACATAAATTATATATCATTTTACAGATAATTGTTTGCTCTACTGACATCGACAACTAAAAAATTTAGAATAGAATAGAATAGAATAGAATAGATTTATTTCTAAATAGCCAAATAGGCAAGAAATTGTCACAATATGTTACAAGTTTCAATAAATTAATTAAAATATTCCTCAATAGAGTAAAAACACTGCTGAATGAGAAATTTTTTTAACGCAATTTTAAATAAGCTAATGTTTAGATCTTTTATTTCGGCAGGTAAATTATTGAAAATGTTGATCCCAGAACAAACTGGACCTTTACTATATAAAGAAAGACATTGTTGAGGAATTATACAATGTGTTTTGTGCCTTGTATTATATTCATGTACAGACTCATTAGTGGGAAAATTATTTAAATTTGATTTAACGTACATTGATATAAAATATATATAAATACTCGGTAATGTTAGAATGTTATTTTTTATAAAGACTTCTTTGCACGATGTTCGTTTCGATAAGTTGAAGATTATTCTAACTGCATATTTCTGTTTAATAAACAAGCGAGATAGATTAGTGCAATTACCCCAAGCAATTATGCCATATTTTAAATGGGGGAAAACCAAAGAATAATAAATTGTCAGTCTGATTTGTATATTTTCGCAATCGCGTGATATTTTACGAAGAGCGAAGATAGATTTTGAAATTTTCTTACACATTTTTGCAACATGATCTGAAAAAGTTAAATTGTTGTTGATATGTAACCCGAGGAAAGAAAATTGAGTTACATTATCAATTATTGAATTATTTAAACTAACGCTAACGTCATTATTGCTTTTGTTTTTGTAAATTAATTAAAATACAGCAACGCTGAACAACGTCTGCCATCTGACGGTTTTAATTTTGAAACAGCGTCAACACTTCGATCTCCATATTGTAATACAACAGACACAATACTGCATACTGCCATCTGAAGGCTTTAATTTTGAAACAGCGAGCAACGCTGAACAACGTCACAGCAATGCTGCATGATGCCATCTGACGGCTTAGCTCAACGCTTTTGCTACTTGCGCCTCTATATGACAATTTTAGTAAAATATTTCTTCGATCTGTCATCTGACCTTCATATTGTAATACAACAGACACAATACTGCATACTGCCATCTGAAGGCTTTAATTTTGAAACAGCTAGCAACGCTGAACAACGTCACAGCAATGCTGCATGATGCCATCTGACGGCTTAGCTCAACGCTTTTGCTACTTGCGCCTCTATATGACAATTTTAGTAAAATATTTCTTCGATCTGTCATCTGAGCTTCATATTGTAATACAACGAAAAGAAGAACGTTATAAGCAGTGTGCAAAATTAGAAACGAATTGAATACCTGCAATCATATTTAAAAAATAATTTTGTAAAGTGATAATTATTATACTTATTTAGTGCGAATAATTCGAACAGGTCACACTAGTCCATCATTAATAAAACTCAGCCATACAAATAATATGTAGCGGACATGTTCACTGAATTAAAAAAAAGTGTATCTGACTGGAGTCTATTCCCTAGATACGTTGTCTAATGTATTCCATCTCATTCTTTCGCACGTTAAATCCTACAGATATATATGTTTGTCTCTTTTGAAGCGGACGAACGTAACGCCACACTTGAAGCGGTGGAGCGTGACGCCTCACCAATTGATTTAACTACAAAAACATTTCCATACCGGCCTTGTAACTCAAAATCGTTTCTTAAGGAGTAAACTCCAAAAATAGGTATTACAATTTGAACATAAAAAAATGTCCCAACATCGCCAGTGTAGGTACCTACGGGGCTTCAAAGATTTATATAGGTATATTTCAAAAAAAAATTCGTAATATTTGCTACTCTTTTAGAGAGATTTTAAATTCAGACAATATTTTTTTTGAGTCGTTTTAACCCGACCAAATCGTGAACATATTAAATGTTACAAAGTAGGTACATTTTGATTTAATTAACTAGAAATGAGAAAAATAAAATTCCCGTCAAAATCGGCATTAATGTGAGCGAATTCGCGGGTAAAAGCTAGTTCAATTTAAAATCAAATTATGTCTTTAAGCATGCGTGTATGCAAGAATGAAGAGGATAGGTAAACTGGCCTATTGATATTTTGAATATTTGATTAAAGTGCAAAAATTCTTAAATTTTCATTCCTTTCATATCCTGTTATTGAGCTTTGGCGCCCGAAACCTCCCCGAATTGCATTCATAACGTTTGGACTATCTTTTAACTGTGGCAACGGGATATGAATGTTTATTCTCATAACTCCTGCATCCCCTTGAACAAAACTCTGCGCGCGCCGCTGGCCATGCGTTTATACTTCATTTGCAACGGTTCAGTCAATAATAATGATTTTGAATTCTTGTTTCACTGTATCATAATTTGATTTTGTTACGTTTCATGTTTGATAAAAAACTAATTACTGGAAATAAGGATCAAATCGGCGAAATAAAAATGTAACCGGTATTGCAGTCACGCATAAAAAATAGCATTAAATTATTAATTTGTTCATTTTAGGAAATTTATTTAAGTGGAAATTTCAGGAATGTTAATGGTATGTAAAACATGAAAACGGCAAAATGGAAAATATGCTTCCAGCAAAAGCAAATATGGTTTAGCGGTGTATTTCCACTGCCGGCACAAAGTTGTTTTTAGATCTCTTAAAAAATATCAGTTTTAATTTAATTCTTTATACACTAAAAAATTGCACAGACAGAAAGTAAAAAGAGAGAGTGGAAAGTAATAATTCAGCCAGATGGCTCTCTCAATTTAAGTTAAATATTCACAATATGACAAAAAAACTGACATCCTAGTTTGCCGTTTGCTTTTAACTTATTGTTCCAACTTTTGTCCCAAAACTATAAAATCGGTCAACGTAGTAAAGCCTACATGATTATTACAGTATAATTTAAACATATTGACAAGCTGAGAGAACTAGTATATTAGACCACAAGGACCGAAAGTTTGATACGCTTGCACTGCGCGCCATGAAATTAAAAAAAATTGGAAATTCAAATTTTACACCGTCGATATGGTCTGAAATTTAAATTTCCAAGTTTTTTATTCTTTTTGCCGAATAGTAGATTTAGAGACAAAAAGTTTTTAGAATTTTAAGAGTCAATTCTAATTTTTAAAAAATGTTTTGCTAACAAAAGAAGCAATCTACGATTCGGCAGTCAAAAAAATCATAAAAGTTTGGAAATTCAAATTTTGGAACGTGGATATCCCGGAAAATACATGGTTCGGAGAAAAATATTTGGGAGAAACGTTTCATATAAATAAAATAGTCGACCAATTTTTTTCAGACCATATATTGACAAAAACTATAAATCAAAATAACAAAGGATGACGTTTCGATCCTGATTTGGAACTTCTTCAGAAAAATATAAAAATTAATTAGTATTAGTTATTTATTATCTAATAGAATGCACGATAATTGAATGTTTGAATAAATCAATATTTTTTAAATTTTACTGAAGAAGATCCAAATCCGGATCGAAACGTTATCCTTTGTTATATTGATTTATATTTTTATAATTTTTGTCAATATATGGTCTGAAAAAAATTGGTCGACTATTTTATTTACTTGAAGAGTTCTATTCAGACTTTAATTAAAGATCAGAAACGTTTCATGTTTTCTTACGGCCAATCGAATGCTGATGTAAAAAATGAGGTTTCTCATATAAAAAAAAAGATCACCTTGAACCGTCGACCTAAGCTCAAAAGTGACCATGGCATCCAAAGTCCCCCTTCGGACCCATCAACTATGCCCTGAACCAGTTTTCGATTTTACCCTACCTGAAAAGATAATCGCATCCAAAGATTAAAATGACTCATCCTGTATAATATAATAGTATTGATTCGTGCAGCGAAAGGCTAAATCTCAATTTAATTTTAAACACTGCATTCAGATTGTTCTTTCTAGAAATTGAACAGCTCGGGTGATTATAGTGAAATTAAATTTAAATTACAACCAGAAACAATTAGACGATAAAAATGACAAATTAATGTGAGATTTGCGTGAGCATTACCATGCCACGCTGCATGAAACTAACCGACCTGATACGGAACTACATCGAATCGTGTTGAGGCCGCTGCGCACGAGGCTAGAAACGCTGCTAGATTTCTTGCTAGATTTGTTTTCTAGCGCTGGTTTTCTCTTTACTGTGTCCAAATTTCATTATGATTGGAGTTACCGTTCCAAAGTTATTGTCGGATTAAGTCAATAAATGGTGGAAGCGCAGAGATTATGTGGTGTAAGAACGGGTATATACTATGTTTTACATAAAATGTCAAGTATTGTTTTATTTTAGTTTATTTAAAAAATGATTTATTTTTTGTAGCTTACTGATTTTTCTAATTATTAAGAAAAAATGATTTAATAAAAGAACATCGGTATTTAAGAGAAAATTAGGCTTTTGAAAAAAAAATAATTATCGATTTTTTTATTGTATTTTAAAACTTTATTATAAATAATATTGATAATCGATGCGAAAAACTTTCAAAAAACTTTTTTTAAATTAATTATAAGCAATTTAAAATTGATAAAATATTTAAAAAATCACGTGACTGCAAACGCACTAAAATTGTTTTTGACAGTTGTGACGTCATAATGGTAAAATGTATATACGCAGTATACTATCAATGGCTTCTACATGTGTATTGACTAAAACATTATGACGTCACATTATGTTTGGAAAATGTCGGCGCGTTCTCGGAACTGGGTACAAAAATTTATTTTTAATTTGATATAACTTTTGAATTATAACGAAAATAAAAAAAAGAAAAATAGTTTTGTTATAAAACTTATATACAATCTTTCCATTTATGACAAAAAAAATTTCATTCAAAAGCCCAATTATACGAAAACAAAATTGTTGTTTTGTAAATACGTTGTTGCTAAAGGTAAAAAATAAATTTGGTAAAGTTATTGTGAGGTGGTCAAAAAAATAATTCTATTATTTCTAAAACTGAAGATTATTCAAATTGAATTTATATATAGTTAGATACCGAACTGAATGTTTCAAGGCGGGTAGATTGTTTTTGTGATCAAGTAAAACATGACATTTCCTTGTACAAATATAGTTACCCAGTAAATTTAGGGGAGGATACAATTTTAATTACAACACGGAGAGACTTATTGTGTCCATTATAAATGAAAACATGAATCACTTGAAATAATATTAATGAAATCTGTAAACATACATTTCTTAAGGTCGTTGTTGGTATTATATTATTTATACATTTAAAACACAAGCCGTTCCGACAATACACAAGCGACCCCTATACACAACCGATTTACATAAAAAAAAAAAATGGTTCTCTGTAAAGTCGGTTTACGGACGATAGTTTTACGTGATAACGTATTCCGTAATACATAACCTAAATTTATATAATAATTATAATAATTCGAATCTATGATATTGCATCTTTTGCTTCAAATTTAGGTTAATTTTATTTATTAAAATTACTCACCACCTATAATATAATTGTTTTTTTTTTTAACTTTCTTTCTTTCGTATTTATTTTAAGTCTCAAAGATTAACTGTCATAATATTTGAAAACAATTGTTTCATTGTTTATATAAAATTCCAAAACCTACTTACAATATTTAAGTATTTTGATACGTCAAAAAATTGATTTTTATAATGATAAAATTTGTATGAAAACGATTTTTTCGAGAGATGAGACCTAGCTAAAACGATTTTTTGCCCCCCAAAATCCCTTTTCAGTAAATTTCATCCAAATCGTTAGGGCCGTTTTCGAGAAAAGCACGCACAGGGTCAGGCGGAACGTTAGGAACGCTAGGAACGTTAGTAACGTTACACTTTTTCGTGCATGCAGCCGGTGTTTTATCAATTTATAAGATTGGTGATTCATCAATTTATAAGACGTTATCACGTCAAAATATTTTAAATATAGTTTGTAGTTTGGATATCGGTATTTTTTACTTTGCCCCCTAAAAAATAGCTTCTTTACATGCGTGTAAAATGACTAAGTTCGCACTATTTGAGTAAAATAAAACAAAACTGGTTGCACTACACCAATTCCAGAGTAAATAACTGTTTAACTATTGTTTTTGTGAGCCGCTATAAGAAGTGGCGTTTGTTCAAAAGTGTACTGTCAAAAATGTTGAAAATGGAGTGAAAAACAGCTATTTTATAGGAAGTAGGTGCTAAAAATACTACACAAAACCTCCTGGGTAAGAGTATTGAGAACTCGTGAGTTTATTAAAAATCGCTGGGGCTCGTTTGAAACATGATATAACCTATTGCGACACTAGATATATGCAATATATTATTCTTTCCAGTATTATCCGAATACTGTTTTGTATTGTTTTTAAACCAACAGCTGTGAGGATTATACGGACTTGATATTTGAAATTATTATTCAAATCTTTGATTAACGTCTGAATAGAACTTTTCAAATAAATAAAATTGTCGAAACGTCATCCTTTGTTAATTTGATTTATATTTTTATATTATTTTTTGTCAATATATGGTCTGAAAAAAATTGCTCGACAATTTTATTTATTTGATGAAATTATTATTATTGTTCATAGTGAATTTAAAATTCAGTTAATATTTTCACCAAGTCTCAGAGATTAAAACCTGAAAATTACAAACTTGCAAACGTTCTATTTAAAGACTCACTGTCAAACCATTTTTGATTGTAAAAATCACGAATCTTTGGTTTCTGATGCGACTTTCAGCTGTTAATCTGGATTTAAAGTTGAAAGGCGTATCAGGAACCCAGCATTTGTAATTGTTGGAAAAAAATAAAAGTTTAGTCAGAACTAAATTCGGTTTAGTCTTTTCTGTGAGCATAATTTTCGAAATGTCAATCCAATAATATAATTGCTGAGGTTATGAATCTATTTAAATGTTGTTAATTGTAGATTATAGACGCTCGTTATTAGAGTATATTAAGGTAGTACGAGCACCAAGGCAACTATAAATAAAAGGCTTGATTTTTTTATATTTCGGTAGATGGATGATGTTTTCATTGATTTCTCCAAAACTAGTCTTAAAAATTAAAAAAAAAACTATTTACATTAAAAATAAAATCTTAAAAGTTATTGAAAACAAAAAAAAAACGTTGTGCCCGTCTAATTAAAAAGATATTTAATCTTTTTAATTAGTCGGGTACAACGGTTTTTTTTTTTGTTTTCAATAATTTATTAAGGTTTAAACTCTAATTTAAATAGTTTTTTTTTTATTTCCACCGACTAGTTTTGGAGAAATCAATGAAAACATATCATCCATCTACCGTTTTACCATAAAGCCATTGTTAAGTATGCCTACTTTTCAAGTCATTTATTTATTTAAATAATCGGGCAACCCCCCCTAAAATTTTCAGAATTGGTTTAGACTTAGTCCAACTTCATATAAAAAAAATTAAGTCTTTTATTTAAAATTGCCTTGGTGCTCGTACTCCCTTAAATAGTTTCTTTAAATCTTTATTATCTACTTTCTTTTGTTATTGAATTGACTTTAGTAACTACCCGATATCTTGAAATAAACTATGGTACAGCATATGCGTACAACCTCATACATGACATTTCAATACAGCTGACAAGTTGTTTTGTTGCGAGGGGCAGGGGGGAAGGTGGTGGGAGCAGATATTGGTCTGACACGTCATTTGTTATTTTGTGTCAAAAGCTTTAACAGTGAACAGCACCTTTTGTTGTAAACCAACAGCTGTTTTTTAACACGTCCAATTCAAGTAACACCTTTTGAGTGGTGTTATTAGAAAACTAGAAAATAAATTATAACCTTTTGTTGATACGTTTAATTCTGATATTGATTTGTAGGCGTTGACAGTATACTTCGGTATGATTGAATGACGTTTTAGACGAAACGAGTCTATATAGCTTTCACCAAAACACAAAACTAATTATTTTTCACATTTTTTGTTTCCAATCAGATTTTTTAACAGTCTTTTGAGTAACTTACTTTGTCCAAAATTTTGATTAACGTCTGATTAGTATACTCTTCAATAAATAAAATTATCGACCAATTATTTAGATAATTATATTGACAAAAAATATAATTCAACAAATTTTTCGTTTCGGTCCGGATTTAGACTTTTACAGAATTGAGCAAAAATATAAAAATTAGTAAGTAATTAGATTCTAATAACTTATTTTGTAACTAAAGAAAAACTTTTTAATAATAGCTAGTGAACCTCATGAAATTCGCTCCATTTAATATATCGTCGTTGATTCTGTAATAGCTCTTATGTGCATAGTTATCATATTTTACGTTTTTAAGATGAAAAGATTCAGAAAACGGAGCTCTATACACTAGTAATACCTCCAAATTTATTTTACAGTAACCAACAAGGGGAAGTGACTCTTATGTGAAAAGTTGTATCAAATAATTCCTCCCATGTGCCAATAAATCCGAAATTAACGTAAAATATTTTTTAAGAAAATACTTCGTCTTAATTAAACATGTATATAGTGAAGATAAGTATGAATTAGTAATATACCTCTGAAATTGCTGAAATAACCACTTTTTGGCCTTTCCTGCAAATTTTACTTTTTGCACATAAGAGGTATTACAGAACCAACGACGATATCTAGAAAAGTACCTACCTCAGAAATAAAAGAAACAATTTTAACTGTATATCCATACTAATAAAATGGAAAAGTAACTCTGTCTGTCTGTTACGCTTTAAAGGTCAAACCGCTGAGCCGATTGTGATAAAATTTCATATGGAAATAGTTTGAAGTCTGGGGAAGGACATAGGCAACTTTTTTTTTCAAAATGGCATTCATTTAGAAAACCGTTTTTTCGCTCGTCCAGCTATTTGTGGTTTGCTCACTTGTATCGAATCCACAAAATCTTTATTTTTTTGCAAAAGATTGTAAAACAAAAAACATTGTTTATAGGGCCGTATTTTCAAGTCTTGCTTGAATTTATGAATGTTTTAATCAATTATGTCAAGTGTAGACACTGATTCCACGCGGACGAACTCGCGGGTAATAAATATAGTTTAAAAAAAACTAAAAAACACGCTTTATATCGAACTAAAAAGTAAAAAATAATTTTTTTAAAATAAGCTTAAAAAGCGTGGGGCGCTTTGTTCCACATTTTCGTACATCGAGCGCCCAACGCTTTTTAAGCTTATTTTAAAAAAATTATTTTTTACTTTTTAGTTCGATATAAAGCGTGTTTTTTAGTTTTTTTTAAACTATATTTATTTTTCACTTTTTAGTTTGAGGATCTATAAAAGAATTTATTAATCCTGGGGGTCCTAATAAGGATAATGGGAAACTGTTATCAAATTATTGCATTGTCATCGGTCCTTGATACGTATGCAAAGTTTCAAATTAATCAGACTTCGGGAAATTGGTGAAAATTATGCTCAAAGATTCCGTTACATGCATACATGCATACAAACATACATAGTTAGTTACAACCCAAACTAATATAAAGCGTTTAAAAACGAGTATTATTATAGAGAAGCAATTCTCGAACGCTTCTTTATAACATGCTTCGCTGAGCGGTTAGATGAAACCCGATACATATGCGTATATTCGATGATGGATCCCGATTCCTACACAAGATAACAGCAAATTAGTTAGGTTATATTTTACGGCAGCTGTTAAAAAATTTTGAGGTTATATGCAGCTGCCGTCGCAATCGATTCTGAATATTTACATAACCCCTGAGGGTGTTAGGGATTCGTTATTTTTTTTAAATGAGTAGCTGAGTTCAAGTACAGTTTTCAAAAATCATAAAACAAATGATTGTAAAAATATGTAATTTTTTTCAAGAACAGATGGAAATAAAACATTGCGTTTTATCTGTTATCTTTTTATGTATTATTCATACAAAAAGCAATTTAAAAAATAACCTTTTATAGATCAAAATGTTTTGATAAAAGATACATCTATATAGTATATAGCGTACATTACTTTTTGCCTGGTTCAGTACTATCTTAAGCTCAATCATAATTTAAATTAAAAATAAAGTTTTTTTACAAAAAAATTTACAATAAGGTTAGAATATGGAGAACCTAGCCGTTATAACGTACTAAAAGTATCTTACAGTGTAGAGCAAAAACAAAATAAATATAAAAATTAAAAAAATATATTCTAAAACTTCTCAAAATTTTAGGAAAATGCTCAAAAAATACCAAATAAAACTAAGAACTATGTCAAAATTGTTTGTCTTTAATTTTGTTTCTACAGTTTTATCAGTCTGAACTGATTCATTCGAAAACAGTTTCGGCGCAAATCCTATCTAAAAAAATAGCTAAACTTTAAGTTTATTTAATTACTAGGTAATCTGGTTACATAAAAATTGTTGTTTTCTAGTGCTTTCCTAGCCAGACAGACAAAAAATCGGGGAAAAAATATTCTTCCTTGCACAAAAGGAACACAAATTGACAGTCAATGTTTTCGTCACTATTTTGTATTTGGAATAATTACAATTAATAATATTATAAAATAATAATAACATAAACAAAACAAAAAACGCAGCTTCATAATAACTTTTTTTGAGACATAACCTTCAATTACTGCCTATTTAGGTGGTGTTTTCATTTCAAGCAAACTTGTATCTTGGCAGAATTGTTATAATAAATTCATTTTAAATTAAAGCACATTGTTTAATCATATTCTTTATGCATTTTCTTCACGTAATAAATACTTGCAGGCTTTTATATGAAAGCTATAATTTATTACAAAACAACCCATAATCTATCGTCTAGACGGAGGATTAGAGTCTTGATCTTTATTAAGATATATTAAAATTATCGACAAATTTGATCTTTTAAAACGTTTACTGGAAACATTATAGCCAACACACAATGCAGATCTATACTAATATATAAAGCTGAAAAGTTTGTTTGTTTGGTTGGTTGAACGCGTTAGTCTGAGAAACCACTGGTTCGAATTGATTTTTTTTTTTTTTTTGATAGCCAATTTATCGAGGAAGGCTATAGGCTATATAATATCACGCTAAGACTAATAGGAGCGGAGCATCAATGAAAAATGTTGCGAAATGTAACTCAAAATTTGTCCGTCCGACAAAAACTTTTGAACGGTAACTCCGATCATCATGAAATTTGGACACAACATTCATTTCGGTAAACTAAGATGAATGTGCGTACTCATGTCTCTCCCTTCCCCATTCGTTCTTTTGCACCGTTAGTTTTTTATAAAAGAAACCTAACCTTGAAATTTTACTAAACTTAAGTTGCAGTTGTCAATAATAAAAGCGCGTTAAACGTGAAAAAAATATTTTTTTGATGACTTCAAAACATAAAAATAACTTTACTTAAAACTGAATTTTATCAAAAAACATAACGTCGTTGGTTCTGTAATAGCTCTTATGTGCATAATTGGCAGATTTTACGTGTCTTAAATGAAAAGATTCACGAAACGGAGCTCTATACATTAGTAATACCTCCAAATTAATTTTACAGTAACCAACAAGGGGAAGTAACTCTTATGTGAAAAGTTGTATCAAATAATTCCTCCCATGTGGCAATAAATCCGAAATTAACGTTAAATATTTTTTAAGAAAATACTTCGTCTTAATTAAACACGTATAGTGAAGATAAATATGAATTAGTAATATTGCTAGTTCTTACCATCCATTGCTGAAAAAAACACTTTTTGGCCTTTCCTGCAAATTTTGTATTTTACACATAAGAGGTATTACAGAACCAACGACGATAAACTGTTATTTTTGAGTTATTGACACCGTCGATAACGTCGAAAGCATATAAAAGAAATAACTTGCCGTTATATTATGAGAGTGTGAGAATTGAGGCACTCAAAGAGAGAATTGCCTGAAGCAATTACTGCGAGTATGTTGTCCTCTTTTCAGATGGAATTAAACGAGAGTGTGTAGTGCTGCTCACTCGGCTGAACGGTTCAGCCGTTCAGCAGACGAACGTGTGTTAGATACCAACGTCGATATTATCTCTCCGTTAAGGTCTCGCCAAACCGGCTGATTATATTTTGTGTTCTGTCCCTTTTTCAATATTCTATAAGCTTTTTTTGTTGTTGTAGAGGTCGCCGCTAAATAAAATTCTGATAGAAAAGTCCCTCATGGAAGAAAGGTATTTGAAAAAGAAAATTTATTACCACCCTCATTCTATCCGACTTTTTACCGATTAGCGACTACAGAGTTCCATTAAAACAAAATTTAATTTAATGTTAAGTGTGACAAACCAGAGTTTTTATATTATTGATTAATAAATACACTTCTAAAAAATATTTTCTGGACCGGAAGCAGTAAAAGGCCGCTGCACACGAGGCTAGAAACAGCTCTGCTTAGAGTATAAAAGAATAGATACATAAAACATATATGTATATGTAAACACTATGTACATAAATTATTTATCAACACACACTTTTTTCTATTATATAGTACTTTGACAGTTATACAATATTATAGAACCCCAAGCAAAACTATTGAATCTTTCCAAGTAGGTTATATACGTGTAAATGTGTATGTGTATACAGTTGCTCGTTCCTTTTACGCACTCAAGGCTAAGGCCCTTGCACACGAGGCTAGAAACACTGCTTGGAGTTCTGCTGCCCGGTAGGCTGGGTACGAAGCTGGAAATAACGTCCCTGCGGGCTCGCCTGCTAGCTCACAAGATAGGTTATAAAATTAGAACAGGGGCTATTTTCCTTGCTAGGTCTACTGCTAGGTTTGAGCAAGAAAGCAGTATCTTGTCACATGGGCGACTTGAACAAATGCCCACAAAGCAACATGGCGACACAACAGACACGTTTTGCTCTGTGTTTATATTTCAACTGTCACTGCGCGCGCACCAGATTTATTCACAAAACTGGCTTGAAAAGCGGTCTCGTGTGAAGCGAGCACAATAACAGCAGTCAAGAAAATCACCGCTAGAAAACTAGTAAGCAAATCTAGCAAGGAATTTAGCCTCATGTGCAACGGTTTTAACACTAGAATTTATTTTGAGTTAGAAGGTAACTGTCGCTGTTTTCAATTGTTTACTGTCAATTAGTTTGAGGTTATCATTGAGAAAGTTTGAGCGTGACAAAACAACGGCTTTATCTGTTTATAGTTTCAATTAATAAATTCAATCTTCTTCTAAAAAACGATTTGTTAGCAGAGCGTAGCTGTTACACCACCATTTATGTTAAGCTGAAAACAAACATGTATAAATCCGTAAATACGTTTAAAAAAACATTTTGAATTCGTGCCAGAAACATTTTTTTGCTTTCGACAATTTAATCGCACACACATTGTGTATAATATGTATATTTTAATAGGCGTCGGCAAAATTTTTTGTCGGTTTTTCGTGCGTTAGTTTAATTTTCTTATTCTATAAATAATATAAATAACCTACACTAATTTTATATTTCGTTTTATTACTAAACGTGGAGTATTATTACTACATTTAGATGAGTTTAGTTACAGTTAGTAATTATTATAATATATTACAGAGTAGCTACTGTTTGCTACAATTGTTAAGAAAAACTCATGGTTACAACGCTATCAACATAGAAAAATTAGTTTATTTTTTCAAACAATGTCACCGTCGGGATACGAACCCCGAATCTAATTTTTCTATGTTGATAGCGTCGTAACAATGGGTGTTTCTTAACAATTGTAGCAAACAGTAGCATATTATTACCACAGTTGCTCTTGTGAATTTATTCATGTGTTTTTTATTAACCTTTTGTGAAGTGTACAGTTGTCAAACACTAAACTTAGTGGAAGTTATGTGTTAGGTTAAAACATTATTATTTTGTGATACTTTTTTTTTGACGTTTACACTAACGGATTTTAACGTCAAAATATTCAACAAAAAGAACAAGGAGTATAGTGCAGTGTATATTTATTTTCAATTTGACAATTTGCTTGATGAATTGAAAGTAAATTTTATTTTAACGATTAAATTTGTTCGAAGATTAGTACCTTCTATCTTAAATAGTATTCGGTGAATATGGGCCTTAGTGCTTTAATTTTTATATGTCCGATAGTTACTTCAGTAACAACCAAGTTTCAGATGTTAACGTAACTTATACTGAAATGACAATTAAATTAAAATAGGCAACCGTAGTATAGTCGTTTTGAATTAATTTAATTTCTCTGTACACCGCAATAAACTTTTGGGTTTGGAGTGTTGGCAATAATATTAGGTATAGACCCCCACACATTCGTGACGAATATACTATGAATAATTTCGGCAGTCATAAATGAGGACAAATTAATTATAAATTGTAGATTCACACAGATTAATATCTAAGCCTAAATACAAAACCGTCTAAGTAGTTAATTTTTATCTGTATATCAACAAGATAATGTTAATTGGCGTGAGTTAAGGAGATCACCCCATGTGATAGATTGAAAAAATCGATTTTTTTTTTGCATACATAGATTCCTAAACATGTCTAGAATATTTGAATAAATAAAATTATCGACCAATTTTTTAGACAAATATATTAACAAAAAATAATAATTAATACATTGACGTTTCGGTCCGGATTTGGTTCTTCTTCAGAACTGGTCATCAGTTCTGAACAAGGTCCAAATCCGGACCAAAAATTCAATGTATTAATTATTATTTTTTTTAAATATATTTGTCTGAAAAATTGGTCGATAGTTTTATTTATTGAAGAATTCTAATCAGACGTTAATCAAAGATTTGAATGTCTAGAATATGTTGGTAAGATGATTTTGTAATATTCGAAGTAATTGGAAAGGTACAGCTGTTAGAAGAGGAGCTCCTTGGCTCGACTAGGCATCCTAGTTTCTAGTATAACAAAAATACAAACATATAAAATAATAAATAACACACACTTTTATGTAAACATCTTTTTAAACATTTTATTTCTGTATTCCGTTTTAGCCTATTGTGTTTATACAGCACCCGCACGTATTTTACATTTTTCCACAATAAAGTAGATTTAATTTAAAATAAATTCAGTGAACACGTAAAAGAAAATTTGCCTAGAATATTTTTTCGACACTATAAATGCTCTAGCACACACGCAGAATAGAGCAGCGAGAGATGACACGACATCTTGATGGAAAGATATCAACGCCCAAAAGGCGAAAGCGCTTATGTAGAATTTTGAAGTAAAATCAGATCGGTCAGCTTTGCGCGTTAGAGCTGACTTTCGCTCATGCAAATACAGTAGAACTTCGATAAGTTGAAAACCTCTCTATTTTATTTTTTTACACGCTTTATATTAACTTCACTTGTAAGTTTGTATGTATGTATGTATGTATGTATGTTTGTTTGTAACTTTCGTTTGAACTACAGCAAGTGGTTTATTACTGTAGTATAATATGCCAGCACTGTAACTACAGTGGTTAGCTGTGCGGTCTAAGGCACGGGTCTTCGCTGACGTCAACTCTCGGAATCACGGGTCGTGGGCTCTAACCCCGTCCACGCCGAAAAAAAAAATTGTTTTTTTTTCGGCAAATTTTTGACAATAAATCGAACTAAAAAGTGGAAAATAAATATAGTAAAACTAAAAAACACGCTTTATATCGAACTATAAAGTAAAAAATATTTTTTTTAAAATAAGCTTAAAACAATAATGAATAAAAAATACAAGTATTATTGTGAAAAAAGCGTGGGGCGCTCGATGTACGAAAATGTGGAACAAAGTGCCCCACGCTTTTTTCACAATAATACTTGTATTTTTTATTCATTATTGTTTTAAGCTTATTTAAAAAAAATATTTTTTACTTTTTAGTTCGATACCTATAAAGCGTGTTTTTTAGTTTTTTTTAAACTATATTTTTTTTAATTCCCTTCCGCTCAAAGCTTAAAAACTCCATTACTTAAAGTACAAAGACTCGGTAACTTAAACAAATATTTTGAGCGTTGGCCCTCGATAATAATATTTTGGTCACCTCCATAACTTAAAATATTATGATTATAGTATCAGCTCGGTATCTTCAATGAATTTAAAATGCCCTCAAATCCTGTATTTTGAATTTAAAGTATTATCTTTATTTAATATAGAAAAGATAATTTCACGTAGAAAATGAGAAGCACATGGAACAGAAAAAAATTACCGACTTTTTTGTTTAAATTTAATAAATATGTAATTGAATAAATAGATATAAAATTAGCAATTTATTAGAACAGTTAAAATTGAACTTCCAAAATCTCTCAAACTTCAACTCTCGATAACTTAAATTTCTCAACATTTCGCTTGAACTGTAACTTATCGAGGTTCTACCCTTTCTACGTTCAAAAAAGCGACATATGCTCTTTTATACCTCTTGGCTACGGATTATTCTTGTGGAAACTTCCAAAATCTCTCTAGCTTCAACTCTGGATAAGTAAAAAACTCGATAACTTAAATTTTTCAACGTTTCGCTTGAACTGTAACTTATCGAGGTTCTACCCTTTCTACGTTCAAAAAAGCGACATACGCTCTTTTACCTCTTGGCTACGAATTATTCTTGTGGAAACTTCCAAAATCTCTCTAACTTCAACTCTCGATAAGCAAAAAACTCGATAACTTAAATTTTTCAACGTTTCGCTTGAACTGTAACTTATCGAGGTTCTACCCTTTCTACGTTCAAAAAATCGGCATACACTCTTTCACCTCTTGGCTACGGATTATTCTTGTGGAAGTGGTATAAAACTGGGTTGTGTTGTATAAAGGGGTAGGGTCGGGATATGGGAGGGTAGGTGGTTGTGGACGATTACCGAACATCTCTCAACAGCATCTTTGAGAAAGGATCGCGGTGGCGATGGCGAGAAGTTGATGCCGAGAAGGAGAAGTGTGTGTAGCGTGCTGTAAATAATGAACTGTAAAACTGACGCCTAACATATGAGACGAGAAAAGTGCGGCGAGGGGCGCGGGACGCAAATTCAACATCAAATCAAGGATGGAATTACTACTATTGGGCCGGAAGGCGCAGCGCACTGTCCAACAATCTGACTTGAAAATGCGGTATTTCAATTGATTTTTTATGCGAAACATCTACTAGCGCGATTGGATGGGAGTAAAAACATGCTAATTCCGTGACGCAGTAACGTTACGTTTAAAGTTAGTTATTAGAATTTCGTTAGATGGCTTTAATATTTCGACATTTATTTATATAATTTTGTGTGGGTTAATAATTTTTAGGGTTCCGTACCCAAAGGGTGCTCAACGGGACCCTATTACTAAGCCTCCGCTGTCCGTCTGTCTGTCTGTCTGTCCGTCTGTCTGTCAGCGGGCTGTATCTCATGAACCGTAATAGGTAGAGAGTTGAAATTTTCACAGAGTGTGTATTTCTATTGCCGCTAGAACAACAAATAATTAAAAAAAAAAAAAAAACTCCCAAAAGGGGAGCAAACTAAGAAAAACAAAGTTTTTTGCTTATAATTCTCTCAATTTAAATCAGATCGTTTCGAGACCTGTCTTAAACGAAAGAGGAGAACATTTTACATAGATTTCGTATAACAGAATTCACCGAAACACTTTTTTTTATACAAATTTATATAGAAAACAAGCTCTATAAATTCAATTTGGTCTAATACATAGCGTACCCGAATCGGCTGTCTTCTTCTGTTGCACACATATATATGGGACATTTAAAGGTTGCGTATGTTTTGTCTTAAACAAAAAGATTGCATTTGTTCACAAACGAATGTCATTTCAAATATTAGTCAGTCTTTTGACATTAATATTTTGTAAAATGCAACGCCTTCTGGGTTAACGATTTGAATAACTAATTATTAGAACATAATATTTTGACAGATGCAAACGTCATTTTTGACATTTTTTACTTTTTTACGTTACGCGATAGGGCTGTTAACTGGACTAGTACCATATATAGTAATTTTTCGTTCACAGTTGGTAACAAATAACAGTAATTTTATTTCACGTTACTATATTCGTGTTATTGTTAGTTGTCAAAGTCACATTGGGAACTTAAAAGTCTTTGTTAAAACTTTGTGTTGTTCTCATAGTGCAATTTGTTATAATGTGTGATAAACAATCAAAAAACTTCACAGAGAGCGAGAAGCAGATGTTTCTGCGACACGTTGACAAGTATGTATTTTTTTAATATTATTTAATTGTGTTTCGTATACATAATATTTTTAACAGATTTGTTTTCCAGCAATTATTTTGTGAATAATGCTTTTTATTATTTATTTGTAACAAACTAATGTAATTTTTTTGATCAAACAGCAGAATGTCGTAAACTTGAATCCAAAATATCCTATCTTTACATTACGTTAACCAAATTTCCATTTTTAAGTCCGATTTATTCAACATGTTTCCATCCGTTTTCCTGTTTCCATTAATCATCCTAAGGACCTAAACCCATCTCTTTTATATATTCCCACATAATTGAAACTAAAGAAATCGATGCGGTAACATTGAAACGAAAAAAATGCCGTTTGGATCAGCGTCCAGAATGCGTTCAACGAATGAAACGAAAAAAACTAGGAAGGACGTGGCAGCAAATCGTGTGAGTAACTGATTTATTTGCGTTTCATCGCTATTCACTATTAAGTACAATAGGAATGATTCCCGTATGAAGATTAATATGAAATACAGTATGTTCAATAAAATGTACCTATATAAGCCCATACACATAAACTATATCTACATAGATTGCCAATTGCATATGAATCTTACATTAAACCAAGTTTTTAACTGTATTTATAGAAACAAAACTACTTAGATGCCAAGGTAGCGGCAGCCTCAGATAAGGTCAGCAATTAAATTATTGTTTTGGAAACTCAGATATAAAAAGTGGAATCATTTTTGCATGCAGACATGAATTTATAAATTCTATGAACATAAAACTTTGTTTTTTTTCCAAGTCTTATATTTTATAGTGTGGATCGATGCACAATTTTCTGTCGTACTCTGAAATGCATATATTTCCTATTATATATAATTTTTTTGCACTTTTAGGAAGAATTTTTCAAGACAGGAGGAAAAACGTTTACACCTAAGTTGAACGAAACAGGGCTCAGATGTTGGCGTTATCGGATGGCCAGATCAGTCCACTGGCAAATCTATTCGACGACACAGCTTTTTTTTAATGGTAAGTTAGTTTTATGATAAGAAAAATGTTTTTAAAATATTACAATGCCAGCTTTTTTTGTGAATATGTTCATAAAATTTTTTAGATACCATTTTTGAAATTCCAGAGAAACCGACTTCTCCAAGTCCAGAACCTTCCAACGAACCTATAATACAGCCTCCACAACCCAAGATCTGTTCCATGAAAATAAAAAAAAAACAAAACTTAAAAAAAATTAAGACTGCTGAATTCTTTAAAAAAGAGTATTATTACGACCTAAAAATATAATAAAAAATTTAAGAAAATTTAACTAAATAAGTGTTCATATCAACGTTTTTTATTTTTTAATAATCTTTTTGTTAAATTTTTCACAGGTACTACTGTCAAATCCGGTTCCCGGTTTGTACAATCTAGTACAAGAAATGAGAATACCGGTTCAGAAAGAAGTACGATAAGCCCAAAAAGATGCTATATTATGTCCGGCAACAAGTCGATTGCCAAAGCAAAAAAAAAATAAAACAATCAGCACTCGTTACTATCGTATCGTTACGTTACTCATTACTTTTTATACAATCGAGCGCAAGTTCTGAGTCGCGTCGCATACCATATGATTTCAATCGTACTCTGTAAAAAACTTTATTTACTGCATGGAAAGAGTAATACCTAATATCACATTCACAACGCTATAAAATCTACTAATTTCAAAACAAACATAAACTTACATATGGAAAATTGTCTATCGACCTAAAGAGGTCCTTATTCTGCGTGGTATAACGATGATTCAAACTGACATCTATACGACAAATGCAAGTAACGAAATGAATTTGTGAGTAACATTTCGGTACTTCGAGGCAGATGATGTGTACCCGTAACTCGGTAACGAGTACATACAGTTTGCTACAGCTCTAAATGTTTGAACAAAAGCGTTGTAATGAATTGATTCACATAACTCAAACTTAACTTATTGTTGGGTTATCAATTGTTGTTTAATGTACCGAATCGTTCCGAGCCGATCTGATATGTAAGTTGTGTAATCATTTCTGATCATATAACTGCTAACAATTAGATTTCAGTCCAAATAGTACCTAATTACAAGCAAAACTCGTCCGTCACTGGCATGCTGTATCTCTATTTCTCGTCGAATTTTTGGCGCCAATTTGTGGAAACTAACCTAACCTGTGTTAACATGAATACACAATAAATTATTTTGTACTGAATTATTTATTTAGCAGTAAATATTATTAGCAAGTTTGCGCATTTCAAGTAACTATGAAAACAATATTATAATAAGCACATTTTGAACTATTTCTATTCATAATCATTACATATTTTACAGGTTATGTATGAAATTTATAAACTCTATTAAACCTTGTTCATAGAAGGGCATCACATAAAGCTGTATTGGTCCTGTTATGATGAACAGGTATGACATCTTGTGGTTCTAACACATATGCAGGTATTTCGGCAATAATTGGCTCATCGTGCAAATCTATTGCAATATTGTGAAGTACAGCGCACGCCACAATCACTGCCAGAGTTGTGTTTAAACTGCACCTGATGCCGTTTCCCAAACAAGCAAATCGTCGTTCGATATGAGCTTCGTTGTAAGAACGTTCGCTCTATGTATTGGAATTCAGAATTGGTGTTAGGAGAAACTTTTTACAGGGGTATCCGTTGTCTCCTAACAAGTAAGCGTTGCCGTAGACTCCATTTTCCAAATCAACGTACTACGGACAATCGTTAAAAATAGTGCTATCGTGTACAGAGCCCGATCAGCGCGCTACGATGTTATGGATTCGGAACGAAGAATCGCATATCGGTGGCAAAAAACCGTGACGCGAATAATAACTGGTTTTCTGCTGTAATCGATTTATTTCGTCTTGTTGTAGGTGTCAAAGCGGGCCCAAAAACATGCAACATTTCTCTGACTGTTTGTTTTGAGAATCGATATCTCACTTTAAATTCCAATTCGACATTACAGAAACGGATGTGTCCTGTCACGTATGACTCTTCTGCGAGGTATAATTTTCTCAAAATCATACAACGATAAAGATGTCAAAAAAGACAAATCGGACATTTTTTTTCATTATATGTATATATATATATAATTTTTTTTTAATAATTCAATAAGTATATAAATAAACGTTATAAAATTATTTTTTGTGTTTTTCTATCATAAAATAGTGCAAAAGAGTGCCTTCGTCAAAAGTTAATCACACAATGATCACCGATCAGTTTAACAACCCAGTTAACAGCGTGATCAACTTTGATTGGGCGTTGTGCAACAGATTTTTACGTTAATAGCCCGATTAGTCCATTTGACAACCCGATCAAATCAAATCTGACGAAGCATTGTTAACGATGAGATCAGCAACGGAAATCGCCCGATCAAGTGTTTAACAACCCAATCAAATATTTGATTTTGCGTTGTGCAACCCAGCATACCACTGCGCACTACAAAAGTGAAAGTAATTATTAGTTATTATTAATATCGTTGTCATGGTTATCCCATACGAACTGTCAAGAATTAATTTTTAAAAAAATCTAACCTCATTTGATAATTTACGATTTTCATTATTTTTTTTTATCTAAAACGTCAATTTGAACTGATATTTTCTACTGGTCTGAGACCAAATTTTAGACTCGGTACAGACTATGTTATATTTAAAAACTCTATTTTAGCATGACATTAACATAAACTTACACTTCTTAAATTATTTGGAAAATAAAATAAAATTTAAATGTCAATTAATATTTCGAATATTCGCGCTTAAAAATAAATATTTGAAACTTTCAACTATTTTATTTGGCAGTTGTCAAATTCCACTCGTCTATTGTTTGCGTAATCTCAGACATACGTCCATATATTTGCATTTCTCTCACACTCATGTGTCGTGAATGTCGATGGGTTTTCTCTGTTTACGTTTCTCTTCACCCCACTTAACCCTCGTAATATTTGTTTGTTGTAGCTGGAAATCACCCCTTTCTGTGGACTAAAAGCTTCAAATCTTTCTTTATTAAACATTTCACTGTAAAGTTATAAAGGATTTTGCTATAAACAGGCATTTAGGCGGAATTATTCACGTTACTACGTATGCACTTTGCATTTTTTCTTCTCATTCATTATTATCATAAGTAGGTATATTAAATATCATAAGTAGGTAGGTGTACGTAAGTACTTATTACGTGTTAATTTGTTGGATAAATATAACACAATACTTATCTAGCTATTTCTTTTGCTTTTTAACTTAGGTTCTATTATTAAGTATTTTTAGTGAGATTCTGTTAGTTGAATACTACCTATTGGTGCTGAAGATTCTATTAGATTTTGAAATAAGAACATATTTAATTATTAATTATGTTTCTTTATTTCCATTTGTTTGCTGTGTACGATATTCAAAACTAAAATTGAGTTATTGTTTTAATCTATGCTACTTTTACTTAAGTAATATAATCTTTCTAGTAAGGTTTTGTTAGGAAATTACCTGATACTTGGCGTGGAATACTTACTGTATTTTGTAAGACAATTTTTTATTGACTTACTTTTGTGGTGGTTGAAATTGGAATCTGAAAATATGGATTTTGCAAACATTAATTTTGATTTTCAATACGTATTAAGGAAAACCAGTTATGTGGAAGACGATTGTGTTAATGTATTCCATTACATTTTAAATCGTTATACGTCCTCTCAACCCCGTCCAATGGATTTTTTGAACTCTCTTGCTGACATACCTCCAGTTGAACCTAACCAGAGCCACATCCAGTTACTCTATAATGGAGCAGATTTCAGTAGGGTCGGACACTGGGTGTGTCTATTTTACAATGGAGACTCATTGCGCATATATGATGGCCTTAAGGGCAAATCACTGCCGCCTTTACAGCAGGCGTTTGTGAACGCTCTTTTTCCTCACAAGCCGTGCATTTCTTATCCCGATGTACAAAAGCAATCAGATAGTTATGATTGTGGCGTCTTTGCTATTGCCTATGCAACATCCCTTGCACTGAAAAGAAATCCCGCGTTTGAGAATTTCAACATTAAGGAAATGCGTCCCCATTTGTTGCGTATTCTAAATAGTGGAGAGTTGATACGGTTTCCAGCCACTCCAAGGAAACCCCAGGGAAACCCTAAGCGTGACATTTTTGTGGTTAAAAATGCACAAACGAAGCGGACTAAAAATGCTGAACAAAAAGGGGCTTCTAGAAACAATCCGGAAATAAGATTGAGAGAAATGGAAAAGGATAGATTAAAAAAACAAGAAGATAGATCTTTATTTAAAAAACGTTCAAAATCATCGCAGCATAAAGATACTCAAGCACATCGTGATGCTCGTATGGAGCCTGAGTATCGCGAAGCAGAACAATTACGTAATACTCAAGCGCATCGTGATGCTCGTATCGAGCCTGAGTATCGCGAAGCAGAGCAATTACGTGATACTCAAGCGCATCGTGATGCTCGTATCGAGCCTGTGTATCGCGAAGCAGAGCAATTACGTGATACTCAAGCGCATCGTGATGCTCGTATCGAGCCTGAGTATCGCGAAGCAGAGCAATTACGTGATACTCAAGCGCATCGTGATGCTCGTATCGAGCCTGAGTATCGCGAAGCAGAACAATTACGTGATACTCAAGCGCATCGTAATGCTCGTATCGAGCCTGAGTATCGCGAAGCAGAGCAATTGCAAAATACTCAAGCGCATCGCGTTGCTCGTCAAGATGCAAATTATCGAAGTTCTGAACAAAATGCAGCCAAATCCCGTAAGGAACGTTTTATATCTAACTGGGAATCAGTTTGTCAGGAATATATATCTGCAATACAAGAAGGGCATTCTAACCCATGCCACTGTTGTGGGCGTCTGTGGCATAAAAAGTCTATTAGATTTATTTCAAAATCTGCATTAAGATTAAAAACGACATGTATACAGATGACTATTTGTTAAAAATATTCCATCTCCACCCAGAGGCAGATACAGGTTTTTTCTGTAACACGTGCGCAACAGATATTCGGTATTTCAAAGTTCCCCGTCTAGCTAGAGCAAATGGCTTGATATTCCCTGCAATACCTGACGTTTTGAAAGATCTTAGTCCTCTCGAAGAACGACTAGTAAGTGCTCGACACATTTTCATCAAAATTGTTAAAAGAGGAAGTGGCCTAGGATATCAGCATGGTCTTGCAGGAAATGTAATAAATGTACCAGTTGAAGTAAACACCATGGTTACTTCATTACCCCGGTCACTATCAGATACGCACGTTATAACAGTAGAACTAAAACGTAAAATTTGCTACAAACACGGACGCAAGGAGCGTATCAGACCCAAAAAAGTATGCCAAGCTGCTCAGTACTTGGTTCAATGTAATCTTTATAAAGAGCTAAACATTCAGGTTGATGAGAACTGGTCATATGATGATGAGCGTGATGAAGATGTGTGTACGTGTCATGAGCTGAATAATGAATACGAGGAAACTAATGAAGGCGAAGATGTAAATCCTGGTGGTAATGAAACCCTTTTAGATCACGATATGACTTTGATAATTGCACCAGGTGAAGGAAAACGGCCATTATCTCTGATTTTCGATGAACACATGGAAGAATTGGCTTTTATTAAAATTCATTGTGGTCAAAAAAGAGAGTTTAAGGTAAAACTAAGTCATATGGACATTACAAAATCAGAAATATCCCGAGAAGATCGTCGTGCCGTTCGTCCCGATTATCTATTTACTGCTTTAAAAAAGCAACAAACTATAAGAGTTCAGAATAGTATTGCGATGTGTCTACGAAAAAAAAACCGAAATGGAGAACCTGTTTTAGTAGAGAACATGCTAGATTCTGCTTACGTTGATAGTTTGGTTCAAGTAGATGAGGGGTATAGAGTTTTAAGAGGAATTAAAAATTCGCCTGCACACTGGGAAGCAGAGAAAAAAAAATTACTCGCTATGGTAAGGCAATTCGGTGTCCCCACACTTTTTGTAACACTTTCGGCGGCAGAAACAAAGTGGCTTGAACTAATAAAATTGTTAAAAAAGACTGTGGATGGAAAAGAAATAACAAAGGAGCAAGCAGAACAGTTGTCATATGCAGAGAAAGCTCGCCTTATCCAAAGCGATCCCTACATTTGTGCTACATATTTTGATATTCGTCTTCAATCTTTGAAAAGAACCTGGTCTTGCCCGTCAGGTCCCTTCGGTTCATTTAGCATAGAACATTTTTACTACCGAATAGAGTTCCAGCACCGTGGTTCTCCTCATGCCCATATAATGATGTGGCTGAAAGGAGCACCGGTGTTTAAGCCGGGCGATGTAACATCAATTCCATCTATTATTAACTTTATTGATAATATTATATCATGTACCAGTGAAGATATTGAAAGTTCACTAATTGAGTTACAGCGCCATAAACACACACATACCTGCAACCCAAAGCCCGGGAGACCATGCAGATTTGGTATACCATTTTACCCGTGTGACAAAACAATAGTTTTAACAGAAATAAGTAAAGATGAACCTACCTATAAAAATAGTAAAGAGCTGGGAAAAGGCCTTAAAGAAAAACTAAATAGCATCCCCGAAAATATATCCAATTTTGAGAACTTTTTGCAATATGTTGGACTCACCAGAGAACAGTACATTCTTGCTATTAGAGCTTCTATTTCTAGACCTACAATTCTTTTAAAGCGTAAACCCAAAGATATTCATATAAATCCTTATTCAAAAAAAATTATTCAACTCCATCGCGCCAATATGGATATTCAATACATATTAGATCCGTTTGCATGCTCACTATACATAGTTAACTATATTAATAAAGCTGATCGTGGAATGTCAAAACTGCTTAGAGATGCAGTCGAAGAGACGAGAAAAGGTAATAAAGCGGTTAGAGAGTCTTTGAGGACCATATCAAATGTGTTCCTCAATGCTTCTGAAATATCGGCACAAGAGGCTATATATTATTTGATAAGTCTTCCCTTATCTCGTGGCAGTGAGAGTGAAGTTTTCATTAATACAAACATTCCTGAAAAACGAGTACAAATTTTAAAAAGCACACGAGAACTTCAAAATATGAATCCTAAATCTAGTGACATATTTATACCAAATCTGATCGATCACTACGTCAATCGTCCACGTACTGAAGAATTTGAAGGCATGACCCTTGCTTATTTTGCTGCATTTTTTATGTTTTCTAAGAAAGGCAATAAGCGTGGTAGAACATCATTCAGGGAAGAAGATAATGAAGATGTAAATGAAGACTGTGAAACAGTGGGTAATTGGATAGGTCTGTTAAATAAAGATGGTTACATAAGGCGTAGACAGAAGCCCAGAGTTATTCGGTTTTGCCGTTTCAGTCGCATTACAGATCCGGATCAGTTTTACAGAGAACAACTCATGCTATATCTACCTTGGAGAAATGAAGAAGAGGAACTTTTGCAAGATTCAGTCAATGTAGTATCCAAATTCCATTCGGCAGCTGTTACAATACAATCAAACAGCATCATTTTTAATCAACTCGGAGGTGTTGAAGAGTTTGAAGCTCTTCTAGATGCAATAAGACAAGCTGAGGTAGAAAGTGAAGAAAGTGAAGAAGTATGCGTGGGTCAGGGAAACAGAAGGCCTTTAGAAAGTTATGAGTACGAAGACCAAATTGCAGATGTTGCAGATGATATCTTGCCTGGGGGAAACGCTGGACCAAACCAAGGTGATCCAGCTACATTTGTTGCACCTGTCCTCATACCCGAAGAAATGTACTTAGAACAAAGCCGAAAATTAAACGCAGACCAACGCGACTTTTTGACTCATGTTTTACAGCACTATAGTAATTATCACGATCCTGAATGGCAGCCAGTATATTTGTTTTTAAGTGGTGGAGCAGGAGTAGGGAAAAGCTTACTTATCACCACCTTATTTCAATGTTTGTCAAGAATTTTCAACTTCTCTCCTGGATCGAACCCTGATGATATAAAAATACTTTTGACTGCACCAACAGGAAAAGCGGCATTTGGCATTGGTGGTCAAACATTACATAGTGCTTTTTCATTACCTATAAGTCAAGTTGGCCACACTATGCCAGAATTGTCAGCGTCGACATCAAACACACTTGCGTGCAAATTGGCTCATTTAAAACTGATTGTAATTGATGAAATTTCCATGGTTGGTTCAAAATTACTAAACCAAATTAACCGCCGGCTACAGCAAATATTTCAAACCAAATCTTTATTTGGAGGCATATCAATTATAGCCGTTGGTGACATGCGTCAATTGCCGCCAGTTGGAGATAACTGGATTTTTCAAAATTTCACTGGTAAAACCATTATATCATTAGCAGGCGCATCTTTGTGGCGTTTATTCCAATTATTTGAATTAAAAATGATAATGAGACAAAGAGATGATTTAAAATTTGCAACTGCGTTGAATAATTTAGCTTCCGGGACCATGACGTCTGTAGACCTGGATTTAATGAGTGAAAGATGCTTTAAAATTGACGAGCTTCCTGCAGACGCCAAAGGTGCTGTGCATTTATATAGTAGCAATGCTCTCGTAGACGCGCACAATGAACGGGTTCTAAATACAATGATCACTGAAGGAGCTATCGTTGATGCTTTGGATGAAGTTTTTGGCGAGCCAAATCCATTGGCTAAAGATCGAGCATTAAAAACGATTTCTTCTGTACCTACCGCACAAACGTATGGACTACCTAGAAAATTAAATTTAAAAATATCGGCAAGATATATGATAACGGTTAATGTGGACACAGAGGACGGTCTGGTAAACGGTACAACTGGGAGATTGAAGGCCATTGACTACGGTATTAATAAAGCAACGGGTGAAAGAAGACCGCTAAGACTATGGTTGGAACTAGATGACTTAAATGCAGGTAAAAATAAAAGGAGATCTTTTGGTAACCAATACAGAGAACGACTACAGAAAAACTTGACACCTCTAGAATGTTCTTCTTATATCATTAAAAAGTGGAAAGCTTCAAATTTACAGATCCGCCGGACACAGTTTCCATTGGTTCCAGCTGAGGCGATTACAGTGCATAAGAGCCAAGGAGCAACGATGGATAAAGTTGCGATCCATATAAGTTCTCACTTTAAAAAATCAATGCTGTACGTAGCATGCTCTAGAGCAAGAACTTCAGGAGGATTGTTTATAATCCCTGTAAATGAAACAGGATTTCCGAATCCTTCTCCACCATCAAAAACAAGTCCAGTCGCTGTAGAAATGCGCCGCTTACATGAAAATCCTTTAGTGCCCGTTTTCAGACATCTTCGCGTAGAAAGACCATCCGATTGTATTCAAGTGGTGTATCACAACGTACAATCTTTAAGAAAACACATAGATGATGTAACCGTGGATCCCATTATAAGCAATTCTGATATCGTCTTTTTAGCAGAAACGTGGTCCAGTTCATCTGACACCTTTCTAATTAATAATTTGGATATTATCTCAAAGACTCACGGTCCAAATCTAAATACAGCAAACCGAGGAATGGGCATGATCGCATTTAAAAATATAAATATCCAGGAAATCAAAGCCATTGTATTCCAAACATCGTGCGGGAAAGGGCACAGTGAAGGCATTGCTCTTGATTTAAAAGGAGTTCGAATTATTGGCATTTATAGATCCCCTCAATGTAATTGGAACAAATTTTTAGATGCTATGAATAATGTCATATTTGATGGCAACAGAACGCTGCCATTGGCTCCGACTATAGTGTGCGGGGATTTTAATATAGATTTACTAACATGTAATGATAATGTACCTGTTAAACAATATTTTGACCATATTGGTTTAAAGTCAAAACTACCTCATGTTGCAACCACAAAGGGTTACACCCAATTAGACAATATATACAGTAACATTGAAATAAATGCTGGTACATTCAGTGCACTATTCAGTTATCATAAACCGTTGTGGATACAATTTAAAATTGAGTAAGATTTGACTGACCAGGAAAAACTTAATTGTTCAAAAATAATAAGTAAATAAAATAGATTTCTGTATGACTGTCCGTGTGCGAGTCGGACTCGCACACGAAGGGTTCCGTACAATCGTACAAGATATAACACTATGTACTTTTTAAATATTTTGGTAAAAGAAAAAAGAGAGCCACTATAACAATATGTAAAAATTTGTAAAGTAATATTACATCCGTCAATAAGGGTATTTGTTTAGGTTCATTGTGTGCGTCTACGAGAGTATTGCTACTATATAAATGCACAGCACCTTTGGCGTCTGCAGGTCAATTTTAAAGCATCTATCACTCATTAAATCCAGGTCTACAGACGTGATGATCCCGGAAGCTAAATTATTCAACGCAGTTACAAATTTTAAATCATCTCTTTGTCTCATTATCATTTTTAATTCAAATAATTGGAATAAACTCCACAAAGATGCGCCTGCTAATGATATAATGGTTTTACCAAGAATGTACTGTTCTCTGGTGAGTGCAACATATTGTAAAAAGTTCTCAAAATTTTCGGGGATGCTATTAAGTTTTTCTTTAAGACCTTTTCTCAGCTCTTTACTGTTTTTATAGGTAGGTTCATCTTTATTTATTTCTGTTAAAACTATTGTTTTGTCATACGGGTAAAATTTTACCAAAATATTTAAAAAGTACATAGTGTTATATCTTGTACGATTGTACGGAACCCTTCGTGTGCGAGTCCGACTCGCACTTGACCGGTTTTATTTCGTCTTAACTTCGCTCAATCTATATATTCTATACTAATATATAAAGCTGAAGAGTTTGTTTATGATAATATATTTTACATATAATATGATATTGTTCTTCGGTGTCTGTATATATAGTAACGGATTACAAAATCCACATACTGTGAGAGTTGTTTTTTAAATAAATTATACAGACGTTAGCTCAATTAATTCAAATAAATAAAATCGTAACTTAGTCTGTAATTGACCAGTTTTAAAGATTCCTAGAGCGAATTTTTAGTTTTCATCACTTTTTTCTGTTTATATTTTTTTGTACCTATTTTGTATATTCTATACTAATATATAAATCTGAAGTGTTTGTTTGTTTCGTTGGTTGAACGCGCTAATATCAGGAACTATTGGTTCGAATTGAATTTTTTTTGTTGGATAGCCCATTTATCAAAGAAGGCTATAGGCTATATAATATCACGCTACGACCAATAGGAGCAGAGCATCAATGAAAAACGTAACTCAAAATGTGTCCGTCTGACAAAAACTTTTAAACGGTAACTCCGATCATCATGAAATTTGGACACAACATTCATCTCGATAAACTATGATGAATGTGCGTACTCACGTCCCTCCCCCATTCGTTTGCACCCGGGTGAATCCGGGCGGGACCGCTATATAAAATAAGCATATAATTTTGAACGAAATGACATATAATTAACTTCTCAAGCATGTTCAAAAATTATTTTTGAAATATTTTTGAAGTCCCGTCCGTATCAAGCCGTGACGTCATCATTTTATGGACGTGGCAAGAAACAGACTGTTGACAAATACTGCTTTGTATCTATACAGTATATTGCGCTTCATTGTGGACACACTATATAATGACGATAAACATATTTTGTTGTGTAAGTACATTTATTACCGTAACTTTTTTCTCGCTCCGTTAATTTCATTTTATGGCATCCTATTCACGAAATAAACACATTATTGATAGAAATGTATACGGGATGCGACAAAAAAAAATTTCCAGCCAATTTGGCGACGGGATCATTCCAAGTTCAAAAATATAAAGCTGGTAAAAGTGTACATTCTGATTATGTATTACTTAGTATTTTCAGGATGTAATCTATTTTTCTTGTGCGGATATTTATTTTAATTTTATGATGTTATCTTTATTAATTATACCTAAAAAGTATTTAAACATCCTATGCTAGTGATTACCGAAAAAAAAATGTTTTATTGACCTGTTCATTTTTATGGAGATATGATTTTCAGAATTTCTGTAAATGTTAAATTTAGTTTTTCACTGAATATACCTTAAGGAGGTTGATCCGTTACAGTCCTAATCAAAAGTAAGTCGAATTCTAAATGGGAACTTCTCCATAATACATTTTTACAAAAGGTTATAAGTCGATAATACCAATAAATTATTGTCATAAAGGCACAAATAAATTTTTTTTTCAATATTAATTAATTATTTCTAACTTTTGAATTTTTTGTACAAAGTTAGGTTAAAAAAAATAAATTTATGTAAATATCTGTATTTTACATATTTTTTGCAGTAAATAATTAAAAAAAATTAGAAGTAATAAAAATTAAATTTAAATCATTAAATAGTTAAAATTCAGTTAAAATTGTTAAAACCTGTCAAGAATAAAAGTCTATAATCGAAAAGTGCTAAGGTTTAATGATTTTTTTATTGATTAAAAGTCTCCTAATAAAAATGTAAAAAAGTATTAAAATATATGCGTAAGACAGCGATGCTTTACATAGTTAGTTTTCGGAACTGCTGACATTATTTGGTTATTTGCAAAAAATTAAAATGAACAGTTTGCATGCTAGGTTGACATATTTTCCATAAGACTACATGTAAAAGTTTGTTTTTTTTAATTTTTAACTTAATAATGATTTTGGATTTTTTACAGAAAATTTTGTCAGAAAAAAATCTATTAAAAAATTTTATTTCAGATTTTTTTCATTATCTTCTTAAAACGGCTCAACCTCCTTAATTACACCCTAAATAACTAAATAATCCCAACACCTTAAAAAATATTGTGTGTTCAAAAATATAAAATTCAGTGAAACACGCAATAACGCGAGGGTAAAAGCTAGTACTCGTAATAGTATAAATGCGTTCATCCCTACACTGGAGATGAAAGGATGGAATAGTAATGTCGGTTGTAGATGGGGGCGTTTATATACACATCACCCCAAACCAAACGTCGGAATAATAAAAGCAGATGTCTCTGCATGTCAGGTATATCAAATTGTTTTACTACACTCATTTTAATTGTTGTCAGGACTTGAAAAAAAACCTCTCTTTCAATTCAATTCACGTACGAATTTTTGTATTAAAAAAAAAGTTTTTATTAGAGCTGACGATGGGAAAACTGAAGTGTTTTATTATCGCAATGATAGTAGAATGTATTTTATCACGATGGTGTCTAAAATAAATATCAAGATTTGTACAGTGAAATTTTAAGGTTCACTCGCGACAGTCGTTGACAAAAGTATAGCGTAATAAATACCAACAATTAGTTTTCCCTTGCATTTTTGCAAGAGACTCTACCTAACACATCTATAAAGTATAAACTTTAATATGCAGATACACTGCTATACAATTAAAATTGCCAATACAATAATTTTTTTTTAATTTATAATTTTTAAATTTACAATGCATTAGTTTTTAAGAAATATACACTACGAACCGTTTTCGAGATATTCTGGAAAGTACTCGTTTTCTTTATACATACGTGGTTAATAATTCACATTTTGATTGGTAATATTGCACATACCGCTAAACTAGCGGTATGTGCTTTATTATCGCTTTGTGCGTCAGAGCTGACTTTCGTTCATATAAGAAGTTATATCTAAGTTAAATTCACACGAAATCCATTCAAATTGAAGCTTTTTGAAAAGAGGAGATTCTAATCTATAAAATAGAACCATTTTTAAATCAATTTGAGTTCATAAATACTATTAAAATTGTAATTGAAAATCACAAACAGCAGTTGTCGGTTGGTCTGTACGTATGTACGTACGTACGTATGTACGTACGTACGTATGTACGTACGTATGTACGTACGTCACGACTCTACAGATCGCAATTTTGGTCGGATTGCCTTGGGTTATATTTTATTCACTTTGTTTACTATCAGACCAGAACCCTATTTAAATTCACTAAAATGTGTTCAGTAGTTTAATTTTTATAAACAGTTTTATTTTTTATTATTTTTGACAGCTAGGTAATAGTTTAAAACAATATAATAATTGCTGGTAAATACAGTGTAATCCATAAAACAAGTGCTACACTTGTATACCGTGATAACACCACTAGACGTATTAGGCAGCCGTGGCGCAATGGTTATGCCGTCGGATCCCCAAGGGCAAGGTCCTGGGTTCGAATCCTTACGATATCATTGATTTTTTTCTTTTTTTTTTCTTTTTATTTTGTTTTATTTTATTCCACTTGATATTAATTATATATTATATTATGTATACTTAGTTCTTAATTTTTTTTATTTTTGCAAACTTAAAAAAAAATATTTTTTCAATTTTTAATTATTTATTTCTTTAAATTTTTAAATCTTGTTAAATTTATTAAAAATATTTTTTAATTGTTATTTTTTTATCATACAGTGGAAAATTGCGGGATGTGCACTTTTGGTTTTGCCAACTATCTCGTTTTACAGTCGATGACAAATATCATTTTTTTAAATTAAGTATAAAGCATTTTTAATAAGCTTATTAAATATAAATAAATATAACTTTATTAAATTTCTAAGTAAAACCATTTCACGAGTGAACTACCTTAAATATTATTTTTGCACGATCGCCTATAAAATAGCATTTTGTCATGTCTGTATAGCGGTAGTAAAATGACACTTTTTCGTACTGGTGCGTGAAGTAAAATGTAAAAAATTAATTTTAAATAAAAAGATTTTGTGCAACAGCGATAGGAAGTCTCCTTAGTATCGAATTGAGAGACTTCCTATAGTTGTGGAACAAAATCTTTTTATTTAAAAATTGGTTTTTACTTTTTAGTTCGCATTGCTGTGAAAGAGTGTTTTTTTTAGTTTTTTAAGTTTTTTTTAGCTAAGCTAATACTTAATTTAAATTGTTTTTTTTTTAAATAATACTAACGGCCCGACCCGGTTTCACCCGGGTGCTATAGATATAATTCTGCAAAATGTATTTCGTTTGCAGTCGGGCTTTTGAATTATTAGCTTTAAGTAAATTCTACCAGATTTGCTTCTTAACTAATAGCTGTGAGCGAATTCTATCAAATGTCGCTACTTGGTACTAAAACAGTTCTTTTTGGGTTTGCTTCTGAAATAATAGCTTTAAGTAAATTCTGTCAGATATCGCTGAATGTTATTAAAACAATTTTTTTGAAAAAAAAAACAACGTAATTTTGTACAAAATATTTAACAAAAACTATCCTAGAGCGTAAGTAGCACCAAGCAATACACATTTACAAAGTTTCATTAAAATCGGTTCAGCGGTTTCAGAGATTAGCGCGGCCAAATTGTGATACGAGATTTTTATATAGCAGGGAGCTGAAGGCTTGTCATGAAGACGCCCTAAAAAAGCGACTTCGATACTTGCTCGACAACTCCCTGCATAATAAAAATGTCATGCAAAAATCGCATTTTAAATAAAAAACAACTAGCGAGTTTCTACAGATTTCTTTAAAAGCAAATAAGGTGAGGTGGGGCAAGTGCGATTAAAAAAAATGAAAAGCGTGGTTTCCAATCGCCAAAACGCTGGAGAAGTTTTTTTCGTGGCAAGTAGCTTCGGGCATACTTTGTATAATACAAGATATTTGTTTCGATTAAGTTCTGTTGGACTAATATACATTTTTTTTACGAAGAACATGGATGCACTTGCCCCATTTTTATCGAACAAAGCGGTAAAGCCTATTTCTCTGAACACAATACTGTGCTTAACAAGCGGCGCTAGTGCAGTAAATTAATTTGCAAATCATAAAAACTATTAAGTAACTTTTAGCTCCTGAGATATTTATCCGCATTTATCACAAACTCAGTTACCATCCGAAATTATGAGCGAAATTTCTTCTTTCCACAATAATAATACAACTGAAAATGGCCAGTGAATAATATAGTTGTCAGTTCAATGTATGCATGTGAAATATAATGGCAGTGACTGAACTTGCCCCGGAAACGCACTTTCCCCACCTTACCTTAGTTCAAAAACAACGTATTAAAATCTAAAGAACATCCTCTTGATCAACATAGTGGAGGAAGTAATGCATCCACTTGTGTCTAAACTAGTTAATGCAACAAACAGCAAAACTAAACACAATTGAATTTCCGATAAAAAAAAGGACTGCGGAAATAAAATTAAAGAAAACGAATATGTTGGCAACGTTTTCTACTGCAGAAGCCAAGTGATATTGTGACAGGTTTTCAGAGGCATCAAGGCCTGGGAGCTGCAGGCTGTTGCCATTCTATTCTCCATCTATATTAAAACAAACCGAGGCTCGGTACAGAAATATCGTTTACTATATATAAAATTAGATCGTCACAATCGTCAACACAATGCAGAAAGCAGGTTAGAGCATAGTTTTTTTTTTTACATCCGCGGACCACCAAAAAATTCAAAAATGTTTTGCGGACCGTCAACATTAGAATAAAATAATAAATATTTATATAATTGAGTTTTTATTCAAAACAATTAATTTTGCAACACCGTATGCTGATATAACAATATTTAAGTTACATAAAAAAAACATTTTGATTACTTCCTACCACATATAAACGGACATACGTACCAAACACGTCACAAAACAGATTTGTATCCAGGAGCTAACATGCCCTACAGTGTCACTAATAATTTAATAAATATCTATAATCACGTACCAACGGATATAAAAAGCCTTGAGCTTAAAAAATACAAAACAGTGCTGTATCAATACCTTGTGAATAATTGCTTTTACAGTGTCAGTGACTTCATTGCTCAGCCCCAACATAAATAATAATTATACTTTAATATGTGAATTTTATTATTATGTACATTGTACAATTTTATGTATGACATATTCAATGGCTACGGCCTTTTTTTGGATAAATTCTATATTTATATCTATTAAAACAGACGGTAACAGAAAATATAATTTAAAAATCCATAAAATACAATATCCCAAAAATATTCGCGGACCACCCAAAAATCTCCGCGAACCACCAGTGGTCCGCGGACCATCGGTTGAGGAACTATGGGTTAGAGTACGATAACTCGATAAGCAAAATTGGAAATACACAATTATTATTTTAAATAACATATAACGGTATTTTATTAGCCGTTTTAAGTGCGGAAAATTGATTTAAAAAAATTATTGGTTATTGCGCAGTGAAAAGGGGAAGGCATTTGAGGGGACTCCTTTAAAAAGACATTACGGGGTCGTGTCGATGCGATGGCTTTTTTTCGCCGCAGTGAAACAGGGAGGGCGTTCTTTAAAAAAACAATTCTTTTTCTTTATTTTTGAGAAAATATGTAAATAATCTGCAAAGTTTTTTTTCTTTGAACGTCGAAATTTAGCGTTAAACAAAAAAAGGCAAAATTTGGGCACATCGAGTTATCGTACTGAACCCCGAAAAACATTATAATATAATATACCACAAAAAATTATAACATCCTTAAAAAAACATTTAAAAGATTTAAATTCATCAGTGCGACAAAACTAAGTGATTGCAAGTTGGAACAAAGCTATTGTATAATAATTGTAAAAAGTGTTTTTATTAATCTAATATTCTACATAACAAAGAGTTATTAGACTGTTTATTATTATTTTCCAATTTGCCAATTTGCAGAGTATAGTTATGAACTAAGCCTATGAACTTTTTTCCGCAATTCTGCAGTGTTTAGTCAACGTTATTGATTGTGTATATATTTTTTTCTGTTTTATTCTATGAAACCCTCGTGACGTCATGTACGTTACGCGAATGACAATTTTCGCTTTAGAAAAATGATACGGCGATGTCATTTGAATTATTGTTTTTTTTTCCCCCAAGAAAAATTGTTACGTTCAACTGACAGGTTTCACTTCGAATCAATTAAGTTTTTTTATTTAATTTTACTCGTTTCAAAAGATTCTTCATTCGTTAAACAGAAATTGTAATTTCAATTTTGTAAATATAAAGAAAAAAAATAAGCTGTTATGTTTTTTATCACATACCTTAATTTAGGTTTTAAAATAAAAACTTATTTAAATTTGTTCCATTTTGGAGGATTCGAAAACAAATTCTTGGAATTGTTTCAGATTTGAAATTCAGCCCTTAAGTAGCGATTAAAATGTGTCCTTAAAATTTTTACAAAATTCACTCGACAGTACTGGAAAACACCAGTTTACGAAATGAGGATAGTGAATTTTTTTGCGGACGTTGGATTAGTAACAAACGCATGCCCAATATTGAAATTAAGGAAAATGTTACCATTCTAAGAGCTAAATTGTTATATTATCAAAAAATTGGCTGTCTGTAAAGTCGGTTTACGGACGATAGTTTTACGTGATAACGTATTCCGCTCGAATATCATATTTAATAATACATAACCTAAATTTTAGTAGCTGTCAAACTATATTTTTACCGACTAATAATTTGATCAACCAAAGCAAAATACATATTTTTAAGAAATTATAAGACATTTAAAAGAATGTATATATATTATATATTTGTTAACAAACCGTATAATTTATCTGGCCATCTGTCAGATGTAGCTTTCGCTGGAACAGCCGAAAAAAATGTTGAACACACACTACTCTCTGACGTCACGCGAGAAGAGAGAGACTATCGCTTATATCGTGCTCTCGCTTGCGGAACGTTACTCTTTTTCGTGCGTGCAGTCGGTGTTTCATCAATTTATAAGACGTTATCACGTCAAAAAACATCATAACATAAACAATACACAACACTATTTTTTCTGTCGAATTAGTGCAACTAAAATAGTGTGCCTGCTTGTATACTATGTATAGTCAAACACACTAATAAATACAATAATGGATCGTCGATGGCCATTTCAATGTATTGAAGGCGCTGAGAGCAACGGCACTTCAGTGAATTAAAGTGTAACAGTTTAGTTTAACTTCGGGGAGCAACAAAGTTATTTCTACATCAAAACCTCATAAAGGTCGCAACAAACGTGTGACATCATCTGGGGATTTACTACAGACTCGATGGGGATGTGGGGAGGAACTGAGAAACGCAAGCTCACAAAGTTAACGGAAAAATATTTTGTCACGAAGTTTTCTTTCTGTTCATGTTAGGCAGCCTAGGTAGCTCTACATAGCTACTTTGTTGTTTAGGGCTTCTGGGGAAAGATATGAGTGCCAACTATGAACAAGACACGACTGCCACACTACGGGATTTTAACATCATACACTGACATTGGAAACTAATAATAAAGAAAAAAAAACACTAAATCCTGTATCTCAAAATATAATCCAACACGCTATAAATTGTTATGGATTGGCCATTTGTTTTAAAGAATTCAACAATATGGGTAATTATACACTTTCACGGTCACCTGGTTTTTTGGCTCTAGAAAATCGAAAAATAGATGGATTTCAATGATCTCGGTGTCAAAAAGTTCCATTTTACGGCGGATTTATGAAAAAAAATTAGTTCACCCCGGAATTACAATTCGCATACCCGTTTATCGTTCACCCCGGAATTGTTTTTTTAAAAACTCCACATTTGCCCCTTCCCGTTTCACTGCGAGACAATTCGCATACCCCTTTATCGTTCACCCCGGAATTACAATTCGCATACCCGTTTATCGTTCACCCCGAAATTACAATTCGCATACCCGTTTATCGTTCACCCCGGAATTGTTTTTTTAAAAACTCCACATTTACCCCTTCCCGTTTCACTGCGAGACAATTCGCATACCCCTTTATCGTTCACTCCGGAATTACAATTCGCATACCCGTTTATCGTTCACCCCGGAATTGTTTTTTTAAAAACTCCACATTTGCCCCTTCCCGTTTCACTGCGAGACAATTCGCATACCCCTTTATCGTTCACTCCGGAATTACAATTCGCATACCCGTTTATCGTTCACCCCGGAATTGTTTTTTTAAAAACTCCACATTTGCCCCTTCCCGTTTCACTGCGAGACAATTCGCATACCCCTTTATCGTTCACTCCGGAATTACAATTCGCATACCCGTTTATCGTTCACCCCGAAATTACAATTCGCATACCCGTTTATCGTTCAGCCCGGAATTGACGTCAGAAACAGTTATAAAGAATTATATGTAGAAAGTCAATTTTTTTTTGCATTTAAAGTCATGAAACTGTGAGAAATATTGATTTTTTCAATTTTCGTATTTTTTTCCATAAATCCGCCTTAAAAACGAAGACTTTAAGAAAAAATTCATCGAAATCGGATGATTTTTCGATTTTCTAGAGCCAAAAAACCAGGTGACCGCGAAAGTGTATAATTACCAACAATATGTACAAACGTCAATGAGTTTGGGTAGACACTTTTGCGTCCTAATATGGTGTCTATAATAATGTATATTCGTTAGATTTATTTCAACTTGAACAAAGGTATTGGCAACATTGCATTTTCTTTCTCACTTACACATAGATCGTTCTTGCTTTCACTTAGTGTACTATTGGACAGTGCAAGAGAGAAACACTCCCACCTACAGACTTTAAATCCCACCCCCAAGAGAACACAAGCGGAAAAGAGCAAACGCTGTTGCCGCTTACTTGACAACTTGACATCAGTTATTTTTGTCATTCAACTCACTAACTTCAACAAAATGTTTTTAAAGGATTACATTATATTCGAAGGAACTAATATTAAAATACTTAAAAAATATAAAGGTACTCAATTAACAGCAGTTATAAAACTGTAGAAAATTTAACCTTACTTTATTTAATATTAAAAAATTCTTACCTGTGGATAATCTCCATCTTTTGTTTGATAGTCAAACACATAAAAATAAGTTTTGGGTCCCGAAGGTTCTTGTCCCGGTTGCGGCGGTCTAGCACTCAACAAATCACCCGTTTGCACAAGCGGCGCCACAAACTGTGCGTCACTGAGCGCCGCGACGGCCGCGTCACGTGTATTAATTGGATGTTGCACCGTCCTTTCCCAATCTGTGTACTCATTAACAACCGTAAAAAATATTTCACTCAAATGATAAGTGTATGCATTTCTAACATAAGTTCTAATAATTTTATCGCGTCTTTCACCTTCAAAACCAGCTTGAATGTCATTGGCTGAGAACCGCCACAACGCTTCACTTGTCACAACACCGAACAACAAATCGTATCTGTTAGTACCACGTGACGATAAAGTGGCTTCACCACTGCGCTTCATATTAGAATTAACTCCCGATGCCGGCGCGGACGCGAAACTTTGCAAATCCGAAGGTAGAAAATAAGTTAACAGTTCTTTGGCAAAGTCGGTTTTGATCACAACACCGTCGACACTCGGCCCGAACGAGCTTAAATACGCAGGCGCAGTCACGTCGGCATTCAATAAATCTTCCAGCGGAGTTTCCCGAAGGCAGTCGACAATGTATTCGTGATCTTTCGCGACGTCTTCGGGGATCGTGCAGTTGACTTGGCGCGCTAGTCTCACGGCGTAGTTGACGGGATCTTCGACAAGCGCCCACGAAGATAGTGCCGATCCGGAATGGAGGATTGCGCGATGGAACAGACCCGGCATGACGGTTGGTGAGATCATTAAAAAATTGATGCACGCGGCACCCGAACCGTGACCAATCAGAGTGACGTTCGTCGGATCGCCGCCAAATAACGAAATGCTCTGCTGAATCCAATGCAGTGCTGCGATTTGATCCATTAGACCGTAGTTGGCCACGCGGGCCTTTAAGTGAGGTGCCGGATTTGCATTGAGAAAACCTGAAATTAACAGGAAAAAAATTAGTGTCAAATAAATTTGATATAACTTTTAATAATTAAAAACCTAAGGAGGTTGGTGCGTTACAGTCCCAATCAAAAGTAAATCGAATTCTAAATGGGAACTTTTCCATAATACATTTTTACAAAAGGTTATAAGTCGATGATACAAATAAATTATTGTCATAAAGGCATAAATAAATATGTTTTTTAATATTAATTAATTATTTCAGTATTTTAGTTAATGGACTAACTTTTGTATTTTTTGTACAAAGTTAGGTTAAAAAAAATACATTTATGTAAATATCTGTATTTTACATAATTTTTGCAGTAAATAATTGAAAAAAGAAATTAGAAGTCATAAAAATTAAAATTAAATCAATAAAAGTTGAAAATTTAGTTAAAATTGTTAAATCTGTCAAGAATAAAAGTCCATAATCGAAAAGTGCTAAGGTTTAATAATTTTTTTTATTGATTAAAAGTCTCTTAATTAAATTGGAAAAAATATTAAAATATGCGTAAGACAGTTTGCATGCTAGCTTGACATATTTTCCATAAGACTACATGTAAAAGTTTTTTTTTAATTTTTAACTTTATAAATCTCCTAATGATTTTGGATTTTTTACAGAAAATTTTGTCATAAAAAAATCTATTAAAAAAACTTTATTTCAGATTTTTTTCATTATCTTCGTAAAACGGCTCAACCTCCTTAATGGACTAACTTTTAAATATTTTGTACAAAGGTTAGAAAAAATAAATTTATGTAAATATCTGTATTTTACATATTTTTTGCAGTAAATAATTAAAAAAAGAAATTAGAAGTAATAAAAATTAAAATTACATCATTAAAAAGTTGAAAATTCAGTTAAAATTGTCAAGAATAAAAGTCCATAATCGAAAAGTGCTAAGGTTTAATAATTTTTTTTATTGATTAAAAAACTCCTAATTAAATTGGAAAAAATATAAAATATGCGTAAGACATCGATGCTTTACATAGTTAGTTTTCGGAACTGCTGACATTATTTGGTTATTTGCAAAAAATTAAAATGTACCGTTTGTATGCTAGGTTGACATATTTTCCATAAGACTACATGTAAAAGTTTTTTTTAATTTTTAACTTTATAAATCTCCTAATGATTTTGGATTTTAATTTTGTCATAAAAAAATCTATTAAACAAACTTTATTTCAAATTTTTTTCATTATCTTCGTAAAACGGCTCAACCTCCTTAATGCGAATTTTTTTAAAAACCAATTAGAAACTAATTATTAATTAATTTTTATATTTTTTATATCAGTTTTAAGAAGATCTAAATCCGGACCGAAACGTTAATGTATTAATTTTTATATTTTTTGTTAATATATTTGTCTGAAAAATTGGTCGATTATTTTATTTATTGCCTAGTAAATTTCGTTCAATCTCAATGTTCTTTATTTTTTTAAGCGATCGAATAGATGATATGGGTAGGGGATCAGTTATTTTTAAGCGTTTTTCCTCAAAAATAATTAAAAAATAAAAAATACAACAAATATATTATTGTGCTTCCTCAAGCTTTTATTTGATGCTCGATGCCCTAGAAAGAGTATTTTTTTTTCATTTCCCATTTTTCTCCTTGAAATTAACCCCTAGAATTAGTTTTTATACTTTGTCCACCACATTATCTCTGTGCCAAATAGTTTCGCATGCACGGAAAACTAAAAATTAATAAGTTCGAAACACACCGTTCATTTTTATAGAAAATTATTATGGAATACGACGCATATCTATAGCCTTAGTGCAAACCTGTTTATGTCAATATGTGGCAAAAGTTAACGAAGGCAAATTAAATCAATAATTCCTACAGTTCTAGGTTTATCTTGTCTGTATTGAAAAATGGCAGAGAAAATTCGAATTTTGATTTCGTTTTGAAAATTAACAATTTTACGGGGGTCCAGTTCGATAACACTATGCACCCAAATTTTGAATTTTTTTTTTTCAAGTCATAGAAAACGCTAAAATTTGACGTTCAAAAAAAAAACTTTGCGGATTATTCACAAATTTCCTCAAAAATACGTGAAAAAAATGGAACTACTTTTCGTCTTTCACTGTCATTTTTTGAATCTAACCAATCAAAAATCACAAATACACGTCATAGCAACTGGTGTAGAATTATTATATAACTATCTCACTTTGTATGCAGCTTTCGATTGTGTTATGGAAGCAGGGTCGTATTTAGATTCGCATACCCGTTTATCGTTCACCCCGGAATTGTTTTTTTAAAAACTTAACATTTGCCCCTTCCCGTTTCACTGCGAGACAATTCGCATACCCCTTTATCGTTCACCCCAGAATTACAATTCGCATACCCGTTTATCGTTCACCCCGGAATTGTTTTTTTTAAAAACTCCACATTTGCCCCTTCCCGTTTCACTGCGAGACAATTCGCATACCCCTTTATCGTTCACCCCAGAATTACAATTCGCATACCCGTTTATCGCTCACCCCGGAATTGTTTTTTTAAAAATTCCACATTTGCTCCTTCCCGTTTCACTGCGAGACAATTCGCATACCCCTTTATCAAAAAAAGCGATAGTTTTCAATCTTCATGAAAATGTGAGTTTTAAATTTAAAATTCGTTTTATAAATTAAAATTTCCAAATACGACTCTGCCCTGAACGTTCAATTGAATTTCATTCCAACCAATTGATATTTCTATCTTTGTTTATCATAGATACAGGTATATATAACTTTCTCTTTTCTTATCACTATATGAGACAAGATAGCGATCGCTATAGTAAATGATATACTCCAAATCAATTTACTATAACATATTTAATTTTTTTAAATTAATTTATAAAAATTAATTTTCCGCACTTAAAACGACCAATAACGCTTTATATGTTATATAAAACAATAATTGTGAATTTCCAGTGGATATTTTGCATAGCAAGTTATCGTACTCTTACCATTTTACGGAAAAAAATTCAAACAAAATTATTGGGCGTGTACTGATTTTTATTTGAATAGTTCAAAATCACTAAAAAATCACTCAAATGTTTCTAAAATGACATAAACATCCCTACCAAATTACTGAAATTGATTTTTTTTTAAAAACGCGCCTCATTGACTGGACTATTTATGGTAGGAAATATTTCCGAGAATGATTTGTAATCTTCTTTTTACAGTCCGTAAATAAATTAATTTATAATTGCGTTCACATAATAAAAAAGAAATATTACAAGATTAAAGGTTAATAAATAGCTTTTTTTAAGAATAAAAATTGAAAATATTGCTTCTCTGGGATTTCAACAACGATACCGCTCTTAATAAACGTTAATGAGTCATTAAAAGGCAACCTCATTTTAAAATTTTAAACATATCCCTCTTGCCTATACATATAAATATGTTTAATTTTTAATATCCACGAGAAATGGTAATTCCATTTTAATTATAAATTATTAGTCTACATTAAAAATGTTATCCAGAAGATTTTTGTACGTTTTTATTTTTTTGACTATTACTTTTAATTTCATGTTTGCGTTTTATTAAAACACGAATATTTTTCCCAACAAATAATATTGAAAAAAATCTCTCAAATAAAGTGGAATTCGAATAATTTTTATCAAGAAGATATGCTTAAACGAGTTAGCGCAGATTTGCTATACAGTAATATAACTTCTTGAAATCCAAGTTTATTAAAAAGTGGAATATTTCACGGAATGCAACCACCTTTTCTTTTTTTCCAGAAACCTTGCTTTACTTTGTTCAACTACGTGCAGCAAGCGGCGTATAAGTATAAAAGTTATATAATTTATACTACCTCAGAGAAAGGAGATTTTATTCAGCTAGTTGGGTGCAAAACTAACATAGCAATAGTAATATTGGATAGTTTTTCTATACCTTCTTTATTACACGCTTACGACCTTAGTTCTCGAGCGTCTATAATCTCTATGATTAACATACGTACCACATGCAACGCTCTAATCCGGGAACGTGTATCAATTGGATTTTCAATGTACCGTCAAAAATAAAACAAAATTAATATTGGTGTTGTTGATCAAAAAATACTATGTGACCGGTAATTGCTCGTATTTCTCTCGGAAGAAGAAACTATGACTAATTTAGAATAATTTATTCTTATCACAATATTATTTTCTTTCGTTGTTTATTGTAATTTATTGCATTTAACAAGTTAAAATTAAAAATAATGTCTCATTTCTCTTTCCTGACCCATGAAAAAACCTGGATCATCAATTATTATCTATAACCTATTCATTAAGACCATTTCAATAAAGCTAACGAGTCAGGTAAGGCGATGCTGCAGCATCAAGTTAAAGTAATCATGTTGTTACAATATCACATAAGACATTGAAGTAACAGGATGCCTGGAGCCGATCATCTGAAAGTTATTCACATCCCTTCATCAACTTGGAAAGACCTGATTGCATTGCCTAGGGGCCCGGACAGTGTTAATCCGGCTTTGATCTTTACTTAATAGGGGAAACTGCTATTTAGGCCCTAAATATTAAAATGATTGACAAATTGCTTACGCTTGTCTCAAACACTGAAACTTATTTTTTCAAATTGTTAATTTAATTTTACTTTTTGATGAATTTCACAGAAATTGTAAGTACTTTAATTTTGGAAAGAAATGGTTATAAAACTATTAAGCACATCCAGTACGCCAACAAAATTAAAAAATACATTTTTTTGAGCATATTCTCTGGTCACTCTGTTTGTTTTTTCAATTTTTTTGTTCGAACATTCTTTTTAAACACTTTTATACACAACCATTCTCAATATCACTGATAAACAACGAAATGTATAATTTTTAATCAATAAATAACCAGATACTGAAACTATATTATTATAAAATAAAACACATCTGTCCTATAGATTACAGACTCAACTAAATAATAATTTGTCAGTTGAAGTCGACAAACCTTGAACCCAGTACAGTCGGAAATATTACCTAACCTAAATTATAATTCATAATATCGTGTTATTTATTGCCAGATTTGATTTATTCTCAGTTTCTACACATTGAGATACTGGATGTAATTTTAAATTAAAAGTTTTTAAAATGAAATGTTTTTTTAATTTAAATTTGGAGCAGTGATAGTTCTGTACCTGTGCAACGATATGTATTGTTAACGACTGTGATAACGTAAGGAAGTAATAAAAAAGACAACCAAGTTTTTAACTTCAAAAGAATTTTAATTAAGCGTTAGAAACAAAGGCCTGTTACAGGAAATTAATTTTTATTTACTGGACAAGAGTATCGTCGTTATTAAATAACATTAGTCAATGAAAAAGATTGCAAAAGGAAAAACCGAACGTCTCTCTACCTCATTCTTGTAACGCGAAGAATAAATGGTTGTGTAATTATATCATTGTCTTGTTATTACTTAAACTTTTGACTTTCAATAAAGAAAGAAATTTCGTTAATGAGTTAAGGAAAACAATTCGCAGTCATCGCATTTTAACTGATGCGGTCCAAGCAAGACAAAAACAGTAGTACAGCCTCCTTGACGAATGATTTTGCAAAAACGCTGAAACACTTAATTCTTTATTTCTCGTCAAAAGCCTAAAATATGAATTTTCATATCTCTAACTTGAGAAATGATAGGCTTCCCATACAAACTTTCCTCTGCTATTTTACTCCCTTCGGAGTTGTTTTTTGAGACAAAAGGCAACCTATGTCCTTACACAGGATACAATTTATCTCCTTGGATTTTATTGACACCCGTTCAGTGGTTTAGGCATTTAGACAGAGTTATTTTTGTGATGAGTATTTGGAAAGAATTCCGTGGCATAAGGATCGAAAATGAAGCAATACTGACAGCATTTAAACACTCTGAAGATGATACAAAACGTATCGAAACGTTATTATTAAATGCAAGTTTAAAAAAGTCTCAGTATTGCTTCATTTTCGATCCTTATGCCACGGAATTCTTTCCAAATGCTCATCATTAACTTCAATGGATCACAGTTACTCTATTGAATAGAGTCAATCTTCAAGTTATTTTTGTATTTATAATATTAGTATGGATATCATTAAAAATATGGAAACACGTCTTTAACAGTTTCTCAAAATTCATCCCTTAAATATGTATTTTTTGCATTCGAACGAAGCCTGATCAGTCAGCTAGTCTAAGGAAACCGTGACTGACTGAGGCACAGCTCGAACCACTGAACGAATTGGGCTGAAATTTAACACACAGATAGTTATTATAACGTAGGCATCCGCTAAGAAGGTATTTTTGAAAATTCAACCCCTAAAATAGTATAACGGGGGTTCAAAATTTGCATGGAGAAATCATATAAGATAGAAGTATCAATTCGAAAATGCACAGGATTACTCTTGTCAACAAATAAATAAACACGTGTTTCTTGCTTTTTCAAAAACAACCCCTTCAGAGGGTGAAAATAGGTAAATAGTCTAAAAAAACAACATGGGTGTCATTTTCAAGATTTGTCACGCGAATGTCATCAATTTTGAAATTTATTAGGAAGGTCTACATCGCGAGAAAGGAGTGCCAAATCCGTGTTTCGTCTCAATCGCGTTCGAAGCCGCGGGTAACGGCTAGTGTAATATATACAAAGACACGCGTTAAATCCTTCAAATTTCAAAACTATTCAGGTGTTCAGAACATATAAGTACCCTTGGTCAAACATCGTCATTAAAGAAATATGTTCTCATGTAACATTGCGGCAATTAATACCCTACTTTGGAGACAGTTATAGTGTCTAAGCACGTATCTCTTTACCTTTCATCTTGGTCTCTGAACACGGCCGTCTGCACACATAAAGCTTCCGAAATTTACCTGTTAACCATTTACTACTCACTAGAATTAATTCAACACAAAGGCCTAACAATCATTGAGAATTGTTAATAATTCACAGGGAATGTTGGAATTTATTTCTGAAGTGAAACTTTTTCAGGCGCGGTAGGCAGAAGTTTATCCGATCGATTAAAGCCACTAAGAAAAAGCGTTTTTTGAAGTAAAACTTCTTTACGCACGGTTGACTTGGGGAGTAAGCTGGTGAATGCGTGACGAGAGCCTTACAAAAAAATGATTATAGCCAGTTACGTTTCGGAGCGTTAAGAAAAGTGTTTCGTATATCTAAGGCACAGTGCAGGTCTATTGTCTGTATCACACTGTAGGAGCAAAAGAGAGCAGTGCGCGCGCACATTTTCTTTCTCTCTTCCTCTCATAGCCAGTGCATATTTTTCAGTCAGTAGTTCGTCTGCGAGTTTGCTAGCGGTGATTTCTTGATTATTTCGTAATTTAATTTCGTTCTTGAACAATTTTATATACATACTAGCGGTTCCGCCCGGTTTCACCCGGGTGTAAAAGAACGAATGGGGAATGGAGGAACATGAGTACACACATTCATCTTAGTTTACCGAGATGAATGTTGTGTCCAAATTTCATGATGATCGCTCCTACCATTCAAAAGTTTTTGTCGATAAAAAGCAGTATTTATACTTTTTTTAACTAATATTTTTTTTAATAAATTAAATAAATTTAAATGTAAGCCTTAGAAGAAAGCATTGTAGAAAATAAAAAAAAAATAAAAACATATTGGCCCAACGTAGGGCTCGAACTCACGACCCTGAATTGACAGTTGTGTGCTCTACCGATTGAGTTAGCCGGCGTTGTATTCTTGCAACGCTAATATGAGTATATTTAGTTAGTGCATTTCACCTGAATAGAAGCTTATTTTTGAGATACATTTTGCAACATTTTTCATTAATGCTCCGCTCCTAATGGTCGTAGCCTGATTTTATATAGCCTATAGCCTTTCTCGATAAATGGGCTATCCAACAAAAAAAATTTTTTTTCAATTTGAACCAGTAGTTTCTGAGATTAGCGCGTTCAAACAAACAAACAAACTCTTCAGCTTTATATATTAGTATAGATATAGATGAGGTCACCAGCGTCTATTATAATAAAAATATATCAAAAGAAAACTAAAATAAAAATAATAAATAAACACCAATAAAGTGCAAGTATATAAAGAAAAATAAGTAATTTTCTTGATTCAAATTGTATTTAGTATTTTTAAGGAATTGGCTGTTTAGTATCTTGTATCTAGCTACTTGATTCAAGAATCTTCTGCAGCTCTGAGTATAGAGTACCTACTCTACTTTTTCTACAGCCTGTACAATAGGATGTGGAGACAAAAGTAACGAGGAAGTTAAGAAGAAACAGGGTGCTCAGCTACGAAGACGTTGGTTGACAACAAGTATCATCAGCCCCTTCTATATATAACGTATGTGTCTCGTATTACAATCTCAGGTGTGTCGTTAGCAGTTGTGGAGGAGGCCCTCTCTAATTGTGAAAAGAAATGCAATACCGACACAACTTGCACGCCAAACACTGTGAGCGTTATGTTACATTTATCTTTAGACGCTCAACAATATTGGGGTGGTGTTTAATTTTAAGCTGCGACGTAGGTATACAATCATCATATATATTAATACGCTAAGGTTAAAGATGTTTGCCTCCCTTTTTAGAAAAAAACCTCACAATTTCTCCACATAAATTATATATCATTTTACAGATAATTGCTTGCTCTACTGACATCGACAACTAAAAAATTTATTATTGCTTTTGTTTTTGTAAATTAATTAAAATACAGCAACGCTGAACAAAGTCTGCCATCTGACGGCTTTAATTTTGAAACAACGTCAACACTTCGATCTGTCATCTGACCTTCATATTGTAATACAACAGACACAACACTGCATACTGCCATCTGACGGTTTTAATTTTGAAACAGCGAGCAACGCTGAACAACGTCACAGAAATGCTTCATGATGCCATCTGACGGCTTAGCTCAACGCTTTTGCTACTTGCGCCTCTATATGACAATTTTAGTAAAATATTTCTTCGATCTGTCATCTGAGCTTCATATTGTAATACAACAAAAAGAAGATCGTTATAAGCAGTGTGCAAAATTAGAAACGAATTGAATACCTGCAATCATATTTCAAAAATAATTTTTTAAAGTGATAATTATTATACTTATTTAGTGCGAATAGTTCGCAGAGGTCACACTAGTATACTATATTCATATATAGTTGATATTTAAATAATAATAATGGGTTTAACGTCCGTTTCTCGACTTTATGGCATAACAGACGCCATTCGCATCATTACTATGTTTTTTTTTTCTACCACACTTCTCTTTATTTTCTACAATTTTTAACCTTCAACTTAATAGCAATGGGCGAATGAAGTAATTTTTAGGAAATTAAGATAAAGTAGGCAAATTTTGAGGATACGAGTTTGACAGGTAAATCGGCCATGGCCTTGAATAAGGAACCATCTCGATATTTATCTGGAATTGTTGAGGGAAAAAATGGAAAACCTCAACAAGATGGCCGGTACAGGAATTACCGTTTCTCGGCGAGAGGCAGTGGGAAAAACTCCCAGCCACATCTGCCCTCACCGGGATTCGAACCCGGTACCTTCCGAATGCGAGTCTAGTGCTCTCACCGCGACGCCACCCCGCTCGGTTTTGATATTTAAATTGATACTAGATTAGTGCTGAGTTGTTAAAAGCAGGGCCGTGCCTAGGCAGAGGCAACGGTGGCCCTTGATCAGGGCTTACGCAGAAGGAGAGTTTCAGAAAGGCTTCAGAAAGATACTAAAAAATTTGCTTATATTAAAAAAAACTATGCGCCCCTCAACAACTTTTTGAAAACCTGTATATAATTGTATAATCTTTAATATTTTTAATCTTTATTTTTTATATTTTTTTTTAATTTTCACACGTCCTAAACCTAGCACTGGCTTCAACCAAATTGGGCAACTTTAAAATTTATTAAAAAACAATGTATCACTATTATTTTAGAATTAAATAAATAAATAAAATAAAATAAATAAATCTAGTTGTATAGTAGTGAAGTGTTTTTGTGTACATAGACTATTATGAATTCTTATTTTATTACTTAGTAGTTTTTCTGTTACGGCATTGTTTTATTTCATTTAACAAGTACTTTTAGTTTGTTTTTATTCGTTTTGTTAACGTTTTTATAAGTGTAAATAAATATTCTCCACCACAGAAAGAACAGTTTTGTAACAATATCTATGACTCGCTCTTTTTTTATCGATTGCATAGTTCAATCTCTATATCAATGGTAATCGATAGACATGCAATTATTTACCTAATATCCCAAGTCGATAGTTGAGGGTGACGACCACCAGGTCAGCGTAGGCTGCGAGTACACTGCCGTCGTACGGATTTCCGGAATTCCATTCGAACGATTCGCCGTGAATATATACCACCACTGGTCGCCGGACCTCGGGGTTCACTGTAAACAAAAAAAATAAAACGTTATATGACATACAATTGCGCACATGATAGAGCTAGATAAACCAATTATTAATACGGAGCTACCAAATGAGATTAATTAGACTATAATAGATCTTTAGTTTTTTGTATTTTTCGCTTTAAAAAATCGCAAAAACTTTGAAGCATTTTTCAAATTTGATAAAAGAAATTCAGTGAACTCAAGCAATAGTCTGTATTTATTTTGATTCAGAAGATTTAAGGTATTTTTGTGATTTTTTGAAAATGACAAAATCACACGGTTTCTGAGCCAAACCAAAACAGATGTTTTCAATAAATAAAATTATCGACCAATTTTTCGGACAATGTATTAACAAAAAAATAATATAATTAATACATTAACGTTTCAATCCGGATTTGGATTTTCTTCTTTTTCATTATTTTGATAATCATTAATAATCTTGAAAGATTTTATAAAAAACTAATAAGAATTTAAATATTTATTACTTTTTATATTTTTTAGATCAGTTCTGAAGAAGTTCCAAATCCGGATTGGAACGTTAATGTATTAATTATATTATTTTTTTGTTAATACATTGTCTGAAAAATTGGTCGATAATTTTATTTATTGAAGAGTTCTAATCAGACGTTAATCAAAGTTTTAAAAACAGATGTTTGCTTGTGCTCATTGGATTCAGTGTGCCATTTTCTACAAGAATGGCAAGTTTGGGAGTGTCTATAGTTGTTTCGTTTTTCATCAAAAAATTGAAGCTAGAGTCACTCTAATTTTTGGTTAATCATATTTTTATCTTTTTTTAAACTTAACTTTCTAAATCTGTTTATTAGTTCGTATCATTTCGCATCTTAAATTCAAGGAGTTTTATATTAAAAAAAAAACTCGAGTTTAAAATTATATTTTACTTATTACCTATTGTTATTTAAAATATGAAGAGCTTAAAAAGTGAAAAATTAACCTCTAATATAATATTTTATTCCCAGGTTTCATGTCTTGTCTTTTCGCGGAAACATCTGTTACAGAAATTCTAAACTTGTGTTAATAAGTTTAAAATATTCTTAAAGAGTTAAAAAAGTTTTAACGTCCTTTTGTATATTTTTATTTAAATTTTCACATGCACAATTTTTAATTTAAAGTTTCAAAATACACAAATTCGAAACGTTGTCCATAATTATAAGTTTTAAACGAATATTAGATTTATAGTTTAAAGAAAAACTGAGTCAACGCAAAGATTTAATCTGGACAATTAATATTTTCCTGACTAAAAAAATATATCTCTAAAATAGACGTAAGAAGCAAAAAAATATTTTCATGAATTATTATTTCTTCTTTTCTTTAATATTTAGTTAGAAATTAAATTTATTAAAACGTCGCTACCTCTTTTCAAGATTTTATCGAATTAATAATAATTCAATTTTGTTACCCTTGTCGAGATTTGTCTCCGTGCAACAGATATGCTTTAATAATAATATAACAGTTCTGTAACATTTTTTAACTAAAATTATTTTATTATTCAGTTAGTCTCAGTGCCAGAAAATGTGCTGGTTGGCGCGCTGGCTGCGGAGATGGAGTTGAAATATATCTGGACTCCAGCGAGTTCCAACTTCGACGTGTGCTAATACCATTGTAGCGTCTACACGGCAATTGTCACTCGCATTTTTGTATTCTTGCGTCCCCACAAAACTTGTTTTTATTGAAAAATTACTTCGTTTTAATTTTTTATATTACGCTTAAGACCGATTCGGATAATTGGAGATTTGGTTAATCGGCGTTCGGATAATCGGCGTTCTAATGTATTTGCAAAGTTTATTGATCCTTTATTCTTCTAATATTTAAAGAGTATCATCATCACTTTAAATAATTTATTAGAGTTATTTTTTACTAGACTAAGAATATACCAAAGCTTAAAATACAGGATATTGTTTATCCGGTATCGGTTTTGATCAAAGTCAGTTTCTAATAATTAATTTGCTCATTTCCAACACGTTTAAATAATAAATATTGTCACAATGCGACAGTCAGGAAAATGGGGAACTAATGCATCCCCCAACAAATGTCACATTTAGCAATATTAGTCAATCTATTAACTAGTAGGTAATTGTCACTTTCACCCCAATTGCAATGGTCGATAAATATTGGAGACCATTTTGGGGACATTTGAGTATTCATAATTATGTTGATTTGTGCCGACAATATTAAAACTACGATTTAATTACTTGGGTGCAATGTCGAATAGTAATCATCAAACATAATTATAATTTTGATTAAAAAATAACTGTCGAAATATAAAAATTACTGGCGGTCCCGCCCGGTTTCACCCGGGTGCAAAAGAACGAATGGGGAAGGAAGGGACATGAGTACGCACATTCATCTTAGTTTACCGAGATGAATGTTGTGTCCAAACTTCATAATGATCGGAGTTACCGTTCAAAAGTTTTTGTCGTTAAAAAGCAGTATTTATACTTTTTTTAAGCAATAAAATTCTTTTAATATAATAAATATTTAATTGAAAACACTGTAGGAAAATTATTTTCAAATAGGTACCTCTAGTTGTAACAGTTTTCAAATGAGCTATTAATTAGATTAATTTAATTTTAATTAGTCGTAATAAAATTTTATAAAATGTAAGCCTTAGAAGAAAGCAATGTAGAAAATGAAAATATATTCGCTGACGTGGGGCTTGAACCCTAGGCCCTGGAATTAAGAGTCTTCCGCTCTACCGACTGAGCTATCCGGGCTTGCAAACTTCACGCACTAATACTGCAATATTTAGTTTTGGCATTTCACCTGATAATATTTGTCGGACGGACTAATTTTGAGATACATCTTGCAACATTTTTCATTGATGTTCCGCTCCTATTGGTCGTAGCATGATATTATATAGCCTATAGCCTTCCTCGACAAATGGGCTATCCAACAAAAAAAAATTTTTCAATTCGAACTAGTAGTTTCTGAGATTAGCGCGTTCAACCAAACAAACAAACTCTTCAGCTTTATATATTAGTATTTAGTATAGATTAATTCCAATTTTACGCGTCTGTAAATTGTACCGACAAAATATTATTATTTTTCTTTTCTTTACGCACTAGTGCAAAAAAGGGTCACTTTACTATCGCTATACAGCTATGAAATGTGTCGTGCAAAAACATTATTACAGTCAAAATATCTAAATATTATCGTATTATTATTATTATCGTCGGCAGCCAAGTAACCTTTTTTTATCGACAATCTACAACTCAAGCTAAAATAAGCGTGTTTAATAAAAAATCAATATTTTCAAAAAAGTTATTATCATGGTTATTGCGTTTTAAAAATATGCTCGATTGATTTAAATGCATATTTTAAATTAACGATTATGATTTACGGTCTTTTTCAATACTACAAGCGCCATTTATTTCTGAAAATAATCGAAGCACAGGATATCAACACTGATAGCCGACAAACAATAAAAGCTGTTTTTACATTAGTGCCTAAAATGACGTGAAACATACGACTCTGCCATCTACCGTCAACATTAATAATGGGGTGACATTTTGATGTAGGAAAATGTACACGCCATTCACTTCAACTTATTCAAATAACACTTTTTATTAAACACGAAAAATCGCTAAGACTTTGTAAAAAATAAAGGTAAAACTGTAATGATTATTCTGACAATACGTTCTGCAGCCCAGATCTTATGTTTCGATTAAAGGACCCCGCACAAACGTTATGGGATTTGGTTCTCGGTTAAATTGATCGAAAATAGTTTTATTTCATAGTTTAAAGGTCACTAAGAAAAAGTGTTTATGGGCGCATAGCCTAAAAACCAATAGATTTTTAGCTACAGATATGTTTAGCGAGATTTTAGATATAGGGATATCCATTGAATTCACAAACATGTTCCATGTTCAACTTTTGTGCTTTTTTATAAATGGAAAAATAGTCGAAAACTAACGAATGTTGGAAGGTATCACCCGGTATAAAATAATAATGTCATATTCGGATTCAGCAGACTCGAAAACATATTTCTAGAGCAAAGGATTTTTTAATATTGTGAATTCAATGGATATCCCTATATCTAAAATCCTGCTAAACATATCTGTAGCTAAGAATCTATTGGTTTTTAGGCTTTGCACCTATGGACACTTTTTCTTAGTGACCTTTAAACTATAAAATAAAACCATTTGTGATCAATTAAACCGAGAACCAAACCTCATATAGACGGAGAGCTAGCTACGGAGAAAATGGGTGACTCGGTGCAGAGCTGAAAATTTGCAGAATAATAGGAGATAGTACAAGTAAGTAGTGAAAAAATTGCCAGAAGGCGCTAATGTTGCGAAAAATCAGTGCACTTCTGGCAATTTCTATACTTATTCTGTAATTCAAAACTAGATTATAATATATTATATATATTATACATTATATAGTTATAAGGGCATACTGAAAATTCAAACATGATATAATAATTACATTCGACAAATATTCGAAATTAATAATGACATTTTGATAGAAATAAAATTAAATAAATTAATAAAATTACGTTGTTATAACAATGTAATTTTATTAATTTATTTAATTTTATTTCTATCATTGAACTACAGAATAAGTATAGAAATTGGCAGAAGTGCACTGATTTTTCGCAACATTAGCGCCTTCTGGCGGCTCTTTATCTTCGGCCTAGCCTTCTGGCAATTTTTTCCCTACTTACTTGTACTATCTCCTATTATTCTGCAAATTTTCAGCTCTGCACCGAGTCACCCACTTTCTCCGTAGCCAGCTCTTAGACAATAAGGTTTGTGCGGGGTTGTTTCGTTGTTATACTGTATTCAAAATCGGTTAAAAGTTGTAAGCGGCAAATGTCCAAAACAATAATTTGAACCGCCAGATAGGTTTGACACATATGCGCGCGACGTTTTATAGTAAACGGAACAAATTTATTGCCTAGATATATATAATACAGAACACAAAACATTGCTAAAGTGTTGTCCGAACACTTTTATGCACAGGGTGAAAAAAGTTCCGGTCACATTACCATATATACGAGCGTAGTTTATATGAGTTAGTAGTTTTTCATACATTTCCGTATGTATGTTGGTAACACTGTGGTCTGAACAACGTGCATAAGATATGGCCGTGTTATATCCATAGACGCAGAGTCTATATCTATGGTTAAAACCTTTGTACTGCTGCTACTGCTGGGATATTTTATTGTTATAAAACGTTTTGGTTTTGTTTAGACTCCAAACAAAACGCGAGATAAACAATAAAATGCTACGGAAATTATTTGACATTAGGGGTTTAGTTTATTAATTAAAGCTACAATAAGTCCTTTGTAGCTGTCGCAATTGCAGGCTTTTTGTCTGTTTTTTAAAACTGTAACTTTATTTTTTTTTATTTTGATTTTTTTCTTTACTTGCCAGACATGTATCTTGTATAATATTAAATTTTAAATATTGGTAAGATTGATATCAAAACAAATTCGGACCGAATACTTTTTTTGCACAAATAGTTGACAAAAAAGTGTATTTCTTGTTGTTACAAACAGTGCTGCCAGATGAACGGATTTTTCCGTTCCAAACGGATTTTTCGAGTAGAAATAAATTTGAACGGATAATGGAACGGATTTCATGATCTGAACGGATTTAACGGATTTTCTAACTTTTCCGAATTTTTTACCTTTTTTACTACATATAAATTCAAACTTCACTCGATAATCGATAATTTGGGGACATTCGGGTATTTTTAGCACATTCGAGCATATCTGAGCACGTTTCTTTCACTACCTCTGTCCTACTCCTCTCTCTATTTGGGTAGAAAAAGATAAGAGAGTGTATGAAACAATGTGTTCGCGAAACACACACCTATATCGATGAATATCGACTCGCTATCTTTGTCTGATGCGTTTTTTTCACACAATTGGAGTCAAGTGTTTCGAGTTACACGGATTTACGGAACACATTGAGGATTTAACTGATTGTACTGCCGCGTTTGTTTCTATCGCAACATTCTAACAGTCAATATAATATTTTTATTTCATAAAAATGTGAAAAATCTACGAAATAATCGATTCATTGGATGTGAAAAAATGAATCATTTCTATTCAATTTAAAGTCTGTTTGTAAGTAAAAGTAAATTCAACGTCTTATACGAAATTCATTTCATAATGTTAATAATAAAGCCATAATGAAGGTGGAAACACGTCGATGTGTCGTTTATGGTACCGCATACTTCACTTTACTCTCTATCTCTCTCACGCTCATTGCATTAATGGGTGAACCGGGTGAACGGATGGAAACGGATTTTTCAGACCACTTCCCCCACCAGTTTTCGCCTTACCGACGGATTTATGAGGAGAGAAATCTGGCAGCCCTGGTTACAAATTTGTTCAAAAATTATTTACAATTGATTTGAATGGATTTTTTCAAATTACATTACATAAATACAAAAAAAAATGATTTTCAAACCGTTTCGTAAATATTCTAAGAACAATTTTGCTGTATAATAAATTATTTCTTTCTTCTTGATAACCTCATTATATTTTTCCGTTTCGAAAGATTTGCCATCTTCTGGAATATATTGTCAAATAAAATTTACATCAATACAAAAAAAATCAAATATATTCTTTAGACTATACTTGAAAAACTATGTGTATTAAATAATATTTACTTCTCTGAAAATACAATATAATACAATAAAAAATTCACAAAACTCTAAAAAAAAAAAGATTCGCACATAATAACTGCATATTGTTTTACACGTTGGCAACTCTGTCAGTTCGATAGTTTTTGTTTTAATATGCAGTTGTTTTAAATTACGGTGTCAGACACAATAAAATTGTTTGGAATTATACATGAACTTCCGACAAAAATAATGCATGTCAATATTTAAAAAAGAGAATTCGTATTTTGCATTACACACCGAAACGGCAAAAACAAATCTGTTATAAATGTAAAAAAAACACAAATAAAAATGGTAATGGCACCGACGACCGGAATCGAACCTGCGACATTTAGGTTACGAGGCAAGTGTTCTACCTCGCAACCACCTTAGCTTATTGTTCTACATGTGGTTTTTATAGTATACGGCATATGTAAATAGCGACACGTTTGTTACACATTCAGTGTTCCAGTTCTGATTGCGGACATTTTAAGCTGTCGATTAGACGTGAATACTTTTTTATACCGTAGAACCTCTTTGAGTCGAACCTCGAAAACTCGAAAAAATGTTTTGTTCCCTTCCCTTCATACATTACTCGAAATCTTAACCTTCTATAAGTCGAAATAATCAGTGAGTCCCTACAAGCCATTTCGGTACATATTTTCCCTCCATAACTCGAAAAAATAAATTGGACCTCTGTATCTCGAACGTAGCAATGTTTAGCCTCTACAAGTCGAATATTTGATGAAAACTCGAATTTTTTGGCGTCTTCCTTGAAGTTCGACTTACAGGGGTAAGTCGAAATAATCAGTGAGTATCAAGCCATTTTGGTACATATTTTCCCTCCATAACTCGAAAAAATAAATTGGACCTCTGTATCTCGAACGTAGCAATGTTTAGCCTCTACAAGTCGAATATTTGATGAAAACTCGAATTTTTTGGCGTCTTCCTTGAAGTTCGACTTACAGGGGTTCTACTGTATAGTAAAATATGACGGACGAGAATGAGAGAGAAGACAAATCCATGCTTTTGCCGTTGTCTAAAAAGTGAAAAAATTAAGGGTTCCAATTTCGGAAGTAGAGGTACTGCAGCTATAAAGCTCCAAGTAGAATGGAAACCAGCCGATTTTAACATAGCTTTTTTTCCAAATAGAAAAAAACTGGATTAAAAAATAATCGATCAGGTTAACAATACCGCGTTGCCGTAGATTCTTTCACAGAATCATGAATACTAATCCCACGCGGATGTATGTAGGACGGAGATAAGTCTCCTTTCACTCTTTTCTCCATGGTTAAAATCATAAAATATTTTTTTATAAACAAATAAAAAAATGAAAAGAAGTATTCTGGGAATTTTGTTAAATTAAGTTTTGATACTGTTTTAAAATGCAAAAAAAAGTGTTTTTGATAAGAACAAAAAGTATTTTATAACATTTTCTTTCGTATAAAGTTAAATGTTTTAAAGTTTTGTTTGCGTAAAATATTAACGTCAGTTGTTATGTGTATTTAGGCGTAGGAGGATCGTATAAGCATAAGAAAGTTCGCGAAACTTAACAACGTATACTACTAGCCTTAGGTTATTATCTATGGTTACACGGAAAAACAGTCTACCTCATTTTTATTAACCGACTTCAACAGAAAAGAGGTTATCAATTCGGCGTGACTGTTTATTGATTGGGAAGACGTTTGTAAAATGATGAAAAAAAAAATGATTCAAAAAACTCCCTTTAAGTTTTTTGTATAATTTTATTTAAATATTTTTGTTTTTATAACGACATCTAACTTCATGTTATGGTACTTTAAAGCATTTTAATTTGATACCCTTGTCAGGGAGGTTGTGAAGAAAAATTAATCCGCCATTTTGGGGCGTGCGCCATATTGAATTTATAGTGACGTCACATAATCCGTGACACTGTCACATACACTGCACGTTGCACAATTTTAAAGCTCTTACCAAGAAGTGGTCGAAATATTAATTATTACAATTATTAATGTTTTAGTCAAAAGAATTACATTTCAGTCAACATTTTTTTAAATATTTGCAATTACAGACAAAGTAACAATTTTATTAATTTGAAAATTAATTAAAAAAAAAAAAACTTCCGGTATTGGCAGTCGAATTGCGATATTATATATTTTGGCGTTACGAATCAAGTCAAAAAGTTCTAGTGGATGGAGAATAGAATTTGGTGTTAATAAAGGTATCTTGTTTGTTTGACTTTTTGTTAAACTCGTCTAGTTGATTAATAATGTCATAAAAAGTGAGCTCTACGTGGTAACTGTGCAATGTACACAATATAAACAGCACGTGATGGACTTAATTTCAAAAAAACGGTTGTGTCTATAGTAGGTATAGAAGGGGGTTCCTGGACCAATCAGGCTTTTCCGTGGAAAAACTACCTGAAAAACTCAAGTTTTTACCCCCTCCACTTTTATAGATTTGTGTATAATTCCTCGAATTTTAAAGTTAGACATATCAAGTTTGGACTCAAATTAATCAGGGGTTTGAGACGAGTTCAACGATGGTATTCAAGTAGGGGGTGGTAGCAACCCTTAACATTTCCACCCCTTTCGAATTTTAAAGTACATCAGTTTTTTGAGGGAGGGAGGAGAGAGAAAGAGAGAGAATGGAGGGAACATATGCTTGGTAAATCTAATTAATTTAATTTATTTAATAAAATCGTAATTTAATTAATTAATTTAATATAGCAGCGGGCTGAGGATCCGAACTCAGTTCGTTATGGTTCTCAGTTGTAGTGCAGCGCCTTTAACCGCTCGACCACGAATCGTATTGCGGGAGAGCCTCTTAAAAGTGCATTTGTTTCTAATCTCATCATAATGTGCACATTCTTAACATGTTTTGTCTCGCTGGCATTTTTTAGTTTTTTTTTTTTATCCCCGTAATATTTATTTGTTTTTCTCGTTTGAGCTATTTTTGTTTATTTTGTTGAATTTAATTTATCTAATAAAATCATTTAATTAATTTAATTTAATATATCGGCGAGCTGTGGATCCGAACTCGGTTCGTTGCGGTCTTAGTTGCAGCGCAGCGCCTTTAACCGCTCGACCACGAATCGTATTGCGAGAGAGTCTCTTAAAAGTGTATTTGTTTTTAATCCCATCATAATGTGCAAATTCTTAACATTTTTGTCTTGCTGACATTTTCAGTTTTTTGTCCCCGTCATATTTATTAGTTTTTTTCACGTTTGAGTTATTTTTGTTATTTGTTGAATTTATTTTCTCTTTATTATTTTTCCTCAATTTTAGTTTCGAAGGAGGTTTGCTCATTCATCCCCATGGTGACCAGCCGGGTTGGGGATTTACCTGTTTTTTTTTTTTGTTTTTGTGTTTTTTTTATATCCATTGAGTTCAGTCCATTGTCCTCATCATTGCCTCGGTCATCAACTTTTAATCATTTCAGAAATTTTATTTTTAGTCAATTGTTTCTTTCACTCTCTTCTCCAACTTCTTTATTTGCCATAAGCAATGTTCCTAGGGAATAATCTCGTCGTCTACCTATACACCTTTCTAAATTTGTAAATATCAATGCAGGTTTTTTTGTTTTTCTTGAATCTTGATTTTTTTGTCATTCCATCTTTTTCGCTTTATTATCATTTCTTTCCCACGTGACCTGCCTTTCTTTGCTCTTAAAGAATTGATAGTAGTTTTTTTTCCTAGTCTCCAAAACTTTTTTCTGAAGATCTTCTGTTATATATTTGTATCGTTAAGGTTTCTCTCGCTCTGCAATATTTGCAATTTTTACGCCATGTATTTAGTCCAACCAGAATTGCTCTATTTGATATACTTTGATTTTGCTAGTCTGCGTACGTAATCTATTTCCTCAATTTTACAGTGCACCCTCAGATGGTTATTGATTATCTCATAGACAGTGTTTTTTCGAGTTGAAAATAGTTTTCTCTTTTTTCATAACTTTCCACTCCATGTATTCTTATGTTTTTTTCCTCCTTTTTTCCCTCTCCCAATTGCCTTTAATGACTTCTTGCTCTTTATTTTTCTCTTCTAACGCAGAAATTTTCTGTTTGTAATTTTTATTCTTTTTCATTCACTTATAAACTTAGGTCATCTATTTTTGGTTCTACTCTCTTGATTGCTTCCAATACCTGCTCCATGTTGTTATTACTTTGTATATTATTATTACGTATCACTTTCTGTATGCCCTTTTTAATAATTTTTCTGATTAACCTATAATGTTATTTGATATCACTGTCTTTTACAATCGTATTATAAAAAACGATCTTTTCTCTCTTTTATTTTTATGTTATATCACTAGTTTATGACAGTTAGCTGACACTTTTAGTAATTTTTTTCTTTTTTTGTAAATTTAATAATATTTTAAATTTTCGGCATGAATTTTATTTAGTACTTTATAAAAACTTACTAAATTTCGTGAATATTACACTTTATTATTATTACCAAGCTTATAACCACTTTATTTCACAATTTACAGGACTGTAAAATAACACGTTCTATATTTTCCAACGTCAGCCATTGTTTTGGAATTTTTTCCTTGTACTAGTATTTCATTAAATAGTCTTGGCAAGAGTGGTACTAGTATTTCGATTCCATGTTTTATTTATTCATTCTTAATTTTATCACTACCGGGGCATTTCTCTTTCTTTAAGTTTTTTTATAGTTAGTCCTGTTTCATGCTTCAGTATTAATTGTATATCCTCTGTTTTATCGCTAAAGAAGTCTTTTTTTAGTTTGATCTTTGCTTTTGTACAGATTTCTATAGAAATTGGCAGCCTCCGCCAAAATTTCGTCTCTTTTTCTTTTTTTTGGTTATTAGTATTTGTTATTAACAACGGTATCCATATCCTGCCTTGAATTCGTACCCTTTCGACCTTTTAACAGCAGTATTTTGTGTCACAATATCTTCTACCAGTTTTTTTTTTTTTTTATTATTTTTACGTTGATCACCTCTGATTTCTTTTATCATTACCTTACATAATTCTGCGTATTCAACCTTGTTGAGGGAACAATCGTCCTTATGAGGTTTTTATAGTTCTCTTTTGTCTATTAGTTTCAGTGTTTCTTCCGACAATTTTGTATAATTTTTATTTTGCTTTGTTATTCCGGTTTCTTCTACTGCTTTGTGAATACAAAACTCGATTTGGTTATATAATTCTTGCACTTCTGTTTTTTTTCTTCTATATATTTTTTTTAAGTTTTTATTCATAATTATCTGCTATTTCTTTGTTCAATGAGTTAAAGTTTTTATTGAATTTATCATTTCTGTACAATTTATTCGAATTAATTAATAGTATCGCTCTCAACAATGTGCGGTCAGAGTTAAATTTAAATTGATTACCTATGCATCCAATACATTTTCTGTTTTTTTTTTTTGTTAACTAGGAAATAATCTATTTGATTTTTGTTATTCCATTTGGTACTAGCCAAGTCCATTTCATTGATGCCTGTTTTTTTAAAAAGTGTGTTTCCTATTGTCATCTGATGCGACACAGCGAAGTCAATTAATTTTTGTTCTCCCAAAGTTTCTTTTACCATAATGAAAATTTCACATATCTGCCTCTTCTCATCCTTCTCGCTTTCCTACTTGTCCGTTAAAATCACCCATAACTATTTTTAGTATAGAGTTCCTCACTTAGTGTTTCATAGAATTGGTCTATTTCTTCCTCAGTATATGATGATGTTGGAGCGTATACTTGTATAAATGATGCAGTATTTTTTTCGTTTATTTTTATCTTTAACGTCGCTATTCTGTCTGTTATTCCTTTAAATTCATCAATTTTATTTGTTAAATGTCGGTTTTACCATGAATCCTACTCCATTTCGACCTTTTATTTTTCCAAATGGTAGAATATTACGCCGTTTCTTCTTTCACTCAAGTGTTCCCAGTTTCTTCTCACGTCTACTAGTCCTAATATATCCCAATTAACTTGTTTTAATGCGTTTTCCAGTTCAATTAATCTATCATTATCTAATAGTATTCTAACATTTAATGTGCATATTCTTAACTTTTTTCTTGTCCAGTTGACATTTTTATTTTTGTTCCCGTCATATTTATTAGTTTTTTTTTTCACGTTTGAGCTATTTTCGTTATATTTTGTTGGATTTATTTTGTCTTTATTATTTTCCTTCAATTTTAGTTTCACACTGCTTCGAGGAGGGTTTGGTCATTTATCTACACAATGACCAGCCGGGTCAGGGATTTATCTATTTTTTTTGTTTTTTTTGTGTTTTTTTTTATATCCATTGAGTTCAGTCGATTGTCATCATCAATGCCCCACTCGTCAGCTTTTAATCTTTTTTCAGAAATTTTATTTTTTAGTCATGATTTCTATAGAAATTGGTAGCCTCCGCCAAAATTTCATATCTTTTTTCTTTTTGGTTATTAGTATTTGTTATTAACAACGGTATTCATGTCCTGCCTTGAATTCGTTCCCTTTCGGCCTTTTTAACAGCATTATTTTATGTCACAATATCTTCTACCAGTTTTTTTAATTATTTTTACGTTGATCACTTCTGATTTCTTCTATCATTACCTTACATAATTCTGCGTATTCAACCTTGTTGAGGGAATAATCATCCTTATGAGGTTTTAATAATTATCTTTTTGTCTATTAGTTTTAGTGTTTTTTTCGACAATTTTGTATAATTTTTATTTTGTTTTGTTGTTCCGGTTTCTTGTACTGCTTTGTGAATACAAAACTCGATTTGATTGTATAATTCTAACAGTTCTGTTTTTTCTTTACAATCATTTTCTTTTATATATTTTTTAAGTTTTTATTCATAATTATCTGCTATTTCTTTGTTCAATGAGTTAAAGTTTTTATTGAATTTATCATTTCTGTACAATTTATTCGAATTAATTAATAGTGTCGCTCTCAACAATCTGCGGTCTGAGTTAAATTTAAATTGATTACCTATACATCCAATACATTTTTTTGTTTTTTTTTTTTGTTAACTAGGAAATAATCTATTTGATTTTTGTTATTCCATATGGTACTAGCCAAGTCCATTTCTTTGATGCTTGTTTTTTTTAAAAAGTGTGTTTCCTATTATCATCTGATAGGACACAGCGAAGCCAATTAATTTTATTCCTCCAAAGTTTCTTTTACCATAATGAAAATTTCCCATAACTGCCTCATCTCATTCTACTTGTCCGTTAAAATCACTCATAACTATTTTTGTATAGAGTTTTGATCATTCAGCTCCTCACTTAGTGTTTCATAGAATTGGTCTATTTTTTCCTCAGTATATGATGATGTTGGAGCGTATACTTGTATAAATGATGCATTATTTTTTTCATTTATTTTTATCTTTAACGTCGCTATTCTGTCTGTTATTCCTTTAAATTCATCAATTTTATTTGTTAAATGTTGGTTTTACCATGAATCCTACTCCATTTCGACCTTTTGTTTTTCTAAAATGGTAGAATATTAAGCCGTTTCTTCTATCACTCAAGTGTTCCCAGATCTTCTTACGTCTGCTAGTCCTAATATATCCCACTTGTTTTAAAGCGTTTTCCAGTTCAATTAATCTATCATTATCTAATAGTATTCTAACATTTAATGTGCATATTCTTAGCTTTTTTTGTCTTGTTCTCATTTTTATTTTTTTATCCCCATCATATTCATTAGTTTTTTCACGTTTGTGCTATTTTTGTTATATTTTGTTGAATTTATTTTGTCTTCATTATTTTCCTTCAATTATAGTTTCACACTGTTTCGAGGAGGGTTTGGTCATTTATCCCATGGTGACCAGTGGAGTTGGGGATTTACCTGTTTTTTTTTTTGTTTTTTGTGTTTTTTATATCCATTGTTGAGCTATTTTCATTATCTTTTATTGAATTTATTTTGTCTTTATTATTTTCCTTCAATTTTAGTTTCGTACTGTTTCGAGGAGGGTTTAATCATTTATCCCACGGTGACCAGTGGAGTTGGGGATTTACCTGTTTTTTTTTTTTGTTTTTTGTGTTTTTTATATCCATTGAGTTCAGTCAATTGTCCTCATCATTGCCTTGATCATCAACTTTTATTCGTTTCAGAAATTTTATTTTTAGTCAATTGTTTCTTTAACTCTCTTCTCCAATTCTTTATTTGCCATAAACGACGTTCCTAGGGAATTTACTCGTCGTCTACCTTTATACCTTTCTAAATTTGTAAATATCAATGCAGTTTTGTTTTTTTTTTCTTGAATCTTGATTTTTTTGTCAGTTTTGTTTTGTCTAGCTCTTCCTCAGAACCTTCTAATCGTTTTCTTTTTTGTCTCTGATTCCATTTCTGCTTTATCTTTTTTTTGCTTTATTATCATTTCATTCCCATTAACATAGATTTCATCATGTTTAAAGAATGCCACATAACCTGCCTTTCTCTGCTCTCCCAATTATCATTAATGACCTCTTGCTCTTTATTTTTCTCTTCTAGCACAGAAATTTTTCTACTTTTTCATTCACTCGTAAACTTAGGTTATCTATTTTTTTGATTCTACTCTGTTGTTTGCTCCCAATATCTACTCCACGCTGTTATTACTTTTTATATTATTATTGTATAAAACACTCTGTTTATCTTTTTAATAATTTATCTGATTATCCTATAATGTTATTTGATATCACTGTCTTTTACCATCGTATTATAAAAACGATCTTTTCTCTCTTTTTATTTTTTATGTTATATCACTAGTTCATGACAGCTAGCTAATACTTTTAGTAGTTTTATTATTAACGGTGGAGGATTTATACGTGTCAGCATATATGACTATATTATATATGTGACACATTGCAGATTGCACTTTTATCATTATATTGTAATCTGAGAATATCCGGTGATAAGAAAACGGACTGAATCTGATGACAATGAATTAGAGATGAAAATACATTCATGTAATAAACGACTTTGAATCAACAACTAAACTGGGGAGTGCAAATCTCCATTTTGGTTAATTAGTATTAATTTTTTTGTAAAACAATGTAATAATTAATAAATGAAACAATAATTCCATGAAACTCGCCTTAAAATAAAATATCTTTTTTCTTTTATTTACTAGCTTTTTTTAGTCCAACTTTTAAAAAATTAAAAACGCTATAACTTGAAAACTACAATAGCTACAGTCTTCGATTCAGCATGATTTTTTGCATAGAACCAAGTCATTTTAACCATATAATATGTCTGTTTATATTTACGGATGTTCCACCGTAGCGCCTAAACTATTCATCCAATTTTGATAAATAAGGTCTCAATCGATTCGGTAGTATGGTCCGAGTAACATAGGCTATACATTTATTTTTGAATTTTGGTCACAGAGGGGAGAAAATTGAAAAAAAAAATAAATAAAAAATAAGTTCAAAAACTAAAACCCGACTACTGAAAAGTACGAAACAAGAAAATATTCTTATCTGAGGATAGCCGTTGTCGTATGCCATCTCATATATATGAGGTGTAGCGTGATTGCAATATTCCCTAGAGCTTATGGTTGTCGCGATCATTAAATTTAAATAATCGTATTCTAGCATCTACGATGACAAAAATACAAATTTTTCTAAACTCACTCTTTTTAGGTCCTCTCCGGATTGCTGGAAAGAAGGAGAAAATTGAATAAGTACTTTATTCTCAGACTGGATTAAAAAAATGAACAATTACCACAAAATTGTTTTTAAAGGTAGGTTAAAAAAGTGCCAATATAACGTGCTTAGTAAAATACAAAGTGCCAATATTTGTGAATTTAATCTCTATATCTTAAATCTCGCTAAACATATCTGTAGCTAAAAATCTATTGGTTTTTAGGCTATGCGCCTTGGACACTTTTTCTTAGTGAGCTTTAAACCATAAAATAAAACCATTTTCGATCAATTTAACCGAGAACCAAATTAAATAAGGTTTGTGCGAGGTCCTTTGCCATATTCTCAGCAGGAAGATTTTGACGCAAACTCATCAATCGTGTCATGAAATCAGGAGCTTAACGGAGATGCTCTGTTCAAGGTCTTAGACAAGCATCCAAGTGACAACAGTCGAGTGAATATACTGGCGTTTCTATATGCTGTGTCAGTATTTCAAGGAAATAACGCTAATGCTTACACATAATAAAAAGTGCATTTGTGTCACGGTGAGATGCTTTCAAAAATTATCCTTTGTTCTGTGAAATAAAGCATGATTCTTCTGTACTTTAGAGCGGACAAAAAAAATATATTTAATCAAATAAATGACTGACATATCAAACTAATGTCTTCAAAATATGCAAGAATAACAAACTGATCGAATCTTCTCTCACGATCGTAGAGAGAAAATCCGGGCTCGGGAGATTTTTTCAACTTAGTAATTAGTTGAATAAAATTTTATAAAATCGAAAAAAAACTAAATTCCGAAAACAATAGGGTGTCGGAAAATCTGGTTTTAAATACATAGTTCCTTTTTTTCCACTAGGTATTTGATAAATACTCGATTCGAGTCAAATTGGGCATGATACAAAAAATGTAAACTTTTCTTAACTCGAAAATCTAATATTTTTTAAATAGTCGACAAAATTCGAAAATTAAATACGATCCCTAGCATACTCCTACTAGTAAAAAAATCGGATGCTTTGCGATGAGAATAGAACCTTGAAAAAATGCACCGACCAGCGTTTATCTAGCCGGCTACTTATCGAGAGTCGACTGTACTGTGTAGTCTAGTTTTTTTTTTGAACAGAACTCTATAAAAGTCAAGGATGAGTCACTCAGTGTTGAAACAAAGTAAATACTCGTCCGGAAATAAACAAAATAAAAAATGCATTACTTCAGTACGACAAGATGTCACTCCGCAAGATGGCCGAGCTTAATAATAATATCTACGTCATAACTTCACCTCTAAGATGAAACAACTTTAGTGGGTGGGAAAAAATAACAGAACTGTTAACGGAACAATAAAAATTATCAAAAATGACAGAAAGAAGAATACTACTTAGTCATCTCCTTTTTTCGTGATGTGTTTTCATAGTTTTCTATTCCAAAAATGTTGTTAAAAATAAAGAAATATCCAATTTATTACTATAAAAAAATGCGTGGTATTTCTTCATGTACAATATTTTTTAATGAAAAATCTGTAGCCTCTACCTTCACCGCAAAATACATCCTTAAGGACGTAGTCTGGTGTTCGGGTTTCGGAAAATTGAATTTATTTTTTTACATATTTTTTAGTAAGTATAATATATTGAGAAAATACTGTAAAAAATTTAGACCAAAATATTAAATATTTACAAAGCTATAGCATATAGTCGAGAGCAGCAACGGTCTTACGGTAAGACTTTTACCTGCTCTTACCTCTCAATTGTTATCACGTTACCCTTATACTCTCGCAGAGTAGAGCAAAAAAATTAACAGAAAACGATGCCTTTGAAGAAACGGAAGGTTTACTATACACCAGGCATAGCTGATTAGTGTAAATATTCATTTTTATTTTTTTGTTAGAAATCTGAAATCAAAACTTTAAACGCGTTTTTCTCAAAACTACGTTTTTGTAAGTTGCGCGGGTGATTGAAACAATTGTATACAACCGATTGCTTTCAATTTTGCACAGGGTATTCTACACAACAATAGCTCCGTCTGGTACTAGAAATACTTAATTATAAAAAATAATTCTATTTTTTTAACCGATTTTTAACGACAAAATCACGATTTTCTCGTTGTTTTTTTTAAACCCGCCATTTTGTTATTTATCAATAAAAATGTTTATTTCTAGTACGGGATAGAGCCACAAGCCTACAAAACAATAACCAATTTAATTTTTATAATTCAGATGACTCCAAGTGACGTTATCACCCGCGCTACCTCCTTTTAAAGTTGTCTACTTTAGGTTAAAAAAACAATTATAAAATGGCGTAAAATTAAGCAAAAAAAATTTTTTTCTTAGCTTACGATGCCAGTAATAACATGTAACAAGATTGAAATGATTGTATATTATTTTGTTATTAAAAAAAAATCTCAAATAACGGTTGAAAAAGAGCTTGAACATAGGACTACGTCCTTAAGACAAAAGTACAAATTTTATTACATAAAATAATTTGAGTAAATAATTAAACTGCGAATTTTTTTTATTTAAATGTTGAAAAAAACAATAACCAGAATGGATAAACGAGAGATGATATACTCTTAATTAAATATAAGAGCTAAACAGAATGAAACATGTACCTTTTCTCGCAAGCTGAGAGACAAAAAAAGGCAAACAAAAGCACGTAAAAATAAAATTATTAAACAACGAATGGGCGAGCTAACAAACAGAAACCCTTATATTTCATATTCTTTGTATTTTCGCGTCCTTTTGACATTCATAATTACATATAATCTTTAGTTACATTTAATTTTAAACGAAAGCATTATAATATAAGATATATATATTAACACTGAACAACACGTAACGAACGAATAGAACTGTATAAAAATACTTGACGCGGTAAAATACTGCCCTTTGCTTTTTTCAAACTGAAATTAAGGAACAAAATAGTATATATTACACCACAAGGGTCGAAAGTTTGATATTCTTGCACTGCGCGCCATGATACCCAAGTGTGGTGTATACTATTTTTCTTCAATAATCGGTACGTTTAAATACATTAATGTATTAATTATATTTTATTAATTACATAAAAACACAGATAAATTCCAAGCAAGCAGCTTTGAGGTTATACGTAAAAACATAAATGACATCTGTCGGCGACTATAAGTAATAGGGTTGCTATAGAAACGACATCTAATCAACAGTCGATAGGTAATTGTTTCTTTACTGCCGCCCGAACGTACGTACCTCCCGCATCAGTGCGTGTAATCCCATCAATGCGTAAATGTACCTTACAATTGATGCCGAAGCTAAGTAGGGGAGGGAGGGGGAATGGCGCTCACTGGGTAATGGCGCTCACCTCTGTTACTCTGTCAAAAAGGAACGTAGCAACACGTCACGTCGCGTGAAGCGCGAGGGGAAGGGGCCTCTAATAGACAGCGATGCAAACGGACATTCAGCTCGCGTCATGCGACCGTGAAGAGCGTTTCTTTGTTTGCGGCCTCGCTGATCTAATTTTTAATTAGGTGCTGAACAAGTTAAGTTGCTGGGCTCGCTATACTATGGACTCAGTGCTGCAGATTTGCGTAAACTTGTTTATAAATTTGCTGAACGCAACAATATCAAAAACAATTATGATCAAAGCAGTAAAACAGCCGGATTGGATTGGGGACACTACTTTATGAGACCCTGAACGGCATTACCCAAAGTCAGGGGCAATGCCGCTCAAACATGTTTTTTTAATAATGTTTTCCTACTACTAGTAGGTGAAAGATATATGCTTTTGTTGTTAAATTGTTGATTACTCAATAATTAAAGACATTGTTACTCTTCTTAATTTTGATTTATAATAAATAATTTAAAAAATACACCATGTTTTCCTTAAGTGAACGCCATTCCCCCGTCCTACCCTACTCGCGGTCGAGGTATGAAGAGAAAAATATTGATTTTTAGTTTAAAACGGAAAGTTTAAAGTTTTAGGGAATAATTCAGACGGAACAAAATTTCGTACCGGATCGGAGCGAAATCTGAAAGTGAGAAAAAAACAATAATAGACACCGGTTGTGTGTACACAAACCACGAAGTATTGCTATAAAATAATGTTCGTGGCTTAAAGTTGTGGCTCCACAATTGCTATCATAAATTAAAGAGCGAAAAGCTTAACGGTGCTTTCTCTATACGTGTGTATGTTACATAGATCCCGGCCGACAAAGTAAAACCGCGTATGTCGGATTTTTGGTTTTTTTAAGTGACGTATCAGTTAGAAAATTTTCGTGACGTTTAAGGGGAAATTATGCAACGGCGGAGAAATATAAAAGTAAAGACCGCACGAGGCTAGAAATGCTGCTAGATTCCTTGCTAGTTTTCTAACGCTGGTTTTCTTGATTGCTGTTATGTACTCGCTCCACACGGCACGTCTTTTCAAGCTAGTTTTGTGAATAAATCCGGTACGTGCGCAGTGACAGTTCAAATATAAACACAGAGCAAAACGTGTCTGTTGTCTGACTCTGCGCAGAATGACGCCACGTTGGTTTGTGGGCGTTTGTTCAAGTCGCCCACGAGACAAGACACTGCTTCCTGATTGGTTCCTGCGCATACCTAGCAAGTAAAATAGCCCTTGTTCTAATTTTTAAACCTATCTTGTGAGCTAGCAACCGAGCCCGCAGTGACGTCATTTCCAGCTTCGTACCTAGCCTACCAGCCAGCAGAAGTCCAAGCAGTGTTTCTAGCCTTGTGTGCAGCGAAAAAAACTGTATACACATACACATTTCACGTATATCACCTACCTGGCAAGATTTAATAGTTTTGCTTGGGGTTCTATAATATGGTATAACTGTCAAAGTACTATATAATAGAAAAAGTGCGTGTTGATCAATTATGTACAGTGTTTACACACACACATTTACATACATGTATTATGTATTTAGTCTTTTATATGCATGATTTTATAAATACATATATCGCAAACATAAAAAAATGAAAATAAAATTTTCTAAAAATAATAGGAAAGTAACTAGAAGCAGTGCTGTCCTTTGTAAAAAAAATGGACGAGTGTAGTTGGTGTTTATAGATGTAGAATTTCATCAGAGGCGATACAACAATGTTATGCCGGCACTTCACATGGCTATTTGTATTTGTGTATTTGGCATATTTGGCAAACAATTACCAAGTGTGGACAGTCTATTTGACAAAGTATTGGCCTTATTTGCCGATTTGACAAATAAGGCCAATACCAAATACGCGTTACCGTGCGCTTGTCGGTTTTTCGAGGCACATCAAAGAGTTCAAAGAGGCAAATACGCAAATAAACCGTCCACACAATGGCCATATTCAGAAGCGCACGCGCCGTGAACCTTTACGGACGTGCAGTATTTTTGTGTCTGTGTTGTGAGCGAGAACTGGAACAATTACTATTGAAAATGAATTGGGACAATGAAACAGTGCTAAAATTCCTGGAATTTTGAACCTTGCGTTCTGCTGCCAAATGTTTGTGTGTTTGCTATTTGACTGCCATGTGTGGATGGTCGTATTTGCCTCTATTTGCATGTTTGCCTTGAACGTCATATATTTTGCCAAATACAACAAACACCCAATAGCGAACACAAATAGCCATGTGAAGTGCCACCTTTACACAAAATCAAGTTAAAACACAAATTCGACATAAGTTATTATGGCGTTTAACCGTAGATATACAGGCATTCTTCTGTACTCTGGCGCTTTGAAAGCTCGCCCTCTACGTTGTTTACGGATAATATAAATGCACCGAGTTTTCTTTCTTTTTTTCGAGAAAAAAGTTTATTTATAAGATGAGAAAATATGGAGCGCAAAGGTGCAAAATGCAAATTTAAAAATGTCTAGCTGCCGAGTTTTTTTTCTAATTTATATAACATTTCAAATGTTTACGCTAATATTACCTATAGACTTTACAAGATGGAGTCAAGATGCAGGGACAAATTTTAAAATGCAAAGAAAATAAATGCCAGCGGACTTGGGAGGTAATGAAAGTAATAATTTAAGTAGAATACATTTTCGTGCAGTAAACATTATTCAATTTCTAAACGTTGGTGTAATGTTTGAGGTTCTCTGGTATGATGCATGAAGCGCGCAATTAATTTATTAAAATCGAATAGCCCTTTTTTCCTTCAATGCATTGTAGCTGTGCCAAAGGAAGCCGAAATGTCACTACAGTCGAGTCTCACTAATCCGGCACTTCAGTAGTCCGGTACGTCCAATAATCCGGCACCCTCCACTCACGCCTCCCTACCCCTATAGTTATTGGCGTAACTAGTAGTCTAAGTCATTCATGGCGTGTCATGACTTAGTCTACAAGTTGCGCCCATAATTTTATTCAACAATTGCGCGTTATTCATGTTTTAATTATAATGAGATGTTGTAAATATCTATTTATTTCTTTATAAAAAAAACTGTCAATACTAACAGCACCAAACAGCACGATTCAATGTTTTGGTTTGAGGTTAGCCGGTTATGAATAAACTCCATGTCGAAAACATTCGGCCTCTCAATTTTAGTCTCAATGGGTAACAACAGGGAGTTGTTGTTACCTACTATTTCGTTACGACTCAGAAAATAGTTACGTTTATTTTCATTACTCCACAATGGCCGAGCTAGTAGGAATCTTCATTGAGTTATGACAAGTAATTGTCACCAGTCGGTAAATGGCTATTTAGGGTTCGGTTTTTAGGCATGATAAAACATGAATAACGCGCATGAGTTGAATAAAATAATAAATGTCACTGTTATCTTCTTATGAAATGCTTTATTTTATTTACATATTATGAATTTTTCTATACAATCCAATAATCCGAACATTCCAATAATCCGGCACCCCCTAGTTTTTAATAGTGTAGTGTTGGCGTTAACTGGCAGGATCGCCATGTAGTGTTGGTGGTTATCAGGTTCTTTTAAATTAGTAAAACTATTTAAATTTGATTTAATAATGCTTTATTTACTTTACCAACGTTGACCTATGCCAGCTCACGCTGGCATAGCCACGTGCGTCCACCACCTCACTTCTTCCTTCCTTCCAAATACACATATATTTATATCATTCAAAATACAAACGTCGCGTTATTAACTAAAACGATTATTACTATAACCGCTTTAAATTAACATATCTTGCAGTTCTACATTTCAAATGATATACGTAATTATAGCCTACTTACTGATGTATCCACTACAATAGTGCCGGATTAGTGAGACTATACTGTACATGGTTTTGACTGCTAATAACATTGTTTCCACAAACAAAACGTTGAAACTGATAAGACTTTTTACGATGTATTCAAAATAAAACGTTTCAGCTTTCTATCGTCTTGTAGGATAGTTCATTACGAAGATTATATACAAACACTATAACACCACGTGTTTTTAACTTCCGCCGATGTTCAGGGTTACATGGACCTAATATTTTTCAAAGTTGGGTTTCGCTTATACAATTGAAAATAATTATATTTAGGTTAGTTTCGCGAGAAATTGATCTAGATCATAGTTTCTCAACCATTTTTATGTCGCGACCCACGAAAAAGCCCAAAAGTTAAGTAAAAAGTCTTGCGATCCCGCCAATATAAAATTATAATAATATTTTTTATTACTCATGCGGGAAAAGTGGTATGTTTACGCACACTGTTACGGTTGAAAAGTAGCTATTTTCATTTGCGTGCGGAAACTTTATTTGTCGCACTGAAATTATTGTTTGCCGCACGCAAATTTAGAGTTACCATAGTTACCAATACAATAACAATTTTAACTGAATTTTCAACTTTTTAATGATTTAATTTTAATTTTTATTACTTCTAATTTCTTTTTTTAATTCGTAATAAAATTTTAATTTTAATTTAATTTCATTCGTAATAAAAAATAGTATATGCAACTCGTGCGGCATTGTCGCACTAGTTGCACAATATAGGTACTATTAATTAATAGTTTATTTATCATCCAAATTTGTCAGAGTTTCTTGTCCCGATAAGAATACGAGCAATTCCTGTAAATTTCAAAAGTATTTAAGAAAATCCGTTTTGAGTTTTTATAGTTACAATATCCAACCGCTTGCTTCATATGCCAATAAAAACAAAACACAGTTAATAAAAAATTGAAAGAGCAAAAGTTATCCTACGTTCATTTATTTTTAGAAAAAATGCAGAACGTTATATATAGATTAATTACTGTCAGTTTTTTTTATATTAGATTGAATTACGCACAAAAAACGAGAATTTTATTAGACAGAAGAATTCTGTTATAACTGGCAGCAAAGCGTACTGGCATCAGTCGATTGCCGGTCGAAAGGTGCAGGGGTCTCCGCCCCAACCGGCGTCAGTCCCATCCTCCGGGCTACGCACGCTGGAACATACGTCACCAGGCCCGGAGCTATTGCATTCACGCGTAAGGCATAAACCTACGATCTACGAGTCTTACATTTGAAGCAATGATTACGGATTTCTTAAGAGAGCGAGAAAGAAAGAGACAGATTATAGACACTCTGCATTGAGATGATTTTTTGCGAAGATTTATATAGCACTAGCGGTCCGTCCCGGCTTCACCCGGGTGCGATATATATAATTCTGCAAAATGTATTTCGTTTGCGACCCGGCGTCTAGTCTGAACTAATAGCTTTGAGCAAATTCTACCCGATTTGCTTCTGAACTAATAGCTTAGAGCGAATTCTTACAGATGTCGCTACTTGGTACTAAAACAGTTTTTTTTGTTTGTTTCTGAACTAATAGCTTTGAGTAATTTCTATCAGATGTCGTTACATGTCACTAAAACAGTTTTCTTTTAAAGAAACAACGTAATTAATATTTAATAAAAACTGTCCTATAGCGTAAGCTGCACCAAGCAAGACACATTTACAAAATTTCATTAAAATCGGTTCAGTGGTTTCGGAGATTAGCGCGGCCAAAATTCTGACACGAGAATTTCATATACCTATAGCTTAAGAGTATTCGTCCCTGCAAACACCCCCTGCACCCTTCATCAAAAATCTTTTCCCCTCGCCTAAAAACGGTTCGCGCTCTCCCGACGCTATTTTTAAAGCTAGAGGGTTCTGGTAAACGCCAAATGAATGACAAAGGCTCAGACTATAGATCCTTCAGGCGAATTTTTTGAAAAACAGTTTCGCCTACGTGTGAAATATTACGTAACTTATTATTTTTTTCAAAAGGTTGTAAGTTTTTTCAGGATTTTTTTTTTCAAAAAATTCGCCTGAAGGATCTGTAGTCTGATTCTTTATCTTTCATTTGGCGTTTACCAGAACCCTCTAGCTTTAAAAATAGCGTCGGGAGAGCGCGAATCGTTTTTAGGCGAGGGAAAAAGATTTGAGATGAAGGGTGCAGGGGGTATTTGCAGGGACGAATACTCTTAAGTGTTCTTTGAGCGACGTTAACCGTGTAGTGCTTATTATGACAATAAAAATAAATTGAAACTTAAGATTAAGACCAGTTAAAATTCCGGTCAAGTTAAAAAGATTAATAAAAAGTAATTTAAAAAGCAAGCAGATGAGCCGCAACGCTTTCTACTCGTGCCTAATATTCTATATAGTATCTGATTAGAATGCGCTTGCTGCGATCAGACGAAAATAGCGTCGTCATGAGAACAGTACTGTATACAAGGTGTAACGTAACATGCAACAAGTCTAGCCGTTACCCGCAGCATCTCGACGTGTTAAAAAAAACTGGAGGTTAAATTATCTCCGTTTTCGTTAAAATGAAAAAAATCTTTAGCTAGTATATTGTACAACGTGCAAAATCAGAAGTCGATTGACACTAGTTATTGGCTGTTTCACGGTTATGTTGTATAGCAGGAGCACCCAAACTGTGTGCAGAAAGAGCCCTTGTTGCCGACCTGAAAATATTAGAAGCCGAAACTACAGTTCACGATATAAAAATAAAAATCTCTATTTTGACAATTTTTACATATTTAATCACATTTTTTTTATTTACTCTTTGCTAGTTGAAGATTTATAAATTTGTATAATGTTAAAATAAATTTTTGTAAATTTCCGATTATGATGAAATTTTTACCATATTGTTACGATTGAGGACCATAGACAATGTTTTATGACCGGGATTTAAATAGATAAATGGATTCTATAAAGTGTGAAATACATATTGTAACACCACGTCTTAAAAAGCCACGCCGCCACTGGTGATCATGTGGAGAAACAGAGGCAAGATGGCAGCGGAGCGTATGAACTATAGGAAGTAGTGTTCATGTTAAAAAAAAACTTAAATTAATAAATAATGTTGAATTAAATAATATTCATGTTACAAACTTACGTTAATAAATATGTTGAATTAAATAATATTCATGTTACAAACTTACGTTAATGAATATGTTTAATTAAATAATATTGGTGTTATAAACTTACGTTAATAAATATGTTGAACTAAATAATATTCATGTTACAAACTTACGTTAATAAATATGTTGAATTAAATAATATTCATGTTACAAACTTACGTTAATAAATATGTTGAATTAAATAATATTCATGTTACAAACTTACGTTAATAAATATGTTGAATTAAATAATATTGGTGTTATAAACTTACGTTAATAAATATGTTGAACTAAATAATATTCATGTTACAAACTTACGTTAATAAATATGTTGAATTAAATAATATTCATGTTACAAACTTACGTTAATAAATATGTTGAATTAAATAATATTCATGTTACAAACTTACGTTAATGAATATGTTTAATTAAATAATATTGGTGTTATAAACTTACGTTAATAAATATGTTGAACTAAATAATATTCATGTTACAAACTTACGTTAATAAATATGTTGAATTAAATAATATTCATGTTACAAACTTACGTTAATAAATATGTTGAATTAAATAATATTCATGTTACAAACTTACGTTAATGAATATGTTTAATTAAATAATATTGGTGTTATAAACTTACGTTAATAAATATGTTGAATTAAATAATGTTCATGTTACAAACTTACGTTAATAAATGTGTTGAATTAAATAATATTCATGTTACAAACTTACGTTAATAAATATGTTGAATTAAATAATGTTCATGTTACAAACTTACGTTAATAAATGTGTTGAATTAAATAATATTCAAGTTACAAACTTACGTTAATAAATATGTTAAGAATTAAATAATATTTATGTTACAAACTTACGTTAATAAATATGTTGAATTAAATAATATTCATGTTACAAACTTACGTTAATAAATATGTTGAATTAAATAATATTCATGTTACAAACTTACGTTAATAAATATGTTGAATTAAATAATATTCATGTTACAAACTTACGTTAATAAATATGTTGAATTAAATAATATTCATGTTACAAACTTACGTTAATGAATATGTTTAATTAAATAATATTGGTGTTATAAACTTACGTTAATAAATATGTTGAACTAAATAATATTCATGTTACAAACTAACATTAATAAATATGTTGAATAAAATAATAATAATTGTTACGATATACCTAATTAATTTTATTCACAAAAGAACAAAAAAAAATTCTTCTATAGTTTTAAAATCACTTTGCTCTCGATATAAAAAAACCCTTACGAAAATAATTTTGTTGAATAGATAAAGAAGATGGTTCTAAGACGACGACAAAAAGTATTCTTTCAATGTTTAGTCCTTTTTTGAGGTCGGTTCAATTTTTATTTAATGTTAATAATGCAGTTCTTTGCAGCCATGCTGTATTTTATGTATAAAAGGGAGGGGATGAAACAATGGCGCAACTGTATATCCGACGACGATTGAGGTTATGTGAATAAACTAGCAGCTACATGTGAGTTGTGTGCGTGAATTCGATTTGTGTTTAGTCGTGTAGCTATTATGCGATGTTATTTGTTTTTTATGCCCCATAAACAACAGGAGCAACACTTAAACATATTGCGACTCTCTCTCTCTTTCGCCCTCCCAGCTTTTTTTTTTGTTTTTGTTTACTTCTGTTATGCAGAGAGGGGAACGCCGAAACATTGCAGGTACTTAAACTGCGTTTGTTTGTTTTAATTTTAATAAACTGTTATTATACAGTATGTAAACGCGTAAGGTGCACATAGGGAAATTAGCATCCGGAAAAAATGACTGGATCAGAGTGAGCCTTGAAATCTTGTTTTTCAATTTGACAGATAATATTCTTTTGCAAAATGAATGTGTATACTACCGAAGAAAATATTCAAATGATTCCAACATTTTCGGACTTTTTTTATTAATGGGACATTAAATTCCCAAAAATACTTAAATATGGTGCGAGATCAAATATCTCCGCCTATTCGTGTTGAATCTTAAGACATTTGGGTCACTGATTTACCAACGCGCATACGTCATACCAGTCAGACAATTTTTTAATGAAATGTTTCCAAACAGATGGAGTTGTTTTTTTGTTTTATTTTTGTACAAAAAAATTAAAATAATGGTTTATAAGAACTTTTTATTATTATAAAAAACCCAAGTAAAATAAAAATAAATTAAAATAAAATAGAAATCCTCAAGATTACCACAATAATTCAGTAGAAATAACAATTAATGCAATCATGGCTAACTCTGATCCAATTATTTTTTCCCAATGTTAATTTCCCTATGTGCACCTTACGTGTTTACATACTGTTTTATCAAACACGCATAGCCCAAAAATGAGATACAGTGTGAACTCTCTAATACAAACTTCTATTAAATGAAAAACTCCTTAAAACGTAGAAATTGCTAATAGTTCACTCAAAATAAACATTTCAATTTACACTGACCTACGCAGAATTTTTAAATGACCCACGTATTTTATTTCTATGAATACCTATAGAATAAACACTCTGAATCTAATGAACACAAACAAACGCCTGTATGTCTTTTGGTTTAGAAGTTAATTGCGTTTATAGTTTTTAGAAAATCAAATAAAGCCTTCCAATGGTCGTAGTTTCCAAACAAAAAGAGATACAGACGTTTGCTTACGCTCATTGAATTCAGCGTATTTTTTTCTGTAAGCATTCTCAATTTCAAAAGTATATTAATGAATTCGATTTTTGCAATTTTTTCAAGGCATACCCCTTTAAAAAAATGCAATTTTTGACGAAAACCGAAATCTTTCAGAGCTTCGGCAAAATCATTATGCTTAAAGAAAAAAACTCAAATCTTTGATTAACGTCTGAATAGAACTCATCAATATATGGTCTGAGAAAAATTGGTTTATAGAAAAAAAAACACGCTGAATCCAACATGGTCGTAAAACGCCTTGTAACGACCAAAAAAAGTTTCGGACTAAAAAAAAATAGTATTTAGCCATCCCTCCTCTCCCTTTCCAAGTAACACCACTGACTTAATAGCCCACGAGCTAGTATTAAAGATATAATTAACAAAATTTTACCTACTTCTTAAAAAGGTTCCACATTAACATTTATATTTGTTACAACAATATAGCAAAGCTAAAACAAAAACGTCTTAATAGAAGAAATATGGAAAAACGAAAGTTTCACAACTGAGCCTTTTTGGCAATGACGTATTCAAAAGTATTGTTAAGTTTCGATTTTCAACATCAAACAAAGTTATATCTCAATAATTTATAAACCAATTGTCGATATTTCAAGTTTAATATTTTATTGAAATATAATATACACACATAAAACTTTGAAAAGTGACTCATTGAATTTAAAGTTAAGAAACAATTTGTTACCAACAATACAAATTAAAAGATACAAAATTATAAATCTATAGCCAACTTTCCAACGATTAAATTAAAACGAAGATGGGTAATTATTTGTTCATTTGAATTTAATCACAAAAGTTGATTAACTGTGTAATTGAAAATTTATTAATACCTAACTTTTCAATTAAAACAAAGAAGTGCTTTCATTCATGTTCAGTATATATAAAAAAAATGGAAATCGTTTATTTCAATTATTAATTTGTGTTAAAGTATTGTTGAAAAAAAATAAAATTTAGCTTAATGAATAAAAATGTATGTAAATCCGTCAATTTAGGTATTCATAAAATCATTTGAACCGAAATGAAAATATAAAAATTATAATCAATAAGTACAAAAGTACAATTTTAAACGAAATCTAGCGCCACATCACGCTTGAAACCTAGCAGCCAATCTAGCAAGGAAATCTGGCTGCAAAACTAGCCTCGTGTGCAGAAGCCTTAAGTTTCATAACCTATTTATCTAAATCTTTATGACTTGAAGAGCCATATAACATTATGATACCGTCCATATGGCTAGAACACTAAAGCTGCTTTTTACAAGCGATCTATAAGCTCTTAGTTTTATTATTATATACAAGTTTATATTGTAATTTATTATTTCATTACTATTCGTTCGCGGCCATTAAAACAAAGTAACGTAACTCATATAAAGGACTTTATATCGTCAATGTCAAAGGTTGTAACTTTTTACTTTTATTAATATTACTTTCATCAATGGAATCACTGTGAATAAGTACTATTTTCTGGTAGCAGAGGTACCTGTACGTTAAGGCAGCTGCACACGACGCTGTTCTTGTCGCTGGGACTTTTGCTGGCTACGGGGATGGAAATGACGTAACTGCGGGCTCGCATGCGACATAACAAGATGAATTTTAAAATTAGAACCGGGGTTATTTTTCATACTTATTTGTTTGCTTATTTTGAGCAAGAACCAATCAGGAAACAGTATCCTGTCACGTGAGCGACGTAGACAAACGCCCTACAAACAAACACGACGTCATAGCGTGTGTTCTGTTCAGAGACAGTAAACGTCTACTTTTGTTAACATTCGCGTGAAGTCATCACAAAAACCAGCGCTTGAAAACTAGCAAGGAATCTAGCGGAGAAACCAGCCTCATGTGTGTAATCTCCGAAACTACTCATCCAATTTAAAAAAAAAATTCACCAATATTTAGAATGAACCTTTAGGTAAAATAAAAGCGCTTTTTGTAAACACCAATTTTGCTACGTAAGTCGACGAAGAAAAAAAGACGGGTTGCACTCCGGGAGTGCCGGCGGACTTGAAAACTTGAATATTAACGTCTTACAAATTTTCGATCAAAATGGTTTGTATCATAGATTGCATTTTTATGTACGATATTTCAACGCTAGATGTCTAGCGTTGCAAAAATAAAAGCTTTCGTCTTACGCATTTTCGATCAGGACACGTGACCCTGACGATCTGACGCGAGTTTAACATTTTTTACCCATTACAAAAAAAGTGTACAACGCCGCTAAAGAAGTTTTCACTTCAATAATTTCGGGCGAAACCGTATCGGAGCGCTAGTAGTTTAGAAAATCGTAATAAGGGTCATCCAAACGTCACCGGAGTACCTTCGAAACGTCTATTGCTCTTTTGAAACATTTATAAAAATGCTTTGATGCGCATGTAATTGCATTATTTTAATAATGTAGATACAAACCTTCCGGCATTTTTGCTATGATTATTTGCTATTTACAAACATTGTAAGTCTGTCAGGTGAGGTTAGAATTTGTAGACAAACATGTTGACATGTCTAAACTATAGGGTCTATATTATTATGTGAATAAACTACCAGTCAGCCATTTTGATGCACTGGTTTCACGTACCATGATTGTGTAACGCTCATTAATTGTTTATTTTTCGGCAAATTTTCGACAATAAATCGAACTAAAAAGTGGAAAATAAATATAGTTTAAAAAAAACTAAAAAACACGCTTTATATCGAACTAAAAAGTAAAAAATATTTTTTTTAAATAAGCTTAAAACAATAATGAATAAAAAATACTAGTATTATTGTGAAAAAAGCGTGGGGCGCTCGATGTACGAAAATGTGGAACAAAGCGCCCCACGCTTTTTTCACAATAATACTAGTATTTTTTATTAGTACTAAGTACCTACTTTTAAGAAAATACTTAATATAAGTTATATCATTAAGTAACTTTACATACTTTTCTACGAAATACCTCTGCATGACAACTCTACACCCATAAATACAACATATCTGTCAGCTGTCACTAAGGCGTGACGTCACAAGCGTTTTCGCGCTTAATTGAAAATAGAAAGATAAAAATGCAACAATTTGCGTTAAAATTTAATTTATTGCTGAAAGCCTGAAATAATGTTTTTTTTCCGGAAATAGTAGACGTGCAGGTACCAACATTATAGAACTGGATTTTAAAATCTGTCATCATTCCCTTAGTATATGAGTTCACTATACGCTTGGCAACACTGTTGGAGTTGCTTATCCTCATACAGAGATGTAAGTGTTTGTAGCTCTCATGGTTTTGTAGTTTATGCATATTGTTTAAAATATATGCTGTAATGAACACGCCACATACTCAGTTTCAAAACGTTCAAAGTTTCAGACAGGTGTGCAAATATACGTACAACCGAGTTTTGTTTTTATTTTTGTTAACTTTCAACTGGTAAAAAAAGTTGAAACAAATGCATGTTGCAACTGCAAGCTTTAGAATTTCTTGAGTAATTATTTTCGGTTAAATGAATTCAGTCATTTATATTTTTTTGACCGCAGCGAATTAACTTTAAATGCAGGTTTGTTTAAAGCAGTCACAGCCTGCGGCAAAATTCAAAATGTGGCACGTTAATTTATTATGGTATAGTTAATTTAATTAGGTAGTCAAGTTTTTACTGTTTAGATTTTTATAGTTCGGTAAATATGGATATTTCAGGCGGTTTGCTCGATTTAATATAGTTTTTAACCGTAACTTAACCGAGATATTATAACATTGTAGCGGTCCGTCCCGGTTTCACCCGGGTGCGACAAATATAATTCTGCAAAATTCTATCAGATATCGTTACTTGGTACTAAAATCGTTTTTTTGTTTGCTTTTTAACTAATAGCTTTGAGTAAATTCTATCCGATGTCGCTATATTTTACTAGAACAGTTTTTTTGAGAAAACACCGTAATTTTGTACAAAATATTTATTAAAAATTATCCTATAGCGTAAGTTGCACCAAGCAAGACACATTTAAAAAACTTCATTAAAATCGGTTCAGTGGTTTCGGAGATTAGCGTGGCCAAAATTGTGACACGAAATTTTTTTTATATACCTAGGTATACCTACTTTAATCAAGCGATATAGTTTCAATAATATCGATCTAAAAATTTTCAAGTACCCACGACAACCACACAAACGAATGGACAGATGTTAAGAAACTAAAATTTATCCACAAATCACTTCCATGACAGCTGCTTTTATAATCTGAGAGTTCCTATATTGCCGGTCGAAAATAACTGAGTCATTATTATAGTACGGTTTGCTGAATGGAGCGACGAAGCAATAAAAAAGCATCTCGTTCCATGCATATAAAAACTTTGCCGCTTATATTATATTGTAATTCTATAAGTGTATTTTCGTGCATGCATCATAACCCTATACTTTACAAACTAACAGCGTATCGAGTCTCAACAATATATATACTGTTTTCGACAGACAGGTAAGCGAATTGGCAGACAAATAAACAGACAGGCAGACCGGCAGACTGAAACACAAACTATCAAACAAGCCTTCGGTCGAGTAGTCAAACATTGGAAATACATTCTCCTAAAAAATTTATAATTCGTATGAAAAAAAATTTTCAGAAATAGGCTTCACGGTACTGATAGATAAGCGGCTGGGCTATTTTTTAGAGTAGTATTGATAAAAAAAGTCCAGTCAATTGGGCCACAGAACCATTCCAACTTAATAAACTTAGACAAAAAAAAATAAATTTATGTTAGCGCGTGAATAAACGCTAATACTCGATTGCATTACCAAAGCATGCTAATCAGCTATCTAATTTCCTTTCGACAGATCTTCAGAAAAAAAGAACAGATGATTTTTTAAAAATTTTTCAAAATATTTACGAAACTATATAGAATAGAATTTTTTTTACAAAACTGTCTTAAAAAAATAAATAGAATGATAAATTGTTATGAAAAGTAGGCCATTATGATATAAAAACAACGTTATAGCATGCATCTCTTCGTCACATGCGTCAATTTTCCTAAAGAATAATAAGGCTCTTCCTATTTACATGTTTAATTACTTTTGATGCGCTTGGTCGTTTAATCTCTATCGTTTTCAAATAGATGCCAAATATTTTCCAAAAAGAACTTAAAAATATATTTAAAAAATTGGTTGTCTGTAAAGTCGGTTTACGGACGATAGTTTTACGTGATAACGTATTCCGTAATACATAACCTAAATTTATATAATAATTATAATAATTCGAATCTATGATATTGCATCTTTCGCTTCAAATTTAGGTTAATTTTATTTATTTAAATTACTCACCATATAATATAATTGTTTTTTAACTTCCCGCTTTAAAAAAAAAAAAAAATTTTTTTTTACAAAAATCGGGAAGTTATTGGTTTCACCCCGATTTTCGAAAATCGAGTTTTCGCCAGATCTCGACGTTTTGAGGTCCTAGGAAGCTATTGAAACTATTTTGGCGATGATGTCCGTAGGGCTGTATGTATGTGTGTGTGTGTGTGTGTGTGTGTATGTATGTATGTAAACCTTTTATATCTTTTGAACGGAGTGTCCGACTGAAACGCGGTTTGCGGCATCTGACGTGATCTTGGTGAACTTAGATTTCCTGAAAATTTGAAACGATTCGGCCCAAAAAATTTTGAGAAATCTTAAAAAAACAAGTTTCAAAAATTTTTAAAAATTTGTTTTTGTAAAAAATTTTCTAAACTACTAAACCGATTAATTCCAAAAACTAATCAGCTCTTCTCCTTAACAAACTGCGTCGATTTCCGCAAACCGCATCAAAATCGGTTCATTTGTTCACGAGAAACCGTGAACGAAAAAATCGTAAAAAAGTGTTTTTTTAAAATGACTCTTAAAATTGTTATCAGATTGATTTTTTTGTAATAAATTACTTTCTTAAGCTAAAAAAACTGCGTCGATCGCCGCAAACCATATCAAAATCGGTTCATTTGTTCACGAGATAACGTGAACGAAAAATTAGGAAAAAAGTATTTTTTTAAAATTACTCGTAAAATTCTTATCAAATCGATTTTTTTGTAATAATTTACTTTTTTAGGTTAAAAAAACTGCGTCGATTGCAGCAAACTGCATCAAAATCGGCTCATTTGTTCATGAGATATCGTGAACGAAAATTTCGTAACAAAGTGTTTTTTTTTTTGAGCTCGAAGAGCTAAAAAATAAACTTCTTGCTATATTTGATATATTTTTGAGCGTTTTGAACTCGAAAATAGCGGGAAGTTACAGGGATGGCCTGCAGGGTCAAACTACTTTTCAAATTTTTTAACTTTCTTTCTTTCGTATTTATTTTAAGTCTCTATTTAAGTATTTTCATACGTCAAAAAATTGATTTTTATAATGATAAAATTTGTAAGAAAACGATTTTTTCGAGAGATGAGACCTAGCTAAAACGATTTTTTGCCCCCCAAAATCCCTTTTCAGTAAATTTCATCCAAATCGTTAGGGCCGTTTTCGAGAAAAGCACGCACAGGGTCAGGCGGAACGTTACGACCGTTACGAACGTTAGGAACGTTACGTCAGGAACGTTACGTCAGGAACGTTACGTTAGGAACGTTACACTTTTTCGTACATGCAGCCGGTGTTTTATCAATTTATAAGATTGGTGATTCATCAATTTATAAGACGTTATCACGTCAAAAACGCGAGTTTTGACCCAATTTAGCACCGTTCCCTCATTGTGGAGTTGGAATTGTATAAAAATAACACATGGCTGTTTGGATGAATCCAACCTGTATATTTAAAGTTCAGTGCTTCAACAAATCTCTCGCATTTACTAAAAGCTTTGAAAAGTTAAAAAAAAAAACAGAAATGTAAACAAAAAATAGAAATACGAAAAGTTTAATAACACGACGTATATATAAAATGGAGGTTCAATAATATGTTTCATTTTAAACGTTGAGTAATTTGTTAGATGAGATTCACGTATAGGTTATGTAACAAATTTAGTTTACATAAGTACGGCTCTGTAAACATAATTTCAAATGTAATTTGCCTTTTACTTTCCGACGGTCACAGGTGAAGAAGAAAGTCTTCAGACGATAAAAAACTGAACTCAAAATCTGTATACAAAAAACCGGTTGGTAATGTTTTCTGTTGATTTTATTTATTACTAGCGGCCCGTCCCGGTTTCACCAGGACGCAACACTGTTTTGGAATAGACGTGTGTCGATCGCGATTGATCGAATCGTTTTGATTCGATCACCACCCGTGACTGAGTGATTGAATCACTGAATCTCACAAGATCCAATCGTTCGGTCTCGAGTCGATCGTCAGCTCAATAGCAACCAAAGAGCCACAGGGAATAGATGACAGAGCGTGACCGAGTGATTGAATGATGAATTTCTATGGTAGAGTCGTGACTCGTGAGTCATAATAACATACAACAATCACTTGAATGAATGCTACATCTGTACCATGCGAACGATTTTTTTCCAAAGCTGGAATGACAATAAGTGCAAAAAGAAGTTCTTTAAAACACGAAAAAAATTCTCAAGTTTTATTTCTTAATCATAACCTATAGTGTCATAAAATAGATATAAACATTAATTTAATCTTAAAATACCTACTTGGTGTTAATTTATCGTATCTCATTATCTATTTTATATAAGTAATTTGAGTCGAGTTAAATAAAAGCCTCATTGTTCTGTTCAATGGTAAGTTTTTCTTTCGTACAAACAAGCTAGCGCAGAAAATTACATCAACAGGTCAATGGTAACTCGTATAGAAATGAAATAGGTACTCAGACAGCCGATCGAACGATCGAATCATTGTAATATCCCCTAACCTGTAGGTTGCGATCGACCTAGGTCGCAGGAAATGTTCGATCGACACACGTCTAATAGGTACAAGCTGATCGATCAAACGATCGAATCATTGTGATACGATCACTTAACCTGTGGGTCGCGATCGACCCGGGTCGCAAGAAATGATCGATCGACACACGTCTATTTTGGAAGTATTATATATTATATTCTACACAGCAGAACTATCGAAGCACATTATTTTGATGTTTCTCTAAAAATTTGATCAGCGTTAGCCATGTAAGCGTACGAAAACAGTCTTTTTTTGACAAAACACTGTTATAGATCTGTCAAAAAGAAATTAGATAGCTGACGAGCATGTTTTGCCAAATGCAAATATTTTTGAAGTTGGAATGGTCCTATTGCTGAATTTTTTTTCTGAGAGTAGTCAATACTTATTTCCACTATTCGCTTTTGGAAAAAATTAATTCTAACCGATTTTATAACGATTTCTTTAGCGATACCAATTTTAGACAAACGTATAAAACCATATAACTTTTCCAATATTCAATCGTTATAAAATCGGTTAGAATTATTTTTTTCCAAAAATTCCAACGGGATACTAAAGTTGAACGGATTTGTGATTTTTCTGGCTTGGTCCGACCAGCGAAACCCGTTTGTGAAAAAAATGGCGTAGTTTGCAATTAAGGAAACAAAAAAAAGTGATCGTTAATTACTCGAAAAGTAATTGACCGATGACGCTAAAATTATTCATGCATGTTTGGGTCAACATAGACATCATTTTTGAGAATTTTCAGCCATCTATATGCGGTCATTTTTTAGTAAAAAAATAGTGAAAAAAACGTGTTTTTTTTTTCAACTTTCGGGGCTATTTGCAAGTTAACAATTGCACTTAGCGACCTCTGTCAGTACTCATTTTTTAGAAAATTTCATAAGGAACAACTTTCTCAATGCATATGCTATACTAAAAGTCAAGAGGAACGGAGATAAAGGAAATAGAAAAAAAAAACACTATTTTCGTCACTAATTGTTAATTATAAAATCAAGCACACCAACAATTTGTAAGCAAACTTAGTGGGTTGAACCACACCCTAAAATGAAGCGATTCCAACAATAATCTTGCCTGTGCCCGAAAAATACACCCAAAACTCCTCGCCGTCTAGCCTAATAGTCGTGTTGAGAAGACAAGCAAAAAATGTATAGTAAATAGTTTTTATGATAAACAAAACACAGTTTCAAATGTTAAATATTAATAAAGCCATGCATGTAATAAAAAAGTTCATAAAAATATTAAATATCTCAATAATATGAATGCGTTATGAATATTTTCATTTTGCAAAAGTTTGTAACTACGATAATAATTTATACTTATAGGTTGTGCATAATGCAATATATTATGCAACTTTACTGTATAGATTAATTTTAAAATTCATATATTTTTAAAATAAAAATATTTAAAACGGACTGAATATTCAAAAGTTAAAATTGTCTAGCTTTAAATACTGTTGTATTAAAATATACTTTTTATTGCGTTCAGTTTTCGACAGAGAAGGCTGCTTTTAGTATTTTATTTTTCCTTGTATTCAGTTAGAATGCTTTCCTTTAGCATTATATTTTATAGGAATTTGTGGATTAACTCATAAAAATGTCTATACTCAAATCAAAATACTAAAAAGGGTTTTTGCAGTTTTTTAAATTTAAGCAAAAAAAAGTCAGAACTGATTTTAATAAAATGTAATGAAATAATTTAATCGCTCAACGTTCGTTACAGATGGGTGGGCGCAACCTGACGCTCTTGTCCTAATTTTAATGAATAATAAACCGCAATTCATATTTAAATGAACTATAGCAATTAATTTAAAACCAAACAGAAATTTACATAAAATAATATTTTCCAATAATTATTACAGTAGTTCCAGCGTATTTGGTTTTGATGCGATTGAAAACACATTACATTTTAGTTTAATCTTTTTAGTTAGGATTATCCGGGCCTAATACCGATTTAAATTTTTAATTTGTTTTTAATAGGCACTAAATGCTTTTAAAATTTCTGGGTGGCTGTAAAAGATGAGACACGAAAACGGCATATATAAACATTTCTACGTATTCGGATATTCTGAAGTCTTGTTTTTTTATCTGTTTTTTGTGTAGTTACCGACATGATATCAAAAAGAGAAAAAATGAAAATAAAATATAAATTCATATTTATACCCGTTCTTCCACCATATAGACCCGTACTCCCACCATTTATGAATTCAATTTTTATAATTTTACTAGTGATCCGGTCCGACTTCGTAGAAAATCGAGATGTTCTGGGAGCGTGACAATTTGAAATTATATGTTTTTATATGAGAAATCCAAAAAAAAATGTTTAAAAAAATTTGGTCAGAAAATTAAAAAAAAATTTTTTGGATATCGACAACAACACCACCTACCCGGTTCAACTATAGCTAAGAACCATCCATGTGACTTCATAAGTAGAAAAAATTCACAAAAATCGGTCCAGCCGTTTAGGAAATTACGAACACACACACATCGGAATTTTATATGTAGATTTTTTTTTTTTTTATTTACAGAAAAAAATCAAAAATACAATAAACATAACAAAAGTGTGTGCTTCGACTGCGAGGCTATGTAAAGATTTGTTGGGAAAGTTACTTATTTCAGATTCAAGGGCGTAGATATTTTTTTTCTGAAGGGGGTAAAGCAAAAAACAAGATTTTTTTTAAGTTTTAATAATATCATATCACACAAGAATACTCACGAAGGAAGGTGTCAAGCAAAATATAAATTCCCAAACTAATTTTACAAATTCTTTTTCAAGAGGTATTTCTAAATTTTATTTTTTTAACCGACTTTAAAAAAAGGAGGAGGTTCTATGTTCGACTGTTTATTTTTTTCAGTTTTTTTATTTTTTTTTTAATGTATGTTCACCGATTTCTCCGTCATTTTCAATTTTTTTTTTTATTCGAAAGAGTGCACTTCCGAGGTGGTCCCATCGGAATCAAGTCAGGATCTGATGATGGAATCCGGAGAAATCGAGGGAAACTCTCAAATTTCAAAGGCACGCATACTTGGCCTACCCATTGCAATACTTTATCTAACACTAAAAAGAGAAAAATAAAATATTTTTAACAAAAAAATTGAACCGACTTCAAAAAATATGCACTAAAAAGTTAAAAATAATAACTATTGTTATTTTTGGAGTCGGTGTCAGCTAAAATGAAATCTATTTCGAGAACTAGAGACATGTAAGATTTAAATAGCTACTTTCGAATTCCGATGTGACACCGACTCCAAAAATAACAATAATTATTATTTTTTACTTTTTAGTGCATATTTTTTAAAGTCGGTTCAATTTGTTTGTTAAAAATATTTTATAATTAGATATTCTTTTTTATTTTCTATTATTATGGTTTTAATTACCCTCTTTACCACTCTGTATTAGCTCCCTTGTTCAAATTATAGATAATAACTAACTTCTTAGTACGTTTGCAGACTTTTCCTAAACTTTCTAGTTAATTTCCGGAAACTGTTATTAAACATACAGGGAAAAAAAGTTGAAATCTAACTTTGTGTTCATGATTTCTCTCTGTAAAGGTTTATTATAATATAACAAAGGAGAGGCCTCGTATCATTTATATGTTCGTATGCAGTGTACAGCTGTTCAAAGTATCTATTATAATGCGTTGTTATATAACAGAATACAGAAATGTACAATATAAAGCAAATTTATGTAAAATTACGCTTTCAAGAACGCTATTGCACGACTTGCTTTATGTGGATTCACAAGAAGACAACGCGATTGTAGTTTACATTATCCGTACAGTACCGGTCAAAAGTAAAGCTGGTCACAATTAAACAGACAAAATAAATAGTCCCAGAACTAATTTTGAGAGCATGTTCTTTGTATAAATTCGAAACAACTTTTTTTTAATTTTTTTGTCGTCAAAATATTATTTTTTGATATCGTTTGTGAAGTACATACCATTTTAATTGCGGAAATTTATTAAAAAAAAAAATGGAAACCGATCCTAAAACTTCCTGCTGGTGTTAAATACGTTACAATTTTATACTATTGTGTTTTATAATACATTAAATCTATACTAGTATATATAAAGCTGAAGAGTTTGTTTGTTTGGTTGAACGCGCTAATCTCAAGAACTACTGGTTCGAATTGAAAAATGTTTTTTTGTTGGATAGCCCATTCATCGAGGAAGGCTATAGGCTATATAATATCACGCTACGACCAATAGGAGCGGAGCATCAATGAAAAATGTTGCAAAATGTATCTCAAAATTTGTCCGTCCGACAAAAACCTTTGAACGGTAACTCCGATCATCATGACATTTGGGCACAACATTCATCTCGGTAAACTAAGATGAATGTGCGTATTCCTGTACCCCCCCCCCCCAATTCGTTCTTTTGCACCCGGGTGAAACCGGACGGGATTGCTAGTACGGTCATAAAAAAAAATGGTGAATTTTTTATATACATTTAGATTTTTTTATAATGATGTTAGTTTTTTTCTAAATAAAAAGATAAGTGATAAAATTTAAGACGTTCAAAATAAATGAAATACGGATTATATAGGTAGATTTTTCAAAATAATATATTAATTGGACTTTTATATTTCGGATTCAATTACGGTAAAGGATTTTTCGATTCAAAATTTCACATGGTATCTGTTATAAAAATTCTCGTTTCTGAAATACACTATATAAGACGCAAAAGTTAAAAAAAATAGCCGTCGGGGGACGTCTGGCAGTTTTGGAGCGAAATTCTAGTAACTAAATTTCACCCTGTAACTAAATTTTGCCTTGTCATATTAAAAACAAGTATACAATAATCGGATAGAATGGCACACGCCATACACAGCTCACGCAGTGTCTAGTATACTGTATACGCGCGCGAGCGCACACACTCTAGGGAGTCGAGAGTGGTGGCGTAGAGGGGGAGAGCGTCATGCCGTTTGCCGTGACGGTTTACTGCCAAGGCGCGCCAACAGTTGTTTCACATAAAAAAAATACAAAGAACACTTCGATTTCTTTAAAATCCGCACCTGGATAAAATTAGACTTATTATAAGATCATTTATAAATTCGAGTAGTAGTGTACTTTGCAAGAGTGAAACAGACAATTCACGGCATTTCAATTTACACACTGTACGAGTGAAACAAGAAACCACAAAAGATTATTGTTGGATGTATAATTCATGTACAAATGTGTTACATATAATACGATGAAGAAAATGGAATCGAAGTAATTCATATCAATGTTGTAGACCAAGTGATAAATAGGGCATTATTCATAATGCCCGGGAAGTTTGAAAAATGCCCAATATGAGAGGGCAGTGTGATAAAAATTATTCAAGTAATTAAATTGATCGGGCATTATGAATAATGCCCTTCACCTATTGGGCAGAATAATAAAAAGATTTTTTTTTATAAAATTATTTTAATGTTGACATACATTATTATTATAAAATAATTATGGTTGAAAGCTACGAATAGTAACAAATTCAAAATATAAAACGAATATTAGTTTTTTTTTAAGATAATCAATCTTAAATTAAAAATATGTCTTTTGGGTTCGGGGGACCTCAAAAAGAAAAAAAAATATTGTAAAATACTCTCTGTTGTGAGAAGGGGATGAGTTGCGTGCTCTGATTGGCTAGTGCGTATCACATATTTGTCCCTGCTCCCCACGTCTTGCCAATAGTACTTAAATTATCAAATTGCCCAACAATCTCTTAGTAATATTCATAATGACCGGGCACTGTGATAAATAATGAAGTTTTAATGATTATTTATTACATGGCCCGATTTGACTTGGCATTATTCATTTTGCCCGGGCATTATACATAATGCCCTGATTAATCACATAGTCCATAACATCAACACTAGGTCCAAAAGGGGAAGAGTTAGTTAGGATCAAATTTTGTGAACCAAGTTAAGACGAAGGGGGAATGAGCAGTGAGCAAAAATATAAAGCAAGTAGAGAATCTTAACTAAGTAAAGTGATATTTGAGAGATTTATTACTCTTGGTTATTTCAAGTCCATCAACGTCTTTTATATTTCCGCTCATATAGCTTATCATCCCTTCGTCTTAACTTGGATTACAAGATTTGATGCTAACTAACTCTCCCCCTTTTGGATCTAGTTAAGGGTTAGGGTTACCAAAAGTGTAAACTGTTGGCACACTTGTCAATTTCAGACATCAAGCGAGCTACTACTTAAGAGTCAGAACTGTTCGTTCAGAAATGTACATAACTAAATTTGTCAAATTGAAAATGCGCAAAACTAATTATTCTGCTCAAAACAGTCAATAGACGATTAAGAGTAAGATTTCTGGTTTGGGAAATATTCGTTGCTCAAAACTAGTTTTGGGTATTTGACCGTAACATATTATACACTTTCAATACGACATCGAAATACCAAACTGATCAGTGTACCTTACACTTTTGCATACCAAACGCAATAGTGTCAAAACTGTTAACACCAGAACACAGACCAAACAAACCTAGTGTGTGCAATGTTTAATTGTTTAGTTAAATGGTTATAAAACGATTCAGTTGGTTGGAACTAATAGATATTTTGTTAAAATAATTTGATTACTCAGAGAAAAAGAATTTTAACTTGAGTTAGTTACATTGTTAGTTTTGTAACAATGTTATCTAGACATTATCGCCCTATAAAATACAAAGCGCAATAAAGATCATAATAAAAGCACGCTAAACAACGTTAGACTGTTGGAGATTTTAATCAGGATTTACTAACACTAAAATATAATATTTACTTCTTGAATATGAAATTAATACCATACTAAGGACACGACAGCAGCCAAGATAGCAGGGACTCGGGAACGCTGTTTATAATATTATAATTTATTGTATTTATTATTTTAAAAAAATTTTAAGTTAGTACGACGACCAAGGCAACTTTAAATAAAAGGCTTGATTTTTTTTATATATCGGTAGATGTTTTCATTGATTTCTCCAAAACTAGTCGGTGGAAATTAAAAAAGAAAAACTATTTAAATTTAAGTTAAAACCTTAATAAATTATTGAAAACAAAAATTAACCCATTGTGCCCGACTAATTAAAAAGATATTTACTCTTTTTAATTAAATATCTTTTTAATTAGTCAAGCCTTTTATTTAAAATTGCCTTGGTGCTCGTATTACCTTAATTCCGCTGTACAGGTTATTTTATAGGTAGAGTGTCAAAAAATCTAGACCAGTGATGTCAAAGATACGGGCAAGCCATCTCAATACGGCCCGCGACCAGAATCTATCCAGTGAGGATTTTAAACACCTGACATCAATGAGCTTATCAGAAACAAAAGATCTCAGGTGTCTGGATCCTCAAGCTCAAGATAATTTACCTTTATATAAAAATTGATTTAAACTAAATAAATAATGATTTTAAATCTTTGATTAACGTCTGAATAGAACTCTTCAAATAAATAAAAAAAAAATTATTGGGATAGTATTAAAATTTTAGATAATGAAACAAATTACTTTAAAAGAGGTACTTTGGAAATGCCATATCTAAAATCTAATAAAAATTCTCTTAATGCTTAATTAGATACGGAAAATTTAAGTATAATATTTTATGATATTATTTTGAAATAAATATTTTGTTTTTTAATTAGTTATCCATGACTACTTATCTATTGAAAAAATGTTTGTTATTAATTTTTAACTTCATTCTATTATAAAATAAGTAGATACCTATATACTAATTAATATACAGATTGTATCAAATCAAAACAGTCCATAGAACATTCTCTGTGTAAGACAGAGACGATATTATATAAAGCAGTAAGTAAGAATGAGATAAATGATCGCTAATAACTAGTTACTGTGATTATACAATCTGATAGTATCGTCTTTGTTTTCTACAGTAAAAATCACAATTTTATCAAATGTCAGTATTCACTAGTGAAATTATTGATAAAATCGCTATTTATACTGTTCGGGAAAAAATCCAAATAATTAAATGGGTTTATGGTGGTAATTCAACCGCCTGCAACATAATAAATTTATTTGTAGTTGTTTTAATTGATTAATTGGTAAAAAGATTTACAGTGTACATAATTATTTATTTACGTAACCACAGTAACTATATTAGCGATCATTTATCTCATTCTTACTTACTGCTTTAGATCTTTATATATCGTCTTTGTCTTACACACAGAATGTCGTATGGACCGTTTTGATTTGATACAATCTGTATATATTTTTTAGATTATTTCTGAAGAAGATCCAAATCCGGATCGAAACGTCATCTTTTAATTGTTTTATAACTTTATTTTTTGTGTCAATATATAGTCTGAAAAAATAAAAATTTTAATTTAGTATGTGTTTTATTTTTTAGTCAGGCCCGCTAAAACACCCTAAATCTTATAAATGGCCCTTTAGAAAAATCAGTGTGACACCCCTGATCTAGATTATAATGCATTTTTTATTGACGAGCAGCTATTTTATATAGGAATGATCGTGCAAAAGATATTTTTGTTTGTCTCTTAAAAGAAAGTATGTATTATTTTCGATATCTCGTATTTTCAGTGGCCAAACAAATGCACAGAGCAATTTCCTTTTTTCGATTTCGATAGTGAAAAGTAAAATATAAAAATTTCAGTAGGGTAGAGGGCACAAATGAAAACCGCGTATTTAGTAATATTGAAATACGACACGGCGTAGAGTGCAAAAAGAAATGTTAAAACATCGTCTCCTTAAATAGGCAAAAAAGAAAATAGAGTCATAAAGTTAGAGGCGTTGGTTGCTTGGCAAATGTGAAGATGGCTTGGGAAGAGGTCGCTTTCATACATACGTAAAGTTCTAGCGAGACACAGAACTACCGCATGGCTGAACTGCAATTGTATTTCGCCTAATTGGAATTTATAATTCAATCGCCGAACAGATTTATTTATAACACCGCCAATTAGTGTCAGTGGTGGTTAATTATTTTTGAATGAATTATATTTTCCACATTTAACCAATATTTAATGTTAGGATATAGCGAAATAGCCACACCAGCAGACCACAAAACTCGTGTGAGTTTTGTGCGGCAGACTTTCTTGCGTTCAAGCGCTTTTTGCTGCTCCGAAGTAGCACATGAACATCAGATACTCTCAGTGTACACTGTACAACTCTTGACGCACGAGTTATGGCGTGTTGTTTAGATCGACTTTGAGCTGCATTTACCGGCAGCACATTAGTACAAATAAGCATCTGTCACTGTCATATGCTAGAAGTGTTCACTGAATCTATCTCACTTTTTGATACCTTTGACTCGGCGGGACGTACGTCGGACATAGTTTTGTACCGGATAATAGTGATAGCAAAGATTGCGTGAACAATTTACTCTACAACAATGATACAAGGAGGAGAAAGAGATAGCGCCACTGGGGAATTAGAATGTTAGACAGAGATGAAAGTGTACGGGAACGTCCCAAGGGGGTCCACTAGAATGGAGTGGAGAAGTTAAGTGAGGGACGCGGTAAAACAGGATATGGGATCCTCTCCAGAAATATCATGCTCCAGTTAATACAGGATGATCACAAAGATACCGGTTACAATCTACACGAATTAAGAAACTTTTATTCTATCGCCCCGAATTTTTCTGGCCGTCTGTTGCATGTCGCATTACAGGCGGCCGCGGAGTAGGGGTAAAGTGAAAGGCGCTCGGAGTAGGCGCTCGGTAGAGCAGCCAAGGCCAATATGGCGGTACCCATGGTTAGCATCAGCTAACCGTGTAGTATGTATAACACATAGTCAGTCTGTCATGCGGGCAAGTGCTGGTCAGTGTTTACATGTTTTTATTCGTGTATTTATGTGAATATTATTGTTTATAATTAATCGTGATGGATAAGTGTCTACAATCCAACGCCTACAATCCAATAAAAGTTTCACTTGCGTCGTGGTTTCTCAAAACCACACGACTGTTTTTTTTTTCAAGACAACTCCCTAAAAAAAATTCATCAGTCTTTGTACAGAGAATATTGTAATGAACCGGTGTCAGGTTACAGCGTGGTTATTTTTACAGGTTTCACTGTAATTTTAATCTATTGGATATAATCGACTCATGTATTAATTAACTTCTCTTTCATCTTCGCTTGGTGGCAATCAGACCAATCAGAAAAATACCTTTTATAATTTGAGGTTAAACGCTGTCAAACGTATTTTCCCCATTTTGCTGAGCAGAATAGTAGGAGACGCTTTACGTGAGAAGTAGGAACTAAAAATACGTTAGTAGAATCATTTGAAAATAACGCGCCAAAGAAGTATAATTTCAAAAAGATGAGCTAGCAAATTAAAATTAGGCCTATTAATTATGGATATACTATAATCCTAAATTCAAATATTTGATTAAAGTCTGATTAGAATTCTTCAATAAATAAAATTATCGACCAATTTTTCAGACAAATATATTAACAAAAAATAATAATTAATACATTAACGTTTCGGTCCGGATTTGGATTTTCTTCAGAACTGATTTAAAAAATATAAAAATAATTAATAATTAATTTCTAATTCGTATTTAAAAATACTTTCTTCAAGTTTTTAAATTTTTTGATTTTTTGATTATAATTTAAAAACTTGAAGAGAATGAATATTTTTGAATACGAATTAGAAATTAATTATTTTTATATTTTTTAGATCAATTCTGAAGAATAATTTTTGTATTTTTTGTTAATATATTTGTCTGCAAAATTGGTCGATAATTTTATTTATTGACTAACCCTAAATTAATGACATTTTCTGAACTGAATGGTTATTTAATAGAGGTTAATTTTAGCCCTTATTATGGGACTTGTAATTCACCATTGTATCTAAGTGAAGCTATCACACTTCATATTAAATGCACACTCATTTGTTTCACAAAACAAGTGCACCCGTTTAGAACATCCAAGATAAATTGACTTCGGCCAATCAAGCTTCTTTATTACCTGTCCAAAGTAACTGATTTTAAGTAGTTCTGCTACAAACTATTTACAACTTAATCTTATTTTCAAACTAAACACAAATTAAGTACCCTCATTTATTCCTCTGAACTTCTCTATTTTTTCTTGATGTTCTTTGAAAATGTCTCGAAATTATTTTCAGTTTGATGAAAATGTTCCAAATGCGAAATAAATTTTCAACTGGGAAATGGGAAATCAGTTATGAATCCGATTTATATACATTTTCGAAATTAAATAAAAACTATAAAAATAGTACTATAATAAACTTACATTTTTTAACGATGCTTAAGTTTTTGGCAACACTGATAGAAATAAAAACACCATCCTTAAAACAATCCAACTTGAAAAAATTATACTGATAAGAAAATAATTAATGAACACCTCGGTATTTATTTCTAAGATCCAATTATGTAAAAATAAATCTTTTGTCCAAATCTTCACTAATTTTTACTATGTCCAAATTATTGCACATACATTAGTTACTAAGTTTGTTTAATGAAAATGAATAAATGTAAAAAATCATAAATGATTATAACTCAGAAATGTCAAGTCAGTAAATTATCCGCACTGATTATTTCAGTTCAAAAGTAAGTAAATGCGACACATCACTCTGTTTACATGTTTGATCTTTTTTCGTTAACAAAACACGTTTTAAATTAAAATAGAGCAGACAACTAATGTTTTTTAAAACATAGGAATGTTCACGTGAACAAAAAACAGAAATTATTTACACAATACACCCATCCCCCGATTTACACGGTACTTGTTTTACACGTTTTCGCTTTTACACGGTTTTCCAAATAAGTTTTTTTTTTTGTTTTTATCGCACTCTACTAAATGCTACTGTGATTGAACACGTGCGCTGTGTACACAATCTCACGGGGAATCCCGAGTTTATGTGCTGACTTGCTGCACACGCACACTGTGTCTGTATTTCTTCGCATAAAATTAAAGTTTTATCAACGGAAAATTGTATTTGAGAGAAAGTTTCACAGTTTCAGAACCTGTCAATGCGTTTTATTTTTATTTCTGTGTACACCTAAAAATATTGAAAAAAATCACAACTGTTAAATAGCAAAATTATGCATTTTCTGCAAGCTTTTCGATTTACACGGTTTTGACTTGAAAATTTTTAATTTTCGATTTAAACGTTTTTCTCAGGAACGTATCTGTAAATCGGGGGATAGGTGTATACTAATTTTCAAACAATACTATTAACGGACCGACTGATTGCAGATTATAGATGCACGACAGGTTAGGTTATTAACGTTTAAATAAATAAATACACAAAACAAAAATATGACTGAAACAAAACAAATATCAACATCTAGGTGCCTAGGTAATATCAAAACAAATCTGAACTTTTAAATTGAATTAATGTGACTAAAAAAAAAAACTTATACCTAAATAAAACAAACGAACTGAAATGAATAATTTATGATGTTTTATGCAGGAATGTTCACTTCTCACTACCAAAAATATGTCGTTTGACCTTAGTAAATCATTATTAGTACGTAATTTAATATCTAGTTACGTAATCCTAAAATATAATCAATACTAAAATTTACTGCACGCCGAGAAAGATATTTTATACCAGTAATACTGGATGCCTACATGTAGGCAAAAATATATTTTCAAAATTTGCTTATCGTACTTAATTTTATTGTCACGTCATATACATCTGTATTTAGACATAGATAAACAATTTTCGAGTTTTTTTGTATATTATTTTTTCAACTCAAAAAGGATAATTTTGTAGAAAGACAGTTTAAAAATTTATAACGGTAATTGTGAAAGCGTAAAATAAAAAACAATCTCTCGAGAGCATAATTTTCCACCCCATTTATTTGTTTTGAAGTTATTTCATCACTTACTTACAATTTTATGAAGCAAGCATAAACTCCATTTTTTTGTATTTTGAAATTGAACAAAATGTCATTTTAATATTTAATTTTTTATTTAAACGTTGCAGTTCTTTGTTCACATAAAAATTTTAAAGGAACAAAAATATTTAAATAAACTTCGATTTTTTTCAGTGCCTAACTAAACTTCTAGACCTTGCAAATTGCAGTTCCAATTTATTATTTTCACCACTGCCGCCAAAATTAATATTAATTAATATTAAAAATGATAATTTTTTAGATTTCAAAAAAGGAAAAAAACTTTTCTCTCGTGGTTTTATAACACCTTTCCTACTAACTTTATAGTACAATCAATCTGGCGAAAAAAAAATCATTTTGTATCAAAACCACCCAAAAAGGTGAAACTTGGTGAGTCGTTAGAGAATGATGAAAAAAAGGTTACCTTTCAATGGCCACCTGGTACCTGTTCAAATAGTCAAAAAAAACTCAAAAATATTTTGAAATGCATTTTTCTCAAAAACTATGCATTTTACAGAAAAATTTATTGAACAAAAAATGCAGAGGGCATCGTTATCTACAATTAATGTCATTGGTGCTATGTTGTACAACAAAAAATGTGCGCAGTAGGTGGCGCTAAAGTGCCAAAAAAAGTGTTTTTCCACTTTTTTGCCCTGAAATTTTCATTTTTCAGTTACGATTCAAATGGAAAAATTGTTCCTTTTTATTTTATAAACAACTTTTATTTCAACATTTTTTTCATACAACTTACTTTTCATACAACTTATTTTCACTTCAACAAGCTGCAGCTCTGAAACGGTAAGTTGTATGAAAAAAATGTTGAAATAAAAGTTGTTTATAAAATAAAATGGCACAATTTTTCTATTTGAATCGTAAATGAAAAATGAAAATTTCAGGGCAAAAAAGTGGAAAAACACTTTTTTTGGCACTTAAGCGCCACCTACTGCACACATTTTTTGTTGTACAACATAGCACCAATGACATTAATTGTAGATAACGATGCCCTCTACATTTTTTTTTCAATAAATTTTTCTGTAAAATGGATAGTTTTCGAGAAAAATGCATTTCAAAATATTTTTGAGTTTTTTTTGACTATTTAAACAGGTATTTGAACAGGTACCAGGTGGCCATTGCCAGGTAACCTTTTTTTTCATCATTCTCTAACGACTCACCAAGTTTCACCTTTTTGGGTGGTTTTGTTGAGGTTTTTGCCAGATTGACTGTACTATTAAACGACAAGTCGCAATTATTTCTCCATTATAATGGTAGTTATTTATTTACTCTAACTTTTAAAGGCAAGGTGATTTTAAAAGGAAGAAAAAACTATTTTGTCCCTTCCCGATTCCTTTCAGGACGTCAGTTAAATTTTTTTAAATCACGCATTTCTATTTCAAACTTTTTATTTTACACCGAACTGCCCGAACAATGGCCACTATTTCATCCCTGTACACTCTTAAACAGTAAAAGTTCCGTTCAAATCGGTTCAGCAGTTCCTAAAATAATAGTGCCCATACACGCATACAAAACTGACAAACATGCACACGTATTTGATAAAGGCCGCTGCACACGAGGCTGGAAACACTGCTTGGACTTCTGCTAGCCGGCAGGCTGGGTGCGAGACTGAAAATGACGTCACATAGCTCACAAGATAGATTTTAAAATTAAAACAGGAGCTCTACTTGTTCTGAGCAATAACCAATCAGGAAACAGTATCTTGTCACGTGGGCGATAAACCAACATGGCGTCATTCTGCTCAGAGTCAGACAAAGGACGCGTGTTTATATTTGAACTGTCACTGTCACTATCCACAAAACAAGCTTGAAAAGACGCCTAGTGTGAAGCGAGCACATAGAAGCAATTAAGTAAAACCAGCGTTAGAAATCTAGTAAGGAATCTAGAGGTAAATCCAGCCTGGTGTCCAGCGGCCTTAATATGATATTTTAAAACCCGTTTTAAAAATGACGGGATAACGAATTTCTTTAGGTCGTATCTGAAGAGAGCATCCTATATACACACACATATGTGAATATTCGTATAGGTATAGCTGGGCACGAAACTACACGTTTTCCGAATGTGTTTTGTGAATTGGATTCCAGGGGGCACTTAAGCGTTGAACCGACCGCATAGACTGAGTAGGTGGTATAAGCTCGGACACATAGCCGCAGCTTTCTATTTGATCCCCTGAACGGATCTCTCACCCCTAAGTTCAGTGGCGGCACGTTACAAAAAGGCACATTGTTTAAAACATAGACTGCGTGTCTTTCACAAAAATTCTAAATTCGCCACTAAAGGAGTACGGCGCTAGTTGAGCAGGAGAAGATAAATCATTACTGCGGGAAAGAGAGAGAGTCGAAAGCAGTAAAAAAACGAGTATGCTTTAGACCACACGACTGAAGTAAAACTTCTTCCTACCATAATTTGTTATTATTCACCCGAAAATTCACAAAATATGAACTTTAAAATGATTTTACAATTTTATTCAGTTTAAACGTAGAATATTTAATGTGTTGAACAAAATATTAATTTATAAAATTGTTCAAGAACGAAATGAACAGTCTAATGTAAGAACAAAGAAATATAAACATAAAGATAATGAAAACAAAAGTAATACATTGCAATTAGTTAGCTCTTGTTGGATTTTAAGCGTAAATCTTAACTTTTTTCTGTCACCCGATAGCGCCACTGACAAGTAAAGTATGTGTCATTCTATTGTTAGTACTGCTTATATTTTCGATCACCTGATGGCGCCACTAGCCAGTGAAGTATTTGTCATCCTCTTTTTATCTTCACTAACTGATGTCTCCCTCTCATAATCACAATTTTCGGTGAAGGAGAACTGGAATTCATCATAAAGAGACAATATGTGAACTAGACTATTCAGAATACCCGAACAATGTCGTTAGTTCCACGGTTTCCATGGAGAGCCCTCAGTTCTCAGGTTGTCGTCTGAGATCTGGAGAATGTAATAATTAAATGTTCTATTTATCACCAGAAAATAATATTGTAACAAAACTGCTGTAGTCCGTGGCGGAAATTATTTATTTACAATAATAAATATTTAACAAAACAGTAAAACACACAAACGAAAGAGTACTTCTTTAACTTAACAGAAATAATAACGTTAACAGAAACAAAACTAATAGTTCTAGATAATAAAATAAGAGACTAAGTAACAGAGAATAAAGAGTCACTAAATTATGTTCACAAAATATTTACAACACAAAGTTTATCAGCACACTTGTCTATTAACTATAAATCATTTATGTAAAACAACTCACTAAAGTTTATATTTATCTTCGCAGTATTATGTATGCCGTAATGCCAGAGCACTGTGTCAACACATGAACAACACGAATAACTGACTGACTGGCTTGCCCACTCTGCTCGCCTTTTATAGTTTTCGGTCCATGCTCTAGAATGTTCTCCACGCATCGAGATCCCTTCCTTTACATGTATTGGCATCTCTCCAAGCGATTGTCTGCAGGTCGGATGTTTTTTTACCTGTTTTCCATTGTTGTTTCTAGTAGTTTCTACAAATTCCAGAGTCGTCCCATCAAGGGGCACGCAACAGTATCAATGTGTATTAGATGTAAATAATTCTGAATTTTGGTGGCCTTTTTTGATGTTCCGCCTCTGGAGACGATTTCGATAGCCGGGGTCTTTGCCACGCTAGTCGAATAGCCTTCACTATCACCAAAACGACGTTCTGCGATGTTTCTCTGCATGCCGCTGATATTGTGTGGTGCGAAGGCCTATATACGCTCTGCAACTATAATATACGCAGGTAACGACCCGTGTTACACGCCAAAAAGATTTAGAATAGAGAATCAAATAATGCTTTCTTTATTTCAAATATATTTATACTTTCAATTTTATATTGCATAACATTCCTAAATGGCTTCACTAAATTACTATACCGCGTCGATGCCAACAAAATACTAATAAACCATTTATATAGTTCTCTATTATATTTATTGCCTTTATCGACAAAATTTACACGATTTTATTTTCTTCGAAATGTACAGATAAGGATATAAATAAGGGCAATAAACACAACAATACTACAGATGTTTCAATATTCAATATTGTTTTCAAGGAAATAAGAACTTTGTATCACGATTGTGCGATTAAATCATTTACACATCATCAGATGTAACTACCGACAGTAGAACTTCACCGAATTAGGCCGACGGCAATTGCGGCATAGAGTTCGATGTTTTTTGAATCGCCAGTATAACAAAGATAAGCCACCTTTCCAACGGAAATATTTTGTGCATGAGCGAGACGATAATAATTTATGAACTGAGCACAGAAAAATCTAATAGAAACGGTCTTACGATCTCCTTTATATATTTTTTTAGATGAAATATATTTACTAAAACTTACTATTTTAAAGCTTCATGTAACGGACAGAAAATTATTGATCAATAAATATAGTTTAAAAAAAACTAAAAAGACACGGTTTAATATATCGAACTAAAAAGTAAAAAATATTTTTTTTTAAATAAGCTTAAAACAATAATGAATAAAAAATACTAGTATTATTGTAAAAAAAGCGTGGGGCGCTTTGTTCCACATTTTCGTACGTCGAGCGCCCCACGCTTTTTTCACAATAATACTAGTATTTTTTATTCATTATTGTTTTAAGCTTATTTTAAAAAAAATATTTTTTACTTTTTAGTTCGATATAAAGCGTGTTTTTTAGTTTTTTTTAAACTATATTTATTTTTCACTTTTTAGTTTGATATAAAGCGTGTTTTTTAGTTTTTTTTTTAAACTATATTTATTTTCCACTTTTTAGTTCGATTTATTGTCAAAAAATTGCCGAAAAATAAACAATTTTATTTTTCGGCGTGGACGGGATTAGAACCCACGACCCGTGAGTCCGAGAGTTGACGTCAGCGAAAACCCGTGCTTTAGACCGCACGGCTACCCACTGTTTTTAGAGTGCTGGCATAGTATACTACACTAATAAACCACTTGCTGTAGTCCAAACGAGTTTACAAACATGCATATTTACATACATACATACAAACTTACAAGTGAAACTAATATAAAGCGTGTAAAAACGGTTCAAAGCAGTTACAAAAAAATGGATCTAATAATAATTGTTAAATTATTGTCGCTAAGCTGCCCCAGATTACATGGCTAAAAAATTATTTAACAGACTGCCAGAATCAATACTGGTTTTATCCCTTAAAAATTTTAAAAATAAGCTCAACATTTTCTTTAAAAGAAAGTCTTTTTATAATATATATACATGAATTTTTAAAATTTTACATTTGACGTTTCGTAACCAATTATGTGATTTTCAAATAAATCCTATCCTTCAAGTAAATAAAATTGTCGACCAATTTTTCTCAGACCGAACGATATATTGACAAAAAATGATAAAATTACAAATCAATATAACACAAGATTACTATACTAGCCAGACGTTTCGATCCGGATTTGGATCTTCTTCAGAAATATCTAAAAAATATAAAAAATAATTAATATTAAGTTATTTATTAATTAATCGATTGTACGTAAAATTGAAAGTTTGAAAGATTAAAAAATAATAAAAAATATATAACAAACAAAATTTATAAACCGTAGTCATGGATATCAAAGTACCCATAAAGAAAAAATTATTTGAAAAAATAAAATATTATTTCAAAATAATATCATAAATATTACTTAAATTTTCCGTATCTAATTGAGCATTAAGAGAGTTTTTATTAGATTTTATATATAACATTTCCGAAATACTTCTTTTAAAATAATTACTTTCATTATCTAAAATTTTAACACTATCCCAATTAATTTTATGGTCGTAATCAATTTTATGCTTAGTGACGACATTATGTTTATCAGGGAGTAGTTTATAATTGTTTTGATGCTCTTTAACACGTGTTTTAAGTGCTCTTTTTGTTTGCCCAATATAATTCATATTACAATCTTCACAACTAATTTTGTAAACAACATTATGTTTTTGTAATTTGTTTAGTTTATCCTTTCCCTTTTTAATAATTTTGTCTAGTTTATTATTTCCATTATTATTGGTCGACAATTTTATTTACTTGAAGAGTTCTATTCAGACGTTAATCAAAGATTTAAATCCTATCCTATTCTAATAACCTACAGCAAAAATGGTTATGCCAGGAGTGACCCCAAAAATAACCCTTAAAAGACACGCTATATCTCTGAAATTGTTTAAGCTAATTTAGTTTCATCCACATCTAATAATACGGTGGAGCCGAAGGGTCACTGCCGAGCGGGATATAACCACGCCATGCGAGACTGCAATACGAGTGGACCGTAGCCATACGAGGGAAGACTGTAATACGATAGACGCTGAAGCATTATTTGTTTTGTGTAGCACCTTTTTTTAAATATAAATTGAGTTAAAAATTTATATTTACAGGCTCAGTGACGATTTTATTTCCTTGCAGATACTGACCCCATTTTGCCTGCAGTTTACAAAAACAGAATTACATTCCATTATTTTATTTTAGTTGTGTCACGGATTCAATACGCCAAAAAAAATTAAATTACCTTCTCTATGTTTTACTAACACCTTAAAATTCTAGTTCGGATTTAAAAAAAAAAACGGGTTCAAAATAGTTCGGCATGCACGGGTTTGCTTCCTTTAAACAAACCACTTTATTATATTATGATTTCTTTTTCGTTCAACAGCAATATTACATATTTAAATATTTATATCCATACCACAACATCTCTGAATTTCTATATATATAAACAGAAAATACGAATTGTAAATATATAAGCTGTTCATCAATCCATAGCTGCTGCACACGAGGCTAGAAACGCTGCTAGGAGTTCTGCTAGCCGGTAGGCTGGGTACGAAGCTGGAAATGACGTCACAACGGGCTGGCCTGCTAGCTCACAAGATAGGTTTTAAAATTAGAACAGCGGCTATTTTTCTTGCTGGGTCGTCTGCTAGGTATGAGCAAAAAAACCAATCAGGAAGCAATATCTTGTCACGTGGGTACTTGAACAAACGACCTCAAACCAACATGGCGTTATGCTGCTCAGAGTCAGACAACAGACACGTTTTGCTCTGTGTTCATATTCGAACTGTCACTGCGCGCGCACCAGATCTATCCACAAAACAAGCTTGAAAAATAGTCTCGTGTGAAGCAGGCACTTAAGAGCAATCAAGAAAACCAGTGCTGGAAAACTAGTAGGCAAATCTAGCAAGGAATCTAGCAGCGTTTCTAGCCTCGTGTGCAGCGGCCTTAATATGTAACCTTACATCTTTGACTGTACTGACCACCACGTATATTTGATAAACAAGTGCAAGACACATGACGCAGTGTTTCCAACTGCGCGGACATGACGAACGTCTAGACGTCCAAATTGGACATTCGCCCTCTAACTATATCATTTAAATTTTATATCAACGTGATCGGAATAGTCAACTTTTTACCATCATTTTCTTCTTTTTTTTATTGAATGATATGACCTTACATTTATAAACGTCTAGACAATTTAAAAAAATTCATATCGAAGCCACTGGAAAAATTCTATCAATTTTATATGTGAAAAAAAATAATGAAACAAAATTTGAAATAAATAGTTATTCAATTTTTTTTCAAATTTCGTCTACAATACTAATACTTTTATTAAGTTTATAAAATAAGAAAAATTTGTGTGTGTTTTCTAGCGAATTTTTTTGTGTATTTTTAGGCCTGTATAATTGCATGACTATTTTTTATGATTTCTGCTCTCCTAGTATAAAATGAATTTTGTGTGGGCAAATAAACTTTAAAATTGTTATCACGTCATCGTCACAAAGAAAATAAAAAGTTTTTCAAGTACAAATTTGTGAATCTCTGATCTTATCTTTCGTTTTCGAGTAGATAGCTAAACGACATCGAGACAATAGATCAAAGTAATTATTTTAAAAATTCAAAATGATTATACGATATAGCCGTAAGCCGTAAATCATCTGCGTTCCTGAATTCCTGATACCAATATTATAAATTAGGGATTTTGTATAATCAGTCAACGCAAGGGCGTAGATATTTTTTTAGGGGGGAGGGGGTAAAGCAAAAAATCTATATTTTATTAATATCACACAAAAATATTCACGAAGGGTGTCAAGCAAACTATTAATTAGTTTTACAAATTCCTTTTCAAGAAGTATCTCAAAATTATATTTTTTAGCCATCAGATATTGATATTATTTTCAGTTTAATTTTTTTATTATTATTTACCCCCTCTTATCTACGCCCTCGAGTCAACGAGCTTATCAAGTAATAATAATATCTATAAATATATATATTATATATATTTATAGATATTATGGTCTGCATTCCTGAATTCCTGATACCAATATTATCAATTAGGAATTTTGTATAATCAGTCAACGAGGTTATCAAGTGTTATACAGTATGTAAACACTTAAGGTGCACATAGGGAAATTAACATTGGGAAAAAATGACTGGATCAGAGTGAGCCTCTAAATCTCGTTTTTCAATTTGACAGATAATATTCTTTTGCAAAATGAATATGTATACTACCGAAGAAAATATTCAAATGATTACAACATAATCGGACTTTTTTTATTAATGAGACATTAAATTCCCAAAAATACTTAAATATGGTGCGAGATCAAATATCTCCGCCTATTCGTGTTGAACCTAAAGACATTGGGTCACTGATTTACCAACGTGCATACGTCATACCAGTCAGACAATTTTTGAATGAAATGTTTCCAAACAGATGGAGTTGTTTTTTTGTTTTATTTTTGAACAAAAAAATTAAAATAATGATTTATAAGAGCTTTTTATTATTAACAAAGCCAAGTAAAATAAAAATAAATCAAAATAAAATAGAAATCCTCAAGATTACCACGATAATTCAATAGAAATAACAATTAATGCAGTCATGGCTAACTCTGATCCAAGTATTTTTTCCCAATGCTAATTTCCCTATGTGCACCTTACGTGTTTACATACTGTATATTACATATACAGATTGTATCAAATCAAAACAGTCCATAGAACAATCTGTGTGTAAGACAGAGACGATATTATATAAAGCACTAAAGCAGTAAGTAAGAATGAGATAAATGATCGCTAATAGCTAGTTACTGTGGTTATACAATCTGATAGTATCTTCTTTGTTTTCTACAGTAAAAATCACAATTTTATCAAATGTCAGTATTCACTAGTGAAATTATTGATAAAATGGCTATTTATACTGTTCGGGAAAAAATCCAAATAATTAAATGGTTTTATGGTGGTAATTCAACCGCCAACATAATACATTTATTTGTAGTTGTTTTAATTGATAAATTGGTAAAAAGATTTACAGTGTACGTAATTATTTATTTACGTAACCACAGTAACTATATTATTAGCGATCATTTATCTCATTCTTACTTACTGCTTTATATCTTTATATATCGTCTCTGTCTTACACACAGAATATCCTATGGACCGTTTTGATTTGATACAATCTGTATAATATAATATATAGTGAAGGTTATAACAAAAGTCTACCTTAGTAGCCACATATAGCGCGAATACTTTATTGTAATACATTTGCGTTTCTGAACTCCTGATACAAAATAATATAATAAATAAGAGATTTTATTATACAATCAGCATGGGAGCTTATCAAGTGACAGGTTGACTGTTTCACACTGTATAAGTGTAGAGAGGCCTGTCTGATAGCAGTGAAAGCAGCTCCCGGGCATTAACGCTGCACTCACAAAAAGAGAGACAGACAATCGCATGTCCCTCACTGTAAGCTGTTCGTCTGATAAAAGCATCACAAATTAGGGAGAGACGCGTGCGTTCTGCACTGTATAACACCAGAGCACTGTAGCGTCGCAAATAACCAACGACAGAAGCTACGGTCAAGGTGTAGGCCGGCCGTAGGCATTTTAGTGTTTATGAGTTTTACTAGTCCAAGCTATGGACAGTACAAAAGTCTACTGGAAAACACTCCCAAAGTGTTTTAACAAATAACTACAGTGACCTGTGCGAATTATTCGCACTAAATAAGTATAATAATTATAACTTTATAAAATTATTTTTTAAATATGATTGCAGGTATTCAATTCGTTTCTAATTTTGCATACTGCTTACAACGTTCTTCTTTTTGTTGTATTACAATATGAAGCTCAGATGACAGATCGAATAAATATTTTACTAAAATTGTCATATAGAGGCGCAAGTAGCAAAAGCGTTGAGCTAAGCCGTCAGATGGCATCATGCAACATTGCCGTGACGTTGTTCAGCGTTGCTCGCTGTTTCAAAATTAAAGCCGTCAGATGGCAGTATGCAGTATTATGTCTGTTGTATTACAATATGAAGGTCAGATGACAGATCGAAGTGTTGACGTTGTTTCAAAATTAAAGCCGTCAGATGGCAGGCGTTGTTCAGCGTTGCTGTATTTTAATTAATTTACAAAAACAAAAGCAATAATACATTTTTTAGTTGTCGATGTCAGTAGAGCAAGCAATTATCTGTAAATTGATATATAATTTATGTAGAGAAATTGTGAGGTTTTTTCTAAAAAGGTAGGCAAACATCTTAAACTTAGCGTATATAATATATGATATGATAAAAACATCAATAGGATGCAGACTAATTTAATCTTTTTTTAACATCGTTAAACTTCCCGATACTGAAAATTTTCGAAATATTGGTTTCGGTCCGATGTTCGAAAATCGAGTTTTCATCAAATCTTTGCGTTTTTGGATCCTGGAAAACTATTTTCGAATGAACGTCCGTGTATGTAAACATTTTTTTTTATCTTCCGATATCTTTAACCGATTGAGATAGAATTTGCCGAATTCGAAAGGTGGTATTGATTCTTAGATTTGATTAGATTTTTGAGTCAATTGGATGGTTTTTACGGGTTAAAAAATGTTTTTGTTCCCAAAAAAACCGAAAAAATCTCAGCATCATTTCAAAATTGAAATTTAAGCCTCTAGTTAAGCCACTGCAGTAATTGATGGAGATTTATTTGGTGGAGGAACAATTGAAAAATAAGCTTTACCAGAGTATCGTTTGTGGCCAACGTTTCGAAAAATATATTTTCATCTTCACATTGGACAGAACAATTTTATTAAAAAAACTGTTTTACGATAACTTTAAATTTAAAAACTGTTGAAATTCATAATAATTACAATAATTTGCACAATTTACCATCTCAACTTGCATTGAGGCCCTGAAGATGAAAATATATTTTTTACAACGTTGGAAAAGCTTATTTTCCAATTAAATCTCCTTCAATACATATTTTTGGAACAAAACTTCTACAGTAATGTCAAATAATTGTAATAATAAATCATTCAACTAAATAATTTAAAAAATCTAATTACGTACCTGCCTTTTAAAGTTACCTATTTTTTTATACCGATATAAGAAAAAAAACAGATGAAACTGTTATGCACGTTTTCATACACGAATTCTGATAAATCAATTTTTGTCAAATAAAATATTATCGAACAAGTAAGTTCTATAGAATCATAAGAAAAATATATATCCCTGTAAGCAAAAAGTATGCAAGTCGTCGTTTTTTTCAGACTCCCTTTTACAAATCGGGTTTCTGATAGCCTGGCGTCGAATTGTCTGATCTAACAGAGCAGCAGGAAATCAAACGGAGCAAAATAATATATATCTCAATGTATTTATTGCGTTGTTATACCAATTTATTTACAGGGAAAAAACAACATACAACGAAAGAAAATATTGTTTGAAAATATGTTAATATTGTGTAAACGTCATTCGATATAAGTGATGCTCAGAAACATGTCAAAATGGTTACATAGAATTTTTTCTTAAAACAGTTCAGTAATTTTTAGGTACACGGTTTAAAAAAGTTATCTACCTTCTAGACACTATTATCATATATATTAATACGTTAAGCTTAAGATGTTTGCCTCCCTTTTTAGAAAACAACACACAATTTATCCGCATAAATTATTATATATCATTTTACAGATAATTGCTTGCTCTACTGACATCGACAACTAAAAAATTTATTATTGCTTTTGTTTTTGTAAATTAATTAACAGCAACGCTGAACAACGTCTGCCATCTGACGGCTTTAATTTTGAAACAACGTCAACACTTCGATCTGTCATCTGGCCTTCATATTGTAAGTACTGAATACTGCCATCTCACGGCTTTAATTTTTGAAACAGCGAGCAACGCTGAACAACGTCACAGCAATGCTGCATGATGCCATCTGACGGATTAGCTCAACGCTTTTGCTACTTGCACCTCTATATGACAGTTTTAGTAAAATATTTCTTCGATCTGTCATCTGAGCTTCATATTGTAATACAACAAAAAGAAGAACGTTATAAGCAGTGTGCAAAATTAGAAACGAATTGAATACCTGCAATCATATTTAAAAAATAATTTTGTAAAGTGATAATTATTATACTTATTTAGTGCGAACAATTCGCACAGGTCACTCTAGTCTAAGAAAAATTCACTAATTTTAAATATGTACTTCGTTTGTTCATTTCAATATTATATATATTTTTTATACAATCTGCTATTCTGGGGATGGATTTACTGCATAATATAATCTTGTACATGGCAAATGCACTAGCAATGCCTACCAACATAAAGAAAAGAAAGGCACTGCATTAAATAATACATCATTTCTACACCATACATACATCTGTACATCATCCATATATATGGAACACATGTCCCACTAAGAAAGTATTTCCTTTTTAGAAACTTATACAATTTACGTCAGTGGAGTAATATATTATTTTGTACTAGCAGAAGAATGTAACATTATTTATTTAAAAATCTTAAAAGCTTCCATATTTTTGGTTGGATAACTTAATTTGGCGAGTAGCTGCGTAGAAAGCTAGACAGAAACTATAAAAGAAAATGGTGGACTCGTACAGTGACGGTTCGTGACTTAAGGGCATTCAATATTAACCTAAACTAGCCCAGTAATATTTTTTCAAAAATATTTTTTTAGTGTAAGTAGATTGTACAAGGCTATTTTTTATACCCAACATCGCGATTTTTTTCTGGGGAAAGTAACTTAAATACAATTAAGAAAGTTTGGCTTCTTTTTATAAAAGATATAAGATACCAGAAACATTTTTTTTTCAATGAAGGCGCTGCAGGACGCTGAATCTTTTTTGTATAATACGCGCCACGAATCTAAAAGGCTCGGAAGTTAGTAGCGAATGCGGGCTTGCGCTTGTACAGTGTGTTGAAAAACTACAAACTCGCAACTCAACAAAACTAAACTAACAATAACAACTTGACAATAGCGTACTCGACTGTACTTTAAAGCTGGAAAGCGACAAGTGACAAAGGCAACGAGCGATCACGGCCAATCATCGACGAGCTCACGTTCCGTGCAGGTAGCTGGGAGGTGGTGGGAGTCTCAATGGCTCTAAAATTTGCCTTTGCGACGCTGTTTGTGACTAACTTCGAACCTTTTAGGTCCGTGGCGCGCATTGTATCAAAAATAGACTTCCAAAATCTAAATCACCTTGAAGTTGGAAATTATATTCCCTGACCACATGTCTTAGACGATCGCTTTTGCAACGAGCAAAGTAGTTTGTGACGCGTATTTTTTTTTTTGCAATAAAAATATGTTTTACTTACAATCCGCTTTCCTGATATAGTGTTATCAATTTGAAAATGTGCCGAGTTGAATTGCATAACATACCTGAAACAACAGAAATTAGATTTTAAGAATCAGTTCAATTTTTACAAGAATTTTACATAATTTGTGGTATCTCTGAAGTATAATCACGTGTCAAACTATGCGTAACGAATTGTGACGTTTTATAGACAACTCTCGCTTAAAGATCGTGACGTATGGCCCTTAATACATTCCAGTACAAGTGACACATGTATCCGTTTTGGAAACGCCTATGACTAAAACTGAAGGATCTTATTCTCATTCCCTCTGTGCCCTTCTTTACCGACTGGCTTGACACAATTTAGCGCCAATTACTAGCCAACAGACGCGTAACGTCTTTTCTGACGTCATATATACTGTGTTATCTATATCGTACTTATTACTACGTTGTTTTAACATTTGAGTTCTTACAGAGTGAAAAATAAAACAATTTACATAATATTTACATTTGCTCTACAATATTATTTGTACAACATAAATATTAAAAAAAAGTATTCTTAGAATTTCAAAATAACACATAAATTTAAAATGTAGCTTCAGAATGATCTGCTTCAAAGGGGCACCGCTGTTATACAGAAAGCTAAAAAAATATTATATGGGTATTTTGAACAACGACTGAAAAGACGAAGCCCAAAGACATACTTTTATTCCTACTTTCAAGAGAACACAAGTGGAGAAGAGCAAGCGTGGTTGCCATTTACTTATTATGTAAAACTCACTAAATCGGAATCTTTGTGTTTTATTTAATTTGTTTCTCAATACTTAATACAGGGAAAAGTTCTAGTTAATAAAATGATATAATATAATTGTGATAAATAACAAATTTAATAAAAAACAATTTATCGAGCCAATACTGCAAAACATTAAATTATTTCAAGACATGGCAATTAATCTTCTTAATATAAGCAATCAAATATAGGGATTATATAAATTCAAGGAAATCAATATCTATAATCCACCAATAAAACAATCCTTCCAGGAGTGTCTTGCTTCAGGACAATTATGCATCAAACCAGTTGTCATAACCTACAAGCTAAGGGTCTTTTTCTAAAAAATTGACTAAATATTATATTTAATAGAAATTTCGGAACAAACTTTTCTTTCTCGGAGTATGTATTCTAAATTTTATTTTTTCTTTTGTACAGAGGCACAATTTTTTTTCTCATTAAAATAATGACAAAACATTTAATGATCATTTTTGATATCGCCCTGTTATTTCCTACATAAAAATAAACTTCAATTTTTGTTAATAGCAATGTGCGAGTGAAGAAGTCTTAAAAAATATAATAGCTTCGTTTTGTTTCAACTCAATATCACTTTGAAATTAGTGAGAGAAACCATGGAAAACCTCAACAAAATGGCCGGTACAGAAAGTACCGTTTCTCAGCGCGAGGCTGCAGAAAGATATTTCTTTTAAAATTATGACCCTCAATTGACCAAAGGTTATACACACCTACACAATAGGAAGTATGTTTGCTTGAATATAATTAATTGAATGTATAACAGTTCATTTAATTCAAAATTATTCTATCTGTGAACCAATTCGGCCAATTGTTAACTTCGCTTTCTGCATTCTATTGATTATAATATGCATTATTCCACCACCAATTTTGTAACATTGCATTCGACAAACTATCTGGTTTATTTGGTGCCTGTTGGTTGGTAAACAGATATAGTGTCTTAGTCAGAGTTATCTTGGTTTAAATATGTTTGTCCAGGATTAATCAGCGGCGTGCTTGTTTCTATTTGCATGCAGAATGGGTTGGGAATTATTTTCAGATTCATTCAAATATTGGTATTGTTTTTTTTTATATTGTAACACACACGTCCCGGCCTCGGCTTCCGTCGATGTCGGTCTAACAATAACATACAGAACGGCGACATGAGGAAACCAAATTTCTTTGTATTGCCGGAAGAACGCAATGCCGATAGAGATGGGTTTGCAACACAAAGTGCCGGCGGAATTGTGTGAAAAAGAAAATCGCGGCTGGAAATATTTGACCCACGCGGCGGAGAAGATATACAAACAGTAAGAGAAGACGCAATTTGGACGCGATGAAGTGAAGACGCGGATTATTACGAAATAAATAAATATTAGACCATTAAATACAGTTTAAATATATTTTTACAAAGATATAAATTAGTAGTGACATATTTTGTGTATCTAGAAAATCAGTCGTGTTATAAATAAATATTCTACACCACAGAAAGAACAGTTTTGTTACAATATTTGAGAAAAACTGAGGGGAAATATGCAACCTTGAACCGTTTTAAAAAGATTGATAACTGCGAGGGGGGATGGACGGGGAAGTTGCGACGGAATCAGTGGTCTTTTTGACCGCATTCAAAGCTGACACTGCTAAACAAACGAACGTGTTGACGTATATCAGCAATTCAAATATATGTAAATCGGTTTACGGTATTTTTCACTGAAAGTTGTAGATATGCAGCCTGGTTCAATCGGTACGCATATTAATAAGGCAGGAGTTACGCTGTGTTATTGTGAGAGATTTTCAATTTTATCCAAATTCGAATTTAGTAATATTAGGTGTCCAATAAATAAAATTATCGATCAATTTTTCAGACAATATATTAACAAAAAAATATATAAATTAATACATTAAACTTTCGATCCGGATTTGGATCTTCTTCAGAAATGATCTAAAAATATAAAAAATAATTAATATTTAGTTTCTATTTATTTTTAATGAAATTCCTGAAAGATTTTTTTAATATTGAAATATTGAAAAATAATAACAAACAATTTGAATATTAGGTGTCGTTTCCTTCGTGATAATAATAAGAAATGACAATTCGCGAGAAGGAAAGCACCTAAAATAAAACGTGTGCTGCATTGTTAAAAAATTATAGCGATGGCGAGTTTTCTTATCGGTTAATAATGTACACGATATCAAAATAACAAAAAAAAGAATCATGAATGAAGACGTATATTATATAAGTTGTTAAGACTGTTTAGAAAGTGATTTATTGTAAATGAGTGTTGTTTAGCGCTAACAACCCTCATAAATATCGTAAAATATAGTTGTTTGCAACTCAGTCTAATACCTTTAACAGAAGCACAAAAATACCTAGCACTAAATAATTCATTTCAACATTTTCAGGGCTGTATCTGTAGTGCTTTAATATAACGTGGCAGTGGTACCCAGCCTACAGACGCTTACTTCGAGATATAGAGTTCACGAGACTGAAATTTGAAGTTGTAACATGTATCTATTGTGGACAAATAAATAAGGCATTAGTCATAATGCCCCGGCAGTTTGAAAAATGCCCAATATGAGAGGGCAGTGTGATTAAAACTATTCAAATAATAAAATTGACCGGGCATTATGAATAACGCCCTTCACCTATTGGGTAGAATAATAAAAATATATTTTTATTAAATTATTTCAATGTTGACATACATTATTATTATAAAATAATGATGGTAGGAAGGTACGAATAGTACTTAGTAACAAATTCAAAATAAACGAATATTAGTTTTTTTTTTTAAGACAATCAGTCTTAAATTAAAAATATGTTTTTTGGGTTCGGGGGACCTCAAAACAAACAAATTTTATAAAATACGCTTTTTTCTGAGCTGGGGATCATTTGCGTGCTTTGATTGGCTAATGCGTATCACATATTTGTCCTTGTTCCCCACGTCTTGCCAAATGTACTTAAATTATCAAATTCCCTAACAATCACATAGCAATATTCATAATAACCGGGCACTGTGATAAATAATGAAGTTTTAATGATTATTTATTACATGGCCCGATTTGACTTGTCATTATTCATATTGCCCGGACATTATACATAATGCCCTAATTAATCACATAGCCTATAACATATCAAAAGTATATTCAGTTCAAGTTAGTTAAAAAAATCGATTTGAGGTACAAGCGTGTAGGTTTCAGCTAGCAAGGTCAACGGGGAATTTTCTGGAGAACACGGAAAGTCGAACATCCGGAATTATATGTCGAATTATATAAGTAGTTTTCAGGGTTCCGAACCCTATTACTAAGCCCCTGCTGTCTGTCCGTCTGTCTGTCAGCGGGCTGTATCTCATGAAGCGTAATAGGTAGAGAGTGTAATTGTTTTTCTATTGCCGCTATAACAACAAATAATGAAAAACCAAGATGGCGAATTACAAAATGGCCGCCAAAATTAGACTGATATTAAGCATGCGTGTTCAGTACTATTAAAATTACACCAGAATGAAAAATAAAATTAAAACGGCAAATTTCAAAATGGCCGCCGTGTAAATTAAAAAACAAAATTCCGATTAAGCTGGTATTGATCATGCAGTGTTATATCTTTTATGATGATACAGAACCCTCCGTGTACGAGTTCGAGCGAAGTTTCGCTTAAAAAATGTCAGCTTTTAACAGCGCCCGTAGTTCTAATGGCGTTGGGATACAACCCTGGTGGCAATTAATGTAGTTAAGTACATTGCTGTTAGTCACGCGAAGGTGCCGCAGCAAAACCTTAAATAATTCAATTAATACATACTTTTAGCACAAAAAATACGTCATATTTCATTTCACATTACGGCTTGACAACACAAAACAAAAACGGTCTTCGTAGATATTATGAATTGAGCAGCAAAAAAACAAAGTTAATAATATTCATTCATTACTTAACATTTTTCATAAAAAAATTGTCTGCTGCGAAAAAAACATACAAAAAACATGTATGGGGGGTAAATCTCACGTGTCTAAAGTGAAGCATCGAATATTAAAGTAATTTCCATGGAATTTTTTTTAGAAAACATTTTTTTCTCGAAAAAAAAACAATATTGAGAATTTATTAAAAGTTTTAGAATTTATTTACAATTTTACGTGATCTTGGGAATAGTTTTTTAAAATATCTTGTGATCAATTGGACCAATAATGTTCAAAATCTATGGTGACAAAAATAGTCAGAATAGCTGTATGGCGATTCCCCTTAACAATACAAGAAGCAGTCTGACCACCTCAGCAGTATTTAAGGAGGTTGATGCGTTACAGTCCCAATCAAAAGTAAGTCGAATTCTAAATGGGAACTTTTCCACAATAAATTTTTACAAAAGGTTATAAGTCGATGATACTAACAAATTATTGTCATAAAGGCATAAATAATTTTTTTTTTTAATAATAAATAAATTTTTTCAGTATTTTACTTAATGAACTAGCTTTTGAATTTTTTGTACAAAGTTAGGTTAAAAAAAAAATTATGTAAATATATGTATTTTACATATTTTTGACGTGATAACGTCTTATAAATTGATGAATCACCAATCTTATAAATTGATAAAACACCGGTTGCATGCACGAAAAAGTGTAACGTTCCTAACGTTCGTAACGTTCCGCCTGACCCTGTGCGTGCTTTTCTCGAAAACGGCCCTAACGATTTGGATGAAATTTACTGAAAAGGGATTTTGGGGGGCAAAAAATCGTTTTAACTAGGTCTCATCTCTCGAAAAAATCGTTTTCTTACAAATTTTATCATTATAAAAATCAATTTTTTGACGTATGAAAATACTTAAATATTGTAAGTAGGTTTTGGAATTTTATATAAACAGTGAAACAATTGTTTTATAAATAGTATGACAGTTAATCTTTGAGACTTAAATAAATACGAAAGAAAGAAAGTTAATAAAAAAAATATTTTTATAGGTGGTGAGTAATTTAATAAATAAAACTAACCTAAATTTGAAGCGAAAGATGCAATATCATAGAGTCGAATTATTATAATTATTATATAAATTTAGGTTATGTATTACGGAATACGTTATCACGTAAAACCATCGTCCGTTAACCGACTTTACAGACAACCAATTTTTTTGCAGTAAATAATAAAAAAAGAAAATTAGAAGTAATAAAAATTAAAATTTAAAAACATTAAAAAATTGAAAATTCAGTTAAAATTGTTAAAATAGTCAAGAATAAAAGTTCATAATCGAAAAGTGCTAAGGTTTAATAATTTTTTAATGATTAAAAGTCTCCTAATTAAATTGGAAAAAATATTAAAATATGCGTAAGACATCGATGCTTTACATAGTTAGTTTTCGGAACTGCTGACATTATTTGGTTATTTGCAAAAAATAAAATGTACCGTTTGCATGCTAGGTTGACATATTTTCCATAAGACTACATGTAAAAGTTTTTTTTAATTTTCAACTTTATAAATCTCCTAATGATTTAGGACTTTTTACAGAAAATTTTGTCATAAAAAAATCTATTAAAAAATTTTATTTCAGATTTTTTTCATTATCTTCGTAAAACGGCTCAACCTCCTTAAGTTCGGTGCAGTGGACTCTAGATACGGTGACAATTTCATCATATATTTTATATTGTCAGCTCTAGTTTTTCAACACACACCATATTACGACTGCAAATGTCATAATATAGGATTACTAAATAAAGAATTAGGATCATTGTCGCCACAGCTTCTTAGGATCTCAAAGAATCTAGATTTGATAAAAACTCGATTTTCGAAAATCGGACCGAAACCATTAACTTCCTGTTATAGAGAAATTTTCATTAGCGAAAAGCTAAAACACACGGCAAATAAACAAGATAAGTTTCTGATTCCGATGAGAGTGCCTTTTTTTTTTGTTACGCTTAGCAACTATGCAATGTGCATCGAACCGGAAAGAAAAACATAACATTATAATTGCACTGTGTATTGAATTGCAATCTTCTCCGTATTTCTCGAACTTATTTACTATCTCATTTTCACATCTCATCATCTCCTTAAAGCATCTGCAATGCTTCTGATACGTGATTACTTTTACCGCGTGTCACGTGATCACCTAAATGCTCAGGACTTCAACTAAGTAGGGGCAACAGGGTCACGTGTCCAGAGCCCTAACGGAAGAGGGGCCCCAAGAGATAAAAAAAAACGCATTTTATTAAAAAGTAAAACAGTACGCCTTTTAACAACTTTTGTGGAACCTGTCCGGAAAAAAATAGACTCCCTCCTCCTTAGTACTGTAGCTTTATTTAATTCATAAAAGCTCTGTTCTACGAACGGTATCAGAACTGTCACAGACATGCGCAGTAGATAGAACGAAACTGTATCGGTTTTTGAGGTACTGCGCAAGACTGTGACGGTTTTGTTACCGTAGTGTAGGGAAGCCCAGTGATGAGGTTTTGCCCAGGACCTCCAAAAAAGCTAGTTTCGACCTTAGGTTTTCACGCTCGAAAATTAGGTGCCATGATCCTGAAAGGACTGACGAGCTTCTGAAAAGGCTCAAGAATTTTTAGGGACATGTGCATAAGAATTTAACCTCTCCGGCAGTCCGGAAAGTAAATGTTTGGTTACCAGGCACTATATTCTTGTATAGGTATAACAGGTTCATCACAAATATAATTTTTATCAAAGCTAAAGACGGTTCAGAACCTGGTTTAGATGTCGAGAATGTATGATGGGCCTTTGTAGATCTTAAGGTAGTACGAACAAAAGGCTTGATTTTTTTTATATTTCGGTAGATGGATGATATGTTTTCATTGATTTCTCCAAAACTAGTCGGTGGAAATTAAAAAAAAAAACTATTTAAATTAAAGTTAGAACCTTAATAAATTATTGAAAACAAAAAAAACCCGTTGTGCCCGACTAATTAAAAAGATATTTAATCTTTTTAATTAAATATCTTTTTAATTAGTCGGGCACAACGGGTTTTTTTTGTTTTCAATAATTTATTAAGGTTTCAAATAGTTTTTTTTAATTTCCACTGACTAGTTTTGGAGAAATCAATGAAAACATATCATCCATCTACCGTTTTACCATAAAGCCAATGTTAAATATGTCTACTTTTGAAGTCATTTATTTATTTAAATAGTCGGGCAACCCCCCTAAAATTTTTAGAATTGGTTTAGACTTAGTCTAACTTCATATAAAAAAAAATCAATCCTTTTATTTAAAATTGCCTTGCTGCTCGTACTACCTTTAAATGCACTGAACTTTAGTTTTAATTTTTTTTTGTTAAATTTATTTTTATGCTTCCTGACTAGCGTCGATTATTCCACGCCATTATTATATAAAAATAAGCGAATTTCAACACTTTTCAGGAACGTGGATTATTTTCCAATGTAAAAATAAAATGGACACGCTGTATAACTTATATCCACACCGGTTTAAATTAAATGGAAATTTAAATGCAACGCTGCAATGTAACTATTTAATTAAAATTCAGAATACGATTCCAAATGTTACGTACTGATTGTAAAATCAAGATATGTGCTCTACATAATATATTTTAGGTTAAAATCGTTTCATTTGAAAAAGAAAAAAACCCTATTGTTCAAAATATCCCTGTTTGACTGTAGAATAAGATTATGTTCACAATCTTTGCATAATAATACTCATCCTCGATTTCGCTCGCATTAATGTCGACTAGCGGTCGAACAGTAATCGAAATTCGACCGAAATTCATTAAATTTTTAAGTTTGAACGTTACGGAAATGGATTTCTCCTGAATCGATTTTACCTATAGGTATATTAATTCGTGATGAAACATATATTGTGCACTTCCCCTCATTAAAACGAGAAGATCGATGTATGTGCGAATTAACACACTCCAATCGGTACCATAACTGTAGCGCGATAGATATTTCTGTAAAATGTATTTCGTTTGCGGCCTGGAGTCTGAACTAATAGCTTTGAGCAAATTCTACCTGCGTCTAAGCTTATAGTTTTGAGCGAATTCTAACAGATGTCGCCACTTGGTGTTAAAAAAGTTTTTTTTTTCTTTTGTTACTAAAACAGTTTTTTTGAGAAAATACCGCAATTTTTGTACAAAATATTTAATGAAAACTATCCTATAGCATAAGTTGCACCAAACAAGACACATTTACAAAATTTAATTAAAATCAGTTCAGTGGTTATGAGATTGATTCGGCCAAAATTGAGACACGGGAATTTTAAGGTAGTGCGAGCACCAAGGCAATTTTAAATAAAAGGCTTGATTTTTTTTTATATGAAGTTGGACTAAGTCTAAACCAATTCTGAAAATTTGCCCGATTATTTTAATAAATAAATGACTTCAAAAGTAGGCATATTTAACATTGGCTTTATGGTAAAACGGTAGATGGATGATCTGTTTTCATTGATTTCTCCAAAACTAGTCGGTGGAAATTAAAAAAAAAAACTGTTTAAATTAAAGTTAAAACCTTAATAAATTATTGAAAACAAGAAAAACCGTTGTGCCCGACTAATTAAAAAGAGCAAATGTCTTTTTAATTAGTCGGGTACAACGGGTTTTTTTCTGTTTTCAATAATTTATTTAGGTTTCAACTTTAAATAGTTTTTTTTTTTAATTTCCACCGACTAGTTTTGGAGAAATCAATATAAACATATCATCCATCGACCGAAATATAAAAAAAATCAAGTCTTTTATTTAAAGTTGCCTTGGTGCTCGTACTACCTTAAATATGTATCACCTGGCGCCTCTTTGCTTCGAGCGTCAAACCTTAGATAAATATCTAATTTATACACAAATAATAATTAATTAAACTTTTTCCGAAATTCGAACTTGCAAGAGATGCAGCTTTAGTCCTAATTTAAAATTTAAATACCAATATGTGTGTGTGGATAAAATGGGAATGAGCAAAGCTGAATAAACTTTTTTCCCCAATTCAATCTTCAAGTCTATATTTTACAAATCATCTCTATAGGACATATTATTTAGCTTTCATGTTTTGTATTTTACAAAAAAAGTAAAATTGATACGATTCGTTTTCATATTGTAAAAAACCATTTACAAACTTTACGTAAAAGTTTTTCATCTCATAAATATGCAAATCTAGAGTAAATATTGACATTCAGCAATAAAACGATTTTCCTTTAAAAAAATACAAGTTTTTCCTGTACATAAGCATATTTTCTTTAGAAATATATTATGAAAACATAGATATAGTATGCATATAAAAAAGATACATTACACAGACTATAGCGTTTCAACAATATAACACATACTGCACATCATATAGTCAATAACAAAAATATTTTCACTAAAAGACACGGCCAAGTGCGTATCGTACACGCATCAATTTTGATTGTGAAAAATAGCTCTAATAATTTAGAGTGATGATGATCCTGTTTTAATGTTGGAAGATTAAAAAGAAAGAATCCTGGTGGCATAGGATCGATGAAACAAAGCAAATACTGAAGGTTTTTATTGCATTTTCTTGTCTGACGTTTCGGCAATCTTTATGCAATCTTCGGAGAATCAATGCTGTCTGTGTTCTCAGTACTGTTGTTATGTGTCTATGTTACTTGTTTAAAATTATAAGTATTATTATTATTATCAGTATAATTTTAAACAAGTAACATAGACACATTTGTACAGATTTCAGTAAAAATCAAGTCGTTTTTCAAGAAAAATAGTAATTTTAATACCTTTTGATGACATTTTATATTTTAATTTATTTTTTACATAACAACAATACTGAGAAAACAGACAGCATTGATTCTCCGAAGATGGCATAAAGATTAATGCCAAAACGTCAGACAATAAAATGCAATAAACACCTTCAGTATTTGCTTTGTTTCATCGATGTTATGCCACCAGGATTCTTCCTTTTTAATCTTCCAACATCAATTTTGAGTTGCGCAGAATATTCTTGCGTCATTAGTGGAATGCTGCTATTGAAAACTGAAAATTGTGGAAATCTAAAAAAACTTGAATGACATAGTTTCAAAATTGGAATTTTTTTTTAAAATAAGTTCGCTCTATTTAGTTTTATATTATGCATATCTACTTATAGAAAAAGTCATTCTCAATCGATTCCGACCATCCGCAACCTTGTATCTTTTTTAGTTTAAAAGTTTTTTAATAGTCAATGTAAAAGTTTAAACTTTCATACGTTTTAAACCGTCATAGCGTCTAAACTAATCGAGATGTGAATTTGCGCTTGGGCCTAATCGATGCAGCGTACTTTTTTCTATAAGACACGTTAATATTAAACATATCGGGAATATTTATATATACTAGTGTGACCTGTGCGAATTATTCGCACTAAATAAGTATAATAATTATCACTTTACAAAATTATTTTTTAAATATGATTGCAGGTATTCAATTCGTTTCTAATTTTGCACACTGCTTATAACGTTCTTCTTTTTGTAGAAGCTCAGATGACAGATCGAAGAAATATTTTACTAAAATTGTCATATAGAGGCGTACGTAGCAAAAGCGTTGAGCTAAGCCGTCAGATGGCATCATGCAGCATTGCTGTGACGTTGTTCAGCGTTGCTCGCTGTTTCAAAATTAAAACCGTCAGATGGCAGTATGCAGTATTTACAATATGAAGGCCAGATGACAGATCGAAGTGTTGACGTTGTTTCAAAATTAAAGCCGTCAGATGGCAGACGTTGTTCAGCGTTGCTGTTAATTAATTAATTTACAAATACAAAAGCAATAATAATTTTTTTAGTTGTCGATGTCAGTAGAGCAAGCAATTATCTGTAAAATAATATATAATTTATGTGGAGAAATTGAGAGGTTTTTTCTAAAAAGGGAGGCAAACATCTTTAACCTTAGCGTATTAATATATATATGATTTTTTTAAATATCGTAAATCTTTTCATGTTTTCATGCGTTTTGCAAATCTGCAATTTCTTAAGACACAAAAAGACTTGGTCTGTTTTATATTAACTAAATACACGAATACTGTCGCCATTTTATATTATACGTCAGAAAATAACTATGACTTAGTGGAACATTTATTGAAAACTAACTATAATGACAATAGACATTGTAGTTGGCTCATAGAGCAGAAGCTATTTAATGTTGCTAGAGGCACATCTAGCAAGAATATAATCCCTCAAAAGGAAAACCATAAAACTTATACATTTGAACTTAATGTATCACAAAAAGTATTCACATAACAAAAACTACTCACGTACACTAGCGTGAAAAAGCGATTCTAACTGAAATAATTGTGGCTTTAATTCAGAAAATCGTGAATGCAAAAAATACAGTCTACGGTTCCGTCGTCCCGGCCGCGTCAAACTCGAATGTTGTCGCGTCGCTTTCGTCGGAACAGCTGCATTTGAAAACACGTAAAGTACAGTTAAACCATATACTTTTATTCTATACTGAGCATAGGAATAAAATCGCAATCGAACCATTAAGGTGCAAACATATACTTCTGTCTTTTTTTACGCCGTAAGCACTGGCGTATCCAGGAGGGCAAAACAAGCACGGGGGATCTGGCTTAAGAAATTTCTAATTTGCCCCCTCCTGGGCCAAAAGCTGGGTACGCCCATATTAACATCATAGAAAAAGACAAAGGTTTTGAAACAGAGATACTTTATTTAGATTGAATGCAAGTACATAAACCAATCCTATCATCAGAGAAATCAGGGAATTGCATCGAAGAAAGAGACGCAGATATATTTTCGATACGCTTTGTTGCCTACACTCACCGCACATTGAGTATATAGGCAATGATTCATATAGTAAATTATTAAATATATGAGTTAGGTAAATTCATATTTCGCGCCAATTCATTAAATGTCAGTTACGTGTTTTTAAACGTAGCAATTCTTACAACGTGACGCGAAAAAATTCAGCGTTTCAGAAAGTGTGTGGTATTTTCAAAATAGTGTATTTGATAGTATACAGTGTGAATTTTCCAAGGTCATTGTAAAAGACGTACTATAGCCTGTAGACCTTATAAATTTTATCTATGTGATGTTGTCTCACTCGTGTGCAATATATCATGTCATAAAAATGAGCGAGAGGAAAATATTGTTGGTTAGAGCTACTATGTCACATAAACAAATTCATGCTTGACCCAGATTCTCTATTGTCACTTTCTGAAAAAGGACGAGTCAACTCGTAAGTATGTTTTATCTTTTGAAGTTAAACTTCTTATGCGAGGCGTTGCCGATTTGGAGGATAAAACGAAATTACACAAATTACCATGGAAACGCAGTATAAACAACGGCATTTTATTCTCTACTGTCAAAAATGAAGCTTAGGGAGGTTGATGCGTTACAGCCCCAATCAAAAGTAAGTTGAATTCTAAATGGGAACTTTTCCATAATAAATTTTTACAAAAGGTTGTAAGTCGACGATGCCAATAAATTATTGTCATAAAGGCATAAATAATTTTTTTTTTTTTAATTAATTGTTTCAGTATTTTACTTAATGGACTAACTTTTGAATTTTTTGTAAAAAGTCAGGTTAGAAAAAATAAATTTTTGTAAATATCTGTATTTTACATATTTTTGCAGTAAATAATTAAAAAAAGAAATTAGAAGTAATAAAAATTAAAATCAAATCATTAAAAAGTTGAAAATTTAGTTAAAATTGTTAAAATTGTCTAGAATAAAAGTCCGAAATCGAAAAGTGCTAAGGTAATAATTTTTTTTTATTGATTAAAAGTCTCCTAATTAAATTGGAAAAAATATTAAAATATGCGTAAGACATTGATGCTTTACATAGTTAGTTTTCGGAACTGCTGACATTTTTTGGTTATTTGCAAAAAATTAAAACGTGCCGTTTGCATGCTACATTGACATATTTTCTATAAGACTACATATAAAAGTTTTTTTTAAATATTGACTTTATAAATCTCCTAATGATTTTGGATTTTTTACAGAAAATTTTGTCATAAAAAAATCCATCAAAAAAACTTTATTTCAGAATTTTTTCATTATCTTCGTAAAACGGCTCAACCTCCTTAAACACACGTACAATAAAAAAATATATAAAGAACAAATATAAATTCGTGTCGGATCTACATCTGTACATTAAGTATGAAAAATCGAATTTGAAATAATCGAATTTTATTAGGCACAGGTACCAACCAAAGGTTGGGTGTGAGAGAAATTCGATTCTGTTTTGTTTTGAAAGTTAGTCAACACATGTTAAAATTAATAAATATTTAACAAACAATAAAAACACACTTGAAAATTCTACAAAATATTTTGTCTCTCTCGATCTTTAGGAGTACTCCTGATGATGGACTAATTGTCCGAAACGATCGTCGAGAGAGAGAGAAAATATTTTGTAGAATTTTCAAGTGTTTTTATTATTTGTTATTGATCATGTTCTACCAAGTACCGATTGAAAAATCAGTGCAAATTAAAATGCAAACATATTTTAAAAAGCACACAATGAAAAACTTAAAATCTCAACTTTTTCCATTCATTTTTGCTCACCCTATAATTGGGCATCTTCGATTATTGAGCACCAGCATGCAAAACAAATTCCCGATTATCGCAACCTCACTGTAATTAATAAACCTGTCTTCTTCACAAAATTAAATTTTATATCAATAAATATAAAGATATTATTTATAACCCGTAAATAATAATATTAAAAAATTGGTTGTCTGTAAAGTCGGTTTACGGACGATAGTTTTACGTGATAACGTATTCCGTAATACATAACCTAAATTTATATAATTATTATAATAATTCGAATCTATGATATTGCATCTTTTGCAACAAATTTAGGTTAATTTTATTTATTAAAATTACTCACCACCTATTATATACTTAATTGTTTTTTTTTAACTTTCTTTCTTTCGTATTTATTTTAAGTCTCAAAGATTAACTGTCATAATATTTTGAAAACAATTATTGTTTCATTGTTTATATAAAATTCCAAAACCTACTTACAATATTTAAGTATTTTCATACATCAAAAAATTGATTTTTATAATGATAAAATTTGTATGAAAACGATTTTTTCGAGAGATGACACCTAGCTAAAACGATTTTTTGCCCCCCAAAATCCCTTTTCAGTAAATTTCATCCAAATCGTTAGGGCCGTTTTCGAGAAAAGCACGCACAGGGTCAAGCGGAACGTTACGAACGTTAGGAACGCTAGGAACGTTACACTTTTTCGTGCATGCAGCCGGTGTTTTATCAATTTATAAGATTGGTGATTCATCAATTTATAAGACGTTATCACGTCAAAAAGCATACAAATTTTTATTATAATAATATCCACTTCAGAATTTACAAAAAGCCAATTTTTATTTGCTCAAATTTTCATTTAAAATAATAATATTCTCCGCAAACGTTAAACAACAAACAGAATACAAAATGGCCGGGGTTACATTAATCTTAGCTTTAATTATTTTCTATATAAAACCTACTTGAAAGCTTTTCAATTTCTTAAAAAGCTTCTTCCTTACTGAATATATTTCTTAATATCTGAAGTATAATAGGGTAAGCTTTTATATAAAGCTTAAACAAAACATTTTTAAATATTTTTAAATCTTCAAGTTTCTAACATTAAGTCCGCTGCACATGAGGCAGGCTCTGTCGCTAAAGAATGATATCACGTGGACGACATGGATAAACGTCCACAAACAAAGACGCGTGTGTTCTGTTCAGAGACAATAAACGTCCACTTGTGTTAACATTCGAACTGTCACCAAACCCATCTATAAAGCGAGCATCAATACATGCATCGTGCAAAGCGAACACATAAAAGTCATTACCAAAAACCGGAGACCTTTGTCGATGTATGGTGACAACAGTTTTCCAACGGCAAAGCAGGAAAAATCTTCGAGACTCGATTCCCGTGATGGACTAACTATTTACAAGTCTGTACGAAACCCTCGGTGTGCGAGTCGACACGCACTTGGCCGTTTTTTTTTAAGTAAGACTTTTTTAGCCACGCTTAACTTGGGGAGTAAGCTGGTGAATGCGCGACGAGAACGTTTACGAAAAGTGTGATCGGGCGAGTCGAACGGAAGTTGACGCTAACGGTGATTTGGATGACAAATACCTCACTGGCTAGTGGCGCCATCAGGCGGGTGAAAATATAAGCAGTACTAACAATAGAATGACACATACTTTACTTGCCAGTGGCGCTATCGTGTGACAGAAAAAAGTTTTGTTAACCTACTTTAAATAATATTTCATAAAGATTCACGCTTAAAATCCAACGAGAGCTAAGTAATTGCAATGTAATACTTTTGTTTTCATTATCTTTATGTTCATATTTCTTTCTTCTTACATTAGACTGTTCATTTCGTTCTTGAACAATTTTATAAATTAATATTTTGTTCAATACATTAAATATTCTACGTTTAAAGTGAATAAAATTGTAAATTCATTTTGAAGTTCATATTTTGTGAAGTTTCGGGTGAATACAGTAGAATCCGAATAGTACGACTCCGTTTATAACGACGTAAATGCAACCTCAAGTTTGATTTTCATAAAACATACTGCGAAAGTATATCCGTTTAGTACGACTCCGGTTAAAGCGATCAACCGCTTTCAGCGACTTAATTTATTAAAAGTTGTTCGGTTAGAACGACGCACATCTCAAAATGATTCATAATTTCAAGGGCAAATACTTGCATTATCTCGATGCACCCACTCCCTTCCTTCCCAGATGCACGCTGTTTTATTCCCGAGTAAATTCCATAGTATTTTTTCCCCTTTTGATGAATCACTGCGTTAACTTCGTGTCAACGCACGTCAAAATGAGATATTATTATATAAAATTTCATGCCGTTTTGTGCGTCGTCCGGTTAGTACGGCGTAATATAGCCGGTCCCATAACAGTCGCTTTATCCGTATTCTACTGTAATAACAAATTATGACAGGAAGAAATTTTACTTCAGTCGTGTGGTCTAAAGCACACTCGTTTTTTTTCATAACGCGAAGAGTTTAGAAGTATAACTAAAAAAATTGGTTGTCTGTAAAGTCGGTTTACGGACGATAGTTTTACGTGATAACGTATTCCGCTCGAATATCACATTTAATAATACATAACCTAAATTTTAGTAGCTGTCAAACTATATTTTTACCGACTAATAATTTGATCAACCAAAGCAAAAGACATATTTTTAAGCAATTATAAAAGACATTTAAAAGAATGTATATATATGTTATTCGCAATAGCCGAAATCGGCCACTGTCCGAAATTTTTGCCCACAACGCGTTGCGGGTAAGGAAATATACTCATAAAGCGTTTTCTGTTAGTTTTTGCAGGGCATGGGTAAATTTAAATGCCCACAACGCGTTGTGGGTAAATGCACGTACCCACTACACGAATTAAAAGTTTTTGAAGCGTCGCATCGGTTTGTGGGCATTCCAATCTACCCACATCGCGTTGTGGGTGTCTCTTCTTACACACGATGCGTTATAATAATAATAATAACAAATTTTCTAATAGCTTTTAATAATACCATTAATATCATAGGTATATTATAATAAAAATAAAGTTTTAACTCCAAAAAACATGTACCTATACATAGTATCTAAATATCTAATAAACACTGAGCTCATTTAAATATGAAAGTATGTTTCAAAAAATTCACAACAGTTTTTCTTCCACGCTCTACTGCACGGATTGCTTTTGTGACATTTTGAGTTGCACTTAACATTTTTCCTGACACAAGAACATGCCTTTGTTCCGCATGCTTGAAAACACTGGCAGTGAAGAAATCCTTGTTCTGATCCCCAGGAAACCATAGCTTCGTGACGTATGTTATTATTAGATGATGTTAGGACGTCATCCGTGCTCAAAAACATAGACGGAGAGAGCTGAAACTCGGTCCTGCTAAATAGTTTATCTAGTCTTCCGTTCTTGGTGCTAAGAACATATAAGTCTGCATCAGTTTTCTCTAAAACAACTGCCAAAATATTGCGGTGTGCTAGGCGTCCACGATCAACGTTTGGAATACTTATTAACGCGTTGTAATATATGATATTATTGGTATTATTAAAAGCTATTAGAAAAATTGTTATTATTATTATTATTATTATTATAACGCATCGTGTGTAAGAAGAGACACCCACAACGCGACGTGGGTAGATTGGAATGCCCACAAACCGATGCAATGCTTCAAAAACTTTTAATTCGTGTAGTGGGTATGTGCATTTACCCACAACGCGTTGTGGGCATTTAATTTTACCCATGCCCTGCAAAAACTAACAGAAAACGCTTTGTGAGTATATTTCCTTACCCGCAACGCGTTGTGGGCAAAAATTTCGGGCAGTGGTCGAATTCGGCTATTGCGAATAACATATATATTATATATTTGTTAACAAACCGTATAACTTATCTGGCCATCTGTCAGATGTAGCTTTCGCTGGAACAGCCGAAAAAAATGTTGAACGCACACTACTCTCTGACGTCACGCGAGAAGAGAGAGACTATCGCTTATATCGCGCTCTCGCTTGCGGAACGTTACTCTTTTTCGTGCGTGCAGCCGGTGTTTCATCAATTTATAAGACGTTATCACGTCAAAAAATATATGCGACGCCTGATATGACGAGTCGCCGCTGCTTAGGTGTCTTTCAAATATAATTTCAGAGGAAAAAATAAGAAACGTTCATAGTTTTTTGCGGTTTTCGAGAATGCATAGCAATTTCATCGTCGTTTTATAAAGTATCCAATCCACTAACACCGTTCTTGTTTTTTTTTTCGTGAAACGCATCTGCTAATGCAATACCGAATTCCCCGTGGTATAGTTTTCGCACTGAACATATTGATTCAGCTCAATGTTTCAACTTTTGGTTATATCGAAAACTGAGTGAAAATGGGGATATTATGAGACAAGGAGCAAAGGGAAAGTTAGATGTATCCAGTAAAGTTTCATATGTAAGGAAAAAGGTCATGAAAATTTTATTACAATTCTATAGATAGGTTGTCGAGTTTTCAAAACTAAGTTCGTTTTCTCAACCGCTCTAACGTAAATGGATTTTGTTTTTTTTTTTTTACTTTTAAGGAAAAAAGTGTAGACGCTCCTACTTGATAAATAATAATCAATGATTTTCTATACAGGTTGTTCTCGGTCTACCCCTTTTTATTTTTCGTAGGTTATAAAAAAATAGACGACAGGCGTTAAAACAGTTCAATAAAAATAGTGTATGATATAAGAGGAATGTTCTTATTTAAGTAAAATAATATTCTACAATAGGATATATGCATGGAACTTATAATTTAGTTTAAATGTTATTTTTTGTAATCCTTATTGCAATTGATTAAACTCTAAATAGTTTTTTCTTTTTAAATTTTTGCTAAAAACATATGGTTGTCATAGAATTATTGCCTCTTTTTCAATACAAAATTTAAATAAAATTGTTGACATGTTATATGACGTCACATATCTCCCGCGAGAAAATGGCGCGTTTAAATAATCAAAATAGCATGCCCAAAAAGAATATTTACTTTTTAATTCAATAAGAATGTTTTAATGAATGATTTCATGTGTTTGATAACTTTTAATATGCAAATAATTGATTTTAAATATTTTCAAAAATTGTGTATAGGTATAGGTACCTTATTCTCTCAATAATATTTATTTAAAAAAAAAATGTTTATCGAGTATTATTATTCATTTTTATTTTTCTGTGGAAAGTATAGCAATAGGTATACTATGAATATATATGTAAAATATTATATAAGATTCAAGATAATTAGCTGGATTTCGTCAAAATAAAGATCTATTCTATTCTAAAATCTAATTAGATGATTTGGTGCTAATTTATGCATCCAAATTATCCAACAACTCTTATAAAAGTGCTTTAAAACTAATCGTCTACCTTTGAAGTATACTACCAACCATTAAAAATTGAATAATTATACCGAGAATGTATGTCTGTATATGAAAAAAACTTCGTAGATATTACGGTATGTACCCGCTCTCCCACCGTATAACTTCTGCTCCTCCACCACATAGAATCACAATGAATCTTTAATTAATTTTCTAAGAAAACTGCTGAACAGATTTTGCTAAAATTTATATCGAACTAACTTTGAAACATAGTCTATCGAATAAAAAAAGAATTATCGAAATCGGTTCCCAGCCAGCGAAGATATCGACGGACAGACAAAAAAAAAATAAAATACAATAAAAAATAATATGATTTTTGAAGTTGGTTAAAAAAAGACGGAACAATTAATTTTTTGGTAAAGCCGACAAGCCCACTTTTGTATTGAACTTGGCACTTTTTTCACATTTATGTTTTGGTGGTTTAAAATTTACAATTTCAACAAAATTTATTTTCTCAATAATGTCAGTTCTAAACTAAAGACTTATTCATATAATAGATCACGGATCTCTGGAAAAACATATTATTATTATTAAATGTGGCATAAATATAATATATAAAATATGTATTATGAAAAAATTAAATTCTAAAAAAAGCTCTTCATAAAAGAAATACTACTGTTGATCCTCTTTAAAAATACAAAAGCTTCATAAAAAATGTTCAGATAATTTAAAATCGGAAACCAAAAATTATCTCAGCTATGTAATTTGAATAAGCAAACGATAAAAAGAAGGAAAAAACAAAGAGAAAATCCTTTAATGTATTTGACGATGGTTGAGGAGGGACAAGGAACACAAATATCTCCGTTCGTAGTTTATAATATATAACCTCCATTTTGAAAAGGAGAGGAAACCCATATACAATATTGTTCCGAAAGTCTTTATTTTCTGTAAAATTTATTCGGTTTAACACTCCAGCGTTTCTCAAACTTTTTCGCCAACGCGGATCTTTAAGAGATTACCAAAATTGACGCGGAATCCCATTAACAAAAAAACCGAGTAATTTCTACATTTATTTAAGTGTGACTGTCAATTTACAAAATTTAGATATATAGGGTGACCGGTAATTGCTCGTATAGAAGAAATTATGACTAATTTGGAATGATTTAATCTCTATCACTTGGGGGTCGGAAATGCGTCATTTTCGAGAAAATCTACTTCGGTTTTCTTTATACAAAAATCCCATTTGGGATTGTCACTTTTTGGCCCGAATTTTCCCATGATCTTAATAGCTTACTAATTGGTCAACCTTAATCCTAAAGCTAAAAACCACGAAATATACTGTAAGATTTTATGTTGTGCGTTAAAACTTACAATAAATAAAAAAAATAAAATAAAAATTCTTCACAGAAGTGTCATCATCATAAAAAATGACGACCCCCAAGTGATAGAGGTTAATAATTCCAAATTAGTCATAGTTCATTCTCCTTAGAGGAATACGAGCAATTAACGGTCATCCTGTAGATTTTCATTAAATATGTAGTATGCCGGACAGAGTTCCTACAGTTTGGTCGTAGCCGGTCGAACTGTATGCCCACTGACAGACTTGCATTCCAGGTGGCTGTCTATAAAATCACTATTTGCCAGACGTCAAACAAACTCACTTCCTCTTACACCAGAAATGAAGTTAGCGAATTTGTTTAGAAAACGCTGCATTTATATTGTTTACGCGAGGCATTCACATTTTTTCTTTCAGGAATGAAAGCTTCGTCGTTCATATTACTACTAGATTAAACAATTGTCATGACGACGCTTAAAGAATTTATTACGGCAAAACATTTGCATTTTCTATACAAAAATAAACCTGTATAACGATTGTGTTTGTATTATAACTGGACTTTGAGCGCGACTTCGCTTGCGTGCTTGTCTGTTTTTTACAGGAAACTTAACTGAATCGTTGCCAGATAAAAAGCAACCTACATTTTATTCCGTAACCTTGATAGACTGCAAATAGATGAATTTTATGAATATCTAAGGGCCGGTATTATTAAACAAAATTAAAAGTTAATCTTTGATTAAGAGGGTAGTAGTAAAGAGGGGTGAAGAGTGTTTATGAAAATTAATTGTGACTTAAATATAAAACTTAGCATTTTCATATTAAGTGTTATTAATAAGCTATGTTACAGGTACAATTCCTTTTTTGAAAAAATGAATTTGCTCCACTGAGTGGCCCGGTACCAACAATCTTGTAACTTAAGCGAAAAAAAAAACGGGTCGGACGGCGGGCACTTTAGCTGCTCTCCAACGGGTCTAAAAGAAAAAAATAAAGAATATTTTTACTCTGGGTACTTGCAGCTATCCTGTGAACCACAGTTTGAAAGTCCCAAAATTTTTTGTGACTTTCAAAAATTTTGGAAAACTGAAAATTGAAAAAAATGAGTTTCTTTAACCTTTACAACGCCTTAAAAAAGATTTCCGAGAAAAAAATGGCAAATTTTAGTGGGTCACACGAGAACAACGTTCTTTTAAAGTCGTTTGGCAAAAACCGCATAAAAATATCTTTTTTAACGCTCTGGAGAGTGCCCGCCAGAAAAATGGTGTTTCGACAAAGAGCCATTTAAAGAAAAAAACTAATCAACATGTAGTGTCAACAGGTCAATTATTTGAGCATTAAAATTTTATCTACGACTAGCAATCCCGCCCGGTTTCACCCGGGTGTAAAAGAACGAATGGGGAAGGGAGGAACATGAGTACACACATTCATCTTAGTTTACCGAGATGAATGTTGTGTCCAAATTTCATGATGATCGGAGTTACCATTCAAAAGTTTTTGTCGATAAAAAGCAGTATTTATACTTTTTTTAACTAATAATTTTTTTTAATTAATTATATTAAATTAAAATAAATTTAAATGTAAGCCTTTGAAGAAAGGAATGTAGAAAATAAAAAAAATAAATAAAAATATATTCGCCCAACGTAGGGCTTGAACCCTCGACCCTGATATTGATAGTCGTGTGCTCTACCGATTGAGCTAGCCGGCGTTGTATTCTGGCAACGCTAATATATGTATATTTAGTTAGTGCATTTCACCTGAATAGAAGCTTATTTTTGAGATACATTTTGCAACATTTTTAATTAATGCTTTGCTCCTAATGGTCGTAGCCTGATTTTATATAGCCTATAGCTTTCCTTGATAAATGGGCTATCCAACAAAAAAAAAATTTCAATTTGAGCCAGTAGTTCCTGAGATTAGCGCGTTCAAACAAACAAACAAACAAACTCTTCAGCTTTATATATTAGTATAGATTGTAGAGTCGGAATAATAAAATTAGAAAAACAGACACTATGCTTAGCCGATACTTCAAGCACCCTGTATAGATTGTGTGCAAAGAGAAAAGCAAGTCTTACAAGCATATTTTACAATCGACATAAAAAGAGAAAGGTAGCTGGCAGAGAAACCATCTAGCGGCATACCGCAGAACTGCGGTATGGTGGACCACCGCCACTGTATCTCCATCTCGCTTCTTCCATCCCAATAGGCATTCTCTCTTTATACCTTTCAAAGATGCAAATTATGGACATCATATATTTCTCCTGTCGTAAACGAATCGATCCGAAAAAAGGACCAATCCGAACATCATATAATGTTGTAAGTTGTGTAGAAAACACATTGAATGAACTTGTTTATTATGACGGCATTGCGTTTTCACTTCGTTCGCCTAATTTTTCAACTTATTTTCGTTGAATCGAAAAATACATGAAACAGAATAAATTGCCCGTGACATAAAACCGCTCAGCATTTTGAAATTTATATCTGATCACAATCTTGTTTGTGGTTAAAGTTCAAGGTTTATTGACTGATTTTGAGTGGGGATGATGTTTTTACTTTACTAGCGGTCCCGCCCGGTTTCACCCGGGTTCAAGAGAACGAATGGGGGGGAGGGAGATGAGTACGCACGTTCATCTTAGTTTATCGAGATGAATGTTGTGTCCAAATTTCATGAGTATAGGAGTTACCGTTCGAAAGTTTTTTTTCGGACTGACACATTTTGGGTTACATTTTGCAACATTTTTCATTGATGCTCCGCTCCTATTGGTCGTAGCGCGATATTATATAGCCTTCCTCGATAAATGGGCTATCCAACAAAAAATTGTTTCTTCAATTCGAACCAGTAGTTCCTGAGATTAGCGCGTTCAACCAAACAAACAAACTCTTCAGCTTTATATATTAGATTCTTATAGTCCAAGAATTCGTGGTCAAAAATTACAAGATTAATTAATTAATATATTAAAGTCAACGGCCGAGACACTTAGCGTCGGACTATCTTAAACAATAGTGAATTGTAAAAGTTGAAAGTTGATAGAAATTTAATTTATTTAATAACATTTATGAAAAAACAGCCAGTCCCGGACTGGTCCGCAGTGGATTTAAGTTTCAAAATCTTTCTCCTTGTTTAAACAACTTGATCTCAAAATAATAACTAATGAAAAAGGTTTTGAAAGGCAGCATTATATTCTCATATCATGTAGAGGAAAAAATTTCTTCTTTCGTTCATGAGGTCAGTTTATTTCAAAATATATAATAATATTATTAAAAGACAGACGTGTCGTCCATAATGGACATCATCAGTGTTTGACAATTTTTTTTGTTACAAAAGATCCGTGAATAAAATAATTAAAAGACAATGAAAGTATGAGAAAATATATAGATAGATGCAAATACTACAAATAATAACTAATTTGTACTTAAAAAAATTAAAATATAGATATATCTCGTTTGATACCAGCTGAGAAAAAAAGATCTAATGTCATCAACGTTATAAAAATATCCACATTTAAATGACGCAAGAAAAATTGAAGCCTTTCTTTTTCACATTGAATTTCAATATTTCAAGCTCCGTTGCGAGTTATTTATGAACCTACATCGATATGAACTTACTTTCTTTGTTTTTGACCTGAATTCAATCTAGAATATTGTTGGTAAATATACATCATATAAAACTTATTCAACGTACGTCTATATTATCCAGTTAGGTAGAGATAAAAAATGACTGACGCTATCAAAAACGACTAAAAACAAAAGTATTGATAATTTTTTTCTTTATATATAAAATATTACCTACTAAAAAAGCCTACCTTAGTTCGCGTTACAGTAAAATCACTCAATAGTGAAACCGCGCATTATAAAATCGCGCTAGTATGAAATCGTAGTTATGGAAAACAACACTTTTGCAAAACTATAAGTTTCTGTAAACACGCGTTGCTTCAAAATCGTGCTATAATGAAATCGCGTTACAGTAAAATTGACAACAGTAAAACCTAGGTATAGTAAACATGTCTAATAGCGAAACCGCGCAATATAATATAACCAGATTATAAAAAAAAAACCGCGCAATAATGGAACGAGAAATCGTGCTATAGTGAAACAACGTTATAGTCAAGCGGAGTTATAGTTCAATTGCGATATAGATAAACATGCGATCAGTACGAAACTGCGGAAGACTTAAAACAGTAAATCGTGTAATAGTAAAATCGCGCTATAGTAAAACAAGAAATCGTGCTATAGTAAAAGTACGTTATAGTTAAGCCGAATTACAGTCCAATTGCGATATAAAAAAACACGCTATAAGTGCGAAATTGCGGAATAGTTAAAATAGTAAAATCGCGTAATAGTAAAATCGCGCTATAGTAAAACAAGAAATCGTGCTATAGTAAAACTACGTTATAGTTAAGCCGAGTTACAGTCCAATTGCGATATAAAAAAACACGCTATAAGTGCGAAATTGCGGAATAGTTAAAAAGTAAAATCGCGTAATAGTAAAATCGCGCTATAGTAAAACCAGAAACCGTGCTATAGTAAAACTACGTTATAGTTAAGCCGAGTTACAGTCCAATTGCGATATAGAAAAACATGCGATCAGTACGAAACTGCGGAAGACTTAAAACAGTAAAATCGTGTAATAGTAAAATCGCGCTATAGTAAAACAAGAAATCGTGCTATAGTAAAACTACGTTATAGTTAAGCCGAGTTACAGTCCAATTGCGATATAAAAAAACACGCTATAAGTGCGAAATTGCGGAATAGTTAAAATAGTAAAATCGCGTAATAGTAAAATCGCGCTATAGTAAAACCAGAAACCGTGCTATAGTAAAACTACGTTATAGTTAAGCCGAGTTACAGTCCAATTGCGATATAGAAAAACATGCGATCAGTACGAAACTGCGGAAGACTTAAAACAGTAAAATCGTGTAATAGTAAAATCGCGCTATAGTAAAACAAGAAATCGTGCTATAGTAAAACTACGTTATAGTTAAGCCGAATTACAGTCCAATTGCGATATAGAAAAACATGCGATCAGTACGAAACTGCGGAAGACTTAAAACAGTAAATCGTGTAATAGTAAAATCGCGCTATAGTAAAACAAGAAATCGTGCTATAGTAAAAGTACGTTATAGTTAAGCCGAATTACAGTCCAATTGCGATATAAAAAAACACGCTATAAGTGCGAAATTGCGGAATAGTTAAAATAGTAAAATCGCGTAATAATAAAATCGCGCTATAGTAAAACAAGAAATCGTGCTATAGTAAAACTACGTTATAGTTAAGCCGAGTTACAGTCCAATTGCGATATAAAAAAACACGCTATAAGTGCGAAATTGCGGAATAGTTAAAAAGTAAAATCGCGTAATAGTAAAATCGCGCTATAGTAAAACCAGAAACCGTGCTATAGTAAAACTACGTTATAGTTAAGCCGAGTTACAGTCCAATTGCGATATAGAAAAACATGCGATCAGTACGAAACTGCGGAAGACTTAAAACAGTAAAATCGTGTAATAGTAAAATCGCGCTATAGTAAAACAAGAAATCGTGCTATAGTAAAACTACGTTATAGTTAAGCCGAGTTACAGTTTAATTGCGATATAAAAAAAAACGCTATAAGTGCGAAATTGCGGAATAGTTAAAATAGTAAAATCGCGTAATAGTAAAATCGCGCTATAGTAAAACAAGAAACCGTGCTTTAATGAAACTACGTTAAGCCGAGTTATAGTTCATTTGCAATATATAGAAGAACAGCTCCAGTGCTAAACCGCGGAATAATTAATATTTTAAATCGCGTAATAGTAAAATCGCGCTATAGTAAAACCAGAAACCGTGCTATAGTGGAACTACGTTATAGTTAAGCCGAGTTACAGTTCAATTACGATATAGAAAAACACGCTATAAGTGCGAAATTGCGGAAGAGTTAAAATAGTAAAATCGCGTAATAGTAAAATCGCGCTATAGTAAAACCAGAAACCGTGCTATAGTAAAACTACGTTATAGTTAAGCCGAGTTACAGTCCAATTGCGATATAGAAAAACATGCGATCAGTACGAAACTGCGGAAGACTTAAAACAGTAAAATCGTGTAATAGTAAAATCGCGCTATAGTAAAACAAGAAATCGTGCTATAGTAAAACTACGTTATAGTTAAGCCGAATTACAGTCCAATTGCGATATAGAAAAACATGCGATCAGTACGAAACTGCGGAAGACTTAAAACAGTAAAATCGTGTAATAGTAAAATCGCGCTATAGTAAAACAAGAAATCGTGCTATAGTAAAACTACGTTATAGTTAAGCCGAGTTACAGTCCAATTGCGATATAAAAAAACACGCTATAAGTGCGAAATTGCGGAATAGTTAAAATAGTAAAATCGCGTAATAGTAAAATCGCGCTATAGTAAAACCAGAAACCGTGCTATAGTAAAACTACGTTATAGTTAAGCCGAGTTACAGTCCAATTGCGATATAGAAAAACATGCGATCAGTACGAAACTGCGGAAGACTTAAAACAGTAAAATCGTGTAATAGTAAAATCGCGCTATAGTAAAACAAGAAATCGTGCTATAGTAAAACTACGTTATAGTTAAGCCGAGTTACAGTCCAATTGCGATATAAAAAAACACGCTATAAGTGCGAAATTGCGGAATAGTTAAAATAGTAAAATCGCGTAATAGTAAAATCGCGCTATAGTAAAACCAGAAACCGTGCTATAGTAAAACTACGTTATAGTTAAGCCGAGTTACAGTCCAATTGCGATATAGAAAAACATGCGATCAGTACGAAACTGCGGAAGACTTAAAACAGTAAAATCGTGTAATAGTAAAATCGCGCTATAGTAAAACAAGAAATCGTGCTATAGTAAAACTACGTTATAGTTAAGCCGAATTACAGTCCAATTGCGATATAGAAAAACATGCGATCAGTACGAAACTGCGGAAGACTTAAAACAGTAAAATCGTGTAATAGTAAAATCGCGCTATAGTAAAACAAGAAATCGTGCTATAGTAAAACTACGTTATAGTTAAGCCGAATTACAGTCCAATTGCGATATAGAAAAACATGCGATCAGTACGAAACTGCGGAAGACTTAAAACAGTAAAATCGTGTAATAGTAAAATCGCGCTATAGTAAAACAAGAAATCGTGCTATAGTAAAACTACGTTATAGTTAAGCCGAATTACAGTCCAATTGCGATATAGAAAAACATGCGATCAGTACGAAACTGCGGAAGACTTAAAACAGTAAAATCGTGTAATAGTAAAATCGCGCTATAGTAAAACAAGAAATCGTGCTATAGTAAAACTACGTTATAGTTAAGCCGAGTTACAGTCCAATTGCGATATAAAAAAACACGCTATAAGTGCGAAATTGCGGAATAGTTAAAATAGTAAAATCGCGTAATAGTAAAATCGCGCTATAGTAAAACCAGAAACCGTGCTATAGTAAAACTACGTTATAGTTAAGCCGAGTTACAGTCCAATTGCGATATAGAAAAACATGCGATCAGTACGAAACTGCGGAAGACTTAAAACAGTAAAATCGTGTAATAGTAAAATCGCGCTATAGTAAAACAAGAAATCGTGCTATAGTAAAAGTACGTTATAGTTAAGCCGAATTACAGTCCAATTGCGATATAAAAAAACACGCTATAAGTGCGAAATTGCGGAATAGTTAAAATAGTAAAATCGCGTAATAGTAAAATCGCGCTATAGTAAAACAAGAAATCGTGCTATAGTAAAACTACGTTATAGTTAAGCCGAGTTACAGTCCAATTGCGATATAAAAAAACACGCTATAAGTGCGAAATTGCGGAATAGTTAAAAAGTAAAATCGCGTAATAGTAAAATCGCGCTATAGTAAAACCAGAAACCGTGCTATAGTAAAACTACGTTATAGTTAAGCCGAGTTACAGTCCAATTGCGATATAGAAAAACATGCGATCAGTACGAAACTGCGGAAGACTTAAAACAGTAAAATCGTGTAATAGTAAAATCGCGCTATAGTAAAACAAGAAATCGTGCTATAGTAAAACTACGTTATAGTTAAGCCGAGTTACAGTCCAATTGCGATATAAAAAAACACGCTATAAGTGCGAAATTGCGGAATAGTTAAAATAGTAAAATCGCGTAATAGTAAAATCGCGCTATAGTAAAACCAGAAACCGTGCTATAGTAAAACTACGTTATAGTTAAGCCGAGTTACAGTCCAATTGCGATATAGAAAAACATGCGATCAGTACGAAACTGCGGAAGACTTAAAACAGTAAAATCGTGTAATAGTAAAATCGCGCTATAGTAAAACAAGAAATCGTGCTATAGTAAAACTACGTTATAGTTAAGCCGAGTTACAGTTTAATTGCGATATAAAAAAAAACGCTATAAGTGCGAAATTGCGGAATAGTTAAAATAGTAAAATCGCGTAATAGTAAAATCGCGCTATAGTAAAACAAGAAACCGTGCTTTAATGAAACTACGTTAAGCCGAGTTATAGTTCATTTGCAATATATAGAAGAACAGCTCCAGTGCTAAACCGCGGAATAATTAATATTTTAAATCGCGTAATAGTAAAATCGCGCTATAGTAAAACCAGAAACCGTGCTATAGTGGAACTACGTTATAGTTAAGCCGAGTTACAGTTCAATTACGATATAGAAAAACACGCTATAAGTGCGAAATTGCGGAAGAGTTAAAATAGTAAAATCGCGTAATAGTAAAATCGCGCTATAGTAAAACCAGAAACCGTGCTATAGTAAAACTACGTTATAGTTAAGCCGAGTTACAGTCCAATTGCGATATAGAAAAACATGCGATCAGTACGAAACTGCGGAAGACTTAAAACAGTAAAATCGTGTAATAGTAAAATCGCGCTATAGTAAAACAAGAAATCGTGCTATAGTAAAACTACGTTATAGTTAAGCCGAGTTACAGTTTAATTGCGATATAAAAAAAAACGCTATAAGTGCGAAATTGCGGAATAGTTAAAATAGTAAAATCGCGTAATAGTAAAATCGCGCTATAGTAAAACAAGAAACCGTGCTTTAATGAAACTACGTTAAGCCGAGTTATAGTTCATTTGCAATATATAGAAGAACAACTCCAGTGCTAAACCGCGGAATAATTAATATTTTAAATCGCGTAATAGTAAAATCGCGCTATAGTAAAACCAGAAACCGTGCTATAGTGGAACTACGTTATAGTTAAGCCGAGTTACAGTTCAATTACGATATAGAAAAACACGCTATAAGTGCGAAATTGCGGAAGAGTTAAAATAGTAAAATCGCGTAATAGTAAAATCGCGCTATAGTAAAACCAGAAACCGTGCTATAGTAAAACTACGTTATAGTTAAGCCGAGTTACAGTCCAATTGCGATATAGAAAAACATGCGATCAGTACGAAACTGCGGAAGACTTAAAACAGTAAAATCGTGTAATAGTAAAATCGCGCTATAGTAAAACAAGAAATCGTGCTATAGTAAAACTACGTTATAGTTAAGCCGAATTACAGTCCAATTGCGATATAGAAAAACATGCGATCAGTACGAAACTGCGGAAGACTTAAAACAGTAAAATCGTGTAATAGTAAAATCGCGCTATAGTAAAACAAGAAATCGTGCTATAGTAAAACTACGTTATAGTTAAGCCGAGTTAAAGTCCAATTGCGATATAAAAAAACACGCTATAAGTGCGAAATTGCGGAATAGTTAAAATAGTAAAATCGCGTAATAGTAAAATCGCGCTATAGTAAAACCAGAAACCGTGCTATAGTAAAACTACGTTATAGTTAAGCCGAGTTACAGTCCAATTGCGATATAGAAAAACATGCGATCAGTACGAAACTGCGGAAGACTTAAAACAGTAAAATCGTGTAATAGTAAAATCGCGCTATAGTAAAACAAGAAATCGTGCTATAGTAAAACTACGTTATAGTTAAGCCGAATTACAGTCCAATTGCGATATAGAAAAACATGCGATCAGTACGAAACTGCGGAAGACTTAAAACAGTAAATCGTGTAATAGTAAAATCGCGCTATAGTAAAACAAGAAATCGTGCTATAGTAAAAGTACGTTATAGTTAAGCCGAATTACAGTCCAATTGCGATATAAAAAAACACGCTATAAGTGCGAAATTGCGGAATAGTTAAAATAGTAAAATCGCGTAATAGTAAAATCGCGCTATAGTAAAACAAGAAATCGTGCTATAGTAAAACTACGTTATAGTTAAGCCGAGTTACAGTCCAATTGCGATATAAAAAAACACGCTATAAGTGCGAAATTGCGGAATAGTTAAAAAGTAAAATCGCGTAATAGTAAAATCGCGCTATAGTAAAACCAGAAACCGTGCTATAGTAAAACTACGTTATAGTTAAGCCGAGTTACAGTCCAATTGCGATATAGAAAAACATGCGATCAGTACGAAACTGCGGAAGACTTAAAACAGTAAAATCGTGTAATAGTAAAATCGCGCTATAGTAAAACAAGAAATCGTGCTATAGTAAAACTACGTTATAGTTAAGCCGAGTTACAGTTTAATTGCGATATAAAAAAAAACGCTATAAGTGCGAAATTGCGGAATAGTTAAAATAGTAAAATCGCGTAATAGTAAAATCGCGCTATAGTAAAACAAGAAACCGTGCTTTAATGAAACTACGTTAAGCCGAGTTATAGTTCATTTGCAATATATAGAAGAACAGCTCCAGTGCTAAACCGCGGAATAATTAATATTTTAAATCGCGTAATAGTAAAATCGCGCTATAGTAAAACCAGAAACCGTGCTATAGTGGAACTACGTTATAGTTAAGCCGAGTTACAGTTCAATTACGATATAGAAAAACACGCTATAAGTGCGAAATTGCGGAAGAGTTAAAATAGTAAAATCGCGTAATAGTAAACTCGCGCTATAGTAAAACATAAAACCGTGCTATAGTGAAACTACGTTACAGTTAAGCTGAGTTATAGACCAATTGCGATATAAAAAAACACGCTATAAGTGCGAAATTGTGGAATAGCTAAAACATTAAAATCGCGTAATAGTAAAATCGCGCTATAGTAAAACAAGAAACCGTGCTATAGTGAAACTACGTTGTATTTAAGCCGAGTTACAGTCCAATGAGCCTTTTTCCTGAGAATAGTGCAGCGAAAGTGTCACGAGAGGCAGCACTAGTAGTAGGGACAAACATAAAATATTTACATGCCAACCAATGTTATTTACGTGATATTATTTTATTATTTAAAAATATAAATCTGAAATAAAAAAAATTTTGAACTGATAAACTTATCACTGAGAGTCATCATTTACATATGTTATCGAAATTATTTTTAAAATTAATTAAATGAATAAAAATGAATAGTAAATTTTTCACAGTTTATTACCATTGATTAGAATGAGATATAACCTCAATCTTTTATTAAATTATATTCATTTATTATATTTAATTAAATTTATTTTATTACCATATATTTTTGATTCATATTTCATTTGGAAATAAATCTGAAATTCATAATTATTTTCAATTTCTCTTATTACAGTTTGAATATATCGCTAATATTTTACTAGAGTCTGCATACTAACCTGTCTATTAATTCATTTTTTTTCCAGATACTTTTAAATTACGACAAGCAAACCAACATTTTAATGTTTCTACATTGTTATCTTTTACAGTTGCAAATTTTAGTTTTGCTCCAGGAACATCATCTTCTGTTAAAAACATTTTTTTTCAAGTACACTTTAATGTGTGTTTATATGGGGATTTGACAGTTTGTCCCTACCGAACTACTAGCGCTACTGGTGAGTGATTTTTCATACTTCAGGAAAAAGGCTCATTGGAACATAATATAGAAGAACAGCTCCAGTGCGAAACCGCGGAATAATTAATATTTTAAATCGCGTAATAGCGAAATCGCGCTATAGTGAAACAATGTTACAGCGAAACGGACCTTAACGAGTTGTAGCAAGGGATTGCTGTACTGTGTTATATAATATAGAAATATTGCGGAAATTGGTGAGAGAAGAAGACCGAAAAGCCAATATTGAAAGTTCCTCAATGTTCTTGACGACATTTATGAGGAGGGAGGCTCGTGTAGTTTTTAAGAGGATATTGAATTGTTTCCTAGCAAGGATTTCAGCTACTTAAAGGACAAGTCATGCAGCAATAACTACTGTGACAGCAGCTGTTTCTGGATAGAAGACGAAGAATAAGAGATATAAGCTATAATACACAGACTACGAACAACTGAAAACTTTATAACGTGTTCCAATGAAGTTATTGAAACCGACACTGTTTACAGCGAAAATGTTTTCCGCTCAATCGAATTTTCAAAGTATGAAATTCTATTGTACAACGTTTGAAAAGTAACTTCAATATAAAAATAATCCTTTCAATATGTGAAAAGCACGTTCCTATAACTTGTATGAATTGTTGTCAGTGTGTCATTGTTGAGTCCAATTTTTGATTTTGCGATGCATAAAAAAATAGTCCTTAGATTTTTTTATGTGAAGTGTTCTAAAATTTCGGTTATATGACGCGGAGATGGGAACTTGCGCTTAGGCCCAGTCGATTCAGCGTACTTTTTTCTATCTTACTAATATACAAAGCTGAAGAGTTTGTTTGTTTGTTTGAACGCGCTAATCTCAGGAACTACTGATTCAAATTGAAAAAAAAAATTTTGTTGGATAGCCCATTTATCGAGGAAGGCTATAGGCTATATAAAATCAGACTACGACCATTAGGAGCGGAGCATTAATGAAAAATGTTGCAAAATGTATCTCAAAAATAAGCTTCTATTCAAGCGAAATGCACTAACTAAATACCTATACTCATATTAGCATTGCCAGAATACAGCGTCGGCTAGCTCAATCGGTAGAGCACACGATTGTTAATATCAGGGTCGTGAGTTTGAACCCTACGTTGGGCGAGTATATTTTTATTTTTTTTTTTATTTTCTACATTGCTTTCTTCTCAGGCTTACATTTAAATTTATTTTAATTTTATTTAATTAATTAAAAAAATTATTAGTTAAAAAAAGTATAAATACTGCTTTTTATCGACAAAAACTTTTGAACGGTAACTCCGATCATCATTTTGGACACAACATTCATCTCGGTAAACTAAGATGAATGTGAGTACTTATGTTCCTCCTTTCCCCATTCGTTCTTTTACACCCGGGTGAAACCGGGCGGGACCGCTAGTATATAATATATTTTTGTATAAGAATAACCTCAGTTGTAAGTCGTTTGTGAACAATATCTAACCGATTTCTCGGTTTTTTTTTTAAAAACAGGAAAAGTAAGAAGGGGGGACCCTTCTTACAAAATTGAAAAATGTTTGGGAAATAAATTTGCTGTGTTTCGTTAGATATTATGCATACTTATAGAAAAAGTCATTCTGAATCGATCCTGACCAGAGCTTGGATAACCCGTGAATATGAGTTTAACTTTATTTCCATTAGTACCGAAAAAGCATGTTTTTCAATTGTTTTTTTTTAGCATTTAACGACATAGTTTAATGCAAAATTGAGTAGATAGGCTAATGAGTTTTCTACACCGATATTATTATTATAAACGTATGTTTAATACGACAAAAATAAATTATTTAAAATAGACAATGTATTCCGTAAAATCATCTCAACAGCAAAAAAACAAAGAAATAGCAGAAATTGCTTTCCTGAAGCATTGATATTGAAAATTATACAGTTTTATATTTCGACAATTGTTGATCTTTGGAAAAATATGCGTCGGATGTGAGCTGCCATATTGAGAGCTAATCTTAGAATCGTGTTCTGTACAGGGTGTTTGAAACTTCAGGATTCCAAAAAAATCTTGGATCACTATTCAGTTATCAAAATCGGACGTATAGTTTAAGCGCTACGGTGGACCATCCGTAAATACAAACATACATAGACTGCTATACTTATAACCCTTTAATTTTGGCTGCACCGCAGTCGGGTACAAAAATGAGAAGTTATTGGTTTCGGTTCGATGTTCTAAAATCGAAATTTCATCAGATCTGGTAGGTTTGGGGTCCTAAAAAATTATTCCGAGTATTTTTAGATTCGTGTGTTTGTGTGTCTGGATGTATTAAAAAAATTGTCGTACGATATCTTTCGAACGAATCAACGAATTGAGAAAGGGTTTATTGAAACTTAGATCTGATTCGATTTTGAAGTCAATTGGTCAAGAAGTTTCAAAGTTTTTCAGTAAATAAAATTATCGACCAATTTTTCAGACAAATATATTAACAAAAAATAATAATTCAAAACTTAAAGCGAATTTTTTTCAAATGCCAATTAGAAACTAATTATTAATCAATTTTTATATTTTTTAGATCAGTTTTGAAGAAGATTCAAATCCGGACCGAAACGTTAATGTATTAATTATTATTTTTTGTTAATATATTTGTCTGAAAAATTGGTCGATAATTTTATTTATTGAAGAATTCTAATCAGACGTTAATCAAAGATTTGAAGTTTTAAAGTTATTCAAAGAAAAATTATTTTCAGGTTTTTGTCGCATAGCTTCTAGTCTACTTGTTTAAACGGCAATCAGAAATTTTCATTAAAACTTTAATTAGCTTAAATATAAAAGCTTATCATTAGCTGTAAAATTATTCTACAAAACATGAAAAAATAAAAAAAAATCAACAATCTTTTTTCCCTTATGACTCATAAATTCTTAACTACATATTTTTTTTAGAAACTTCTTTAATGCATTATAAACACAATTACCCAATAGTTTGTAACATATTTAACACAGCGGGAAGTTTTAGGGTCGACCACATTTTTTTATGTTAAATTGGTGCTGATTTTTTAAACACTCTGTATGACTTCCATGTACTGGTGCTTTGTATTCAACGCAAAGTCCCGAAAGAAGTATCAAGTAGAATATCGTTTGCATTTAAATAGCCACCAAAAATAATCGGCCCCGAAGATGCAATTAAAAAAATAAAATAAAAAATCGAACGCAATAATGTTGTTTCTATTACAAAAAAAAAACAAGGGCTAAGATTTTGAAAAATAATATAAAATCATTTTTCGATCACACAAACTAGGGGCGTCTTCGCAATTTCGAATGCGTAGGTTTCATAAACCAGTTAGTCTTGAAGTCCCCGGACTCTAGTCTATGTATAGCTGTGTCCAAAAAAGAAATTTTATTATCCATTTCAACTTCCATGGTAAACTGTATCTTGCTGTGAAAATTATTGAAATGAATGAGAAGTTCTTCTAGTCTATCTTCCGGTGTGGAAATGATGATATCATCGACATAATATATCTTGATAAACTGTAGTTTAAATGGCAAATTTTTCAAAACTTTATCTATGACACTTTCCATCACTGTATTCGCTAAAATTGGACACGCATTATTATTATTATTATTAATTGCGTGTTTTGGTTAACATTTATGACAAACAAAAATCAATTTCACTGCACTTTAATCATTTTGATGTATGAAGGGAACCCACCTAAAATTTAATTTTTCTAAATCCAAAGAATACACGAAATCCTATAAATTACACGATTGTAATTGTATACTCTATAATAAATATAAATTACATTACACTTTCTGTAATATAAATTGATCGCAGAAATAATTAATACTCAATATTTAAAAACCATTCAACAGTGCTATCATAAATTACATAACTATCGTGTAATTTTACAATTTACATAAATTACAAAAAAACATATTGATCCCATTTAAATAGCTATAAACTTTAAAATACCAAAGTTAATTTTAAAAACGTTTACACACAAAGAAACCTTAGTGTTGATAACACTATTACAGATCGTTAAATTATCAACTTTGCTTTACGGCACGACGTAGCGTATATAAAACTTTAACGAGAAAACAGACGCTTCGTTCTCGTTGTTCAAGAAATTTATGGACAGACAAAAAAATCTGCAGATGTAATTGGGTTAGACAAATAAAAATAAGAAAAAATCACCAACACGTAGGAGTATGTGACGAAACTTAGATAGTGTGGGGGTACCAAAACAAATTCACGCCGAACAGTTGGCACTACTGAATTCTACGAACTAGGTATGAGAGAACCATTAATACGTTTCCTACTGAAATTCCGTTTGCTGACAATTTTTTTTCCTACAAATTGGTCACATTTATCTTAGCGGAACATTTCCTTAAAGAAGCTACCACTCTTAAAATAATACATATTATAAGTTTCCAAAAACTTAGAGGAATACAGCAGTGGTTCGCTAAAAGATTTTTAGTAGCCATTTTGCGTAGATTCCAAAAAAATCATCTAAAAAAAATTATCGACGGATCCCCGACTGTGAATAAAGGAAGGGTTATGATTTTAAAAAATACTAATTTACAATGAGTAAATTTTCGTGCGAGTATGTTCGCATTTCTTTTAAAAATACTACATATAACTACTAGCGGTCCGTCCCGGTTTCACCCGTATAGCTTTAAGCAAATTCTACCAGATTTGCTCTGAACTAATAGTTTTGAGCGAATTCTATCAGACGTCGCTACTTCGTACTGAACAGTTTTTTTTTTGTTTGCTTTGAGTAAATTCCATCAGATGTCGTTATATGTTACTAAAACAGTTTTTTTTACAAAACACCATCATTTTGTACAAAATATTTAATAAAAACTATCCTATAGCGTAAGCTGCATCAAGCTAGACACATTTACAAAATTTCATTAAAATCGGTTCAGTGGTTTCGGAGATTAGCGCGACCAAAATTGTGACACGAGATTTCAAATATTGTTACGGACCCGTCACAATACTATTGTAACGAGACACCACTGGAGGCGGCGGCAGTGTATTGTTGTCGGAGGTGCGTAGACAACAATACGCACATTGTTGTCTGTGCGGTCCCGACAACAATGCAACAATGCACTGCCACCGCCTCAAGTGCCGTCTCGTTACACTATAACAATAATTAAATTATTTTATGTTTTTAATTTTATGACTTTTTACTGGACATTTTTAAGGTCAGATATATCTGATGAAGCTGCTGTGACAGCGAAACATAATATGTAATATTTTGATAATTAAAGTGAAAATCTTTTTTTAACTTAATTGTTTTATTTATTTTATTTTATAATGGATTTTCATCAAGTAAAGGCAGAAACTATTAGATTTTTTAATATCAAGGTGTCTTATTTTATTTTGTTATAACAATAATATTTTTCCCAGCCATAGTTATCATGCGGCAAACGATAGTGTCCGCACAATAAGCACAAGTTTTTGCTGTACCTAGCAACGTTAGTGTTTCAATATTGGCATCACGTACAACCGTTGCATGGTCTGTGTGGCTATCTGTCCGCAGTGAAAACTAACTAATGGGTGAACATATGCAACTGTGGTCTTTGATAGTGAGTAATTATTTCTGTGGAAGTCAACGCGGCAATTCGAACAAATGCATATTTTTCTCATTTCTTCAATTTAGTTAAACAATTTCGAGAAAATATCTATTGATCAACTACACTCTATTACATAAAAAGTGGATCACCTAAAATTATATGTAATTTCGATTCGTTGTATTTTCAAAATTAATAAGCCGATTTTGAAAATTCTTTTTTTGTTTGATAGAGCTGAGTTTTAGGAACATTTTTATGTATGAATTTTGAATTTCAATCAAGGCTTAATTACAGTGGAAACGGAAGAATAAGACAATGTTTTTTTAGTCAAGTTTGAAGAATCCTACGGAAAGTAGCAGCATCAGTAGAGTTTTTTCCTTAATTGCATCTTATTCCTTGGCCTTTTTTGTATCGGTTCGTTTTTGTTTTCAGTAATTATCTCAAATAACACCTGAGTTATAAAGAAAAATGAAAAAACTGCATTTATTCTTTATTAATGTCGAGGCCATAAGTAGGCTGGGAATGGATCGGTGTTTAGGAACAAAACAAATAATTTATCCACATAAATGAAAAACTTAACAATAAACAACAATAACCATCAATAAATTCGGACTGTCAAAGAAATTATTCATTTGTTTTGTTCCTAAATACCGATACATTCCCAGCCTACTTATGGCCACGACATTAATAAAGAGTAAATGCAGTTTTTTTTAATTTTTCTTTATAACTCAGGTGTTATTTGAGATAATTACTGAAAACAAAAACGAACCGATACAAAAAAGGCCAAGGAATAAGATGCAATTAAGGCAAAAATTCTACTGCTGCTGCTACTTTCCGTAGGATTCTTCAAACTTGACTAAAAAAAACATTGTCTTATTCTTCCGTCTCCACTGTAATTAAGCCTTGATTGAAATTCAAAATTCATACATAAAAATGTTCCCAAAACTCTGCTCTATCAAACAAAAAAAGAATTTTTAAAATCGGCTTATTAATTTTGAAAATACAACGAATCGAAATTACATATACTTTTAGGTGATCCACTTTTTATGTAACTGAGTGTAGATGTACACAGTAGAACATCTTTAAGTCGAACCTCGTAAGTCGTAAACCTTCAAAACTCGAAAAAATGTTTTGTTCCCTTCCCTTCAAGCCCCAAAACCTCCATTAGTCGAAATCTCAACCTTCTTTAGGTCAAAATAATCAGTGAGTCCCTACAAGCTATTTCGGTACATATTTTCCACCCATAACTCCAAAAAATAAATTGGATCTCTGTATCTCGAGCATAGCAACTCAAAATATTAACCTCTACAACTCGAATATTTCCTTAAAAAATCTGCCTAAGTCGAAATCCTTACAAAGTCGAAAACTCTATAACTCGAATTTTTTGGCGTCTCCCTTGAAGTTCGACTTACAGAGGTTCTACTATACTATTCATAAACTCGAAACTAAGCCCAAAAAAATATTTTTGCTAAATTTTAAAAAATTGTTTGAAATTTATAGCAACAAAGTCATTTAAAAATCAAATTAAATACTACTGGTTTTAATATTACACAGCATTTTCGTATGTTGCGCTTCATTGTAGACACAGCACGGTACATCAGTCTATGCTATTAGCTGTAAGACAATAATTAGTCAAACTGTTATTGCGTTAACACAATAGATGGCGACACGTAAAATGTTTCGCTCGCGTACGGAATTTCAATTGGTTGAATATTAATCAAAAGAAAACTTATGGAAGTCATTAAAAGTTAACTCTACGTTTACAATGGAAAATGTCGACGAAAATACATCCCGTCGCTTCCACCACATATACCCGTACTTCCACCATATTCAGAACGCGTTGTTAAATGTTTTTTTTTTGTCATAAAAAAAACAATAGAGTTACATTTTATTTAAAATGTTAACTACTAACATTTGAAACTTATTATTTTTGTTTTTAAATGATTTATGCCCACGAGCTGCAAGATTAAAAAAATACGATTATTGACAAAATTAAAAATCGTTCAAATCTTGTAAAAAGGCATTCTGTTTCATTTTATTTAAAAAATCTCTGAAGATTTTCAAATCATATTTACAATTTGAATTTTACGCTTTTCACAAAATAATAAAAAATAGTTAGGAATAATAAAAGAAATAAAAATTTTTTGTTCATATATACCACGTTTTTGAAACGAATTAAGAAGTATAGGCCTTATGAGTAGGATTTGAATCGAAAAACGTGGGGCGCAATACTCGTTTTATCTCATTCATTTATAGCTACTCTCTACACTTCTTATAATAACTGTCGCATGCGACCCACATTTTTCGTTTCAAATCCTGCTCATAAGGTTTAAATATATTATTTTATACTTTTTAGTTCGTTTTAAAAACGTGGTATATTAATATTTTTTTTATTTGTTTTATTATTTCCACATTTTCTTGCATTGTTATCTAACTCTGAGTTAAGTTAAAAATTTCAAGTCTCTATCTCACCAGGAAGTTAGTTTAAAATCAGTTGCAAAATTCCACCTGGACAGACATACAAGAAAGCGAGTTAATAGAAACGTAGTAAAATGTACCCAAAATCAGTATCGGAACCCTATTAAGGATCTGTTAAAAAAAATTGTGCCAATATAGACTCGATAACGACTTGAAATCGTTTGGATATCGACTCGTAAACTGTCACAGAATAAACAGAAATAATACCGAAAAATTGACCGTAAGTACTTTGGTTTTTACACGCTTTATATTAGTTTCACTTGTAAGTTTGTATTTATGTATGTATGTAAGTATGTATGTTTGTTTGTAATCTCGTTTGGACTACAGCAAGTGGTTTATTACTGTTAGTATGTTATGCCACTACTGTAAGAGCAATCGTTGACCGAGCGGTCTAAGGCGCTACTCTTCACTGACGTCAACTCTCGGATTCACCGGTCGTGGGTTCTAATCCCGTCCACGCAGAAATGAAAAATTTGGTTTTTTTCGGCAAATTTTTGACAATAAATCGAACTAAAAAGTGGAAAATAAATATAGTTTAAAAAAAACTAAAAAACACGCTTTATATCAAACTAAAAAGTGAAAAATAAATATAGTTTAAAAAATTGGTTGTCTGTAAAGTCGGTTTACGGACGATAGTTTTACGTGATAACGTCATAAAGAAACATTGATGAGCTCTCTGACGTCACGCGAGAAGAGAGAGAAATGCGTACAAGCCGACGCTTGGGCCGATCGTGCCTCTCTATCGCTTATACCGGGCTCTCGCTTGCACGCTCAGGCTCAGGCGGAACGTGACACTTTTTCGTGCGTGCAACCGGTGTTTCATCAATTTATAAGACGTTATCACGTCAAAAACTAAAAAACACGCTTTATACCGAACTAAAAAGTAAAAAATAGCTTTATAAAAATAAGGTTAAAACAATAATGAATAAAAAATACTAGTATTATTGTGAAAAAATTATTTTTTACTTTTTAGTTCGATATAAAGCGTGTTTTTTAGTTTTTTTTAAACTATAGGTATTTATTTAGTTACAGTTATAAATGTCAACTGTAACATACGCATAGGTTTATTTACAACAGCTCTCTCCAGATGTCACTGTTCGACAATAGCAAAATTAATTAGGCTGCACAACAAGAGTTTCAATTCAAATTATCACTGTCACATCATATTAAAATATTTTACTAGCGTGTGATTTAGTTATTTCAAATAGAAAATAACAGCTTTTGAAGAGTCAAAACGAGCTCGAGAAAGCTGAGATACAGTTCCAATCCGAGGAAGTTCAAAAACGTTTTAGTTCCTCGAAGTTGAAATAGTTGCCAAAATTAGTCTTACGGTTTCTCGGGCTTGACTTATTTCACCGAAACCAGACTGAAAAAATCTACATTCTTTTCGAAATTGTCTGACCTCGACGAGACGAGACTGGGAAAGCCCAAAAAATTTCTCGGTTTCGAGACACGACACACATTATCTCAGATATTTTATTCCGAGTTAATCTAAACTTTTTTCGGGCTGGAATGCTACAGTTTTTTTAGGTCTTATCTCACCTTTTCAAGACGAGAATGTGAGAGTCCAAAAATTGTCTCGTACTCACATGCCAGACCAAGTCCCAGATATTATTGATCTCGTCCTACTTTCATCAAAACGATTCCGAATAAATCTTAAGTTTTCTCGGGCTGGACTTATCTCGTCGAAAAGAGACTAAAAAGGTCTACATTTTTTTCAGTAACGTCTCACCTCGACGAGACGAGACAGAAAGCCCAAAAAATTTCTCGGTCCCAAGACAAGACTCAGATATTCTTGATCTCGTCGTAGTCTCGTCAAAACGATTCCGAGTTAATCTTAACTTTTTTCGACTTATCTCGTTGAGATTGTAAAAGTCTATAGTCTCACCTTTTCCAGACGAGACTGAGTAAGCCCAAAAATTTTCAGTCTCCAGACGAGCTAAACACAATTTCAGATATTCTTAGTGTCGTCCTACTCCCGTCAAAACGATCTGGAGTTTTCTTGGGCAACGAAACCGAGAAAATCTCGTGTGAAATCTTAAAAAAAAATATTCCAAATTACTCTGGCATCCAGAGTGGTATTTGCTGGCTTCTGGTAAACGCATATTTCATATGCAAAAAAATCTGATCGCATTGACTAACTAATTTCAATAATCAACTTGTGAATCGTGCCGTCATGCAGCAGAGCTAATTATTAAGTTTCTACGTGTTCGTGAGGGAACACGATTCTCCCATCCGCGCTTCGCTTCATTTTACACACACACACACACACTACCTTCCAGCATATTTGATTCGAATTGTACACACATCACGTAGTCTTCCACTTCCATATTGTAGTACACTACAGCACATAATAATAGCATAATTAAAATACTTAAGGTTTTATTTTAACAGTTCGCCAGCTATTCTTCCTACTCAGCCGATTTTTGAAGTGGAACTTCTTTACGCACGCTCGACTTGGGGAGTAAGCTGGTGAATGCGTGACGAGAGCCTTACGAAAAGTTACGTTTCGGAGCTTTACGAAAAGTGTGATCATAGCCAGTTATGTTTCGTGTACCGACACAGTGTAGGCCTATTGTCTATCTCTATATCACACTACAGAAGCAAGAGAAAGCAGTGCACATTTTCTTTCTCTCTTCCTCTCATAGCCGGTGCATGAAATATATATATGTTACGGTAAATATAAACTCTTGGGAAATGTAAACTTTTACCGTAAAATGTGCCGGGAAATGTGTACATTTGCCGCAATATCTACATTTAATGTACACATTTTCCGGCACATTTTACGGTAAAAGTGTACATTTCCCAAGAGTTTACATTTACCGTAACATATATATCTCAGTCAGTAGTTCGTTTGCGAGTTTGCTAGCGGTAATTTCTTGAATTTAAATATATATTTTTTGTTAATATATTTGTCTGAAAAATTGGACGATAATTTTATTTATTGAATAAAAAATGGAGTCATAGCTTGTGACGTTTTTCAGGAAACACCCTGTATAGGTATTAGAGACTGTGTTTTCTCTACAATCATTATTTATTTCTGTTTTCATCTCCGGCTCTCGCCCTCTTTATGCCTTCTTCTTTATGCTTCTCCATTCACTAGGATCACAGTTAATATATTAGCTTCAACATGACACTTTCGGTTTGAAGAAGATGTGGAATACAATCTATTTGTCTCTTTTCCTCTTGCCATATTTGTGTTTATAAGTGACAGAGAAATGATTTAGGCGTTGTAGAATATATTGAAAACATATTTTTGGTAATCAGGATAAATAAGTAGAAAAATATATTTTTTTAATAAAAAAAATATATTTTTACTGTTCAAGTTCATTTCATTTTCATAATCAACTTTAAAAAAATAGCCACATTATTACAAATATCTGAGAATCAAGTATTGAAAAATATCGTTAAACAAACATTCAAGACGATTATTTATGACATAAACAACATATTCTGTAGTGAATAACAAGCATAAACACTAAGTTGATACTATATTTGTCTTTTGATACAAGTATTAATAAAAAATAAGTTTGAAAACTAAAACCCGACTACTGAAAAGTATGAAACAAGAAAATAATCTCATCTGAGGATAGCCGTGGTCATATGCCACCTACCCTAACAAAACATTACATTTTAACAATAGTAAGCGATCATAAGGTCTAGGGCAAAGTGCATCACGCTATACATCTAGAGGGGCCTCATATATATGAGATGGCATACGACCCCGGCTATCCTCAGATGAGAATATTTTCTTGTTTAATACTTTTCAATAGTCGGGTTTTAGTTTTTGAACTTATTTTTCATTTAAATTATTTTTTTGAAAATATTTTTTATTTGTTTCAATTTGCTCACCCCTGGGACCAAAATTCAAAATTATTTGTAGCCTATGTTACCCGGGCCATATGAACGAATCGATTGACACCTTATTTATCAAAATCGGATGAATAGTTTAGGCGCTACGGTGGAACATCCGTAAATACAAACATACATCGCTGTAGGCGGATAAAAATAAAATAAATACAACAATTAAAAACTTTCTCAACAAGTTTTATTGTTACTAACCGAAAATGTATGATGGAACGCAATCTATTGTTTCGTAAATATGCATGTATGTTCATTGTTCAATATGGAAAAAAAAAACAGAAAATGTTATTCCTCAACGTCCAATTTCCATATTGTCTGCATATCTAAGGTCAAAATACAAAACCACTCATTACGATTTTTTTTAATTAGTTAATTTTTTAAACACTTATTCAACAGCAGTGGCGTCGAATTTATTTTTTATTGAATGGAATAATAGTTGTCTGGGAAGTAATTATCTAATTAAAATGACACAACTAACTTTGATTATTGACTTTGATGGAGAATGTTATGCTACAAAGTTTTGTTTAGAAAAATTTTGCCTAAAGTAATTAGGGAAGCAGAAAATTAAAAAATCGTGATTTTACATGTTAACGGTCATCCGTAACGGTCTAGCTTTTCTATCGCAATAATGAAAAAATATATTCGCATTTGCAAAAACTTTTCCACGTAAGCAGTTTTGCAATTTGGTTACAGATAGGGAATCAATAAAACTGGCAAATATCATACATTGTTATCAAATATTAAAAACACAAACAGAACACAAAATACCCCACAATGACACTCGTAAAATGCAAATTTAAAATCTGTAAACGTAAATTAAAAAATAAAGCATTCAAAAACACCGGACAATAATCGCATTTGGACTGGCTGATGTCGTCGACGAGTGTATTTGTTAAAGCTGCATTAATCCTCGTTGCACCTGAATTTCCCCGCAACACGTTCTGTTTTCCTGTTACACTTTAAAACAAAAACGTTACAAAACCGACCGGCTCTACACTCAAAAAAAAAATAATTTATAATTCCGACTTCGAAGAACATAAAATCTCAAATGTTTTTCGTGATAATGTTATCAAATATTTTTTTTATTTTGACGCTATCTTTATATATAAAAATTACGTGTCACGTTGTTTGTCCGCGTTTGTCCTCGATCAACTCCTAAACTACTGAACCGATTTTAAATTTGATTTGCACACCGTGTGCAATTCGACCCAACTTGAAAGATAGGATAGCTTACATTTCAATTTATAGTCGCAATATTATTTTATTGCAAATTATTTGTCTATTCCTTGACAGTCATAATTATCTGTTAGCTCCAGGATTGAGTGAATATTCAATAGATGGCGCAACGAACTTAACAACCATATAAGATGGCGATACCTGTTGACTGGATTGAGTGAATATTCAATAGATGGCGCAACGAACTTAACAACCATATATCTAGATCGAGGATGTAAAAAAACTGAATATCGTTTAAAACAAATGCTTTTTTTTTCGAGCACGACGGCGCAGTCGGAGTGCTCGAAATAGAGCAAGTGTTTTAAAGACCAGTTATCCACGAATACTTTACGCTATTTTTTTTCGAGCACGACGGCGCAGCCGGAGTGCTCGACATACACACATATACGCCCATGTATATTTTAAAATAGCTAGCAATTAATAAAATAGATAGATAGATAGATAGATGTTCCAATTAAATTGTTTTATTACTTCACTTTATACGTAGCGAAGCACGTACAGGGCCGCTAGTAATATATAGTTTATGTCCATCCTAAAGGCCCGTTCTAAACATTGGTAAAAAAATTTTGATATCGGATGAGTAGTTTCGGAGATTACCTCCTACATCCAAACTTTACATCTTTACAATATTGGCATGCGCTATGTACAGAAGGCGGAGTTACAAATTTTTCGATGCGAGCGTTTATGGTGAGCACTAGTGGAAACTTCAAGCTCAAATTCTCTGTATGTCGTGAGCACTGTTTATTAAAAGTGAAAATAGTTACATTTTTATGAAGTTTTTTAATTACAAAGAAAACATAGGAAAACTAAGCGATCTGGAAATGCTTGTTGTGTTTCGGGCTGTTGCGCTGATGGCGATTTAAGTAAAATAAAGACCATTGGCGCCCTAATTTGACGTTCCGCTGTCAGTGTAAACAAATTAACATCAGTTTTCCTTATTACATTTTTTTTGACACATCATGGCCAACCAAAGTTTTTGACTTATCACCTTATAAACATATTGTTGCGATTTCCATAAAAAGTGAGTTCAATAATTCTCTATTACCCACTAGCGGCGCAAGTAGGCTTCGTACACACAGCCTATAGATACAGATTTGAGGTAAAAATCATTCGAGTTAGTGAGCTTTTTTCCACAATGACATTTGTTTCCGATATGACTTTCAGCTTTATTAGAATATAAACCTGAAAGTCGTATCAGAAACTAACAATAAAACATTCTAACTATTGTTAAAGGACAAAAATAAGCATTTTCTTCTTTAAAAAGAAAATCATCAAAATTGGATCAATTGTTCAACGTTTGAACTTTCGGAGGAAAAAAATGTCTAAGTCTCACAAATAAGATATTATATAATAATACGCCAGAGAGAACTAAATCTGCGTGACGTGAAACAGAAAAGTACGAATACTACCTAAGTATTCAGATAGAAACATTTTCTTCTTTATGTATATTATATAACATAACAGAGACACATATAAAGGTTATGTCGTCAGCGAGAAGTGCTTTTCATACGTAATGATGGCAAGAGATAAGTAGGCTGTGAAGAGCGAGAAACGAACTGTTATGCAACCTTCATGAATGCGGAATCGTTAGCTGTCATCCCCACACACACACACACACGCACACCAACTCACACGCACGCATAGGCTAGAATACAATGAAATTAACATTTTCCGAAAAACACGTTTAAATATCGAACCCCCTACTCGAGGGATACATCGACGTTTTTTGAAATAGTATACTACTTGTGAAAAATAACTCTAATAATTTAGAGCAGCGGTTCTCAAACTTTTTTGGTGACGGAACCCTTTTGGAAAGCGAAATACTTGACGGAACCCTCAATAAAACAAAAATGTCTTTATATGCATTCTTTATTAATAAGCATAATACGAGGACAATGTAACAGTTACTTATTAATAGTATTATAATCCGAAATAAAAATAGAAAATAATACAAATTGACAGTGCAAGCAATTCTCGACTTTATGTTTTGTTCATAACTATAGCGCCTAATCTCAGGGGTGGCTTTTATCAAAGGGACTGCGCTCACACAAGTAGATACCTATCGGCGGCGGTATAGTACAATAATAATTTGTACTGTGGTGGCGACTAAGTTTCGCTGCGCCTCGTGAACATCGCCTCAAACAGAGAGAGAGGTGTTTTTAATATTTTTCTAAATTCTTGCGGAGCCCCCACAGGGGTTTCGCGGAACCCTAGGGTTCCGCGGAGCACACTTTGAGTATGGCTGATTTAGAGTGATGATGATCCTGTTTAAATGTTGTAAGATTAAAGAATGAATCCTGGTGACATAGGATCGATTAACTAAGCAAATACTGAAGGTTTATTTATTGCATTTTATTGACTGACGTTTCGGTAAACTTTATGCCATCTTCGGAGAATCTAGAAGATTTATATATAAAAAGTTTTTAATTATTGTTGTTTCAGTTGTTATTGTTAAAGTTATTGTTCTTAAAGTTGTCATTGTTAATATTATTGTTCTTAAAGTTGTCATTGTTAAAATTATTGTTGTTAAAATTAAAGTTAGAAATTGGAAATACTACACCACAAGAGGCGAAAGTAGTTTGATATTCTTACACTGCGCGCCATGGTGCCTAAGGCCTCTTGTTAACGACAACGGATAACGGCCCGATTTTTTTGACGGACGACGGGCCGACACGCAGTGTTCAATAGGTTAGTGCGGCTGTTTGTTAACGTGACGGGAGTTTTGTTGCAACAACGGTTGCAGCGCGTTAACAAACACCCGCACAAAGCTATTGAACACTCGCGTCGGCCCGTCGCCCGTTAAAAAAATCGGGCCGTTATCCGTTGTCGTTAACAAGAGGCCTTAGACAATAAGTACGCTTATTAAATACATTAATTAATTACTTATTAATTACATAAAAATAAATCCCAAGCAAGCAGTTTTGAGGTTGTACGTAAAAACACGAATGACAGCTGTTCGCGACTATCAGCTAAAATGTGATAGGGTTGCCATGGAAACGATATCTAAACAACAGTTGATTGGTTGTTTTTGCTTTACGACCGCACGGACGTACGAACTTCCCGCATTGGTACGTGTAATCCCACCGAGGAATAAATGTTAGACTTTCTACCTTACTTGCCAAAAGTATGCACTTTCGATCGAGGTATAAAAAAATGTTTTATCTTAATTTTGAACTTTTCACGATTTTTAAGAATATTCAAAGATAGTTAGGTATGTAATAAATCACGAAATAAGTACCCCAAACTGCCATTTCACCTATAAATAAATACATTTTTCCCTATGGGTAAAATATGTTTATTAAATAAAATTATTGACCAATTTTTCAGACAAATATATTAACAAAAAAATATAATTAATACATTAACGTTTCGATCCGGATTTGGATCTTCTTCAGAACTGATCTAAAAATATATAATTTTATTTATTGAAGAGTTCTGATCAGACGTTAATCAAATATTAAAATATGTTTATGACAAAGTTTAATGTATGAGACATCTATAGATATAAATCTAATAAAACGAGAATAAAAGACCACCAAGATTCATTTACTAATAATAATAAACACTCTACTTATGCCGATCATTTAAAGTTAGAAAAACATATTTTTAATAATAATTTTGATATTTTACATATAGAATAGAAAGGTTTAAAATTAAATCTATTGGAAGCTTTGGAAATTAACAAACGCAAAAATTCATCCCATCTATTAAATGATCAAAAAGACATCTTCACATCACCTTTACTAAACCTAAAGTTTAATTTTTAATGAATGTAATGTTCTTCCTTTGTTCTTTTTCTATGAGTTGGGATTTCCCACCCCACCATCCTCCCCCCTAGTTGTATTAAATCTACCTAATTTAGACCTATATAGATTATTTTTGTAAACTGTAATACTGTATATCTGATGAAGCTGCTGTGACAGCGAAACATATGTTATATTTTGATAATAATTAAAGTGAAAATCGTTTTTAACTTAATTGTTTTATTTATTTTATTTTATTTAATCTATAGATATATTAAAATTTTAGTTTTGAGTCGAATAATCTTAAGCGCAGTTTTTTGGCGGACACCTTGTATAAACATGAGTAATTATAAATCACAGTCATGAGTCACAAACACTTAGAAGCATTTAGTTATGAAATTAATTTATAAATTAGCAGATTAAATCCAGTCATATTACACAGCTGTGACTACTATTCATGTTTACATGACAAATGCTATCGGTTTCAAGAGTAGAAATCACGATGAGAAATTATTTGTTTTTAGAAATATATTTCTTGACTAGAATAGAACTTTTGCTTTCAAAAAGTTGCCATCAATTAGTTAAGTATGTTGCAGAAAATATTAAAAAAAATTCTGTCTTTTTTGCGTCTGTTTTCAAAATTTTACATTTTCGAAGATCGTTTTGGTCGGTACATATTCATAAAATAATATACAAATTTTTAGTACCCACTAAACGATAATAGTAGGTATATTGTGCGGCCAGTGAGAGAAGGAGAAGATTCCATGAGCGTGAAATTTGCCGCGCGAGCGTAGCGAGTGCGGTAACACGTGAGTGGAATATTCCCCTTCGATCAATAGTCGCACATAATACTTTTTTTCAACTAGCACGAGTATTATGTAATCAGGAACCAATAGGAACGGGTCCAGAAATTACGCAGTAATATATTACCGCGCAGTGTTGACTCATTATTCGCACTCTACACGTCAACATGAAGTAATTTATTATTTCTCCCGAATTTAGCAGGGCCCCGAAATTATCACTCACGCGTGTTGAATAAATTTTTTTTTTCTAATTTTCAAATTATATAGGCGCAAACATTTTTCTTTTGTAAAACTATTCCAGGAATGTTGGTAGACTACAATACTTTAGATACGTACCAAATTTCAAGTTTCCATATTTAACCGTTCAGGGGTTAGCGACTTGTAACAAACCGACAGACAGAAAACAAGTTCTGAACTAACGAAACTGATAGTATAATATGTAGTATTGCAGTGCGAAGGCAGTAAATAAAGAGATGAAGAGAGTGAGGTACAACTTTTGCTTGTTGGTGTGTCAGTGTTGTATTACAATTGTCACTTTAATATGGTGAAGCTGTATGGGGATACATTTGTACGTGTTGTGGAAAGCTTATCTACAGTGCTACACATGTAACTGTCTTTTAGATTGGTTTCGAATCGCAAACTTAACACGCATAGTAAAATTAATAATTAGTGTATTTGCCATAAGGCACTTACACTATTGGCGTCGGTCGGATGGCGGGACCTAGGGGTCGGACCAAAATTTCTCGACGTTTCATAAGTTTCTAAAAAGTTTGGCACCATTTTTGGAAATGTTTATATATATATGTATATATATATATATTTATATATATATGTGTTAGCACGATAACTGTCGACAGACTTAATCGATTTAAACGAAATTTGGTCCACATGTTGGAATCCATCATCGCAAGAAGCCTATTTAAAATGGGCTCGATCGGGCTATTTTAAGGGGGGTATTTAGGGGTTAAAAAATGTTTTTGGGCCCAAAAATACGGAAAAAATTCTCAGAATCGTTTCAAATTTGAAATTTAACCCTTTAGTAATTATTGAAATGTGCTGCTAAAATTTTAATAAAATCGGCCCGACAGGACCGGACTTACAAATTTTATGAAAACGCAAGTTTACTGATATGAATTTACATACTGAAGAGTGTATATAATTTGGTACAGATGTTAAATTGGTGTGTAGTATTCAAATTAAGTAAAAAAATGCTGTTCTAAGGGGTGTATTAAGGTGTAATTTTTTTTATTTTGTTCGAAAACAAAGTTAAGTTCATACAATAGAGCCACACCGCCTATAATAGCAAATACACTATATTGTCGGCAGGGTTTCGCACTGCGACCCGAGTTTTTATATATTTCACTATAAAATTGCTATTAAATACAGCTAAACTTTGACGTTTTTCGATCAATTTCTACAATGTTTTCAAATGAAAAAACTTGCATGTTTACAACGCATTGTCAAATCAGATTATGTCGACATATTCGAGGTGTAAGACATTTTAAATGGTTCATGTTATTTGTCAGAGAGCATTATTTTAGCGTTTTGGTTGAAGTTTTTAAGCTATCTATTTAAGAAAACAAACAGTATCAATAAAATTTTTACATGTCGTCAAAACGACATCTTTCGGAAAATTTAGAGGGAAAACGCCCCAAAATCAAAGTCATAGAGGAGATAGGTGTCAGACTAGGCCTAATGAAGCCATATACACAGTTTGGGGAGAGTATTTGTCAGTAAAATTTTTGCCGACGGGCACTCTGACTATAACGTTGCTTTTTTATATAATAATAATAATATACTTTTCATGACGGTTCATTATTCTATTTATTTTTAAACTTTATAATTTCGGAAATATTTTGAAAATTAAAAATCACACATTCTTTTGTTCTGTAGATCTGTCACAAAGAAATTAGATAGGTAGCGGACAAGCCAAAGGTTAATTTTTACCTTTGCAAACGAATAGCAAATATCATAATATTTAATACCAGCCGTTACCCTCGTCACCGTTCGCGTTAACACACATTTCATATATTCTTTATAATAATGTTAATATTTCTTAAGTCCTGTCGCCCGATTGGCTGGAATTTTTGTTGTAGATTTGCAGCACCAGTTTATTTGAAGGTCATCTGAAGGTCACTGTCAATGACAATTACGGAAATGCACGAGTTAATACGATCAACTGTACAGTGTGTGTACGTCACTATATAGTACAACGCTCTACTGTCTGCTATTCGCTGTGGGATTTATCAGTTGATTTATTGTTTCCCCGGCCAACTGACATCCGCGATTTAATCTGTCTCCCGTACTCCTCCTTCCCTGTTCTAAGAGCAACGCGCGGCGTCACGTACTTTGTACACCCTTCTCTGGCGTACAAATGTTACTCTATCCCCCAACCCTTATATTTCGTACTCACTGCTAAGGGACTTTTGCTTGTATGCTAGCTCAATAATTCTTAAGATGTTACAGAGTGAGAACAGTAGCGAACTCATACCTATATCATTGGGAAAATTTCGTTTTTTTTTTGAAAATTCGTTGTTTTTTAATCATTAATTATAACCATAGCTGTTTATAATCCTGTACCGTAAGGAGTTATAGTACGAAACTTGATGTACAAAATATTCATTGGAAATATACAACTATTATTTTAAACTAGAGTGACCTGTGCGAATTATTCGCACTAAATAAGTATAATAATTATCACTTTACAAAATTATTTTTTAAATATGATTGCAGGTATTCAATTCGTTTCTAATTTTGCACACTGCTTATATAACGTTCTTCTTTTTGTTGTATTACAATATGAAGCTCAGATGACAGATCGAAGAAATATTTTACTAAAATTGTCATATAGAGGCGCAAGTAGCAAAAGCGTTGAGCTAAGCCGTCAGATGGCATCATGCAGCATTGCTGTGACGTTGTTCAGCGTTGATCGCAGTTTCAAAATTAAAGCCGTCAGATGGCAGTATGCAGTATTGTGTCTGTTGTATTACAATATGAAGGTCAGATGACAGATCAAAGTGTTGACGTTGTTTCAAAATTAAAGCAGTCAGATGGCAGACGTTGTTCAGCGTTGCTGTATTTTAATTAATTTACAAAAACAAAAGCAAATAACAGTATTTCTATCTGTTTTAAGTGCGGAAAATTGATTTTTAAAAACTATTTTTTTTTGCGCAGTGAAAAGGGGATGGCGTTTTTGGGGAGTTCTTTAAAAAACAATTACGGGGTCGTGTCGATGCGATGGCGTTTTTTTTGCTCCGTGAAAAGAGGAGGGCGTCTGGGGGGAGTTCTTTGAAAAACAGTTACGGGGTCGTGTCGATGCGATGGCGTTTTTTTGCGCAGTGAAAAGGAGAGGGCGTCTGTGGGGAGTTCTTTGAAAAACAATTACGGGGTTGTGTGTACAAAGTCAGATAGTACTACAGTAATGACTTGTATATGTGATGTCGGACTGGTTTATAGATTTAAAAAATGACAGTAAAATTTTTAAGAAAATTTGTGAATAATCCGCGAAGTTTTTTTTTTCAAAATTTAACGTTTTTTACGACTTAAAAAAAGTCATAATTTGGGCACATCGAGTTACTGAACCGGACCCTACTAATTTTTTTTGCACGTAATTTCTATAAAATCAATTTGATTCTATTTGGGTTGTTCACGAATACAACGTCAATTTTTTTGTTACTGTTCTTAATATATGATAATAAATTGATGAAACATAACTAAAAAAATCATTTAAATCCGTTCAGTGGTATTCTAATTATATCCGAACATAATAAAAACGAAATGAGATATTATCTGTTTTAAAAATAGCATCGAAAAAAGTACCTGCCTGTAGAAGAATACATATTTTGAGATGATGGTTTCCTACAGGAATGTTCGGATGTTCGTAACGTCAGATAATGAAAATCAGAGTTCACAGCGCGAATAAAAAAGAATGTACTTTTATAGTTTTGTTTACGCGTAGGTGCTAAGCAACAAATGCGACCAGCAGGACACGACTCATCAAAATGAGATTATTGTAGAGGCACGGCATTTTTTATTTGCTAGTGTAAGTACTAAAATAGGTTCTCATTAAGAAAAAAAAATAAAACACTTTGAAATTGAATTATAAACAATTCGTAATAAACTGTTTTCTCTATGAAATTGTTTTTTTTTCAGAATTAAGAACAATCTTCAGTTTTCTTGCGTAGCTAAGAAAAAGTAATTTTGACAATATTACTTAACGTAGCAATACTTTTTACACTAGATTTATTTCCAGCAATTATTCTCTGAAGAAGTTGAATAAAATTTCTCAACAATACACCAAATGCTTCCCTTGCTGACATATTATTGCAGGATAGAAAATTTTTCTCCAAGCCGTCATCATATTAGAGTTGGGGATTAAATAACTTCACGATGAAAAAATCACTGTGACCAGCCGTCTGAAATGATCACTGTGATCTGAGGTAACTACGTTCCAAAGTAACGTATGTTGTTCCAGATCACCGCAATCACGACGGTCGCTCCAACCGAGTAGCCGACGTAACGTCCGACCGAGTGTTTGCTCGGTCGGGATCAACTTGACAAATTAACGATGATTTTTCACTGTAATTTTTGTGAAACTGGAATAACAGTCACTGTGATCACATAGTAACGACTTTTCCCATGTCTACATCATGTTTTTAGCCTGCTGATAGCTCTCGTAGCTGTTGCTTTGACCGAACGCGAACGTAGGAGGCACGTGCAAAATATGAAGTATGTACTTCGATTGTAATGCTTTTATAACCGGTGTGACTGCTAAAACTCACCGATCGCTCGTTATAAACAAAATGTCACAACTCGTCATAAAACAATGCATTACAAACTGGATACATATTCCACTATTACGAATCTTGCCAGAGAGTTTTGTTCTGATAAAATAAATCACAGGAATTTGGGGAAAAAATAAACAAAATAAAAACTAGAGGAGAATTTTTGATTGGAATTTTTTTGTCCAAATACAATGAGATTAATTTAAAAACTAATTAATTTTATAACGGACATGAAAATAAAGAAGTACATTTTTTCATGAAAATTTCAGCAATACAGGGACTCTAATGTTACTGATATTAATGTTACTGACCATTTTCTATTGTTGCAGATAACAATAAAAATTGATTTCAGGTGTAACAGTCAATGTATACACGATAACAATAAGACAGAACATAATGTTATGGCTATCAAAAGAACGACATTGTTTTGTTTGGTATAGTGTTTTGTTTTTATATCAAATTTCAGGTAAATCTAAAAAAAATGTCACACTTAATATTACAGTAAATTATAGACGATAGACAACAAGGCCATTATTAAAGACGGCCATTTTGGAGAGAATAATAAAATGAATGGCATTTAGAATGCTTAGACATTATAAAACATATTTTTTAATAAATGGATTTAAACGAATTTTTAGTAGAAAATTTTTATTCGAAAAAAGTTATATTGAAAACGTAAGTTATTCCTGATTTTGAAATCTGTGTAATCGGTTTTACAGGCAAAACTAATATATTTTTCTTATACAATATGTAAATAAATAATTCAACGTTTGCTATCAGACAGGGTTAAGAAGAAATAACGTTCCAGCTTTAAAAATAAAATCGAGCATCAATATAAGCATAAAATAAGACTACTAGTTCTTGAATGTATTTTTGTAAAATAGCTCCATTTTCAAAACTTTTGACAACACACTTTTGAACAAACGTCATTTCTAATAGATGGTAATAAAAAAATAACTGCCAGACAGATATTATGAAACTGGTATAGCCCGACTTTTTTGTTTACCGCACTAGTGGCTAATAAGTTCTCACATTTTATTTTCAAAATTTTAATTATGCATTGCTCGTAATGGAAGAAAAGGTAATCTGCCATCTTAGGTCACCCGCCATATTGGATTTAGAATGATATTAGATATACTTTATATGGCATTGTCACCGAACATATACACGAGTGCAAAATTTCAAAGCTCAAGCTCAATTAGAACAAGTCGAAATTTTCAAATAAATAAAATTGTCGACCAATTTTTTTCAGACTATATATTGACAAAAATAAAATTATAAATCAATATTACGAATTAATTTTTTATATTTTTAGATATTTCTGAAGAAGATCTAAACCCAGATCGAAACGTCATTTTTTGTAATATTGATTTATAATTTTATTTTTGTCAATATATAGTCTGAAAAAATTGGTCGACAATTTTATTTATTTGAAGAGTTATATTCAGACGTTTATCAAAAATTTGAAGTCGATATTTTGATTGCAAAATTGATTCACTAACATGTGCAGTTGATTACAAGCTTGTAAAATATATTGTTTTTAATTTTCCTTATATGCTTTTCTCTCAAAGTAATACAGTTATTTATGTCGGGGACTGTACAGAGTCTCATGCGCAAGAATTGCGCGTGGGCAGATCATACAGCAGTTAGTAGACAATAGATGCTGCTCAATAACGTCCGTATGGCAACATATGACTTGTAAACAGGTCGTTTGTGTGCAAGCACTTTTATTGACTTTGCACACACAACGTAATGTTTTACTTACATACAAGTCGCTGCTTTTGATAAGCTGGTCTATTCACAAAAATGTGCAAATAGTAAGAAATCAAGATTCGACGTACCTGTAACAAAAGAAAACCAAATTAGTTTGAATATTAAATATTCGATCGAGTTATGAATAGTTCAAAATCAATCTTATTTTATTTTACCATTGCAACCCACAAGTGGTACTAGTTTAGGTCAAAAATGACTTTTCAAAAATTTTACAATATCTTTCCGTTTTGAGGTCCCCCGAATCCAAAAAACATATTTTTGGAAAAACTCTGTGCGTCTGTTAGTTTGTTTGTCTGTGCACACGATACAGGTCAAACGGATGAGCGGATTGAAACCAAATTTTGGGAGGATGTTTAGTATGCAAATATGAAGAGCCTTATCGTTTTGGGGGAAAATCGGCGCATGCGTAGAAGAGATATATGCTTAAACGGTGTTTCTTATATAATAATGGTATACTTTTCATAACGGCTTATTATTGTATTTAGTTTTCAAGAAAGTCTTGTTAAAAAAATTTTTTTTCTAAACTTTATAGTTTCGGAAATATTTTGAAAATAAAAAAAAATCAGCCGCTCTCTTGTTTTATGGATATGTCAGAAATAAAATAGTTAGACATGATTTGATCAATTTTTACATGACGTGGAACATATTATGTAGGTTTCAATGGTAAAATATTCGTAAGACTAAAGAAAATAAAATAAAATTATAAATAAAAAAACTTTTTAAAGGCAAGATTTTGTTGAAATATTATTAAAAATTAAAAAAATAATTTTCAATAATTTAGGTTCTTAATTATAAAAGCGTAGGTTGTGACTAATAAACGGTAATAGCGTTCCCAGCCCACGCTTTTGTAATTATGAATCTAAATTATTAAAAATTATTTTTTTCTTTTTTATCACTTTCCAATAAACGCTTGTCTTTAAAAAGTCTTTTTACTCTTATTTAAAAAAAAAAAAAAACAGTATATGCCCGCTACTTCCACCATAAATACCGGTACTCCCACCATAGCCTGAATTTTTGCTTTCCAATAGGCGTAAGCTCTAAATAGGTACTGTGCGTTATATACGCCTATTCTCTAACGTGGTCAGCGTCTAAAAACAAAAAAAAATAAAACTTTTTGGGGACTGTCATTCTCGGGCAACTTCGTGAAAACACGGCTGGTATAATCTTTGACGACAACATGTAACTCGAATTACAGCAATGCTTGTTCTTTATTCATACACTTTTTCTTTATATTAAAACTATTCTTTTTAATCCGCTTTTGTTCTGTTTAAAGAAAAACTTAAAAGGAAACGTAAAAAATAGATTTCATAATAAAAAGAGTAAATAAAACTGCTGAAACCATATAAAATCCCAATGAGCCTGTTTATCAAAAGCTACTACTGTTTACTCTAAGTGCTCGCTAAGTGTTTATCATTAGTTTCAGCTCAAAAACTTTGAAAAAACAAAGATTTACGCGCGAGAAAGCAGTGATGCAAACTGCAAAACATATTTCACTTGTTTGGTTAAAAACTTTTCTAGCACAGAATTATCAACAGACTTGGGAGTGAATATTATACATTATAAACGATAACGACTTTAGCTGTCGACCGTCTATAATATACAATGATTTTTCACCACTTAGGTACTGAACACTACTACGGATGAACCAATTTCGACGCGGTTTATTGTCGATAGTATTTTTAACCGACTTCCAAAAAAAGAGGTTAGCAATTCGACATTATAAAAATGCTTGTTCAGATATATTTTCAAGAGGTTAACTGATTTTAAAAATTTCAACATTTAGCGTAGTAGTAAGAGCACTAGACTCGCATTCAGGAAGTACCGGGTTCGAATTCCGGCGGAGGCAGATGTGACTGAGACTTTTTTCTGCTGCCTTTCGCCGAGAAACGGTAATTCCAGTATCGGCCATCTTTTCTTTTTCCATGGTTTCCCTCAATAATTCCAGATAAATATCGAGATGGTTCCTTATTTAAGGCCATGGCCGATTACCTGTCAAACTCCTCTGCTCAAAATTTGCCTACCTTATTCTAAAGTCCTAAGATTCCTTCACTCGCCTTGCTATTAATTAAGTGGAAGTTTAAAAATGTAAAATATAACGGGAAGTGTGATAGATGGAAAATAGTAATGGTGCGAATGGCGTCTGTTACGACATAAAGTCGAGAAACGCGCGTTAAACACATTATTATTATTATTTAATTAATCTAGTCTTTAATTGATAAAAAATAAGGGTTTTTAGATATTTGATGATTCTGTTTTTATTTAATAGTCATCCAAAAGTAAAAAAATAAAATAAAAAAATTGAATCTCGTTCAATTATAAAATTTTGAGGTTAATGAAATACATAGGTAAATTAAAGTTATTGCAAATTAATTGACACGACCTTAAAACTTCAATAATTAAAGCATTTAATTGGTTTTTTAAGGTTCAATTATATTTTTTATTTTGTATTTTTCTTTGAATTTTGAACTAATTTTTCGCTTGCAAGTACTAGAAAGTAATTGAATAATATATCAAAAACATACAAACACTTGAATAACTTCTATAAATCCATGGATGTGTTATTAATATATAATTTAGATTTGTTGATCAATATACAAAAAAACTGCAAAGTCGACTTTAAATTATCTTTTTCAGCTACCACACTAACAAAAAAATCTCGCATCAGCGCCACCAAATCTCGTTAAATTTATAAAGAAAAATATATCACTAACAAAAAAGTTATTGTAGTTCAATACGATAGTAACGTATCCCCAATAGCATTAACTGATGGTGTTGACAAGTCACGTCGTCACTTTGCGAATAAGCAACCTGGGCACGATCTAACCGCGCGCCGCCCGCCGTCAGTACAGCACACGGTTTTGTTTTGACTTTGCCTCTTGTACACCGAATAAGGCTAGAGACACATAAACAACGCAGTTGAGTGTAATCAATCTGCTGCAGTGGTGGTTTATAGCAGACTTTACAGACACTTATATCGGGTGTATGTTTCGACAATATCCGAATGTTCACGTCGACGCAACAATTTTATATTTTCGTCGCACATTTTCGTCATTTTGTATCCGCCATTTTGTATTCGCCATTTTGAATTTTTATTTTAAATTCGGAATCAATCCCGTAAAAAATATATGAGTAGTGCTAGGTAGCCATTTTTCGAAAATGGTGGGTTTGCCATTTTGAGTTTTTGTTTCAGGTTTGAAATCAGCGACAAAAAAAATTTTAAAATTTTATTTTTATCTATCTTTTGATTCCGCCATTTTGAATTTCGATTTTAGGTTAAGAATCAGCCACGCAATAAGAGTATGTAAGAGCCGTGGTCATGGGTAATAATTTTTCGAAAATGTTGGTCAGCCAAATTGAATTTTGATTTCAGGTTTGCTCCCGGCGACCCAAAGAATCTTAAGGACCAGTGGTTTCGTTTATATAGGTAACGATTTTTAAAACATGTGGGTCAGCCATATTGGATCCGCCATTTTTTTATTTTGTTTTTACGTTGCGGATTTGGAGATCTAACAAACAAAAAATCCGATTCATGTCGACATTTTAAAAAATCATGCTAGATTGACTATTTTGATTTTAGATTTGAAATCAGGACTCAAAAAACCAATAAAAATCTGTGTTTACGTTAAAATATTTTTAGTGAGCCACTCTGAATTCGAATTTCGATTTCAAATTTGAAACCATAAACAAAAGTTCTTGATAACGATATTCCAAACTTGTAATTGGTTGTTTTGAATTATTATTTGGAGTCAGCGATCCGAAAAACTTATATGAGCTCGTATTTATATCAATTTTCCAAAATATCTAATTATTATTATAACATTTTTTTTGTACAAAAAAATTGAGTATTCTTAGATATTAAGAGTATTCGTCCCTGCAAATACCCCCTGCACCCTTCATCACAAATCTTTTCCCCTCGCCTAAAAACGGTTCGCGCTCTCCCGACGCTATTTTTAAAGCTAGAGGGTTCTGGTAAACGCCAAATGAAAGACAAAGAATCAGACTACAGATCCTTCAGGCGAATTTTTTGAAAAAAAATTCCTGAAAAAACTTACAACCTTTTGAAAAAAATAATAAGTTACGTAATATTTCACACGTAGGCGAAACTGTTTTTCAAAAAATTCGCCGGAAGGATCTGTAGTCTGATTCTTTGTCTTTCATTTGGCGTTTACCAGAACCCTCTAGCTTTAAAAATAGCGTCGGGAGAGCGCGAACCGTTTTTAGGCGAGGGGAAAAGATTTGAGATGAAGGGTGCAGGGGGTGTTTGCAGGGACGAATACTCTTAATAAAAAAATATCGACAAATTTATTCAAGAAAAAAAAAATTGTATTTTACGCTGACGTTATTTTTGTGATTCCGGCTTTAGGATCAGAGTTTGTTCGACGCGCGTTCTCAGATATAAATCCTATCAGTAGGGGCGGTGGAGGCGGCGGGAGATGAACGTGTTTGTCTATGTCGATCCGTCAGCCTTTAATTCAGACTCGATCTGTCTTATTCCCCTTCTCAACGCATTCTTCCTTACAATGTATTCGACCCAAACCCAAACTCAACAACACGATCCGACATACCGGCACACAGTGGGGACGTGGTCCAAATTTGTAATTTTCAAGTCCCAGAAACGACTCAAATATTACCTGGATATAAAGATAAATATTGTAATTAATATCGTCACATTTGTTTTCACCGATGTCGTTTACTTGTGATTAGTTACAGGCAATAAAAAAAAAGATATACCTATCCCTTTCTATTATTTATTTGAGGTAACTCTTCACGAAAGTAAGTAGTAATCGGTTATAATACTACAATAAAAGCATTATTTAATTGTATTTCCAGAAGAGGATCATTGTACTGTTAAAAAAAACCCCTTTGCACTACGGGAGTGCCGGCAGAAGTGAAAACTTGAATATTAACGTCTTACGAATTTTCGATCAAAATGGTTTGTATCATAGATTGCATTTTTATGTACGATATTTCAACGCTAGATGTCTAACGTTGTATAAATAAAAGTTTTCGTCTTACGAATTTTCGATCAGGTCACGTGTCCTAACGCGAGTTTAACATTTTTTAGCCATTACAAAAAAAGTGTACAACGCCGATAAAGAAATTTTCACTTCAAAAATTTGCTTTTTGGCTCAATTGGACCACTGTGCGGCAGTGTAACACAACCCGAATGCTTATAAAGCACGACGCATACCTTTAGGCAGTGTTTTGTTAAGCAAAGTACGTCAAAACATTAAAAAACCACTTGAAATGAACAAATACTCCCTCTTAATGAGTTATTAAGTAAACAATATGAACGAAAACATTAATTAGAAAAAAATACTGTTTTTCCTTAATTAAGAACATCATTAAATGTATTTTTCATTGTTCGTAGAAAATTCGCGCGAAAACACTGGAATTCTCGCGAAAATTATAAAGGACGATACACACAGGCGTATCAATAACTTCGATCGTGTAATGATTTTTGGTTCACTTAGAACCGGTTTTAGATACAAGCAAAATAAATATGTATAGCTTAGGAGACCTCTTAAAAATTTCAGAATTTTTAAAGGCTTTTAAGATTAAAAATGTATTTAATAATTACGTGAAAATAAAACTAAATCAACTTTTTTGAGACATTTTAATATTTGTCAATTTTAACAAACAAAATACCTAATTATATTAAAAAAATCGTTGACTTATGTTGCAAAATAAGTCTTATTTTGACGCGTTAATATATAGTCCACGTCCATCTTGAAGGTCCATTCTAAATATTGGTGAAAAAAATTGGTTGTCTGTAAAGTCGGTTTACGGACGATAGTTTTACGTGATAACGTATTCCGTAATACATAACCTAAACCTCCCAAAATTTGGTTTCAATCCGCTTATACTTGGTGTCGGAATGATAAGAAATGTCAAAAGTGACGTTTGCAACTGTCAAAGTATTATGTTCTAATAATAATTAGTTATTCCAATACTTAACTTAGAAGGCGTTGCATTTCACAAAATACTAATGTCAAAAAATTGAATTAAACATTAGAAATGCAGCCGTTTTCATGTTAAGACAAGACATACGTTCTCTTCTAATTTCCATGTACGGCAAACAAAGACGACCGACCGCGTCGCGCCATGCATTAGACAACATTGCATTTATACAGCTATTTTTCTATATAAATTTGTATAAAAAAACTGTTTAGGCAAATTCTGTTATACGAAATCTATGTAAAATGTTCTCCTCTTTCGTTTAAGACTGGTTTCAAACCGATCTGATTTAAATTGAGCGAGAAATTAGCAAAAAGCACGCACAGGGTCAGGCGGAACGTTACGCGTTACGCGTTACGAACGTTAGGATTTAGGAACGTTACACTTTTTCGTGCATGCAGCCGGTGTTTTATCAATTTATAAGATTGGTGATTCATCAATTTATAGACGTTATCACGTCAAAAAATTTTTGAAATCGGGTGAGTAGTTTCGGAGATTACTTCCTACATCCAAACTTACAAACTTTACTTTTTTATAATAGTAAAATATACTGTACCTATTGTTGAATTGATTGTAAAATTGTTAAATATTAATTACACAGACGTTATTATTGTAAATTTAAATATTGTCTTTCCTCAAATTTCATTAAACGTTGGTAACATTTTTTGTGCATTTTGATATTAATAATGGATCCGTAGCATTGGTCAATGAAAATAACTAAGTCAGTTTGAAAAATAATATGTTTTTAGTTTTAATGTAATTTCTGAACTAGGGGCCTCCAAACAATATCTTAGGACTTCACTAAAGCGGCCTTATAAACTGTCAATATTATAGCGTAATATTTAAGTTTGTGCAGTATAATTGACTGTGTGTAGACGAGATTGAAAGGTTGCGCAATATATTGTGTGATCTTCAAAATCTTGAAAATATATTGCACAAACGAGGAAATATTGTGCCGTCTGTTGTCAAGATTGCGCAATATCCCGTCAGTTGATCTCAAGTAGCGGTCGTTTCAACAAGTCGTCTCAACTACGCCTCATCATGGGTGACAAAAAAGCCAAAAGACAATTTATTGTTGAATTTATCGAGGTGTATCGTAGTCTTCCGGCTCAGTGGGATGTGAAATCCAAAGACTATAGTAATCGTGACTGAAGTTCTGGTGGGGACTGTTTGCACAATGTGGCTGTACAGTCTGTGCTCGCAATTGAGCAATATATTGCACAACCTTCAATATCGCCTCCATACAGTACAATTAATTGCACAAACCAAAATATTGACCGTCTAGGGGCCGCCGACAAAATATTGTGCAACCCACATTGCACAATAATATTGAGCGTCTATGGGCCGCTTTAGTCTAAGTCGTCACTGGATTGTTTGCGTGGTTGGCCTACAGTTTCGGTTTATAGTTACCGACGATTGTCTCAGTGCGGCACGTCTTGCGCCATCTGTCTATGGCTTGATACTTCCTTTGCATCAGATGCTACGGTGAACGAGTTCTGAAAACAGATCTGTCTAGATCTGTTTGCATAATAACGCATTTAAAAGACAAGTTTCTCCACAGTGAAGCGCCAATGAGAATCATATATATTAATACGCTAAGGTTTAAGCTGTTTGCCTCCCTTTTTAGAAAAAACCTCACAATTACTCCACATAAATTATATATCATTTTACAGATAACTGCTTGCTCTGCTGACATCGACAACTAAAAAATTTATTATTGCTTTTGTTTTGTAAATTAATTAAAATACAGCAACGCTGAACAACGCCTGCCATCTGGCGGCTTTAATTTTGAAACTACGTCAACACTTCGATCTGTCATCTCTGACCTTCATATTGTAATACAACAGACACAATACTGCATACTGCTATCTGTCGGCTTTAATTTTGACACAGCGAGCAACGCTGAACAACGTCACAGCAATGCTGCATGATGCCATCTGACGGATAAGCTCAACGCTTTTGCTATGACAATTTTAGTAAAATATTTCTTCGATCTGTCATCTGAGCTTCATATTACAATGCAACAAAAAGAAGAACGTTATAAGCAGTCTGCAAAATTAGAAACGAATTGAATACCTTCAATCATATTTAAAAAATAATTTTGTAAAGTGATAATTATTATACTTATTTAGTGCGAATAATTTGCACAGGTCACTCTAGTAATCTATACTATAATATTATGAAGAGGTAAAGTTTGTAAGTTTGGATGAATTTATGAAACGGCTCATACGATTACAAAAATGTTTTCACCAATATTTAGAAACCTTCAAGTATAACACAGGTTATATATTATCGCGTTAAAATAAAGTCGTTTTTCGAGGAGACCAATTAATTGTAACGTAAAAGATGAAAAATCGGTGGCATTCTACAAATTCGGGCGAAGCCGGACCGGGCCAATAGTTAAAGATCGATTTATACTATTGGGTCGACACCGCACCGTCAAATATTAGTTAAAGATCGGTTTATACTATTGGGTCGACACCGCACCGTCAAATATTTTTAGTGCTTTTTAGATACAATAATATTATATGTACTAATTAATTTATTTTTTAGATTATTTCTGAAGAAACTCCAAATCCGGATCGAAACGTCGTCTTTTGTAATATTGATTTATAATTTTATTTTTGTCAATATAATAAATATATATAGTCTGAAAAAAATTGGTCGACAATTTTATTTATTTGAATATTATATAAATATAGATGCTCGACAACAGATTTCTCAAAAAAGACGAGACTATAATTTTGAATTATTTTAAAGTAAAATCTTTTGGCACAGTAGGGTAAAATTCATTCTTGAAATTAAAAATATACTTAAAAAATCAGCTGTAGAACATTAAGCTAAGGTGGGTGCGAGATAAAAGTCGTAGGTGTGATTTTTGGCGGTCAGTGCCATTATTACATTTTTTTAACAATTATACCAGTTTTAGTTCTGTAGTGTGTATTGTAAAATACACAGCGTCTTTTTGTCATTTAATGAAATTAATCAACGAATATGGACCTAATATCATAAATAGTTTCAGTTAAAAAAAATCAACTAGATTCGAGACGATGAAAATTTGAATTTACGATTTATTATTGAAAATAGCAATAAACATGCAAAATATACTAGAACAGAATGACAAAGGAACCTACCTTAAAATAGTCTCGGGAAGGTATAACAAAGTTTTAGAACAGCCTGTATGCATATGTCTATCATGTATCAGATGTTTTAAGACGTTACCGTAGGACAGAGATCGATCCTTGAATGGCGTGCAACAAAAAAAAGAACATTTTCCCCGGAATTCAAACTTTCAAACTTCCGCACGTTTTCTGCAATTCACATGAGACGAGCGCGATCTATGATCTCTTTGCCAGAAGCAGTTCGTCAAACTGGGGCACAATTTGATACCAACCTATTTTTAATTCACCAAACTAGCTACAAAGTTTATGTTACTAGTTTTTTTAAAACACGTTTATTGTCAATGATTCGGTAACAAAACTGCTTGCAAATGTTTTACTCATGGCCATATTCACTGAACGTAAGTAGTTATTTATTCGGTGCATTTGTTCTTCAGGTAACCATTCCTCCGAATAAATAGCGATAATTCAAATGACCAAACATAATTATGTTTACTGCAGGTATAAATCTATTCTGGCATAAATGTTTATTCGCCTGATAAAATACTAACTGCCGCCACATAGATCATAATACCTAACCTATAAACGTGGAGTATTATTACTACAGTTTGCTCTTGTGAATTTATGTATGTGTTGTTTATTAACCTATTGTAAAGTGTATAGTTGTAAAACATTAAAGCTAGTGGAAGTTTTGTGTGCAATTGGGTTAGGATAAAACATTATTATTTTGTGAAAATATTTTGTAAAAAAAATGTACTGCAATATTGCTAGTAATGAAAATAAAATTTTACGCTCGACTTATTTTTGTTAAAATGTTGCAATGTACTTTTTTCGATAAAAATATTCCATTTTCAGTCTCAGAGTCACCACTGTAAGTAGCCTAGTAGCATTTCACCTTTGTGTTCGTCTTTTGTTTTTTTATGTTAAGATAACGGAAAACCTCAACACATGTATTTTTAAGAAGTAAAGATTTTAAAGGAGTAAATTCATAAAAAAGTTTTTTTTAATGTATTTTTTTTAATATCGTGGCGCCATATACAGGTTCGTTTAAATCTAATCAAAATGATAGAAATACAAAATAATGTTTTTTGAATGTTTTTCTTTACTTGCACTATGAAATCTTTCCTCGAATCAAATTTCAAGATTCTAGTTCAACGGAAAGTATCCTTTGACTGAGTCATTAACAAAAAACATTGATTCAAATCTTTGATTAACGTTTGATTAGAACTCTTCAATAAATAAAATTATCGACCAATTTTTCAGCCAATATATTGTCTGGAAAATTGGTCGATAATTTTATTTATTAAAAAATAAATTGATTTTTGAAAGGTCCTATTTTTATATTTCGTTGAGTTAAAAGCTTCAATTTTTTACAAAATAATAGGGATATAGACCCTAGTATTTAATAAAAATGGTAACTTGATACTTCTTGCCGTTTTTGAGAAAAAAGTCTTAACGGAAAAAAACTGTTGGTGGCTTTTAAAAAAGTACAATGATATGTTTACATGATCTAATAATTCTTTACTCGATTACATTTGAAATACCGCAAAAAGACAGAGGGAATACAAAAAGACGCATGCCATGTAAAAGTGGATGCCGCTTAAAACGGATATCTGAGAAGGCAATTTGTCAAAATCAAAAATTTAGACGATTTCATGAAAACATGCCTGGGAATAGAAGTGTGAAGTGTCTTCTTTTTGAAATGCTTCTCCAGGGAGTTCATTTGGATAGATACTTCTGTTCAAAGGAAAACATTTGATTTTATGAGAAAAAGTTTTATTGATGAAAATAATTTTTTATTTTGATAGCCGACAGAAAATGTTTTAGTCGACCGAATCTATCTTTTATATGAGAAAATTTGAACGTCAATAAATTTTAAAGGAATATTTTACCAAGGTTTGGTATTTTTTACAGATGATAATCACCCATTATCCTCGGAGTTTAATGCTAAATTGCAGAAAGAATTCTATAAAAAATTAATTTGATTATGACCTTAGATTATATGCCACGTAGAACATTAGGTTGTACTGACACAAAAACAAATTGATCTGCATGGAAAAAGATCACTTTGAAGCTAGATATGCTAGAATGTGTACAAACATGGTGTTTCCAAATGGAAATTATACAAAAAACTATGTTTTAAACATATAGGTGTATATATACAAACAGTTTAGAAAAAATTATCGTTGCAAAAGATCAATTCTTATGGAGTAAGTTCTATTTTTAAATTACACATTGTTATTCTTATCAAGAAATATGTGTGATAACAATTTGAGGCCATTTTCAAATCAGATTTTCTGGGGATGTTTCTCTCTTGCACTGTCCAATACTAAACTAAGTCAAAGCAAGAGCTATCAATGTGCAAGTGAGAAAGAAAATGCAATATTCTTAACACCATTGTCCAAATTGCAATTCATCAACTCTGAATAAATCTAACGTATGCATATTATTGTCATATATTTAATACCCTCTATATTGCTAGCAAAGATCGGGAGAAAGACTTAAACACTACGGTGCAGACATATATATATCTGTCTTACTTATTATACTCATTAGTCTCATGCGCATGTCCGTGAATGGATGCGCGTCAGTTTGCGCATGGTACTAAGCTGTGAAAGGGAGGTGGCTTGCTCTATTCCACTTACTAATTGCCTCACTACAGACGCGACACTTGCGCACAACGGGTCAAGTAAAAAGAAAGAGATATAAATAGTCATTTGCTGTCTCACTTCATGGGCCACGCTTCCACTTACGGCCACTAGCAATATAGAAGTTATTAAATGTATGATTATTGTATGGACACCATATAAAAAATTAGAAGGCTTGTGTTTTCCCCGCAAAAGTGCCTACCCAACCTCCGCGTAATATTTTTAATTTTTTAAACGCTTCTCTAAAATGTCGTCTCGGAATTATACAAAACAAATAACATAAAACTAATACAGTATCACAAAATATCCATGTGCGGGGTTGGATTTTGAGTCCAAAACAATTTAATCCCAAGCCTAGCACGCTAACCATTACACCAAACTATCATCACTTCCTTGTTGCACTCATTAACTCTTTATGTGCTTAATACAACCTGTATATATCGTGAACGATCATTTGTTTCACTTCGTACTGCGAAAAACAAGAGAAATGCTACACTTCCTTATACATTTATATGTATACCGGTGTACAACTACAAGCCCGGATGGAAAGGAGTGATGTACGGGGTGGAAAATCGTCTTGTTTGTTTTTCCTACTCTATTTCGTTTGCACTTTTACGAACTTGCAGCAGTCAATAATTTATTTCAACTGCAGCGTGTATTTCACTTATAAACCTACGCCAATATTCTCTTTAATATTTATTAAAAGCGTTTACGATTTTTCCTAGTCATTCTCAAAATGAAAATCTCATTAGTTTATGTTTATGCTCATTGAATTCAATTTGTTCGCTGAGGGAATTGATTGATTACGATTTAATAATACAGCTCTATTTATATAATAACGCCGTTATGATCTTTTTTTGAAATCTATTGTATAAAAGAATAAATCAGAATTGTTTCAGTAATAATAAAATTTCACGTCATGAAATATCAAAATTGTAAAGGAAAAACTTTTTTATAGGCTGTGTGGACGAAGCCTACTAGCGCCCCTAGAGGGTAATAGAGAATTATTGAACTCGTTTTTCGTGGAAATCGTGACATGTTCTTATGGTGATAAGACAAAAACTTTAGTTGGCCATGATGTGTAAAAAAAAAATGTAATAAGGAAAACATGCTAATGTAGGTACCAAAAAATGCAGATGGTAAACCATTATATAAATAGCATAACATAAAAGGTATGTTAGAATTATTTATTTACCAATAATGACACACAATACATAAATAATTAATTTGTTTACACTGGAACGTCAAATTATGGTCTTTATTTTACTTAATTCGTCATCAGCTCAACAACCCGGAACACATCAAGCATTTCCAGATCGCTTAGATTTGCCCATGTTTTCTTTGTAATTAAAAAACTTCATAAAATTATAACTATTTTCACTTTTAATAAAGATTGCTCACTGACATACGTTAAATTTGAGCTTGAAGTTTCTCCTAGTGCTAACCACAAACGCTCGCATCAAAAAAATTGTAACTCCGCCTCCTTGCACATAACCCATAGGTATCTCTATAAAATAGCTGATTTTCACTTAATTTTCGAAAAAATTTGACAGTTCAATTTTGAACAAGTTCACTTCCAATTGTAGGCTGCCTTATATCAATAATATAATCATAGTATAATCTAATGATTGATAAAAAATATTATAATATAATTAGATTATACTATGATTAAATCTAGCATAACATTCAGCGGTAAAACCAGCCTCTTGTGCAGCGGCCTTAACCTTAAAAATGTATATTTGAGTAGTGATATGATTTTAGTTCGGCATCTTTGTTTCGACTACCTTTAAAACTTTAACTGTTAGATCACAGTATTTAAGACAATCCAAAATCAATATACTTGATTCAAGTTTAAGATTTAAAATCGTTGTTATAACACCTTATATACACAAAAATATTAAGCGTTAGTGGACACGACAAAAGCAATGCCACATTGGAAATATAATTTCCTCAATTTACTATTTAAAGAAAAAGTCAAATTGGTTTAAATGATAGAAATGTAGACAATTAACAAGTACTCGATTTACAGTATTAAATTTTGAAAGATTAATTTTGATCTGATTTTAGTAATGTTTTGAACCTTATTAAGCGACATTAATTTTAAAGGTAACATTTAACTGTTAGATGTAGTTAGGCATTATGCTAAACTTTCATAAGCTTGAACTAATATTGTATAATTGGCAAGTTAAATTTATATAGGTTAATAGGTGTACAGATTTCCACTACACTACGGTCGTTCTAATCCATTATATGTTCGGATATCGTCCCTTTATCTCAAGCATATTCATCATATTAACAACTTGACATCCCTGTATTTAAACTGTGAATTGGTGAGCTTTGTAGTCACAATACATCATACATTTTTAGGCGCGAATAGCGTAAGCTAAAGCGCCTATATGTACTCGCTTTGTCTGTGAATCTGTGTGTCACGTTTTTTTGTGTCACGCGTCCCTACAGCCCAAACGCCTCATGCGATTTTCAAAAATTTTTTTTATGATTCGTCTCCGCGTAACTTAGCTCGTAACGTCGGTCGATTTTTTGTAAAGGCAAAATAAAAATATAACCCCTTAATACAACCCTTAAAATAATATTTTTATTCTTAGTTTCAATATTATCAATTTAGCAAATTAAATCCACCATTCACTAAAAAAAAAAACACATCTTCAAATTGTTTTCATAAAATTTTTAAGTCCGGTCCTGTCGAGTCGATTTTAATAAAATTTTGGCAGCGCATTTTTGTCTTTACTAGTGAATTAAATTTTAATTTTGAAACGATTCTGAATTTTTAGGAACAAAGAAATGTTTCAATCCCTAAAACCCATCCTCAAAATGGCCTGATTGGGCCCATTTTAAATAGGCTTCGTGTGGTGATGAATTTCAATAGGTGCACCAAATTTCGTTCAAATCAATTAACTCCTTCGAAAGTTATTGTCCGTAAATTATCATAGTCACATAACTTTTTATAGTGTCAAATATCGTTAACTCAAAAAAATTAAAAATTGTTGGCAAAACCAAAAGTGCACATCCCGCAAGTTTTCCACTGTATGATAAAAAAATAACAATTAAAAAATATTTTTAATAAATTTAAAAAGATTTAAAAATTTAAAGAAATAAATAATTAAAAATTGAAAAAATATTTTTTTTTAAGTTTGCAAAAATAAAAAAAATTAAGAACTATACATAATATAATATATAATTAATATCAAGTGGAATAAAATAAAACAAAATAAAAAGAAAAAAAAAAGAAAAAAGTCAATGATACCGTAAGGAATCGAACCCAGGACCTTGCCCTTGGGAATCCAACGGCATAACCATTACGCCACGGCTGCCTAATACGTCTAGTGGTGTTATCACGGTATACAAGTGTAGCACTTGTTTTATGGATTACACTATATTTTCATAGCGATTATTATATTGTTTTTAAACTATATTAGCTGTCAAAAATAATAAAAAATAAAACTGTTTATAAAAATTAAACTACTGAACACATTTTAGTGAATTTAAATACGGTTCTGGTCTGATAGTAAACAAAGTGAATAAAATATAACCCAAGGCAATCCGACCAAAATTGCGATCTGTAGAGTCGTGACGTACGTACGTACATACGTACGTACGTACATACGTACAGACCAACCGACAACTGCTGTTTGTGATTTTCAATTACAATTTTAATAGTATTTATGAACTCAAATTGATTTAAAAATGGTTCTATTTTATAGATTAGAATCTCCTCTTTTCAAAAAGCTTCAATTTGAATGGATTTCGTGTGAAATTAACTTAAATATAACTTCTTATATGAACGAAAGTCAGCTCTGACGCACAAAGCGATAATAAAGCACATACCGCTAGTTTAGCGGTATGTGCAATTGTATGCCTTAAACTAGTACTAGTGTATTAAATTCGTCATACTAGAACGAGTTCAGTGTAATATATACACGTATTTTAGTTTAAGTTTAACTGAGTTTAATGAATTCCATTTAAACTTTGTCAGTAGATACTAATTCTGCACCTTTAGGCTGAAAGTACGAATTTATCAATCCTAGGAGAGAAAATCATGCCGTAAGTTTTCATTTTGCTTTAAACGACGAAATTGGAATTAATTTGTTTATTTAATGGCTTTTAGTATTTTCTTAACTTACAAAATAAAGCGTAACTGAATAGTTTAATACAACTTGTTACATTTCTTATACAGGGTGTACGATTTATTTTACGGAAAACTTAACGCGAACATAACCGGACCAAATATCCTATAGTGTATCGAATTTTATCAATATTAGACAGATCGGGGTGGCAAGAGCACTAGACTCGCATTCGCGAGGTATCGGGGTCGAATCACGGCGGGGGCATATGTGGCTAGGACTTTTTCCTGCTGCCTCTCGCCGAGAAACGGTAATTCCTGCAGTACCAGCCGTCTTGTTGAGATTTTCCATGGTTTGCCTCAATTATTCCAGATAAATATCGAGATAGTTCCTTATTCAAGGCCATGGCCGATTACCTGTCAAACTCCGATGCTTAAAATTTGCCTACCTTATCCTAATGTCCTAAAATTACTTCATTCGCCCATTGCTATTAAGTTGAAGTTTAAAAATTGTAGAAAATAATGGGAAGTGTGATAGATGGAAAATAGTAATGGTGCGAATGGCGTCTGTTATGACATAAAGTCGAGAAACGGACGTTAAATGCATTATTATTATTTTATCAAAATTAGTCTATTTGTTCCCAAGTGATACAGACAGAGAACCCAAAAATGTTGTACCGCGCTCGACCGTCTAAAACTCTAAAATATTAAAATAAAAAGAAAATACAGACAGGAATCTTGTTTGTATATCCTAATTTGCAATAAAAAGAGATTTATAAATAAAATTAAAATAAATGTAGGTACTTGGTACTTATTGGAATTAGAGTATTTTTTTGCAAAAAATGTCGCCAATTAGGAAAAGATTTGAAAGATTGGAATTTTTGTTATATTTTTAAAGAAATTAAAAAGTGTGACTTTTGAGGGAAAATTAATATCTCAGAACATTTTACAAACTTATCGTGCTTATAAAAAATGACACGAGCGCAAGCAAACATCTGTGTCTCTTTTGGTTTGGATGTGGCCATTGTGCATGTGCCTTTAACGCGCGGTTGAAGTAAAACATATAAACAATACATAGACTAGAAATGCTGAAATAAAAAAAATCCTGAACTCGCATATCATACAATCATACCTAAACTCATTCCCCAAACCAAAATTAAAGAGGTTCGGTCGCTTTATTACACGCTTTATATTAACTTCACTTGTAAGTTTGTATGTATGTATGTATGTATCTATGTTTGTAACTTTCATTTGGACTCCAGCAAGTCGTTTATATAGCGGTATAATGTATGCAGCCACAGTAAGTACACTGGCAGCCGTGCGGTCTAAGGCACGGGTCTTCGCTGACGTCAACTCTCGGCATCATGGGTCGTGGGTTCTAATCCCGTCCACGCCGAAAAAATAAAATTGTCTTTTTTTCGACAAATTTTTGACAATAAATCGAACTAAAAAGTGAAAAATAAATATAGTTTAAAAAAAACTTAAAAACACGCTTTATTATATCGAACTAAAAAGTAAAAAATATTTTTTTTAAATAAGCTTAAAACGCGTGGGGCGCTCGATGTACGAAAATGTGTAACAAAGTGCCCCACGCTTTTTAAGCTTATTTTAAAAAAATTATTTTTTACTTTTTAGTTCGATATAATAAAGCGTGTTTTTAAGTTTTTTTTAAACTATATTTATTTTTTTTATCCAGTAACATCTAGTGTCTACGTTATAAATTCTTACATTTTCATAACGCAATACCTTTGCTCCATATCTGTACTGTTGGATTTTTAAAAGAAGACCGGTCTATGGAATGTAGTCCTATGACCTTATTGCAGAAGAGCGCACATGTATTTTATATTACATAATATTAGTAAAAGGTAATGATCCTGGAACCGCTTCTATGCAATAAGGGAGTCCAGTCGACCAAACGTTTAACAATTGTGTTATCGCGATAATTGTACTATTGCTATAGCCGTACGACTATACAGCGACACTTGCTAACAGTACAAAAAAAACATACACCAGACAGTACATAGGCGTGCGTCCACGGACTAAGTTGAGATGTGCTGTCTGAATATCATCAAAATGGCAAGTAAAAAGGGAAAAACAGTTAGAAGTGGCGCTAGGGAGGTCATAGCGAATGTAATTAAATTGTGCGAGTTAGAGGCTCAAAATAATGCCTTAAAATTTAAAGCTATACATTGTTTGCATGCATTGCTATGCGCCGCCTATGAATTCCGATAATTTGGGAACACATCAGCGACTTCTTGCCCTTTCCCCACTGGTCTTCTTTCGCCGATCGCACAGTACATGCATTTCAAAACAAAAGACTGTGTATAGTGTCGATGTATTACGAAAAAACAAAACAAAAACAAAGCAACGAAAAGATGTTAGCGGAAGTGGAAAGACTGAGACAGAGAAAAACTTTATCGTCGCCATGACATGTATGGTGTTTGAGCTCTTGTAAGACCAGTATGGCATATAAATCAACGATGGCTCTCAATCTTGTTTGAGAGAAGTCTTCGCGAATCCCTTAACACCAAGACTTAAGTATAACACAGAACTAGTACCTACTAAAACTTATGGGACAGTTTCTTCTTTATTATTACTTCTTTATTATTTCATTGTTTATAAATGACATAACTGGTGTGGTGAAGAATTCCCATTGTCTTTTATACGCGGATGATGCTAAATTTTTTCGCCATATTAATGCAACAGAGGATTGTGATTTGCTCCAGGGAGATTTAAATAATATACATGTGTGGTGTCAGAATAATAAGCTGTCACTAAACTGTGCTAAATGCAAAATCGTGACATTTACTCGTAAGGTTAACATTATCGATGGTGATTACATAATTAACGGCATTTCGCTAAGCAGAAGTAAATCTATTAAAGATTTAGGAATAATTTTTGATGACAAATTAACTTTTCACATGCACATAGACGGTATAGTGAATCAGTCGTATAGAATGCTTGGTATGATTATGAGATTTTCCAATGAATTTAAAACTAATAAACTAAAAGTAATGTTTGCGTTATATTATAGTTTTGTTAGAAGTAAATTAGAATATGCGTCAATAGTTTGGAGTCCATATCACCATAATTATATCAAACGTATTGAAGTGATACAAAGTAAGTTTCTGCGATATGTTTTCCATATTTATCCGACAATGATGCCATATAAAGATTTAGTTAAAATGTTTGATGTGGACACATTGGAAAATAGACGTAATCATGCTGTAATACTTCTCTTTTATAAACTTGTTCATAATATGGTCAATGACAATTATATATTAAGTAAAATTAATTTTAAAGTTTCAAATGTACCAACTAGGCCAAAACATCAGCTTTTGTCACGTCCTCAAGCTTCAACACAACATTTTGACAATTCAGCATTGTGTAGGATGGTTACATTAGTGAATAGTCTGCAAGCTAACCAACCATTTTTAGACTTTTTCCAGATTAGTTATAAGGCTTTAAGAAAATTAATAAGGTCATGAACTTATGATTTAGATATTGGTAATATTTTTATAACGTGTTTTTCTTTTCTTTTTGTTTTAACATGTATTCATTTTCTGTAATTGTAATTTCCCTGTTATTGGAGTTACATCTGTTGGGAAATAAATATTTATTATTATAAGTTTAACTGTAAAAACTGCGACACGGTTTTATACTTCCATCTTCAGGAAAAGACAATATATAACCCATTTAAATTTAAAGCCAGTGTTTCCACCTTAGGGTATTGTTCCCTAAATTTAGGGGAATTTTTTTCTATTCAGGGATATTTTTACATGGCCTTAATTAAAATATAAAATACCCATTTAAGGTAGTACGAGCACCAAAGCAACTTTAAATAAAAGGCTTGATTTTCTTTATATTTCGGTAGATGGATGATATGTTTTCATTGATTTCTCCAAAACTAGTCGGTGGAAATAAAAAAAACTATTTAAAGTTAAAACCTTAATAAATTATTGAAAACAAAAAATTATTATATGTAGGTACTTATTAATATTATTATACTTACCTTCATATTTTTTATTTTTAGTTCAGTGTAAACTGTAAATAGCCTCAGTTGCATCTCACTGTTTTTTTAATAAAAAAAAAAAACCCGTTGTGCCCGACTAATTAAAAAGATATTTAATCTCTTTAATCAAATATCTTTTTAATTAGTCGGGCACAACGGTTTTTTTTTGTTTTCAATAATTTATTAAGGTTTTAACTTAAATTTAGATAGTTTTTTTTTAATTTTCACCGACTAGTTTTGAAGAAATCAATGAAAACATATCATCCATTTACCGTTTTACCATAAAGCCAATGTTAAATATGTCTACTTTTGAAGTCATTTATTTATTTAAATAATCGGGCAACCCCCCCTAATTTTTTCAGAATCAAGTCTTTTATTTAAAATTGCCTTGGTGCTCGTACTACCGCGGTTTATTGCGATAGAGACTCGGCATTGTGATATATCACGCTCAATTTGTGATACAGCGTTACACTAAAATCGTAAACTACCCAAACACATATGTGACAAACAGAAAGCACAATTTCCGATGATCCGACAATCCCCCTACAAGAGCACGTTTTCGAAATTATAAACAATCCAATATAAATGTATATCTTTTAAATCCTATGAATTTGTGATGCAAAGAAAACATACATACGTATCATATATAGTATAGTTAGATATGGCTGGTTGATGCTTTTCGTAAAATGGAAGTCGGGAAGCCAACAGCAATGCTGTATGATCTCTGTGTTCGCAGAAAGGCACAACATAAGACGTAAATCCTAGCTGGAAAGCTTACGAATATATGCTATCTGCTGAGTGTTTGCTGTGAGAATATGTACACTACTGGATGAAAAAAAAAACGTTAATTCATATATCTGACCTTGGTCTTATTTGATGTTAGTGTAACAAGAAAACTAACGACTAACATTTTAGCTGTAAAATCAAATCTTATTTTGGATTATTACCGAGCGGGGTGGCGTACTAAACTCGCATTCGGGAGGTACCGGGTTCGAATCCCGGCGGGGGCAGATGTGGCTGGGACTTTTTCCTGCTGCCTCTCTTCGAGAAACGGTGATTCCAGTACCAGCCATTTCGTTGAGGTTTTCCATGGTCTCCCTCAATAGTTCCAGATAAACATCAAGATGGTTCCTTATTCAAGGCCATGGCCTATTACCTGTCAAACTCCCGTTCTCAAAATTTGCCTACCTTTTCCTAATGTCCCAACATTCCTTAATTCACTCCATTGCTATTAAGTGGAAGTTTAAAAATGTAGAAAAATAACGGGAAGTATGATAGATGGAAAATAGTAACGGTGCGAATGGCGTCTGTTATGACATAAAGTCGAGAAACGGACGTTAAATGCATTATTATTATTATTATATTTTGGATTATTTGTCTAGACCACAAAATGTGGAAAGATCTAAAATAATTTGCCTTGCACTTATGTTACTATTTTATCTTTTTGACCTAAATAAATAATTAGATCAAAACTAAATTATTCAATTAATACGATATTTTTTTTAACGTGAAATGTACAAATCGGTGAGAATGATAACAAAATAATTATTTTGCCACTTTATTTGGATAAATAGAAGCTATATCAAGATTCGGCCCTGGCAATGTACATTATGTAAATACATTGAAATGCAAGTTCGAGACAACCGGCATAATATGATGACGGTACAGAAAAATGTATGTCTTTTTTACAATCATAAAAGCATACGTGTGAAGATGCAAATATGTCGAAAGTGATGTAAAGCTATGCCGAACACGAAAATGGAAATTTATATACCTTGACGAAATTATATGTATTTTTTTATGTTACTCCTTATCGGTTTTTTTATCGTATCTTGTTAACTACATAAGGTAACAAAACAATTGTCTAACCAAAATTACAGGGATGTGTGAATACAATAGAGTCTCGATTAATCTGTTGTCTGTATCTCCTTTTAATTACATTGAAAAATGTAAAAATGAATCACCAATAGAAATAGAAATAGAAATAATTTTTATTTGTGTTGACCATTAGGTATACAAAAATGTCAAAAAAAAAAGAAATCAGAATAAATCAGAGAAATCATATGGGACAATACAAGACAAATGTTTTTTTAATTCGTTTCTAAACTTATTTTCATTTTTTATATTTTTTAGATAATTTGGCAACTTTTTATAAATCTTAAATCCTGTGTAAACTGGACTTTTTTCAAAGAACGTGGTTTTATGTTTTATAGAAAGGTCTTCATTCCTCGTATTATACGGCTTTTCCTGTTTTTGATCAAAACAGCCTAAACTATGCATATGCTTCAATAATTCATAGGCATATATTGCAAAAAATGTTAGTAAATGTTTTTCAAAAAAAATATTTCTACATGATTCTCTATATTTGAGATTAAATATCAGACGGATAATTCTTTTTTGTAATACAAATATTCTATTATTGTCAGTGGAGCGACCCCAATTTATAATTCCATATTTCATTTGTGAATACACAAAAGCATAATATACACAGATTAGGCTGTCTTGATCAAAATAATTTTTTAATAGTTTTAATTGAAAGTATGACCTATTCAATTTTTTGCATAATATATTTATGTGCTCTAGCCATTTAAAATTTTCATCAATATGCAAGCCCAAATATCTGATGATGGCACTTTTAGTTATATCAGTAATGTAACTTATGTCGGTATTAATAGATGTTTTAATTTTGAATTGTAGGTAATTAGTTTTATCAAGGTTTATTATCAACTGATTTTTAAAACACCAGGAAGATATTTGACTTATTACACTGTTGGCTTTATGCTGGGCTTCATAATACGAAGATGCTGCTATTAACACTGTGATATCATCAGCGTACATAATGATTTTACCTATGTTTACATGCTCAGTCAAGTCATTTGTATAACAATTGAAGAGTAAAGGGCCTAAATTACTCCCTTGAGGTATACCTATTGTTAAATGAAATGTTTCGGAGTTGGATTCGTCAATATTTACGAACATTAAACGATTTTCTAAATAACTTTTTATTAACCGATTTGACAAGCCTCTAATACCCATTCTATTGAGTTTTTGTAAAAGAAACTGATGATTCACAGTGTCAAAAGCAGCACTCAGATCAATAAACAAACCTAGAACAAATTTGCCATCATCTAAACTTTGAGCCACATATTGATGCAATTCAAAGCATGCAGTTGTAGTTGATAGGTTAGCTCTAAAACCATGCTGAGCTTTATCAAAACTATCTGTTTTTTCTAAAAAAGTGCTTAATCTCAAACATAACATTTTTTCAATAAATTTAGCGACAGTAGATAAAACTGATATAGGTCTGTAGTTTTTTATATTTTCTTTATCGCCCTTTTTATGCAACGGTTTTATTTTAGCTAACTTGAGATGATCTGGAAAAAAACCTTTCTCAAACATTTTATTAACAATGTAAGTAAGTACATCTATAAGTTCCGTTAGACATTGTTTCAAAATAATGATCGGAATGTTATCAAAACCTGTTGACATTTTATTTTTAAAGGAATTTATTACCTTCCTTACTTCATTTACATTTGTGGGATGTAAGAACATAGTCATGTTGTTATAGTTTGAAGATACTGTACATTGACAGGAAATATTATTTTTAAAATGAAGAGCTATTTTTTTATTGACAGAATTCGTAAAGAAATTTGCAAAAACATTTACTATTAAATCTAAATTATCAGTTACCTTATTATCGTAAGAAATTTTTATTTTTTGGTTAGAATTTTGTTTTCTATTTAATGATTTGTTGATATTTGTCCACAACTGTTTGGTGTCGTTTCTACAATTATTACTAACATTTGTCTTTACAAAATTTAATTTAGCTTTTTCGATGTCCGTTTTGTGTTTTATTTTTAAGTTAAGATATAACTGTGCTAATTCAATAGACGTACCTTTAAATTTAAATAATTCCCTCAGTTGATTTCCTTGGTCTATGATATCTTTGGTAACCCAGGTTTTAATTTTTTTCTGATTTCTTTTTTTTAAACTTTTAATAGGAAAACTAACATCAAAGCAATAATAGAAGTTTTCACAGAAAATATAAAAAATTTCGTTCACATTTTCAACAGCAAATAAATCTGACCAGTTCACTTTTGACAGCATAAATATCATTTGTTGTATGTTCACTTGCGAATACTGTCTCCTTCTAACACATACTAATTGATCAGTATTGATTGAGTTGTCATTAATTTTAAACATAAGCAACTGTGCCTTATGATCCGATAGGCAAGTGTCTATAGTTTTATTGTGCAGGTTCTCAAAATCATAGTTGGTAATAAAATAATCCAAACATGATGCAGTGGTGGCGGTTACTCTACTGGGTTCATTGTTTGTATTTATGATCTCAACGCCATACGCATTTAAGATGTCAAAGAATTCACGTTTTTGTTGACTATCTGTTAAAATATTTATATTGTAATCTCCACATAAAATTACTTTATATTTTTCAGGTTTAATATAATCGAAAACTTGACAAAGTTTTTCAATAAACAATGCAAAGTCACCATTTGGGGAACGATAAATAGCAATCAAATACGTTTTCACTAGTTTTTCACTTTGTATGGTCATTCCCACACACTCAAAACCTTTCTCTACACAAAAAACTTCTAAGTTAAGTTCATTGATGTTAACAGGTAAGTTTTCTTTAACATAAATTGCAACTCCACCATTTTTGTAATAGGTGCGACAATAACTGTTGATAATTTTGTAGCCAAATAATATTATAGATCCTATAGATTCTTTATTTTGCCAATGTTCTGTGACACATAGTACATCAACAGATTCTGTATTTAACGTAACTTCTAATAAATTAACCTTATTATTAATGCATTGTATGTTTTGATGTAGAATTCTTAAAAATTGATTTTTTGTTTTTATGTTTGTATCAATTGTCCGCTTGTTGCCATTTGTTATTGTTAAGTCGCTTCCGAAAAAAATCATATCGTTTTATTAATACACCGTGTGGCCAAAAATCTGGGGTGTTCAAGGTTTCATGCAACGAAAAATCTGCTCCTATTTTAAAACAGTTTGATCCACTTCTGGTCTGTAATTGTTCGACAATGAAGTCCATCGCAGGATATTTACTTTTTAGATAATTATGAACTACATCTTCGCTTATGCCCTGTTGTACACGTCCTACGAATAACCAAGTTTTCTTGGACACTGCTAAGAAATCTGTATTAGTAGTAGATGTTCCTACAATAACATTTCGCCTTCTACGCATTCTTCTATTTTGTACCTTAATATATTCATCATCATCTTCCTGACTTGACTCTGATGACTGTGAGTAGTTATTGCTATTTGATTTCTCATCATTTTTATTTATCATTTTTGTTGTTTCTTCCGCTTGATTTCTTGATGTTGATGCTTTTTCTTCTTGGTTCCTTATTTTTGATACATCTCCATCTTTTGATTCATTTGGCTGATTTCCTACTTTCTGCAACCCTTTTTGAATTTTATTTTGTTTATTTTTTACTGCTTGTGCATATTGATTATTTTCAGTTTGTGACGCCACTGATTCAACCAGCATCCGTTCAGATTTTTCATGTCTACTCACTTGTATTTCTCTCAATAAATTTTTATTAATTTCGTTCAACTCACCAATTTTTTCAATTAATGGCTCTATGATTACACCAATTGCATTTTTAATTATATCAGTGAACACTACATTAAGTTCTTCTGTTGTTATAATATTTTTAATAATTTCAGATAAATATTCATCATCTATATCAATTTTTTTATTCTCACTTCGTAAACGCCTTTTCTCCTTGTCCGCCATATTGCCTACATTCACCGAACACTATTGAAGAAAGGAGTTACTCATCTTATTAACCAAGCAAAATATCAAGTAGAAAAAGTTAATTAAAGAATATACACTGCACTATACTCTTTGGTCTTTTTGTTGAATATTTTAACGTTCACCCAAAAATCCGACCGATGGCGTTATTGTAAACGTTAAAAAAATAATATTGCTTTATCCTAACCCAATTGCACACAAAACTTCCACTAACTTTAATGTTTTACAACTATACACTTCGCAAAAGGTTAATAAACAACGCATAAATAAATTCACAAGAGCAAATTGTAATAATAATACTCTACGTTTATAGGTTAGGTATTATGATCTCTGTGGCGGCCATTATTATATTATCAGGCAATATATTATATAACCTCGAAGTAAGACAGAATACATTTATACCTGCAGTAAACATAATTATCTTTGGTGAATTGAAGTATCGCTATTTATTCGGGGGAACAGCTACCTGAAGAACAAATGAAACGAATAAACTATGGCCATAAATGAAATAGATGAATAATTCGTCGTAGTCTTTTTTAATTACAGCAGGAAAATTGTGTACATAAGTCTTTTAATAAATATGTATAACGGACAGTTTTCTTTGAACTAAGTTTAAAATATATTGTCTTAAACGGTTTTGTTTTGCGGCCGCATATATAAGTTGTTAAAGAAGTAAGAATTAACAAAACATTCCGGTATATATAAGACTTAAAAAGTTTAATGTGTGCGCGACCATGCAAACCACTCCTCAACTCCGGGACTCCGGGATCGGCCATTGTATAATCACGACGACTAATCTACATAGTGATTCAACTCCCACAAAGGACATCGTCATCATATTGTCTCTCTCTCTCTTTATCTCTCTCTATTTGACTCTACCAGGCCTCATGCGTGAGCTATGTTTGCGAAAATATTAAAGAGAGCAAACCGCAGCAGGAAAATACAGGACTTTGAAAAAGATAAAAAAAATGGATTATAAAAAAAATGTATCCATTTTTTTTTTAGAATAACGATTTTATCGATTTTTTGGGCAAAATAAATTTTTAAAAAATAAAATATTCTTAAAAAATTGTTTTTTTAGAAAAATAATTTTTAATATGTTGAAATTATGTGTTTGTGTGTTTCTATGTCCTCCCTGTATATGCAGGGGTAGTAACTCGACGTTCTGTCTAGTGTCTAGTATCAAAGGACACTTTGCCCGCTGCCACATCGCTTTTGATTATGTCTACAGCAGTTGTAGACGAAACGTCAGGTATAGTAATACCAATGAACCATTGTCTACAAGCCCGGAAATAAGGAAGATTTAAATATCTGAGTTTTTTTTGTTTTAATTTAATTTATTTCTACAATCTATATAATATAAAATAAAAATTTAGTGCCACAAACACTAATCTTCGAAGCCACTGAAGCGATTTTATTGAAATTTTGTAAATGTGTCTTGCTTGATCCAACTTACACTATAGGATATTTTTTATTAAATATTTTGTTCAAAATTATGGTGTTTTGTAGAATAAAAACTGTTTTAGTAACATGTTTCGACATCTGATAGAATTTATTTAAAGCTGTTAGTTCAGAAGCAAACCAAAAAACTGTTGAAGTACTAAGTAGCGACATCTGACAGAATTTGCTCAAAGCTATTAGTTCAGACGCCGGGCCGCAAACGAAATACATTTTGCAGAATCATATCTATCACACCAGGGTGAAACCGGGACGGGTCGCTAGTATTTTAATATAAAATTCTCAGGAATGGTTTTGTTTATAAAAAGGGAAAATGATATTCCAAAATATAATCAAATATTAAATTATATCAAGTTCTTCAATCAATAAAATTATCGACCAATGTTTCAGACAAATACAAAAATTAATACATTTTCGGTCCGGATTTGCACCTTCTTCAGAATATGTAATCTAAAAAATATAAAAGAGAATTAGTATCTACTTATTTTACAATAGAATTAAGACTGAATTTTTTAAATAATTTTTGAAAATCATATTTTTATATTTTTTGTTAATATATTTGTCTGAAAAATTGGTCGATAATTTTATTTATTGAAGAGTTCTAATCAGACGTTAATCAAAGATTTTTATATCAAGATATCTTACTTGAGAAAAGTTTCAATAAAAGCGTATAGCTATATTGGAACAAAAAAATAATATTAACAATTAAAACCATAAACAATAAAGCGTCAGTATATATGATACAGAAAAAGACGGATGTTTAAAGTTTCTCATCCTGTATACAAAAATTAATTCTAAAACTTTCCTTCCTCATTCCAATTCCACAACAGACGTGCGACTTTTACTTAACGAACAAAATGAAAATGCTACATTTTCAAGTTAATATTCTGTCGCTTGTTAGTTTTTCCCCTCGCACGCATTTCCCGCTTATATTCACGGATATTTCACACACAATAAGAATAACAGTTCTAGAAGTGACACACATTAACCGGTTAAAGTTATATGAGACGTTCGCGTTAAACAATTTATAAACTGCCGTCATAAATCTATAGAAAAACAGACGATGTATAAATTTAAACTAAGTTAAAAATAAAAAACTTAAAAAATAATTAACCTCCTTCAAAAAAGGGTTCCTAAAACGCGTGAAATATATTTTTTTTTTCATAGCCCCAAATATCCTCTTTAAAGTGAACTTTGGCCCATTTCTGCAGTAACTAGTTTTCGAGATATTTAAAAAATAAACTTGAAAAATCGGAAAATTTGCAAACTTTTGAAATAAAAGAATTAAATTTTTTTCCTTTGGCAAGGCTTTGTTTTATGATAAAAGAAAATTCATCCAAGTCAAAAGGAGTCGATTTGACATGGAATGACCCAGCAATTAGAATTCCAATATATATAGGTACCTACCTATTTTAAAAAATGAAACAACGAATTAGTACTAGACCCAAATTATTTTGACAACTGAAATTAAATATTGAAATGTGGGTATATAAATGCATGGAATAATTATTTTTTGTAGTTCAATTATATACCTATTATCATTAAAATATTATGCCTACTGGTAACTATATTTAATAAATAACATAATAATTCATTTACATAAAATTGTGAAATATTAATTACCTAAAAACAATAAAAATGAAATAGATAAAAAAATAGTTTGCGTTTATACAGTTATAAATTGAATTTGAAATATCAAAATTATTTTCATTAAACGAAAAAAAAATCACAAATGAATAATTTTGTCGCCGACAGCTATTAATATTATTAATCAAAATTCAAAATTAATTACATAAAACTGTTTCATTTCTAAAAAAAATATTTAAAATTTACGTAAACAAAAAAATAGAAAAAAATAATTTATAAGCCCAAAAGGTTTGACATATCTAATGTAACGAGCCATAGGGAACGCAGCTACCGGTTGTCTTTGGCAGACGAAGTATACAAAATGCACCCCTTCACATGTAGAATAGATCGGTCCTATATTATTATTATTTTTATGTAAAAGCCGCAAAGCCATACAATAATAGATGACAAATACTTACAAAAATTAAAATTTAGAATCTCAAATAATTCTAAATCTATCAACAACGTATTATTGAAGACTATAGATGTTCAACATCTGAGGATACCAGCGCTTTATTTCTAAGGTACTTTCCTTGTCTGGACACAAATACATTTGTCCCGCTAAGAAGCATAGCTTCAAAAATGAAAAATTCATGTCGTCATTCATATTTAAACAAAACTCGTTTTGTTTGATATGAAGAAATAAACTATTATTCAACACGCGTGAGTAATATATAATTTCGGGGCCCTGCTAAATTCGGGAGAAATAATAAATTACTTCATGTTGACGCGTAGAGTGCTAATAATGAGCCGAAACTGTACGATAATGTATTGCTGCATATAGTTTCTGGACCAATAGGAACGCGGTAGCGAGCCGAAACTGTACAGTAACGAATTATTACTGCATAGTTTCTGAACCAATAGGAACGCGGTAGCGATTTGTATATATGAAAACAGCATCGCAATTCAGCGAAAGTTAGGGCCACCTTGTGTGCATCGAGGGCGGTAGGTATGTCAATCAATGAAGTGATTTGTTATTTTTCCCTCTTTTATCAGGGCCCCGATTACATATTACTCGTGCTAGTTGAATAAAGTATTATGTGCGACTATTGATCAAAGGAGAAAATTCCAATCACATGTTAGCGCACTCGCTACGCTCGTGCGGCAAATTTCACGCTCATGGAATCTTCTCCTTCTCTCACAAGTTGCACAATATACTATTAAAATGAACAATAAAAGATCATTTCTCAATGAGAACAAACGAAAGCTTAATTTTGAATCCATTATTCATAATTAATTTGAAGTAACGGATATTTCATTTAAAATTGTACGTTTAAATGTAAATGTTTCATGGTATTGTTATTTTAACTATGATGATGACATATGGATCGTTGCATAAAAATGCATTACTTTAATTTAATTTTATGTAGAAAATTCACCGAGCACCGACAGATGAAAATAAAAGAGTCAAGAAAAAAGCATGTCTTACTGAGATGAAAATATTCTCTTTAGTGTTTTATATATGTTACAGGAAATCTTTCGGAACTTTGGCAAAATCATCATGCTTATAGAAAAAAACACGCTGAATTCAATGAACCCAAACGAACGTCTGTATGTCTTTATGTTTAGAAGTTATTTGCGTTTATCGTTTTCAGAAAATCAAATAAAACCTCCGAATGCCGTAGTTTCCAAACTAAAAGAGATACGTTTGCTTAAGCTCATTGAATTCAGCGTATTTTTTTCTGTAAGCGTTCTCAATTCCAAAAGTATATAAAAGAATTCGATTTTTGCAATTTTTTCAAGGCACAACCCTTTAAAAAAATGCGATTTTTGACGAAAACTAAAATCTTTCGGAAGATTGGCAAAATCGTCATGCTTATATTATAGAAAAAAACACGCTGTATTTAATTAGCACAAAATGTATATCTTTTTGATTAGAAGTTATTTTAAAATGTTTTTCATATGGATAAATATGTATGTCCACTCAACAGCCTAAAGCCATTGTCAAATCAGATTTTCTGGCAACGTTTTTTTCAAGGAGCACAAGACTTGTAGACACGAAGATGAAAAAATAAAAAATTATATAGATATTTTCTGTAAAATCGCTGCGTTTGTATAATTTATTAGTATATGAGAGATTTTTTAACATTCCTTAAAAATGGCAAAAGTAAAAAGAACACATATGAAAAAAATTTAATAAACGGAATCTCCTAAAGTGCAAAAGTAAGACAGCGCCCTCCTTTTGAAAAAAAATGTTTTACATGCTTGATTTATTTCTCAATGTTTAAAATAAGAAACTCAGACGGAATAGTCTCCGACAAACATACACCGATAAAAAATTTGTTACAATGCATCTCTATTGCTGCTGCATTGCCATTTTCTTGACTGAAATATTTTTCTTTTATTCGCAAGGTACAAAAAACGCAGGTGCCCTCAGATTACATCTCCTACATCCCTACATCGGATGCATGGCCCGCTGTTATAACAATAGAAGCATTGTACATAGTGCCGCGGATCCACTCTTGCCATGACAGCACCATTCAACAGTCTTTTATTTATGGTGAAAATTGTGTATAATGCGCTCTGAGGTTTTTTTTATAATAATAATATCATTTATTATCATTATATAATTATATTATTATATACACGTTTCTCGACAACTGGGAATTACTTTTTAGAATTTATATGACATTTCAGCACATTTTCACTGTCTGATTGTTATTTTTATATAAAAGAATTATTCTATGTATCAGATTCTGAAAAGTATGTACAGTTGCGGACGCAATAATAATTTTTACTTATGTTTCATAATCATATATATTAATACGCTAAGGTTAAAGATGTTTGCCTCCCTTTTTAGAAAAAACCTCACAATTTCTCCACATAAATTTTATAAGTATCATTTTACAGATAATTGCTTGCGCTACTGACATCGACAACTAAAAAATTTATTATTGCTTTTGTTTTTGTAAATTAATTAAAATACAGCAACGCTGAACAACGTCTGCCATCTGACGGCTTTAATTTTGAAACAACATCAACACTTCGATCTGTCATTTGACCTTCATATTGTAATACAACAGACACAACACTGCATACTGCCATCTGACGGCTTTAATTTTGAAACAGCGAGCAACGCTGAACAACAGCAATGCTGCATGATGCCATCTGACGGCTTAGCTCAACGCTTTTGCTACTTGCGCCTCTATATGACAATTTTAGTAAAATATTTCTTCGATCTGTCATCTGAGCTTCATATTGTAATACAACAAAAAGAAGAACGTTAGAAACGAATTGAATACCTGCAATCATATTTAAAAAATAATTTTGTAAAGTGATAATTATTATACTTATTTAGTGCGAATAATTCGCACAGGTCACATTACTTAATCATTAGTTTAGCAATAAAAGTTTGACAATGTCAAAAATTAAAAGAAATACAAAATAAACTTTATATTAAGCAACCTTCTGTTTAATGAAAAACTCCTTAAAACGTAGAAATAGGCTATTAAACCGTTTTTTGAAAAGTGTTTTAAATTAATCCTAAAGTGAAAAAGAAACGACATTATGATTATTACATTACCAGTATAAGTATACAAGTTAGTAAAACTTTATGTATTAATTAAACGTATTTATTTTTGATAGATTAGTACATTCTCCTTTTGCGAAACCGTCATCCATGATGCGAAATCAATAAAATACGGGATAGAAGTCTATAAACGTGAAAACAACTTCAAAATAACACACAGCACAACATAAACGTAGGTAGTTTACAGACGAAGTGACGTCACGCCGGAATCCAACATGGCGAACATCGTTTTAGACTTTTCAAGAACAGATTAAAATATATTTACATAATATTTAATTACTAAGATTTTTAATAATAATGAAGCATTATTTTTTTGTTCTTGTCAAAATCGGTATTAATGTGAGCTAATAATTTTTTAGTAAATATTGATACAATATAAAAATGACAATTCTCTGAAATAAATATCTTTTGATTAAAATTCGTTTCTCTTTTTATTCGTCGATCAAAAACTTTTAATGAACGTACGATGAAAATTTATATAAAATAATGACGTTAAAATATAGCTACACACCGTTCCACAAACAACATATTTACAAAATGTATAACAATTTTAGTAAATGCATACTTAAAATTAGATTAGCCTGTTGAAATGGAAATAAAACAAAGATGAAAAATCATTACAAATAAACATAATTACCATAGTGCATTGTTCATTTTAATTACGTACATTTCTTTTCTCTCTATTCTCTATCGTTGTCTCTCCCGTAACCGTCAGGAAAAGTCGCATATCACGTACAAAACTCTAACTGACCCAAATTGCATTTCTAAACTTCATTATTTCAGAAGTTGCAAGCTTATTTCATATGTTAAGGTCCCTGCACACGAGGCTGGTTTTGCCGCTAGATTTCTTACTAGATTTGTGCTGTAGCGCTGGATTTCGTGATGACGTTTGTGTGTTTGATTCACACGATGCGTGTTTTTAAGCTAGCTTTGTATAGACGGATTCGGTGCGCGCGTAGCGATCGTTCGACTGTTATAGCAAAAATGAACGTTTATTGTTTCTAAACAAAACACACACTAAGACGCCATGTTTGTTTGCAGGCGTGTGCCCGTGTCGCTCACGCGACAAGCTACTATTTTCTGATTGGTTCCTGATCAGAGCCAGCAGAGAAGCAAGTACGAAAAATAGCTCAGTCTCTAATTTTAAAATTCAGCTTCTGATCGCGCACGCGAGATCGCAGCGACGTCATTTCCGCCTTCACAGCCAGCAAAAGTCCCAGCAGCAAAACCAGCCTCGTGGGTAGCGACTATAAAAATACAATTTTCGTGCATCACCCGGACACGTGTAGATTAAGGTTAAACTTGCGACATATTAAGGCCTAGTTTATATGAGAGGCGTTCAACGCGCGTTTACAGTTTCTATACAATTGTATAGAACTGTTTATATGATAACGCGCGTTCAACGCGCCACCAACGCGCCACCAACGCGCGTTATCATGTAAACAGTTATATACATCGCGCGTTGAACGCTCTTCATGTGTGCTAGGCCTAAGGCCTAGTTTATATGAGAGGCGTTCAACGCGCGTTGAACGCTCTTCATGTGTGCTAGGCCTAAGTTGATGTAACTAAGAACTTAGGCTACGTTCCATAATTTAATATCGATTTATGCAGGGGTGGGAGAACAGGTCTTGTAAATTAAATTTAAAAATTAACTTGAAAACAGTTTTTAATTTTGGCATGATTTTAACATAGTTCTGTATTGAGCTGAAAATATAAATGTACTATCTTTCTCTCGCACAGACACTGGTGCCTCTACTACGAACTCATTTAGTAGGGAAAATCGATAGAAAATCGCATTTGAAACAAGTAATCTCAATAATTGAACTTGCCGCAGCACAACAATTTACAGAATGGTCATTGATGAATTAGAAAAGTAAAATATGTAGCAAATCGTTTTTGGAAACATTACATTAATTTTATATATATTTTTTTTAATTTATATGTCAATTTCTGTGTCAGATATCTATTAATAATATATTTCTACACTACTTTTATATTTTTTGACGTGATAACGTCTTATAAATTGATGATAAGATAAGATAAGATAAAATTTATTACTTATAAAATATGTACAATAAATTAACAAAAAATTTTGGACAGCGTTCCGTTAACCGACTGCATAGTGTACAAAAAATCAAAAAACATTAAATATTACAAAGTATTATTATGGGAAAAAATACGAATAAAAAAACCCAAACATAAATTGATGAATCACCAATCTTATAAATTGATAAAACACCGGCTGCATGCACGAAAAAGTGTAACGTTCCTAACGTAACGTTCCTAACGTAAGGTTCGTAACGCGTAACGTTCCGCCTGACCCTGTGCGTGCTTTTCTCGAAAACGGCCCTAACGATTTGGATGAAATTTACTGAAAAGGGATTTTGGGGGGCAAAAAATCGTTTTAGCTAGGTCTCATCTCTCGAAAAAATCGTTTTCTTACAAATTTTATCATTATAAAAATCAATTTTTTGACGTATGAAAATACTTAAATATTGTAAGTAGGTTTTGGAATTTTATATTATAAACAGTGAAACAATTGTTTTATAAATATTATGACAGCTAATCTTTGAGACTTAAAATAAATACGAAAGAAAGAAAGTTAAAAAAAACAATTATATTATATGGTGAGTAATTTAAATAAATAAAATTAACCTAAATTTGAAGCGAAAGATGCAATATCATAGATTCGAATTATTATAATTATTATATGTAAAATTTAGGTTATGTATTACGGAATACGTTATCACGTAAAACTATCGTCCGTAAACCGACTTTACAGACAACCAATTTTTAAAAGGTGTATCTAATTGCAGGAAGATGTATGTCCATATTTCATGGGGTATACCTTTAGTATACAAATAGCTCTACATACAATATAGTGAAGTGTTATGGTAGCACTTCACATGGCTATTTGTGTTCGCTATTGGGTGTTTGTTGTATTTGGCAAAATATATGACGTTTAAGGCAAACATGCAAATACGACCATCCACACATACCAGTCAAATTGCAAATACACAAACATTTGTCAGCTTAACGCAAGGTTCAAAATTTCAGGAATTTTAGTACTGTTTCATTGTCCCAATTCATTTTTAATAGTAATTGTTCCAGTTTTATCTCATAGCACAGACACAAAAATACTGCACGTACGTACAGGTTCACGGCGCGTGCGCTTCTGAATATGGCCATTGTGTGGACGATTTATTTGCGTATTTGCCTATTTTACTCCTTTGATGTGCCTCGAAAAAGCGCACGGTAACGCGTATTTGGTATTGGCCTTATTTGTCAAATAGGCAAATAAGACCAACAATTTGTCAAATAGACTGTCCACACATGGTAATTGTTTGCCAAATACACAAATAAAAATAGCCATGTGAAGTGCCGGTATTACCTGCGCAACTTGGCGACGCCAGTGCTAGGGCAGGACTCAACATATTGTAGCTGTGCAGACCAGAATAAATTTAATTAAATCGGTTCAGTAGTTTATTTTGTGCATATTTAAACTTATTTTGACCATCTACGTTCCTTTTTGTCAGTGAATTCAAATAAATTTTATATATTATACTAGAAGGTATACCATAAAAATGTATCAATGATCAAAAGTTTATAGTTACGACACTGTGATAACCTGAATAATATTGTTCCTGGGTCCTGAAAAATCGAGTTGTCCAGAGAACAACTGAACCTGAATCCACCTCTGCCGAAAGTAAAACTAATTAATGATTCTAATCGAGTACTTTTTTTGCTTCCATTCGTAAAATGCAGTCGTTTCTGTATATTTGGTTACGCTATTTACTTTGCAATCAAAATCTAACTTCATCGCTGCATTTCCCACTTTTCGAAAGCGGAAGTCGCTTTATTGACGTAGCGTATAGCGTCCTAACGCCTCACTTAACGCGAGTAAATATACCTCATAATGACTCGTAAGTGACTCATGAGTAATAAAGCGGGACGACATCAAATAATTCGGAAAAGCTTTTATTGTTTACACAGCAAAAAATCTGTTCTCTTTTAAAAGCTACTTGCCGCCTCTCAAATAAAGTTATGAGATCATCTTCACACAATTATTCTCCAGTTGTCCAAATTCACGCCGTTAAGGTGAGAGCTGTAAGATTACACATCGGTTAATTACATAGAACAACCAGGCTTCGAATAGTGCGAATTCGAAACACTCAAGTCGAAGCTGTTGGGTGTGCAATCTCGAAATACTGAAGTAGAAGCTTTGGGATTACACTTTGTTAAATTGCAACTATAGTTCGAATAGCGTTATTAATCAGTGCTTTCTAGACATAAACCAGTGATTTATTACTAATTACAAATGCATATTCACTATTTGTCAATGCTAGAATCATACCACGCAGAATTAGTGAATACTCACAATATGAATTAGTGAATATAAAAATTCACTAATTATATAAGTGAATATAAAAATTCACTAATTATATAAGTGATTATAAAAATTCACTAATTATATAAGTAAATATAAAAATTCACTAATTATATAAGTGAATATAAAAATTCACTAATTATATAAGTGAATATAAAAATTCACTAATTATATAAGTAAATATAAAAATTCACTAATTATATAAGTGAATATAAAAATTCACTAATTATATAAGTGAATATAAAAAAAGCACTAATTATATAAGTGACCATTAACTGTCACAATTTTTTTATTATAGATTTTTTAAAATCTTTATTCATTCGTTACTTTCACTAGTAGATATAATTAACTTTTATAGTCTGTTAAAAATTGAATACAAAATAAAGATTTTGAGAAAAAAAAATTGGTTGTCTGTAAAGTCGGTTTACGGACGATAGTTTTACGTGATAACGTATTCCGTAATACATAACCTAAATTTATATAATAATTATAATAATTCGAATCTATGATATTGCATCTTTCGCTTCAAATTTAGGTTAATTTTATTTATTTAAATTACTCACCATATAATATAATTGTTTTTTTTAACTTTCTTTCTTTCGTATTTATTTTAAGTCTCAAAGATTAGCTGTCATAATATTTATAAAACAATTGTTTCACTGTTTATAATATAAAATTCCAAAACCTACTTACAATATTTAAGTATTTTCATACGTCAAAAAATTGATTTTTATAATGATAAAATTTGTAAGAAAACGATTTTTTCGAGAGATGAGACCTAGCTAAAACGATTTTTTGCCCCCCAAAATCCCTTTTCAGTAAATTTCATCCAAATCGTTAGGGCCGTTTTCGAGAAAAGCACGCACAGGGTCAGGCGGAACGTTACAAACGTTAGGAACGTTACCTTTTTTCGTACATGCAGCCGGTGTTTTATCAATTTATAAGATTGGTGATTCATCAATTTATAAGACGTTATCACGTCAAAAAACATAACTTAAATTCATTGTTAGTTATCATCTTATGTCATGGTAACTCAAAATGGTTATAAGTTATAACGCATCAATGAAACAAGTTCATAAGTCTAAAGAAGAGCTTATGTGGGCGAGGCCCACACTTTTTTTTGACCATTAATACTCGCGGGTTAGTCATGGTATTGATTATTTAATTTTAATTAAGCGCTATAATAACGTTCAACTGAATAATAATAATAAAATTTGAGATAGAACGTTTTGTCGCTTAGGTCGGTTGGCAAATAACATATCCAGGGCGACCATATCTACACATAGAAGTTACACCGCTAGTAAAACAAAGTTCTTTTACGTTTTATCTCGCCTTCCGCTACGTTTGTACTAACAGCATACTACGTACTACGGCAGTACGTAGTAGGTACTATGTATATGCGGGGCCATAAAAATGCCGCTACGATGAATATATCGACATTGTTTTTATTTCATACGAGTATGATTTATTCAATACGAAATATTCGCCACCAGGGTTGAACAAATCAAATATTATTAAAGTTACTTGATCAATAGAGCAGACGAAAATATGAAATTTTTGGATATCTCCTACATTCAAATTTTTTTTTTAAATTATTTATTTATGTGATTTCTTACAGATTGTTAAATAACTCGCCGGAAGTTCAAATAAAAATTAAAATTAAATCAATTTAGCTCCAGGAAAAATGTGAAATCCTAGTTATTGGAAAGTTTGACTCTTTTAGATAATGTAAAAAGTATAATGACGAGTAGTTTTGGGGAAATAGTACTTAAAAATTGTTGAAATAACTGTCAAATTACTTGTCAGCCATACTTGAACTATATCTGTCTGTGTCTCTTCAATAAATAAAATTATCGACCAATTTTTCAGACAATATATTAACAAAAAATATAATTATTTAATTAATTAATTTTATATAAAGCGAATTAGAAATTAAATATTAATTATATTTTATATTTTTTAGATCCGTTCTGAAGAAGATCCAAATCCGGATCGAAACGTTAATGTATTAATGATATTTTTTATTAATATATTGTCTGAAAAATTGGTCGATAATTTTATTTATTGAAGAGTTCTAATCAGACGTTAATCAAAGATTTGTATATCTGTCTCTGTTGAACACATTTTACGCACTATACTACTGTAATCAAATTAATTCTTAATATTTAATTATTATATTCCTAAACAGTAAAAAATTTAATTTGATTTATAAAATGCAATATTTAAATCTACACTAATATTGTAAAGAGGTAAAGTTTGCACGTTTAGATGTAGAAGGTAATCTCCGAAACTACTCATCCGATTCCAAAAAAACTTCCACCAATATTTAGAATGGACATAGGCTCAATATTATCGCGTTAAAATAAAAGCGCTTTTTGTAGACATCATTTTTTTTTCGACGAAAAAACGGTGGCAATCTACAAATTCGAGCGTAGCCGGACCGGGCCGCTAGTAAGAAATAATAATTTACGAAGTCGTATAACGTTATCTTAGTACAACAAAGTACGGATAGATAATTAGATAGATATTTATTTATTCTTATGGCCTTTAGAGCGTAGAATATGTCAAGAGGACAGCTGTAAGATGTAATATAACATAAGATAAAAAAAAATAATAAATAGAACATAAGATAAAAAAATAACAAATATAACAAAAGATAAAAATTAGAGTTGTAACTAATACGGTAGTAGGCTAATCAACTTCTGTAGTGAAAATATACCTATACAAAGATTAATTATTATCGAACTGATCGCACGATTTTTTGAAGTGACGCTTCTTTGGCTCAACAACATGTTATTTTCATCAATTAATGTATGCTTTTTCGGAATTTTACATTTTTTAAAATACATTTCCCGTAATCAACATTTCATATCCCTGAAAAACCACAAAATATGTTTTTCAGTCGATTATATACTAGACACAACATATTTTATCAAATACCTATATTCACAAAAAAATATATAAATTTAATAAATAATTTCTGCAAAGTTTATTTTATACAATTTAATGTAAAAATCTTTACGCATCAAAAATAAAAATTTAACCGGATCATAAAAAATATCGACGATATAGAATATTTTTTGTTTATGTGCGAGTAGGACTCGTGCAAAGGGGGCTCCGTACCGTTGCAACAATTTGACAATCAATTTGTTAAGGTAGGTCAGTTGACAAACTTATTAAAAATTATGTTTCTTACGTAGAATTTGAAATTATTTTTTATATATTTTTTGACAAATTAATAAAAATGAAAACGTTAAAAATACACGGTATAAAAATATTTTCGTTATAGCCAACTGACCTATCACGTGTATAATTTAGCCCTGATCATTTTTAGCTCTATGCTTTATTGCTCTGAAAAAATCAGAAGAGCAGAAAATGTCGTATGTATATGATTTTACATTTAAAATTCCCATTTGCACATGAGACGACAATCTATACAGGGTGTCCCATTAAGAATGGGACATAGAACAACCGCAGATTCTCCAATTCAAAATAAAACGATTAAGCGAAATATGCTTAGATAAAATGTTACTCGTTTCCGAAATACAGGGTGTTGAAGTTGAAAACTGAAAAATTATTAATGTCCATATTTTTTTTAATACACCGTATAATTTTACTCAAATCGGCACACTTGTTAAATATCATAAAATGCACCTAACAATAAAAACATTAGTTCAGTACGCTCTACCAGTGGTGTACGGCAGGAGTAAGTAATGCTTGTGCCCCTTCTAAATGTTACGCCGCTGTCTAAATTTTAATTTTGACTATAATATTAATTTTTTTTATATTTTCTAAGTCAATAATGTACACTTGTTAGTTTGTTGTAAAGTCATTGGTTTTCGAGATATTCGCAGTTTTTTTAAGACAAAATTGTAAAAATGAATATTATTAATAATAATACAAATAAAAAGTACATGTCTATCTATCTTTAACTGGGAATATCTCGAAAACTAATGACTTTACAACAAACTAACAAGTGTACATTATTGACTTAGAAAATATCAAAAAAATTAAAATCATAGTCAAAATTAAAATTTAGACAGCGGCGTAACATTTAGAAGGGGTACAAGCATTACTTACTCCTGCCGTACGCCACTGGTAGAGCGAGTAACATTTTATCTAAGCATATTTCGCTTAATAGTTTTATTTTGAATTGGAGAATCTGCGGTTGTTCTATGTCCCATTCTTAATGGGACTGTATAATATGTGTCACGTCGGAGGCAATTTTTTGGTTAGCTAGCAACCACATGGCGGCTAGCCAATAAATGTCGTTTACTGAAATATTTTTGTAGGCCACCAGAAATTCAACTTTAGAAAATAGTGTGTTTGCAGACACTTTCAAAGACGATACGACGACAGCAAGTTTTTAAAAATGCTAGCGCTCGCCAAGTGATCGAAATTCGACCGTAACTCATAAAATTTTTAAGGTTATGTCATTGTATGAATGGTAACAGCACATCCAATGCATTGGTAGCGTTACTACCTATCTTTTTCTAACAAATACTTATTGTCTGAAAAAAAAATATTGTACTGTTGAGAAATAACATTGAAAAGGTACAGTCACACCAAAATGAATGATAGTTCGGTACAATGTTTAAAATAATAGTGACATCTTTCGGTACCAGTATCCAAGTCTAATTACGAAATTGGTACCGGGTGACGTCTATTTACAATACGAATACACTTCAGAACCGATTTTACCTGTGTTAATTCGCACGCATCGTGATAAAACATAAATTGAGCCACTTCCCTCATTAAAACTACGAGAAAGATGTAAGTATGTTTAATCACAATGTATGCCAACTAACACACTCAGATTGGACCACAACTGTTCTCCTTCCCGTATTTATATATAGATTCTCAAAGACATTGTTTGTAATTGTATTTCATTTCATAATTTATTAATTATTTATCTTTTAAAGGGGTATCATGTTACAAAAGTCTTTATTAGAACCGAACAAACTTGATATCAATGAAATGCATATCCACTCGATAGTATAGACTATAGATGGCCAATATAGAATTTTCATTGAGTTCAAAGTGGCAATAGATAGGATGCATCAATATTGTTACATGTCAAATTCCTCAAATGCACAATGTTGGAGTGCAAAGTCATGTCGCAGAAAGGCTATGTTTGTGTACCAGGAGTATTCACAAAGGAAACTTTTATTTTTACTTGATGTACTGTTTTTTTCTGACACTACTGGTATCAATTTTACCATTCCAACCCACAAGTGGGGAATGGTACTAGTTTAGGTCAAAAATCACTTTTCAAAAATTTTACAATTTCTTTCCGTTTTGAGGTCCCCCGAATCCATAAAAACATATTTTTGGAAAAACTCTGTGCGTCTGTTAGTCTGTTTGTCTGTGAACACGATACAGGTCAAACGGATGAGCGGATTGAAATCAAATTTTGGGAGGATGTTTGGTATGCAAATATGAAGAGCCCTGTTGTTTTTGGGGAAAATCGGCGCTTGCGCAGAAGAGATACATGCTATAACGGTGTTTTTTTATATAATAATGGTATACTTTTCATAACGACTTATTATTCTATTTATTTTTTCAAGAAAGTTTCGTTAAATAATTTTTTTTTCTATACTTTATAGTTTCGGAAATATTTTGAAAAATCAGCCGGTTTTTGTTTTATGGATCTGTCAGAAATATACTAGTTTGGCATGCTTTGATTAATTTTTACATGACGTGGAACATATTATGTAGGTAACCATGGCAACGAATAGCAAATATCATATTGAATACCAGCCATTACCCGCGCCACCTCGCACGATATCAGAAATTTTATTTTCTTTATTACCTATAATCAAATGCCAACATTTTTGAAGTTGGAATGGTCCCGTCGCCCAATTGGCTGGAATTTTTTTTATGAATTTTGCAAATACTTATTTTTAACTTTTTAAACTTATGTTGATCTGAGCATTGTATGGAATTTAAAGAACAATTCCTTTTTTCTATTCTAGCCTTTTAACGAGAGAGTAATTTCTTGAACATCAAATTTTCGATTTTCTAAATTCCGAAAAATTCTGTAAATTTATCATAAAATGAACAGAGAAAAATAGTATTTGTCTGGAAAAAAATGGTCTAAGAATTAGATACTGTTTTTTTCAAAACGGTCAAAAATTTTCAACAAACAAAAATTCTGGGAAATAACCTTCTTTTATATTAACAAGAAAGTAACACTGAAACAATAAGCACACTCAGCCGTTGAGTTTTACAAACTTGATTTATGTTTGTTGATGTGGAAGGAAATATATATATTAGGTACGGGGACAGGACTTGAACTGAAAATTTAAATATATTTGACATTCCACTTTGAGGTGCTCGGAAATATGCGCAAATAAATAAATAAAACTAAAGATAGGCGGGTATGCAAAATGTCAACTGGTAACATTCATTTATTATGCATGTGACACACAAACGCCTGAATCTAGCATCCGTTGCAATTTTTTGAAATAAAACTTTTTTTAGTCTCGATGAGAATTGCTTTGTTTAGCAGTGTGCCAAAAAACGACTAAAATATAACTAAATGTATATAGTTAGGATCAGAACCAACATATATTAGTGTTTATGTTACGTTGATGTCCGGAATCAGGGCAATGTACGAAATCGGACAAGGTTCAAAAAATAGATTTTTTATAAATATGAAACGCTGGCATTTGTTTGTATCTTTATCATGAAAAGTTATCATCAACCCTTTATGGAAATTTTATTACTGATATCAGCTATTGAAGAATATATTTTTCATCTTTCTATTACAATTATCCCTCCCGGTTTCACCCGGGTGCAAAAGAATAAATGGGGAAGGAAGGGACATGAGTACACACATTCATCTTAGTTTACCGAGATGAATGTTGTGTCCAAATTTCGTGATGATCGGAGTTACCGTTCAAAAGTTTTTGTCGATAAAGAGCAGTATTTATACTTTTTTTAACTAATAATTTTTTTAAATGAATTAAATAAAATTAAAATAAATTTAAATGTAAGTCTTAGCAATGTAAAAAATAAAAAAAATAAATAAAAATATATCCACCCAACGCGGGGCTCGAACCCACGACCCTGATATTGACAGTCGCATGCGCTACCGAGTACCGATTGATCTACCTGAGGTTGTGTTCTTTCATCACTAATATGAGTATATCTAGTTAGTGCATTTCACGTGAATAGAAGCTTATTTTTGAGATACTTTTTGCAACATTTTTCATTAAAGCTCCGCTCTTAATGGTCGTAGAGTTATATTATATAGCCTATAGCCTTCCTCGGTAAATGGGCTATCCAACAAAAAAAAATTTATTCAATTTGAACCAGTAGTTCCTGAGATTAGCGCGTTCAAACAAACAAACTCTTCAGCTTTATATATTAGTATAGATAGATATAGAAGTATAGATTAAATCCACGTATAATTTATTTCCACATATTTTATTTATTTTAATGAATACAAAAATACAAAAAGGCATTACTAATATAAATAATAATATTTTTTATATGATATCAGCAATAAACAATATATCCCAAATGCATTAAATTTCAGAACTCGCATTTATTCCAGCAATAAAAATTAAATCAAAACTACGTATAATCTATTTTCACACATTTTATTTATTTTAATAATATAGAAAGCAGTACTTATATATATTTTTTATATAATATGGGCATTAAACAATATATTTCAATGCATTATAATCTCGATTTCGGACATTGCCCGATGTGGCTCGGGCATTGTCGACATTGACCGGTCAATGTCGACATTACCCGGATTCCGGACATTGACCGTAACATTTATATGTAATACAAATGTTTACTCATTAGTCATTAAGTTTCACTTCAGACGGATGAGATTTAGACACAACCAATATTTTTTGTTTAGTTACAAAAACTTATATATTTCAATTCATATTTATGCCCCAAAATAGTAGAAGATTGAGGTACTTTGTATCACTTTAGTGTGATTTTTTAAGCTTCATTCGGCGTCTACTCGAACACTTAAGCTTTAAAAACAGTGTCGGGAGAGCAGTAACCGTTTTTAGGCAAGGGGAATGGATTTGAGATAAGGGCAACAGGCAATATTTGTATGTAGCATATTATCTATCTATATAAAATTGTCGTGTCACAATTTTGGCCGCGCTAATCTCCGAAACCACTAAACCGATTTTAATAAAATTTTGTAAATCTGTCTTGCTCGGTACAACTTACGCTATAGGATAGTTTTTATTAAATATTTTGTAAAAAATTACGGTGTTTTCTAAAAAAAACTGTTTTAGTAACATGTAACGACATCTGATACAATTTACTGAAAGTTGTTACAAAAAAAACTGTTTTAGTACCAAGTAGCGACATCTGTTAGAATTCGCTCAAACCTATTAGTTCAGAAACAAATCTGGTAGAATTTTCTCAAGACTATTTAGTTCAGACGCCAGGCCGCAAACGAGATAAATTTTGCAGAATTATATCTATCGCACCCGGGTGAAACCGGGACGGACCGCTGGTATTTTTTTTAAATTACGTTTTAATGTAATCAAAACTGGACAATTACGTCATACACCGTTACCGCCTCTACAAGCGTAACATCTTTCTACCCGAGACATGAACTTCAGGCCGAGTGAAACAATCTCTTGTAAATTTCATTTGCAATTCCCGAAGGACCGATATCATTCCCGGATTTGGCCGAATCTTATTTCAGTTCAGTGTTTCGCCCGTTTGGTGTTGAACTTAATCTCGGGACGACTTCAAATCACAGAATTCATAAATGAAGCTACAGAAGAAACTCGTAAAAACTTAATAAGAAAAACCGGACGGGTAAAAAATCGTTTTAACAAAAAGCACATGATTACATAAATAAGTTAAAGATTTGCGCGTCGGTAGCTTTTTAAGCGGAGTGCGCGCTAAATCGACTCGGTTCAGCTGGGCACGGCACGGAACAAACAAGATTTTTAAAAACGCAAGTATAATTGAAGGTTTTATTCTTCTGTATTCTGAAGCAAGGACGCACGGTCAAGATTTAGTTCGACGCGGAATGACACAGAACAATTGAAATTCTTTTTCCGAATAGTTGCGATGAAACCCGATTCATACGCAAGTACACTCGGAATTATTCTGTATATAAAAATGTAAATAATAAAAATAAAAATTGTAATTTGCAAAAGATTTAAAATAAAAATAATAATAATGATGACAATAATAATGCATTTAACGCTCGTTTCTCGACTTTAGGTCATAACAGACGCCATTCGCACCATTACTATTTTCCATCTACCACACTTCCCGTTATTATCTACATTTTTAAACTTCCACTTAAATAATAGCAATGGGCGACTGAAGAAATTTTAGGACATTAGGATAAGGTAGGCAAATTTTGAGTATAGAAATTTGACAGGTAATCGGCCATGGTCTTAAATAAGGAACCATCTCGATATTTATCTGGAATTAATAAGGGAAATCATGGAAAGCCTCAAAAAGATGGCCGGTGCAGGAATTACCTTTTCTCGGCGAGAGGCAGCAAGAAAAAGTCCCAGCCACATCTGCCCCCGCCGGGATTCGAACCCGGTACCTCACGAATGCGAGTCTAGTGCTCTCACCACTACGCCACCCGGTCGGTTTAAAAAAAATTGGTTGTGTAAGAACCACTGGCAAACTGTCGAACGAAAACGGTTTGTGTTTTAAATATATATAGCTCTTTCGAGTTTTTTTAAGTATCTTTTTAGCATTGATACTTTTATCAGAGTGGCAAGGAGTATATTAAAGTTTGAAAGATGATATTTACAGAGAGTGCGATTTCAGTGGTGCAAAGTAGATATGTACTGCTATGTATGCAGGTCGAGTATTCCACAATGATTTATTGTTTGCGTCATTGCTACCAATCCGGCTATAATATACACACTGTATATGTATATAGTGTGTACTAATAACAACACAAAGGCACAGTGAAACCGTTGACACTATGACAAGGAGAATAAACAAGGAGGATAAAATACACGGCCGCTATGTATTAATCACTTTATACAGAAAGTGACAATGAATTCTTATCCAGTCCTTATACAAGGCTGTATTACTGGACAGAAAACAGAAAATTAATGAGTGCAACAAGGAAGACATAAAAGACAGAATACATTTGGCTAAATGCATTTAAGATATTATCATGATCTTTAAGATTATTCGATGAACTGAACATTTCCGAATTGGTTCCAAGCAAAATTTTGAAAAACTGAAAACTAAATCCAAATCTTCTTGGTTTCCGGGCTTGTATGCCGTGGTCCATTGGTATTTCTACCTGACGTTTCGTCTACAACTGCGGTAGACATTATCAAAGGCGATGTGGTAGCGTGCGAAGTGTCCTTCTGGGCTGCTCACAGGTAAGTGTGTCGACAAGTGTGGTACTTCCGTCTTTTATGGTCAGCGTGCTCGTGTTCTCAGCTCGGTCGTAGTATTTTCTTCTGTGATTGCACAGTGCTGGTGTCCAGGTTTTACTTAGATTCAAATCTTCATTTTTGCGGTTGAAATTATTTGTATGTTTGTGTATTTTTATGGCCTCTCTGTATATGCGTGGGTGGTAACTCGATGTCTATACTTACTTACTATACTACCCACGCATATACAGAGAGGCCATAGAAATACACAAACACACAAATAATTTCAACCGCAAAGATGAAGGTTTAAATCTAAGTAAAACCTGGACACCAGCCTATATCTTAGAAAAAGACGAGCGCTTCTCTCTCATGTTTGATATTGTCATCACAACATTGTATTAACTAATATGGTCTAAGAGCTGGCTACGGAGAAAATGGGTGACTCGGTGCAAAGCTGAAAATTTGCAGAATAATAGGAGATAGTACAAGTAAGTAGGGAAAAAATTGCCAGAAGGCTAGGCGGAAGATAAAGAGCCGCCAGAAGGCGCTAATGTTGCGAAAAATCAGTGCACTTCTGGAAATTTCTATACTTATTCTGTAATTCAAAACTAGATTATATATTATATATATTATACATTATATAGTTATAAGGGCATACTGAAAATTCAAACATGATATAATAAATACATTCGACAAATATTCAAAATTATTAATGTTTTTTTGATAGAAATAAAATTAATTTTATTAATAAAAATATATGACGATTAATTTTATTTCTATCAAAATGTCATTAATAATTTTGAATATATGTCGAATGTAATTATTATATCATGTTTGAATTTTCAGTGTGCCCTTATAACTATATAATGTACCTATAATATATATAATATATAATCCAGTTTTGAATTATAGAATAAGTATAGAAATTGCCAGAAGTGCACTGATTTTTCGCAACATTAGCGCCTTCTGGCGGCTCGTTATCTTCCGTCTAGCCTTCTGGCAATTTTTTCCCTACTTACTTGTACTATCTCCTATTATTCTGCAAATTTTCAGCTTAGCACCGAGTCACCCATTTTCTCCGTAGCCAGCTCTCCCTCTAATATAGGGATTGCTATTCCGATTTATATTTAACGTTTTTGTTTTTAATCAACCAACCAGAAATAAAACAGTTCAAATGGTTTCCGATAATTCGACGACATTGGAAACACAAAATTTAAAGTCGTACCAATCTTCTCGATTTGAAAACGGTATCAATAGCTGCACTGGACAATGTTGGCAATGCTATTATATAGAGAGATTGTGCAACCACAATGTAAATTAGGAATAGTTCTATTCCCGGTTCTGTTCACAGGATTCAGGGAAGCAGAACGCCTCTGTGAGACAAAGTGTATCAGTTGTCACTATGCCACCAGCCGGTGTTGTAAAGCTTTACACAATGCATACAATGGCTTTGCTACCTACTAAGAAGATGGCTCAAGCTCACGGTACATAACTATCGTTGGCTAGAAAATATTATTTTTTTCCAATTAGACTTATCAAATCCTAATTTAATTTTTTTACACCCTGCAAAAAGAACTACCTGTAAGGCTGATATATCCAGATAATCAAAACTTTGGAAATATGTATCTACTGTCGTTTAGGAATAACAAAAATGTTGTAAGAAAACGAGGTGCCGGTCGTTAATATTACATTTTTTGAAATGATTTTGAATTGTTCAGTCGGTGCAGTGGTACCGAGGTAACTGTAGATATAGAAGATAAATGAACTGTGTAAATACTAATGCGGGGTGCGGTTTAATAGATCATTGATTTCGATTATATAAAATCTGGTTTAACATAAATAATCTCTTGTATATGGTTAATAGTTAAGTGTGCTGAATAAACTTTAGTGTGTTTAAGTGTTGTAAATATTTTGTGTACATAATTAGTGACTTTATATTCTTCATTACTTGATCATTTATTTTATTAGTTTTGTTTCTGTTACGTTAGAGAAGTACTTTTTGTGTTTAACGGTTTTGTTAAACGTTTTGATATTGTAAATAAATAGTTATCACGACGAACTAGAACAGTTTTGTTACATTAGTATAGGGACAGATCAGGTTTATTTATACAAGATAGTTATTTGACGTACAATAAAGCTTTATTGTGAACAGAGTGTTCGGATAATTTGCTTACAGAAACAAAGACAGCGGACTGTTGTCTATAAAGTTTAAATTAGACGAGATTGTCTACACACACAGCAAATATTGATTAGATAATGCATAAGGTGATAGGATTTGATACAAACTTAATAAACCAGATTAATGAGGAGCTTCAAGCATGCTTGTCATTTATATATACTGATTAGAATAAAGACGATGGTCATTTTCTCGTAGCAACGAAGCCTGCTCGTTGCATTCGTGACAGTAGTCCCAGAGTCGACCGTCTAATTTTCTATCATTCGAACGACTTTCTCTGAAGTTGAGACAAATAAATAGAAAGCTACATTTATTATTATCAACACGCTTTTATTAGCTTGACCTGTACTTATGTTTTGTATGCATCTATGTATGTAAAGAAATCTTTCAGAGTAATTTTCACCAATTTCAAGAAGTCTGATTAACTTGAAAATTTGCATACGTGTCAAGGGCCGATGACAATACAATTATTTCATAAAAATAAATTTGAATTTAAAAATTTTGAAACAAATTTGAATTTGAAAATTTTGAAAAAAAAACTTTTGATGTCGTTTTGAGACTAAAAATTAAGAAAATAAATTATAGTTTAAAAAAACTAAGAAAACACGCCTTAATAGCAAATCGGACTAAAAAGTAGAAAATAATTATTGTTAACAAAATAATTCAATTATAGTCAAAAATAACTATACATTTACATTATAACTCTAATTTTATAAGTAGCTACCAATGAAATAAGGTGTAACATTTAATATCAAGCACCCCACGCTTTTTCTACTGTAATTGAAATATTTTGTTAATAACTATTTTCTACTTTTTAGTTCGATTTGCTATTGAAGCGTGTATATTTAGTTTTTTTAAACTATAGTTTAAGTATTGTTTAGTATTGAGAGAATTTCGATAGTGTACACTGTAAAAGTAGCAGAATATGACATAGCAATGTTAGTAAACAAGCAGTAACTAAAGCGGTACAGTACTGTTCAAAGCTCTTACAGCAATACAAAAGCTCAACATACTCAATGTTGATACATCTGTGAAGAAGATACCAGCATTCTAGAAGTTTGTTCCTATCTACCTGTTTACTCTTAAACTTCGTTGGCTCAAAAAGTTTTAGTCTGACATCAGCTCACACAATATTCTTCTTTTTTTATCGAGAAAGCGCGAGTAAATCGCAACGATTACTCGGCTACTCAAAATTTCTCGTTCGACCGCACGATTTGGCAATTTCGCTCGATCTAGGGATCAAAATGTTTGTTTCGTCACTGAGGAACACCGTCTCGTTGGAATTTATGGCTTGAAGTAGCGTGAACTTGCGACTAAATCTATTATGTATTTCCGACAATCGCGCGTTCGCGACACACCAATTGTATATTCCAGCGAATTGTACAATTGTGATACAATAACTAATTATTATTCCGTGGTACTTTTTAAAGTGAAACTTTTATTCTATCGCCCCGAATTTTTCTGGCCGTCTGTTGCATGTCGCATTACAGGCGGCCGCGGAGTAAGGGTAAAGTGAAAGGCGCTCGGAGTAGGCGCTCGGTAGAGCAGCCAAGGCCAATATGGCGGCGCCCATGGTTAGCATCAGCTGACCGTGTAGTATGTATAACACATAATCAGTCTGTCATGCGGGCAAGTGTTGTACAGTGTTTACATGTTTTTATTCGTGTATTCATGTAAATATCGTTGTAATCGTGATGGATAAGTGTCTACAATCCAATGCCTACAATCCAATAAAAGTTTCACTTGCGTCGTGGTTTCTTAAAACCACACAACTCTTTTTTTTCCAATCCAAATCCACAAGTAGATACCTACTAAATTTGATCAAAATTTATTTTTCATAATTTTACTATATTTTTCCGTTTTGAGGTCCCACGAGCCCAAAAAATTGTCTCTTCGCTAGAGGCGTTAAGACTCCTATATACGGTATTTAGTTGAGGTTTTGATTTTATGAAATTTTTTGACTGCAACTCGTATAATCCGTAGTAGTATATAGGTACTATAATGTAAGAGAGAGAGTTGGTCGTGATTTAAGATTTCAGTCAATCCGGATTAGCTTAAGCCGCATTCAGTGCAGACGTCGGCACAGTGTGGCGGCGGAGAGGAGAACTAAAGGAAGCGGCACGTTGCGGTGCGGTGCGGCAAGGAGTGTGAACAACTGACAGTAGACCACACACAACCTTGTACAGTGTTTACTGTACGCGGGCAAATCATGTTTGTATTTGGACTACAGCACCCCGGCCCGTTATCACCGACTGCCATACATTTCATTTGTATCTATAGGCATGCAAGCCACCTACTTTTAGCCTCATGCAATGTCGATGTGACAATATTTACGTGCAAAACTATTGCGATCTGGGAGATTTGTTGTAAAAAAAAACTCTTAAAGAATTCAAATATTACACCACACTGTCCGAAAGTTTGATATCCCCACCACGATGCCCTCCGCGGCTTCGCCTCGGGTATCATAGCGCGAAACTTTCGTTCAGTGTGGTGTATACTATTTTTCTTCATACCTCGGTCGTAAGTACGCTTATTAAGGAGGTTGATCCGTTACAGTCCCAATCAAAAGTAAGTCGAATTCTAAATGGGAACTTTTCCATAATAAATTTTTACAAAAGGGTGTAAGTCGATGATACCAATAAATTATTGTCATAATAAATATTTTTTTTTTAATATTATTAATTATTTCAGTATTTTACTTAATTTGTACAAAGTTAGGTTAGAAAAATAAATTTATGTAAATATTTGTATTTTACATATTGTTTGCAGTAAATAATTTAAAAAAGAAATTAGAAATAATAAAAATTAAAATTAAATCATTAAAAAGTTGAAAATTCAGTTAAAATTGTCAAGAATAAAAGTCCATAATTGAATAGTGCTAAGGTTTAATAATTTTTTTTGTTGATTAAAAGTCTCCTAATTAAATTGGAAAAAATATTAAAATATGCGTAAGACATCGATGCTTTACCCAGTTAGTTTTCGGAACTGCTGACATTATTTGGTTGTTTGCAAAAAATTAAAATGTACCGTTTGCATGCTAGATTGACATATTTTCCATAAGACTACATGTAAAAGTTTTTTTTTTAAATTTTGACTTTATAAATCTCCTAATGATTTTGGATTTTTTACAGAAAATTTTGTTATAAAAAAATCTACTGAAAAAACTTTATTTCAGAGTTTTTTCATTATCTTCGTAAAACGGCTCAACCTCCTTAAATACATTAATTAATTAATTATTAATTACATAAAAACACAGATAAACTCTAAGCAAGCAGATTTGAGGTTATATGTAAAAATTTGAATGACAGCTGTTCGCGACTATTAGCTAAAATGTAATAGGGTTGCTATGGAAACGACATCTAAACAACAGTTGATAGGTTGTTTTTGTCCTGACTGCAGCCCGAACGTACGTACTTCCCGCATCAGTGCGTGTAATTCCACCAATGCGTAAATGTTAGACTTTCCACCACAAAATGTGATCAAAAAATATATATAATATCTGATTTTCTTCGATCGAATACATACTTTCGGCATCAATTGTATGATATTGAAAGTATGTACCTACTTTCGATAGAAGTATGAAGAAAAATTAGATATATATATTTTTTGGACACATTTTGTGGTTCAAGTTTATGGTAAAAAAATTCGCATTATAATAAATATAAAACTGTACGGCTTTCAACTTTTATAGGCCCCACTCACGATCACACTTCATGCAACAGTTCAGTGTTCAAACTTATAGTTCAGTGAAGCATGATAGTGTGTGGGACAAATAAACACTGAAACCAACACTGAAGTCAAGCATGAACTCATCAAATGCATCTTGATTTTTGAACGACTTCAGTGTTCAGTGTTCAAGTAAACTGTTGTGTGTGTGGGTGTTTTTCAGTTCAGTTTTTGGAGTTCTGTGTTTTGTACAACCAGAAGCCAAAAATCTCAATGTTGCTGCCTTTCTTGTGCAGAAATAGATTTTCACATATGTGTCCTGGTTCTTAATAAATAGGGTAACTAATTCCAGTAAATAATTGTAAGTTAATTCATTCATTCGTAAATAATTATTGCAATCGAGCGGCTCAAGTTGTAATTCATTAATCAAATAAACATGACTTCTTGAATCACGCATTTCTAACCAATGTTTCACCCATATTCTTCTTTTTTTTTCTTATTTCTCTGTTTTAAATACAATCCCATAGCTCTGAACAGCCAATCCTCACCATTTAAATTACTCATTTAGTTCTTATTAATGAACTATACTCTATAGTATAATATTATATTGTGTATATAATATAATATATCTTATGTATCTATACTCGACGAGTGTATGCCAACAACTGAACCAAATTGAACACAAAAAATTTAAAAAACTGAGCAGTTTGCATGAACTGTGTGTGGTGCCAGTCAGTCTTTCGATTAATCTGTCCAACTTCACTGAACACTGAACTGTGGCATGAAGTTTGATCGTGAGTGGGGCCTATTAGGATTTGATCTTGGAGTTTGACATATTTTATAATAACTGGTAACCAAACGGTATCGACCATCGAATTTCGGTTGTCCTTAAAACAGTTAAAAGTCTAAGATGTTTCAAAATTCAACATTTTGAGTTTTTATGAGAAGTTTTTAAAAATAAATCAAGAAATCATTACTAACGATATTTAGAAAATGTTCGTTGTGAACATTCACAAAAAAAGCCCCGCGTTAAAAGGTGAGTGCTTTTAATATATTATTATAAAAATTTCAAAATATAATTATGATAATTAAGACAACAAATTTTAAACTCTTTAAAACAATTAATTAATTAAGTAATTAACGAAACGTAATTTAATTATGATAAATTTATACAACTAATTAAATGCGTCATTTGTTATTATTATTATACATTAAACAACGGTTCAAGCATAGCTTCAGCTATTGTATAATTTTTGGGGTGAAGCGTACAAAAACCAATTTTAAGTTTGATATCCTAGCACTGCGCGTCATGGTACCCTCAGCTTTGCCTCAGCCATCATGGCGCGCAGTGCAAGAATATCAAACTTTCGGCCCTCGTAGTGTAATATACCATTTATTTATTATTATAGTGCCATGGATCTCCCTTCTTTCACAACGCAGTTCTAAATTTCACAAAACTATAAAATATTTTTTAGCGTCAATTTAACTAATATTGATCTTTCTCCAAAACTCTGCACTTATATATGCCACGAGCTCTTAGACTACAACAGTATACCATACTGTTGTGGCGCCTCGCTATGCAATAATATCCTTCGTACATTAATAACATTTTGGTTAACCAGACCGAAATATTCTACTTGAATTATAAAACAGATGAGTCTGTACTACCGGCATGCACCTGTTGTCGAGCTGCATTTGTTTCTCTATATATGCTCTGTATTTTGTTTTACACTGTCGCTCTAACCAAAATAGTCCAAGAGTCATCAAACATTTTTGGGTAGGTACCTGAGGCAGCGAGAAATTTTGTGTAATATCTGAACACAAAATTGAAGACCTACCCGAAGGGATGTGAAGTCTAGCCAATAATTGAATTTTTATGCGAAATTTTATTTGAAAGAAAAATTCTTGAGAAATTTAAAATTTGAAAAGCATTTTAAAAGTGTTTTTCTGGGTATAAATATTATTCTGTGTAGAACTTGGCATGCCTCAGATATATTTTTTGATATTTATGAAATACAGTTTTGAAACCTCCTGGCTAATATTTGACACGACTCAAAAACCTGACTTAATTATGTTTTATTTTATTAAATACTAAATTGGAAGGTATTAAATGCCTCAAGGAATTTTCTTTCAAACAAAATTTCAAATTACAAAAATTCAAAGGTTGGCTAGATCCCACTTTTCTTCAGCCAGGTCTTCGATTTTGTGTTCAGACATTATAAAAGAAGTGTTAAATTTTCACTACATAGCCAAACAATTCTTGATATAGCTCTCCTACTAAAACTAACGCATTCTGTGCACATAGAGAAAATATAATGCTATGGGGTTTCACCTTTTTTGACCTACACCTTTTAAACACATCTTTTTAAAACAAAGCATATGCCGTTTAGACGCACAGTTCAAAGTTCAGATACCTGTTTCTAACCTATTTTAACACCTTGATGTTTCTAAACCATCATCAATTCAAAACAGTTTTAGGCTACGCTACCCTTCAAATCGTCAAAGAATAAAACAATACTTCAACATACAAAAAACTCCATCTATTAGAACAATGACCATGATATCAATTTTCTCGAAAAATATTTTTTTTGAAAATTGAACCTCCTTCAAAAAGCCACTAAAGAGTAAATAATAAGATACTAAAAAAATGAACTCTCTCCTAAAAACAGATTTAAAAAAAATATCTAGGTACCAATCCGCAAACATTCTAAATAAAATCGGTTAGCTCCCCTTGAAAAAATATGAAGAATTGACAACCTCCTTTTCTCAATCGGTAAAAAGTAAAGTGTGCGATATTGTCGGAATATTTCCGTTTATTTTTTTGTGATACATTTATTGTCTCGATCTCACAGATTGAAAATAGATTATTCGAGTCTCTTAGGAATGGTTAATTTATCTACTGAACATTTTTTGCCACTAACTCACAGGGTTATTTGGGAGGTTCAATTTTTATAAGAAGTTTTTTTAAGATGAAGGAAGGTTTTGGTTGAGGATCAGAAAATAAACTTTACCTATGTTTTGCTAGTGGTCAACGTTTCGAAAATTTTATTTTCATCTTCAGGGCGTATGAACATGTATATATGTATATAATTTAGAACATATTTGTATCTTACAATTTTAATGTAAAAAGAACCATGCTCAAAAGTAAAGATTTTATTAAAGCTACTATACGTAATAACAAAAACTTATCTTTTGAGCATGGTTCTTTTTAAATTAAAATTGTAAGATACAATATGTTCTAAATTATATACATGTTCATAGGCTCTGAAGATGAAAATAAATTTTTCGAAACGTTGGCCACTATTTTATGATCCTCAACCAAAACCTTCATTCATCTTAACATTCTATTGGATCAACACTACTTTATACAAAATGTTATTTTATTTAAAATTTTTAGTGGTCTTTTTTAGTGTCTAATGAAACCGAAGAGCAACGTTCACGCCGACAACTATACAAATTTTGCAATATTTCTTTGGTTTTTGTTAATTTTTTAAAAAGTTGCTGAACCGATTTCGCTAAAAATTATATTGGACCAACTTTGAGACAATCGAATAGAATAATCGAAATCGATCCACAGCCGGCGAAGATATCGACGGACATACATACAAAAAAAATAGAATTAAATTGAGAACCTCCTCCTTTATTAAAAAGTTCGATATTATTGATTATTTCATCGCCAAAACAGAATCTACCCAAAGAAGAATCTATCTACGCCACTGCTATTCCCTTGGCAAAGCTCAGTGAAGTGCATCTTCGGTTTTTATAGTACGAACGTGATTTAAAATTATAAAGAAGCGCTATCTCTAAAATTTTACGTCCGAATAATGTCAAAATATCTCAGTCTACTTTGATAAAAGAATCGTTACTTTTTGCACTATTATTCGTAGTACAAATTAGTCTCTGAGACGTCGTTAAAACTAATTTAATTTAATCCATTTTCGAGTTATGTAAACGAGATAACGCTGGAAATTTACATAAGATCAAAAGCATTACTTCTTGTCTATATAATCATAAGGACTCCACACTTTTCGTACACTTTTTGCTTTTGCAAATTAGTCTAGAACAATCCTTAAAACTAATAAAACTACTTTTGAACTACTTATACGTTCCTCTATTATTTAAATTTAAAATCTCATTAAGTTGAAAGCTGAGTCACTCTTACACCAGCAAAGACACTGGTAATGCAGGGCCGTAGCCAGAGAGGTTCTTGAAAAGTTGCAGTCTTGAAACAAACAATTTACAGTGCCTTAATCTTGGTGAATCTTTTGTTTTTTGACGTGATAACGTCTTATAAATTGATGAAACACCGGCTGCACGCACGAAAAAGTGTCACGTTCCGCCTGAGCCTGAGCGTGCAAGCGAGAGCGCGGTATAAGCGATAGAGAGGCACGATCGGCCCAAGCGTCGGCTTGTACGCATTTCTCTCTCTTCTCGCGTGACGTCAGAGAGTTCATCAAAGTTTCTTTATGACGTTATCACGTAAAACTATCGTCCGTAAACCGACTTTACAGACAACCAATTTTTTTTAAGCTATGCCACGGAACAGGCAGTAAACTGATAAAAAATACACCAGTGATATTTATTTTATAACCCTTATTTAAAAATTTAAAAAAATGAGTCTTTTTTATATTAATTAATAATTATTAATGATAATTAAATTTTAACCGAATTCAAAAAAAGATTCGACCGGTATATTTTTTTATGAATGTCCCGTTATAAACCTTTGCGAGAAGTAAAACGATTTGAAAAATATTGACGCCATTTTGTTCAGAATGTTTACGGATTGGTACCAAATTTTTTTTATAAGATTCGGTTCTGTCGTTTTTTATCTAACTTGGAAATTTGGATAATTTACGAAGACTGAGCCTACTTTGCTTCCCTGTCTTTCATGTAGATTTAAATGGCAACCGATACTTATTAACAATCTGAATGGTAATTTACTTTTATTTTTGTATTACTTTACGCACTAGAGAAAAAGGGACATTATACCACAGGCATAAAAATCAGTTATTTTTGTAAGGAATCGTGCAAAAAGGAATTATTTGGCTATCAAATGACACATCTCAGAATTAATCTTTAAGCGCTCTCTAATTTCAAAGCTCTGGCTACGTCCCTGTCAGTTGGCGTTTTATTCTATTTGCAAATTTAAATATAAAAGTTTGTAACAGCGTCTGCCGTGATAAAAATTACAACATTTGTAACGAGATTATAACACCAGGGATATCTTTAAAAGATACGCAATACTGGTTCCAAGATACTGATTATTATTCGAAATGGCGTTCTATAGGTTTTGAAATGCTACGCTAAATGTAATTGGAACTTACACAAAGATTCAAAATATTTTATTATGCGAAAGTTGATCGTAGAATAAATAATAATCCAGATAATGGAATATTCGGGATTGAGTCACGAACGGCATTATTCGAAAATAAGTTTTCTAATCATATATATTAATACGCTAAGGTTTAAGATGTTTGCCTCCCTTTTTAGAAAAAACCTCACAATTTCTCCACATAAATTATATATCATTTTACAGATAATTGCTTGCTCTACTGACATCGACAACTAAAAAATTTATTATTGCTTTTGTTTTTGTAAATTAATTAAAATACAGCAACGCTGAACAACGTCTGCCATCTGGTGGTTTTAATTTTGAAACAACGTCAACACTTCGATCTGTCATCTGACCTACATATTGTAATACAACAGACACAATACTGCATACTGCCATCTGACGGCTTTAATTTTGAAACAGCGAGCAACGCTGAACAACGTTACAGCAATGCTGCATGATGCCGTCTGACGGCTTAGCTCAACGCTTTTGCTACTTGCGCCTCTATATGACAATTTGAGTAAAATATTTCTTCGATCTGTCATCTGAGCTTCATATTGTAATACAACAAAAAGAAGAACGTTATAAGCAGTGTGCAAAATTAGAAACGAATTGAATACCTGCAATCATATTTAAAAAATAATTTTGTAAAGTGATAATTATTATACTTATTTAGTGCGAATAATTCGCACAGATCACTCTAGTCTTTTATTATAACGTCAACAATGGGTGTATCATCATATAATAGCAAAGTATAGCTCTTTATTTATATATTTAAACTGTGATAAAATCAGTTTAAAATTTTAAGTGAAATAAATTCATTTTATTTGAGAAAAATATTGAATAATTTTACGTCGAAAGTACAGTGCTGCTTTATTGCTAATAAAGTAGCAAAAACAACACAGAAAGGCAACGTAATTGAATTTTATTGGATATCATAAAGTTCACCTCAATTTACAGAAAATAAACATAATATATAATATCTGCGGTCACCCAGGAAAGGTTGCGTATGTCTTTGTTTTATTTATTCACGGATTTTCTCTACTTCTTATACAAAGTGTCCTTTCCTACGCTGACCAACCAATTTGAAAAATATGTTTGATAACGTTTAATCTCAAGTTAATAAAGTTCTATTACGAAGTGAGGATGAAGGAGAAATTGAAAATACATGAATTCTCGATAGACTGTAGATAATAGACACTCAACAGCTGAGGTCATCAGCGAACAGGAGTTCTACTGTACTAAAAAACTTGAATATTAACGTCTTAATTTTTTGCATTTAGAAGCATTGTTTATTTTTATTGGCAACACTTGTAAATAAAAGGGTTTGTATCATAGATTGCATTTTTATGTACGATATTTCAACGCTAGATGTCTAACGTTGTATAAATTAGAGAGTTTTCTCGCTCACCCAGTTCTTACTTTAACTGACGCGAGTTTAACATTTTTTACCCATTACAAAAAAAGTGTACAACGCCGCTAAAGAAGTTTGCACTTCAATAATAATAAAACTGTAAAGGAAAGTTTTCCTGTAAATTACTATTTTAAAGAAAATCATTTTTTTTCGATCAATAAAAATTTATTTTTTTCATTTTTTTTTTGTTTGTGTGTGGCTGAAACCCCGAATCCGATTACAATGAAATTTTGAACAAGCCATTAGAATTTCTGTCTTAAGGAAAAAGTGTTTTCTATTTGAATTCACTCACGTTGATATAATAATCATAAATTGAATAATTTTTACCAATAAAATTTGAATTTATGTAAGGATCAACAAAACTATTTATTGTTGACAATAACAGTAAATTTAAAAAAAATGAATTTAATACTAGTGGTCAAGATATTCGCGCCGGTGTTCTTAAATGAATATAAAAAAATAGTTACAGAAAGTAGAGTAAAAAAAATAAATGTGGAAAAAATATCTATACATAGGCAGTTTTGACTTGTGCCCGTAGATGCGTGATACTTGAGTGGTGCAAGTATATTTGTTGAGGGAAATACGCCGCTTTAAATTAAAGATTCCTATCTATTGTAGCAAACTGTTGAACCTGAAATATAATTAGAGAAATATGGCCAATTTATTCAATAATAAAATCATAATTAACTCTGCAGCAAGCCTTAGCGCCAATGCCTTAATGAGTACATATAGTCCTCCGCCTTAACTTTTAATACCGTAACAGACTTGCGCTTTCGCGCATATATGTTACAGTTCAAGGACAACATTTACTTGTATATGTGTTACGGTTAATACGAGAAACTAGTTTATTCGCGAATAAACCGGCTAATACCCGAATTAACCAATACAGCCGGTTATTACCAAAGAAAGAAATATGATTTAACAATTTTCGCAAATTATTCGGTTAAAACGCGAATTAGACAATATGATCGGTTATATCCGATAGCTCTTGGCTCTTTCCCGAATTAGCCGGATAATATGTTAAGTAAGCAATTAACCTCAAATTCATAGACGTGCGTATAAGTAGTGAGCTGTAATTTTTATTAAAATAATACAAAATAACAAATGTTCTCCAAATAAAATAAAACAACACTGATAAAAAACAAATAGTGTTACCAGCCATGTTGACAGATGATAAAATACTGAGACAATAAACGTCTTATACGGTTGCTTTTGGATAATTCGCGTTTTAACCTGCTCGCACTTGATAATAGGCGAAAAAGCGAGAAACTAAGACATATTCGGCATTTATCCTTGACGCCGGTTAATTCGCGAATAAACTAGTTTCTCGTGTTAACCGTAACATATGGACACGGTACTGAATTGGTTAAATTATAGGGATTTTACATGATTTAATTTTCAGAGAAAAAAAAGCATTAAATTAAAAATGATGAGATTTAAAATTATTACATAGGTGTATGATCATAGTACGCGAAGTGCGCCGGTCAAAGCACTCTTAGATTTACAAGAACCATTTCGAGCCATTTTCACCCCCCCCTCCTTCTATTTCGGAGACTAGTTAAGTTACAGAACAGAATTTTTTTAAAGTAAGGTTACTATACTATTACTAAAATAAGACATTCATGTCGGCTTTTATTCAAAAATTTTAATGTTCTTACTGTTTACAGTGTTTTTATTTTGAACTGTATATTATTTTATAAAAAAAACAAAGCTATTTCAGCAAAAGAAATCAAATACATAATTATCAAACCAGAAGTAAAGAAAATATAAATTAAAAAACAAATAACCTAACAACCACACTTAACTGCCCATATAATACAATAGTAAAAATTTGTAATAAATTACCTTTACATGTGTGGAATTTAAAGGCTGTGAAACTAAAAACAATTATAAAAGACTTTCTTATAAAAAAAGTAATATACAGTATGGATGAATATTTTAATATAAATTTTAGTACTGAACACATTTTAATACCTAGTAAGTAATTATATTATATTATGTATGTTTATGACGCATTCTACGCTGTTTTTATATAGCACATATAGAAATAAAGAAACCTATCTATCTATCTATAAAGACGCAATGAGTGTCCAAAAATCAAGATAATTCATAAACGTTTCGCCGATGCTTGGAGCATCGATCCGAAGACATCATCCGGTCGTCCGAAGATTACTCACGCCTAGTCGACGCTGCTGGGATATACACGACGAGAGTTCATATCGATATCTCGAAAACACGGTCTTTAATTATTTAAATTTATCATAAAATCCAGCGTAATACATTAAAATTAGTAAATTAGTAAAAGTTAATTCAAAAACGGAAATTTTTGATCGGACAATAACATATATATGATATTGTATAATACATATAGCATACTGCTGCGTCTCAATCCGAAATGTTTTTAATAAAATTATATTCTTCTATAAAAACGTTAATGTTTTGTCTGATATTTTGCGAAATAGAATAAATTATAATTTATAATATACTTAATTCATATAATTTTGTCGAAAATATGTTTGAACCAAGCGGGGTTATAAAACATGTATAGCTTGTAAAAGTATAATATTCTGTTAAATTAATTTAAAATTATATTAAAATAAATGCAATCAAAATGTAAAATACAATTTATTAAGGGGTTGTCAAAGAAAATATTTTTATTACGAATTTACCGCTTTTTTCAAATGTTACAAAAAAGACGAGGATAACTATTTAATTATTTTAAAATATTATTTCAATACGTTGTCGATACCATTTATTTACAATAAATCCAGGAATTTCAGTGTTTTTATATAATTACTGAAATAAATCATAAACCTGTTTGGACAACGAATTTTCAGTTAATAAAATATCATAATAAGAATTAAAACACTACCTTTTTTTTGTAGAAGTTTTCAAAATTTTCAGCGAAGAAAATAATTATTTACCTGCAACAAAAAGAAATATTTTATTAGAACAAGTACATTATTTTTATTATTTTTTGTTAATTATTAATTAGATTATTCTCACACTGGGCCAGCTAGATGACTATAATATAATACAATTAATTTTATTTTCAATTTCAAAATTCTAGAACATATACTACTTTTTACAATAAATTACAAATAGAAAAAAGTAACCTATAAAATATTATATTATTCTCCCACTGGGCCAGCTAGTAGAATATAATATAATACAATTAATTTTATTTTTAATTTCAAAATTCTAGAACATGTACTACTTTTTACATTAAATAACAAATAGAAAAAAAGTAACCTATAAAATATTACATTATTCTCCTACTGGGCCAGCTAGTAGAATATAATATAAATAATTAATTTCATTTTTCATTTCAAAATTCTATTACATGTAGGTACTGTTTTTTACAATAAATTACAAATAGAAAAAAGTAACCTATAAAATATTACATTATAATTTATAACAATTTATAATCACCAAAAAAAATGAAATCTATAAAATTTTACGCTACTTCATACAATAAAAAATTACTAGCAAAAAACTTTGCATATAGTTATAGCTCTATTGCTATCCGCTTTAAAACAAATAAGGTAGCTAAATAAGAAAGTACAAATAGACATAAGTGTTTCATAAGTAGCCAGTTTTTTTCGAATTTCCACTAAGAGCTTTTGTTCAATTTACTACGTTCAGCACTTAACATTTAAATGGCGTACACCAAAAGCTTCAGTTGATTTTATATAGCAGTCGTTGGTTTGTTGTTTAATGGCCGATTGCATTAAGCAGGGCCGTCCCACCGTCCCACCGCAAAATGTTAGCGGCTCACGAAGATAGATATTAAGTATACGCATACCTCTAGCGTCACTATTTTTTAAAAATTTTGGCAGCACTGCTTTTGATACAGAAAGGAAAATCAGTTTTCGAGACGCGTTTTCAGAGAGAATCTCAAAAACTGTGTAAAATATTTAAAAATATACTTTTTAGGTCACAACCAAATACAGGCATTTTTTTGGTCCTTAAAAATTTATTAATTTCTGTTCAATCTCAAGCACATAGTTTGAGTATTGATACCAGGAGTGCAGCAGTTCGAAAATGTAAAAGAAAAAACATCATCAACCAGAATGGATCTACTTTGTTTATAGATAAGCAAAACGAACGATTAAAATGACTAAAATATTGATACCAGGATTACAGCAGTTCGAAAATTTAAAAGAAAAACGCCATCAACCAGAATGGATCTACTTCGTTTACAGATAAGTAAAACGAACGATTAAAATGCGGAGAGTATCCGGATCAAAGTATTGATACCAGGCTTGCAGCAGTTCGAAAATGTAAAAGAAAAACACCATCAACCAGAATGGATCTACTACGTTTACAGATAAGTAAAACGAATGATTAAAATACGCAGAATATCCGGATCAAAGTATTGATACCAGGATTGCAGCAGTTCGGAAATGTAAGAAAACACATCAACCAGAATGGATCCAATCATATACTTTGATTATAAGTAAAACGGTACGGACGATTAAAATGCGAGGTACATTGAGAATATCGGGACTAAAGTATTGATACCAGGATTGCAGAAGTTCGAAAATGTAAAAGAAAAAACACCAACTAGAATGGGTCTACTTCGTTTACAGATAAGTAAAACGAACGAATAAAACGCGAGGTATATTGAGTGAATCATACCTTTGAGATGATTTCCATTACATCAGCTACATGACGTGTAGTATCGGTCCAAAAGCGTCATGTCCACCCAATTAGTTGCATACAAAGGGAATTCACTAATGTAATTTGCTACATATTATACAATATCTGTTCCATAGAGATGGATGGTTTATCAACTGCTAATTGAAAATAAATCACCAAACGAAACCGTGGTTCAATATTATGGTTTAAAATATGTGTTTCATATCATGATTATGCTAACAAGGTTAACGAAACGGGCGTCGAGAAAAATTTCACTTCAAGAGGTTCACGGTTTAAATTTATTGTTGGTAACAAAAAAAAATCTAATGAAGATATTCAGAAAAGTGTTTTAGAAATAAAAGAAATAATTGTTCATTTTATTTTCGGTTTACTCGAGCTTTTAGACGAAACAAAAACGCACATGGTTTTTGGTAGTTTTCCCTAATTGCGATGTACCAATTTTAGTTGCAAGATAAATTAATTGTCCAAATCTTTGATTAACGTCTGATTAGAACTCTTCAATAAATAAAATTATCGACCAATTTTTTAGACAATATATTAACAAAAAATATAATTAATACATTAACGTTTCGATCCGGATTTGGATCTTCTTCAATATTTTGATACTAATTAATTTTTTTGAAAGAATTTTACATAAAGCGAATTAGAAATTAATTATTAATTATTTTTTATATTTTTTAGATCCGTTCTGAAGAAGATCCAAATCCGGATCGAAACGTTAATGTATTAATTATATTTTTTGTTAATATATTGTCTGAAAAATTGGTCGATAATTTTATTCATTGAATAAATTAGTTGTACTATATACCACGGAATGAAGGCAAAACAACAAAAACGTAGTAAAATGAACGAACATTTCAAAAAAGAATAAACGAATAAAAACTAAAACCCGACTACTGAAAAGTATGAAACGAGAAAATATTCTCATCTGAGGATATCCGTGGTCCTATGCCACTACCCCAACACTTCATTACATTTTAGCAGTAGTAAGCGATCATATGCTCTAGGGCAAAATGCATCACACTATACATCTAGAGGGGCCTCATATATATGAGATGGCATACGACCACGGCTATCCTCAGATGAGAATAGTTTCTTGTTTCATACTTTTCAGTAGTCGGGTTTTAGTTTTTCAACTTATAGCCAAAATTCAAAAATAAATGTCGCCTATGTTACTCGGGCCATAACAACGAATCGACTGACACCTTATTTATCAAAATCGGATGAGTAGTTTAGACGCTACGGTGGAACATCCCTAAATACAGACATACATATATACAGAGGATGAGTTTTAAGTTGATGCTTTTTTTTACAGCGTGTAAAAATCAAATAGACGAGCAAATATTTCAAATAGTTTTTTTATCAAAACTTAAAAATAAGAGAGAAAGCCTTTCGAAGATTAAATAAATTTTATTAATTTTTCTTTAATTTCGAGGTGGGTCCTGGGGTTATATTATGTCACTATGAAAATAAGTTGTTATTATCAAGTATGTATATTGTTCTGTTTTTGAACAATTTCTGTGAATACTTGATAATAAAGATTTATTTAAACTTCGAAAGGCTGTTTCTCTCTTATTTTTGAGTTTTGATAAAAAAACTATTTGAAATATTTGCTCGTCTATTTGATTTTTACACGCTGTAAAAAAAAGCATCAACTTAAAACTCACCCTGTAGACTGCTAAACTTATAACATTTCCTTTTGGCTTCGCCGTAGAACTAGAGTTTTTTGACAGTTGACCTATTTGATAAGTTCAGAATTTAATCTCTACAAACTTACGAAGCGAACGAGAAACAATATGACGTCAGCGGATTAAAGAAAGAAAAAGAAATTCAAAAGAACGAAAATCAAAGCTGCAGGAACGCGGTTAATCGTACACAGTGTAGTGTTTTATTTAATATCCTTGATCCTGCGGACAAGGTGAAACGACAAAGCACCGGAAAAATTGACGAACGCTAGAGAATGAGAGATTTTGCCCCTCTAGTTTAATAATAAATTTGCATATGACGCATCTATTCATTGACGTCACACAAAAGTGTGTGTGTGTGTGTTTTTGTGTGCGTCTAGCTTCACGTGAGACATGAGATTTGACATCGTATTCACACAAGTGGGCATGTCTACATCATATAGAGGCACAAAGTATAATATCATAGCTGAACAGTTGCGTTGTGTGTTGTTATCATACAAAGTTCTATGTGCAGTTTTTGACCCGATACAGAACTAGCCTATACTCAATGGGATCGTTCCGATTAAGTCCGATTTATACACAAATATGTTTAAAAAGGAGCATTCAAAGTTGTTTCCTTATATTAACAATAATAATAACAAAAATTTACATAATAATAATAATAATAATAATAATAATAATAATAATAATAATAATAATAATAATAATAATAAGTATGGCCATATTTATCGAACGTAAGTATTTATTTATTCGAATCTTTGATTAACGTCTGATTAGAACTCTTCAATAAATAAAATTATCGACCAATTTTTCAGACAATATATTAACAAAAAATATAATTAATACATTAACGTTTCGATCCGGATTTGGATCTTCTTCAGAACGGATCTAAAAAATATAAAAAATAATTAATATTTAATTTCTAATTCGCTTTATATAAAACTCTTTCAAAATCCGGATCGAAACGTTAATGTATTAGTTATATTTTTTGTTAATATATTGTCTGAAAAATTGGTCGATAATTTTATTTATTGAAGAATTTATTTATTTGATTCATTTGTTGTTCAGGTAGCTAGCTTTTCCTCAAAATAAATAGCGATAATTCAATTCATCAAACATAATTATGTTCACTGCAGGTGTAAATCTATTCTGTCTTACTTCGAGGGTATAAATATTTATTGGCCTGATAAAACAATAATGGACGCCACATAGATCATAATACCTAACCTATAAACGTGTAGTACTAGATCTACAACTTGCTTTTGTGAAATGTGTAGTTGTAAAACATTAAAGTTATTGGAAGTTTTGTGTGAAATTGGGTTAGGATAAAACATTATTATTTTGTGAAACTTTTTTTTGACGTTTATACTAACGGATATTTGGGTGAACGTCAAAATATTCATCAAAAAGAGCAAGGAGTATAAGTGCAGTGTATTTTTAACTAATTTTTCGACCCGATATTTTGCTTGGTGAATTGAAAGTAAATTTTATTTTAACGAATAAATTTGTTCCAAGATTAGTAGCTTCTATGTTTAATAGTGTTCGGTGTATACAGATTGTATCAAATCAAAACGGTTCATAGGACATTCTGTGTGTAAAACAGAGACGATATAATATAAAGATCTAAAGCAGTAAGTAAGAATGAGATAAATGATCGCTAATATAGTTACTGTAGTTACGTAAATAGGTAAATAATTACGTACACTGTAAATCTTTTTACCAATTTATCAATTAAAACAACTACAAATAAATTTATTATGTTGGCGGTTGAACTACCATCATAAAACCATTTAATTATTTGGATTTTTTCCCGAACAGTATAAATAGCCATTTTATCAATAATTTCACTAGTCAATACTGACATTTGATAAAATTGTGATTTTTACTGTAGAAAACAAAGACGAAACTATCAGATTATATAACCACAGTAACTATTAGCGATCATTTATCTCATTCTTACTTACTGCTTTAGTGCTTTATATAATATCGTCTCTGTCTTACACACAGAATGTTCTATGGACTGTTTTGATTTGATACAATCTGTATATAGGCATCAGACAGAAACTAAATGTTATTATAATGATTGGAGTTTGTAGAGTTCGATATCCGAAAATTTGAAAGAGGTAGGAGTTCTTGTGCACCACGGACAACCCTGCCTCAGCATGTGATATTATGCCATGCTAGTTGCTTCACGAGGCATATATTGGTTAATTTATTGCGTTTAAGCCACCTCATGTTACCGCAACGATGTCAACGAATATTATTAACGAGCCGCTATCCTTGGAAGAAAGTCTCCAGTTTAACGAACCTCTCTTTAAAATAATTATGATAAAAACATGAGATATGTTTTTTTTTGTTACAAATTGTTTTATAGCCGCAGCTGCTGCATAAAATGGTTTTTCTTGCAAATTAACGCTAAAAAATATTTGCACAGGACGATGTCTCGAAAGAAAACATAATTTTGAACATTCGCTTTTATATAATTAGTGTATGTTTTTATGCTTTAAGGAGGTTGATGCGTTACAGTCCCAATCAAAAGTAAGTCGAATTCTAAATGGGAACTTTTCCATAACAAATTTTTACAAAAGGTTATAAGTCGATGATACCAATAAATTATTGTCATAAAGGCATAAATAAATATTTTTTTTAGTATTAATTAATTATTTCAGTATTTTACTTAATGGACTAAACTTTGAATTTTTTGTACAAAGTTAGGTTAGAAGAAATAAATTTATGTAAATATATGTATTTTAGTAGTAAATAATTAAAAAAGAAATTAGAAGTAATAAAAATTAAAATTAAATGATTAAAAAGTTGAAAATTCAGTTAAAATTGTTAAAATTGTCAAGAATAAAAGTTCATAATCGAAAAGTGCTAAGGTTTAATAATTTTTGTTTATTGATTAAAAGTCTTCTGATTAAACTGGAAAAAATATTAAAATATAGGTAAGACATCGATGCTTTACATAGTTAGTTTGCTGGCATTATTTGGTTATTTGCAAAAAATTAAAATGTACCGTTTGTATGCTAGGTTGACATATTTTCCATAAGACTACATGTAAAAGTTTTTTTCAATTTTTAACTTTATAAATCTCGTAATGCTTTTGGATTTTCTACAGAAAATTTTGTCATAAAAAAATCTATTAAAAAAACTTTATTTCAGATTTTTTTCATTATCTTTGTAAAACGGCTCAACCTCCTTAATACTCTTATTTCCACGGTTTGTAAGGATTCTATAAGTAAAAAATATCTATGTATAATACGCGCCACGAATCTAAAAGGCTCGGAAGTTAGATGTGAAGGCGGGCTTGCGCTTGTACAGTCTGTTGAAAAACTACAAACTCGCAACTCAACAAAACTGAATAACAACTTGACAATAGCGTACTCGACTGTACTTTAAAGCAGGAAAGCGACAAGTGACAAAGGCAACGAGCGATCACGGCCAATCACCGACGAGCGCCCGTTCCGTGCGAGGTGGTGGGGATCTCAACAGCTCTAAAATGTGCCTTTGCGACGCTGTTTGTGACTAACTTCCGAACCTTTTAGATCCGTGGCGCGTACTAATTCATCGCCTACATCACATATATTATGGGTGTGAGTTGTTACGTGGGTGGGTGTGAATGGTTGCGTAGATGAGAACGTCAATACAATATTTCCAGAGAAAGAGAGACTATGTATTAATAAGTCATACAGTTTTGCACCCGGGTGAAGCCGGGATTGGCCGCTAGTAGTCTCATATTATCCGTGGCAGTTGATGACTTTAAAAATTTGTAATATATATTTTATATTTCAAGGATCTTTCAAGCTCTTAAAAGTACAAAGTTAATTAACAAAAATTATACAAAATTAGATTTATGTCCCCTCTTAAAAAAATAATATTTCCTGTAGAGAGTCTTTCCTGCGTCGCTATATTATATCTAATAAAACGGCAGATTTATAATGCAACTGCTTGACTACAATGAAGTTATAATTTGAATAATGGGCAATTTATTTCTAAATTTAGAAAAGCATGTGTATAGTCGTTATCTAGCTTATAAAATTATATTAGCGACAATTAATGTCTAGTCGTTAAAATTATTGCACAATATATCTTAAACAAAAAGGGCAAAACCGCTCATGTCATTTTTTTCGTTAATTTTTAGGGTTTCGTAGTACAATGGTAAAAAATGGAAATTTTCGTCTATCTTTCAGTCTATCTCCAGGGTGACCGGTAATTGCTCGCAATCCTCTTGGACTAATTTGGAATGATTTAACCTTTATCACTTGAGGGTCGGAAATGCGTCATTTTCGAGAAAATCTACTTCTGTATTCTTTTTATAAAAATCCTAAATTTGGGAGTTGAAAATTTAAGAAAATATTTTCTCACTTTTTGGCCTGCTTTTTTCCATGATCTGATAGCTAAAAACCACGAAATATAGAATATTCGAGAGTTTTTATGATTTGCCAAATCTATTTGCACTACATTATTTTTAAATTGCTTGATTTTTATATATGTTATTCAAACAACTATCACAAAATTATATTTCAACAGCCAGACAAATAATTGTAATGACCAAACATCCCCGCAGACGTAAAAAATAATCATAAAGCTCTCGCGCTCATACTAACAGCTGACTATTTTTTGCGTCTGGGGGGATGTTTGTTCATTACAATTTGTCTGGCTGTTGAAATACAATTTTGTAATAGTTGTCTGAATAACATATATAAAAATCAAGAATTTAAAAATAAGTGAAGTTCATTAATTTTTCTCTGAGCTTTCAAGCGTCTGTCAGAAGTTGTGGTCAGCGGAAAGTGACTGGCGATACTGGATACTAATTTATAGTGATATTTTACAAAACATATATAAATATCAGCCATTTAAATTTATATTAAGTGACTCTTATTTTTACTAACCTGGCACCTGTACATTTGTCACAGACTGAATGATGGAGGTACGTCAAGCGTTCTAAGTACATAAAACACTACTCAAAACGTAAGGTTTCATTTATTTAAAAATAGGTTCTGTCTGGCGGCTCTAGGATCTTACTCTATAAGCTGTTTAGACAAAATAAAATATGTAATAGATCACACTAATGTGAGGTTATGGAAATAAATACACGAAAATCGACATAAATCTTTTGTCTTTAGGGCGCGGTTATTAAAATATGTATAGAAATAAATATGTATAATATGCGTTGAACGCTGCTGTCATCGTCATAGATGATCCTCAAAGGGGTTGTCAAGATACTGGAAACTTTAAATACAGTTATAAACATGTTTAAATTACAACACTAAACTCGCCAAATTACTATTCAAAACATATAACTTAATATACAATTTTATGTTAACTACTCCCACAGAATTGTGATTCAACACACAGACTGAAAACGCATCTCAACTTCTAAATCTTGACTACCTACTAGAGCTGTAACAAACCGTATGTATTCGTTACTGAGTAACGGGTACATCGTCTGAGTCGAAGTAACGAATCGTTACTTACAAATTCATTTCGTTACTCGCATCTTTCGCATCCATGTCAGTTTGACGAACGAAGTCATACCGTATCACGTATGCTACACGCCTCGTTGCGATGCTTATACATGCTTGATGCTAGTACACGATTGTATGTCGTATGAAAAGTAACGAGTAACGTAACGATACGAAAGTAACGGGTATTGGTTCTTTAAGTAACGAATACATACGGGTACACAATTTCTCGTTACTTTTACAGCTCTACTACCTACTCTTATAATAATTATAGTAAGTACAGCGTTTCTTTGTCTGTCTGTTTCAAGAACCGCTGAACCGATTTTCAAGCAAATTTTCTTCTTCATATTATCTACGGCCTCGTCCCAAGGGCGTAGATATTTTTTTCTGGGAGTGGAGTAAAGAAAAAAATCAATTTTTTTTTAAGTTTAAGGTGTCAAGCAATCTTGTCTAAATTTTGTTTTTAGTTAGGTATTCGTAATATTTTCAGTTTCACTTTTTATTATTATGATCTTGGGAGACAATTACCCCCTTTACTCCCCCAATATCTACGTCCTTACCTCGTCCGAATTTGTGGATTGTCACTATTTTTTCGTCGAATTACGTTGCAAAATTGGTCTCCACGAAAAGCGCTTGTATTTTAACGCGATATATTATCATAGGCTATATATAGCCTATGTTCATCCTGAAGGTCCGTTCTAAATATTGAAGCAAAAAAATTTGAAATCGGATGAGTAGTTTCGGAGATTAGCTCCTACATCCAAAATTACAATTGTAACACCACGTCTTAAAAAGCCACGCCGCCACTGGTGTACCCTGGTGGCCGTGTGACAAACAGAGGCAAGATGGCAGCGGAGCGTATGAACTAGGAAGCAGTTAAAAAAACTTAAAATAATAAATGTGTTGAATTAAATAATATTCATACTACAAACTTACGTTAATAAATATGTTGAATGAAATAATAACAATTTTTACACTTTTTTTTATAATATTAGTACCTATAGAATAATTAATAAAATTATCGACTGATTTTTCAGACAATATATTAAAAAAAATATATATGATTAATACATTAACGTTTCGATCCGGATTTTGACCTTCTTCAAAGCTGATCTAAAAAATATAAAAAATAATTAATATTTCATTTCTAATTAGCTTTTTATCTTCAAAATTTTAGATCAGTTCTGAAGAAGGTCCAAATCCGGATCGAAACGTTAATGTATTAATCATATATTTTTTTGTTAATATATTGTCTGAAAAATTGGTCGATAATTTTATTTATTCAACACGCGTGAGTAATATGTAATTTCGGGGCCCTGCTAAATTCGAGAGAAATAATAAATTACTTCATGTTGACGCGTAGAGTGCTAATAATAAGCCGTACCGTGAGATAATGAATTTTCTGCAGTTAAATAATGAAAAAAAACTGCACTGCTTCTGGACCAATAGGAACGTGGTAGGCGGTATTGTATAATATATGAAAACAGCATCGCAATTCAGTGAAAGTCAGGGCCATCTTGTGTGCATCGCGGGCGATGAGTACGTCAATCAATGAAGTGATTTATTATTTTTCCCTCTTTTATCAGGGCCCCGATTACATATTATTCCTGCTAGTTGAATAAAGTATTATGTGCGACCATTGATAGAAGGAGAATATTCCACTCGCGTGCGTTTTACCGCACTCGCTACGCTCGTGCGGCAAATTTCACGCTCATGGAATCTTCTCCTTCTCTCACCAGTCGCACAATATACTATTATTGAAGAGGTCTAATCAGACGTTAATCAAAGATTTGAATTAGTACCTATAGATTTGTCTAAATGGGTAATACAAAAACATTTCAGGGACACAAAACTTTTTCACCTTTATACCAGTCGTGGGAAGTAGCTTATTCATGGAGAATATTATCAGGAGTCGAACAAAATGTTTCTGTGGAGCCTTTGAAACGTCGCCGCCTGCCATTTAGTTACGTGGAAGCGAAACAATAGAATGTCTCTATCTGGCGGAGCGCCCACACGGGAAACCGGTCACGAACCTGCTTTAATAATGTACGGGGAATTTATATCAACAAATCTGTTATCCTTAATAAATGTTTATCTACATATATTTACGGTCTACTATACAATATAGCGTTTTAAAGTATCTATTTGTATTTCGTTCAGTTATAAACGGGTTTATTAGTAGTTACCTTTTAAAGGCGATATAATACAGAGTGACTCGTATTTCTATCGGGAAAGGAAATTATGACTAGTGATGTGTCCACATTACTCTTTATTGTAACCTGGCTCCGTGCGCTCCGCTCACTAAAAAGAGTCGCTCAGAGGGAGTCGTTCAAAGGAGCGACACTAGACAGTACGCACTACACAAGAGTTCAGACTGCAGAGGTGTGAACTGTCGTCACTTATACCATTGCACAGCACAATACACACACTCAGCTCTGAGCTCATTTTAATATGATTCTGATCTTAATATATTATTCGCATTTCGGATAAACTATAAAGTATAATAAAAGCTTAACAATGATAATGCTTATTGTTACAATATTATATCTTTGTCAACGACGTCAATGTGAATGGTTTAAGTTACTGTAAGCTTAGTACTATTTCACTTACAGTGTGTCATTCAACATTAAATGACTCGGCAAAGATAACTCCGTACGTACAAAGTTCACTAGTGCTTCTGTGGCCAGTGCTGTGTGCGGTCTGTAAATGTGCGAATGCAACAGTACAGAACAGTTCAGCACAGAGCAATGGCGCTCGTAGTGAGTCATTCACAAAAAAGAGCGCTCGCTCCGCTCCGACAAAGGAGTCGTTCATTATGAACGACTCGCTCAGGCGCACATCACTAATTATGACTAATTTGGAATGATTTAACCTCTATCACTTGGGGGTCGGCAATGCGTCATTTTCGAGAAAATCTACTTCGGTTTTCTTTTTACAAAAATCCCAATTTTGAGAGTTAAAAAAAAATATTTTCACTTTTTGGCCTGAATTTTTCCATGATCAGATAGTTTACTAATTAGGCAAGCTAAAAACTATAGTTAGATTTGATGTAGTGTGTTAAAACTTACAATAAATAATAAAAATAAAATAAAAATTTTTCACAGAAGTATCATTATCATAAAATAAAACCGGTCAAGTGTGAGTCGGACTCGCACACGAAGGGTTCCGTACACTATGTACTTTTTAAATACTTTTTTAAAAGAAACAAGAGAGGCGCTATAACAATATGTAACCAGTGGGAGTATGCAAGTAGTTCAAGAGTTTCAAGGCGTGAAATTTTACATAATACACCCCGGCGTTTTTATATTATAAACACTTTTTTTACAAAAATTTCTTGTAGAATAAAATAATATAAAGTTTTGATAAATATACCATTATATCAAATAACAACGTTATGGCAAATATCTCTGTTGCGCATACGCCGATTTCCCCAAAAAAAAAAATACAAAACTTTAGAATATTAAACCATTATGAAATTTACAAAACTTTCTTTTAAACCATTATGAAATATATACTATTATTATATAAAACAACTTTATTGCATATATTTCTTTTGCGCATGCGCCAATTTTTCCCAAAAAATTTACAAAACTTTTGTAAACATAGATAGAATAATAAACCGTTATGAAAAGTATGCCGTTATTATATAAAAACCAGCCTTATAGTATATATTTCTTCTACGCATGCGCCGATTTTTTTCAAAAATTTATTTTACAAAACTCCTGTAAAACAAAATAATAAGCCGTTATGAAAAGTATACTATTATCTTATAAAAACAACATTATAATATATATTTCTTTTGCGCTTGCGCCGACGTCTCTCAAAAACAATAGGCCTCTTCATATTTACATATCAAATATCCTCCCAGAATTTGGTTTCATTCCGCTCATCCATGGTGTTGGAATGGTAAAAAATGTCAAAAATGACGTTTGCATCTGTCAAAGCAATATGTTCTAACTTCTAATAATTAAAATTAGTTATTCAAATCGTTAACTCAGAAGGCGTTGCATACTAATGTCAAAAGATTTGAAATGACATTCGTTTTTGAACAAATGCAATCTTTTTTTTAAGACAAAACATACGCAATTTTTAAATTCCCATAGTGCAGTATGCAACAAACGAAGACAGACGATCCCCGTGTATGCTATGGATTAGACAAAATTGAATTTATACATTTTATTTCTATATAAAGCTGTATAAAAAAAGTGTTTCGACGAATTCTGTTATACAAAATCTATGTAAAATTTTCTGCTCTTTCGTTTAAGACAGGTCTCGAAACGATCTGATTTAAATTGAGCGACTTATAAGCAAAAAACTGAATTTGCTCCTCTTTGGGGAGTTTTGGGGTTTTTTTAATTATTTGTTGTTCTAGCGGCAATAGAAATACATACTCTGTGAAAATTTCAACTCTCTACCTATTACGGTTCTTGAGATACAGCCCGCTGACAGACAGACGGACAGACAGACAGACGGACAGACAGACAGACGGACAGCGGAGGCTTAGTAATAGGGTCCCGTTTGACCTTCGGGTACGGAACCCTAAAAATGACGTTTTTCCGATCCTCAAGAGATAAAGTTAAATTATTTCAAATTAGGCATAGTTTCTTCTTCCGAGAAGAATACAAGCAATTGCTGCAGGTCACTCTGTATACTATAAATTTGATGTTTTTGTTCGTCTGTCTTCTTGTATCATTGGAAGACCTGATTTCAATGCGCGTTGAGGGTCCTTTAGCCAAATGACAAAAAAAACGGAACTCAACTTCGACAAGTCCGTCCGTCAGAGTTTTATAACTCCGCCATCTTTTCATCGATTAAATATATTTATTTAAATATTATTTATAAATTGTTAAAAAAAAATATTTTCATTATCGTAATGTAAAAATTCTTGTAAAAATAATTTAATAATTGCATTTATTATAATTTGAACTTTAGAAGATACTTAAAATTTTTATTTTAATTTTTATCGAACTAAAGAAAATCTACCACTTATTAAATTTTTATACGTCAATATCTTTCAGCCAAACTTTTCACCTTTATTTAAAAAGTTCTCAACTATACAAACCAAAGAAATTATATATTGAATTTTATTCATGCAAGTAGCAACATTCTTAAAGTTTTCAAGAAACGTTGAAGCCTGAAGGATCACGAAGAAAGAAAAAAAGAAAGGCTTAAAACTAATCACTTTACCTCTTTCCAACTTTCTAAGTAATTACTTTTTTTCGGCAAAAAATAAATCGCTGGCACGGTATAAAATTACTTCAAGAATAAGTTACATCAATGTTTACATAGTAGGTATACAGTACCGATCAAAAAAAGTTTCACGCCACTTACAATCTACATCTACTGAAGCGTTTTTATCGCGCGTTATAAAAAAAACACTTTGTAAATCCTAAAATGGCGGATGTAAGCTGGAAAAAATTGTGACCTAATTTTTTTTTGATAAATTCGAGTAATTTATCAAAAGAAAGAAATTTCTCGAACCAAAAATATATACCTACTTTGGTTGGTTATAAATATGTTATATAAAAAATTGGTTGTCTGTAAAGTCGGTTTACGGACGATAGTTTTACGTGATAACGTATTCCGTAATACATAACCTAAACCTCCCAAAATTTGGTTTCAATCCGCTTATCCTTGGTGTCGGAATGATAAGAAATGTCAAAAGTGACGTTTGCAACTGTCAAAGTATTATGTTCTAATAATAATTAGTTATTCCAATACTTAACTTAGAAGGCGTTGCATTTCACAAAATACTAGTGTCAAAAAATTGAATTAAACATTAGAAATGCAGCCGTTTTCATGTTAAGACAAGACATACGTTATATTCTAATTTCCATGTACGGCAAACAAAGACGACCGACCGCGTCGCGCCATGCATTAGACAACATTGCATTTATATTTTATACAGCTATTTTTCTATATAAATTTGTATAAAAAAACTGTTTAGGCAAATTCTGTTATACGAAATCTATGTAAAATGTTCTCCTCTTTCGTTTAAGACTGGTTTCAAACCGATCTGATTTAAATTGAGCGAGAAATTAGCAAAAAGCACGCACAGGGTCAGGCGGAACGTTACGCGTTACGCGTTACGAACGTTAGGAACGTTACGACCGTTACACTTTTTCGTGCATGTGGCCGGTGTTTTATCAATTTATAAGATTGGTGATTCATCAATTTATAAGACGTTATCACGTCAAAATAAAAAAATTATGGTTTAAATTTTTTGAAAAATATAAAAATATTTTTTAAAGATTTAAACTATGATTTTTTTATTTTGAAATCTAAAAAATTTAACTATTTTTCCACAAATAAAGCAATCGTTTTATTTCTCAAATTTAAAACAAAAATGTATATACAAATCAAAGTATCATTCCCTTTTAAATAAACACAATAATTATACAACAATTAACAAATCACACTGTCACAACCACAACACATCAAAAACGCTTATGTCAGATATTTTGTTGATCCTCCCCGTAAGTCCTTAAACAATGGCCATGGAGGATACATAAAATATTTGTCCGTTATGCCGGCTCTGTGTTGTGAGCTATGGAAATTCAACCAGAAAATGCGCACCGCATTTCGAAGGACTGATTGACATAACTGTATCACGGAATGCATCTAAACCGTGTCTATTATACTGCAGCGCTTTACTTCAACTATAGTTAAATGCCAGATCGTCAAAAGAATGTTACGCGAGATATTTAAGTATTAATTCAACAGTAATTAGTCTTTGAATGAGAGCTGATATTCTTTCCCTTTTTTCCTCCTTTCTTTCTTTCGTTCAGTCTGCAGGCACTTTGAAGTATAATTAACGATGAATACATCAGCTTTACTTTTAGTGGTAAGAACAGGTGTAATATCTTGATATCACGTGATCGAAAATAACTTTTATCACACGAAAAAGAACACGTTTTCTTATTTATATAGCTTGGTTAACATTTACACAATGCTACTCATTTTATTTTTTAATTTAAATAGCTCAGGATGAACTAAAAAAGCAAATATTTGATTAACGTCTGAATACAACTCTTCAAATAAATAAAGTTATCGAGCAATTTTTTGCAGACAATATAGTGACAAAAAAATAATAAAATTATAAATCAATATTTCACTAAAAGACGTTTCAAATCCGGATCGAAACGTCATCTAGTGAAATATTGATTTATAATTTTATTATTTTTTTTGTCAATAGGCATATATAGTCTGAAAAAAATTGGTCGATAATTTTATTTATTTGAACTAAAAAAGCCATAACTATATAATTAATTATTTTTTTATTCGTTTCGTATATTACGATTTTTTATTAAATACTGTTCGTATAGATTGCGCTCACCGAATGAGTGTATCCTACTAGATACAAAAAAAAAATGTTTTTATTCAACAGTTAAGATTTTTTTGTAGTTCAAACTTAACCGAAAGTGTACATGCATTTTTTTATTCAAATGACAGCATACATGTTTTTACATTTTCGGAGACTCCATTTTTTTCTCTATAAATTCATATAAAATTTTCATAAGGTTACATAATAAAATATTCGAGAAAAAAGTGATAATAATTAATTACACGTGTGGAGTGCTACGAAATATATTTTTTACTGTGTATTTAATTAATTAGTTGAAAACGTTTATCTTGAATATTTTCTTATGTAACGTTATAAAAATTTTATACGAATTTAGAGAGAAAAAAATGGAGATTTCAAAAATGTAAAAAAAAACTTCCGGCTGAGTTTGAAGTACAAAAAAAAATACCTCAGCAGTTTCTGATAGTAAATTTTGAGTTGAACAAAAAAAAACTATTTAAACTTTTTTTTGTATCTAGTAGGGTACACGAATTCATTATTACCACTTTCGGTAAAAGCACTGTGTTATGTTAAAAAATGTAGTCTTAAAAATATGTTTTTAACTTTTTATATATAAATTCCACTAAAAAATATAATTACCTTTGAACATGGCGAGACCTCCATTTCTGTGCAGCGGCCAACTCAAGTGAAGTACATAATTTTATTGAGCAACACGCGGTTTTCGAAATTATGTCCGCTTTAGATGCTTCAAGTACACAATCACAATTTTCACAAAAAGACACCACTTTTATAGAAATAGCTAATTATTAAAATCGTAATTTTATTTAAACATTAACATAGAAGCACAAGAATAAATAAATAACCAGAAGAATAACTCCCTATCACGAACTTTATTAATTATTGTGACAACGGTGTACTGTTTCGAGTATTGGAAGATTAAAGTCGAATTGTTTTTATACGCGTCAGGTTTAATAAGACAAGTTATATTTAGTTACTTTATCTAGGTAGAACTTGTTTGATTTTATTTTGTAACACGTCTGGCAAAATCGCGGTTAACTGCTAGTGAATAAATACTTTTGATTAGAACTGCAATTTTAATGAAACACTATCGATTCATCATCACCAACTAATGCAATGTCGATTCCCCGTGGACTCATGCAAGAGCAAAGCAATAACATGAAATAATTATGTAAGCAAGAACAATGTCATAATCCAAAACTAGCGAAATAAAATATTAATGTGAAACAAAATATTTGTTCAGTGATTCCTAAACTTTTAATCCAGCATATTTTGTAACGATAAACATTGTCATGATACTAAAATAAAACGAAATATTTAAACATTACTAAACACAGTTTACACTGTATGTATTATATTATCTTATCAATCCACAAGTGGGGAATGGTACTAGTATAGGTCAAAAATCACTTTTCAAAAATTTTACAATATCTTTCCGTTTTGAGGTCCCCTGAACCCAAAAAAAAATATTTTTGGAAAAACTCTGTGCGTTTGTTAGTCTGTTTGTCTGTTAGTCTGTTAGACTGTGAACACGGTACAGGTCAAACGTATGAGCAGATTGAAACCAAATTTTGGGAGGATGTTTGATATGCAAATATGTAGAGCCCTATTGTTTTTGGGGAAAATCGGCGCATGCGCAGAAGAGATATAACGGTGTTTTTTATATAATGGTATACTTTTCATAACGGCTTATTATTCTATTTATTTTTTAAGAAAGTTTTCTTAAAATTTTTTTTCTAAACATTATAGTTTCGGAAATCTTTTGAAAATAAAAAAAAATCAGCCTGCACTCTTTTGTTTCGTGGATATATCAGAAATAAACTAGTTCGGCATGCTTTGATTAATTTTTACATGACGTGGAACATATTATGTAGGTAACCATATCAACGAATAGTTAACATCATATTGAATACTAGCCATTATCCGCGTCACCTCACGCGATATCAGAAATTTTATTTTCTTTATTATAACCAAATGTCAACAATTTTGAAGTTGGAATGGTCCTGTCGCCCAATTAGCTGGAATTTTTGAAGTGAAAACTTCTTTAGCGGCGTTGTACACTTTTTTTGTAACGGGTAAAAAATGTTAAACTCGCGTCAGGAAAAGTAAGAACTTGGTGAGACTCTCTAAGTGATAGTAATTGCCAGATACTTTTTATACAACGTTAGACATCTAGCGTTGAAATATCGTACATAAAAATGCAATCTATGATACAAACCATTTTATTTACAAGTGTTGCTAATAAATAAACAATGCTTCTAAATGCAAAAAATTAAGACGTTAATATTCAAGTTTTCACTTCTGCCGGCACTCCCGGAGTGCAACCCGTCTTTTTTTTCTTGTGGTCAGACTCGACACTTTCTGGAGCAGTCCGTTTGAACATCGCCATATACATACATGACACCCTACCGGCGAAGCAATTAGACAGCCGTCATAGGCTCTTTGTCGCCAGCCGCAATCCGGCCCAACATACACACAATAGCGCCAGAGACATTGACTAATCGGACATCAGCATGAATGGGGAACCCCAGAGTGCCTAACAAGCTGTTGATATTGCATTTGCATTAATCAAAAGATACATAGCTGTCCACATAACGTAACGCCATTCATATAATATTCCTAAGTATACGAGGAGCTGTAAGAATATTTGCACTTGAAGCCACTGCACACGAGATTGCTAAAAAAATTCCAGCCAATTGGGCGACGGGACCATTCCAACTTCAAAAATGTTGACATTTGATTATAATAAAGAAAATAAAATTTCTGATATCGTGTGAGTTGACGCGGGTAATTGCTAGTATTCAATATTATATTTGCTATTCGTTGCCATGGTTATACCTACATAATATGTTCTACGTCATGTAAACATTAATCAAAGCATGCCGAACTTGCTTATTTCTGACAGATCCATAAAACAAAAGAGCGGCTGTTTTTTTTTATTTTCAAAATATTTCTGAAACTATAAAGTTAAGAAAAAAAAATTTTAACGAAACTTTCTTGAAAAAATAAATAGAATAATAAGCCGTTATAAAAAGTATACCATTATTATATAAAAGACACCGTTATAGCAAATATCTCTTCTGCGCATGCGCTGATTTTCCCCAAAAGCAATAGGGCTCTTCATATTTGCATACCAAACATCCTCTCAAAATTTAGTTTCGATCCGCTCATCCGTTTGACCTGTATCGTGTTCACAGTCAAACAGACTAACAGACGCACAGAGTTTTTCCCAAAAAATGTTTTTTTGGATTTGGGGGACCTCAAAACGGAAAGATATTGTAAAATTTTTGAAAAGTGATTTTTAACCTAAACTAGTACCATTCCCCACTTGAGCGGGTTGGAATGGTAAAACACTGCTCGGAGTTCTGCTGGCCGGTAAACTGGGTACGAAGCTTGAAATGACGTCACTGTGGGCTCGCCTGCTAGCTCACAAGATAGGTTTTAAAATTAGAACAAGGGCTATTTTCCTTGCTAGGTCTGCTGCTAAGTATGAGCAAGAACCAATCACGAAGCAATAGCTTGTCACGTGAGCGACTTGAACGCCCACAAATCAACACGGCTTCAGACAACAGACACGTTTAGCTCCGTGTTTATATTTGAACTGTCACTGCGCGCGCACCGGATTTATAGCTTGAAAAGACGTATCGTGTGAAGCGAGCACATATAACAGCAATCAAGAAAACCAGCGCTAGAAAATTAGTAGGCAAATCTAGCAAGGAATCTAGCCGCGTTTCTAACCTCGTGTGCAGCGAATATTTCCTTACAAAATCCGCCTAAGTCGAAAACTATATAACTCGAATTTTTTGGCGCCTCCCTTGAAGTTCGACTGACAGAGGTTCTACTGTATAAGCGGTTTACGTACTTATGGAACAATATAGTGGAAACTTTCAAACTGGGAATATTCGCATACCTTCAAATATACTAACTAGGTAAGTAGAGCGCAATTTCACTAATAATATTGTTATACGTCAATCTATCTCTTAGAGTTAGGGGTGGGTAAAATACAAAGTAATATTTTTGATGTGTAACATCCTAGCTCTCGATATGGGTAATAATTTTGCGAATCCAATGGAAAATTTCAGAAAATGAGAGAAGCACGCATTGGTGTGGCCTACAGTAGGCGCATGTGCTGCATCGTATCAGAGAGAGAAGAAGAGAGAAAGAAAAAGAAGACACAGCTGCCAACCGCGCTTTTATAGATACAGTGTGAAATAAACATTTATAATCAAATCTTTGATTAACGTCTGATTGGAACTCTTCAATAAATAAATTTTATCGACCAATTTTTTAGACAATACCTATATTAACAAAAAATATAATTAAAACATTAACGTTACGATCTGGATTTGGACCTTCTTCAGAACTGATCTAAAAAATATAAAAAATAATTAATATTTAATTTCTAATTCGCTTTATATAAATTTTTTTCAAAATTATTAAGTAGTATCAAAATATTGAAAAAATAATTTTGAAACGTTAATGTATTAATTATATTTTTTGTTAATATATTATCTGAAAAATTGGTCGATAATTTTATTTATTAAACATTTATAATATATAAACTAAATAAATTGAAAAAACTGTATTTTAGTTCGTTATACGAATTAATTTCTGACAGTTAGTTGGGTAAAATAAGTTAAAAAAAATAATGTCTGTAATTGATATTATGATATAGTGTGTAAACTTCATCATTTAACGTCGCTCGATATAACGACAAAGTTCTTAAAACGTCGAAATTACTTAACCTTGTTGCTCATACAATGATACACTCTAAATAACAACACACTCACTCTAAACAACGACAACAATACGTTATTATTAAGCAATAAACAGTACTTGTTTGTTATTTTGTTGCTTTCTGTCGGCATCATGCGTACCTACTCGATGCAGCGAAATTACTCGAAAAGTACTTTTTGTATAACCAAATTGATCCCACAGTATCTCAAGATATGAATAAAATATATGAGAAATAGTTATTGGCGTAACTAGTATAGTCTAAGTCATTCATCGCGCTGACAGGTCATGACTTAGCCTACAAGTTACGCCCATAATTTTATTCAACAATTGCGCGTTATTCATGTTTTATTTATTGTTATTAATGAGATGTTGTAAATATCTATTTATTTCTTTATAAAAAAACTGTCAATACTAACAGCACCAAACAGCGCGATTCAATGTTTTGGTTTGAGGTTAGCCGGTTATGAATAAACTCCATGTCGAAAACATTCGGCCTCTCAATTTTAGCCTCAATGGGTAACAATGGAGTTGTTGTTACCTACTATTTCGTTACGACTCAGAAAATAGTTATGTTTATTTTCATTACTCCACAATGGCCGAGCTAGTAGGAATTTTCATTGAGTTATGACAAGTAATTGTCACCAGTCGGTAAATGGCTATTTAGGGTTCGGTTTTTAGGCATGATAAAACGTGAATAGCGCGCATGAGTTGAATAAATACAATTAAAATACTGGAGTAGCGAAAAACGTCAGACAAAGATAACAGACTATATGCAATAAGCGTTGTAATTTGTGATATTCTACAATATCTCTCTTCTTACCATACTTCAGTTAAAAACCGTCGAAATTTATTATTTTCTGGAATCAAAACAAACAGAAAAAACAAGATTTCATACTATTTCTGCAGCCCTATTGAAAGACACAAAGCGTTCGAACGTTCCGGGGAATACCAGCATCATTCCCATTCCTCCGCCATTAATTACTGACAATTACGACCTCGGCGCTTTATGGATTACTGACACACGTTCACTGTCAGCATGTAGGGTGTATATTATCTACAGTTGGTACAGTTACCAGTGAGAATTGGTACGCATGAATAACTTCCTATGTATTTACCGAACCTCAGAAAATACAGGTGATCTGATCACATACAAATTTCCTGAATTTTAGAAGTGAAACTTCTATCCTCGCGGCTACGGTTGCCAGGTCGCAAAATCAAATAGCCGGACAGACCAGCCAGTTTAGCCGGACATTTGGGTAAAAAGGCCGGACAGCCTACATTATTGAGGATTTTGTGTCAGTATTAATAGGTACGACAAAAAAATTGTATGTAAAATCAAGCTTTTTTGATTATTACAATGAATCTTGTTAAATTCTAATGAAATATAAATAACATCGAATGCCAAATCAGTTTAAGTACTTTATTACTAATCAGCCAGTCATCAGTCAAAATTAAATTCTAGATAATCATTTATAAACATTTTAAATTCCTCTAAATTCTAATTGAAAGCAATTGCACAAATAAGTCTTATGTACCTGCTATTACTTCCAAAAACAAAATAAAAAACAATCTAAACAAAATAAAAAACATTATTCATAATTTCATATTCGCCTGCGCTCGGCCACGCTCGACGCTCGCTCGTTTGCGAAATGTAAAAAGCCTAACAACAGCCGGACAAGCCGGACACCGTTTATTTTGGCCGAACACGCACACAAAAAGCCTAACTATGTCCGGCTTTATCCGGTCGCCTGGCAACGCTAGTCACGGCAAGTGTGTGAAACGATGCAGAAACGAATAAGCGACATAATAGATTGAAAAAGGCATATAATTGGATCGGAAAAACAACCTTTTCTATGTGGTCTTCGACACCTTCCCATTTTCTGAAAAAAGATAAATTAAAATTGCAATAATGAAAGGCGTTAAAAGTGACGGATTCTAACGAAAATCGTGTGATTGTTAAAACTCGCTGAGGCTCTGTTTTTCATAATATCGCAACTCGCACATAAATCTACATACACTACTATTACCAAACTTTAGATAATTACTGTGGAAAATTATCAGGAACTTGGAAATAAGTAAAAACAAATGTTACGTTTTCAAAATTTGAAAACGTAACATTTGTTTTTACTTATTTCCAAGTTCCTGAACGTTGCAACATTTAATGTTGCAACGTTTCGTTGTTAACCTCAAATATTGCCTGAAGAAGTTGTAAATAACAACGAAACGTTGCAACATTTGAAAACGTAACATTTGTTTTTACTTATTTCCAAGTTCCTGATAATTTTCCACTGTAATATTTAGATAATTACTAGCGACCCGTCCCGGTTTCACCCGGGTGCGATAGATATAATTCTGCAAAATGTATTTCGTTTGTGGCCCGGCGTCTGAACTATACTACCAGATTGGCTTCTGAACTAATAACTTTGAGCGAATTTTATCAGATGTCGCTACTTGGTAATAAAACAGTTTTTTTTTTTGTTTGCTTCTGAACTATAATAGCTATCAGTAAATTCTTAGAGATGTCGCGGCACGTTCCTAAAACAGTTTCTTTTTGAGAAAACACCGTAATTTTGTACAAAATATTTAATAAAAACTATCCTAATATACTCTAAGTTGAACCAAGCAAGACACGTTTACAAAAATACAAAAAAAAAAATTGTGACACAAGAATTTGATATAGTACTAAAGCGGTCCCGCCCGGTTCCACCCGGGTGCAAAAGAACGAATGGGGGCGAGGGACATTAGTACGCACGTTCATCTTAGTTTAGCGAGATGAATGTTGTGTCCAAATTTCATGATGATCGGAGTTACCGCTCAAAAATTTTTGTCGGACGGACAAATTTTGAGTTACATTTTGCAATATTTTTCATTGATACTCCGCTCCTATTTGTCGTAGCATGATATTATATAGCGTATAGCCTTCCTCGATAAATAGACTATCCAACAAAAAAAAATTCAATTCGAACCAGTAGTTCCTGAGATTAGCGCGTTCAACCAAACAAACAAACTCTGCAGCTTTATATATTAGTATAGATAAAGATTTGTTCAAATTCACTTTATCGATCATGATTTTAAAACGCACCTGTATAATATAGACATTAGGGATTATAATATGTTCACATGATGATTTATTTGCTCGTCTTGAAGCAATTAGATGTCACCTTCTTACGTGCGTTACATACGTACATGCGTACATACATTCATAATAAATACACACGTGTTATATAAGCTTTTAAAACTGGATGTCTCCCACTCACTGACAGTCGACTGTCGAGCATCTGTATCTCTCGAAAACAGATCAGCAAACTATTTCCAGTGAACACCAATCAATAGAGTTACCAGTGATATCAAAGATACGGCCCGCGGGCCGCATCCGGCCCTTGAGCCATTTCAATACGGCCCACAACCAAAATCTATCTAGTGAGGATTTTAGACGGCATTCAATGCCACTACGTCTTTTTAAAACTGCTGGCTCCTCAAGCTCAAGATAATTTACCATTTTTATTACCTTTATATGAATATCGATTTAAAATAAATAAAGTTTTTAATTTAGAGTCTGGCCCGCTAACACATCCTAAATCTTATAAATGGCCCTTTTGAAAAATCAGTCTAACACCCCTGAGCTAGACTGAGTTGTGTTCACGATGGACAGTTATGTCCACGGTGGATACAGTTTTGTCGACGGTGGAAAAAGTTATGTTCCCAGACCGGAATAGTTGAGCCCATCTGCTCCTGGTCATTTAACTGGCAGTTACTTATTTAAATCAGAGGTGTCAGACTGATTTTTCTAAAGAGCCATTTATAAGGTGTGTTAGCAGGCCAGACTCTAAATTAAAAACTAAAACACAAATTTTAAACAATTATTATTATTTTATCCAACATATTTATAAACGTAAGTTTGTAACATAAGTATTATATTTTAATTCAACATTTATTAACGTAAGTTTATAACATGAATATTATTTAATTCAACACATTTATTAATTTAAGTTTTTGACGTGATAACGTCTTATAAATTGATGAAACACCGGCTGCATGCACGAAAAAGTGTAACGTTCCGAAAAGTGTAACGTTCCGAAAAGTGTAACGTTCCGAAAAGTGTAACTCATACAAGTATGCAATTTTTCATCAATGTTTCTTTATGACGTTATCACGTAAAACTATCGTCCGTAAACCGACTTTACAGACAACCAATTTTTTAACATGAACACTACTTCCTAGTTCATACGCTCCGCTGCCATCTTGCCTCTGTTTCTCTACATGACCACCAGAGTACACCAGTGGCGGCGTGGCTTTTTAAGACGTAGTGTTACAGATTAAATTAAAATCTTTATTTATTTTGTTTAAATCAATTTTCATATAAAGGTAATAAAAAGGGCAAATTATCTTGAGCTTGAGGATCCAGACACCTGACGTCTCTTGTTTTTGATAAGCTCATTGATGTCAAGTGTCTAAAATCCACACTGAATAGATTCTGACCGCGGGCCGTATCTGTGACATCACTGATTTAAATAATGACAAACCCTTGGAATTCAATCCGCTTTCCAATAATACGATCTCGCGGATGGTGCTCGGTACGTGGGCCATTGTTTGGAGGCTGTTGGTGTAGTGTAATGTTCATATATGTTCCTTGTTGGACATTAATTAATTAATAACGCTGTGTATATTTGTCATTAAGATACCATTTTGATTTATTTCAAATGTCAGTATGCATTATGTTCAAAGACTATATACGTATGCATTTATCATTGCATCTATGTTCTATACAGACCAGGCCTGTATCTCAATTATTTCTGAAGATAATTAATCCCATAAAACCCAACATATTTTTAAATTCAGGAAACAAGTTAATAGTTCATTATTCCAATTAAATTTAGGTAAAAAAATTTTGTTTCAAAGTATAAACTATACAAAAAAAAACCTATGTTAAATAGTATATTACATCACAAGGGCCGAAAGTTGAATTTTCATGACGCGCAGGGCCAAGATTTCAACTTTTAAGGCCCGTGTGGTGTATACGATTTTTCTTCATATCCGCTCGAAAGTACGTACTTTCGTCAGCAGGGACGAAAGATTGATATTTACTCCCAGTGAGAACGGCGGGAGGAAAAAATTTCTCATGCGTATTTATACTCGTAACTAGGGTTACCGCTGTCATTTAATATAAAAAATATTTTTAACAAAAAAATTGAACCGACTTCACACAAAAAAGTAAAAAATAATTGCGTATTGAAATGTTTTGGAGTCGGTGCAGTTCTCGGAATAGATTTCATTTTGGCTGACACCGACTCCAAAACATTTCAATACGCAATTATTTTTTACTTTTTAGTGCCTTTTTTGAAGTCGGTTTAATTTTTTTGTTAAAAATATTTTATTTTTCTCTTTTCAGTGTTAATCTAACACTAAAAATCAGTGAACATACATAAAAAACATTATGCGTTTCTTTGAAATTTGAGAGTTTTCCTCGATTTCTCCGGATTCCACCATCAGATCCTGACTTGGTTCCGATGAGACCACCTCTAAGGTGCACTCTTTCGATTAAAAAAAAAATTTGAAAATCAGTCCATAATTGACGGAGAAATCGGTGAACATACATAAAAAAAAATATACCTACAGACGAACATAGAACCTCCTCCTTTTTGTTGAAGTCGGTTAATAAATAACAGGGAGTAAATGTCAAACTTTCGTCCCTGCTATAAGGGACGAAAGTACGTACTTTCGATCGAGGTATGAAGAAAAATATATGATTTAATCGATTAATAATTTTTTGAGCTGGATCGATTTAATATTCTACAAAGCTTCGATTCCATGGTGTGTGACGTACTTTACTCAATTTGAAGTTTAAAAGAGGCTTCTATTGTAGAACTAGCGGCCCGGTCCGGCGCCACCCGAATTTGTAGATAGCCGTCGTTTGTTCGTCGACATACCTTGCAAAATTGATCTCCACGAAAAGCACTTTTATTTTAACGCGATAGTCAGCACCGGATTTACCTTAGTGCCCCCCTGGGCACTGTAAAAAATGCCGCCCCATTACCGAAATTTTACAAAAAATGAATAAAGTTTTGATATACAATTTTTAAATATATAAAATGATTCATTCATAACAGAAAATCAATTTTAAATAGGTTAAATACATAAAAAAATGTTTTTTGTACTAAGAATTATGGTTCCTCATAAATTGTAATATATTTTCAGAGGCAAACGCGTCTGTTTTTTTGATTTGAAAATTGGTCATTTGAATCTTCACAATCTAAGCTTTGAAGTACATTTGATACGATGCATAGAATAGCTAAGCTATTCAGTCTATTTTCATTCATTGTAAATAACGCGAAGAAAATTTTTTTTCTCACCCTCCTAATTTTGCCGCCCTGAGCACTAGCCCCGAGTGCCCCTAGTGTAAATGATGGCAATAATATAGAGCCTATATCCATCCTTAAGGTCCATTCTAAATATTGGTAAAAAAAAATTAAATCGGATGAGTCATTTCGGAGATTACCTCCTACATCCAAACTTAAAAACTTTACCTCTTTATAATACAGTGTAACCTCTTTATAACGAATCTCAAGGGATCGAGCATTTTTTTCGTTATAAAGAGTTTTCGTCATATGGAGGGAAGAAAGAAAAATAACCAAATTTCACCTAATTAATTTATTCCATGTAGTCTGTTAACTTTGCTTGGCGTTTTTGCTATGCCAATATTTGTTTTGTATTTTATTAAGTATTATGCATGTCTTGACTCTTGGGATGTGGTGGAATCACCTTCATTAAACAATAGGAATGTTTCGATAAGTTTAGCGGCATCAAGTGCTTGTTGAATAGTTGATGATGGTTATAAAATCATCCTCTTTATCATCTTCATTTTGTTGTATAAAAACAATTACACTGTTAAATACGCCTAAATATGAACATATTTCATCGTAATAGAGAATGGTTGTTACGCTATAAAGAGGGTATTAATGTATTGGTTTTAAGGTAAACCAACCAAACTGTAAAATTTTCTACGTTATAGGGAGTTTTTCGTTATAACGAAGGACGTTATAAAGAGGTTACACTGTATTAGTATTGACATCTATTTATCTTAAGTCTTCTTCGTGTTAATAAAGTCAAAGTTAGATAAATGTGCCGTGAAAATTATACTTGCACATCTTTAGTAAGTCCTAATTACGACAGTTTTAATTTTTAACTTGTGTAAATGCATTTTTACAATGTCTAAGAGGGTTACATAACTTTTATTTATAACATAAAAGATGAAAATATACTATAAACATCGTTTCAAATGAACAACTCTTCTAATTAAATTAAGTCACAAATTTCAAATTTACAACATTGTGCTGATATAATGTCTGCTGTTTCGCTGCATCTTTCTTTTAATTAAACATGGACGCCATACAAAGTCACGTTTACACTAAGCAAATATTGTTTCACGACACGCTCTTCAGTGTTACCACCTTAGGTTATTTTTCCCTAAAAGGGAATTTTTTCTATTCAGAGAAATTTTTCGGGTAAAATATTTTGAATAAATAAAATTGTCGACCAATCATCGTGCATTCTATTACATAATATTAAATAACTAATACTAATAATTTTTCATATTTTTTAGATTTTTCTGAAGAAGATCCAAATCCGGATCGAAACGTCATCCTTTGTTATTTTGATTTATATTTTTTTATATAATTTTTGTCAATATATGATCTGAAAAAAATTGGTCGACAATTTTATTTATTTGAAGAGTTCTATTCAGACGTTAATCAAAGATTTTCAAATATTTTGACTTGACCCTAATTAAAATATTTAAGAATACCAATTTAAAAATACTGCACAAGCGCTCCTACGTCAGCTGATCCAAATATTGACCCTGTATTACCAACAGAAGTACAAGTTTAAGAGTTTAATGTTTAGTTAATTAATATTTAATTAAAAATAATTTATTATTGTTTATAACAAACATTCAAGTTCAAAAATTTAGAGGAAATTATTTTGAAAACTATGTTTTTAGGAGATTTTTATTTTAGGGTTAAGGGAAAATCAATTCTCAAAGTGTCAACACTGAGGCTCTTTTATTTTGCACTACCACAAAAAATATGTTCAAAAAATATTTCTTCCCACAGCGGCACCGTACTTTTTAAAAAGTGAATTTAAAAAATCTAAAATCAAAAAATTGTTGATGTCAGGTGACATTTAATGCTCACTTATATAATTAGTGAATTTTTATATTCACTTGTATAATTAGTGAATTTTTATATTCACTTATATAATTAGTGAATTTTTATGTTCACATATATAATTAGTGAACTTTTATATTCACTTATATAATTAGTGAATTTTTATATTCACTAATTCTGCGGGGTGCGATTCTAGCATTGACAAATAATGAATATGCTCTTGTAATTAGTGAAAAATCACTGATTCATGTTTAGAGAGTAGCCTTATTGCAGTCCTATGTCACATTTCCTCCGGGATCAAATTGAATTTCATCCAGGTTCTAGAACTGGACGACAGTTCTAGGATGATTCAACTAATATACGAAGAAGGTGACGCAATATCCTCTTGTGGAAAAAGATGGTGAAATCGAATGCCCTAGAATATCTGATTTAAAAGTTTCTCGAGCAAAAGAATTCACGTAGCACTGTGTTAAGTTGACATTTATAACGGTCGTCGATGTCAGAGCAGCTTCGTCTTTCCTCGCCGCACTTCGTCGCCTTTCCGACCCACTCTCGTCTGGGTTCTGTTCTTATGTATACCACGTCCTGCAATGGAGACACCCGTTGTCTTGTACTTATGTCTCTACTGAATATATAATAAAATCGAATAGTCATACTGACTCAACCGTGATTTTAATGGTAGTATACGTTGCGCATGGCCGGCGGACCGGCCGAGACACGTCTGATCAGTCAAAGTTCTTGCGCTTCCATTGATGCAGTCATACAAAACTGTTTACGTGTAGACAAGGGCCCCGAAAAACACGCTAGAAAACGAAATTGCAGACAGAATATGTCCCGTCGCGATTTTTTTAATTATTAATTACTAGCGGTTCCGCCCGGTTTTACCTGGGTGCAAAGGAACGAATGGGGGGAGGGACGTGAGTACGCACGTTCATCTTTGTTTACCGAGATGAATGTTGTGTCCCAATTTCATGATGATCGGAGTTACCGTTCAAAAGTTTTTGTCGGACGAACAAATTTTGAGTTGCATTTTTCATTGATGCTCCGCTCCTATTTGTCGTAGCGTGATATTATGTAGCCTATAGCCTTCCTCGATAAATGGGCTATCCAACAAAAAAAAATTCAATTCGAATCAGTAGTTCCTGAGAGTAGCGCGTTCAACCAACCAAACAAACAAACTCTTCAGCTTTTATATATTAGTAGGTATAGATTGATTCAAGACTTTAGCTTTTCAATATTTTAAGATCAAAATGAAATTTTATTTAGATCGAAAGGATTAACAATTACTTACAAATTTTTTTATAACGCCTAGGTATGGTGATTTGATCTGTAACAATAAATTCGGCAGAGGATCACGGAAGGGCGTATTCCGTATGTCGCGGAAGTAACGCAAAGCTATATTTCACTATTTTGGTTACGCTGTGAAAATGTTTTGAGATTATATTTTTTTTACATAAGAGTATAGCAAATCGTTTTTCCAATTTTCTTCTTGCTTGCTCTCCAAGCAGACAACAGCAGTATATAATAATACATAAGCGTTCTATTTTTCCTGCGCGGACGAAAGCAACAATTTTTCCTTTTTCGTTGCTTCGAGCGTGACTGTTTTCTTTCATTAGAGACAATTTTTTGACACACAAAATGAGTACGGTTGACATTTTTTTCTCATTAAAGCTATATTAATCCTGACCCCATGCCGTGCCTGTAATAGTTTTCAGTCAACGATCCAGCGTGGAAAATTACATGCATAAGTATTCTAGACACAGTAGCGATGTGTCCACATGACTCTTTATTGGGAGTTGGCTCCGTGCGCTCCGCTCACTAAAAAGAGTCGCTCAGAGCGAGTCGTTCAAAGGAGCGACACTAGACAGTACGCAATACACAAGAGTACAGACTGCAGAGGTGTGAACTGTCATCATGCATGCTCAGGAGTCACGTAGCATTGCACAGCACAGCTCTGAGCTCATTTTAATATGACTCTGATCTTATATTATTCGCATTTCGGATAAACTATAAAGTATAATAAAATCTTAACAATAATAACGTTTATTGTTACAATATTATATCTTTGTCAACGACGTCAATGTGAATGGTTTAAGTCACTGTAAGTTTAGTACTAATACACTTCCAGTGTATCGTTCAACATTAAATGACTCAGCAAAGATAACTCCGTACATGCAAAGTTCACTAGTGCCTCTGTGACCTGTGCTGTGTGCGCGTTTTGAGAACAGCTCAGCACAGAGCAATGGCGCTCGGAGTGAGTCATTCACAAAAAAAGAGCGACTCGCTCCGCTCCGAGAAAGTAGTCGTTCATTATGAACGACTCGCTCAGGAGCAACACACCACTATAACTCAGGCTTCAATGCTATATTTTAAAATTTAATGACATTTATTTTTAATATTTACAAAACATATTTTACGCAATTTTTACTTTGAAAGTTCACTTTTACGTCGATGCGTAGCGTTCATAATAAACTATACCTGTTATATTATCGCACGAGGTGTAGTAAATCATAAAAATCTTAATAAGTACTACAAGTCGGACGCGAACCCGGACCCTTGCAGAAGAAAGCGCATTGTAACAAACCGCGTGTCCACTAATGGTTCTTATCTACCACTGCTTAGCACACAGTACTTACAAATACTCGGTACATTATACGAAGCCTACTGGCTTAAACAGCCCAACCTACTTATTAGAACTTGACCGGTCTTTTTTAGAAGTGAAACTTCTTTGGGCGTGACTTGGAAGTTACTCAGGTCTAGGAAGTAGGGTTCAAAAAGGGTCTATTAGTCTGTTTCCGCTACCGTAGTGATAAGGATGTCTCACAGATGGCGCATCTGTAGAAACCATCTTGAACGAAAGGTGTGAAACATAACTACGTATGCTAACCAACTATGTGATTTAAAAAACTATTATTTATTATATATAAACACATTATTATTTTAATTTTTTATTTATTATATTAATTATATATTATGTAATAAGTACTTAAATTAATAGATAACAGAAATCCTGGCTGCTTTACTGAAATTTTAGATTGCGGAATTAAAAACTTTTTAATTTATTTTGTAATTGCAATTTTGTACAAAATATTTACAACCAAAAAAGAAAGTAAATATTTTGTTATTGATTCCTTCGTATATAATTTTAAAATTTGCGGTTGAAAATGTAATGTTATATGCTTTGTAAATTATTCTCTCAAAAACGTTTTTTATCCGCAAACATATAAAAATATTTGTGATTCAGATACAATACATATAATATGTATGTAATCTATAACTTCGAACATATATACACATGTTTTTTATACCTTAAACCAGCGCTTCTAAACAAAACAAACCGTGCCGAAATTATTGAAAAATGTATTTTTATACGATAATGACTTCAGACTAGGTACAAAATTACTTAAATTTCAATTTTAGAGAAAACCACCTGGTAAATTTATCTGGATTTATTAGCAATTCATATCATTAATTTTTGATAGTTTTAAAATCAAAACGTATTTCACCACGGCCAATTTAAAGGTGGTATTTAGGTGTTAAAAAAAGTTGTCGGGCATAAAAATACTGAAAAAGTTCTCAGAAGTGTGTCAAATTTAACCCTTTAGTAGAGCTGCTAAAAATCAACCCGACAGGAGCGGACTTACAAATGTTGATAGTTTGTGGACATGGATTAATAATACTATTGGAATTAAGAAAAAATTATTTTAAGGGTTGTATTAAGGGGTAAATTTTTATTTTATCCAAAAACAAACTTATTCACGTAATCAAGCCACAACAACCAATCAGAAATCACATAATATGCACACGTCATAGCAACTAGTGTAGAATAACTGTATTACTATCTCACTTTGTATATACGACCCCGTAATTATTTTTTAAAGAACTTCCCGCCAAACGTCCTCCCTTTTTCACTGCGCAAAAAAAACACCATCACATCAACACGATCCCGTAACTGTCTTTTTAAGAACTCCCCAAACGCTCCCCCCCTTTCACTGCGCAAAAAAAATTATAAAAATCAATTTCCCGCACTTAAAACGGGAAATAACACTGTTATATGCCATATAAAATAATAATTGTGTATTTCCAGTGGATATTTTGAACATCGAGTTATCGTACTCTAACCATAATTATTTCAAAAAAAAAATTAAAATCCAAATGGCATTTTAACCTACTCTCGGGTTGTAATAGAGGAACCACATAAACAACGACATTACTGTACAAAATTTGTAGAAACACTGGAATATAGAGACCAGTTCAGAATACCAATAGGCCTTTTTCTCCCGTCCTAAATCAACACATTATAGTCTCTCAACATTTTCATATTTGTGGCCAGCGAATTTATTAAACAAACAAAAAAGATCGTTCCTGCTGGAACATATTATTCCAAGTACACATTTTATTATTATGTTATTCACACAAAAAGGCCTTTTGTTTGAATTTTTTCAAAAAAACGATAACCGTCGCCCGTTAAAAAATGCACTGTAGGAATATTCTACAGTTTATACGTTCACCTATATGTGAATCCAATGAGCACTTTTCATGAGAGAAGTGCCGTCGATTATCCACGAGGGGCAGCACTTGCGATAGGGTCCAAGATTATTTATTTCTCATTAAGCAACGTGTTATTTCAGGTTACTTATTAATTACAAGCCAATTGGGCGACGGGATCATTCCAACTTCAAAAATATTTACATTTGATATAGTAATAATAAAGAAAATACAGTTTCTGATAACGCGTGACGTGACGCGGGTACTGGCTAGTATTCAATATATTTGTTATTCGTTACCGTGGTTACGTACATAATATGTTTCAAGTCATAAAAAATTAATTAAAGCAAGCTTAACTAGTTTGTTTCTGACAGATCTACAAACCAAAAGAAGAGCTGATTTTTTTTTTATTTTCAGAATATTATCGTAACTATAAAGTTTAGAAAAAAAAATTTATAACAAAACTTTCTTGAAAACATAAATAGAATAATAAGCCGTTATGAAAAGTATACCATTATCATATCAAAAACATCGTTATAGCATCTTTTGCGCAAATTTTCCCCAAAAACAATAGGGTTCTTTATATTTCCAAACCAAACATCCTCCCAAACGCGGGGCCCTTTTGCAGGCATTTATTAGATAACTTGAAGCATACCCGGACACGGTGTAGTTCCACATGTACGTTATATCATTATTATGTTCCATGCAGTACGTCATAATGTACAACTATAGACATAATCCCGGCCTGTTTTTCACACCTGAGCCAATATTTTCCACTATATTTGACGCGTATAATCCGCTACAAAAGTCACACATCGCATAATATAATATTATGTGACCTGTACTACTAACACCTGTAATATATCATACTATAATAAAGTAAGGCAAAGCTGTATAAAAAAAAACAAGGTAAAAATAACAATATGGCTGAACAAAATGTTTTTATTATAACCTCACATCATTGCTAATTTTGAACCACCGTGCATAATACAATTCGGTTATAATTTAATGTTTCCATCTATACTAATATATAAAGCTGAAGAGTTTGTTTGTTTGTTTGTTTGAACGCGCTAATCTCAGGAACTACTGGTTCAAATTGAAATAAAAATTTGTTGGATAGCCCATTTATCGAGGAAGGCTATATAAAATCAGGCTACGACCATTAGTAACATTTTCTTGACGTAAGCCTTCAAAAAGTTCTCAAATGATACTTATAGTCCAAGAGCTACTAAACTTATCCAAGTGTGTAGGCTTTCACGGCCGGTGTTGATCCAAATCTTCATGGTTTCCGAGCTTGTATGCCGTGGTCCATTGGTATTACTACCGGACGTTTCGTCTACAACTGCGGTAGACATTATCAAAGGCGATGTGGTAGCCGGCGAAGTGTTCTTCTACGCTGCTCACAGGTAAGTAGTAATACCAATGGACCACGGCATACAAGCTCGGAAACCAAGAATATTTGGAGCTACTAAACTTTTTGGAAGCTGATTTAGACAAGGAAGTGGCATGCAGTTTAATCAGTGGAAACAAAAATGACATTTTTCAATCGTTTTTTAGGAGTAATCAATCCCAAAATTAGCACTAGTAGGATTGAAAACGTCAACTAATTTTGACAAGGTTGAGATTTCCACAGTATAGTTTTGGGTGTATTTTTCGGGCACAGGCGTGATTATTGTTGGAATCGCTTCGTTTTAGGGTGTAGTTCAACCCCCTAAGTTTGCTTACAAATTGTTGGTGTGCTTGATTTTATAATTAACAATTAGTGACGAAAATAGTGCTTTTTTCTCTATTTCCTTTAATATCTCCGTTCCTCTTGACTTTTAGTATAGCATATTCATTGAGAAAGTTGTTCTTTATGAAATTTCCTAAAAAATGAGTACTGATAGAGGTCGCTAAGTGAACTTGCAAATAGCCCCGAAAGTTAAAAAAATACGTTTTTTTCACTATTTTTTTACTAAAAAATGACCGCACATAGATGGCTGAAAATTCTCAAAAATAATGTCTATGTTGACCCAAACATGCCTGAATAATTTTAGCGTCATCGGTCAATTACGTCTCGAGTAATTAAAGATCACTTTTTTTTGTTTCTTTAATTGCAAACTGCGCCATTTTTTTCACAAACGGGTTTTGCTGGTCGGACCAAACCAGAAAAATCACAAATCCATTCAACTTTAGTATCTCGTTGGAATTTTTGGAAAAAATTAATTCCAACCGATTTTATAACGATTGAATATTGGAAAAGTTATATGGTTTTATACGTTAGTCTAAAATTGGTATCGCTAAAGGAATCGTTATAAAATTGGTTAGAATTCATTTTTTCCAAAAATTCCAACGCCGTCTCGCCTAGTATTTCAAATGCACCTTTTCTAAACTGTTTCCAGAACATCGGAACACCGCGGCAGAGACTGCTTTAAACAACTCTTATCTCACCTCTTCAAGACAGCCTGCCGGGGTGTCCCGATCGAAATTTTATTTTGCCTTTTTGAATGTAATTAAGAAAAAGTGTATTTGCAATACTGTGAAAATCTCAGCCTTGTTAAAATGAACTGACGTTTGCAGAAACGTATTTCTGTTAAGCGGCCTACACACCTTGATGTTAGCTGCGATGCAGACATCGACTCTTATGTTTCATGATGCAAGTAGCAGTGTCTGTAGTACTGAATCACGTATTTGGCATCAGTTGCGGCTTGCAGCGACGCAGAGTGTGGAATCCCATTTTGGTCGGCGAGCCAAGACGCCGAGTCGGTGATGCTGATGCAAGTTTAGAATTGCGTCGATGCAAAGACGATATTAATTTATTTTCCCGCGCCATTTTAGAGGTCACTTTGTTATTTGTGTGTGTAAATTCCATGATGGAAAGTGATCGTGTATTTTGGGAAGAGTTCATAAACATTTCTCATCTGCATACATGTCTTTGGAATACAAATGTACTTTTAGCTCTTCCAATTTTGCATTTGAATAACGTTTTCTTTCTATAAACCATGTTTTTGACCATTTCTTTTTTGAGTTTCTTTTTCTTTTATGGAGTATAAAGAGTGCCCCAACTACTGCTACTAAAACTGGTGTTGGCAAAACGTACCTCATTTTATTCCTCAAGCACCAGGTATCTAGAAAATAACTTACCCCTACTATTCTTGTGTTGCATGAACATCGAGTCGATTCAGGCATCGCAATAGGTTTCGATTTAAGTAGGCGTTTATGCAACTGATGCAAGTTTCATGTAGATAACATAAGAGTTAGCTAACATCAAGGTGTGTAGGCCGCTTTACATTCTGTGTAAGTAGGGGTGGGCATATCACTCGGAAACAAGTCTTCCTGAGCTTCAACTGTCGGTCAAGTATTCATTCAATGTCTGAGCAGAGATCTGGTTGCGAATAACAGAAAGACGCGCCCGGTTGCAGTAAACAAAGATTTGGAGCTGAAGCGACGCGATATATCAACTTCCTTTCTCGTGCACCGTTCTATTACGTCGAATGATAAATTGTGTCTATTTTTTATCACTCACAGTGACTTAAATGGCATTCCTTATCCCGATATTGAACTATACTAAGTCTCAATTCCAATAGACTCTTATAAATAGACATAGGTGTTCGCAGAACAACACGTATGGAAATATTAAATAACAAAGTATCTTATATTAGAATTACAATTTAACAAGTAAAGGCCAAAAAAGTGCACTCTGCGACCAATAATGTTGACACTCCGAGTCAAATTGGTCAGAGAAAACTTCTAAACCAGTTTCAAACATAAATATGCACCCTGCATTACTGACGGTTCCTCAGTAAATGTAGCAAAATTTTTATTTCTGTCATTGCTTAATGCCAACATATTTGTTTATTATGACATTTTTTCAAAAACTATTTAAGATCTGCTAAACGTAGTTTTTCATTCAAGCAGCTTCCAAAGATATTAAAGATTTGCAGATTTAAGTGTTTCACATTTTCCAAAATATATAATATAACAGTTATAACATCCAGTATCCATTTATTTCACAAAAAGCTCGTCACTTGCTATTTTAGTTTTATTTTAATATATACAAGGTACTAATAAATAAATAAATAAATATTTTTTTATTAAAATTTGTAACAATTATTATTATTTAATTCAACATATATTTATTAACGTAAGTTTGTAACATGAATATTATTTAGTTCAACACATTTATTAATTTAAGTTTTTTAACATGAACACTACTTCCTAGCTCATACACTCCGCTGCCATCTTGGCTCCTTCTCTTCACATGACCACCAGAGTACACCAGTGGCGGCGTGGCTTTTTAAGACGTGGTGTTACAAATTATATTTTAATCCGTCTTACTGTTCCCCTGTAGCATTTCTACTAATTCTAACTAATTTAGGTCAAAATTCACTGATCAAAATTTTTCAATAATTTTTTCGTTTTAAGGTTCAACAAATATATTTTTGGAAAAAGTCTGTTCCTCTGTTAGTCTGTGAGCATGATACAAATCCAACGGATCGGAACCAAATTTTGGTAAGATATTTGAAATGTAAGAACCCTATTATTTTTGAGGAAAATCGTCGCATGCGCAGAAGAGATACACGCTAGAATGTTGTTCTTTCTGTTATAATAGTATACTTTGCGTATCGACTTTTTTATTCGATTTATTTATTTCAAGAAAGTAATTTTATTTTCGAAAATAAAAAGTATCAGCTGTAAGACGCGCAAATTTTTTTCTGACGAGTTTTGTAAAAGTGCTAAACTAAATAAGGCATTAACTATTCTATTAGATTGTAGTTTATAGACGCTCGACAGTTTAGGTAAGTAGCGTGGTTCCGTTTTCAACGCGCTGACAATTTAATTAGTTTTGTTACACCTGATATAACAAAAGTAATCACTTATTATGTAATTCACATTTAATTTCGTTCGACTTCACACAGTATTAAATAAGTCATTTTAGCGTGTCTATTTAGCACCATGTTTGAATAAATTTGAAGCTATGTTCTGTCAATTAATCTTAATTTGTACAGCTCACACAAATTGGTTAATTTCACGTAACAATGAGATTTATTGTTGAACGATCAATGTACATTATCTGGGTAAAATGACAGTATGTCCTATAATACATGATAACAATGAAAGTTGATCAACAAAACCTTTCAAGTTTTTCATAATAACTAGACTTTACCAGCGTCTTCGCTCCCATTAATACCTGGAATCCGGAATAATAATCATATAACTATTAATACGTTAAGGTTTAAGATGTTTGCCTCCCTTTTTAGAAAAAAACCTCACAATTTCTCCACATAAATTATATATCATTTTACAGATAAATTGCTTGCTCTACTGACATCGACAACTAAAAAATTTATTATTGCCTTTGTTTTTGTAAATTAATTAAAATACAGCAATGCTAAACAACGTCTGCCATCTGACGGTTTTAATTTTGAAACAACGTCAACACTTCGCTCTGTCATCTGGCCTTCATATTGTAATACAACAGACACAATACTGCATACTGCCATCTGACGGCTATAATTTTGAAACAGCGAGCAACGCTGAACAACGTCACAGCAATGCTGCATGATGCCATCTGACGGCGTAGCTCAACGCTTTTGCTACTTGCGCCTCTATATGACAATTTTAGTAAAATATTTCTTCGATCTATCCATCTGAGCTTCATATTTTAATACAACAAAAAGAGAACGTTATAAGCAGTGTGCAAAATTAGAAACGAATTGAATACCTGCAATCATATTTAAAAAATAATTTTGTAAAGTGATAATTATTATACTTATTTAGTGCGAATAATTCGCACAGGTCACACTAGTAATAATAATAATGTGTTTAACGCCCGTTTCTGGACTTTATGTAGTTCGCACATGTCCCGTTATTTTCTACATTTCATTAAACTTCAACTAATGAATAGCAATGGGCAAATGAAGAAGTTTTAGAACGTCAGGATATGGTAAGCAACTTTTGAGCATAGGAGTTTGACAGGTAATTGGCCATGGCCTTGAATAAGGAACCATCTCGATATTTATCTGGAATTATAGAGGGGAACCATGGAAAACTTCAACAAGATGGCCGGTACAGGAATTACCGTTTTTCGGCGAGAGGCAGCAGGATTAAATCTCAGCCACAACTGCCCTCGCCGGGATTCGAACCCGGTACCTCCCAAATGCGAGTCTAATGTTTTCACTTCTTAACTTCTCCGAACAAAATTGAGGGGACTTCAAAAATTGTTTATTAAGTCTTAACTTTTAGGGGAATGGTTTCGATTTTGTTGTGTTAACCCTTTACAACCGGCGAAACTTTTTTTGTTTTTGATTATTTAGTGACGAAAAAACTTTGCAAATTTAATAAACAAATTTGTATACCCCTGCTTAATTGTGAAAATAATCTGCAAAGCCGGTTGCTTTCATAAAAATTAGTCTGTTACGCGGCAAAAAAACGTTTATCGGTAATCACGCCTGTATAGAATCGGTTGAAAAGGGTTAAGGAAGATAATTAAAAAAAATTAACCATATATTTTTTTTTTAATTGAACTTCCTTTTAAAACAAAGTCGCGAAAAAAAATATGTACATTTCGAGGTCGACGATAGTTGATCAAAGTAGGTAGGTATCTAAAAAGTTTTAGTAGATAATTAAATTATCATCGAGCTCAAATTAAAATTGTTCTCGTTTTAAAGACTTATTTTGAAAGAGGTACAATTTTTTTACGATGCTAACCAAGCATTAACAAAATTAAATCCATTATTCGCGAGTGTTTTGTTTTGTTTTTTATTTTTGTTTTGAGGTAATTCAAGGTGTTAAAGATTAGTTTTTTTTTCCAGCACTTTTAATGAAATCGTTAGCAGCTCTTCGAGCACTAATGTTTAGGTATATTCAAATAAATAGGATTTAACGGATTAAACGAAATACATCAAATTCCGGAACTGGAGCTTCTGTAAAGTTAGACAAAGGATTAAGGTAAATACATTTACCCCATACCATGAGGCACACATCACGGCACTACATGGAATCTACTTTCTCTCTCAATATCTCTCTCTTTCTCTCTGTCCTCCTCTTTCTCTTTCAATATTCTCACGTGGAATTGCTTTGTGAATTACAATAAACCTGTACCATTACGTACAATATTCAATAGCGTAGATATCTTCCAATATGAAAAGTAACCGGGATAAAAAATGTTAGTTTTTTAGTCATTTTCAATTTTTTAAAAGTCAGGTTTTAGACTTTTAACAATTTTTTTTCTTTAGAACTTTCGAGTTTTGGCATCGACTCGCCAATCTATACTAATATATAAAGCTGAAGAGTTTGTTTGTTTGTTTGGTTGAACGCGCTAATCTCAGGAACTACTGATTCGAATTGAATTTTTTTTTGTTGGATAGCCCATTTATCGAGGAAGGCTATATAATATCACGCTACGACCAATAGGAGCGGAGCATCAATGAAAAATGTTGCAAAATGTAACTCAAAATTTGTCCGTCCGACAAAAACTTTTGAACGGTAACTCCGATCATCATGTAATTTGGACACAACATTTATCTCGGTAAACTAAGATGAATGTGTGTACTCGTGCCCCTCCCCCCCATTCGTTTTTTTACACCCGGATGAAACCGGACGAGACCGCTAGTCCATTATGAAACCGTACGGACCAGCGACGGTTCCTCTAAATGAGTTTAATTTTTGCATCTTTACGCACCGTAGAGTGAATTAATGCTGCTGAACGTGTAACGAAACGTTGCTGACGAAAAAGCTTGATGAAACCTTACGCCAATTTTTTTTTAAATTAGTTACATATTAGTGAGAATGTAAAAAGTGTATTAAAATTAAAGAATAATATAATTTACGAATCGTTTTTTAACTTCAAGCTTCCAAATTTTTTACTCAATGAAATGTTACGATATTGTTTCCATTTGGCGCGGAAATTAAGCAATACTACACTGTTAATTGATACTTTCACTATTTTTTACTATTGCAGCTTTCAACAAAATTTTCAACATGCATTTTTTAACTGCTACAAATAGGGAAAATTATTTCAAAGAAGCAAACAATTAAAACACCAATTTTTTCAACGAAAAAAGGCGCATAAAAAGCCGCAATAATTATCGTTTTTTTTTAATAAATTTTGTTGAAAGCCGCAATTTATGCATCAATCTAATATTTAATTGCACTTAGAAAAAACAATCTCCTTTTTTGGCGTTTTGTAAACTATTTCTAATTAACATTATTAAATTTCCTTTTTTGTCCTACCTCCTACAAATATGTGTTTTTCACGAATGTAATAAAAAAAATACAGCATGTGATTTTGACTCGAGTGACTGCACTCAAGTGGCACGCTATTGTTATTACGTCATTGACAATCTACGTCACGAGGAACCTTTTAATCAAATTATCTAACAGACAGCAAAGATAGCGTTCATGTGTGTACAAATTAATTGCCGTTCGCTTGCATACTTGATAGATTGCGAATTATAGACGTTCGACAATTGAGATCAATTGCATATCTGAGCGAAAGCACATCAATTAAAATAAATAAAGCATCCTTCAACGAGTCGCTCATGACAAACAACTTCACGTGCCAGCGCACGGACAGTTAAGTATATATTGTTCGTATATTGTCAGCTAATGGATGAAATGTGCATGGTAGGTGCTTATGCATACTAGATACTATAGTGCGGTACGAAAATATTTGTTAGTGAGACACCCTTAGTTACTAGTGATGTTCCGGATATCCGTATCCGTATCCGCGGATATCCGAGGAAAAAGAAAGATCCGTATCCGTAAGTTTTTGGCGGATCTTTTACCTTATTAATTTTCAATTCATAGATGAAATTTTATATATATAGGTGATTACGCAATAATGAAAAACTGTTAAATTCCATTCAGATTATTTTTTATTTTTTAAAATCGTATTTGGTACCTTTATATTGCAAACATTTATCGTAGTGAGTACCATACCAATAATACATACCTCAAAGGTACTAAAAAACTATCTTTATAATGAGATATTGCACATCGATCTTTGGAAAGAGACAATCTGTTATGAGAGTTAACTCTTAAAGAGATCAATAACTTTTTCCCATAACAGATAGTCTCTTTCCAAAGGTCGATGTGCAATATTTACCGCAGCGTACTCTAAGAAAGTTAAGATCTGTATCCGTATCCGCGGATCTTGAAACCAAATATCCGTATTCAGATCCGTATCCGCGGATATACATTTTTAACGATCTGGCACATCACTATTAGTTACTAACATAGGGCCTTACAACCGGGAAAGTAAAATTCTGGTTCCGTCATGAATACCTACTATTTACATTTTATGTAACTCGTTTTCTTGTGTGACAGATACATATAGTTCATTCTTACTTGTTTACCGTTGTAAGGCACCCAATAATCACTGGTGTATAGCTCAGTTGGTTAGAGCGTCGTGCTAATAAACGCGAAGGTCGCGGGTTCGAAGCCTCATGGGACATGTCATTTTGTTTTTATTTTTACGATGTATTTTATTACTAAAAAATATAAAAATAATAGAAGAAATAAAAAAAAAATTAATATACTTACAACGTTTTTAAAGCGAACTAAAAAGTATAAAATAATTTCTTTGCAGACAGATTTTTAACGAAAAAGGTGGGGCGCATGCGACAGTTATATAAAAAGTGTAGAGAGTAGCTATCAATGAAAAAATCTATAAAACGAATAATGCGCCCCACGTTTTTCGTTTCCAGCCCTACAAGTTGAAAATCTGTGTGTAAAGAAATTATTTTACATTTTTTAGTTCGCTTAAAAAAATATTTCTTTTATTTTGTATACAGAGGATCGGCGTTAGTTTTTGCCGCTCTCTGCAAAGTGAGCGTTTAACACCCCCTACTAGCCCCCACAAAAAATATAGCTCACGGTTCTGTAAAATTAAAAAAATGCCATAACTTCTAAGCTAAATACAGAGGTGAAGAAATAGTAGACGCAAATTTAGCGGTTTTTAGATCCTTCTCAATTCTGGTAACGGTTCGTCACGTTTCAATGACGTCATAAAACAGCATAGCAACGGTTGATAAGTGAACGCTAGTATTGTGACGTCATAAAACAGTAGTTGAACTTTTGATAAATGGCGCATACAGCAAACATAGTCGATAATATTTACAACAAAATAACAACTTAGTCTACGTCTTATATAAACTAATTATGTTGAACAAGTAGTAAGTCGAAGTTCTGTAACTTTACTTAACGTGTCTATTCTAAACAAGATAGGTGGGGAGACCACTGAACTTGTGAAAGCTGGATATGCACTAATTAATCTAATTGTATTATGTTACCATTCTCAACTGAATATATAAATCCGTTTGATATAATTAATAATAATTATAGAAATATATTAACAATGAAATAAAATTAAATTAAAAACATAGTTCATCGTATCTAGACGTACCTATAGTTCGCCAGCTCATGATCTTTTTAAAGTTCCGTAGCTAAATAACAATAAATATAGTTTAAAAAAAAACTAAATAAGCTTAAAACAATAACGAATAAAAAATACTAGTATTATTGTGAAAAAAGCGTGGGGCGCTTTGTTCCCCATTTTCGTACATCGAGCGCCCCACGCTTTAAGCTTATTTTAAAAAAAATATTTTTTACTTTTTATTTCGATATAAAGCGTGTTTTTTAGTTTTTTTTTAACTATATTTATTTTCCACTTTTTAGTTCGATTTATTGTCAAAAATTTGCCGAAAAAAAAACAATTTTTTATTTCGGCGTGGACGGGATTAGAACCCACGACCGGTGAATCCGAGAGTTGACGTCAGCGAAGACTAGTGCCTTAGACCGCTCGGTCAACGATAGCTTTTACAGTAGTGGCATAACATACTAACAGTACTAAACCACTTGCTGTAGTCCAAACGAGGTTACAAACAAACATACAAACTTACAAGTGAAACTAATATAAAGCGTGTAAAAACCGGAACCCTTATAATTTCGTCATGTTCGTCCGTCCATCCGTTTGTCTGTCTGTCTTGCACACGAGGCTAGTAAACACTGCTCGGAGCTCTGCTGGCCGGTAGGCTGGGTACGAAGCTGGAAATGACGTCACTGCGGGCTCGCTTGCTAGCTCAAAAAATAGGTTTTAAAATTAGAACATGGACTATTTTCCTTGCTAGGTTCCCTGCTAAGTATGAGCAAGAACCAATCAGGAAGCAGTATCTTGCCACGTATGGGCGACTTGAACAAACGCCCACAAACCAACATGGCGTCATTCTACTCAGAGTCAGACAACAGACACGTTTTGCTCTGTGTTTAGATTCGAACTGTCACTGCGCGCGCACCAGATCTATCCACAAAACAAGCTTGAAAAGACGTCTCGTGTGAACCGAGCACATAACAGCAAACAAGAGAACCAGCGCTAAAAACTAGTAAGCAAATCTATCAAGGAATCTCGAACGGTTTCTAGCCTCGTGTGCAGCGGCCTTTAGATTCTAAACCAAAATCTACCCGGACGAAGCCGGACCGGAAAACTATAAATGTGTGTTATTTTCTGGCAGTTGGTCATATTTGTTTATTTTAATGCAGTAGACAATTTTTGTCTAATTTATACACGAAGTCGTAAGTGTAGTTGAATTTGGCGACGATAGAGTCTGAAGAGATTATTTAGTGCATTTGTTAGGTATGTGCAGACATTATAAGAAGTTTAGTGCCAACTTACAACAGTGTGAGAGAGCACATCAAGTAGTACCAACCGAAGTTATGCTGAATATGCTAATTTGTGTTGTCGGCGCTATATGTGTACAGGCGGGCCCCAGACTGGCAATACAATAATTCACATTTCGCCACAGAAATGCATTCGCCACACAAGTCAACCGCCACGACTACCAATAAGGTAAATAACACAATTCCCGGCACTCTGTCAAAACGAGCAAACTGCTAGAATTCACTGAACCGAAAAAACAAGTTGTATCATTCAACCGCTAGGACCGCTAGTAAAAAAAATATATTGTTTGACGTTTGTAATACCCGCCACGGGTCTAAAATGTTCGGAAGTTATAGTCACAAACAGCGTCTCAAAGGCAAATTTTATAGCTGTTGATACTCCCATCACCTCCTAGCTACCTGCACGGAACGAGCGCTCGTCGGCGATTGGCCGTGATCGCTCGTTGCCTTTGTCACTTGTCGCTTTCCTGCTTTAAAGTACAGTCGACTACGCTATTGTCAAGTTGTTATTGCTATGTTAGTTTTGTTGAATTGCGAGTTTGTAGTTTTTCAACAGACTGTACAAGCGCAAGCCTGCATTCGCATCTAACTTTCGAGCCTTTTAGATTCGCGGTGCAATAGAGCTGAATTAAACTGCCTTCTAATTATTGTTTTAAATCATAGTCTATAACCGTTGCATGATTTATTGCTCACGCAGCGATCGATTAAGTTGTTCATTAACTGTAGTGTATTAAAAAGAGATACAATTAGAGCATTTACCCTAACTTTGCGGCTTGTACATGCGATAACGTAAATTTGGTTACGGGATGCCATCTACACTTAAATTCAGTAACTACATTCGCTCTTTCTGTTTCAGAGCTGCTTATACGGATATTATTAGCTGTACTTGTGTGAAATGTAAATCAACTAGTTTTTTTTTGTATTTTAAAATAAAAATTTGTAAAATGGTTTTGTTAACATAAGAACGTTGAAATTTAGAATGGTCCTAGATATTCAAATCTATTAATAGTCTGATTAAAAGAAGTCCAAATCTGGACTGAAACGTCCATGTATTAATTATTATTTTTTGTTAATATATTTGTCTGAAAAATTGGTCGATAATTTTATTTATTGAAGGTCCTAGATATTGTTATCTACTTCTAACGCCTTCAAAATTAAGAAAATAAGAATTTATTGTTACAAAATCGACTCAAAAAAGAGTAAGCAGCACTAAAAAAATATAGTTTTAAGCAAGTTTTGATTACTTTGAGCGAATTTTAAAATCTGCTAAATGTTTTAAAAATTTTATAATGTTTGAAGAAAAAAATTTTAGTTTATATCTCCGATTGGTGTTTAAAGTTTCTCACAAATAAAAAAAAATATTTGACGTCCATAGCTTGAAAAATATAAGAGATAAACTCAGAAATTTGCTTAAACTTATTAAAATCATATAGTATCTTTCCGGCTTTGAATTTTTTTCAAAAAAAAACAATGTCAACATTTGCGATTTTTTAGATGTAGATACAACGTTTTAAAAAATGATTTTTGAGAAAATTTAAATAGGGGAAACTTCATCAAAAGCATAATTAAAACGAAATAGCGGTAATTATATTTCGCACTAATTAATAACGCAGGAAACAATATATGCCCAGATTTGGAACACCTCTGCCGTGACGTCATAATACTCGCCGATAGATCAAACATGAAGAGCTTACATAACATTCACCGGATTAATACGTCATTAGTAATTGCCGGAAGCTATTATTAGCGACTAGAAGTTTGTACTAGAGCTCTGTTAAGCAAACCGCCATTTCAACCCTGAGTTTTCTCATATACTAATCTTTAAGAAACATTTGATTAAACTATCGCCCGAGTGCAGAATATAGAGTGGAGACAACTGAATCGATCGTAGCGTGAGCTGTGGACTAAATGCGCAATAAATCATGCAACGGTTGTAGAGATGTCGTTTACTCGTTTCATCGCGCTCTCTGCCATAGGTATCGTTTATTAAGAAGCTTCGCGGTTTAAAACAATAACAAGGCAGTTCAATCCAGCTCTATTGTCCACTAGCGGCGCTAGTAATCTTTTCGAAAGTAAACGTCGAATAATACAATTTTATTTACATTTTCCAAAATAATAATTATACTCAATACGTTTTTTTCAACAGCATAAATACTATAATCTCCTTGACTTGGTATAAAAATTTATTTCATTCAAGGTTTCGTTTAATTATTATTACATTATTTTAAAGTTTGCTGCAGATGAGAGCATAACTCCCGAAGTGTACATCCGCTAATAAAACTGTTGCGGTAGGAAGTAACTATTCTTTATTTTTTTTATTATTATTACAGTTATTTGAAAAATGCTCAAAATTGCGGACAGTAGGCGGTGCTGCCGGCACGCACCCAGCGAATAATGTGATCGTGTATAGACGACTGTCAATGTTAACGTGTCATTATATATCATATAAATATTAATTCATATATATTAATACGCTAAGGTTAAAGATGTTTGCCTCCCTTTTTAGAAAAAACCACACAATTTCTCCACATAAATTATATATCATTTTACAGATAATTGCTTGCTCTACTGACATCGACAACTAAAAAATTTATTATTGCTTTTGTTTTTGTAAATTAATTAAAATACAGCAACGCTGAACAACGTCTGCCATCTGACGGCTTTAATTTTGAAACAACGTCAACACTTCGATCTGTCATCTGACCTTCATATTGTAATAAAACAGACACAATACTGCATACTGTCATCTGACGGCTTTAATTTTGAAACAGCGAGCAACGCTGAACAACGTCACAGCAATGCTGCATGATGCCATCTGACGGCTTAGCTCAACGCTTTTGCTACTTGCGCCTCTATATGACAATTTCAAGTAAAATATTTCTTCGATCTGTCATCTGAGCTTCATATTGTAATACAACAAAAAGAAGAACGTTATAAGCACTGTGCAAAATTAGAAACGAATTGAATACCTGCAATCATATTTAAAAAATAATTTTGTAAAGTGATAATTATTATACTTATTTAGTGCGAATAATTCGCACAGGTCACTCTAGTATAGTATATATTATACCTATATAGTGGACAGTGGAATATCTAATTAGTCTTGTTGTTAGTTTAATCCGCGTGCAGCTCTCATGGACTAACAACCGTAGTACGTACGTACGTACACACGTTACACTTACCCGGGAACCCTCGTGTATACATATACAGTGTAAACTCCATTTAACGTCACTCGATATAACGACAAACTCCTCAAAACGTCGAAATTACTTAACTCTAGTTGGTTTACCTTGTTGCTCATACGATGACACACTCTAAATAACGACACACCCACTCTTAATAACGACAACAATACGTCAGCAATAAACAGTACTTAATTGTTATTTTGTTGCTTTGTTGTCGGCATCATGCGTACTGAAGATTCTAAGAAATTCGTTCTTTTGTTGTTGGGACGAAAAACGTCAGACAAAGATAACAGACTATATGCAATCAGCGTTGTAATTTGTCATAGTATGAATGTTTGCTGGTTATCATGAGTAAATACATATTATAGTAAAAAAATATTAATGGATTATTTCTTTTCTCCGTTTAACGACAACTCTCAATAACGCACAAAGTGCACATATCGATATTGATTTGTGATCAGTTTGGCAGTGGTCCTTAAACAGTTTCGGATTTGAAAAGGCCTGTATAAAGAGGTGTGGAGAGGTTGTTTTGTCGTCGGTTCATTAGAGGACCGCCGTTTCATCAATGAAAACCAACCACATAATACCACACCGTGGCAGTACGACCTTTACCTGCGGCCCCAGGTAATTCTGATATTAATTGTATGCTGGGACCAGCCACACGGAACAAAACCTGCCGACTACAGTAGAACCTAAACATTTCAGGATACACATATATATTATGCGACATTGGTAACTTCGAAAACGAAGGTTGAATGCTAATAACTTTGGTCGCAAGGCGTATTAGCTTAGGTCAATTTTTAAAATGCGTCAAGATAGATTTTTGCTACCCTTTTTCAATACAAATTCTAAGCAAAATAAACTTAAAATTTTTTCTTCTGTTACAGATTTTGAAATGTAGTCACAAAGTAAAATGGCCTTCGAAAATTAATTAAAATAAAAAATTGGTTGTCTGTAAAGTCGGTTTACGGACGATAGTTTTACGTGATAACGTATTCCGCTCGAATATCATATTTAAGTCAGGCGGAACGTGACACATTTCGGAACGTGACACTTTTTCGTGCATGCAGCCGGTGTTTCATCAATTTATAAGACGTTATCACGTCAAAAATAAAAAAAACATTTCATATACTTATTCAGTTTTAATGATATTTTATCGAACAGGCAAAATATACGGCAAAAGCTAGAAATAATATTAACTTTATAATAAAGTATGCGTAAGAGAAGGGGAAACTTTTTATTTTTCGTTTGATCGAGACTATTTTATCTCCAAGCGCGCCTAAAAAATTTCACTTCAAAAAATTCTTTAATGTTTCGAATGCTTTTAAGGAGGTTGATCCGTTACAGTCCCATTCAAAAGTAAGTCGAATTCTAAATGGGAACTTTTCCATAATCAATTTTTACAAAAGGTTATAAGTCGATGATACCAATAATATTATTGCCATAAAAGCATAAATAAATACTTTTTTTTAATATCGATTAATTATTTCTAACTTTTAAATTTTTTGTACAAAGTTAGGTTAAAAAAAATAAATTTATGTAAATATCTGTATTTTAATATTTTTTTACAGTAAATAATTAAAAAAAGAAATTAGAAGTAATAAAAATTAAAATTAAATCATTAAAAAGTTGAAAATTCAGTTAAAATTGTTAAAACTGTCAAAAATAAAAGTCCATAATAGAAAAGGGCTAAGGTTTAATGATTTTTTTTAATTGATTAAAAGTCTCCTAATTAAATTGGAAAAAATATTAAAATATGCGTAAGACATCGATGCTTTACCCAGTTAGTTTTCGGAACTGCTGACATTATTTGGTTATTTGCAAAAAATTAAAATGTAGGTACCGTTTGCAGGCTAGGTTGACATATTTTCCACAAGACTACATTTAAAAGTTTTTTTAATTTTTAACTTTATAAATTTCCTAATGATTTTGGATTTTTTACAGAAAATTTTGTCATAAAAAAATCTATTAAAAAAACTTTATTTCAGATTTTTTTCATTATCTTCGTTAAACGGCTCAACCTCCTTAATCTCTCGATTCACTGTATGACTGTATGAGACCAACAAATAAAAAAAAAACTAATATTTCAATCAATAACTAGAACCCGCTCAACAATTCCGGAATGCGTAAATAATGCATGAATAATAGACGGCTTCCATGTATAAACAATCCCTCAGGCACCCCTCCTCACGCTTTGCTTTCGTCATAATATGCATCAATAAATAAATACCTGCTTTATGTACTAATATTTGCTATAACTAGAATCAGAGACCATAAAGTGTTCCGTTAGCATAGTCATTAAAATATCGCGGTTGTGAAGCTTTTTTTTTTGGCTTCAAACACAAATATTATAATATTAACTTCCCGGCCCGCTTAGACTTTGGTTTAGCTTAAAAAAAATATAGTTTAAAAAAAACTAAAAAACATGCTTTATATCGAACTAAAAAGTAAAAAATATTTTTTTTTAAAATAAGTTTATACAATAATGAATAAAAAATACTAGTATTATTGTGAAAAAAGCGTGGGGCGCTTTGTTCCACATTTTCGTACATCGAGCGCCCCACGCTTTTTTCACAATAATACTAGTATTTTTATTCATTATTGTTTTAAGCTTATTTAAAAAAATATTTTTTACTTTTTAGTTCGATATAGGTAAAGCGTGTTTTTTTAGTTTTTTTTTAAACTATATTTATTTTCCACTTTTTAGTTCGATTTATTGTCAAAAACTTGCCGAAAAAAATCAATTTTTTTTTCGGCGTGGACGGGATTGGAACCCACGACCCGTGATTCCGAGAGTTGACGTCAGCGAAGACCCGTGCTTTAGACCGCACGGCTAAACACTGTAGTTACAGTGCTGGCATATTACACTACAGTAATAAACCACTTGCTGTAATCCAAAGAAGGTTACAAACAAACATACATACATACATACATACATACATACATACATACATACATACATACATACATACATACATACATACATACAAACTTACAAATTACAATTGAAGTTAATATAAAGCGTGTAAAAAGAGGTTATAATACGTTCGTTTGTGTTTTGTTTTCTGCATGTGTGTTCGTAAATATCTTCGCCGATTGTGAACCGATTTCGATGTTTCATTTTTTATTCGATATAGTATGTCTCAAAGGTGGTCCCATATAAATTTTAGCAAAATCGGTACAGCAACTTTTCAGGAAAAAAACAAAAACCGACTTCAATACTTTGGTTAACACTAAAAAGTTAAAATTAAAAAACTCAAAAAAAAATTGCACCTCTTTCAAAAAAAGTCAATAAAAAGGGTAAAATTACTAAGTTTTGAGGTCGGTACCAATTTAATATACCCTATAAGTAAGTACATAAAACGCAATTAAATAAAAAAAATCTCATGTATCTTGCTCAGCCTCCTAGGTATTCTTTCTACAATGCGAACAGAAAGGGGCGTGTCTATCAAGTTTCGTCATCAAAGCACTACCTGCAAACCAATCACGATCGGTTTTTTGCTAGCAGCTCATTTCATTTCTACCACTCCTGACGGTGACGTTTTTAGTTACACTGTAAAAACAAGTTTCACTTAAAAAAAACACGTTTGAATGGCACATTAGATAATTTAATGCCAATTTCGCATTTTTCAATGACGTATTCACGTGACACAATGAAGTGCATATCTAGTGTGCTTTATTGCGATAACAAAAGTAAGCCAATAAAGCCAAACCATTTCATTGTGCACAATAAACAGTAAAATGACGTCTGGTCAACGCTCGATATGTTAACTAGCGCTCTACTATGCCGGCATAGTGGCGTCAATACAAAATAGAGCTTTCGAAACAAAACAATCGAGTATCCGAGTTAATAAAATACAAACGCACATCGAAAGTTGTCTTCGGCGACGAATTTTACCCTTGAAATGATACTTTTACCATTCCAACTCCGCAAGTGAAAATGGCACTAATTTAGGTCAAAGTTAGTTTTTCAGAGTTAAAAAATATATATTTTTGTCGAAAAAGTCTTTTCGTCTGTTCGTCTTTAAACACGATACAGATCAAACAAAAGAATTAATTAGACAAAATATTTTTAACAAAAAAATTGAACCGACTTCAAAATATGCAATAAAAAGTAAAAAATAATAATTATTGTTATTTTTGGAGTTGGTGTCACATCGGAATTCGAAAGTAGCAATTTCAATCTTACATGTCTCTAGTTCTCGGAATAGATTTCATTTTGGCTGACACCGACTCCAAATATAACAATAATTATTATTTTTTACTTTTTAGTGCATATTTTGAAGTCGGTTCAAATTTTTTGTTAAAAATATTTTTTTTTCTCTTTTTAGTGTTATAGATAAAGTATTGCAATGAGTAGGCCAAATATGCGTGCCTTTGAAATTTGAGAGTTTCCCTCGATTTCTCTGGATTCCACCATCAGATCCTGACTTGGTTCCGATGAGACCACCTCGGAAGAGCACTCTTTCGAATAAAAAAATTTTTTGAAAATCGGTCCATAGTTGACGGAGAAATCGGTGAACATACATAAAAAAAAATATATATATATATATATATATATATATATAGTCGAACATAGAACCACCTCCTTTTTTGAAGTCGGTTAAAAATGAAACATTAAAATATAGCAATAAAATGACATTTTGCAAGATCTGATCTGTTTAAAATAAAACAGAATTATTTGTTTTGAAATTCTATCACAATATCACACATTTGTTCGTTGCACTTTTTAATGAGAGGATTATTTCAATGTATTAAAAAAAACGAAAATGCAATTCGTTATAATTTTAATGAGTCTTTAAAAACGAAGATTAATTTTTTTAAGAATACGCGAAACAAATGAAACACAGCGTACCGTCTGGCAAATAAAACAGATTATTATAAAAAAGGGAGCTATAATAAGGAAGAGGCAAGCTATGTTCATTTTACGACTAATTAGAAAGGGTTAAAACGTCAACGGCTTGATGCAGAACTCTTTCGTAGTAAACCAGAATTGAATTGACAAAAAAAACCTTTGTTACAAAAAAGACAGTTGTAATTAAAAAGTGTTCTTTCCGCAAGTAATTATTAAATGGAAAAACATTGTTTAAACTAATAAAAAACTGTCCTATGTCCAAGCCAACAAAAATATTTTAGGGATGTGCGAGAGAATTAAAGATATTTTTACTAAATGAAGGATTTAAAAAATAATATAAATGTTTCATTTTTTTGGTATTTAAATAAAAATTCAAATACTGAATATAAATACTTACATTTTTCATTCAAGCAAAAACTTTTAAATACTCAAAACGTAACTAGAATATGGCCAGTTACACCAACGATAAGTAGTAAATATGCTTTATGGAAAATCTTAACATAGCCAGACCATTGTATAGTTCTGTGACGGGTCAACGGGACTTTTAAAGACCCACTCAGATAGGTGATTACAACGTGCTGTTTGCTGATGTCGACCTAAATTATTCACAAAGGGTTTCTTTACAAAAATATTTTCATTGCATCTACTTACATAAATATGACGATATTATTTTTTATCTATTTATAATTATAGCGATGTCGATTTGATATTAAACGTTAATTTTTCGTCTTAAAAAACATAAACAATAATAATTCAACTCCCAATTATTATTTATGGATACAAGGTTAAATAATAATTATTGCACATACCGCTAAACTAGCGGTATGTGCTTTATTATCGCTTTGTGCGTCAGAGCTGACTTTCGTTCATATAAGAAGTTATATCTAAGTTAATTTCACACGAAATCCATTCAAATTGAAGCTTTTTGAAAAGAGGAGATTCTAATCTATAAAATAGAACCATTTTCAAATCAATTCGAGTTCATAAATACCATTAAAATTGTAATTGAAAATCACAAACAGCAGTTGTCGGTTGGTCTGTACGTATGTACGTACGTATGTACGTACGTACGTCACGACTCTACAGATCGCAATTTTGGTCGGATTGCCTTGGGTTATATTTTATTCACTTTGTTTACTATCAGACCAGAACCCTATTTAAATTCACTAAAATGTGTTCAGTAGTTTAATTTTTATAAACACTTTTATTTTATTATTTTTGACAGCTTATAGTTTAAAAAAACAAAATATAATAATTACTGTGTAAATATAATGTAATCCATAAAACAAGTGCTACACTTCTATACCGTGATAACACCAATACATGTATTAGGCCGCCGTGGCGTAATGGTTATGCCGTTGGATCCCTAAGGGCAAGGTCCTGGGTTCGATTCCTTACGAAATCATTGGTTTTTTTCTTTTTTTTCTTTTTATTTTGTTTTATTTTATTCCACTTGATATTAATTATATATTATATTATGTATAGTTCTTAATTTTTTTTATTTTTGCAAACTTAAAAAAAATATTTTTTCAATTTTTAATTATTTATTTCTTTAAATTTTTAAATCTTTTTAAATTTATTAAAAATATTTTTTATTTGTTATTTTTTTATCATACAGTGGAAAACTTGCGGGATGTGCACTTTTGGTTTTGCCAACTATTTTCATTTTTAAACAATTTCTACTATACTACTCACACTTCTGAAGTTTTTATGAAGCGACAAACCAAAGAAACACAAAGCCGTAGGCAAGGGTAGGGGTTTGGGGGTTTAAACCCCCACCCCGAAGAGCTTTTACGGATCTTTTACCTTATTTATTTTCAATTCATAGATGAAATTTTAGATATATAGGTGATTAGGTAAAAATGAAAACCTGTTAAATTCCATTCAGATTATTTTTTATTTTTTAAAATCGTATTTGGCACCTTTATATTGCAAACATTTATCGTAGTGAGTACCATACTAATAGTACATAACTCAAAGGTACGTACTAAATCAACTATCTTTATAATGAGATATTGCACATCGATCTTTGGAAAGAGACAATCAGTCATGAGAGTTAACTCTTAAAGAGGTCAATAACTTTTTCCCATAACAGATAGTCTCTTTCCAAAGGTCCGTATCCGTATCCGCGGATTTTGAAACCAAAAATTCGTATTCAGATCCGTATCTGCGGATATACATTTTTAACGATCCGGCACATCACTAATTATAACACTGTTTATAATTTTAGAAAAACGGTGGTAATCTACAAATTCGGGCGAAGCCGAACCGAGCCGCTATGTTATTATATTTTTCAAAAAATAATTAGCCGTATTGGAACTCTCAAACGTCCATACACAAGTACAAAATTCGTATACAGTTGACAATAATAAATTAATGTGTCCAGTTTTTGGTGTCCTATAATTGCATTTTATGTAACGTATCGATCCGTTGTTTTTTTATCGCATTTTCGAAAGTGATCACGAAAACAACACCTGAACGAAATGGTCATCAAGTTTAGCCTCAATCATTTTTAAACACAAACGACAGCAAATGGAAAGTACCACCCCTCTCCATGTACAACTTTATAGATGTATGAACCTGTACAACATGACTAGGCTTTTTTAACGTGCTCATATTTTCCTTTCATATGAAAGTTATTTATGGCACAGATTTTTTTCAATTAATATTTTTTTATGATTGACGAGTCGCTCATGACGCTTGCATATGCGTACGGTGTGTTCATTTTAAAATGTTCCATAGGCATAGCATTACAAAAACACCGTTATGGTATATATCGCTTCTGCGCATGCGCCGATTTTCCCCAAAAACAATATAGGGCTCCTCATATGTATATGCATATCAAATGTCTTCCCAAAATTTGGTTTCAATCCGCTCATCCGTTTGACCTGTATCGTGCTCACAGACAAACAAACAGACTAACAAATATGTTTTTTGGATTCGGGGGACCTCAAAACGAAAAGATATTGTAAAATTTTGAAAAGTGATTTTTTACCTAAGCTAGTACCATTCCCCACTTATGGGTTGGAATGGTAAAAGTAGTAGGTAGACGAGAATCCGACCACAAACAAAAATCGTCAAGATGATAAATATCGATTTTTATGCAAAAATAATTAAAATGAAATTAATACCTACATAACTACATTATAAAAGAAGACGGACAAGTTGCGAGTAGAATTCGTACCTTGTAACGTTATAGCAATTTAATATAAGTAGTGTACAAAAATCGTTTAGGATGGTGCCACTTTCGCTAACTTTGAACACTTCACGTAATACAAATAGTAATAATGAGGTTCAAGGCCGTATTTTTTTTATTGCGTCGAGTTAGAAGTTTGAATTTTTTACAGGATTGTGGAGTCGTAGACCTTAATTATTACTATTAATTTCAACGGACAAACAGACAACAAAGTGATCCTGTAAGGATTTCAATTTTTTCATTTCGAGGTACAAAACTCTTAAAATCGTATGATCCTTGTAATTAAAAAATAATACTAAAAAATAGATTTTTAAATCTTTTCTATATAAATTTAATTTGTTAAATAAAAGCAAACGCACCCCTTTTTCAATTGTTGTCAGATTACACCAGCCGCACTTGATACAATCTGAACCTTCCACGATGCGTTTTTGAACGATCATCCAGTATAAAAGGAAGGAGTGTGAGTGAGACAGACGTATGGCGCAGTGTGAGACGTTAACATGGGATCGCATGACCGCGTATGGACGGGGTACCTAGAGAGGCAGGTGAAGGTATCAAGCTGGAGGGAAGGGGCATTTCACGGATACGGGTTAAATTTATAGCCGATATGTGTTTAATTAGTGTGTTCATGTCTAAAAAGGGTACCTCGGACAGGACGAGGGTTGGTAAGTGAGAGGGAATGGAGGCGGAGCCAGGATAAATCGCAAAGGCCGACCAGCTCGATATCAGTGTATCTATCTCACAACTTGTTGTGTGTGTGAAGATCGATGCTTGGCAACTCCGCAAAACTCTGCAGAGTCCGAATTAAGATATATCTATGGGAAGATCGATGCTCGAAAACGCCGTAGAACTCTGACAAGTTCGAATTAAGATTCTGTGCTCAGCAACTTCGTAGAACTAATAAGTTCGAATTAAGATTAGATGCTCGGCAACTCCGCAGAACTCTGCAGAGTCCAAATTAAGATATTATTTAAGATATAAGTATCTATGGAAAGATCGATGCTCGAAAACTCCGTAAAACTCTAACAAGTTCGAATTAAGATTCGATGCTCAGCAACTCCGTAGAACTCTTATAAGTTCGAATTAAGATTAGATGCTCGGCAACTCCGCAGAACTCTGCAGAGTTCGAATTAAGATGTATCTATGGAAAGATTGATGCTTGAAAACTCCGTAGAACTCTAACAAGTCTGAATTAAGATTCGATTTTCGACATCTCTGCAGATTTCTATAGAGTCTGAATTAAGATATATCTATGAGAAAATCGATGCTACAAAAATTTCATAGAACTCTAACAAGTTCGAATTAAGATTAGTTGCTCAGCAACTCAGTAGAACTCCGTCAAGTACGAATTAAGATTTATCTGTAAAGATATCGATTTTCGACATATACCTACATATAAATCTTCAGTTACTCCGAATTAAGATTTCTTTGTATGAAAAACAGTGTAACTTTTTAGTAAGTTCGATTTAGGATTTCTCTGTGTCAATCTATAGGTACGCGTTAGATTTTAATAACTTTATTAACACCGAACTAAGACAGATTAGGGTTGATGTTTAAGGATTTCGAATTAAGATTTCATATTATCATCAGTTTAATTGAGACACCGTATAGTTAAAAACGATAAACATTCACGAACCATGCACATTCTATGTATTATTACCATGACGGCGGTATTAGTGTGGTGGTGGCGCATTTCTGTTGTTATTTGTGAGCGCTGACAGTTTTTTTATTGATGTCACAAATCGGATCCGATGTCATAAGCGATATTTCATAATGATTCCACTGATGTATGTTAATTGCAAAATACGTGGCGTTCTCCATTCGATCCAACCATAATTTAATGTTCTAAAAATAAGTCTAGATAATGGTATAATTCAATCATTAATTTCATTAACTGTATCGTTCGAAATTATTTCGAAAAAATAATATTCGGAAATAGTAAGGTAGAAAACCGACTTTCGTGCTGATTTCATATTATGTATTAGTAAAGAAAGCACAATTTAAGTTTTGTATTTTTTTCTCTTTTTAATTAAAGTTTTATTTCTGAAGAAACAGAATAGTAAAAAATCTTAATTCGTGAAAATTTTGTGTACAAAAAAAATTAAAATAAAATTGCTATCGTATTTTTTTTCTCTCCCCGTTTGTCATAAAATCAAGAGGTGTTAACAGGTAATCGATTTTAATTGACAAACGATGACGTCAGATGGGTGTCCATTTTATAATAAAAGAGATTTTTTATTACTCATGCGGGAAAAGTGGTATGTTTACGCACGCTGTTACGGTTGAAAAGTAGCAATTTTCATTTGCGTGCGGAAACTGTATTTGTCGCACTGAAATTATTGTTTGCCGCACGCAAATTCAGAGTTACCATAGTTACGAATACAACAACAATTTCAAGTGAATTTTCAACTTTTTAATGATTTAATTTTAATTTTTTTATTACTTCTTTCTTTTTTTAATTCGTAATAAATTTTAATTTAATTTAATTCGTAATAAAAAATTGTATGTGCAACTCGTGCGGCATTGTCGCACTAGTTGCACAATATACTATTTCTATGCACAAATGATAACTAGTCAGCTTTGGAAGATGGAAAGTTTATCAAAATTTAGAAACTATTAACAAAAGTCGTTCATATCGACGCTTATCCCTATTTACTACAGATTTAGTAAGGAAAATTGCGAACACAAGCTACGCCTGTTATTTTAGTAATCCTAAAATACATTGCTCTACCGCAACCAGTAGTGACTCGTGTGATAATAAATTAACAAATATGAAAAATAAAATAAGATTGAATTTAGTACATGTGAAATCTATACTAATATATAAAGCTGAAGAGTTTGTTTGTTGATTTGTTTGAACGCGCTAATCTCAGGAACTACTGATTCAAATTGAAATATAAATTTTGTTGGATAGCCCATTCATCGGGGAAGGCTATAGGCTACATAATATTACGCTACGACCATTAGGAGCGGAGCTTTATTGAAAAATGTTGCAAAATGTATCTCAAAAATAAGTTTCTATTCATGTGAAATGCACTAACTAGATACACACATATTAGCATTGTGAGAACACAACCTCAGATGGCTCAATCGGTAGAGCATGCGACTGTCAATATCAGGGTCGTGGGTTCGAGTCCCACGTTGGGCGATATATTTTTATTTTTTTTTATTTTCTACATTGCTTTCTTCTTAAACTTAAATTTCAGTTTATTTTAATTTTGTTTAATTACTTTAAAAAAAATTATTAGTTTAAAATGTTTAAATACTGCTTTTTATCGACAAAAACTTTTGAACGGTAACTCCGATCATCATGAAATTTGGACACAACATTCATCTCGGTAAACTAAGATGAATGTGTGTACTCATGTTCCTCCCTTCCCCATTCGTTCTTTTACACACGGGTGAAACTGGACGGGATAATAATACGGGTCCTTTAATCGTCACGCAGTTTAATACCTCAAATGAATAATACCAGTTTTTAAAGACGTATATCTGAACGTCACTGTATTGTTTGATTACATAACATAGTACCTATAAGATTATGTTTTGTAGAGTAATTATTGTGTAACCGAAGTCAACTCTAAGCCCGTATTTTAGGTTAAACTTGCAATTAGGATAACACCGAATCACAATACAGCCTAACCTTCCTTGCGACGCATCCATCATTGAACACCGTCGCGTCGTTTCTAAAACTTGACGGTATAATTAATTAGTATTCAATCATACTTTTACTCCAATAGGGTGACAAAAAAATCTGATTATAACCATGACAGTTGGATAGACGAAATGAGCTGCGGGAAAAAATTGGACTTTCAAAAATAATTTTAAAAAATGTACGAAAAAAAAGTGAAATAATTTTGTCTATTTTTACGTTTTTGTAATCTTAGGTACTACATTTTTTTATTTATTATTAATGTTATTCTATTAAAGAAATTTCTTTTTAATTTCCAAAATCTGAATAACACCAAGTCAAGCGAGTGCAAATTGAATGACAAAAATCAAGTCGTCAAGACAAATCGAGAGTGTAGTAAGAATAAAATTAATAGAACGAACTCATCGATCGATTTCGCAAAATAACAAATTATTTATAAAATAACGATTTTATTTTTTGTAGTCGATAAGTCCGTTATTGAAATGTTATTCTTACTACACTCTCGACATCTTTTGACAACTTAATACACTTGTTTTTTTCACTCATTTGTACTCACGAACTTCAAATTTACATTGTGAATATATTTTTGAGGATTAGAAATTTTAATAAACAATTATCGTTCAAATCTTCTTGGTTTCCGGGCTTGTACGCCGTATTACTATCTGACGTTTCGTCTACAATTGCGGTAGACATTATTAAAGACGATGTGGTAGCGGGAAAAGTGTCCTTCTAGACTGCTCACAGGTAAGTGTGTCGACAAGGTGTGGTAGTTCCGTCTTTTATAGTCAACGTGCTCGTGTTCTCTACTCGGTCGTAGTATGCTCTTCTGTGATTGGTCGTTCCATTCAGTTGGTTGGTTACCTGTGAGCAGCCTAGAAGGAAACTTCGCCCGCTACCACATAGCATTTGATAATGTCTACCGCAGTTGTAGACGAAACGTCAGGTAGAAATACCAATGGACCACGGCATACAAGCCCGGAAACCAAGAGGGTTTCGATCAACACCGGCCGTGAAAGCCTACACACTTGGATAATTATCGTTGATCTAAAACGGACCTAAGACGTTTTGAAACTACACCTTTCAAGAATTAATATTGCCGCGAGCAAGTTATACCCGTTTACAACACTGATTTCACAAAGGTGCGTGTGCTACGTTGTATTATTTTGTTCAATAAAAGGGTGGGGGCGCAGGACAAGTTGAGACACTTTATATAATCGCAATTGCTGCAAACCGACATGTCTGTCCACCTAATTAGCAAATCTAATGCCGTAAATCGCACGCAACGAGATTATATTAGATTCGTGAATAAATCAATAAACTCACTTGAATCATATCGTTTCTTTGTTCTAACAAAAAGCAATCTCTTCAATAAATAAAATTATCGACCAATTTTTCAGACAATATATTAACAAAAAAATATAATTAATACATTAACGTTTCGATATTAATTATTTTTTATATTTTTTAGATCAGTTCTGAAGAAGGTCAAAACCCGGATCGATACGTTAATGTATTAATTATATTTTATTGTTAATATATTGTCTGAAAAATTGGTCGATAATTTTATTTATTGAAGAGTTCTAATCAGACGTTAATCAAAGATTTGAAAAAGCAATCTCACTAACAATTTGAAATATAGGGGTAGAGTAGTGGTGAGAGCACTGGGCTCGCATTCGGGACGTACCGGGATCGAATCCCGGCGGGGGCAGATGTAGCTGGGACTTTTTCCTGCTGACTCTCGCCGAAAAACGGTAGGTAATTCCTGTACCGGCCATCTTGTTGAGCTTTCCATGATTCTCTTCAATAATTCCAGATAAATATTGAGATGGCTCAAAATTTGCCTACCTCATCCTAATGTCCTAAAATTCCCTCATTCGCCCATTGGTATTAAATAGAAGTTTAAAAACGTAGAAAATAACGGGAAGTGTGATGGATGGAAAATAGTAATGGTGCGAATGGCGTTTGATATGACATAAAGTCGAAAAACGGATGTTAAACGCATTATTATTATATTAATTTTAAATATAGATTAATACTGGGATTAGAAGACAGGTCGGTGTAACGTTTAGCGTCAAGACTTTTGGATCAAACTGTCGTGGGTTCGAAACCCACAGTCGCTCATGAAAGTTTTGTGATAGTTTTTTAATTATTCTTACCTTTCAGATGGGTTTTTTGAATGAATTTGAATCACGTACCTGTAACAAACATACAAACAATTAAAATCATGTATTTTGAATAATATAGTAATTTTTAGTTTATTAGTAAGATTTCTAGAATATCAGTATTATTAGAACAGCAGATAATAAATTTCCTTTTGGGGAATTTTCGTGTTTATATCTAGTCTGAAAATTGTTGAACGTGTTTTAATTTAGTATAATTAAAAATTGAAATCTATAAATTTAAAAGTTATACCAATAAATTGAAAATATGGATTGACAATACACCCAGCCAACTCTGACAGTTAACTTTAGACAAATAAATAATAAACAATAAACCGCCATTTTCGATGTTTTTCAAAACTTAGCCAACTCAAGTTTTGCAAACGTCAGACTATATAAATCATTTTGTGAGACATATAAACTTTTCTATATTCGTAAAATAACACTGCTTATAATTTCAGACATACTGAAAAAATACATAAATCTTCAAGACTCTAAAACATTTTTTCCCTTTTTCACAAACCCAGCAGTATTGTGATTAGAAAACACAATTTAAGCAAATGTGGTGGAAGTACGGGTATATATGGTGGAGGTGGAGGTGCGAGTATAAGTGTTATATAAAATGTGAGTCTTACATAAATTACATTATCCCTGGGAACTCGGCTATTTTGAAGACCAAAATTTAAGTGATAGGTACACTGTTAGGAGACGTCCATGAAAATCTCCTGTCAACTTTTTAATGCAGGGAATAAACATTATTATAACAAATAATATTTAAAAATTATAGGGTAAACGTCACGTAAGGAGGACGGGGGAAGTTAACCTGATCTGAAACGTTAGAAGGCTTACAGCGAATTGTTACCCGTCGGTTTTAATAAATATATTTTATTTTGATACTTGTTTTCTTTCATTTTAAAATAGTGCTTGCTAAAACCGTAGATATCATAATATGCAATAATACGCTAAAGTTGAGATGTTTGCCTCCCTTTTTAGAAAAAACCACAAAATTTCTCCACATAAATTATATATCATTTTACAGATAATTGCTTGTTCTACTGACATCGACAACTAAAAAATTTATTATTGCTTTTGTTTTTGTAAATTAATTAAAATACAGCAACGCTGAACAACTCTGCCATCTGCCGGCTTTAATTTTGAAACAACGTCAACAGTTCGATCTGTCATCTGACCTTCATATTGTAATACAACAGACACAATACTGCATACTGCCATCTAGCGGCTTTAATTTTGAAACAGCGAGCAACGCTGAACAACGTCACAGCAATGTTGCATGATGCCATCTGACGGCTTAGCTCAACGCTTTTGCTACTTGCGCCTCTATATGACAATTTTAGTAAAATATTTCTTCGATCTGTCATCTGAGCTTCATATTGTAATACAACCAAAAGAAGAACGTTATAAGCAGTGTGCAAAATTAGAAACGAATTGAATACCTGCAATCATATATTTAAACAATAATTTTGTAAAGTGATAATTATAATAATAATAATAATAATGTAGCTTTATTCTGGAATACTGTAAATACAGTGCAGAATACGTCATATTAAAGTTACAATGGATATTTATAAAAATCTATCTTAAAATAGTCATTTAAGTTGTACAAAGTTTCTTCAATTAAAATACTTATTTAGTGCGAACAATTCGCACAGGTCACACTAGTATATAAATTAATTACGTCCACGGAAAAGCAATAAAACTTTCTCTTTTACTTGAAACCAAGGTCACTAATATGTCGGTAGACACTTCCGAGTTATGTTTTTGGTTTTTGTTTATTCTGCAGTTCGGATATTCTCAAAGTTTGACTTTTCTATACTTTTGAAAAGTCACGAGTAGAGAAATGTCTCCAAGAAGGCAACGAGTCAACACGTATGTTAATCATCTACGCTTGTCTTTGAAGTATGCAATTAGTAAAACACAAATAAATTATGTGTGACACTCTTATATACCTCCGTCGCCCTTTCTACGCGGCACTGCCGCCCCCGACAACACACCCATATGTGTGTCGTACAGGTCGACAGCCGTCGGCGTTGTCGCCCCTCCGCTCTACCGCAGATGTGTTCTCAACCCTTTTGACACCCACCCCCTTTAACATTCCCTATCTCTTTATTACATAGGTGAACACTTACCGACATTATATCTCCGTGTCTTCAATAATTTGCAAATTAATTGGCGTTTTCTCTGAAATGCTTTTGAGGTGCTAAGATCTAAGACGCTTTCAGGCTTGAATAATTGTCGTTAAATATATAGTTATAATTTATGAGTTAAAACAGCGTGTAATTCAGTTAAAGCTGGGATTTCACCTTTTTACACGTTTTATATTAACTTCACTTGTAAGTTTGTAGGTATGTCTGTATGTTTGTTTGTAATCTTCGGACTACAGCAAGTGGTTTATTACTGTAGTATAATATGCCAGAACTGTAACTACAGTGGTTAGCCGTGCGGTCTAAGGCACGGGTCTTCGCTGACGTCAACTTTTGGAATCACGGGTCGTGGGTTCTAATCCCGTCCACGCCGAAAAAAAATTGTTTTTTTTTCGGCAAATTTTTGACAATAAATCGAACCAAAAAGTGAAAAATAAATATAGTTTAAAAAAAACTAAAAAACACGTTTTATATCGAACTAAAAAGTAAAAAATATTTTTTTTAAATAAGCTTAAAACAATAATGAATAAAAAATTCATTATTATTTTAAGCTTATTTTAAAAAAAATATTTTTTACTTTTTATTTCGATATAAAGCATGTTTTATAGTTTTTTTTAAACTATATTTTTCTAGTAATTCTGTATAATATTAATAACCAAGTGAGTGATTTATGCTGGCATTGCCAAAAAAATTTATTATAGATTACAGTTTTAGTGCATTTGGCACATACATTAGCGTCGGTCGGATGACGGGACCTAGAGGTCGAACCAACATTTCACAACCTCCTGAACAATTCGGCACCATTTTTAAAAATGTTGATATATTATATGTACAGACTAGTGATGTGTCGGATATCCGTATCCGTATCCGCGGATATCCGAGGGATAAGAAAGATGCGTATCCGTTAGTTTTTGGCGGATCTTTAACCTTATTAATTTTCAATTCATAGATGAAATTTTATATATATATAGGTGATTAGGTAATAATGAAAAACTGTTAAATTCCATTCAAATTATTTTTTATTTTTTCAAATCGTATTTGGCACCTTTATATTGCAAACATTTATCGTAGTGAGTACCATATCAATAGTACATAACTCAAAAGTACTAAAAAAACTATCTTTATAATGAGATATTGCACATCGATCTTTGGAAAGAGACAATCTGTTATGAGAGTTAACTTTTAAAGAGGTCAATAACTTTTTCCCATAACAGATAGTCTCTTTCCAAAGGTCGATATGCAATATTTACCACCGCGTACTCTAAGAAAGTTAAGATCCGTATTCCGTATCCGTATCCGCGGATCTTGAAACCAAATATCTGTTTTCAGATCCGTATCCGCGGATATACATTTTTAACGATCCGGCACATCACTAGTACAAACTTAATCGATTTAAACGAAATTAGGTACACATATTGGAATTTATCACCGCACGAAGCCTATTTGAAATGGGTTCAATCGGGCTATTTTAAGGGTGATATTTAGGGGTTGAAAAAAGTTTTTGAGTCTAAAAATACCAAAAAAATTCTCAGAACCGTTCAAATTTGAACCCTTTAGTAGAGATTATAATGTGCTCCTCAAATTTAAATAAAATCGGCCCGACAGGACCGGATTTACAAATTTTATGAATAAACGATTTTTCAATTAGTAAATGACTTTCTGAAGAGTATATTTAATTTGTGTGCAAATGTGAGGTTGCTAATAATATTACAATTGAAGGGTACACGGGAAGAAGGCGATTTGTCAGTAAAAATTTTAAATTAATTTTTTTATGCCATCTTGTACCTTTCTGCTGGTGTATTCATTTTAGACAAGAATACGCTAGGTCAAAAGTTATAAGCGTTGAAAGAAATGCATCAGCATGTAAATGGTACCTACGATCTTAAACAATTCAAAATGCTCTCCTGCACAATTTACATTTTTTGATAAACCGCCATCTTCCCGTGTACCATTCAATTAAGAGAAAAATTATTATTGTAAGGGGTCCGAGCCCTAGGTCCCGCCATTTGACCGACGCCAATACACTAATAAACAAAATAAGTGTTTGCAATATTACTCTTCTGTGACCCCTATACAGATGTTAAACCAAACCTGATACGAAAATATCTATTTTAAAACCAAACTAATACAGCAAATATAATGAAAGAAGTTGTGCCTTTTACAAAAAAACGACATAATTTCACGACTGAACTAAATGCACTGACAGGAATAGATAGAAATAGACAGAAATCAAGCTATGTGGAAGTGAGACAGAGCTAGGATAGAGAGCGATTAAAAATAATCTCCATTAATTAAACTTACAAATCGTTCTGTAATCACCAGAGAAATTCCACGATTATATGAAGCGTAACTGCGCTTAAAAGTTGTGATTCAACGGCCAGTAAACCAGTCGTGACCAAACTGTTGATCGTGTACGTACAGTACACGCTTTTATTTGTGTCGATTTTTACAGGAACTCTACCAAGCGCATGACGCATACTTTAAAATCGCTCCAGTCATCATATATTATATTAATACGTTAAGGTTAAGATGTTTGCCTCCCTTTTTAGAAAAAACCACACAATTTCTCCACATAAATAATAATAAAAATTTATCATTGCTTTTGTTTTTGTAGATTAATTAAAAGCAACGCTGAACATCGTCTGCCATCTGACGGGCAACGCTGAACAACGTCACAGCAATGCTGCATGATGCCATCTGACGGCTTAGCTCAACGCTTTTGCTACTTGCGCCTCTATATGACAATTTTAGTAAAATATTTCTTCGATCTGTCATCTGAGCTTCATATTGCAATACAACAAAAAGAAGAACGTTATAAGCAGTGTGCAAAATTAGAAAGGAATTGAATACCTGCAATCATATTTAAAAAATAATTTTGTAAAGTGATAATTATTATACTTATTTAGTGGGAATAATTCGCACAAGTCACACTAGTTTTTAATAAATGTTAGAACAGACAGACAGACGAAAAATTTGGAAGTATACGTTTCCCCTTCTATGTACAGAGAGAGGTCATTTTGCTGTTGAGTTTTGACATTTGGCGTCCTGACATCTGACGACAGAAAATGAAAGAACAGCAAAGTACAGTTGCCACGACTCCATGTCAATTGCCTGATAGGGATTTACGTTGACATCTGTTGGTAGAAAATTGAAGTATAACAAAATGTCGTTGTCACGCCTTCACTGTAAAATTGATTACAGACGTGATGACATCTGGTGGCTGAAAAAGAAAGTATTGCAAAATGTGGTTGCCACGCTTCCAAGTTTAATCCGTTACAGAAATTGGACCGAAACTGAAAATGTCACATTCTTTGTAGAGATTTGACATTTGACGCTGACATCTGGTGGCTGAAAAAGCAACCACTGCAAAATGTAGTTGCCACGCATGCTTGTTAAATCCGTATTTTTAAAAATAAATTGGAATGCTTGGAGAGTCGCAGCCGAATCAGGACGAAAGTCTGGGAGCAATTTATATCAAGTAGACTGTGGAACGCTATAGAAAGCACGCATGACGTTATGTCCAAACGTTTAATCAATAACATGACATGGCTTCTGTGTGCAGTTTGATTTATGCTCGCCAGGGATCACCACTGATGTGTACACAAGAACAATTGAATACTACACACAGAATGCTAACTGAATAGGCCGGCCAATACGACAAAAGGACCATTATTTTTTTTTTCAATTTGTAATTTCATAACACATTCTGATTCGTGCCAAGGTAAATATGGAAATTTTTTAGGGATGGGCGATGGATTATTTTTTTAAGTCGGATCAAATCTAAAAATACACTTTTTTTAAAAAACGTGCAAGCCTTGCCCAAAGCTCACGCGCGAAGTTAAATTTCTTTCAAAATTATTTACAGCTAACATGGTGACGTAGTAAATATTACATTCATTTATATGATATGTTATAACGTGTATATGTAACTATACTAATATATAAAGCTGAAGAGTTTGTTTGTGTGTTTGTTTGGTTGAACGCGATTATCTCAAGAGCTACTGGTTCGAATTGATAAAAAAAATTTTGTTGGACAGCCCATTTATCGAGGAAGGCTATAGGCTATATAATATCACGCTACGTGCAATGTTGCAAAATGAAACTGAAAATTTGTCCGTTCGACAAAAACTTCTGAACGGTAACTCCGATCATCATGAAATTTGGACACAACGTTCATCTTGGTAAACTAAGATGAACGTGCGTACTCTGGTCCCTTCCCCCATTCGTTCTTTTGCACCCGAGTGAAACCGGGCGGGACCGCTAGAACAAAATATAAACACTGTACATAAATTATTTATCAACACACACTTTTGTATTATGTAGTACTTTGACAGTTATAAAATATTATAAAGCCGACGTAAAACTATTAAAGTAAATATTACACTCAACGAAACAGACACATTTACTTAGTGCATATATAAACATATGTTTTAATGTGTATATGTATTCAAGATATAAACATTACATAAATTATTTATCAACACACACTTTTTTATTATGTAGTACTTTGACAGTTATACAATATTATGAAACCGACGTAAAACTATTGATTAAAACAAACCTTGCTACATAGGTTAAACGCGTGTAATTGTGTATATGTATACAATTACCCCTTCCTTTCCAATGCTCAAGGTTACTCTTACATTTCCCCGCTTTTGAATCAGGGGATCTGATCAAACAGATAAAATTCAAAAACAAAATTCGTAGATTTTGCACATTCATTGCCTCGATAGTTTAAAAGTAATATTGCAGATGACTGTACGGTGAAGAAAATAATAATTTTAAAATCGTATCCAAAACTTTTAATAGATAGAATAGTTCTGGATCAAGCAAGCACAGTAGCGCATGCGTAATAATAGTTTATAGCAGCATCAGTTATTATTCCAATTGACCAAGCAGATAATTAATGAATATTGTTAGCAGCTTGTGTCGTCTCACGAACCAATGAAATGTATTTATCTTCTATACACAATATAATATACAAGGTTATCAATGAATTTGCTTATTTATATCGCAACGTCTTTCCATCCATCAAGAACCACTTATCCGATTTACAAGGATTTTTGTTTTCAATTTATAGATAAGTTGTACGGACAGGTTTTAATCTATACTTAGTTACAATTATATTGGAACAGATCAACAAAAACAGGCCGAATAAAGGCCTTATATGGTAAAAATATAAGGAATATTTGTTGGTGTAAGAATTGGCCCCACGTTGGGCACCAATTGTAACACATGTTGGTTTTAGTAGATATTTTCTAACTCTAGGTAATAAAGGGCAATTTTACTGAAATAAGTCGACAAAACACATACTGGGTAAAAGTTTTTGGCCGCGTCTGTTTATTCTTCCAGAGATTTTTTATAATATAAGGAAGATTTGTTGGTGTAAGAATTGGCCCCACGTTGGGCGCCAATTGTAACACACGTTGGTTTTAGTCGATATTTTCTAGCTCTAGATAATAAAGGGCAATTTTACTGAAATAAGTCGCCAAAACACATACTGAGTAAAAGTTTTTTGGCCGCGTCTGTTTATTCTTCCAAAAATTTTTTATAATATAAGGAAGATTTATTGGTGTAAGAATTGGCCCCACGTTGGGCGCCAATTGTAACACAAGTTGGTTTTAGTCGATATTTTCTAACTCTAGGTAATAAAGGGTTATTTTACTGAAATAAGTCGACAGAACACATACTGAGTAAAAGTTTTTTGTCATGTCTGTTTTTTCCTCCAGAGATTTCTTATACTTTCTAGTGAGCTAGAACCCGGAAATAGTGTACGAAATCCTAAAACGAGCATAAAGTAGCTATTCTCATCTTAAGAATAAAAAAATAAAGTTTGTTCGATCGCGCTGAAACTCGGTTTCCAAAAATTTCCAACTTTGTTAACCTATTTCCCGCTTTCTGACACTCGATTCGTCTTTGAAAATAAAGAGGCTATATCATGTCTTTCAAACGATCAGTGATTCTTTAGTAAAAATAAGCTTAAATAGTACAACCTAACATCATATCAAACTTGAATGGAAGTTGTACAATCGGTATACAGTAAAGGAGATAATGTTTATTATTTACTGTAAATATGTACAGACTGAATTATTTGAACATTCAAACAGTGACTATATTGCGACAACAAATTAACTGATTATCTCAAAACTTCGTTACTTCGAAGACCAGAGGGCATATTTTGAAAGAATTTATAAAAAGAAAAGTAAGTACAGAATTAAATGGAAAAATAATACGAAAAAATTACTAGAACCCTAAAAAAATTGATATTAACTAGTCATTTATACGTTATCGCTAGACATTATGTATAATGACTAAATTGTCTAGACAAAGTAATAAATTACTTACTTTGTCCAGATATTATTCATAATAGCCGTGATGTTTGTTTTTGAATTTGACTTTGTGCGGTGTTCACAAATTTATTCGAACGATTACGAAAGTACAAATATGGCGATTTTGACCAAACAAGGAGAAAAAATAGGTAGATCGTTTAGTTGAAAAAAAAAAACAACAAAGAAGTGGACTTAGAATATAACATCAAAATTATGTTTCTTTTTTAGGCTGTTACTAGCAAAATAAAAAAAATCCCGGACTCATTATTTATATTTTATTAGGTAACATAAAAAAGCTTGTAAATTTTCAGTTTGTTATTCAGAAAATAATGAACTAAAAATGTACGACATTTAGCCGGTACATGCAAAAATACCCAGTCAGCGACTTTAAGGCCGGAGGACCGGAACACAGCTTTTTTTTAACCTACAGGGTTCATTTTTTTAACAAATATTTTTTTATCTAAATTTTATCTAGGCATATAAATAAAATTGAAGTGTCTGGCTGTAATTTTGATCTCACATGGTTAATGGCGTGCTATTAAAAGGTAAACCAAAATTTTTATCTGTCTGTCTGTTCGGGTTAATCTTCGAAACCGTTGAACGGATTGTTATGGCACTTGGCATACAGGTAAAGGGCTATGACAGGAGTTATCTAAGCTACATTTTATCTAAAAAATGCGTAGGGTTATTTTTGTGAAGTCGAAAAATAGGTGGAATTATCGGTTTTTTTACAATTTCAACAAAACTATACGGGATACAATGATGTCATCTTTTTCATATAAAATGAAAAAAAATAGTCGATTTTTATTTGAAACGATTGGACGAAGTCACGAATAAAATATATATATTATAATATATATAAATTACTAGCGGTCCCGTCCGGTTTCACCCGGGTGTAAAAGAACGAATGGGGAAGGGAGGACCATGAGTACACACATTCATCTTAGTTTACCGAGATTAATGTTGTGTCCAAATTTCATGATGATCGGAGTTACCGTTACTAATATTTTTTTTATATTCATTAAATAAAATTAAAATAAATTTAAATGTAAGCCTTAGAAGAAAGCAATGTAAAAAATAAAAATTTATTCACCCAACGTGGTGCTCGAACCCACGACCCTGATATTGACAGTCGCATGCTCTAACGATTGAGCCACTTGAGGTTGTGTTCTCACAACGCTAATATGAGTATATGTAGTTAGTGCATTTCACATGAATAGAAGGTTGTTTTTGAGATACATTTTGCAATATTTTTCATTAAAGTTCCGCTCCTAATGGTCGTAGCGTAATATTATATAGCCTATAGCCTTCCTCGATAAACGGGCTATCCAACAAAAAATTTTTTTTTTCAATTTGAACCAGTAGTTCCTGAGATTAGCGCGTTCAAACAAACAAACAAACTCTTCAGCTTTATACAGGGTGTCCCATTAAGAATGGGACATAGAACAACCGCAGATTCTCCAATTCAAAATAAAACGATTAAGCGAAATATGCTTAGATAAAATGTTACTCGCTCTACCAGTGGCGTACGGCAGGAGTAAGTAATGCTTGTACCCCTTCTAAATGTTACGCCGCTGTCTAAATTTTAATTTTGACTATAATTTTAATTTTTTTGGTATTTTCTAAATCAATAATATACATTTGTTAGTTTGTTGTAAAGTCATTGGTTTTCGAGATATTCGCAGTTTTTTTAAGACAAAATTGTAAAAATGAATATTATTAATAATTAATAATACAAATAAAAAGTACAATATGTCTATCTATCTTTAACTGCGAATATCTCGAAAACCAATGACTTTACAACAAACTAACAAGTGTACATTATTGACTTAGAAAATATCAAAAAAATTAAAATTATAGTCAAAATTAAAATTTAGACAGCGGCGTAACATTTAGAAGGGGTACAAGCATTACTTACTCCTGCCGTACGCCACTGGTAGAGCGTACTGAACAAATTTTTTTATTGTTAGGTGCATTTTATGATATTTAACAAGTGTGCCGATTTGAGTAAAATTATACGGTGTATTAAAAAAATTATGGACATTAATAATTTTTCAGTTTTCAACTTTAACACCCTGTATTTCGGAAACGAGTAACATTTTATCTAAGCATATTTCGCTTAATCGTTTTATTTTGAATTGGAGAATCTGCGGTTGTTCTATGTCCCATTCTTAATGGGACACCCTGTATATTAGTATAGATAAAATAAAATGCAATAAAATAAAAACACAATTATTAATACCTATAGCATTAATTTACCACAAGTAATCGTTGAATCAATTATAGGTACATTAAAACCTTCAAGAGTTGAAAAAATTACAATCATAACCTTAAAAAAATATTGTGAAAAGAGTAAGAACAGAAAAACAAAGATAAAACATCTGAAAACGTGAGAACTGCTAAGTTTGTGAAAACGCTGACTGGACGTGTATAGTTGCTATGCTGAAATTACATTTTATTCTCTAAAAACTCTACAACGTGAGCAACTCATCGTGTAAGTACCCACCGCAAACTCGTTACATAATGCAGAAAAGAATAAACACAACGAAGCTACGAGGTTACACATTGTCAATTTACACATTATTAACCTTTTGATCTCTACACGGACATCAATATTCACTCTAGCGCTGTCGCCTTTGTAGCACGCTCCCGACTGGAAATTAGTTCAGGGAACCCGGATCATGATCAGATCCGAATCAGATTTTCTGGATCAGTTCCGGAGCAGAGTACAGTACTCCATCCTTTGATCTGGTCATCTGATCAGTTCCTGATCAGAGTACAGTACTCCATCCTTTGATCTGGTCATCTGATCAGTTCCTGATCAGAGTATAGTACCCCACCCCTTGATTTGGTGATTTGATCAGAAACTGATCAGTGTTCAGTACTCTTTCCCTTGATCCGGCTATCTGATCAGTTTCTGATCAGAGTACAGTATTCTATTCGTTAATCCGAAACTGGTACTATAGTTTCCAGCCACCTGATCAGTTCCTTATCAGAATCTAATACTAAGAATAGTATTATGGTTTTCGTACGTTGTTCAAGTGAAGATTGTCTATGTCCTGAATTGGATCATAATATAGAATTTAGTTTTTTATCTGATCCATTCTTTATTTAATAATATATAATACTTATCAAACAATGACTATTATTAATTAAAATTATTCATTATTATATTATATAATTATTATATAATTATATTATATAATTACCAACTAGTTTTTATCTTATTATTTTACTATTATTTTGTAAAAATACAATCTTATTGTAGGAAAACATTGTATGGAATATCACAATGGCAAACAGAACTTTGATGCAGAATTTGACAGACGTAATGGCAAAATTCTTTACAGCTGATGTGATCAACCAATTAACAGCCCAAAAACAAACTGGAAATAAAACTGTTTTCAAAAGTACTGAGTTTGGTTCATGTTTATTTGGTAAATATTAATTATATTTTTCTAAAATATTTATTTTCAGTTTTATAATTGTTGAATGTTCCAGATATCATGCGTAACGATTTAGAAGACCATGGAATCAGGTTCAAAGATAAAGAATTTTATGATACTGTTGGCAAAATCATAAACAATGCAAAAACTTGGACTTCATAATATAAAAATAATCAATAATAATTAAATTCACTGTTTGAAAACATATCCACTTTAAGTGTACTAGTATAAGCTTATAACTATAAATAAAATTAAGGGAAAATGGTAATATTTCGTTAATTATTTAAGGTCCAATAATTATCCAAAAATTAATCCTGATCCTTCAAACGGATCTGGTATGGATCTTTCAGCCGGATTGGGCATGGATTTTTGAAACGGATCCGGTATGGATCTTCTAGTTGGATCCGGCATGGATCTTTGAAACAGATCCAGTATCGATCTTTTAGTCGGATCCGGCATGGATCTTTAAGACGGATCCGACACGGATCTTTTTAATGGATCCTGTGCGGATCATATATGGCGTGACGATTTTTCATCATATTCGGATCAGAAAGCCTGATTTGTCCCTGATCAGTCTTCAGGCAATTCTGATCCGGATCGGATCCCATACTGAACCTAATTTCCAGTCGGGCTGCTATAGACTCGAATTTCACCTCCGATCATGGATTATTCACGAAGTGGTTTAATTCAATTTGATGCAATTAGATTGTTTTAGTTGTCGAGCATCTATAATCTACAATAAACCGGTGAGAATATTTGACCCGTATTCGGAAAGCATAAGGTTCGAGTCCCGGCGGCGGAAGATGAGAAAAAAGTTTATCTTTTGTCGAGAAACGGTAATTCCTGAATGACCATATTGTTTGAGAATTACAATGGTTTCCATCAATTTGTACGCTTATTTGCTGCGGACAATCTCAAGAACTGCCGATCCGATTTGAAAAATTATTTCACTTTTTGAAAGCTTGAGTCTTTCCGAAAAACAAATGATGTAGGGGAACAAGCAGTGAGTGAAAATATAAAACGAATCGGGGATTTCACATACGATTTCAAAGTCAAATTTGAAGCTGAAAAATACGTTGATGTTTGAGAAATTGGTTGCTTTTGATTAGGTCTTTGCCAAACCAAAATATACCCGAGTGAATCCGGGCTGGAACTCTAGCAAAAATAAAGTCAAATTTTTGATTAACGTGTTCAATAATAGTATATTGTGCGACTAGTGAGAGAAGGAGAAGATTCCATGAGCGTGAAATTTGCCGAACGAGCGTAGCGAGTGCGGTAACACGCGAGTGGAATATTCTCCTTCGATCAATGGTCGCACATAATACTTTATTCAACTAGCACGAATAATATGTAATCAGGGCCCTGATAAAAGAGGGAAAAATAATAAATCACTTCATTTATTGACGTACCCACCGCCCTCGATGCACACAAGATGGCCCTGACTTTCGCTAAATTGCGATGCTGTTTTCATATATACAAATCGCTACCGCGTTCCTATTAGTCCAGAAACTATGCAATTATTTTTCATTATCGTACAGTTTCGGCTCGCTACCGCGTTCCTATTGATTCAGAAACTATGCACTGATACATTATCGTACAGTTTCGGCTCATTATTAGCACTCTACGCGTCAACATGAAGTAATTTTATATTATTTCTCCCGAATTTAGCAGGGCCCGAAATTATATACTACTCACGCGTGTTGAATAAATAAAATTATCGACCAATTTTTCAGACAATTATGTATTTCAATATTATAAAAAAACTGAAAGCGAATTCTATTTTAAACTAATTAATTTTTATATTTTTTAGATCAATTCTGTAAATGATCCAAATCCGGGCAGAAACGTAAATTTATTGAATTAAAATTATATAATCGATAATTTTATTAAATAATTATTAATATTAAATAATATTAAATAAAAGGTCGATAATTTTATTTATTGAAAAAAAACAAATCATCGAAAACCCTTTTTTAGTGTCAAAATCAGACGAGTCGTAAGGTGCCTAAAAAAAATCGCAACTGAAATTCCAGTTGTGCTACCCTTTTATGACGCCAGTGGTACTACCCCTTAAAATCAAATGAGCCGTAAAGCGAGTAACTTCTAAGTACACAAACAATTATTCTGAGCTATTATGAAAGGCGACGACCATTTCTTTAGTAGGTAAACACTATAATAATAAGCGAGCATTTGGACTAACTTTTTGCGTCCATCAACACGGATGTAAACAATACGTCTTTGTTTTAGACCTGTGACATCACAGCTTGTGTCATTAGATAAAGATGAAGAGAACCAGAACAAAAATAAATCTAACTCTGGATAATATTTGATATTACAGTGAAAGATGTCGACATTAATACACAGTAACCAGCCATTTTGCCAACATAACCTCAAAAATATTTTTTCTAAACATTGCATCGCCTTTTACGCACTTTTGTTACACGATATTCGGAAGGGGAGTCGATTTTGATGAGGTTTTTTAGTAGTCTTCTAAATCTTTCTTTGAAAAAACATTCCTTTAAAAACTTTCTGTAAAAACGAACCAAAAGTTTATGTTTTAAAGACTTCGGAGAGAACTCCTCAAAGAAAAAATGGTTTTGATGATTGGTATCTATTCCTATAAGAGTGAGTGACATAGTTCCAAAATGTAGTTTTTATAGAACCTATCACGGAAATATTCGCTTCCAACATAGATTTCTTATAGAGCCTGAAATACAATCTAAGTATTTTCCCTAATAAGAAGGACATCGGCTCCAAAGTGCACTTCTGGCTTGCGTTCGCAGAACTTTCACTAAGAGAGATGATTTTGATCCTAAAGTATAGTTTTTATAGAAGTCACCTTGCATTCAATGAATATTTACGCAGTAGTACCAACTGTATAACCATGGAATTTCAAGCCGAGACGGTGCCACTCGTCATCCTCTGAAAATTACTGCAACGCAGCTTGTGTTCGAAACACTTTCCCTAAGAGAGAAAAGTATAGTTGTTATAGAAGTCGCTAGCATTCAATAAACATTCTAGAATTCACTTACACAGTAGTACCAACTGTATAACCACGGAATGTCAAGCCGAGACGTTGCCATTCGCCTTCCTCTGAAAACGACTGCATCGTATACCTAGTGCTTTTTCACAGCTCATATTTTTGTTCTTAACATTGGCAATGACATGGTAGTCCTGTGTTTTACTAAAGGAAGTTTCCCTTTGCCCCGATTCCTCTGGCTCTATCAGTGGAACTCCCTTGAAGAAGTCGGCCTGTATTACAATATACTAGTGTGACCTGTGCGAATTATTCGCACTAAATAAGTATAATAATTATCACTTTACAAAATTATTTTTTAAATATGATTGCAAGTATTCAATTCGTTTCTAATTTTGCACACTGCTTATAACGTTCTTCTTTTTGTTGTATTACAATATGAAGCTCAGATGACAAATGGAAGAAATATTTTACTAAAATTGTCATATAGAGGTGCAAGTACAAAAGCGTTGAGCTAAGCCGTCAGATGGCAACATGCAGAATTGCTGTGACGTTGTTCAGCGTTGCTCGATGTTTCAAAATTAAAGCCGTCAGATGGCAGTATGCAGTATTGTGTTTGTTGTATTACAATATGAAGGTCAGATGACAGATCGAAGTGTTGACGTTGTTTCAAAATTACAGCCGTCAGATGGCAGACGTTGTTCAGCGTTGCTGTATTTTAATTAATTTACAAAGACAAAAGCAATAATAAATTTTTTAGTTGTCGATGTCAGAATTATCTGTAAAATGATATATAATTTATGTGGAGAAATTGTGAGGTTTTTTCTAAAAAGGGAGGCAAACATCTTAAACCTTAGCGTAGTTTTTTTTTTTTATTTAGAAAAATAAGTGCTTCGACATCTATGGTCATTAGCACATAATACATTGTAGGTATATACATTCTATAGTTAAACAGTATGGAAGACTATCACAGGTAAGTATATGCTAACAAAAAGGTAGGTACGATACAATAATTATAATGTATTATCAATTATTATTTAGTTTTAATTTTGAATTTTATATCAACAGGAGCACTGGGTATGGATTTGAGGTTTGAGAAGAGAAGAAGCTGATATGGTAGCAGTTTGACGATTTATAGCTGATTGGTAAGTCCGTTTTCTTGTAGAAATTTGGTTATTTTATCAATATTAGAATTCGTATTATTTAGTAGTTAGCGTATTAATATATATGATTATGTAGTTCGAGTTGTCTAGCGGATAGCATCGAGGCTTTACTGTACATTGCTCTCATGAAAGTGCAAAACGAATGTGTATTATATCTATTGAAGAGGCGGTCAGAGCTGTCTCATAACTAGAGTGATGCGTCATGTTAAATTAACGCAAAGTGCTTTTTATTTGATTACACATTAGTTATGAGCGCCTGGAATGATTTATAAACCAATTTAATCATTAAACATGTCGTTCGTCGTCCCGGAATATTGTTACCACTCGGCAATTTTTTTTTTATACAGTATGTAAACGCGTAAGGTGCACATAGGGAAATTAGCATTGGGAAAAAATACTTGGATCAGAGTTAGCCATGACTGCATTAATTGTTATTTCTATTGAATTATCGTGGTAATCTTGAAGATTTCTATTTTATTTTGAATTATTTTTATTTTACTTGGCTTTTTTAATAATAAAAAGCTCTTATAAATCATTATTTTAATTTTTTGTTCAAAAATAAAACAAAAAAACAACTCCATCTGTTTGGAAACATTTCATTCAAAAATTGTCTGGCTGGTATGACGTATGCGCGTTGGTAAATCAGTGACCCAAATGTCTTTAGGTTCAACACGAATAGGTGGAGATATTTGATCTCGCACCATATTTAAGTATTTTTGGGAATTTAATGTCCCATTAATAAAAAAAAGTCCGATTATGTTGTAATCATTTTCTTCGGTAGTATACGCATCATTTTGCAAAAGAATATTATCTGACAAATTGAAAAACAAGATTTCAAGGCTCATTCTGATCAAGTCATTTTTTCCCAATGTTAATTTCCCTATGTGCACCTTACGTGTTTACATACTGTATGTATAATTTATATATAAAAATAAAATAATCAATGAGGAAATAATTGACAAGTGAAAAAATTATTCAAAAGTTAATTTATTATTAACTTCAACATCAACATTATAAATTGAAGTTTATTTCGAAGTTTAATTAACTGAAAAAATGTGAAATTTTAAAGATATTTTGTAAGGCATAAAAGTTCGATATGCTATTGATAGATGGAAATTTTTATTCTGTAATACTGGAAACAGCTTAGATCAGTAATAATAATGCGTTTAACCTCCGTTTCTCGACTTTGTTTATAACAAACGCCATGCGCACCATTACTATTTTCCATCTATCACACTTCCCGTTATTTTCTACATTTTTAAACTTCCACTTAATTAATAGCAATAGGTGAACGAAGGAATTTTAGGAAATTAGGATTATGTAGTCAAATTTTGAGCATAGGAGTTTGACAGGTAATCGGCCATGGCCTTGAATAAGAAACCATCTCGATATTTATCTGGATCTATTGAGGGAAACCACGGAAAATCTCAACAAGATGGCCGGTACAGGAATTGGGCTTTTGAATGAAATTTTGTTTTGTCATAAATGGAAAGATCGTTTATAAGTTTTATAACAAAACTATTTTTCTTTTTTTTATTTTCGTTATAATTCAAAAGATATATCAAATTAAAAATAAATTTTTGTACCCAGTTCCGAGAACGCGCCGACATTTCCCGAACATAATGTGACGCCATAATGTTTTAGTCAATACACATGTAGAAGCCATTGATAGTATACTGCGTATATACATTTTACCATTATGACGTCACAACTGTCAAAAACAATTTTAGTGCGTTTGCAGTCACGTGATTTTTTTAAATATTTTATCAATTTTAAATTGCTTATAATTAATTTAAAAAAAATGGTTGTATAGTCGGTTTACGGACGATAGTTTTACGTGATAACGTATTCCGTAATACATAACCTAAACCTCCCAAAATTTGGTTTCAATCCGCTTATCCTTGGTGTCGGAATGATAAGAAATGTCAAAAGTGACGTTTGCAACTTACAAAGTATTATGTTCTAATAATAATTAGTTATTCCAATACTTAACTTAGCAGGCTTTGCATTTCACAATATACTAATGTCAAAAAATTGAATTAAACATTAGAAATGCAGCTGTTTTCATGTTAAGACAAGACATACGTTTGCTTCTAATTTCCATGTACGGCAAACAAAGACAACCGACCGCGTCGCGTCATGCATTACACAACATTGCATTTATACAGCTATTTTTCTATATAAATTTGTATAAAATATTTTTCTATATAAATTTGTATAAAAAAACTGTTTAGGCAAATTCTGTTATACGAAATCTATGTAAAATGTTCTCCTCTTTCGTTTAAGACTGGTTTCAAACCGATCTGATTTAAATTGAGCGAGAAATTAGCAAAAAGCACGCACAGGGTCAGGCGGAACGTTACGCGTTAGGAACGTTACGCGTTAGGAACGTTAGGAACGTTACGTTACACTTTTTCGAACATGCAGCCGGTGTTTTATCAATTTATAATATTGGTGATTCATCAATTTATAAGACGTTATCACGTCAAAAAGTTTTTTGAAAGTTTTTCGCATCGATTATCAATATTATTTATAATAAAGTTTTAAAATACAATAAAAAAATCGATAATTATTTTTTTTTCAAAAGCCTAATTATCGTTTTGCGGCCAGAGGCAGCAGGAAAAAGTCCCAGCCACATCTGCCCCCGCCAGGATTTAAACCCGGTACCTCTCGAATGCGAGTCTAGTGCTCTGACCACTACGCCACCCCCCTCCCCTCGGTAACAGCTTAGAATATGTCAATACAACAAAATTAGTTTAAAAAGTCATTCATTTTATAAACACATTTTTCAATTAAAAAATTTCTAAGACACTGTCTGAATCAGTCAAAAGAGTTAATAGACGTTCTTCACGTCAAAAAATCAAGTTATAACAGAATCTTGGATATTTTTATTTTATATTCGGTCCATATGTAGCTACCCCAGATTCAAATTTCCACATTGTATTTTTGATTCGGTCATAAAATTTTGTATGTCATAAAATCGAATAATATGTAAATATTGCAACAGTTTCAATAATATCTCGTCTTTGCTTCTACATTCGTGTGTATTAAAAAGTTATGAATGTGTATACAGGGTGTTTGAACAAAAAAGGTACTTCAGTGTACCGAAAAATTTCACGCAAAATCAACATGATAGTACTTTGTAAATTAATAAATAAAATTATCGACCAATTTTTCAGACAATATATTAACAAAAAAATATATTATAATTACATTAATGTTTCGATCCGGATTTGGATCTTCTTCAGAACAGATCTAAAAAATATAAAAAATAATTAATATTTAGTTTCTAATTAGTTTTTTATAAAATTCGTTCAAAGGTTTTAAATTATCTAGAATGGACGAATTAAATTATTTTAGTACGTAATATCGTGTTGAAACGAGCCCAAGCGAGTTTTAACAGCCAATAGGGATATAATAATAATGTCTTTATTGATGAAAAAACAGAGTTTTATCAAAAGGCGTGAATTCAGCTTAAAGCTGGTTTACAATCCAAACCAAACAAAAAGATACAAATATGTGAGAAATAAAAATAATAGTAATAATAATAACAATAACTTATTGTTATAATTGAAAAATATATACGAACGGCCCGGTCCGGCTTCGCTCGAATTTGTAGATTACCACCGTTTTACGTTGCAAAAATGGATATCCACTAAAAGCGCTTAACATTAAAATGGGTATAGTAAGCTATGCTTAAAAGATAAGACATGCCATCTGTAGACCTATAAAAGAGGAACACTTCCACCATACATTGTTTTGTTATAAAGCCGGATTCTATAGCTAGATAATAATAAAATATCAAATTGATACACTCGTAACTCGTTAAATCTCGGATCAGAATACGGATCAATAATCCAATTATCTCGATTACATAGAAAGCTTCCATAAATTAAAATTAACACAAGTTATATTTTAGCAAAAGTAATAAATTTACAAAGTTGTGAATTCTTCATTGATGACTGCTCTTAAATCTCCAATTAAGGCAGCAATTTAATTACCAGTTCTCAATTATGATCTGAGTTGTCGAGCGTTTGTGAACAACAATCACTAGTTCAATGTTATTTCATTGCGTTAATTATCAACAAATTGATAGCAGATATATTTAATTTTATGTTCAGAATTACACATTAATATAAATTTATTATTCTCGTTTTATTTGCTAACAATTTTCAAGGACGTAGGTACTTCAATTGTTTTTTTTTATTGATTAATGTACCTATAGCACAAGGAAAAAAATCCAAAAATCACTAATTACTAATTTTAAGTGGAATTATAACGTAACAATAGTATATTGTGCGACTAGTGAGAGAAGAAGAAGATTCCATTCGCGTGAAATTTGCCGCACGAGCGTAGCGAGTGCGGTAACACGCGAGTGGAATATTCTCCTTCGATCAATGGTCGCACATTATACTTTATTCAACTAGCACGAGTAATATGCAATCGGGGCCCTGATAAGAAAGGGAAATATAATAAATCACTTCATTGATTGACGTACCCACCGCCCTCGATGCACACAAGATGGCCCTGACTTTCGCTGAATTGCGATGCTGTTTTCATATATACAAATCGCTACCGCGTTCCTATTGGTCCAGAAACTATGCAGTAATAATTCATTACCGTACAGTTTCGGATCATTCTTAGCACTCTACGCGTCAACATGAAGTAATTTATTATTTTTCCCGAATTTAGCAGGGCCCCGAAATTATATACTTATTACTCACGCGTGTTGAATAATTTAATCTTTAGGATTCTGTCAAGACCTTTTATCCAGAACGTATGTAGATATCATGTTGAAATTAATACCAAATACTAAGATCTATAGATATATTGTCCTGTAAAATATTCAGACTTTTAACTCAATGCAATAAAAAAATATGGGTTTAAACTAGATAATTAATTTTTGTAAGCGAAAGTGGTGCCATCCCACGTGATAATAGTTAACTATATTAAATGTGTAATAACGATACAGAACATCCAAGTCGCGAGCTCTAACCGCACTTGTCTGGATATTTTAAAAAGGCTTTATTCTCGATATCCTCCGTATTTTTTCCGAGTTTTCGCATCCTTAAATCTGGCACTGACTTGCACCTGAGGCTTACTCCACAGGTGCGCAAAAAAATATTTCAACTAGTCGGTGTTTTTTTTTCCAGAAAATTTTGAAAAATTACCACGAGGGAAAAGAAAACGGCAGCGTAGATATAAGTGTTGTTTATGAATGCAATTTTTCACGTGCTTAATATAAGAGCAAAATGCACATCCCATTTGCAATTCAGGCTGTCGTAAGTAGATACTATTTGTCTGTTTATTTGTCTACTTGCAGCCGACGTAATCTAAGTTGATGCGCGATATAATAATATGCAGCGTTCTCAAGTTTGTTTTCGTACCAACTGTACAAAGTTTAAAACAACAAAAATATTACTGTATGTGGGACTGTAACTTTAACACATATTAAGGAGGTTGAGCCGTTTTACGAATATAATGAAAAAAATCTGAAATAAAGTTTTTTTAATAGATTTTTTTATGACAAAATTTTCTGTAAAAAATCCAAAATCATTAAGAGATTTATAAAGTTAAAAATTAAAATAAACTTTTACATGTAGTGTTATGGAAAATATGTCAACCTAGCATGCAAACGGTACATTTTAATTTTTTGCAAATAACCAAATAATGTCAGCAGTTCCGAAAACTAACTATGTAAAGTATTGATGTCTTACGCATACTTTAATATTTTTTCCAATTTAATTAGAAGACTTTTAATCAATAAAAAAAAATTATTAAACCTTAGCACTTTTCAACTATGGACTTTTATTCTTGACAATTTATAACTAAATTTTCAACTTTTTAATGATTTAATTTTAATTTTTATAACTTCTAATTTCTTTTTTTAATTATTTACTGCAAAAAATATGTATAATACAGATATTTACATAAATTTATTTTTTCCAACCTAACTTTGTACAAAAAATTCAAAAGTTAGTCCATTAAGTAAAATACTGAAATAATTAATTAATATTAAAAAAATTATTTATTTATGACAATAATTTATTGGTATCATCGACTTATAAAATTTTGTAAAAATTTATTATGGAAAAGTTCCCATTTAGAATTCGACTTACTTTTCATTGGGACTGTAACGCATCAACCTCCTTAACGCAGTCTTCCATGATTTCCAGATATGGTTCCTTGCTCAAGGCCATAGCCGATTACCTGTCAAACGTCTACGCTCAAAACCTGCGCACCGTATCCAAATTCCCTAAAAGCCGCTGCGCACGAGGCTGGATTTGCCGCCAAATTTGACTATTATAGTTTTCTAGCGCTGGTTTTCTTAACTGCTTTTATGTTCTCGCTTCACACGAGACGTCTTTTCAAGCTTATATTGTGAATAGATATGGTGCGCGCGCAGTGACAGTTCAAATATGAACTCAGAGTAAAACGTGTCTGTTGTCTGACTTTGAGCAGAATGACGCCATGTTAGTTTGTGGGCGTTTGTTCTAGTCGCCCACGTGACAAGATACTGTTTTCTGATTGGTTCTTGCTCAGAGCAAGCAAAAGACCTGGCAAGAAAAATAGGCTCTGTTCTAATTTTAAAATCTATCTTGTGAGATAGCAGACGAGCCCGCAGTGACGTCATTTTCAGCCTCGGCCAGCAGAAGTACAAGCAGTGTTTCTAGCCTCGTGTGCATCGGCCTTAAAATCCCTTCATTCGCCAATTGCTATTAATTTAGTTGAAGTTTAAAAATGTAGAAAATATTGTAGAAGAAAAATAGTAATGGCGTCCGTTACATAACGTCGAGAAACGGACGTTAAACGCATTTTTATTATAAAAAAATATAGGTATATACTTTTTTCAACCATCAGATTTTCGTTACCCTTTAATATCATTATAAAAACCGCCATGTTTAATTCTGTCAAGTTTACGACATAACCTCAAAACATGATTGCATTAATATTGACACACTGGATGAAACAAAACAACGCCGTGCGCTGCTTTCATGTTTATGTATTGTGTAGTGCAAGCAGTAAAATGCAACAATGTATGTTTAATGTCTTATGGTTGCATATATTGCGCAACGCTGTCGTTACGGAGAATGAGTAGTATCCTGTTTCCATCATACTTCAAAACTAGATCGCGTCAACATTCTAAAACAACTTTATTGACGTATGCACGACGCCATTATCTTCTCTCATCTCATCTACTGTTGCTAAGATATTTTTAAAATATTTTCAAACTCATAACAAATTATCAAAGGCTATATGTGGCAGAAATGTTCATCTAAATGTGTCGACGACTGCAGCTGTTCCCCTTCTTTCATGCTCAGCGTGCTAGCGTTCTCTGCTCGGTCGTTGGTTGCTGTTCTGTGATTGGACACCGGCACTGAGCCATACCAACCCACTAATTGGAATGACCAATCACATAAGAGCAAACTACGACCTAGCAGAAAACACATACTGAGCATAAAAGAAGGAAGAGCAGCAGTCGTCGACACACTTACCTGTGAGCAACCCAGAAGGACACTTCTCCCGCTGCCACATTGCTTTTGATAATGTCTATACCGCAGACGAAACTTCAGGTAAAAATACAAATGGACCAGGGCCTACAAGCCCGGAAACCAAGAAGATTTTTTACATAACAAATTGTTTTCATCAATTTTTGCTTTTAATCAGAATTCGATAAGTTCTCGTCACTAATTAAAAATCCGACGGTATTTAAAAAAAAGTTAATGAAAACAAACAAAACTGTGCAACTGATTAAAATAAAAAAAAGTTGTAAAAGTAAAAGCGACTGTAGTAAAAAAAAATAAACAGAATAAATAAAAACAAACGGAAAACCGTGATGTATTAGTCTGCTTTGAAAATCAACAAAGGAGAATAGAAGAAAGGAAAGTTGGCGCGCAACGCGTTTTAAAGCAAAGATAATAATAAAGTAAAACAGTGTGTTTCGGTATGGAAGTTGAGCAGCAGTCGTTCCACAGTGGGCCATAAAATAAGTTACCTAATGTTTCTTTATTAGAGCCAAGGTTAGTTGATTGCAGAACTTGTCTCGTTCCGTGGGATGACGTCAATAAAGTGCGTGTTTTTTATATAACTGTAATTGCAGTATTTAACAAATCTCCAAAAAAATCAAAAGACAGAATATTGATATTATTTGCAATAAATTGAATTTTTAAAGTCTGCAGAGATATAGTTTAAGTTAAACATAAATGAGATTTTTAATATTATAGGTCGATAATAATACGAACGATCCTCCAGCTGACGTCATTCGCGCACTCACGCTGATTGGTCAGATAAAACGAGGCAGCCTCTGTAAAATCTTCTGACCTTGCTTACTGTCACAATTTTCTAAAGAACATTGTTCCAAATGATGTCTAAAGTAAGCACGAGTGAATTTCAAAAAATCAATAACAACCTTGTACCAAAATATTTTATTCTAGAGGACCAGATACAATTATCACTTCAATAATATTATTAATAAGCCGGTAAAACTGTTAAAATAATTATAAAAATACAAAAATCACAATTTTTTAAAGTATTATTAGACGAAACTAAAAATATATTGAAATAGAATTCACATTATTTTGTTAAATATGGCCCACTGTGCGTTATGACGACAGTATGGGAGTGTACCTAATGGTGCATGCTGTAAAACTTTAATCCAGGACGGTTATTGACAGCACAGGGAGGGTCTTAAAATACAAGCGAGTTGTCTATGAGCATAGACCAGCACGGGAGAAATTCTGGCTTTATGTCTGTCCGTCCGTAACAGTCTTCTACTTTCAAAACTATGAATACTGCAATAATGAAATCGACATCTATTACTGCTTTAACTTGACCTTCCAAATCCAGAACGATGATAATTTTAAACGTCATAATATTTCTAAAATAAAAGAGAAACGAACTCCCGTTTAGGCCTAATCGATTCAACGTACTTTTATAATACTCGCCACGAATCTAAAAGGCTCGGAAGTTAGATGCGAATGCGGGCTTGTGTTTGTACAGTCTGTTGAAAAACTACAAACTCGCAACTCAACAAAACTAAAATAACAATAACAACTTGACAATAGCGTACTCGACTGTACTTTAAAGCAGGAAAGTGACAAAAGACAAATGCAACGGGCGATCACGGCCAATCACCGACGTTCCGTGCAGGTAGCTGGGAGGTGGTAGGCGTCTCAACAGCTCTAAAATGTGCCTTTGCGATGCTGTTTGTGACTAACTTCCGAACCTTTTAGATCCGTGGAGCGTATTATACCATTCCAACAAGTGGGAAGTGGTACTAGTTTAGGTCAAAAATCACTTTTCAAAATTTTACAATATCTTTTCGTTTTGAGGTCTCCCGAATCCAAAAAACATTTTTGGAAAAACTCTGTGCGTCTGTTTGTCTGTGAACACAATTCAGGTCAAACGGATTGAAACAAAATTTTGGGAGGATGTTTTGTATGCAAATATAAATAGCCCTGTTGTTTTTGGGGAAAATCGGCGCCTGCGCAGAAGATATATTTGCTATAACAGTGCTCGTTATATAATAATGGCATACTTTTCATAACGGCTTATTATTCTATTTATTTTTTCAAGAAAGTTTCGTAAAAAAAATTTCTTTCTAAACTTTATAGATAAGATTTATGGATAATTCGGAAATATTTTGAAAATAAAAACAAATCAGCTGTTCTTTAGTTTTGTAGATCTGTCAGAAATAAACTAGTTAAGCATGCTTTGATTAATTTTTACATGACGTGGAACAGATTGTGTAGGTAACCGTGGCAACGAATAGCAAATATAATATTGAATACTAGCCATTACCCGTTTCACCTCACGCGATAACAGAAATTTTATTTTCTTTATTACATATACTGTAATCAAATGTCAACATTTTCGGAGTTGAAATGGCCCCGTCGCCCAATTGGCTGGAATTTTTTCTATACGACACCTTGGGTCTGAAAAGTTCCCCAGGCTTATTATAAACTCATAAAATTCTGCTTCTAACTTAGGCATACATATTTTTTTTTTCAAGAAACGGAAGAAAAATCAATTTAACTACGATAAAGTTAAAAAAAAGCTACGAAAGGTCATCCAAAGCTCGTATTTTTTTGTATAAAATAATAAATATAAAATTGACTAGCCCAGTTAAAGGTACAACCGGAAAATATTTTCGAGTTCAACCCGAGGTCGTATAGTTCGAGCCATGATAATATATAGTTTTTAAGTTATAAAATGTAAAGGCCGCTGCACACGATGCTAGTTTTGCTGTTAAAAAAACACTGCTGGATCTTGGGCTGACTGTCGTGTGGGTTACGAAGCTGGAAATGATGTCACCGCGGGCTCGCCTGCGTAGCGACAAGATGAATTTCAAAAATTAGAACCGGGGCTATTTTTGTTCCTTATTCGTCTGATTGTTTTGAGCAAGAATCAATCAGAAAACAGTGCAAAGGCGGGAAGAGGTAAAGGTGGTGATTACCCCCCCCCCCCCAGAATCAAAATAATAAAACTAAAAATAATTACCTGGCTAAAAATAAAATTTAGAAATACTTCTTGAAAAAAATGTTGTAAAACTGGTTTGGGAATTAATATTATTCTTGTGTGATATTAATAAAACTTAAAAAAAATATTAATTTTAACCCCCCCCCCAGATAAAAAAAATCTACGCCCTTGAAACAGTGTCACGTGGCCGGCATGGACAAGCGCCCACAAACAAGCACTGTGTCATAGTTTGTGTTCTGTTCAGAGACAATAAACGTCCACTTTTCATTCTATCACTGCGAGTGCACCAAACCCATCTACAAAGTAAACTTTAATACATGGTTCGTGTGAAGCCAACACATAAAAGCTATCACAAAAACCAGCGCTTGAAAACTAGCAAGAAATCTAGTGGAAAAACCAGCCTCGTTTGGAGAGGCCTTAAGGTTCATAGTTATTGGCGTAACTAGTAGTCTAAGTCATCATCGCGCTGACAGGTCATGACTTAGCCTACAAGTTACGCCCATAATTTTATTCAACAGTTGCGCGTTATTCATGTTTTATTTATTGTTATTAATGAGATGTTGTAAATATCTATTTATTTCTTTATAAAAAAACTGTCAATACTAACAGCACCAAACAGCACGATTCAATGTTTTGGTTTGAGGTTAGCCGGTTATGAATAAACTCCATGTCGAAAACATTCGGTCTCTCAATTTTAGCCTCAATGGGTAACAACGGAGTTGTTGTTACCTACTATTTCGTTACGACTCAGAAAATAGTTACGTTTATTTTCATTACTCCACAATGGCCGAGCTAGTAGGAATCTTCATTGAGTTATGACAAGTAATTGTCACCAGTCGGTAAATGGCTATTTAGGGTTCGGTTTTTAGGCATGATAAAACATGAATAACGCGCATGAGTTGAATAAAAACATTGACAGGTTCAACATGTCACAGCAATAGTGCCAAGAAATGCAATATATTCACAGAACTATTAGTTATTTATTGAACTGACAGTTAAGCTTCAGATATAGATTGATAAGCTGGATGTAAATCAAAATACGTATATATAGATTCGCTGTTAAGCTAAAGTTGAAATTGAAGTGCATTTTGGATTCGAATCGAAATATACAAAAGTAGATTATAGGCGAGAATGCAGAACAGCAAATAGAATAAGACGATATGAAATAATGGGGTTCGTTGCTTTTCATAAATGTCGAGACTTATCTATAACACGCTTACATAGAAAGCACGCCAAGAGAACCGCGGAACGCTACAAAGTCCCAATTGTAACAAATGTAGTCGCTTGATGCCTTTTTGACACATCGCAATTAAAAAAGAAGGTTGTACAATATACAATTTTACGCATTTTCTTTATATCCCCGCCAGTTTTGAACCGATCCTTGTTCCATTTCATACAGCATACCTTCAGGGTGGTCCCACATAAATTTTATTAAAATCGGTTCGGTAGTTTTTAATCAGGACCGGATTAACCCTGTCCGGGCCCCTAGGCAATGCAATCAGGTGTTTTCAAGCTGATAAAGGAATGTGAGTAACTTCAAGATGATCGGCTACAGGCATCCTGTTACTTCAATGTTTTATATGATATTGTAACAACATGATTACTTTGACTAGATGCTGCAGCATCGCCTTACCTGACTCGTTAGCTTTAATGAAATGGCCTTAATGAATAGGTTATAGATAATTGATGATCCAGGTTTTTTAATGGGTCAGGAAAGACAAATGAGACGTGACGTAGTTATTTTAAATTTTATCTTGTTAAATGCAATAAATTACAATGAACAACGAAAGAAAATAATATTGTTGTTGGGAAATTTCATGCAAACTTTCAAATAAAGTTTTCGTTGAATGAAAAGTTTTTTTCTTGGTACGTGCACGGGTCCCTAGTCGATGCGGGGCCCCTAGGCAGTTGCCTACTCTGCCTAATGATTAATCCGGCACTGTTTTTAATACAAATGTTAAGATACGGATGACGCTGTTCTATTCTCTATGATGCCAGTATAGCAAAGTTTCAAATGTGAGGTTAGTTTTGTACCATGCCGTGGATATTTAGATAAGGAAAGTATTCGTGGAGGAAGGACGATGCCATAGTTCCCCATTTATACGCGTTTTCTCGCGTTGTGCTCTCGAATTCCACTAAATTAAAATGCGTAATTCTGTACACAAAATGGCAAATTTACTTCTCTACTATAAATACTTCATCCTTAAAGCAAATACAGAACTGAATCCATTTAAGGTCTTGACTAATTTCAACTTTATTAGCTTCTCTCTCAACTCCCCTTCGGCTACAACTTTTGTAGAATAAACATACTGCGGTTAAAACGAAACTAAAAGCTAATAATAATAAAACTGTCTGTGTTTACTGTTATAATTACCACTTCAATCATTCTTTCAACAAATTTTTTTAATTAAATATAAGTACGGTTAAAATATGTTTGTTAATTAAAGATAACTGGTACTTCACCATATTTTATTAAGCTAGGACCACACACATGGCAAGTCTGGTCCAATTGTCATTGACCAATATTTGCTTCCAATGTGTTTCCTCCTACTTCAATAAATTAAATCAAAAACCAGCACAAGACATACTGGAATCCCGGGCACGACATGGCAAGACTTTTATTAAAGGGCCATCCCGAAAGATGAATGAAGAACTACTACAACTCAGTAGGAACAATCTTCGTTTCGTGGTAGGCCCTCTGACAGGACAGTGTGCTTTGGAAGGACACCTCCAAAGAATCGGACTGTTTAACGAGGACTTAAAGTGCAGACAGTGCAATAAGGAGACGGAAATAGCGTATCATATTCTGTGTGAATGCGAGGCTTTGAATCGTAGAAGGCAGATAATCTATGGACAATATAGAATGAGTCCGGAAGACTAGATATATCAATCACCCAGTCCACGGACTGCACAAGCTAGTGCAAGAAATGAGGATACTGTAACGAGTGATATCGAAGAATCTCGTTAGAGATTCTTTTCTGTGCTAAATGCCGACGAATCTCTAACAGATTCTTATACATTGATTTTGCCTGCTACAAGAGCAACAGGAAAAAAAAGTGCACAGACGGCGTTTTTTTAGTGGTAACTAAACGAAGTTATGCGAACGCCGTCTTTGCATTTTTTTTGCTGTTGCTCTTGTAGCTTTTATAAGCACAGAATTTCGAGGTTGAATTTCAATTCCTTGCCTGCCTCGAAATTCATTTTTTTTCGACGTCTTAGGCACAGAATTTCGAGCTTGATTTCAATTTCTTGTCTGTCTCGAATTTCTTTTTTTTTTAAGTTATAATCTTGAGATCCAGTCGCCTCAAGTTTTTGAATTTAGCATAGAACGAAGTTTTTACTTCTCCGAAGTTTTTTTTTTTTTTTAAATAAGCATATACTTTTATTCTATATACTGAGCATAGGAATAAAATCGCAATCGAACCATTAGGATGCAAACATAGACTTCTTTCTTTTTTAAGCCGTAAGCACTGGCGTATCCAGGAGGGCAAAACAAGCACGGAGGACCCGGCTTAAGAAATTTCTAATTGGCCCCCTCCTGGGCCAAAAGCTGGGTACACCCATGTTAACGTCATAGCAAAAGACAAAGTTTTTGAAACAGAGATACTTTATTCAGATTGAATGCAAGTACATCAACCAATCCTATCAGGGAATTACATCGAAGAAAGAGACGCAGATATATTTTCGATACGCTTTATTGCTTTCACTCACCGCACATTGAGTAGATAGACAATGATTCATATAGTAAATTATAAATACATGCATGGATATAAGAGATTGGGAGATAGCACAATAGCCCAAGAAGCTGTGGTGTTCCTGGTAACAAAAAAAAAAAAACAGCTAGAACAGTATAATCATAAATAGAAAGATTGTAGCAAACGTCACCAGAGTTCAAATTGTTGAACGTGTAAAATAATTATCGTAAATATATACGACACAATCGACCTGAACGATCAGTCGATACGAAATGCATAAAATCTTTTATCGAAGACATCCATCATTTTGTTTGACGTCTGGAAATAGGGTGAAATTTCCAGCGGCCCATTACGAAAACTGCACGCATTAATTTTCTCTATAGGAGAACTGCATAATGTTTATTTCATACGATTGAATGGAAAATTATGATTGATTCAAAATCGATACAATGCCTTTTTTAATGATTTATTAAAAAACAATATACAGTGACAGTAGATGCATGGTATATATTTTTTTTTTGTTGATTTAGTTTATCTTTACCAGTAAATAAAACACGCCCTAAGACACCCCAGAGGACTATTCCAATTGAGAAAGTTCTGGCATTTACTATATTATATAATCGATAAAATAAAAATGTATTAACGCGTGCAAGGACGCGGGTGATCGCTAGTAAAAAATATTATGATATTTGCTACCCGTTTGCATCGTTTCACATAAAACACGCTTGTCAGATACCTAACTAATTTTTTTGACAGATCTGCACAACAAAAGAATAGCTGATTTTATTTCTTTTTAAAATATTTCTGAAACTATTAACTTTTGATAAAAATATTTTTTACAAAACTTTCTTGGAAATGTAAATAGAATAGAATAACCGTTTATTTTCTCAATTGTGGAAAACATTTTGATAAAATATTGTTGCGCGCCCCTATTGGGACGACTCCATAGGATTTTCCAAACCACGACAACAATAACAATCAAAAGCAGGTAAAAACCGCACCTTCTTAGAATCGCCTGCAGAATGCAATGCATGTAAACGTTAAGATGCTTCCAGAACATTCGATAGGCGAGGGACGAAGCTATAAAATGCGAGCAGAGTGGTTGGCAAGTCAGTCAGTTGTTCGTGAGTTATTCATGCATTGATACAAGTGCTCTGGCGTTGCGACATAAATTATTATTCAGTTATACTGTGAAGATAAATAAACTTTGGTATGTGTAACCATTGAGTGCGATTATATAAATCTGGTTCTACATAAATAGCTTCTGTGTTGTAAATATATTATAATTTAGTGACTATATATTCTCTATTATTTAGTCTTTTATTTTATTATTTGGAACTGTCGTTATTGTGTTTCTGTTAACGTTATTATTACTGTTAAGTTAAAGAAGTACGCTGTCGTTGTGTGTTTAACTGTTTTGTTAAACGTTTATTATTGTAAATAAATAATTTCCACCACGGACCAGAACAGTTTTGTTACAATATTATATCGTTTTTTTTTTTTTTAAAACCCCCCTTGGCTTCAAGGATATAATCCCATGTGCCAGACACAATAAAAATATTAATGAGGATAAAACAAACATGGGATAAAGGGACCAACACCTTTTCTCGCCACAGGCCCGCGCAGCATTAGTAACCATAAACAAACGCAGGACTCAGACCTTGGAAGAACATACAAAATGACTACTGTTAGTAAATTTCATATAGTGAAATTATGTCTGGCACAATATTCATTTAATATTTCATATATTTCGAAACTACCTGTACCTACTTAGAATATAACTTAAATTGAGAGGAAAATATAAATCTTTTTCTTGTAAGTGTTGCCATATTTCGTCCGGAGTATAATTTTGACATGATAGAAATATATGATTCAAATCAGCTATTGATGAGTTGTCGCAATTACAAATTTGGGAATTAAACTAACATTTTTCTCAAATAGGTACTGCCTATTACCGCAGTATCCAAGAAAAATGTTGAGTTTCTTAAACGCCAAAAATCGCATGTTATTAAAATGAAAAAAACGGTTATAATTATTGCGATAGGGACCTGAAATTTTGAAAATATTTATCTTTTATAAAGCAATGGAGCCCATAGAAGAATCAATATTCAGAAATAATCAAATTAAAGACCACCCTAATCTATACTAATATATAATGCTATAGAGTTTGTTTGTTTGTTTGTTTGAACGCGCTAATCTCAGGAACTACTGGTTCAAATTGAAAAAATATTTTTTTGTTTGATAGCCCATTTATCGAGGAAGGCTATAGGCTATATAAAATCAGGCTACGACCATTAGGAGCGGAGCATTAATGAAAAATGTTCCGAATGTATCTAAAAAATAAGCTTGTATTCAGGTGAAATGCACTAACTAAGTATACTCATATTAGCGATGTAAGAATACAACGCCGGCTAGCGCAATCGGTAGAGCACAAGACTGTCAATACCAGAGTCGTGGGTTCGACGAGCCCTACGTTGGGCGAATGCATTTTTATTTTTTTTTTATTTTCTACATTGCTTTCTTCTAAGGCTTACATTAAAATTTATTTTTATTTTATTTAATTAATTAAAAAAATATATTAGTTAAAAAAAGTATAAATACTGCTTTTTATCGACAAAAAATTTTGAACGGTAACTCCGATCATCATGAAATTTGGACACAACATTCATTTCGGTAAACTAATATGAATGTGTGTACTCATGTTCCTCCCTTTCCCATTCGTTCTTTTACACCCGGGTGAAACCGGACGGGACCGCTAGTAAATATATATATGATTAAACTGGAATCCGTTTTCGAAATAAAATAAAAATATGAATATACAATTTATTTATTTATAGAATAGAATAGAATAGAATATCATCTTTATTGAGACCCGAGGTATAATAGCGTCATATAAATAACAAATACGAAAAATGAGACTAAAATTACATAATTAAAATAATAGATGTAATCGCTCAATAAAACCATTGACTAAACGACATCGTTAATAAAATAGGATCGTATTGTCGATTAAAGATTCTTTTGTAAACTTAAGACCGTTTTATGTCGTAACACGATTCGAAAAGACGTACCTATTTTTAATAATACAACTCCACTGTATATATTTGCTTGAATTCTCGCGAATGTATATTCGTTTTATCAAGTAGTTGAATACGCGAGGCTGGAAACAGAGATTCGGATATGAGTCAAGGCCCGAAGGCGTTCTGCTTCTTTTGGTCCTCTTTCGAAACAACTTGTGTCGCGCTGCTGTTTTGTTTTAATACCCCAACCCGAGAGTACACCTGCCGGCTTCACTCGATTTAGTGAATCGATTTTGTTATACTTGCCGCAGTTATACAGATTTACTAAGAAAAATATGTAGTTGCAAAAATAAGTTTTATTCAGATAATTATTAATAACGTTTAATTCACAAAAACAAAAAAATCAATTCAAAGTATAGAACTTACAATACAAATCTTTTTATACTATTATAAAGTTACATAATGTTAGCTTGGATTATGAAACTACAGTAATTGTAGTACTGACGACTAATACATTTTATTTAACAGATTTTACTGAAAAATTCCTTGAAGTCGTAATGGAAAAAATGCCGAATTTAAAGACATTTCAAATTTTATAACTTTATCAGTGAATAAATACTTTATAAAATTAATATATTAACGGCAAGAAATCAACTCTTTTTCAGTTGATGATGCTAACAGCGTTAACGAAACATGTGTTGAGAAAAAAAATTTCAGCCAATTGAGCGACGGGACAATTCCAACTTCAAAAAATATTGACACTTCAGAAATTTTCTGACATCGCGTCAGGTGATGCGGGTAATGGTTAGTATTCAATATGATATTTGCTATTCCTTGCCATGGTAAACTACGTCATGTAAAAAATAATCAAAGCATGCTCAACTAGTTTATTTCTGACAGATCTACAAAACAAAAAAACAGCTATTTTTTATTTTTAATATATTTCCGAAACTATAAAGTTAAAAAAAATATTTGTTTAACAAAACTTTCTTGAAAAACTAAATAGAATAATAATACGTCATGAAAAGTATGCCATTATTGTATAAAAACACCGTTATAGCATATACCTCTTCTGTGAATGCGCGGATTTTTCTCAAAAACAATAGGGCTCTTCATATTTGCATACCAAACATCCTCCCAAAATTTGGTTTCAATCCGCTCATCCGCTTGATCTGTATCGTGTTCACAGACAAACAGACGCACAGAGTCTTTAAAAAAATATGTTTTTTGGATTCATGGGATCTCAAAACGAAAAGATATAGTAAAATTTTGAGAAATGATTTTTGACCTAAACTAGTACCATTCTCCACTTGTGGGTTGGAATGGTAATATGTATTTTGTGATTACTCTTGTCTCTTGAACTGCTAGAATCCTAGATTTGCTAAAACCAGATTCAAACAATCCGAAGAGTTCTAGAATTTGACCAGTAAACACGCAGTTGTACCCGAAGAGTTCTGTATTGCCGACAGACGTTTTGGAAGTTCAGAACTAGTTTAGAACTTGCCGGCAAATACACCTAATATGAATTATGTCAGGTTATATATCAGCAAGACAACTAAAGTTTTTGTGAACAAGAGTTTTGTTCTTGCACAAATATCGCGGTGCCAGGGGTGACCAAAAATAAACTTCTATATTATATAATCCAACTCTCATGTGCAATTTTGAGTTTGTTCTAGTTTCCTTTACAAGCCTTGCCTTGCACAGAGAGAGAGAAACGTATCTTCCCCGGAGCTATATACAGGGATACCAAAAAAGTTACATCAAACAAACTATGTTATTATTGAAATAGTATAGCGCTTTAGTTCCCATCTAACCGTATTTATTTTGTATGTATTTTTATCAAAGACACGTGTTTTTTTAGTGTGACATTTTTTATTGTGATATATCTTGTCTACATTTATCACTGTCGGTTCTGAAATACAGTGTAAATTCTATATTGCGACACTCAAGGGACTGTGCACTTTGTGGCGTTATTGAGAGTTGTCGTTCAACGGAGAGATGAATTAATCCATTAATATTTTTTTACAATAATATGTATTATTACTCATAATATATAAAATTTACAACTGACCGCCTCTATTGCGCGTATTAATAAAATTTTTTCGTCAATACACAAAAATTCTCTTTTACTCGCTATGTTCAAAGTTTGCAAGTTTGTGGGCAACTAAGAATATGATAACTTATCGATAAACAGCTGAGTTAAACATATGAGAGATAATCCCAACAAACAAAAGAACAAGTTTCTTAGAATCTTCGGTACGCATGGTGCCGACAACAAAGCAACAAAATAACAAACAAGTACCGTTTATTCCTTAATGATGACGTATTTTTGTCGTTATTTAGAGTAATGTGTCGTTTTTTAGAGCGTATCATTGAATGAGCAAAAAGGTATAAGTACCAAATAGAGTTAAGTAATTTCGACGTTTTAAGGAGTTTGTCGTTATATCGAGTGACGTTAAATGGAGTGTACACTGTATTATTATCATAAAAGGCATGGTCAAGCATAATTTTACATTTCAATAAGTTTGATCTATCACAATTCTTACAATTTACAAAAAAAAAATAGACTCATAATTTTTTATATTTCTTATTAATAAATAAAAAAATTAAAATGTTTGTAGTATCTAGATTTAAATTTTAAATATAAAAAATGCGTAATGAGAATAGTTTAATTTAATTTAAGTTTTTGGATAACCCTGTCACGTGTTCACTTTATTTCAGTTCAAATGTAGCTCCAGGATAAGTTACCATTATGTAAAGGTCAACGATTTTCTATACTTTGTTATCAAGAGAAACAATAAAAAAAGGGTAGTAGTGACACGAAATAACAAAAAAAGAGCCTGCGAATTTGACCAACATACACGCACTCCAAAATCATTTCAAAACTTTCCAACAAACACACCCAATATTGTTGTATATTTATACTGTAAAAATATATTTTTTTTTAGATAAAAAGTAGAATTCGTTGTATTCAAATCTGAAAATACCGATACTTCCCAATTTCGTAAACCTAGACAAAAAACGCGGCAATGCATAACATAAAAAATAGCCTTCGTGGGACAGCTGGCAGATGTGAAATAGTAAATAAATTTCGCCCTGTAACTGACATTCGGACTGTAACGAAATGTTGCGCTGTAACAAAATTTCGCTCTGTCATGTAACACACCAATATATAACAACGCACTGTAATTATTATTTAGCGACGCTAAAGAAAGGCACACGCAGTACACAGCTTGCACAGAAAAACAGAGAAGTGTATGGTATACGCGCGCGCACACACTCGAAGGAGTCGAGAGCGGTGGCGGAAGAGACCGTCGGTTTTAGTGCCAAGGCGCGCCAATAGATGTCTCACATAAAAAAAATTATCAGTCGACAGTCTGGGAGACTTATAGAGATTGGTCGAAAGTAAAAGCACACAGAAAAGCTTGACGTGCTTTCTTAACAAGTATTTATCACTCTCTTAGCGCCGAAAGCTCACAGCTTTTAGTGAGAGAAAACTACACGCTAATCAGATGTGAAACATAACTGAAAAGCATTTCGCAACCAAGGAAAAAGACAGTGAAAAATACGATAGGCGTAGAAAAAACGTCATTAATAAGTAAACAAAATATATACAAGACGAAGGCTATACAATAGGATATGCTCGTAAAGTAGGCAGGGGAAGTACGATATAACAGAATCCATCGGATTCCCCATCGAGAGATTAATGAATATAACGAAAAGACGGGAAATACGGGATCTGGGAACACAATTCGTAATTGCTAGTGGAGGTCATGTGCAGTCAGTAGCGGCGCATTCAATAAATACGCATTGTCTCACGCAAATTATCACCATTTCAACTCCACAAGTGAGTCTAATTTAAGGCAAAATATTCTATTATAGTCTATGTACTTTTTAAAATTTAACAAAAAAATTCGTTTGAAATCGATATTTTTTGGAAAAAGTCTGTTCGTCTGTTAATATTTTTTATATATTATACTAGCGGGTGCTATATTATACCCGGGTGCAAAAGAACGAGTAGGGAAGGAAGGGATATGAGTACGCACATTCGTCTTAGTTTACCGAGATGAATGTTGTGTCCAAACTTCATAATGATCGGAGTTACCGTTCAAAAGTTTTTTAAAAAGCAGTATTTATACTTTTTTTAAGTAATAAATTTCTTTTAATATAATAAATATTTAATTGAAAACACTGAAGGAAAATTATTTTTATATATAGGTACCTATAATTGTAACAGTTTTCAAATGAGCTATTAATTAGATTTATTTAATTTTAATTAGTCGTAATAAAATTTTAAAAAATTTAAATGTAAACCTTAGAAGAAAGCAATGTAGAAAATAAAAAAAATAAAAATATATTCGCCGACGTGGGGCCAAGACCCTGGCATTAAGAGTCTTACGCTCTACCGACTGAGCTATCCGGCCTTGTTATCGTGACGCGCTAATATTGCAATATTTAGTTAAGGCATTTCACCTGATAATATTTGTCGGACGGACTAATTTTGAGATACATCTTGCAACATTTTTCAATTTTCAATTGGTCGTAACGTGATATTATATAGCCTATAGACTTCCTCGATAAATGGGCGAACAACAAAAAAAATTTTTTTCAATTCGAACCAGTAGTTTCTGAGATTAGCGCGTTCAACCAACCAAACAAACAAACAAACTCTTCAACTTTATATAATATATGCATAAATTTATTAGGCGCGACCCAAGCTTTAGCTGGAAGCGCCTATTTTTAAACTATGCTCGGATGACTCGGCGAGAAAAGAAACTGCAATATATAATGTCAGTGTATTTCCAAGGTCGTTCAAAATTTGTCTTAAAATTACACGAAATGTGTTCCCAAATGTTCAGCCACTGGAGATTGCAAATAAGGCGACTTCAGTTTATTCTCTTCTCTTCGCCTCGCTCTTTTGCTGAAAACTGAACAAGAGCGCTGAAAAATCGGTTGATTTCTATTCTGAGATTATTTCAAATTATATTTATATCGCTAATTTGGTTGGCTATAATACATAATTGCAAGGCTACAAAAGGGCGTTGAACAAAAAACTGTTATAATAATAATAATGGAGTTGGAGTAACACTACTTTATGCTGAAGACAATAATAATAATAATAATAATAATAAATTTATTTCAATAAATATAGTACAGTTAATATATAAATTGCTATCTTATGTTTGAAATTGATCCACCCAACTTGGCAGTAGACATGGTTCAAGACTAGTTGCTATTTCTGTAATTGGTGTTTAAAAAATATTTCAACTTTTACACAGAAATAAATTGTAGATTATTATAGACGCTCGACAAACGAGATCATTAGCGTTTTTATACAGAAACATTTTACAAGCTTGCAAATGAAATATGATTGTTTCAACAAGGAATAGATAATGCCAAGTTTCTCTGTGTTTCTTAACCAATTATATTTAAGCCCGCAGTATCATATTTTATAAAGCATACAATAACTTCGTGGTTAAATTTATTCTGTTTTACATGAACTAACCAAAAAGTTATGCCTTCACAAACAGGATGATACATTTAAAATTTTCGACAAGTAAAGTATCTCTATTATGTTTAGAATTTTTCAAACTGCTCAAACTTAAAGTGCAACATTTAAAAAAACTAATAGCGCTTTGAAAAACTATCGCGTTTAATATATAGAGCTAGTAATATTACCCGTTTCGAACTAGTGCGTAATATAATCAAAACTGTAATGTTTTACAACTTTACACTTCACAAAAGGTTAATAAACAACACATAAGTACATTCACAAGAGCAGACTGTAGGTATAATACTCCACGTTTATAGGTTAGGTATTATGATGTGGCGGCCATTATTATTTTACAAGGCGAATATGTATTTATACTCTCGAAGTAATAGATTTATACCTGCAGTAAACATAACTGTGTTTGGTGAATTTAATTATTGTTATTTATTCGGAGGAATAGCTACCTGAAAAACAAATGAACCGAATAAATAGGTATTATGATCTATGTGGCGGCCATTATTATTTTAGCAGGCGAATAAATGTTTATACCCTTGAAGTAATAGATTTATACCTGCAGTAAACATAATAGTGTTTGGTGAATTTAATTACTGTTATTTAATTGGAGGAATAGCTACCTGAAAAACAAATGAACCGAATAAATAACTATCTTAAGTTCGGTGAATATGGCCATAAGTAATAAAGCCCATTACAAATGAATGCGTGCCAATCAGCTGTAAAATTTTAACTTTGGACAAATTACGCTAGATTTGAAAACTGAATATTTGCGAATGTGTTAAAAATTGACACTATTCACAAGAGCAGACTGTAGATATAATACTCCACGTTTTTAGGTTAGGTATTATGATCTATGTGGCGGCCATTATTATTTTATCAGGCGAATAAATATTTATACCCTCGAAGTAATAGATTTATACCTGCAGTAAACATAATTGTGTTTGGTGAATTTAATCATTGTTATTTATTCGGAGGAATAGCTACCTGAACAACAAATGAACCGAATAAATAACTACTTAAGTTCGGTGAATATGGCCCAATACAAATGTAGCCAGATTTGAAAACTGAATATTTGCGAATGTGCTAAAAATTGACACTATTGACAAGAGCAAACTGTAGATATAATACTCCACGTTTATAGGTTTAGGTATTATGATCTATGTGACGTCACTAGTATGCAAAAATAAGAATCATTCTGTGTTTAATGTAATGGCCATTAGATGTAGGCGTAAGAGAAATGAGGAGTATTTAAAGAGTACATAAAAGTTGATGCTGTAACTTTTATCTTAATGAGTGCACTATACAATGAGTATACACCGCGTGCTACGGAATTAAATCTGCCGAGCAAAGATCAAGAAGAAGTTCATGGACGAGGTCGATTCTTTTCTCTCGCACTTTCTCTCGCTTAAGAATTAAGAAGATACACTAACAATAATTTAAATATGAGGTGGATTAAAATTAGAACGCTATACGTCTACAAGTTAATATACTCATGTTTAATTTATTTTTTAAGAAAAGAACAGTTGCAGAATATTATTTAAAAATTTAAACATATTGACTGTAGTCTCTTTATATAGTGAAAGTGAAAAATAAATATAGTTTAAAAAAACTAAAAAACACGCTTTATATCGAACTAAAAAGTAAAAAATATTTTTTTTAAAATAAGCTAAAAACAATAATGAATAAAAAATACAAGTATTATTGTGAAAAAAGCGTGGGGCGCTTTGTTCCACATTTTCGTACATCGAGCGCCGCACGCTTTTTTCACAATAATACTTGTATTTTTTATTCATTATTGTTTTAAGCTTATTTAAAAAAAAATATTTTTTACTTTTTAGTTCGATATAAAGCGAGTTTTTTAGTTTTTTAAAACTATTATTATTTTTCACTTTTTAGTTTGATATAAAGCGTGTTTTTTAGTTTTTTTTAAACTATATTTATTTTCCACTTTTTAGTTCGATTTATTGTCACAAATTTTCCGAAAAAAAAACAATTGTTTTTTCGGCGTGGACGGGATTAGAACCCACGACCCGTGATTCCGAGAGTTGACGTCAGCGAAGACTCGTGCCTTAGACCGCACGGCTAACCACTGTAGTTACAGTGCTGGCATATTATACTATAGTAATAAACCACTTACTGTAGTTCAAACGAAGGTTACAAACAAACATACATACATACAAACTTACAAGTGAAGTTAATATAAAGCGTGTAAAAAAACCCAACAAATTTCACCTAAAAATTTAAAGCAACTTTAAAGTTCACTAATTATCCATTTTTTTAACTCTTTAAGTATTCATCATACTGTAGTAAAAATTCCACTATAAAGGATTTTATCATTGTTTTAGTTAGTAATCACTATTCAATGTATACTTCGATACTTACATAACTCCTTCCTTTACAAACTCATCTGTCTTTCTCCTTCTTACGGAATCTAATGCCATCAAATAACAATTTTGTACGACAGAGTCGGCTTTGGATCTATATTTTGTTCGTTCGAAAAACATTTAAATTTTTTATCGGTTATCGGTACACTGAGAATGTTTATAAATTAGATAAAAGTACATAAAAAGTTCTACCATTAATTCTACTGAAAAGCTACTGTGCTTTGCCATTTTTTAATCAAATATTGGTTTTACCATATATTTGTTATTTTTCTTTACAACGGTTTATTTCACATGAGAATTGTACAACTGAGTATTCAACCAATTATCATTTTTGTATCAAATTTCGATAGAAAAATACATGTAATAACAAATCATGCTTGGGGAATACAAGCCGTCTCTGCGTGGATTCATATTGCATCAATATGTAATCTTCTATACAGTTCTATTACACTGCTGTAAAAATATAACGAATGAAAAAAAAACTTTCAAGTACATAAAACGACAAATCTTTAAATTTTTTATTACTCTTGCGGGAAAAGTGATATTTTTACGCATGCTGTTACGGTTAAAAAGTAGCTATTTTCATTTGCGTGCAGAAACTTTATTTGTCGAACTGAAATTATTGTTTGCCGCACGCAAATTCAGGGAAAAAAACAAAATAATAACGGTGTTAATGTCAACAAAACAAACTGTCATTTGAAGCAGATTTGAGGTTAAAATTTTCGATTATGGACTTTTATTCTTGACAGTTTTAACAATTTTAACTGAATTTTCAACTTTTTAATGATTTAATTTTAATTTTTATTACTTCTAATTTCTTTTTTTAATTCATAATAAAATTTAAATTTAATTTAATTCGTAATAAAAAATAGTATGTGCAACTCGTGCGGCATTGTCGCACTAATTGCACAATATACTATTTTAATATTTAAATCACAACAATTTAAAATACGCGTTTTGAGTAAAAAGTGATTTTTACGCACAATGTGAAGTCACAGTTTCAATGAATTAAAGAAACAAATAAAGAAATTAAAGAAAACAAATATAATAATGCGTTTAACGTCCGTTTCTCGACTTTAAGTCATAACAGACGCCATTCGCACCATTACTATTTTCTCCATCTATCACACTTCCCGTTATTTTCTACATTTTTTAAACTTCCACTTAATTAATAGCAATGGGCGTTTGAAGTAATTTTAAGAAAATAGGATAAGGTAGACAAATTTTGAGCACAGGAGTTTAACAGGCAATCGACTATGGCCTTGAATAAGGAACCATCTCGATATTTATCTGGAATTATTGAGGTAAACCATGAAACACCTCAACAAGATGGCCGGTACAGGAATTACCGTTTCCCGGCGAGAGGCAGCAGGAAAAGTCCCAGCCACATCTGTCCCCGCCGGGATTCGAACCCGATACCTCCCGAATGCGAGTCTATAGTGCTCTCACCACTACTCCATCCCGCTCGGTTACAAAAACAAATATAAGGAACATAAAATATTTTTTAATATAAAGAATAGTGCCCAATTAATTTTAAATGGCAGTATCGCAGTCTATAGTCTGTTTACGCAGTTTTCGCTATCGACTAATAGATGGCGACATCAAAACGCATCTGTAGAAACCATCTTGAACGAAAGCTACGGACTCAAACCAATAAACATAATATAGGCAACGTAATTTAATTTACGAGCGATTTATTTTGTAAGTGAATATTTCCGAAAAAAATTGGTTGTCTGTAAAGTCGGTTTACGGACGATAGTTTCACGTGATAACGTATTCCGCTCGAATATCATATTTAATAATACATAACCTAAATTTTAGTAGCTGTCAAACTTGGGCCGATCGTGCTTCTCTATCGCTTATACTGCGCTCTCGCTTGCACGCACAGGGTCAGGCGGAACGTTAGAAACGTTACACTTTTTCGTGCGTGCAGCTGGTGTTTCATCAATTTATAAGACGTTATCACGTCAAAAAGTGTGAGTGATAAAAACACAGTAAAAGAAGTTTTACTTTAACGTCCTTAAAGGTTACACGCATTCGTGTTTTTTTTTTTTTGAGTTTTCGTGAGTGAACGAGCGCGTTTTGAAATCAATTCGTGAGAGGTTAAAAATCCTTTTGGTATAACCGAGATAAACTTTGTTTTGCAATGTAGTGTACATAATATACAGTAGAAACTAACCTCAACTGTTGAAGGTACCATCACATTGAGTGATTGATTACACCGTCATATAGATGGCAGAACTGTCGCTCGCGCTTGCTTACTCTCGCACTACGACAACCAGCGTATAAGGGGGTTAGGTTAGAATTCTACGTATTTATCGTCGCACAAATATGTATCGCGCAGAACACGGGCGTGCCGACAACTTGAACTAACAAAAAAAAAATTAATTTTTAAATATTTTAATCAACAGCGATATGATGTTCCTTAACTCGACATAATTCAATTTTTTTATGAGTCCAACACGATAACTCGATGTGCCCAAATGTTGACTTTTTTTGGCATAGAAAACGCCAAATTTTGACGTTCAAAAAAAAAAAAATTGGTTGTTTGTAAAGTCGGTTTACGGACGATAGTTTTACGTGATAACGTATTCCGCTCGAATATCATTTAATAATCACGCACAGGGTCAGGCGGAACGTTAGGAACGTTACACTTTTTCGTGCATGCAGCCGGTGTTTCATCTTTTTATATTGACGTGATTCATCAATTTATAAGACGTTATCACGTCAAAAAACACTGCGGATTATTCAAACATACGAAAAAACTTTTCGTCTTTCACTGTCATTGTTTTAATCTAACCAATCAGAAATCACATAATATACACGTCATAGCAACTGGTGTAGAATTACTGTATTACTATCTCACTTTGTATATACACGACCCCGTAATTGTTAAAGAACTTCCCCCAACGCCCTTCCCTTTTAAATGCGCAAAAAAAACGCCATTGCATCGACACGACCCCGTAATTGTTTTTTGAAGAACTCTCCCAAAGGCTTTCCCCTTTTGACTGCTCAAAAAAGAATTAACTTTTAAAAATCAATTTTCCTTACTTATAACGGCTAAAAATACTGTTATATGTTATTTAAAATAATAATTGTATATTTCCAATGGATATTTTGCACATCCAGCTATCGTACTCTATAACCTTTACTTTTTAGTTAAAACGTGTTTTTTTAACCGACTTCAACAAAAAGGAAGAGGTTCTATGTTCGTCTGTATATATTTTTTTTATGTATGTTCACCGATTTCTCCGTCAATTATGGACCGATTTTCAAATTTTTTTTTATTCGAAAGAGTGCACCTCAGAGGTGGTCCCATCGGAACCAAGTCAGGATCTGATGGTGGAATCCGGAGAAATCGAGGGAGACTCAAATTTCAAAGAAACGCATAATGTTTTTTATGTATGTTCACCGATTTTTAGTGCTAGATTAACACTAAAAAGAGAAAAATAAAATATTTTTAACAAAAAAATTGAACCGACTTCACACTAAAAAGTAAAAAATAATTGCGTATTGAAATGTTTTGGAGTCGGTGTCAGCCAAAATGAAATCTATTCCGAGAACTACACCGACTCCAAAACATTTCAATACGCAATTATTTTTTACTTTTTAGTGTGAAGTCGGTTCAATTTTTTTGTTAAAAATATTTTATTAACTTTAATTATCTCATTAAAAACCACGCAACGTACAGAGCAGCACGGCTCGTTAGCTTGCTTACAGTAATTTTTCAACTTACCTTGCTGAGTTCTTTGCATTCCATTCTGGCAAGAAATATGATCAGCAATGCTTTGTCTTTCCATTATAGCGAATATCAAATTGTCATTGTCAAAACACAAAACCGACATAAACACTTTGCCTTGCGACCATAAATATACACTTGATAGAAATATAGAATAATATAGAGAAATATTATAAAAGATGCAAAAGTTAAACAAAATAATAAATCACAAATTGTGTCACAATAAAAATCACGATTAATTCACATCGAAACATAAAAATTTAATCAAACTACTAAATCACAAGACATACAAAAGTTCTACAAATTCTATTGCAACGACAGTTATGCAATTTTCGATAATGTAATACGCAGGCTTTTGTTCAGAAATATCAGTGGCGGAGATACTAAAATTTTACTGGTTTACTGAGTACTTAGCATATAAATAACAAAGGCTGGTTTTGCCGCAAAACTCCTTGCAAGATTTAACTGCTAGTTTTCAAGCGCTGTTTTTTGTGATGGCTTTTATTTGTTCGCTTCACACAATGCACGCATTCAAGCTTGCTTTGTAGATGGGTTTGGTGCGCGCGCAGTGATAGTTTGAATGTTAACAAACAGAACCGACATTATGGCGCAGTGTTTGTTTGTGGGCGTTTATCGATGTCACCCACGTGACAAGATACTGTTTTCTTGCTAAGAACAAGCAGGGGATCAAGCAAAAAATATTTTAATTTTAAAATCCATCATGTCACCTCGCAGGCGAGCCCGCAGTGACGTCATTTCGTAACCCGCATAGGAGCTAGCCCAAGTCCCAGCAGGGGACCTTTAGTCATAAACACTATTTAAAGCCGCTGCACACGAAGCTAGAAACACTGCTTGGAGTTCTGCTGGCCGACAGGCTGGCTCCGAAGCTGGAAATGACGTCACTGCGGGCTCGCCTGCTAGCTCACAAGATAGGTTTTAAAATTAGAACAGGGGCTATTTTCCTCGCTAGGTGCGCTGCTAGGTATGAGCAAGAACCAATCAGGAAGCAGTATCTTGTCACGTGGGCGACTTGATCAAACGCCCACAAACCAACATGGCGCCAGACAACAGACACGTTTTGCTCTGTGTTTATATTTGAGCTGTCACTGCGCGCGCACCGGATTTATTCACAAAACTAGCTTGTAAAGACGTCTCGTGTGAAGCGAGCACATAGCAGCAATCAAGAAAACCAGTACTAGAAAACTGGTGGGCAAATCTAGCAGCGTTTCTAGCCTCGTTTGCAACGGCATTTAATGCCTCCACTACACACGTGGCCAGCACCGCCACTTACAGGCACTCACGATTGTGTAGAGGGCATATTCGTCGGTGCGTGGACAATGGACATAATCGACTGTAATCGGCAGTAATCGGTTGATTGTCGGTACATCAAAGGAATGCGTGGCCAGCATCGTGCGCCCGTACACACAATCGGACCGGCACGATTGTGTGGAGGGGTAGGCAATCATCGCGGCGATGATAGGCACTTATTTGAGTGGCGGTGCTGGCCACGTGTGTAGTGGAGGCATAAGCAGGCACAACGCAAAACGGTCGCATGGCCGCGCAATGACCTTGAACAAGAGTTTATCAGGTCAGGAGTTTAAAACGAACCTTCGTCGAAAATATTCAGTGATCAACACATCCGATGCGCGGCGCCACTGTCGCTCTCGGTTTGATACTGTATATTATCATCCATATACAAGGTTATTATATTAAATGACAGATAGATAATCTTCTCTTCCCGTGATTCAATCATATCTTACGTAATGCAAGTTCGTACACATAACGTTTATATATACAGATATAGCGAATTTAAAAGTTCTCCGTTCTTCACAGGACTCGGATATTTTATTTTATAAATAAATAAGTTCAGACCCACCGATTACATAAATTGATACTATAAACTGTATGTATTCTGGATTTCTTTCGGAATTACGTTTTTATATCGGATAATATAATTTTTCTTTAATAATGTTCTTGTTTATAAATATACAGAGCGTGGCAAAATTGTAATACGATTCTGAAATAGTAAAGAAAGAGTTATTACTCATTATTATACAGAATTCAACATAATGCGGGCGGGACTAATCGAATCTTGTGTTTTCAACCCCTCTTTCATCCTCACATCGTGGAAGTTATAGACCAATTAGAAAAAACCTTTATTAATATTTCGTCGTTGGTTCTGTAATACCTCTTATGTGCAAAAAGTAAAATTTGCAGGAAAAGTCAAAAAGTGGTTATTTCAGCAATGGATGGTAAGAACTAGCAATTTCAGAGGTATATTACTAATTCATACTTATCTTTACTATACGTGTTTAATTAAGACAAAGTATTTTCTTAAAAAAGATTTATTGGCACATGGGAGGAATTATTTGATACAACTTTTCACATAAGAGTTACTTCCCCTTGTTGGTTACTGTAAAATTAATTTGGAGGTATTACTAGTGTATAGAGCTCCGTTTTCTGAATCTTTTCATTTAAAAAACGTAAAATCTGCCAATTATGCACGTAAGAGCTATTACAGAACCAACGACGATTTATTATACTAATTATGTAAGGCGATAGTAATATAGCACGCTTACATTACACTTAATTTTTCCAATATTATTGTGGTTTAAAACTGGACAAAAATTTAAAAACAAATATTTTCGAAATCGCTTCGAAAATTAAAATCTATATATCGAACAAAATATTATATTATCAGTTTATTGCTCCTGACTTAATTTATATTTTAAACATCAAAGAGTCCAATTAGTGCAGACTATAATTAAACAAAATTTAGCAAAAAATAGTCGCTTCAGTAATTTTGAATAATAAATTCCTACCTCATTATATCTGTTTTGCATTTTATAAACATACATTTCTCAGAAAAATGAACTTGAATGATATGAAAAAATTCTATTATTTTTACGACATGCATCTATATTTTCGATACAACAAAAACCTATTATCTGACAAGCATTCATTTGTAATTTGTATTCCTGTAACGCTTTTCCATCTAGAGCGTACCAACAAAGTGCAAACGAAATACAAAAATCACTAGTTTGTGTGTATAAAAAACTAACGCAATTACCAACCTAGCAAAAAGTACAGCAGTATAGCGCAAGGCGCACTTGAATTGCTCATCTGTGTAGAAGACTCAACGATCTTTGCAATCACAGATTGACATAAGCTCCTACTCACCCAGTTTACATGTCACTCGGCTATTGTCGTGTGGCGTCTGTTAAACCTAGACTTGACACGAATACAACCAACTGAGCGAACCTCGACAGTTGTCGTCATTCACGCTTCATGTTGCGTAAGTAGAGTTTTTCAAAATGGACAATTCGTAAATATTATCCCATCAAAAACATAAAATGTAAAAAAGCCAAGTCTCGCAACGCAGTTCTTTCGCTACAAAAAGTTGAGAGAAACCAAGTCAGTTATTTTAGTTAGTGTCTATGGAAGCACCTGTACAACAACTTTGTTATAAATTGTTATTTTATCAATTGCTTATCAACCATATCAATATTAGACATCTATATTTCTATAATAATTTTAATGACTTGGCAATTGCACGGCACCATATTTATGAAAGAATAATCTACTATTTCGATTACTAAGTAAATCTAAACAATGAACTTAAAAATAAAGTATTTTAAATTATTAGAATATCGTGCCGTTGTAATTGCCAAGTCAATATAATAATTATAGAAATAAAGCTGTTTGATAGGCAATTGATTAGGTAACAATTTATAACAAAGTTATTGGATAAGTACTTTCATAGACACTAACTAAAATAACTGACTTGGTTTGACATGACATCTCACATTTTTTTGTAGCGGAAATGTTGGTATTTTTTTTTAAATTTTAATGTTATTAATGGGATCAAATCCTCCTTTCTTTTCTTGTCCGTCAGCTAACGATTTTCTTAAAGCCCACTCCCTGTCTCTATTGATTTTTCGAGATTTTTCATTTTTTACTTTCCTTATAGGCTAAACGCTAACCAAAATTCGAAACTTCAAGTTTGTGAGACTACTACTAGAAGCACTTTAGAACTTTGATGATCGGTGAGTGTGACAGTGACAAAATTAAAGAACTTCGACTAGCGATAATTCGTAAACTGCAAGGTATAATTATTTTAGTTATTTATTTAGTTATAGTATGTGTTCTTGATCACTAAAAAATCAAACTTCTTGCTTTATCCACAACAAAGTTACACGGGGGTCAAAAATGCCTTAAGTCGATTCTAGAAAAAGATGATACGGCAATGCGCGACTTGGGGGGGGGGGGGCACTGCTGTGAAAAATATATGATCACTATTTAAAGCAGTTGTCAAGTCAGATTTTTTGACACTGTTTTCTGCAACCCGGCATAATAAATTCCGACTATCGTTCATGAAGCATCAGCAAACATAAATCTGTTTTATGTTTTAATATCTATGGCTATGAAAGTTTTGAATCCCCGTGTGCTTTAGTGTTATTGTAATGCAACGTATATAGACTATGGAGACATAGGTCGCACTAGGTTGGCACTAATACAGAGAACATAGTTCCATGCAATTACGCCATACAGTTCTGTGCAAACAATGGATTTCAGTTTATATATAAAAAAAAACAAAAGAATCCGTGTCGGTTCTTACAATTTCTAGGTTAAATACGTAAAAAAAGGCTGTAGCACTGGACTTCATCAGCGTTGTGTTTATGCTAGTTGCTAGACAATTTATTATTGATTTTTCCTAGGAGAACATGACTTCAGAGCCGGATATCCTGTTCTGTTCTTTTATTTATCGCATTTGAAAATCTATCTCTATGTTCGTCTCGAAATCCTCTAAGCGAAATTGCAATTTGTTACATATATGTGCCAATCACGAATCTATAGCGTAAATTTTTGGGGGTTAATTTTAGGAGACAAAATAAAAAATAAAAAAAAAAATTTTTTAGTTAGCCTTGTGACGTATCAAATCAAAGGGCTCACATTATGAGAAATACAAATATATTTTTACTGGCGGTCCTGCCCGGTTTCACCCGGGTGTAAAAGAACGAATGGGGAAGGGAGGAACATGAGTACACTCATTCATCTTAGTTTACCGAGATGAATGTTGTGTCCAAATTTCATGATGATCAGAGTTACCGTCCAAAAGTTTGTGTCGATAAAAAGCAGTATTTATACTTTTTTTAACTAATATTTTTTTTTAATTAATTGAATAAAATTAAAATAAATTTAAATGTAAGCCTTAGAAGAAAGCAATGTAGAAAATTAAAAAAAAAAAAAAATATATTCGCCCTACGTAGGGCTCGAACCCACGACCCTGATATTGACAGTCGTGTGCTCTACCGATTGAGCTAGCCGGCGTTGTATTCTGGCAACGCTAATATGAGTATATTTAGTTAGTGCATTTCACCTGAATAGAAGCTTATTTTTGAGATACATTTTGCAACATTTTTCATTAATGCTCCGCTCCTAATGGCCTTAGCCTGATTTTATATAGCCTATAGCCTTCCTCGATAAATGGGCTATTCAACAAAAAATTTTTTTTTTCAATTTGAACCAGTAGTTCCTTAGATTAGCGCGTTCAAACAAACAAACAAACTCTTCAGTTTTATATATTAGTATAGATTATTATTTTAAAATGCATAGTTTAAAAGATATTAAAGAAATAATATACAAAAATCGAGCACCCCCCCACCTTATCAACGAAACTACTGGGCCTAAAATTTAAAATAAAAATAGCGAATAGGCCTTGCTGATAGTTCACAGGAAAACCTAAACGAAAATTCTAAGTTTTAAAGTTCCCTCGAAAAACGAAATAGTACAGAACCCTCTCCACGGCTGGCACTTGGCCGTTTTTTTTTAATTAGATGAGCTGTCATCTATCAAAGTTTATCGGTCTGTATATCTTCTACTTGACGGACCTGAACTATAGCCAAAAAATCGACATAAACTAGGACACAGCCGCAGATAAAAACTACTTTCACAGTAAATATTTATTACAAGTCGTTAAATTTATGGTTAAATTAATGACAGTTGATATCAGAATCAATTAAGCTGAATCAGTGATTTAACTTCAAAACCGGATCACCGACAATGTTTATCTATAGGCCATTTTGAAAATACGTTTAGCGATGGCATGGCATAATTTGTTTCCGGTTTATCAGCAATATCTGCATTCAAATGTTTTAAAACAGTTGAATTTAATACTGTTTATTACGAGCACAATTATAGCGAAAATTACTGCTGCACTATAGAATTCAATTAGTTTATCAAACCGCAGATCCAAGGTTGAATTACAGTAGAGGTCCGATTATCCGACCATCAGTACTGACAAAACAGGCGAATTTTATACTGAAAAAATAATCAGACAGATTACCTATGAATAACTCATTAACCTGATGATAATTAACTCAGTTTTATTGATACAACGCACCTTTTTGAAGATTTAGAAAATAATATTTTTGATATATAAGTCATTACCGAGCGGGGTGTCGTAGCAGTGAGAGCACTAGACTCGCATTCGGGAGGTATCGGGTTCGAATCCCGGCGGGGGCAGATGTGGCTGGGAGTTTTTCCTACTGCCTCTCGCCGAGAAACGGTAATTCCTGTACCGGCCATCTTGTTGAGGTTTTCCCTCAATAATTCCACATAAATATCGAGATGGTTCCTTATTCAAGGTCATGGCCGATTACCTGTCAAACTCCTATGCTCAAAATTTGCCTACCTTATCCTTAATTTCCTAAAAATTCCTTCATTTGCCCATTACTATTAATTAAGTTGACGTTTAAAAATTGTGGAAAATAACGGGAAGTGTGGTAGAAAAAAAATAGTAGCGGTGCGAATGGCGTCTGTTATGACATAAAGTCGAGAAACGGACGTTAAACGCATTATAATTATTATTATTACTACTACTGAAGTCATTCTCAAAGATCTATATCTAACGATTTACTGACTGCAAATTGCTCCAATTCACGTTTCTTTCAGCTGAAATCCGCCATTTTGTAATTCCATATTTTCGTTTATCCAACCACTTGTCGATCCTATTTATACCGGATGTTTAAGACTCTACTGTATAATGTCATTTATTTATAAAAAAAGCATTTTACCTGCATATAACAGCGGCAATCGCTTATCGTCGCTGCGGGCGACTATCGAACTAAAAAAATCGTCTACGACCGCCCTTATATAAACAAAATGAAGCAATGAACTCTCTTTTAAGGTCACATCGAAGCACAAAGTACATAACAAGCGTTCAAAAAGTCGTTAAATATTATCTTCAATAGGTCATATGCATGATTTTTTTTATATTTTTAATAGATTATTTAGTCAACCATAATACGGAAAAAAATTGATAATCATTTAAAAATGTAATATTATCATAAGAAAAAAAATATTAAATTCCACATTCAAAAATGGACAGTTTAAACAATCGCCCATGTTCGCGGGCTTATGTGACGTCATGATATACGATGCATGTCAACCTTGATGTCAAATTGTCAATGTTCTAAATGAAGTTTATTTGTTGTTTTCTCTAAATACTGACATAATCTTACTGTGAGACGACACAGTCGTCATGAAAACTGTTGTTGATATATACTCTGACGTCACGATGCGTTTTGAAAATTCGAAAATAGCGCTTATTTTCTACATTTCCTTTTTATTATTTGTATTTTTTTCAGTGATTAGATTAATAAAATAACCATTACGTTATGATCAAGAACTAAAATATATTTCGAAATATAAATTTTAACCAATTTGGAGTTTTATGCATATGACCTATTGGGCTTTTGAATGAAATTTTTTTTTGTCATAAATGGAAAGATCGTATATAAGTTTTATAACAAAACTATTTTTCTTTTTTTTATTTTCGTTATGATTCAAAAGTTATATCAAATTAAAAATAAATTTTTGTACCCAGTTCCAAGAGCACGCCGACATTTCCCGAACATAATGTGACGTCATAATGTTAATTTATATTATTATAATAATAAATAATAAATTAATTAGTTATATTCAATGAAAAATATTTAGTTTCTCATAAATTTTAGTCACATTATTATTTTGTGAAAAAAAAACTTCCATTGATGCTTTAGCATTTCGAACCTCAGCTGAATTGAACCGAAAATGTGTCATTTTTTAGAAAATCTGTGATCATAAATAATATCTACAGTAAGTATATTAGCAGAATTGGCTTTTATAAAAGCTTTGTCACACATTATTAAATAGAATTACTTGTCAACAAAATTTTTTTATACTAAATTTAGGATAGTTTTAGTCAATACACATGTAGAAGCCATTGATAGTATACTGCGTATATAAATTTAAAATTATGACGTCACAATTGTCAAAAACAATTTTAGTGCGTTTGCAGTCACGTGATTTTTTTTAATATTTTATCAATTTTAAATTGCTTATAATTAATTAAAAAAAAGTTTTTTGAAAGTTTTTCGCATCGATTATCAATATTATTTATAATAAAGTTTTAAAATACAATAAAAAAATCGATAATTATTTTTTTTTCAAAAGCCTAATTGTCATAAATTGAATGTCGTTTTGCTTAAAGCCAGTATATGCACACAATTTTTTGTATTACGATTGTGCGATTAACTCGCTTGCAGATCGCTGAATACAACTACTGATACCTTTATAGTTTAAGATCCCGATTTGGCTCGATCTTCACCCATCGAGTTTTCGAACGAAATTTGAATTTTGATAATATAATGTATAAATAAAGAAAAATTGATTTGGTTTCAATTTTTAATAAAAAATTAAAGTGAATTTTATTTTCAAATCTTTGATTAACGTCTGATTAGAACTCTTCAAATAAATAAAATTGTCGACCAATTTTTTTTCAGACTATTAATTTTTCATAATTTTCGATAATTAACTTCTGCATTCTATTATAAAAAAAGTAGATTTTACTAATTAATTTTTTATATTTTTAAATATTTCTGAAGAAGATCTAAACCTCGATGGAAACGTCATTTTTTGTAATATTGATTTATAATTTTATTTTTGTCAATATATGTATAGTCTGAAAAAAAATTGCTCCACAATTTTATTTATTTGATGAATTTTATTTTGTTTGTGGACAAAAAGTTATTTATTTTGTGTACGACGTTTCGTCTTTAGATTTAGACTTTTTCAAGTACAAATGTGAAAATTTAAAACAATAATTATTGTTTTAAATTTAAAATTTAAAATGTAAATTTAAAACAATAGTTATTGTTTTAAATTTTCACATTTGTATTTGAAAAAATCTAAATCTATAGACGAAACGTCGTACACTAAATAAATAACTTTTTGTCCACAATCCTGCGATTTTTATTAATAATTATCTCGATGGACACGATATCTAATATATATTTATTTTGTTTATTTAGTATTAAATATTATGATATTTGTTATTTGTTGCCATGGTTACCTACATATAATATGTTCCACATGTTCGCAATAAAATTATCTACATGTTCATATATGACAATATAGAAAACCCTACAACTGCAAAATCTAATTCCAAGGTGTCTGTTTTTATGCTAGGAATCAAAATGTCGACTAAAGTTTAGCATTTTATATACATATTTTACTTTCGATTGGTAATAAATTTATCTGAAAACTCGATAACTAAAAGTAGAAAAATAACACTAAAAGCGCTTTTTCGACTTAAAATGTAGCAATCGTAAATAAACACGCATGGAATTATCAAAAATATTAATAATATACTTATTATTCATTATAAGTCAGCTATTTCATAGGTGTGTGCAAAAATTGTAGTATGTATCACGAACGTATTGATATTTTGAATCGTGTGAATGTTAAAACTGGCATACATATTAAACTTCATTACATTCTAGATATACAAACCAATTTTTGAACACTCGTTATTTAGAAATAATATGACTGTTCCTGCAAGTCCTGCGACATCCTGCAATGCAATGCTGTTATACCACAGAATTCTTTTATTTGTACAAGATACGTGACTGGTTTTGAGCAAATCCAAACAATGTGTACTTTACTATTGTTCTCTCACTCCAACACAGTTTGGTTTACATTGAGTGCGAGTGAGATAACAGTATATTCTTATAAGCAGACTAAAAGATAGTGGTCTAGTGTTATAAACGATATAAAGACGTGCCTTTCTTAGCGCTAAAAATAGCATCTAATGCAGTTCATCTAAATTTATGACGAATGTAAAAATTAAATGAAAATATATTTTCATTATAGTCGTTTTAAAATAAAGCACAAGATTTGTGCTTTTGACAAAAACGTGTTTTAGAATATAAATTTTCAGTTTCAGCCGTATTCCATGCCATTCGACATTTCAGATTACATTTACTAGCCATATTAAACATTTTGGTTTATTCAAATCTTTGATTAACGTCTGATTAGAACTCTTCAATAAATAAAATTATCGACCAATTTTTCAGACAATATAATAAATGACTACTTAATAAAATATTGTTTGTTATTATTTTTTCACTATTTTGATAATCAGTAATAATTTTGAAAGATTCTATAAAAAGCAAATTAGATTTTAAATATTAATTATTTTTTATATTTTTTAGATCAGTTCTGAAGAAGGTCCAAATCCGGATTGAAACGTTAATGTATTAATTAAATATTTTCTTGTTAATATATTGTCTGCAAAATTGGTCGATAATTTTATTTATTGTACATATTGGTTTACCTATTATAATCAATAATACTTTATATTTTTTAACAACAAAATATTAAGAAAATTTTTAAGACGCCTGTGACACTAATTTTCCACTTTGATCGATTTTAAATAGATTTCTAGATTAGCTTAAATGCTGATTACCTCAGCTGTTGAGTGTCTATAATCTACAATCTATCTATCTATCTAGATTAGCTAATAGCCAATGATTTCCCAAGTGTCATAACACCATTGGTATATGATATTTGTTGAACGTAACTCCTATAAAATAGCTGATTTACACTTCATTTTCAAAATTTTTGTAGTTCTCTTTTAACAAACACTTCTAATAGATTAATTATTAAAACAACAAACAGACAAACATTTACTGGGAGATTAGTATAACGCAATAAGTTTTGTTTTACTATACCGCACTAGTGTGTAATGTGTCACTTTATTACATACATGTAAAGTGACACATTACACACTAGTGCGGTATATTGATCAAAATTGAGCCATGCATGTTTTCAAACTTTCAGAAAGCGCTATATTATATTATTTCTGACATCACTATTTTAGTTTATAAAAATATAAAAAATTAAGAACAGTTACAGGCCTATTAGAAAGGGAGCCATGTCAAAAAAAGACGCAGAACGCAGCGGGTTTATTCCTGTGATGCTTTGAGTCTTGCGGCCAATAATCGTACTATTTAATGCTTCGTTTGTTTTCGGAAACAAATGACGACGTTATCGTTAACATAGAAACATTTTTCTTATATATAATACTAGCGGTCCCGCCCGGTATCACCCGGGTGCAAAAGAACGAATAGGGAAGACATGAGTACGCACGTTCATCTAAGTTTACAGAGATGAATGTTGTGTCCAAATTTCATGATAATCGGAGTTACCGTTCAAAAATTTTTGTCGGACGGACTTTTGAGTTATATTTTTCATTGATGCTCCGCTCCTATTGGTCGTAGCGTGATATTATATATCCTATAGCCTTCCTCGATAAATGGACTATCCAACAAAAAAAATCAACCAGTAGTTCCTGAGATTAGCCCGTTCAACCAAACAAACAATAACTGTTCAGCTTTATATATTAGTAAAGATAAAGATTTCAAATGTCTTATTTATCAAAAATAAATACTTATATTTATTTAAATATTCAAATCTAAATTATACAGGGTGAGTTTTAAGTTGATGCTTTTGTTTTACAGCGTGTAAAAATCAAATAGACGAGCAAATATTTCAAATAGTTTTTTTATCAAAACTCAAAAATAAGAGAGAAACAGCCTTTCGAAGTTTTAATAAATTTTATTAAATTTTCTTTAATTTTGAGGTCGGTCCTGGGGTTATATTATGTCACTATGGAAATAAGTTGTTATTATCAAGTATGTGTATTGTTCTGTTTTTGAGAGAATTGTGTGTGCCTCAATTATTTCTGTGAATACTTGATAATAATAACATATTTCCATAGTGACATAATATTACCCCAGGACCGTCCTCAAAATGAAAGAAAATTTAATAAAATTTATTTAAACTTCGAAAGGCTGTTTCTCTCTTATTTTTGAGTTTTGATAAAAAAACTATTTGAAATATTTGCTCGTCTATTTGATTTTTACACGCTGTAAAAAAAGCATTAACTTAAAACTCAGCCTGTATATCCTATAGCCTTCCTCGACTATCCAACAAAAAAAAAATTAAATTCGAACCAGTAGTTCCTGAGATTAGCGCGTTCAAACAAACAAACTCTTCAGCTTTATATATTAGTAAAGATAAAGATTTCAAATGTCTTATTTATCAAAAATAAATATATTTCTTTAATTATTCAAACTTAAAAGTTTTACGGTTTTATATATTATCTGCTAAATTCGAAAATACCGAGACAGAACTATTAATCTATCTGGCTTTGAAGCAGTATTTCTGAAAAATACCACCAGTTGGCGTTAATTTTTAATCGGTTGCAGGCAACAATTAGAAATAAAACAAACAGACATTCGCAATGCACCGTTAAAAGCCATGGACGGCAAAAGAACAAACCTGAAATAGTCAGCTAATGGAGCGAGGACAGAGTTTCATTAGCAGTGAACATTAGCTGATCCATTTGTAGTAAATGAAACACAGCCAATATATTATTGAGCCTACAAATAGGTCAGTCAGTGCATTGAGGCTGACAAACATACAGGACCGGAATAGTCGACGATTAATTTCATTTCTTCTTTTAAGACACATTTTTCTAAAAATAAAAACTCGGGTCGCAGTGCCAAACCCTGCCGACAATATAGTGTATTTGCTAATACAGGCAGTGTGACCTTAACTTTGTTTTTGGACAAAATAAAAAAAATTACCCCTTAATACACCTCTTAAAGCAACATTTTTGAAGTGAAAACTTCTTTAGCGGCGTTGTACACTTTTTTTTGTAATGGGTAAAAAATGTTAAACTCGCGTCAGGAAAAGTAAGAACTGGGTGAGACTCTCTAAGTGATAGTAATTGCCAGATATTTTTTAATCAACGTTACACATCTAGCGTTGAAATATCGTACATACAAATGCAATCTATGATACAAACCATTTTATATTTTATACAACGCTAGACATCTAGCGTTGAAATATCGTACATAAAAATGCAATCTATGATACAAACCATTTTATGTACAAGTGTTGCCAATAAATAAACAATGCTACTAAATGCAAAAAATTAAGGCGTTAATATTCAAGTTTTCACTTGTGCCGGCACTCCCAGAGTGCAACCCGTCTTTTTTTACTTATTTTCAATACTACATATCAATTCAACATCTGTACCAAATTATATACACTCTTCAGTATGTAAATCCATATCAGTAAACTAGCGTTTTCATAAAATTTGTAAGTCCGGTTCTGTCAGGCCGATTTATTTTTAATCTTAGCAGCACATTTTAATAATTACTTAAGGGTTAAATTTTAAATTTGAAACGATTCTGAAAATTTTTTTGGTATTTTTGAACCCAAAAAAAAAATTTCAACCGCTAAAACCTACCTTTAGAATTAAATAATCAATTAATATGAAAACATTCATAGTAAAAATTTAGAAGGACTGGAAAGCTTTTATTGAAATATAATTTTTAATAATTTCTACTCTCGACAATTAAAACGTGAGTTGTGACAGCCCACGCTTTTATCATTATGTATTTAAATTATAAAAAAAATGATTTTGCATATTTAGTACATTTCAATGAAAGTTTGTCTTTAAAAAGTAATTTTTTACTATTTTAGTTAAAAATTCATAATGTTATACGATGTCCGAATCACCCTTGACCAATTTTAATTTCAAATAGCTAGTTCAAAACAATTTTGTTTTTTTTTTTTTAAATACTCTGTTGATGTAAATGGGATCAAATGAGTATTTAAGGATCAGGTAAGGTCCTGTCTACGCATAAATAAACACAGAAATCGATAGGATGTAGTTGTTATTTGTATAAATGTAGTTTAACTCTAGTTCGGTTGTTGGAGCGGTTTTAGTAACATGATAATGTTATGTAATAGTTTATTGTTTTGTTTGTATTTGTTACTCTCTCGCAAACTACACAGGGAATGTGGAATAATGCAATAAAATGAATAATTTACCGATCTCTACAATCGTAAATAAAAACCAAGCACGTTCTGTCCTTTTTCAATACACTATGTCCGGGAATGTATTTAGTTCCAACTACATAGGCCAGTAAAATGTTTTCACTAATTCGAAAGTTAGAAGAACTAGGAGCGTATAAAGAGACAGTTTTTGTCCGACTTTTAAAAATCAATATAAAATAGAAAAATTCAAATAATTGATAATTTTTGATATTTTTAAATGTTGGGTGTTTTGACGTGATAACGTCTTATAAATTGATGAAACACCGGCTGCACGCACGAAAAAGAGTAACGTTCCGCAAGCGAGAGCGCGATATAAGTGATAGTCTCTCTCTTCTCGCGTGACGTCAGAGTAGTGTGCGTTCAACATTTTTTTCGGCTGTTCCAGCGAAAGCAACATCTGACAGATGGCCAGATAAATTATACGGTTTGTAAACAAATATATAATATATATACCTACATTCTTTTAAATGTCTTTTATAATTGCTTAAAAATATGTATTTTGCTTTGGTTGATCAAATTATTAGTCGGTAAAAATATAGTTTGACAGCTACTAAAATTTAGGTTATGTATTATTAAATATGATATTCGAGCGGAATACGTTATCACGTAAAACTATCGTCCGTAAACCGACTTTACAGACAACCAATTTTTAAAGACAGCCATTTTTAGACATTTTCTTATTCGTGGAAACTTCTCCACTTTAATAATTTTTTATTAATTTTCGACAATAGATGGAGAATTATTTTTAAAGACTTTTTCGAGACGCTAGACAAATCAGCTAACTTCAGTTTTGAATTCGAGTGTAGTTAAACGAACTCAACTTTATATTTAGGTACCCATTGCCAGTGTTACACGTATAATTTAAATCGGTTCAGTCATTCACGAGCGAAGGTCAGTACAACTGAAAACATAAAGATAGACAAACAAAAATTCTGAGAAGGGGTTTCCCTGTCTAGGCACCACGCAAAATATCCGGAAAATCAACAAAGAAAGCGATAGAACTTACCAAGAGCATATAAAAATGGAAAGGCACTGCATTTTCTTACCTGTAACAAAAGAAAATATGTATCATAAAAATTGCTTATTCATTTTGTTATGTCGATTATAAACAAAATATATATTAAACATGTTATTATACAGGGTGAGTTTTAAGTTGATGCTTTTTTTTTACAGCGTGTAAAAATCAAATAGACGAGCAAATATTTCAAATAGTTTTTTTATCAAAACTCAAAAATAGTTGGCAAAACCAAAAGTGCACATCCCGCAAGTTTTCCACTGTATGATAAAAAAATAACAATTAAAAAATATTTTTAATAAATTTAAAAAGATTTAAAAATTTAAAGAAATAAATAATTAAAAATTGAAAAAATATTTTTTTTAAGTTTGCAAAAATAAAAAAAATTAAGAACTATACATAATATAATATATAATTAATATCAAGTGGAATAAAATAAAACAAAATAAAAAGAAAAAAAAAAGAAAAAAATCAATGATTTCGTAAGGAATCGAACCCAGGACCTTGCCCTTGGGAATCCAACGGCATAACCATTACGCCACGGCTGCCTAATAGGGCAGTGGTGTTATCACGGTATACAAGTGTAGCACTTGTTTTATGGATTACACTATATTTTCATAGCAATTATTATATTGTTTTTAAACTATATTAGCTGTCAAAAATAATAAAAAATAAAACTGTTTATAAAAATTAAACTACTGAACACATTTTAGTGAATTTAAATAGGGTTCTGGTCTGATAGTAAACAAAGTGAATAAAATATAACCCAAAGCAATCCGACCAAAATTGCGATCTGTAGAGTCGTGACGTACGTACATACGTACGTACATACGTACAGACCAACCGACAACTGCTGTTTGTGATTTTCAATTACAATTTTAATAGTATTTATGAACTCAAATTGAATTAAAAATGGTTCTATTTTATAGATTAGAATCTCCTCTTTTCAAAAAGCTTCAATTTGAATGGATTTCGTGTGAAATTAACTTAAATATAACTTCTTATATGAACGAAAGTCAGCTCTGACGCACAAAGCGATAATAAAGCACATACCGCTAGTTTAGCGGTATGTGCAATAAGAGAGAAACAGCCTTTCGAAGTTTAAATAAATTTTCTTTAATTTTGAGGTCGGTCCTGGGGTTATATTATGTCACTATGGAAATAAGTTGTTATTATCAAGCATGTTCAGAAGCATGGCTACGGCGCACGCATCTCTGTGTCCAACAAAACGGGGACAACTTCGAACAATTTCTGTGAATACTTGATAATAATAACATATTTCCATAGTGACATAATATAACCCCAGGACCGACCTCAAAATTAAAGAAAATTTATTTAAACTTCGAAAGGCTGTTTCTCTCTTATTTTTGAGTTTTGATAAAAAAACTATTTGAAATATTTGCTCGTCTATTTGATTTTTACACGCTGTAAAAAAAAGCATCAACTTAAAACTCAGCCTGTATAATAAAAATTTTATTACATTATTAAAACTGCATTTTTATTATGTTACTAGCGGTTCTTCCCGGTTTCACCCGGATGCAAAAAACCGATAGCGCTAGTGTAAACTTCAAAAAAAAGTCTCACAAAATAATAATGTTTTATCCTAACCCAATTGCACACAAAACTTCCACTAGCTTTAATATTTTACAGCTATACACTTCATAAAAGGTTAATAAACAACACATAAATAAATTAACAAAAGATGTAGATATTACATTCGGTGAACATGGCCATTAAAAAACACAACAAAACAATGCTGTGATTTAAATATCCAAAAATATTAAATTCTGCTTACTTATTTCTAGAGCGTAGGTCTTGAAAAACAAAAAAACAAAACAATACTGTGACGCACGAAAGCGCAACGGTATGGATTAAACCGTAATCCAAAAATTAACAAAAGTATGTTTTCGTTAACGTTGAAAACAAAATATACTCTTAAGTTATTCCAAGTTTATAATAACCCTAATTTAAAATATTCGCCACATTTAACACAGGTTAAAGTTTCCTATATATTTTAATAATATGAGTTGCAACAAAATGACGTCAAGCATGTCGATATTTTTCTGCAACGTTGAGTTTCTCCCAACTTTACCATTATTTCTGCAGAAAATACCTTAAGAAATAATTAAAATCGTTCCATGTATAAATTCTTAACATGATATTAACGAATTGTTTGCCAGGAAAGTAACTAAACTCTTTCGTTCAATTTCCTCCGATGCAGTTGCAACAAAATATTTATTTAATATAAGTAATAATTAATAATAATAAAAAAAAATTTCCCACAGATGTTTTTACAAGAATACATTTTTTTTCGTGGATTAAGGAATTTTCCTACCCAACTTAAGTCACTGCTAGGGTAGGAATGTATTACATTTAAAATATTAATTTAATAATAATTTAAAATAAAAAAAATACGTGTGGCACTCGGGGACTGCCGCGGTAAAGCTATTGCATATTCTTTTTAGGTCTTTAAGTTTTTCTTCTCTATAAAACGAAAATAGCTAGGTATAAATAATAAGGTATAAATAGTGTAATTACACATCAAAACAATTATTCATTCAAAAAATTTGAACAAAAAGAACGATATTAAGAGTTTGATCATAGAATTTCGCGCGATGTACATTTATATAGATATAATATGTATCATATATACTTTCTCTGCACATAACCTAAATAATTTAGGTTATTTTTATAGCAGTATTATATATAAATTCATTTATACACAAATAAAGATAGAATCAGTTATGATCAGTTATGCAGTTATGAGCACACGAACACCGTGCCGAAGTCTGCCGAACTGAAACGACGTTAGACGATGCACGGCTGTCAACGCCGCACCGCTGTGCCGGTCGGAGTGGGGGGTGTTAGTTTTTTTTTCGTTACGGAATTTCTTGATTCGGTTGCCGCGCTCAAAGCCCGCGATAGAAGCTATGCAATAGCTTAATAAAATTGATTGTTTGGATATGACAGTGATTTAGTTCGAGTCCCGACGGCGGCACCGTTAGAATTTTTCTTTGTAACAATGGGCGTTTCTTAACAATAATACCAAACTATAGCTATCCGACTGTTAAAATATTTATACTCGTTACAGTCCGGAACTTTGCGGAACAATCGATACTTTTAAAAAATTAAAAAATGAAATCCGCTTTTCGCATTGAATGACGCAAATATTCGTATATTTTTTATTTTTAGCCGCGTTGAGAGTAATTTCGTTCAACAGCGTAACGAAAAAAACTGACGAAAAACAACCTATGGAACTCAAAAAACTTCTCTTAAAAATGCAAGAGCTGAAACCGTTTAATCTCATTATTTAGATGTCAGTTAAAATATTAATCAGCGTTGGTGCAATTAGTCAAATATTAGACATTAAAGTATGTATAGTTCAGAACTTAACAATTTCAATTCGGTCTTTTTGTTTTAACCGAAGTTTAGACCACTCCTTTTAATTAAAATAGTTATACGTAAAATTAAATTTCGTTGTGCAACGAATAATATGTCTAAAAGTTTCCCACATCAATAGCTTTAAGTTATTATATTAATAATGGTACGTCAAACTATACAGCTAACTATTCGAAGCTTAACTAGACTGTACCTTGGTCATTTTTTTTTTGTTGTACGTCGTATATGAGAATTTATGAAGCATCGGAAAACAACAAAATCTTCCATAAAGAAGATGTCTTCAGCATAAAGAAGTGTTGAATCCAATAGAATGTTACGATGAAGGAAGGTTTTGGTTGAGGATCATAAATAAGCTTTACCAATGTTACGCTAGTGGCAAACTTTTCGAAAAATGTATTTTCATGTTCACCTTTTGACCAGCTTGAGGACCTGAAGATGAAAATAAATTTTTCGAAACGTTTGCCACTAGCGTAACATTGGTAAAGCTTATTTATGATCCTCAACCAAAACCTTCCTTCATCATAAAGAAGATGCTAATAGAAGCTTTCGTTATTTTTTGTCATTTGATCGTATATACAGATCGGGGAAGCTACTCAAGTTTTTTTGGGTGAGGGGGGGGGGCAATTTTAAAGAGCACTAACTATAAAAATAATATTTGTGAAATGCACATTTTTAAATTCAACCAATTCTCGTTGCGTGTAATTAAAAAACGGAAAAAAGATGTTGCAAAACTTTTTAAAGAACAACGTGTCAACAAAAATAATGTCTTGTTTGTATTTTCACAACAAAAAAAATGTTTTGTTGTTTCCACAATTGTTTTCCAATTTTAAGTACTTTTGTTGTATCTCAAACCATATTTCATTTTAAATTTTCATTTTTATTTCAGCGTATAATCGGCTAAACGAAAATGTCTGTTAAGTTTTCATAGGCTGCTGGGGGCAAGTCAAAAGGACGTCGGAGTCGTTTTCATTTAAATACGGACGTCCAAAGAGATGGGCACTAGCACCTTAATCATCGCTTAACGCTATTTGTGGCGAAAGTACAGCGGCGTTTACACTATCGTCTTTTACGCGTTCAAACCAATAACCTATCTAATTTTCCATAAATCAATTAATATATACCGAAACAATTGATCGCAAAAATTGAAAAATGAAAAATATTGTTATTTCTTCAGCTAGAGCAAAGATTTTTAAAAGATTAGATACACTGTAAATAAGTTAAAAAACGTCCCGTTACCTCCCCCACTAATTCTATTAGCTGGATTTGGCAATCAACGATAACAATATTCGGTATTCTCCACCATTCAAACGCTGTTACTTTCAAAACTTTGATTAACGTCTGAATAGAACTCTTCAAATAAATAAAAAAAAAATATTTTTTTTTTTATTTATTTGAACTGTTACTTTCACCACTTTGCCAGTGTAAGACGTCTCAGATATAACAATAGCTGAAACATTTGCAGCAATGAAGCACCATCACATCCACCATCTCAGCTACATTGTTGAACTTTAATTATCTTGTATACTATAGTTCATTACTTAATTTGCTATAACTTTTTGTATTTATGTAATCTATTGCATATAATTTGTACAATTATCGTATTTTTTTTAATTCTGTCAGTTCGTTTTATCAATTTAAACTGTACACTGCGATTTTATATGTACTTAAATAAATAAGTTTACACAAAGAAACAATTGTAAATACTTCAGTTAAATATTCAAAGGTCCAAAAATCTACCGAAATTCAACATATATCAATCGATTGGCACTTGTCATTGCAACGAATTTAAAAGTTGAGCAACATCACATTGTCTGCATATCGGTAATGCAGTACCGTCACTTCCACCATCTCAGCTACATCAAACGATTGGCATTTGTCATTGAAACAAATTCAAGGTTGCGCAATATCGCCATTGTGTGCATATCGATAATGAAATACCGTCGCTTCCACCATCTCAATAACATCAATCGTTCGGCATTTGTCATTAAAATAAATTCAAGATCAGTATGGAAGTACCGTCACTTCCACCATCCCAGCTACATAAATCGTTCGGCACTTGTCAGTATAACAATTATTCAAGGTTGCGCAACATCGCCCAAGCATTGTCTGCATATCGGTAATGAAGCACCGTCACTTCCACCATCTCGGTTACGTCAGTGTAACAATGTTAAGATTGTGTAACAGCACCTTTAGCGTCGGTACGCATTACCCGTGCAGCGGCGGCGGAGCTCCGTAACCTCCACCATCACAATATCATCACTTCCGTCAGCTACATTTCACACTTGTCATTTCAACAGATCTCATCTGCGTGCACCCGCTGTGACGCCCACCGTCGCCCGTCGCCATTTTGTATTACTCAGTTTCTCATACCCCAAGGTTACGCACTTACACAGGGTCGAAGCGAGGTCAAACAATTGCTGTTGAGCAGAAATACACGAATCGTACAGGAAATTACGGTGCGACGTTAAAGAACAGAGACGTCCTTAATTATTCTTTGATAGTTTAACGATTATATAACTTTAAAGGTGACACGTACACCGAGTTTGGTATTAATTATATTTAAAATAACTGCAGGGTTGTATTAGTACAGATCGTATTGCCGGGTGCGGAGTATAGAGTGAGGACTATACTGAATCGATCGCAGCGCCAACTGTGGACTAAATGTGCAATAAAACATGCAACGATTATATAGTGCTTTCATGTGGCCGTCAGATTACTTTCTCGTCGCACTCCTTGCCATATTGTTTATTAGGAAGCTTACAACATCAATAACAAGGCAGTTCAATCCCGCTCTATTGTCCGCTAGAGGCGCTAGTAGTTTCCGTAGAAATAAACGTCGAATAATACATTTTTTTTTTCAAATAACAATTATATTATTACAGTGAGTTGACAAATGATCATTTTGACACAATGTTATTAGAGGATGAAAAAAGGCGGACGGTGGACGGTGCTGCCGTCACGCAACCAGCGAATACTGCTCAAAAGTATCTGGCAGCTAATATATTTTAAGGTTAACCGCCGACAACGCCAGTATTGTTTTTTTCTTCTTTTTTTTCACTAATAACATTTTACCATTCCAACCCACAAGTGGGGAGTACTATAGTTTAGGTCAAAAATCACTTTTCAAAAATTTTACAATATCTTTCCGTTTTGAAGTCCCCCGAATCCAAAAAAAAAAATATTTTTGCAAAAACTCTGTGCGTCTGTTTGTTTGTCTGAGAACACGATACAGGTCAAACGGATGAGCGGATTGAAACCAAATTTTGGGAGGATGTTTGGTATGCAAATATGAAAAGCCCTATTGTTTTTGGGGAAAATCGGCGCATGCGCAGAAGAGATATATGCTATAACGATGTTTTTTATATAATAATAGTATACTTTTCATAACGGATTATTATTCTATTTGTTTTTTCAAGAAAGTTCCGTTAAAATTTTTTTTTAAACTTTGTAGTTTCGGAAATATTTTGATAATAAAAAAATCAAGCGCTCTTTTGTTTTATGGATCTGTCAGAAATAAACTAGTTCGGCATGCTTTGATTAATTTTTACATGACATGGAACATATTATGTAGGTAACCATGACAACAAATAGCAAATATCATATTGAACACTAGCCATTACCCGCGTCACTTCACACTATATCAGAAATTTTATTTTCTTTATTATAATCAAATGTCAACATTTTTGAAGTTGGAATGGTCTCGTCGCCCAATTGGGCAGAATTTTTTTACTGTATTTGCCATAAGGCACTATTGGCGTCCATTGGTGAAAACCGTATGAAAATCCGTTTGGCAGTTCTTGAATTTATCGCGTTCAGACAGACAGACGCGGCGGGGACTTTCTTTTTTAATAACGTATTGATTATTATAATAAAAGTGAAAATGTTTGTAAGTTTGTCGGCTTTAAAATCGTGTCCTTAATACAGGCCCTCTACAACCGACATGAGACTAGATGACAAGTGACAGCTTGAGCATGTATTTCGGCACTTTTGCCTGCCATCACCACCCACACACCGGGTCTCAAAATTTCTGGATGTAATGTGAATTGCATACAGTCTCAACTCCTTTGAATTTTATTGCTTTTTCCGTTAAGATATTTATGTCTCATATTAAAATGCTAACGTCATAAGACAAGGATTGGATTTGTTTCATTTCTATAATTTGTATTATTTTGTTTCTATATTTGTATTGTTTTAGTTTTATATTTGTCTTATTTTGTTTCTATAAATATCATATATATTAATACGCTAAGGTTAAAGATGTTTGCCTGCCTTTTTAGAAAAAACCTCACAATTTCTCCACATAATTATATATCATTTTACAGATAAGTGTATTTGCTTGTTCTACTGACATCGACAACTAAAAAATTTATTATTGCTTTTGTTTTTGTAAATTAATTAAAATACAGCAACGCTCAACAACGACTGCCATCTGACGGCTTTAATTTTGAAACAACGTCAACACTTCGAACTGTCATCTGACCTTCATATTGTAATACAACAGACACAATACTGCATACTGCCATCTGACGGCTTTAATTTTGAAACAGCGAGCAACGCTGAACAACGTCACAGCACTGCTGCATGATGCCATCTGACGGCTTAGCTCGACGTTTTTGCTACTTGCGCCTCTATATGACAATTTTAGTAAAATATTTCTTCGATCTGTCATCTGAGCTTCATATTGTAATACAACAAAAAGAGGAACGTTATAAGCAGTGTGCAAAATTAGAAACGAATTGAATACCTGTAATCATATTTAGAAAATAATTTTGCAAAGTAATAATTATTATACTTATTTAGTGCGAATAATTCGCACAGGTCACTCTAGTATTGTTTTATTATTATATTTATAAATATTTTATAGATTAAACATACATAATTAAATAAGTTTATTTCATACGCAAATCTTAAAATTATTCTTTAACGTATAATTAAGTCGAACAAGACGCTAATGATCTCAGTTATCGAGCGTCTGTATACTACAATCTCTCTCACGACGTTCAGTGGAGAAGCTACAGGGTGTAAAAAAAGTTATAAAGAAAAAATAGCTCTATTTGATGACCTTCAAAGGGAGGAGAAATCATTTTAAACTTTAGTTTGTGCTAAAATCTGTGAACACATCTCATCTCTACATACATCCTTGGAAATTATAGTAGAAATGTGTCATCGATTATTATCATTATTGTACGGTTCACTCGGTGAAGCGGTAAAGCAATGAAACAATGTAAAGCATACCCGCCCCACGCATAAAAACTATGCCATTTATATTACTATGAAATGTAATTTTGAATTTATAGTAATATGCGGCCATTAAGTTGCGTTAAAATGCAGTTAAAATTTAATCAAAGCAAAACGTAGTTACATAAACCAACAAAAAGTCTATCTGAAAAATTCCAAAAAATGTTGACATAAGCAATTTCGTTTTTTGGCCCCAGATATTTGATAGACACATTTTGCGTAAGATTTAAACTGAAAGTACCCATTATTATACAAGCGTAAAATATACAACGTATGACGTAACATATAAGAATATACCGGGTGTTTCTTGCATACATAAGTAACACATGTTAAAATTATTTCAATACTAGCTTTTACCCGCGACTAGTCCGCGTGGAATTTAAGACGGCCCTATAAACACTGTTTTTTTTTGTTTTCCCATCTTTTGCAAAAACGTAAAGATTTCGTGATTTCGATACACCTGCGAAAAACATGGTTTTTCTAAATGAATGCCAGCTCCCTTTCGTGTTTGCCCCTGGGCTTTGTTTATAGTTATTCCGAAAGTAGTTTTTAATAGAAATTGTTATTTTTTAAATTGAAAAGGAAAATCCGTTGGTATACCGTATTTTTCGAACTATAAGAGCACCGGACGATAAGATAAGGTGGTTTTTAAAAAAAAATATATTTTAATGTTACTTTCGGCCAAAATTTTTATTTATTCAAATAAATAAAATTGTCGACCAATTTTTCTCAGACCTTATTGACAAAAAATAAAAAAATAACAAATCAATATAACACAAGATGACGTTTCGATCCGGATTTGGATCTTCTTCAGAAAAATCTAAAAAATATAAAAATTATTAGTAGGTATTAGTTATTTAATATTTAATATGGAATGCACGATGATTGATTTTTATTTATTGTTAACATAAATTTAGAGAAATCCTACAGATATAATATATAATATGTTTGTTTCTATACATATAAACATATATACAACATTAATGTAGCATCCCGCAAGTGCAATGTATTCCATCTCATTTTTTCGCACGTTAAATCCTACAAATATAAATGTTTGTTTCTTTTGAAGCGGTCGAGCGTAACGTCACACTTGAAGCGGTGGAGCGTAACGCCTCACCGATTGATTTTACTATACTCTTAAAATGTCCGTACCAGGCCTTATAACTCAAAATCGTTTCTTAAGGAGTAAACTCCAAAAAAATTGTTATCAAAAAAATGCGGTTTTTTATATTATCACCCGGTATAGTAATGGAGTATATATTATATGGGTAGGTATGACAAATTCACTCCTTTCAACTGGCAACCATTTTACACTTGACAATAGACATATTCGCACTATTACGCGAACGCACTCGTCTCACCTCTTGCATACCCCTGGCAGACGAGAATGCATTTAACGTGTATGAAGTGGAACCAAGGGTCGGAGGGGCATTACTCGAGGTGCTATGTTGTGTGTGTCTGAAGACAGGGCTGTACAAACTATCCGGTCGGGAAAAAAACTATATTTGACGGAGGGATATTCACCATGTCCATAATTTAAAGAGGTTGAGCCGTTTTACGAAGATAATGAAAAAAATCTGAGATACAGTTTTTTTAATAGAATTTTTTGGATGACAAAATTTTCTGTAAAAAATTACAAAATCTTTAGGAGATTTATCAAGTTAAAAATTAAAAAAAACTGACTAGTCTAATAACTAATAAATGTAAGATACATATCGTCATCAACAAAAGGTATGTTAAAATCCAACGCATACACACAGAAAGCACTAACACATAGCTGCCATCTAACGAAATTCTAGAATATAAATTACACCTAACATGTTCAATGAGTAGCGTCGAACATCGCGGCATTTGCACGTTTTTAATCCCATTCAAACGCACCAGTAGGTGTTTTAGAGTCATTCTAAAATCTGACCTTAAAAAAAGTCTAGGTCGGGAGGATACTATCCCGTACAGCCTCCCTTGCTCTAGTCGGGTTCTAATATCTATTGTATCCTCTTTTTTTCTTTTTTGGATAGACAAAAACGATAAATTATTATTATCAAAATATCTATATATATAAAATTCTCGTGTCACAATTTTAGCAGCGCTAATCTCCGAAACCACTGAACCGATTTTAACGAAATTTTGTAAATGTGTCTTGCTTGGTGTAACTTACGCTATAGGATAGTTTTTATTAAATGTTTTGTACAAAATTACGGTGTTTTCTCAAAAAAACTGTTTTAGTGACATGTATGATAGAATTTACTTAAAGTTAGTTCAGAACCAAACAAAGAAAAAACTGTTTTAGTACCAAGTAGCGACATCTGTTACAATTCGCTCAAAGCTATCAGTTCAGAAGCAAATCTGCTAGAATTTGCTCAAAGCTATTAGTTCAGATGCCGGGCCGCAAACGAAATACGTTTCGCAGAATTATATCTATCGCACCCGGGTGAAACCGGGACGGACGGCTAGTATTAGTTATATTCTTGAAACAGAATGGTTTGCTCAATCCTATAAAGAGTTGAAGATTTGACGAGACGACGTACCAATGTATTTACCATGTACAGCGTGTGAGAAAGCGAATATTTTACTGGAGAAATGCGGAAGCCGTGTATGTGTGAATACACATACACACATTACACACATTTACAATGCCTACGGCGGAGTAGCGAACACAATGTATCGTAGACTACCTAAGTATACGCGTAGATTTCTTCCGTTGCAATATGGTTGCCTTATCGCCAGCAGGCAAAGTGGATTATGTCTTGTATTTCATGTAATTTTTTACCCACGATGCAAAAAAAGGCGTGTTATAATAGACGGAGAGCTGACTACGGAGAAAATGAGTGACTCGGTGCAGAGCTGAAAATTTGCAGAATAATAGGAGATAGTACAAGTAAGTAGGGAAAAAATTGCCAGAAGGCGCTAATGTTGCGAAAAATCAGTGCACTTCTGGCAATTTCTATACTTATTCTGTAATTCAAAACTAGATTATATATATTATACATTATATAGTTATAAAGGGCATACTGAAAACTCAAACATTATATAATAAATTATTACATTTGACAAATATTCAAAATTATTAATGACATTTTGATAGAAATAAAATTAATGGTCATATATTTTCATTAATAAAATTACATTGTTATAACGTAATTTTATTAATTTATTTAATTTTATTTCTATCACAATGCCGATTTTTTTGCTTAAAGATGGTATTTGCGAGATGATTCTTAACGATGTTTAAGGAAAATCGGTTTAGTCGCTTTTCACAGATTGTGAAGAACTTTCGGCCACTATTGCATCGACAAACTTCGAATTTGGGTTCAAATTGGTAAGTTCAATAAGTATGAAATAAACATTAGATTAAATGTTTAAAAAGCTCCCGAAGTATTTGAGTATTTCAAATACCGGGTTTAAAATGTTTTACCATTCTAACCCACAAGTGGAGAATGTTACTAGTTTAGGTCAAAAATCACTTTTCAAAATTTTACAATATCTTTTCGTTATGAGGTCCCCCGAATCCAAAGAACATATTTTCTGTGCGTCTGTTTGTCTCAGTCGATTAGTCTGTTTGCCTATGAACACGAACGGATAGAAACTAAATTTTGGGAGGATGTTTGATTTGCAAATATGAGGAACCCTATTCTTTTAGGGGAAAATCGGCACATGCCCAGAAGAGATATATGCTATAACGGTGTTTTTTTATATAATAAAGGTATACTTTTCATAACGGCTTACTATTATAGGTACTTATTTTTTCAAGAAAGTTTTGTTAAACATTTTTCTTTCTAAACTTTATAGTTTCGGAAATATTTTGAAAAAAATCAGCCGTCTTTTGTTTCATGAATCTGTCAGAAATAAACAAGTTTGACATGCTTTGATTAATGTTTACATGACGTGGAACATATTATGTCGGTAACCATGGCAACGAATAGCAAATATCATATTGAATACTAGCAATTACCCGCGTGACCTCACACGATATCAGAAATTTTATTTTCTTTTTAATGTCAATATTTTTGAAGTTGGAATGGTCCCGTCGCCCAATTGGCTGGAATTTTTTTACATGATATGTAGGTAGCCATGGCAACGAATAGCAAATATCATATTGAATACTAGCCATTACCCGCGTTACCTCACACGCAATATCAGAAATGTTATGTTCTTTATTATACTATATTAAAAGTGAATATTTTTGAAGTTGGAATGGTTCTGTTGCCCAATTGCCTGGATTTTTTTCTGTAAAGAAGAACTTCTTCTCCGTCTAAATCAAGCTTTACAGTTGCCGCCCACAATAGCGAAATACGTAGGCGAACATACTTTCATCCTTTTTACTACTTAGTAGCTCGAGAACTCACATTACGCTTGTCAAATCAGCAGAGCGGATAAGAAGAGCGTTTCTCGACGTGCAATGTTTGTGTTCTGTACACTTTTCGCCTAAGATTTCAAGATACTGCAAAGGTAAACGTTGTTCAAAATCAAGTTTATGCCATTTTACGATTGTCTTAACTATTAATACGATTACAAATAGGCTTGAGAACAGACGTGCGTGTAACGACGCTGTTGTTTACATCGCGTTTCCATGGATACTCTATTATAATAGATGCTCTATTAATAAATGCCTATGAAACTTTAACTTTTTTATGTAAGAACTATGACTCATTTGGCGTTAAAGAGCCAAATAAATATGATACCCGCAACACACAGATTACTCTTAAACATAAAACAGCCTTCTTTGAGAAATCAGTCTCTTATACAGGACTCAAAATGTTTCACTCCTTACCGCAGGAATTAAAATGTCTCAAAGGCAATCAGTTTAAAAAAAAGTTAAAAGTTATTTTTTTTCATCTACTTAATTGTTTTGACGACTGTATCCATACTTGGCTCTACAAATAAAGAAGTATTCTATTATATTCTATTCTATTCTATTCAAGTTTACCCTTCAGCATCTCATAGAAGAAAAAAATAGAAACAAGGCACGTGACAACAAAATGTTAACACTTTTACCATTCCAACCCACAAGTGGGGAAAGGTACTCATTTACGTCAAAATTCACTTTTAAAAATTTTTTCGTTTTGACGTTCCTCCGAATTCAAAAAACATATTTTTGAAAAAATTCTGTGCGTCTGTGACGACGATACAGGTCACACGGATGAATGGATTGAAACCAAATTTTGGGAGGTTGTTTGATACGCAAATACGAAGAGCCCTATTGTTTTTGGGGAAAATCGGCGCATGCGCGAAAGAAATATATGCTATAATGTTGTTTTTTATTTGATAATGGTATACTTTTCATTAAGGTTTATTATTCTATTTATTTTTCACGAAAGTTTAGTTCGGATTTTTTTTGTAAACTATATAGTTTCGTAATTATTTTGAAAAAAAAATCAGCTGTTCTTTTGTTTTGTAGATATGTCAGAAAGAAATTAGCTAAGCGTGATTTGATTAATTTTTACACGACGTGGCACATATTGTGTACGTAACTATTGCCAACGAATAGCAAATATCGTATTTAAAACTAGCCATTACCCGCGTCAACTTACGCGATATCAGTAATTTTATTTTCTTTATTATACCATATCAAATGTCAATATTTTAAAGTTGGAATGGTCCCGTCGCCCAATTGGCTGGAATTTTATAATTGGGCTTTTGAATGAAATTTTTTTTTGTCATAAATGTAAAGATCGTATATAAGTTTTATAACAAAACTATTTTTCTTTTTTTTATTTTCGTTATAATTCAAAAGTTATATATCAAATTAAAAATAAATTTTTGTACTCAGTTCAGAGAACGCGCCGACATTTCCCGAACATAATGTGACGTCATAATGTTTTAGTCAATACACAATATGTAGAAGCCATTGATAGTATACTGCGTATATACATTTTACCATTAAGACGTCACAACTGTCAAAAACAATTTTAGTGCGTTTGCAGTCACGTGATTTTTTTAAAATATTTTATCTATTTTAAATTGCTTATAATTAATTTAAAAAAAGTTTTTTGAATGTTTTTCGCATCGATTATCAATATTATTTATAATAAAGTTTTAAAATACAATAAAAAAATCGATAATTATTTTTTTTTCAAAAGCCTAATTGAGCACGATACTAGTTCCCGAAAAGAATCAAATCCGTTATTATTGATAACGTCATCGACGAAATAAACCATTATTAATAAATGGACAGAAGTTAACTGCAAATAAACACATTAAGGGACATTTTCCTAATAAAAATAAAGCAGCACTTATACATAAATTCCATTCAATAATTCAGAAAATATGATACCGCGGTGGGTAGTTTCATGGTTTCATGCTTCAGCTCAATAACTATAAAGTGCCTGTTTATGGTTGAGTCCAGTGAACGACTTACGTAAGTACTTGCACCAGTCGTGTTCAACCTATCTTCTTCGGGTCACACCACACGACCGTAAATACAGTCGAATCCTTCTAAAATACTAGGAGCTATAAACGCTGATTTATCCATTTTATTCGCATAAAAAATCTATCTCTCTAGTGGCGGCGCTTCAACATTTTAAACGGGTCAATCCATGTTTATGATGTTTAATTTTTTTTTAAACGTCACATTTATTCGTAACGTTAACTCACTGAGTAGTCCGTTCACAAAATTCACTAAACAAAACTAAAGAAGTGTTACTTCAAAAACGTTTGTGCTTTTTGATTTATTTTTAACCAAACAACAGACTTCTGAATTCCTTGGACAGCAAATCGAGAATTAATATAGGAAAAATGCACGCATGGTCGAGTAAGAAAAAATTAAGTTTTTCGCAGTTGGCAACACCAGCCATCGGTTGCTGCGTAAGCGCAAACTTACAGATAGGAAAGACATATGAACATCAAGCGCAGATGGAACTTTACAACCTGTTATCTTCGAGAAACTGTCTTTTCAATAAAAAATATTTATATGCTGCATATATCACACTAAGGCTGTACAACAGGCCACATGTGTACATCGATCTGGCATATATCTATATATATACAGGATGTTTTAGTTTAGGTAAATGAAAACTGTCTGTAACTTTCATATTTGGGTCACACCTACATTAGAACTTATCCAATCATATGTTTAGATCTTGTCGATCGACACTGGACTCGACGGGGTGTGATCATATTATATTTAATACCCTCTATATTGCTAGCAAAGATCGGGAGAAAGACTTAAACACTACGGTGCAGACATATATATGTCTGTCTCACTTATTATACACTGAGTCTCATGCGCAGCGTCAGTTTGCACATGGAACTAAGCTGTGAAAGGGAGGTGACTTGCTCCATTCCACTTACTAATTGCCCCACTACAGTCGCGACACTTGCACACAACGGGTCAAGTAAAAAGAAAGAGATAGAAAACAGTAATTTGCTGTCTCACTTCATGGACCACGCTTCCACTTACGGCCACTAGCAATATAGAAGTTATTAAATATATGGGTGTGACGATATTTGTGCGTCTGAGCTGAGTTTCGTTGAAATACAATAAGTCATATCTAGATTAATCCATTCAAAGTGTAGCTTATTGAAAAGGGGATATATTCTGTTCTATAAAATGGAACAATTTTTAGACAGATTCAAATTCATAATTACTTGTAAAACTGCAATTTATTGAAAATCTCGAGCAGCAGTTGTCGGTTGGTCTGTAATTTACGTCCGAGCTCCACAGATCGCAATTTTAGTCGGATCGCCTTGGTTTAAATTTTATTTACTTTATTTACTATCAACTAAAAAAAAAAACGATATAAAAATTACATACTGTAGTAAATCACCGTAAATAAGTGCTATACTACTATACCGTGAAAATAGGACTGCATCGCTGGAGTTCCGTGGCGTAGTGGATAAAACCTTAGCTTACTAAGGACAAGTTCCCGGGTTCAATCCCTGTCCGACATCATTGATTTATATTTTAATTTTTACTAGAGTGACTTGTGCGAATTATTCGCACTAAATAAGTATAATAATTATCACTTTACAAAATTAATTTTTAAATATGATTGCAGGTATTCAATTCGTTTCTAATTTTGCACACTGCTTATAACGTCTTCTTTTTGTTGTATTACAATATGAAGCTCAAATGACAGATCAAAGAAATATTTTACTAAAATTGTCATATAGAGGCGCAAGTAGCAAAAGCGTTGAGCTAAGCCGTCAGATGGCATCATGCAGCATTGTTGCGACGTTGTTCAGCGTTGCTCGCTGTTTCAAAATTAAAGCCGTCAGATGGCAATATGCAGTATTGTGTCTGTTGTATTACAATATGAAGGTCAGATGACAGATCGAAGTGTTGACGTTGTCAGACGGCAGACGTTAACCTTACCGTATTAGATTTTTTTCAGTCTTAAAGCTGACATCCAGTATACAAATTCATACGTGTGTGTTATATGTACATACCTTTAATATTTGCAAATAAATAAATAAATGGAAGGTTTAGTGCTGTACATAAAAATGTTTATGTAAATTGCTTGGCGGATAAAGAGATGAGAAAAGGAAGTTTTTAAATAATAATAATAGAGGATTCACTGCACATGAAAAGTTAAAAGGGTGCTGGAAATAAATTGAAATAAGTAATAACTTTTTAATTGACAGTTTCAAATAGTCCAGTAAATAAGTACCGTAGAACCGCTTTAATCAAACTCTAGTCGTTAAAAATAGGTGTCCCCTGCAAGATAAAAAGTAACAGAAAGAGGTTCCGACACTATTTTTAGAACTAGCGGCCCCCATCCCGGTTTCACCCGGGTACAAAACTGTTCTGGAAATATACTGACCTTCCCATCTACACAGCAGAACTATCAAAGTAAACAGTTTTTTTGTTGACAAAACACCGTCATAGGTCAGCCATTTTGTAGAAACTCGTTTATCGCTCTTTCTATTACTGAAAACCGTATGAAATTAATTATTCATGCTTTATATTAATGAGAGTCCGGGATAATTTAGTTGATTTCTGAGCGATTCGTAGGCGTAAAAGTTTAGAAGCCACTGCTTTTAGTAATGAACTCGTCAGCTTGTTATTTCAAAGTGCAGCCATACAATGTATTGACGGTATAAAGTTTCATTTACAATGCATTTCGATGCACCTTAAACTAACAGAGGAAACTTTCTCTCAAAGCTTTTTGATTTTCTTTTATTGTTAGGAAGTTTATGCTCAAAAATAACTGACTTTAAGTTAACCGGATTCTGTGAAAATAGCAAATAGTTAAAGAGTAACATTGTCTTCTTACACGCTTCCTGAACTTCTTTTACAGTTTGACATTTTGTGTTATTTCAATCACTGAAAACTGCTTTTGAATTTTTAAAGTAACTTTCTCTTAAACTTTTCGTTTTCATAACTCTGTTAGAGTCGTTTTCTAGTAGCACCGGTACCTGCACGTTATTCGGCAATCTATACTAATATATAAAGCTGAAGAGTTTGTTTGTATGTTTGGTTGAACGCGATAATCTCAGAAACTACTGGTTCGAATTGAAAAAAAAATTTTTGTTGGATAGCCCATTTATCGAGGAAGGCTATAAGCTATATAATATCACGCTACAACCAATTGGAGCGGAACATCAATGAAAAATGTTGCAAGATGTATCTCAAAATTAGTCCGTCCGACAAATATTATCAGGTGAAATGCCTTAACTAAATATTTCAATATTAGCGCGTCACATTTACAAGCCCGGATAGCTCAGTTGGTAGAGTGTAAAACTCTTAATGCCAAGGTCTTGGGTTCAAGACCCACGTCGGCGAATATATATATATATATATATATATATTTTTTTTATTTTCTACATTGCTTTCTTCTAAAGTTTACATTTCAATTTTTTAAAATTTTATTACGACTAATTAAAATTAAATAAATCTAATTAATAGCTCATTTGAAAACTGTTACAACTATAGGTACCTATATAAAAATAATTTTCCTACAGTGTTTTTTAATTATATATTTATTATATTTTATTAATTACAGTAATTATTGTTTCAAAAGAAATTTATTACTTAAAAAAAGTATAAATACTGCTTTTTAACGACATAAACTTTTGAACGGTAACTCCGATCATTATGAAATTTGCACTGCACAACATTTATTTCGGTAAGCTAAGATGAATGTACGTAGTCATGTCCCCCCCTTCCCCATTCGTTCTTTTGCACCCGGGTGAAACCGGGCGGGACCGCTAGTATAATATATAGGTACCTATATAAAGTGTTAAGTATGTGAATAAAATAGCTTAAATAAATAATAGAGGACAAATTCAAGCCTTATATTATTATAATAACGGCAATATTACTACATTATACAAGCACAAATATGTACTCATATAGGCCATATTATACACCCTATAGCTGCTCTACGAATATAAATCATATCTGATCCATTTCTGTGTTGCCTGTGTCTATTATGGTTGTTTACATTGATAAATGTAGAACGATTTCTATAATATATTCTTCGTATCGTCTATCTTTTGTATATGTTATGGACAAAGTAAAAGTTAGAAACTAAGTAGCATGTACTCAAAAAAATCAAATAGGTATTCCAATCGTGCAATGCATTGTGTCAAATTTAACATTAAAAAAAACGTCTTTTTCGGAATATTATTCCGAATTGAATAAGCTCATTGCTCATATTTTTAGGAGACTTGGATCTATTTTTTGCTCACTTCTCGACTAGGCCAGAGGTCGGCAACCTGCGGCTCTGTTGATGTAAAGTTGTGGCTCTCCAGTCCCATATGCAATAAATAATTATTTTATTATATAAACGCTTAAAAATCGTCCTATTGATCCATGATTGAGTACCATGTCTATCTCTCAGCCAATTCCACTCGCGTCTCACCCGCACCGCTCCCGTCGCGACGTGTCGTCCTCGGATATACAGGGTGAAAAGTATAATTATGTCATGCTCTAGAGGGTGGATAGAGATCGCGGAGACAAGCATTTTTAGTATAAGAACCCATGTCCGGAAATGCACCGTTACGGAGTTAGTGCGCCGGGTCACCGGGTGGGTAGGCAACCCGTCGTCAAGTAGATTTTCATGGTTTACGTAGCAAGACACCAAGGTTATGGCGACAGTACTGCCGACTTACTGCCGCGTCAGGCTTTGTTCCTTAATTGAAATCGGTTGCACAAAACGTAGCCCGTATGAAACACGCAGGACTGACACTGTCAAACGTCTTTCTCGAACAACGTAGTGCGCTACTCCTGTGATGCGCGCGACTCACAGCTCGGAAAGCGAGCAACTTACTTACCATTTAATCATGCAGTCGAGTTGCCTACCCACCCGGGTAGAGAAATTCAATCTACTTGACGGGTTGCCTACCCACCCGGCGCACTAACTCCGTAACGGTGCATTTCCGGACATGGGTTCTTATACTAAAAATGCTTGTCTCCGCGATCTCTATCCACCCTCTAGAGCATGACATAATTATACTTTTCACCCTGTATATATTATACCTATATATATACTATAATATTGAAACTAAAATGTTTAGTGGCTCTTTAAAAACTGAGAAATTTTGTAAATTGTAACTTTTGGCTCTTCCGTCTCAACAGGTTGCCGACCCCTGGTCTAGGCTATCGTGAGAGAAAATTAATTCACATGAACGGAACAAGTCGACTGAATTAAAAAATTACATTGGTCTATGACATATATATTCTTCTTCCCGTCTTCCCGCTAGTTCCCTGGCCAAACGCTTCGACCATTCCTCGTACGAATTTTTATTAGAACCCGTTAGCGGTTTAGCCGCATCCAGTTTTTTATCTTGAAATTTATATCGCACGAGACAGGCGCATGATGCATAGTGGTTGCATGAACCACAGTTCAGAATATCGTGTTAGTGCCTCTGTACGCATGTTTGAATAAAATATCTACCCACTTCAACGGCGAGAAGATGAATGGAACCACACAGGCGCCATTTTGATCTCAATCCATGTTTCGCATGTGTACAAATCATATCGATATTGGAATTATATTCTTATTAATAGACTAGCAGTCCGTCCCGGTTTCACCCGGGTACGATATAATTCTGCAAAATGTATTTCGTTTGCGACACGGCGTCTGTACTAACAGCGCAAATTCTAGCTGATTTGTTTCTGAACTAATAGTTTCGAGCAAATTCTACCAGGTTTGCTTCTGAACTAATAACATTGAGCGAATTCTAGCACATGTTGCTACCTGGTACTAGAACAGTTTTTTTGGTTTGTTCCTGAACTAATAGCTTTGAGGAAACCTATCAGATGTCGTTACATGTTATTAAAACAGTTTTTTTTTTTTTAAGAAAACACCGTAATCTTGTACAAAATATTTAATAAAAACTATTCTATAGCGAAGTTACTCCAAGCAAAACACATTTACAAAATTTCATAAAAATCGGTTCAATGGTTTCGGAGATTAGCGCGGCCATAATTGTGACACGAGTTTATATAAATATAGATATAGTATCAGAGACATTTGGACTAAATGTCAAAAACAATTAGACAAATATTGATATGCGACGTTTCATGTCTTTTATTGAGAGTGAAACTACAGAAATATTATAAGTAACTAGTAGCCCGTTCCGGCTTCACCCGAATTTGTAAATTGCCACCGTTTTTTCGACGACTTACGTTGCAAAATTGGTTTTCACGAAAACTGCTTTTATTTCAACACGATACGACCATCCTGAAGGTCCATTCTAAATACTGATGAAAGAGTTTTTCAAATAGGTTCAGTGGTTCCGAATTCTACCCTCCGCATATATACAAGAACTCACAAAATTCACACCCTCTCTTTATAATATTATGTATTAAGTTAAAAATAAAATTAGGCTTCGACCTTAACAAGTCTATAACAGACTATTTTAAATTCATTGTATAAAGTTTGTATCATATATAAATCTTTATATATAAAAATTACGTGTCACATGTTTGTCCGCGATGAACTCCTAAACTACTGAACCGATTTTTAATTTGATTTGCACACCGTGTGCAATTCGACCCAACTTGAAAGATAGGATAGCTTACATTTCAATTTATAGTCGCAATATTATTTTATTGCAAATTATTTGTCTATTCCTTGACAGTCATAATACAACCATATAAGATGGCCATACCTGTTGACTGGATTGAGTGAATATTCAATAGATGGCGCAACGAACTTAACAACCATATGCCGGAGTGCTCGAAATAGAGCAAGTGTTTTAAAGACCAGTTATCCACGAATACTTTACGCTATTTTTTTTCGAGCACGACGGCGCAGCCGGAGTGCTCGACATACACACATATACGCCCATGTATATTTTAAAATAGCTAGCAATTAATAAAATAGATAGATAGTTGTTCCAATTAAATTGTTTTATTATTTCACTTTATACGTAGCGAAGCACGTCCAGGGCCTCTAGTTATATATAAAATAATGTCTGTCTGTATGTTTAAAAACCGCTGGGCCGATTTCAATTTGGTTTCCATACGTGTATATGAATAAAATTTAAATTTTTTTAAGGGAAAGAGACTACCTAAGAACATTCCTACTACACGAGCATAATAACGGACGGTTAGATTAAGATTTGTTTACTTTAAATGTAAACGACAAAAATTACTTAGAGAGACCCCACAGTTTTTGATCTTTTGTCGAACATTAGTAGAACGGAGGGTGGGCTATTATATCTTGACATGTTTATTTGAGATAAATGGATGCAACGGACCTTTTCAAACGGAAATATTAAGCAACAGAAAGTAGAAATGTCTAGAGGAGTAGACCATTTCTACTCAAAGGCTTAAAGTTAGCGTATATTTTATTCTAGTCTGGTCTAGAACTATCCAAGTTCTGCGTAGATAAAAACTAATAATAAAATATAAGAAACACATATAAGTGTGTCAACGATTGCTGTGTTCTCTGCTCGGTCGTAGCATGGGCTTCTGTGATTGGTCGTTCCACTCAGTGGGTTGGTATGACTCAGTGCTGGTGTCCAATCACAGAAGAGCAACACTGACGGCCGAACAGAGAATACTAGCACACTGGGCATAAAAGAAGGGGAACAGCAGTCGTCGACACATTTACCTGTAAGCCGTCTAGAAGGACACTTTGTCCGCTGAAATATCGTCTTTGATAATGTCTACCGCAGTTGTAGACGAAACGTCTGGCAGAAATACCAATAGACCACAGCCTACAAGCCCGGAAATCACGAAGATTCGGATGAAGCTGATTGTTCTCAAAGTATATGATAAAACTCTTGTGTTAAGAAGTTGTTTTTCATCATATATATTAATACACTAAGGTTAAAGATGTTTGCCTGCCTTTTTAGAAAAAACCTCACAATTTCTCCACATAAATTATATATCATTTTACAGATAATTGCTTGCTCTACTGACATCCACAACTAAAAAATGTATTATTGCTTTTGTTTTTGTAAATTAATTATAACACAGCAACGCTGAACAACGTCTGCCATCTGACGGCATTAATTTTGAAACAACGTCTACACTTCGATCTGTCATCTGACCTTCATATTGTAATACAACAGACACAATACTACATACTGCCATCTGACGGCTTTAATTTTGAAACAGCGAGCAACGCTGAACAACGTCACAGCAATGCTGCATGATGCCATCTGACGGCTTAGCTCAACGCTTTTGCTACTTGCGCCTCTATATGACAATTTTAGTAAAATATTTCTTCGATCTGTCATCTGACCTTCATATTGTAATACAATAAAAAGAAAGAACGTTATAAGCAGTGTGCAAAATTAGAAACGAATTGAATACCTGCAATTATATTTAAAAAATAATTTTGTAAAGTGATAATTATTATACTTATTTAGTGCTAATAATTCGCACAGGTCACTCTAGTATTGTGTAATTATGTAAGCAATTAAAAAGTGGAAACATTCAAGTTAAAAGTTTTGGCATTGGCATAGTTTTGTGTCGAAGTTCATAACATTAAAGCGAATTTCTGTATTAAACATCAGACAGATCTTTGTGAACTGAGAAGTAAACTTTGATAAAGGCTTATAAATGTTTCATATAGTCCTCTTTCCTTATATTTCTAAAACTAGCTTCATTTCATGGGTCCTCAGAGCCACTGTCAGGTATGTATTTCTAGCACACCACTATTGAAAAAAACTTAATAAGAACTCTATAAAGCAGAACGCACACCGAATCGATTAGAACGACACTTTTAAAGACCGCACACACTCATCAAGCATGGACCAGAAAAACCAGTTCGTGACTAATATTATAAAGAGGTAAAGTTTGTTGGTTAGGATGTAGGAAGTAATCTCCGAAACTACTTATCTTATTTCAAAAACTTTTCCACTAATATTTAGAATAGATCTTCAGGATAATAATAATAAATAAATAATAATAAACCTCTTTATTTCATTTGATGAGAGAAACTCATATAGAAAACGTCATAAGTACATATAAATTACAAATTAAAAAATTCAGACAAATTGTAAAATGTGTTCCCCAGAAGGAACGTTTTTAACAAACGAGAGAAAATATTCGAGTTGTTACAGTTCTTAATTTGACTTGGAAGTTTATTAAAAATTTTAACACCTATGTTGAGAGGAGAATTTTTGCTTACATCAAGTTTGCTAAAGGGAGAACTCAGGTCATGCCTAAAACGCGTATTGTAAGAATGATAGTCACCATTCGTGACAAACTGATTATAGTTTTTAAAAACAAACAAAGAAATTTCATAAACGAAAATTTGACAAAGAGTCATGAGTTTGAGATTATAGAAAGAATGGCGACAAGACACTTTAGAAGAAATGCCAGCAATGGCACGGATTATTCTTTTCTGAGAAATAAAGACGTCATTAGACAAAGTTGAGTTACCCCAGAAGCATATGCCATATCTTAACCTAGAAACAACTTGAGCATTGTAAAAATTTATTAGTTGAATGTTTGTAAGTACATTTTTTAGGTATCTAATAAGATAACAGATAGAATTAAGTTTGGAGCATAGTTGAGTACAATGTACTTTCCAATTAAGATGGTCATCCAAATATAAACCAAGAAATTTGGTAGATGTGACTCTTTCCAGAGACTCACCATTACACTGAATATTTAAATCCATCAAGTTAGTATTTTGATAATTATGAAACCTAATGTAATGTGTCTTGGATTTATTTAAATAAAGCGAGTTGCTGTTAAACCATTCAACTAACTTGTCTAAATTAAGATTACATTTAGTAGTAAGCAAAGAAGAATTTTTATCACTAAGAATAATCGATGTGTCATCAGCATACAAAGTGCACGATAATTCATTATTAATATACATTTCCAAGTCATTAATATACAATAGGAATAGCACAGGGCCCAAAACAGATCCTTGCGGTACTCCTCAATCAATGTCTAAGCAATTCGACCTGCGAATATAAATAGTATTATTATAGAGTGTATTAATGGATACAAACTGCTGGCGACCAATTAGAAAAGACTGTAACCAGTCCAAAGCATTACCTCTAATACCATATCTCTCTGCTTTCAATAACAAAGTATTATGACTGACACAGTCGAATGCGCGACTGAGATCACAGAATATACCGGCCGGACACTCACCATTTTCTAAATGATAAATAATTTTATTATAGAAAGAATTAACAGCTGTCATGGTAGAATGATTTGAACGGAAACCATGTTGGTTGTCAGACAAAGTTTTACAAACATTTAGAAAAGATTCGATGCGATTCAAATATGTATATTCAAAAATTTTTGAAAAACCAGATGTTAAAGTAATAGGTCTGTAATTTGCTATATTTGCTGGGTCATCTTTTTTATGAATAGGAGAAATATTACCGATTTTTAAACAGTTTGGACATAGGCTATAATACATACATACATACATAGCTTCTTTATTCATTTGGACAGGTGTACACTGCATAAATAGCGTCAACAATATAAATTGGCAAAACCAAAAGTGCACATCCCGCAAGTTTTCCACTGTATGATAAAAAAATAACAATTAAAAAATATTTTTAATAAATTTAAAAAGATTTAAAAATTTAAAGAAATAAATAATTAAAAATTGAAAAAATATTTTTTTTTAAGTTTGCAAAAATAAAAAAAATTAAGAACTATACATAATATAATATATAATTAATATCAAGTGGAATAAAATAAAACAAAATAAAAAGAAAAAAAAAAGAAAAATATCAATGATTTCGTAAGGAATCGAACCCAGGACCTTGCCCTTGGGGATCCAACGGCATAACCATTACGCCACGGCGGCCTAATACCTGTAGTGGTGTTATCACGGTATAGAAGTGTAGCACTTGTTTTATGGATTACATTATATTTACACAGCAATTATTATATTGTTTTTAAACTAATAGCTGTCAAAAATAATAAAAAATAAAACTGTTTATAAAAATTAAACTACTGAACACATTTTAGTGAATTTAAATAGGGTTCTGGTCTGATAGTAAGCAAAGTGAATAAAATATAACCTAAGGCAATCCGACCAAAATTGCGATCTGTAGAGTCGTGACGTACGTACATACGTACATACGTACATACGTACAGACCAACCGACAACTGCTGTTTGTAATTTTCAATTACAATTTTAATAGTATTTATGAACTCGAATTGATTTAAAAATGGTTCTGTTTTATAGATTAGAATCTCCTCTTTTCAAAAAGCTTCAATTTGAATGGATTTCGTGTGAAATTAACTTAGATATAACTTCTTATATGAACGAAAGTCAGCTCTGACGCACAAAGCGATAATAAAGCACATACCGCTAGTTTAGCGGTATGTGCAATATAATAAAAATATATATCAATCAAAAATTCATATCGAAATACTCATTGAGGCTGTAATTACATTGATTTATTAGAATCTTTTTGAATTGTTTTTTAAACTGATTCAGTGGCAAGTTTCTGATTTTGGTTGGTATTTTGTTACAAATTCTTATAACAGAGTTTGTCACGCCAGTATAAACTACGTGAAGATTTGTTTTTAATAGATTTAATTGATCCTTCGATTTATGTCGGGTATTGTGATCATGCCTTGTCTCATGTAATTGAAATATGTCTGGATTTTGCAAGTAGAATATAGCACATTTGAATATGTAGCAGTCATAAACTGTTAATATTTTTAATTTCTTGAAAAAATTTCTGCATGATGTTCTACTGCTAATTTTGGCTATTGCTCTGATACCACCGATACCACCGCGTTAAAATAAAAGAGCTTTCCGTGGAAACCAATTTTGCAACGTGAGTCGAAGAAAAAACGAAGCTAGACCGGGCCACTAGTTTGAAATAACTTCACAGAGTCTATATTGAGAAAAATGTTTCTTAATAAGTTTTGTCTTATTCCTATACAATTTAATACAGGCACCAATTTTAGAGAAATATATTTGAATATCTCGAAGCAATATTATCACGTAAAATACACGATAACACCGTTTTGTTTTCACAACACCTTCCGTCAATTTCTCACCAGTAAAACAATATTGTGAGTTGGAATTAACTGTTTGAATTTTGAAAACGGTGTTCTTCTTATTGCTTTTACATGGGGAAAGTTTCCGAAACTCGACAAATTACAACTCAAGTTTATAACCACTTAACTAATGCATTGGAAGTTTTGAGCTAATAATAACAACATTAAAAAAACAAAGAATAAGTACATCAGGAATATTAGACCAGAGGTGTGTAGATTGTATTATAAAATAATTTTCAGATTTCGCATCGCATTTTTTTGCTTCGAAACTATTTTATTTAGTACTGGTGGCCCGGTTCGGCTTCGCCCGAATATTTAGTTTGCCATCGTTTTTTTTGTCGACTTATAAAATTGGTCTTCACGAAAAGAGCTTTAAGTTTAACGTGATAAATATATAGCCATGTCCATTCTGAAGGTTTAGTCTAAATATTGGTGAAAAAAAAATGAAATCGGGTGAGTAGTTTTAAAGATTAGTACCTATAGATACTGTTTTATAAAAAAAAAACAAATTATTGCTACAGTACAAAATATCTTGAAAATTCACGTAAGCCAAGCTAACTTGAATATTTTATTAAAAAAAAAGTTTCCGGTGAGGTACGAACATAACGGTGTAGACAGGTCGCTTATTGAAGTCAAAATTTTAGTGCATTATGCGCGGCACTGCTGTCAGAAAGGCAAAGCAAGACAAGGAAAACATTTTATAGAAAAGAGATAGAAATTAACGAAAAGACGTAAACCAAAAAAAAATGCTCAAATCTTTGTTTAACGTCTGATTAGAACTATTTAATAAATAAAATATATTAACAAAAAATATAATTAATACATTAACGTTTCGATCCGGATTTGGATCTTCTTCAGAACGGATCTAAAAATATAAAAAAATAATTAATATTTAGTTTCTATTTATTTTAATGAAATTTGAGAAAGATTGTTTTAATATTAAAAAAATCTTTCACAAATTTATTAAAAATAATTAGAAACTAAATATTAACTATTTTTTTATATTTTTAGATCCGTTCTGAAGAAGATCCAAATCCAGATCGAAACGTTAATGTATTATATATATTTTTTGTTAATATATTGTCTGAAAAATTGGTCGATAATTTTATTTATCAAAAAAAATGCTTCAATTAATTTAAAAATTGTTCATTTCTTTCTTTCGCATGTTTTCTGTCTAACAGCGATAGCAACGCCACGAAGTAGATTTGTCACGAAATACAAATATAACTTTAAAAGCTTGTGTAAACTACTAGTTGTCGACTGTACTAATAAATAAATACTGTAATTTTGTAAATTGTTGTAAAATGTCACGATTTATTGAAAGCTATTAATATGCTTCTTTAAAAGCCATCTGCTGGATGTCATCTCTACGATTAGAACAGAACGATTTTTAACGAAACGTACACTAATGTAATGTAAAAGATATTTTTTTTTCAATTACAAATTCTGTAAGATTCGGTCCTGGCTTAACAATAGAAACGCTAGCATAGCGTCTACGCGTCGTCTTGTGTTTTTATCTATTTTGTGCAGTCAGTGGCTCCACGTATCTTTAACCTTGCATAACATTGAAAACGTGTAGTCCAAGAGCCGATCGTCGGATTTCCTATTTATCGAATATACATACAAATTTTCCTATACGAGATAGCATTAGCGCTGACAAATAGGGAGCTACACTGATTACTATTTTATTCTGCCGAAAATTGAAAGATTAGGACTGGAAAGTTGCAATGTTAAATTTGAGAGCAGTGTTTTGACGTCAACTTTATTTCTATAGTCGATGACATAACAAAACAGTTTTAAAAAAATAGAGCTTACAATTGCCGCAGATCTCTGGCATTCCATGATGTCAATTTTATTTATGTAGTCCAAAATTATTTAGCGGTGAGAGCACTAGACTCGCATTCGGGAGATACCGGGTTCGAATCCCGGCGGGTGCAGATCTGGCTGGGACTCTTCACTACTGCCTCTTGTCGAGAAACGGTAACGCCTGTACTGGCCATCTTGTTGAGGTTTTCCATGGTTTCCCTCAATAATTCCAGATAAATGTCAAACTCCTATGCTCAAAATTTAGCCTACCTTATCCTAATGTCCTAAAATTCCGTTATTCGCCCATTGCTATTGTTAGCACTAAATAAAGTTCTTAAATAATCCTTGGGTTGAAGCACACTTTGTGTTGTTTTTTTTTCAAAATAAAAAAAAAGTTCTTAAAGTTAATAAAACGCTTAAACTTCAATTATAAAAAAAATCGTGAATAATTGTTTTCTTAAGATCTGATTAATTAAATTGATTTTTTTCCAAAATTATAACAACATTAATTTTTCCTGCGTAGCTAAGGAAAACTAATTTTGACAATATTACAAAATAGAGAGAGAGAGTTAATGTAGGTAACAATGCTTGCTACACTATTAAGTGGAAGTCGAAAAAATGTAGAAAATAACGGGAAGTGTGATAGATGGAAAATAGTAATGGTGCAAATGGCGTCTGTTATGACATAAAGTAAAAAAACGGACGTTAAACGCATTATTATTATTACTATTATTATCATTATTATTATTAAAGTCCAAAAATATGCCCGGAACTGACGTCAATATCCCATGATCCGGCAGAATAATAATAATAATATTGGCTCTCTATTCGTATGCCTCAATGCTTACAATTTGTCTGACGTCTATTTGAAAATCCGACGGTGGTTTCCCTGTCTAGTACACAAAAGAAAAGATACACTTTATATAGCTTTGCTTCGAGACTTGAGTTCGTTGTATTTGCAAACTGCAGTTTCTATATTATATAGTAAGTAAGAACTGATAACACTGACATATATAGAAAATAACTAGTCAATGTACACATTCACTGCAAATGTAGCAGAAGATTTTAAATAAACTGAGAGAATGTATTTATCAAAAGAGAGATTTCGGAACTTCCGAAAATACACTACTAAAATTGAACGAAAAGCACTTAACATTAAAATGGGTATAGTAAGCTACCCTTTAAGCGGTCTACACACCTTGATACAAGCTGCGACGCAGACATCGACTCCTTGTTTCATGAAACTTGCATCAGTTGCATAAACGCCTACTTAAATCGAAACCTATTGCGATGCCTGAATCGACTCCATGTTCATGCAACACAAGAACAGTAGGTTAAGTTATTTTCTAGGTACCTAGTGCTTGACGAATAAAATGAGGTACGTTTTGCCAACACCAGTTTTATTAGCAGTAGTTGTGGCACTCTTTATACTCCATAAAAGAGAAAGGAAATCAAAAAGGAAATGGTCAAAAAGATGGTTTATAGAAAGAAAACGTTATTGAAATGCTTTATTGGAAGAGCTTAAAGTACATTTGTATACCAAAGACACGTATGCAGATGATAAATGTTTATGAACTCTTTCTAAAATACACGATCACTTTCCATCATGGAATTTACACACACAAACAACAAACTAACCTCTAAAATGGCGCGCGAAAATAAATTAATATTAATTAATATCGTCTTTGCATCGACGCAATTCTAAACTTGCATCAGCATCACCGACTCGGCGTCGTGGCTCGCCGACCAAAATGGGATTCCAGAATCTGCATCGCTGCAAGCCGCAACTGATGCCAAATACGTGATTCAGTACTACACACACTGCTGCTTGCATCATGAAACATAAGAGCCGATGCCTGCTTTGCAGCTAACATCAAGGTGTGTAGGCCGCTTAAAAGATAGACAAATGCCATCGCGGACTTTTTGGTAGACCTATAAAAGAGGAACAATTCCACCATATGTGTTATCGATGGAAGCTCCCAGTTGGCTTGATTTTTTCTGACATCTTCAACAATCATCGTCATATTTCAATCAATACACAAAACATTAATGAATTATACACATAAACCTTTCTCTTGAACCACTACGTTCGGTGTTGCACATACCGCTAAACTAGCGGTATGTGCTTTATTATCGCTTTGTGCGTCAGAGCTGACTTTCGTTCATATAAGAAATTATATCTAAGTTAATTTCACACGAAATCCATTCAAATTGAAGCTTTTTGAAAAGAGGAGATTCTAATCTATAAAACAGAACCATTTTTAAATTAATTCGAGTTCATAAATACTATTAAAATTGTAATTGAAAATCACAAACAGCAGTTGTCGGTTGGTCTGTACGTATGTACGTACGTATGTACGTACGTCACGACTCTACAGATCGCAATTTTGGTCGGATTGCCTTGGGTTATATTTTATTCACTTTGTTTACTATCAGACCAGAACCCTATTTAAATTCACTAAAATGTGTTCAGTAGTTTAATTTTTATAAACAGTTTTATTTTATTATTTTTGACAACTAATAGTTTAAAAAAACAATATAATAATTGCTGTGTAAATATAGTGTAATCCATAAAACAAGTGCTACACTTCTATACCGTGATAACACCACTACACTTAGTAGGCTTCATGGCGTAATGGTTTTTTTCTTTTTTTTAACTTTTTATTTTGTTTTATTTTATTCCACTTGATATTAATTATATATTATATTATGTATAGTTCTTAATTTTTTTTATTTTTGCAAACTTAAAAAAAATATTTTTTCAATTTTTAATTATTTATTTCTTTAAATTTTTAAATCTTTTTTAATTTATTAAAAATATTTTTTAATTGTTATTTTTTTATCATAGAGTGGAAAACTTGCGGGATGTGCACTTTTGGTTTTGCCAACTATTTTTGAGTTTATTGCGTTCAAACAGACAGACGCGGCGGGGGGGACTTTATTTTATATAATATGTTGTGATATCCGTATATAATAACCGAAATTATTCTTAGAAATTCATAAGCATACACTTTTATTGTCAAAGTCGCTGTGAAATAACGAGATAATAAAAAAAGAAAACAAAAGATATCCGATCAGTTAGACTTTGTTCTGTTCTCGTTCCAAGAAATTGTTCGAAATTGCAGTTGTTGTTTGAATAAAGTTATATTGAATCAATTGCAAAATAATGTAGAAAGTTTGAAGAAGTAAGTCGACATTTTCTTATTTCTATATATAGATTTAATAATTGCAACGATGAATTCCCAATATTTCATTCTCTAAAAATACTGACATAATAAATTGATTTTCTTGTACAATGCTGAACGAAATAATGAAAACATTTTCCTACTCAATAACTTACTTCATACTTACAATGAATAATTGATCGTTGAACTGTTTTTAAATACAATGTACTAGTGTGACCTGTGCGAATTATTCGCACTAAATAAGTATAATAATTATCACTTTACAAAATTATTTTTTAAATATGATTGCAGGTATTCAATTCGTTTCTAATTTTGCACACTGCTTATAACGTTCTTCTTTTTGTTGTATTACAATATGAAGCTCAGATGACAGATCGAAGAAATATTTTACTAAAATTGTCATATAGAGGCGCAAGTAGCAAAAGCGTTGAACTAAGCCGTCAGATGGCATCATGCAACATTGAAGTGACGTTGTTCAGCGTTGCTCGCTGTTTCAAAATTAAAGCCGTCAGATGGCAGTATGCAGTATTTACAATATGAAGGTCAGATGACAGATCGAAGTGTTGACGTTGTTTCAAAACTAAAGCCGTCAGATGGCAGACGTTGTTCAGCGTTGCTGTATTTTAATTAATTTACAAAAATAAAAGCAATAATAAATTTTTTAGTTGTCGATGTCAGTAGAGCAAGCAATTATCTGTAAAATGATATATAATAATTTTTGTGGAGAAATTGTGAGGTTTTTTCTAAAAAGGGAGGCAAACATCTTTAACCTTAGCGTATTAATATATACTTATGATTTTTTGTTAATCAAGGTTTATTGGCTCAATAATCGTAAAGAACGCCACTGGTTATACGTAACTGCAACGCAATAGGAGTAATTGAATTGCGTCGGCTACCGTCCCGACGCCGACGAGCGCATTCACATTGCACCGACCTGTAAGGCGTACATTTGTCAGTGCGGATGATGTGTCGGTGCGGATATTTCGGTGCGGATATGAGCCTACAAACCTACACGACAACCTTTCGCTTCACTCGCTTCAACGAATAAAATTGAATGCATTTCAAATTCAATTTGAGATCGTGTCTTTTTCGCGTCGCCCTGTTGTTGTTATTCCGTTATACAAGATGTCGCACAAATAATGTACTTTTGTAACAGACGCCATAATTACCTCAGCAGTCCATAATCTAAAATCTTTATCTCAAATACCTTGCGGCATTTGTGACTGTTAAACGGTTTGAGCGTTAAGCATTCTTTATTTTGAGATTATCAACATTTTAAACTAGAAAATAAATATGAGTCACCATTGGGGGTTTTGATTAAACTAAAAAATGAAAAAAATGTAAAGTTTCTCGTCAATAAATAAGTATTATATACGCAAAATTAAACTATAAAATTTTCATTGTAACGCCACGTACGATTAATGTAAATTTAACTGTCTTCTTTCAAAGTTTTTGGCAGCGAATATTTATGGAAACCATTGCAAAAATCAGTGCCAAAAGTACTTTTATCTGTTTTCAAAGTCGCACCACAAATCGACCATTAATCAAATTAACTAAAAAATGTATTTAACTGGAAACATAACCTTAATTCAGCATCGAGGTCGCAGACGATTTTTTTTACACAACTACGTAATTAGTATTTACATCAACCAACTCTCTAAGGATTTATTTCGGATGACTAGTCAAAATTGTACGTAGAACCAGGGCTGTACAAAAACCCGTATTAATATAAAAAGTAGGCCTTAACAATTTTTTTCTCGTTTCGAATTCTAAGATTGAGATCAAGTCGACATTGAACTTTCGATATCTCGGCGAGACAATAAACAAGATTCAAGAAATCTTGACAAAATTTTATTGTCGAATATTTTTTTTATTTTAATATAACACGCTCAGCATCTATAAGGCTATTGCGTGGAGATATCGTTATCAGGTTACAATAATAATTTATGATTAGGTACACGTATTGTTTATGATATACATGGTATGGTAAGTTGTCAAATATAAAATTTGTTAAAGATTTCGTTATGTAATTAAATTACTTTATAAAATAATAGCAACTTCAAGAAAGTAACGATAACCGCAAATTTCACAATTCTATTTTAAGAAAGAGTGGACTGTAATTACAAATAGAAAAAATGGTCAAAATAACTACCGTAACTTTAAAATTAGCACATATAGAAAGTTTTCTTTAGTACAAAAAAAAATTGGTTGTCTGTAAAGTCGGTTTACGGACGATAGTTTTACGTGATAACGTATTCCGTAATACATAACCTAAATTTATATAATAATTATAATAATTCGAATCTATGATATTGCATCTTTCGCTTCAAATTTAGGTAAATTTTATTAAGTAGAATAATAAAACACTATAAAAAGTACACTATTATTATATAAAAAACAACTATGGCATGTATCTCTTTTGCGCATGCGCCGATTTTCCCCAAAAAATTTACAAAAATTTCTAGTAAAAATAGATAGAGTAAAAACCGTTTTAAAAACTATATTATTATTATATAAAACATCATTATAAGAGATATATTCTTTTACGCATGCGCCGATGTTCCCCAAAAACAATAGGCCACTTCATATTTGCATATCAAACATCCTCCCAAAATTTGGTTTCAATCCGCTTATCCTTGGTGTCGGAATGATAAGAAATGTCAAAAGTGACGTTTGCAACTGTCAAAGTATTATGTTATAATAATACCTAATAGTTAACTTAGAAGGCTTTGCATTTCACAAAATACTAATGTCAAAAAATTGAATTAAACATTAGAAATGCAGCCGTTTTCATGTTAAGACAAAACATACGTTATTTTCTAATTTCCATGTACGGCAAACAAAGACGACCGACCGCGTCGCGCGCGCGCCATGCATTAGACAACAATGCATTTATACAGCTATTTTTCTATATAAATTTGTATAAAAAAACTGTTTAGGCAAATTCTGTTATACGAAATCTATGTAAAATGTTCTCCTCTTTCGTTTAAGACTGGTTTCAAACCGATCTGATTTAAATTGAGCGAGAAATTAGCAAAAAGCACGCACAGGGTCAGGCGGAACGTTACGCGTTACGCGTTACGAACGTTAGGAACGTTAGGAACGTTACGTTACACTTTTTCGTGCATGCAGTCGGTGTTTTATCAATTTATAAGATTGGTGATTCATCAATTTATAAGACGTTATCACGTCAAAAAAATTATAAAAAATATTTTTTTACTAGATGGGCAAGAGCAAAATTTCCCATCCCTTGCGTAATATAAGAAGCAGCAGACCAGTGTAAATATAAACCAATTATCTTTCAGTGCCACTCTGTCACAACTAACTGGTTTTGCCTCTCTATTTCACCGAGCACCGACAAATAATAATATCACCACCTCCAAACAAAATAAACCCATTTCGCTCTTTCTTTCTACCTTTCTGCATTTATATTCCTTTTGAAGTAAAACTTCTTTACGCACGCTTGAGTTGGGGAGTAAGCTGGTGACTGCGTGACGAGAGCGTTACGAAAAATGTGATCGGGCGAGGCAGTTACGTTTCGTATATCTAAGACACAGTGCAGGCCTATTGTCTGTATTACACTGTAGGAGCAAGAGAGAGTAGTGCGCACGAACATTTTCTTTTTTTTTGACGTGATAACGTCTTATAAATTGATGAATCACGTCAATATAAAAAGATGAAACACTGGCTGCATGCACGAAAAAGTGTAACGTTCCTAACGTTCCGCCTGACCCTGTGCGTGATTATTAAATATGATATTCGAGCGGAATACGTTATCACGTAAACCTATCGTCCGTAAACCGACATTACAGCCAACCAATGTTTTTAGTACCAAGTTACGGCATCTATTAGAATTCGCTCAAAGGCAAATCTGGTAGAATTTGCTCAAAGCTATTAGCTCAGAAGCAAATCTGGTAGAATTTGCTCAAAGCTATTAGTTCAGACGCCGGGCCGCAAACAAAATACATTTTGCAGGATTATGTCTATCTAACTCGAGCGAAAACGGGACGGACCGTTTAGTTATGCTAAAAAAATATTACCCGTGATTAAGGACGTAGTCTGGTGTTCGGGTTTTGAAAAAACGAATTTATTTTTTTTACATTTTTAGTAAGTATAATATATTGAGAAAATACTGTAAAAATTTTAGACCGAAATATTAAATATTTACAAAGCTATAGCAGATAGTCGAGAGGAGCAACGGTCTTACGGTAAGACTCTTACTTGCTCTTACCTCTCAATTGTTATCACGTTACCCTTATACTCTCGCAGAGTAGAGCAAACAAATTAGCAGAAAACGATGCCTTTGAAGAAACGGAAGGTTTAATATACACCAGGCATAGCTGATTAGTGTAAATATTCATTTTTATTTTTTTGTAAGAAATCTGAAATTAAAACTTTAAACACGTTTTTCTCAAAACTACGTTTTTCTAAGTGGCGCGGGTGATTGAAACAATTGTATACAGCCGATTGCTTTCAGTTTTGCACAGGGTAATCTACACAACAATAGCTCCGTCCGTTACTAGAATTACTTAACTATAAAAATTATTTCTATTTTTTTTACCGATTTTCAACGAAAAAAACACGATTTTCTCGTTGTTTTTTTTCTAAAACCCGCCATTTTGTTATTTATCAATAAAAATGTTTATTTCTAGTACGGGATAGAGCCACAAGCCTACGAAACAATTACCAATTTAATTTTTATAATTCAGTTGACTCCAAGTGACGTTATCACCCGCGCTACCCACCTACCTCAATTTAAAGTTGTCTACTTTAGGTTAAAAAAACAATTATAAAATGGCGTAAAATTAAGCAAAAAAAATTTTTTTTTCTTAGTTTACGATGTCAGTAAAAACATGTAACAAAATTGAAAACATCGTACATTATTTTGATATTAAAAAAAAATTCTGAAATAACGGTTGAAAACGAGCCTGAACATAGGTCTACGTCCTTAATTCGCATAAGTGGAAATCTGCGATAGCCGAAAGCAATAAAGTATAAGAAGAAGACTGACTTATCGAGCATTGACATGACGATACACCTTTTAGATTCATTGTTCATATCAAAACAAATATAGGTATGGTAGTTTTGTGACTATCTTATGACAAAGCAATGAAGCACTACACGAATGCATGCCGTACGTTCCCCGTTAAAAAAAGAAGATTTATTCGAGGTGATCTGTTTTGTGAACACGGAGGGCGGAGTCGATTCAACAGTCGTGGCCTGGCACGGTGGCATGACACCAGGGCTCCAGTGTCTAGACTCGAGACATAATATGTGACAAACCAAATCGAATTCAAAGTCCATTTGTCGGAACATATCAACATACCTATGTATTCGACATATAGGTGAGTTATACAGTAGGCATATAGTAGTACATAATATAACTGTTTTTGTTTTTAAATACATGACTGGTCTGAACACACGACTTTGTTGGCAGAAGAACCTCTGTAAGTCGAACTTCAAGGGAGACGCCAAAAAATTCGAGTTGTAGAGTTTTCGAATTGGGCGGATTTTGTAAGGAAATATTCGACTTGTAGAAGTTAAGATTCATTCTAAAATTTGAGTCGCTGTGTTCGAGATACAGAGGTCCAATTTATTTCTGAAGTAAAACTTCTTTAGGCACGCTTGACTTGGGGAGTAAGCTGGTAAATGCCTGACGAAAGCGTTTACGGAAGTGCATCATCGGACGAGGCGAACGGTAGTTGAGAGGGAGATATAAGTTAGTGAAGATAGTAAGAGAGAGAGAGAGTTACGATTCGTATATTGGAAATCGAAAGGGAGATATAAGTGAGTGAGTGCGACAAAGACGGAGCATTAAGTTGAGAGGGAGATATAAGTTAGTGAGTGCGACAAAGACGGAGCATTAATCGAAATTCTCTTTTTTTTGGACAACTATTTGACGTTTAAAATGAAAACAATTGTTTTTGTATTTCATCGAATTTTGCTGCATTTTGTAACGGGAAATAATGTAGGTTAGTTATGAAATCCTTTTAAATGTAGGCATTATAAATTATGCTAATAAATATATATACATATTTTGCCTATTAATTAATCAAAAGTTATATTTTAAACATTTCGTCTTTGTAGATATGCGCTAGTGCTACAAAAGTGAGGTTATATTGTTACGTTAAATCAGGATGTCTAATCAAAATATGGTGATAGATTATCGAATATTATTATATATTATATATGGCAGGAAGAAGTTTTACTTCATTAGTGTGGTCTAAACTCTAAAGCACTCTCGCTTTTTTTCGAATATGGAAGGAAAATATGTACCTAAATGGCTTGTAGGGATTCACTGATTATTTCGACCCATAGAGGGTTAAAATTTCGAGTAATGGAGATTTTGCGGCTTGAAGGGAACTGTATTTCCATAGCTACAGAGAGAACTTTAAATCAACTGTGATTATTTTCTGTCGAAAATTAGCTCCGCCGTTCGACCGTCGCCTCTTATAAAATATAAATACTCATTGCAACAACGTACTGTAGGTACCTAGTACGTTAACGGGAAAATAGTCGTGTTAGTTTAGTGTACCAGAAAGTTAAATTTCATCAACTTTTCAACGCCATTATCTCTAGTGGCACCACAGACAGTTAAAAGTATAAACAAACACTAGATTCTGCTTACAAACTTAATGACCACCATTTTCCCCAGAGTCTCAACAACTGTGTTGTGACGTCATAATCCTGTCTGGCGACCTCTAATTGAAAATGTTATCAATCTCAAAACAGCACTGTTGCAGTACCAAGCGAACAAAATAATACAGCAGACTCTCAACTTACGCGATATACAATCCCCCTCCATAATATATTCATTTTTAAAATCTACATAGGTATCATTTTTGGACAAATTACTTCTACAGTGATTCTTGCTTCAAAGCGTCAAATCACCCCAACAAAACATGTTTTTGGATGTTTATTTATAGCATAAAACACGCTTTCACAATTATCTTTATATACCTAAATAAAAGTTTCGAAACCACCGACTTTAATGAAATTTTGTAAATGTGTCTTGCTTGGTCCAACTTACGATATAGGATAGTTTTTATTAAATTGTTTGTACAAAATTACGATGTTTTCTCAAAAAAAATTGGTTGTCTGTAAAGTCGGTTTACGGACGATAGTTTTACGTGATAACGTATTCCGCTCGAATATCATATTTAATAATACATAACCTAAATTTTAGTAGCTGTCAAACTTGGGCCGATCGTGCTTCTCTATCGCTTATACTGCGTTCTCGCTTGCACGCACAGGGTCAGGCGGAACGTGACACTTTTCGAAACGTTACACTTTTTCGTGCGTGCAGCTGGTGTTTCATCAATTTATAAGACGTTATCACGTCAAAAAAAGCTGTTTTAATAACATGTCGCCACATCTCATAGAATTTACTCAAAGCTATTAGTTCAGAAGCAAATCTAGTAGAATTTGCTCAAAATTATTAGTTCAGACGCCGGGCCGCAAACGAAATACATCTTGCAGAATTATATCTATCGCACCCTGGTGAAACCGGGACGGACCACTAGTAAACAATAAAAATAATTTACAAATTTCGTAAATTAGTAATAGGCTTAATTCTTATCTTAATAATTATGTTCATATTATAAGTAGTATTAGTCCATAGGAATATAATCGTTTTACAAAATTGCTAGGAATTCTTTTACTTGAATAATTATTTTTAATGTTCTTGGTTTCAAGTTTTATTCACTTAATAATAAAAAATTAATATTACAAATTCAAATACAAATCATTACGTAATCATTAGTTTAATTAAATAATAAGTTCATTCTATGGCTATATATAAATCTATATCTATATAATAATTTGTTTAAATATAACAAAAATCAAATCAAATAACAATGAAATTAAATTAAGCGATATAAAAAAAAATCCATGGGAGGAGGTGGAATTCGAACCCATGACAATTGATCCAAATGTCAGCATTATGTCAGCATTAATTCATTTAGATACAAACGGCTAGCAAATTGTTAATAAATTGGAAAGAAATCGTTGAAACGAAAAAATGTATAAAAAGTGAAAACCAGACAAATAAAAATGTTATTTAAAATTTAAAAGTACGAAGCTCTGTGACGATTGAAAAGCGAATAATTATGTCGTGAATAATAATTTAAAAAAAACGAAATATTTTATGAAGAAAATATTTTAAGGCACCGGCAGATTTTTTTATCCTTATATACATATAAATATTCTATGAAACATTACACCATACACAACAGTGACTGTTCGTCCGCTAAGGCACACAATATTAAAAAATATGGTGGATGAACGGGTACATGGCGGGAGAACGGGTATATGGCGGGAGAACGGGTATACCGAAGATAAAATACACCTTTAAAAATAAAAAGTCAGTTCAAATTTAAAGTGAAACAAACGCTACTCAAAAAATTGATTGTCATTTTCAGTAAATTTCATCCAAATCGTTAGGGCCGTTTTCGAGAAAAGCACGCACAGGGTCAGGCGGGACGTTAGGAACGCTAGGAACGTTACACTTTTTCGTGCATGCAGCTGGTGTTTTATCAATTTATAAGATTGGTGATTCATCAATTTATAAGACGTTATCACGTCAAAAATTCAAAAGTTAGTCCATTAAGTAAAATATTGAAATAATTAATTAATATTAAAAAAAATTATTTATTTATGCCTTTATGACAATAATTTATTAGTATCATCGACTTATAACCTTTTGTAAAAATTTATTGTGGAAAAGTTCCCATTTAGAATTCGGCTTACTTTTGATTGGGACTGTAACGCATCAACCTCCTTAAAATATTTACGTAAAAGAAATGTGGTTTCTTGATATTTTCTCACTAAACATATCTGTAGCTAAAAGTCTATTAGTTTTTAGGCTATACGCTCATGGATAGTTTTTCTTAGTGACATTTAAACTATAAAATAAAACCATTTCCGATCAATTTAACCGAAAACCCAATCCCGTAAGGTTTGTGCGGGACTCTTTGTGCTACAATAACTAGCTACGTGAAAATATGAACGAATGAGGGTAAAGCCTTTGCGTAATAAATAGAGTGCCCCTAATTAACGAGTCGGTTACGCAATATTGTATATATTCTGAGTCTTTGTTTTCAGATTGCGTTGTTCGTCTTATATTGAAAAGATGGTGAAAGGAGATAGCCGTGACGTTGTATTCTCACTGTCAAATTGTATATAAAAAACATACAATATGACAGTGATAAATGAGTGGCGTCCGGGCACAATGTTTGCAGATTATATTTCATCACGCATGACATGCTGATTTCGAAACGATCCCACGTCCGACTTCAATCATCGCCCGCCATTAAGGAAAAATTGTTAAAATTTCAAAGAGATGTTCTTCTCATGTAGTGATGTGTCCACATGACTCTTTATTGGGAGCTGGCTCCGTGCGCTCCGCTCACTAAAAAGAGTCGCTCGGAGGGAGTCGTTCAAAGGAGCGACACTAGACAGTACGCACTACACAAGTGTGCAGACCGCAGAGGTGTGAACTGTCATCATGCATGCTCAGGAATCATGTATTGCACAGCACAATACACACACTCAGCTCTGAGCTCTTTTTAATATGAGTCTGATCTAATATTATTCGCATTTCGGATAAACTATAAAGTATAATAAAAGCTGAACAATAATAACGTTTATTGTTACAATATTATATATTTGTCAACGACGTCAATGTGAATGGTTTAAGTTACTATAAGCTTAGTACTATTACACTTATAGTGTGTCATTCAACATTAAATGACTCAGCAAAGATAACTCCGTACTTGCAAAATTCACTAGTGCCTCTGTGGTCTGTGCTGTGTGCGCTCTGTAAATGTGCGAATGCAACAGTACAGAACAGCTCAGCACAGAGCAATGGCGCTCGGAGTGAGTCATTTACAAAAAAAGAGCGACTCGCTCCGCTTCGAAAACGGAGTCGTTCATTATGAACGACTCGCTCAGGAGCGACACATCACTGTTCTCATGGCCACATTCATCGAACACTATTAAAGATAACAAAATTGGAACAAAATTCGTTACAATAAAATTTTATTTCAATTCACCAACCAAATTATCAGGTAAAATAGTTTAAATACACACTGCACTATACTCCTTGGAATTTTTGTTAAATATTGTGACGTTCTCCCAAAAATTATAAATCGCTTTTGGGTTGCCTATCTAAATTGCGTACCGATGCTGTTAAATTAAATAAATTCTTATTGACTTTTCTGGATCAACTTCCCCGATTTGTTAATCATAAAAAACGAGGCTAGAATGAGAGAATATGACACAAGGAATTGGAATATACCATTGATTCTATACCTACATATATATAGACCATCCACATAAACATACCTTGTAAATAGTTGTGTTCTGTGTACTTTGAGTTTATTTGTTTTGCTAACATTTTATTTGTGTCGTATTCTCTCATCTTAGGCTCGATTTTTATGATTAACCAATCGGGGAAGTTGATCCAAAAAAGTCAATTAGAATTTATTCGGTACGCGATTTAGCTAGGCAGCCTATGTGTGATTTATCAAGGTATATCTTATCTAACATAAAATCTTTGTCATCATCAAATAACAGATGATGGTATATATTTATAATACTGGATCTCGCACTAACAATTCTACATCTGGAATATTGTCAAATGAGATTTTCTAACAGTGCTTTTTACAGTGCAGCGTGAGCATATTAAATTAAGAATTCGATTTTTGTTATCAAAAAGAAATAAAATGTATTCGTGCAAATAATATGGCCTCGAAATAAATATACCTACTTGGAAAATTTGCTTAATAGTAGAAAATTGTTCGTCCGAAATTGGATTATAAGCGATTTGGCATTGCGTTTATAAAATTACATAGTTTGACATCGGATTAGTCAAGGTTTTATTTAAATCCTTGATTATAACGAGACGACGATATTTACAACTCAAAACAAGCATGTCATTGTTTATAGCCACATATACCTAATTATAGGAGAATAAAAACAATTAGAGCGCCCATTGGATTATCATACGTAAGCTCCAGTGGCCTTTTACCTGACGCCAGGAAAAAGATAAATACGCAAACAGCTCTATGGGACGTTTGCATGTTAATGTCAATGGATCATGCTAATATGAAAACAGCATTACCTTTAAAAGCGAGATTGTGTTTTTTCCTTTAGCGTTTACAGGGTGTTTTTTATACAGTGCCTCATATAGACTTATGTAAAGTTATGTTTTGAAGTTATACTGAAAAAATCAAAGACATGGATCTAGCATTGCCTAGGTATATTAGTGAATACCATATCTATACTAATATATAAAGCTGAAGACTTTGTTTGTTTGTTTGGTTGAACGTGCTAATCTCAGGAACTACTGGTTCGAATTGAAAAATTCTTTCTTTGTTGGATAGCCCATTTACCGTGGAAGGCTATAGGCTATATAATATCACGCTACGACCAATAGAAGCAGAGAATCAATGAAAAATGTACTTCAAAATTTGCGTCTATTCAGGTGAAATGCCCTAACTAAATATTCCAATATTAACGTTGTGCATTCATAAGCCCGGCTAGCTCAGTCGGTAGAGCACGCGACTCTTAATATCAAGGTCGTGGGTTTGAGCCCCACGTTGAGCGAATATATTTTTATTTTATACATTACTTTCTTAAATTTAAATTTATTTTAATTTTATTTACGACTAATTAAAATTAAATAAATCTAATTAATAGCACATTTTAAAACTGTTACAACTATAGGTACCTATATAAAAATAATTTTCCTACAGTTTTTTCAATTAGATATTTCCTCCCTTCCCCATTCGTTCATTTGCACTCGGGTGAAACCGGGCGGGACCGCTAGTATTTAATAACTTCTATATTGCTAGTGTCAGTTTTCAAAGAATTTAAAAATAAAATAATAATAATATTCATGTGGTCAGATGTCGGCTCAGAGAAATTAATAAAGTTCTATTTTCTCTTGTATTTAAAGAATCAATACGTATTTGAATGCTATTTGTAATATCCTCATATAATTTCATAATATAATTTCATACAATTTCATATAATCTCATATAATTGCATATAATTTGTAGGTATATTTTATTATTTTTAACTTTATTTTTTATATTTCTTTATTTTATACTTTTATTTATTTTTTATTTATATTTTCTACACGTCCTAAAACCATACTCCTGCCCTAGCACTGGCTTCAGCCAAGTTAGGCAGGATTATTCCAACATTAAAATTGTAAAATAAATGTATCACAAATATTTTTGGAATTAATTAAATAAATAAATAAATGCATTAGGAATATTTTTTCTTATTTTTAACAATACACTCCCTAAAAAACGTTAATTTCATCCCCGTTGGAAGTATGTGGCCCTTTAAGTTAAAAATAGAATACGAAGAAAACACTTTTGAATTATTAAAAGGGTTGACTTATGACTACAAATGGGTGGTCGGTAGTCAATGTCTTTACTCACACACCATAGCAACCGCGAGAAGACTACCACGGTAAAAAACAACAACATTTTGTTGGTACAATAATATATTGGATGTATGATTTGACAGAAACATATTTGTTACCATCCGCGAGATATGCAGCACAGAGATTTTGGTACTCAATGGAATTGAGTTACGTTTCACAGTTTCGAGTACGAAGTTATCGACAACAAAACAAACATTAATATTTCATGCAGAAAACAAGAATAGACGGTTTCAAGTTCACCATTTTTCTTTGTTATCATTATTTCTCGTCTTCATTTTTTTTTTGACACAATAATCATTGAATAAATAAATAACTAGAAGCATAACTCTCAATTACGAGCGTTACGCAATCTTGTGACATCGGCGCTCATGATATTCTATCCTGAAACGGCCAGGGCTGTACCGTCTCGAATGTTGGAAGATTTACAGCGAATCGTTACTTAAAAATATTTTTAACAAAAAAATTGAACCTTGAAATTATGCACTAAAAAGTAAAAAATAATAATTATTGTTATTTTTGGAGTCGGTGTCACATCGGAATTCAAAAGTAGCAATTTAAATCTTACATGTCTCTAGTTCTCGGAATAGATTTCATTTTGGCTGACACCGACTCCAAAAATAACAATAATTATTATTTTTTACTTTTTAGTGCATATTTTGAAGTCGGTTCAAGTTTTTTGTTAAAAATATTTTATTTTTCTCTTTTTAGTGTTAGATAAAGTATTGCAATGGGTAGGCCAAGTATGCGTGCCTTTGAAATTTGAGAGTTTCCCTCGATTTCTCCGGATTCCACCATCAGATCCTGACTTGTTTCCGATGGGACCACCTCGGAAGTGCACTCTTTCGAATAAAAAAAAAAAATTTGATAATTGACGGAGAAATCGGTAGCGGATTGTAGATTATAAACGTTCGACAACTTATTGTAGTGACTGGTGACGACATTGACGAATTAACGAGCAAAATCCGTGCTCACGCGAGCGAAAATCTGGTTAAGAAATAATTTGTAACTAAAATTTACAGCATTTTTTAGGTTTTAAACGCATCCAATAATAACAAACGTAGTTATATGTAAATGACTTGTACAATGTATTATTTATTGATCAGATAATTAGATGAATATATCAAAAGCTCATTATCCCTCAAGCAATTACATTTTATACACTTCTGTGATATATACTGGGTGATCAATTCGAAACTAAGCAATTTTATAACACGTAAATTTCGTAATAAGTTGTTGAAGGCATGTTTTGTGAATTTCGCAACTCGAATAAATGTGACTAATTACCAAAGAAAGGTACACAAAACTTCCACTAACTTTAATGTTTTACTGAAGGAGATTTATTTGGTTGAAGAACAATAGAAATAAGCTTTACCAAAGTATCGCTTGTGGCCAACGTTTCGAAAATTATATTTTCATCTTCAGGGCCTCAATGCAAGTTGAGATGGTAAATTGTGCAGATTATTGTAGTATATACATGATTATTTAAAATTATGAATTTCAACAAAATTTTTAATTTATAAATATCGTAAAACAGTACAATATTTATGTTCACATTGGACAGAACAATTTTATCAAAAAAACTGTTTTACGATATTTTTGAATTAAAAATTTTGTTGAAATTCATAATTTTAAATGATCATGTATATAATAAGACTGCTTTGTCATCTCATCATTTCGACATTTCTATTTGATGAAGTTCAAATATTAGATAAAGAGTCAAATCGGAAGAAACGCAATATCAGTGAAATGTGTTTTATTAGAAAAAACAATTCTATTAATTACAGAACAGATACTCAAAATTTAAGTAGTCAGTATAACTATGTAATGAAATTGAACTAACTTTCGTAGGGGAGACCGGGTACAAAAGTAACAGCGGATCGAAAGTAACAAATGTTCTGTAGGTTTATCCAATAGTCAAAAAACCACTTCGCTGCCCTCAGACGATAGTTGGTGGTTCCCCCCTCACTTGTATTCAATAATCGCGCATGCCGCGCGCTGTTGAGTTGTGTGAGAATGCAATACGTGATTTTACACATCAAAAGTAAGTTTTTTGACGTTTACTTATTTAGTGTTTATTTAGTATTAAAAGGATTATATTAATCTGTATATTTGCATAGTAATACTTGATTAGATTGATTACACAGTGTTTTAATTCGTTTTTGTCTAGCACGTTCCGTTTCAAAGTTATCTTTCATATTTTAACAAAAATGTGGTGGGGTACAAAAGTAACATAGCCCTATGGGTACACAAGTAACACGTTACTTTTGTCCCCGCATTGATTTACTTGCCTAATCTTTTTATGTTGATATTCACGAAAGGAAAGAGAAAAGGAATAAAGTCAAAGAAGGCAGCCAAAAACAAAGAAAATAAATCTGCCGAAGATAGTTTGTCTCGTTTGCTTAGAAACTTTTAGCGATAGTCGACCAAATGAGCAATGGATACAATGTATCGAATGTAAAATGTGGGCACATTCGGAATGCATCAATGATGATGCAAATTATGTGTGCCATAATTGCGAGTCTGAATAGAAGACAGATACTGAATAGTCTGATTATAAAAAAATGATTATCATATAATAATTATTCTCATTATACATACATACTTAAACTAAGAATAATTTCTAACGAGGAGTTAATAATATTGATTTGTTTTCATAAAATATAATATAATTTTTGAGTATTTAAAATGCAAATGTTTATTTGTGTTATTAATACTAAGTTTTCTAATAAATAATTTGTTGATTTAACATTAATTACAAACCCCTTTGCTCTGTTACTTTCGACCTGCTAGCGTGGTCGAAAGTAACAACTGACGAATTTTTTTTAAGTCTCTGTAATTCATACAAAATACACAATAATAAGGTAAATCAAGATACTAATGTAAATAACATGAACGGAATTTATATATGGCTATATTAATTTCATTAAAATAATAACACCTAACCAGAAACTAAGGTAAATATACAAAATGTTACTTTTGTACCCGGTCTCCCCTATTTTTATTTATTTTATTTATTTTTATTGTTTAAAATGTATACATAAACTTGTTGCCATGTTTTTGTCTTATGTACCTTAACTTTTGTTAATTGCTATTAGTAATTAATGTTTATTCTCATAATTATTGTTTTAAATTTTCACATTAATTGTACTTGAAAAAGTCTAAAATCTAAATTTATAGACAAAACGTCGTACACTGAATAAAGAACTTTTTGTCCACATTCCTGCGATTCTTATTAATAATTGTCTCGATGGACACGATTTCTAATACTTATTTCTATTGTTCCTCAACCAAATAAATCTCCTTTAATACATATTTTGGAACAAAACTTCTACTAATTTTAATGTTTTACAACTATACACTTCACAAAAGTTTAATAAACAACACATAAATAAATTCACAAGAGCAAATTGTAGATATAATACTCCTCATATATTGGTTAGGTATTATGATCTATGTAGTGGTCATTATTATTTTATTAGACTAACAAATATTTATACCCTAGTTCAGAAATGACCTCAGAGGTTGAGCATCTATGTATATCAATCTGTTTGCATTATGGTTTTTTCAAATCTTCTTCCGGGTTAGTAGACCGTGGATCATTGGTATTTCTACCTGACGTTTCGTCTACAACCACGGTAGGCATTATCAAAGGCGATGTGACAGTGGGAGAAGTGTCCTTCTATGAAATAATGAAATGCTGGACACCAGCCCAGAGCTATAACAACTCACTAAGTGGAACGACCAATCACAGAAGAGAAAACTGCGACCAAGCAGACAACTCAGAGAACAGCAGTCGTCGACACAATTACTTTTGAGGCGCCTAGAAGGACACTTCTCCCGCTGCCACATCGCCTTTTATAATGTCTACCGCAGATGTAGACGGAACGTCAGGCAAAAACACCAATGGAAACCAGGAAGATTTGGAACAGTACCGGCCGTAAAGGCCTACACACTTGTGGTTTTTACAAGTTTTTCTAGTATAAATTTAAAATAATCACCCGCTATATCTACGCCGACTGCAATAAAACCGAAACGATATCGTTTTAATTTGTGTTATTATTCATCGTTGCAGCTATTTTATTTTTGTATATCAAACAGTATTAGTTTATTTCTATTGAAATTTTATGTCTTATTTAAACCTAGTTATTTAATGAACTGTGAAAAAAAACTCCAGCCAATTGGGCGACGGGACCATTCCAACTTCAAAATGTCGACATTTGATATAGTATAATAAAATAAAATTTCTGATAAGTCGTGAGGTGACGCGGGTAATGGCTAGTATTCAATATGATATTTGCAATTCGTTGCCATGATTACCGACATGTTCCCATAGAGATAATTAGAGTACGCTAGATCGTATGCTTGCCGTAAGTGAAAGTGTCCTCGGTTGAGAGAGAGAACGCGGCAGAAAATCCAGAAAACCAGATATTTGTTTACTCAAATCAGCATTGTTTTGTATCATTAGTTACCATAGAGATAAGGAACTGTTCTCTCTCTCTGAATTGCAGACACTTTCACGGCTCACTCGCGTACTCTAGTCTATATGTTCAACGTTATGTGAAAATTAAAGCATGCTTAGTTTCTGACAGATCTACAAAACTAGGATATTGCAAAAGGTAACTGATATTTTTACTATTAAAATAAAATTACTGTTATCTAATAAAATTATCCTACGAGCTCAACTATTCTGTAACCCGGTTAGAAACTCTTTTATTTTTATTGAAATATTTTCTATATCGAACACGTCTCGTGTGAAAATAAAAGTAATAAATTATAATCATGTTCAAAGCAACCCCACTAAATTTGTTTTAAAACCGTTGCATTTACATATTTGCGCATCGTATGAATGAAGTTGTAGCTGCAGCTCTATACAGTGTGTTCAAAAATAAACACAACATAAAAAACGATTAATCAATCCTGACAGTCGGTATTAGAAATATATAGGTACATCATCTGTTATTTGATGATGACAAAGATTACATGTTAGATAATATAAACATTAAAACGAGCGGGGTGGCGTAGCGCTAAGAGCACTAGACTCGCATTCGGGAGGTACCGGGTTCAAATCCCGGCGGGGGCAAAAGTGGCTGGGAGTTTTCTCATTGCTTCTCGCCGAGAAATAGTAATCCCTGTACCGGCCATCTTGTTGAGGTTATCCATGGTTTCCCTCAACAATTCCAGATAAATAACGAGATGGTTCCTTATTTAAGGCCATGGCCGATTACTTTTCAAACTCCTATGCTCAAAATTTGCCTACCTTATCCTAATTTCCTAAAAATCCCTTCATTCGCTCATTGCTATTAATTAAGTTGAAGTTTAAAAATTGTAGAAAATAACGGGAAGTGTGGTAGATAAAAAAATAGTAAGGGTGCGAATGGCGTCTGTTATGATATAAAGTCGAGAAACGGACGTTACACGCATTATTATTATTATTATATAAGCATTGATAATTCGCGCATGGGTTGCCTAGCTAAATCGCGTACCGATGCTGTTAAATAAATTCTAATTGACTTTTTTTGGATCGATGTCCCCGATTTGTTAATCATAAAAATCGAGCCTAAAATGAGAGAATGAAGCATTTTTTTTGGATAGGGAATAACGTAATGCGCGTTTAACCCCGTTTGGGGTTGTTTTTGGCCGTTTTGGAAGGTTGCGCAACCCTAAAAAGAAATTTTAATATCACCACCGTGTTCAGCATCCACGAAAACCAGGGAGTGGGGGGCAAAATATTTACACGTTCGTCGGACTCACAGACGCTACTATAATATCTCGCGCTTTCACCGAAGCCTTTCGTCTGTCGGATAAAATAGTTCAGATAGTATTTTACGTTTTTGGGACATACTGTAATCCTATTGCATATCTACAAGTCTTGCAGTGCATATTATGCAATTCCGTTCTATAGTCAGTTCTGACGTCACACTCGGAAAGTTCGTTTTTACTATCATAATATTCTTATGACGATTGCATACACCTGCAATCGTATACAAATTTAGGAAACCGTATCGACGAAGATGCTTTATTATTACACGTTTTCAAAAAGAACTACAGTAACCTTCCTTTAAAACACCACTTCTCCTACTTTATACTCGCTGTTTCCGTACGTCAATCATGCACCTCTATTTATTCGCTTTAATCATACCTCGACATAGGGTTGGGTAACTCAGATCTGAACCGGTTCAAAGAGCCGGCTCCGACAGAAGATCCGTGAGAGCCGGCTCACTTTTTTATGAGCCGACGGCTCAACGGATCCGCATAACTCAGTGAAACACTTAACACACAGATGCAAACTGTATCTGTCAGCTCAAATGACTCATGCATCATATGTCTGGCTATGGTACACACTATACGCACAGGCGGTGCAATGTTTTACTTAAGTCACAACTATTTAAGGTATTGTATTGCATATTGTAATATGCTTTCTGTAACATAGCAAGTAGCAACCTGTAAAACTCCGCCTTATATAATGTGAGTCAGTGACTGGCATAATATTACGTGATATGATTGACTCAACTAACTCAGTTGGCTCAGTTGACTCGAATAACATATTCAGAACTCGGCTCTTTTTGAACCGGTTCAGGGAGCCGGCTCACATACGGGATCCAGATGCAAAGATGCAGATCACTAAAAAGACCCGTTTGTTTCATTTCTACCTCGACAGGAGTTAAGGCTACAGCACACGAGGCTGTTTTTGTCGCTAGATTCGCTGCTAGGACTGCTGGCTACGATGATGGAAAAGGCTTCGCTGCGTGGTCACAAGTTGATTTTCAAAATTAGAACCGGGGCTATGGGGTCATCTATAATTTACGTCACACGAATTTCATGACCCCCCCCCGTCCTTGTCGCAGGTAGTCACATTTCTGTGACCCCCCTCTCTCCTGGTTTGACGTCACATATTGTGTTACAATTTTAAATTTCGAAATTATTAAATTAAAACAGCACTTTTAGATTTATACATGTGACGTCACGAAGCTTATGACTCCCCCCTCACCCCCTTGTAAAACTTTGTGGACTCCCCTCCTTCTTAACGTGTTACGTAATTTATGAATGGCTCCTATTTTTCGTGTTTCATTGCCTGTTCTCTCTTTGAACAAGAGTCAATCAGAAAACAGTATATTGTCACGTGGGCGATATGAACAAAGGTCATAAGCATGACGTCATGGAGTACATTCTGTTCAGAGACAATAAACGTCCATTTTTTTTTACATTTCAACTGTCAGTGCGTGCGCACCATAACCCTCTAAAAATCCAGCTTCAAAACAAAATCCAGCGTACAACACGCCTAGACTCCAGCAGCGAATCTCGCGGCAATACCATCTTTATGTACAAGAACCTTAGTGTAGTAGCCCAGTAGCCAATTTGAATTTTAAGGTATTGTTAAATATACAAGGGGTATTATAGAATAAAATTATTGATTATCTTCACTCAATGCGAAAAGTCGGTTATCCACTGCAATTTATATCGATTCAGAAACATTGTACAAAAAACAACTGAGAGTTTGAATGGTGTATAATGAAGACTTTACAGCTGGACAGTGGACAGTCATAAAAGAAGAAACGGCGATATCACATTTTGTCGTCTTTAAAACTTCCCAGATGTAAGAATTCCCACATGGAACAAGGTTCTAAAACTTTTATTTTTGTTAGCTGACAATTTCGCAATAGTAATGTACTTAAACAAAAAACTTAGTTTTATTTTAAAAAATATGTATAGAATGCAGGGGATAAAAATTCAAGGCTTAAAATAACTCTAATTTTGAAATATTCTCAATGTTTACAAATTTAAAAAAAAACCGAAACAATAAAGTTTATAAAAAAAATTTTAACAAAACTTTCTTGAAAAAATAAATAGAATAATAAACCGTTATGAAAAGTATACCATAATTATAAAAAAATAACGTTATAGCATATATCTCTTTTGCGCATGCGCCGATTTTCCCCAAAAACAATAGGGCTTTTCATATTTACGTAACATCCTCCCAAAATTTGGATTCAATCCGTTCATCCGTTTAACCTGTATCGTGCTCACAGGCAACAGACAACCAGATACACAAAGTTTTTCAAAAAATATTTTTTTTGGATTCGGGGGACATCAAAACGAAAAGATATTGTAAAATTTTGAAAAGTGATTTTTGACCTAAACTAGTACCATTGCCCACTTGTGGTTTGGAATGGTCAAATACAATCAAATATAGAGAAAACATTCTCTTTTTAACTTCCCGCTTTAAAAAAAAAAAAAAAAAAATTTTTTTTTTTTCAAAAATCGGGAAGTTATTGGTTTCACCCCGATTTTCGAAAATCGAGTTTTCGCCAGATCTCGACGTTTTGGGGTCCTAGGAAGCTATTGAAACTATTTTGGCGATGATGTCCGTAGGGCTGTATGTATGGATGTGTTTGTGTGTGTGTGTGTGTGTGTATGTATGTATGTAAACCTTTTATATCTTTTGAACGGAGTGTCCGACTGAAACGTGGTTTGCGGCATCTGACGTGATCTTGGTGAACTTAGACTTCCTGAAAATTTGAAACGATTCGGCCCAAAAAATTTTGAGAAATCTTAAAAAAACAAGTTTCAAAAATTTTTAAAAATTTGTTTTTGTAAAAAATTTTCTAAACTACTAAACCGATTAATTCCAAAAACTAATCAGCTCTTCTCCTTAACAAACTGCGTCGATTTCCGCAAACCGCATCAAAATCGGTTCATTTGTTCACGAGAAACCGTGAACGAAAAAATCGTAAAAAAGTGTTTTTTTAAAATGACTCTTAAAATTGTTATCAGATTGATTTTTTTGTAATAAATTACTTTCTTAAGCTAAAAAAACTGCGTCGATCGCCGCAAACCATATCAAAATTGGTTCATTTGTTCATGAGATAACGTGAACGAAAAATTAGGAAAAAAGTAATTTTTTAAAATTACTCGTAAAATTCTTATCAAATCGATTTTTTTGTAATAATTTACTTTCTTAGGTTAAAAAAACTGCGTCGATTGCAGCAAACCGCATCAAAATCGGCTCATTTGTTCACGAGATATCGTGAACGAAAAATTTTTAAAAAGTGTTTTTTTTTAAATTTCTCGTAAAATTCCTATGAGATCGATTTTTCTGTATAAAATTACTTTTTAAGGTTAAAAAATTGCGTCGACTGCCGCAAATCGCATCAAAATCGCTTCATTTGTTCATGAGATATCGTGAACGAAAATTTCGTAACAAAGTGTTTTTTTTTTTGAGCTCGAAGAGCTAAAAAATAAACTTCTTGCTATATTTGACATATTTTTGAGCGTTTTGAACTCGAAAATAGCGGGAAGTTACAGGGATGGCCTGCAGGGTCAAACTACTTTTCAAATTTTTTTGACGTGATAACGTCTTATAAATTGATGAATCACCAATCTTATAAATTGATAAAACACCGGCTGCATGCACGAAAAAGTGTAACGGTCGTAACGTTCCTAACGTTCCTAACGTTCGTAACGCGTAACGCGTAACGTTCCGCCTGACCCTGTGCGTGCTTTTTGCTAATTTCTCGCTCAATTTAAATCAGATCGGTTTGAAACCAGTCTTAAACGAAAGAAGAGAATATTTTACATAGATTTCGTATAACAGAATTTGCCTAAACAGTTTTTTTATACAAATTTATATAGAAAAATAGCTGTATAAAATATAAATGCAATGTTGTCTAATGCATGGCGCGACACGGTCGGTCGTCTTTGTTTGCCGTACATGGAAATTAGAATATAACGTATGTCTTGTCTTAACATGAAAACGGCTGCATTTCTAATGTTTAATTCAATTTTTTGACATTAATATTTTGTGAAATGCAACGCCTTCTAAGTTAAGTATTGGAATAACTTATTATTATTAGAACATAATACTTTGACAGTTGCAAACGTCATTCTTATCATTCCGACACCAAGGATAAGCGGATTGAAACCAAATTTTGGGAGGTTTAGGTTATGTATTACGGAATACGTTATCACGTAAAACTATTGTCCGTAAACCGACTTTACAGACAACCAATTTTTTTTTTGAAGTGAAAATGAGCTAGTAAATCGTTCTGAAATGTTGGGCACTTACTTGTTGCAGATATATTAAGAAATAAGTTGACAATATTTCATTAATTTCTCGGTTATTTAAGATACCCCTCATACATACAATGAATATAGGCAAATACACTAACAAAAATATGCTAGATCGGTTATTCTCTTTGACATTTTAGAGATAATTCTCAAAATAAGATATAAATTCTGTGCATTGCTTGGGAAATCTCGAATGCTCGACGGAGATTTTTAATATGACTTTTATATATCGTTCTTTTGAATATTATATTTTAAAACACACCAGGGACGACGCTTATGAAATATATGATTCCATTTTTACTGCTGCACTACTATAGTTTTGAAAATTATTTTCAGTTAGCTATGACAAATGTGGCTATTTTTCCAGTGCAATTTTCGATGTACTATAATTTAAAGAAAACGTTTTGTATTTTCTTTTTCTATTTGCAACAAAACTTTTTCATCACAAAATCTTTGCGAATTTATTCATAAAAATGTATACAATTTTGTAACTGAGTGAAAAAAATCAGTGTTTCATCACAAACTGCCTAATTATGATATGACTTTCAACGTAAACAAATTCTTTAGCTGAAAATTGTATCATAAAACGAGAATTATCATCAATTTTAATAAAACTTTAAGTTATATTAAAAGAACAAGGCAAAAATATAGCAATATTTCTTTAGTAAATTCATTAGTGGTCAAAGATTCAGCACTAATGCTTCTTGCTTCAGGATCTTAAAAATTGGCAAAGAATTACGCAAATAGATTTTAACCTCCGCTTTTGTAACTACGGTTTTAAGAGAATAAGGTTAAAATTATTATTTATAATAAAATAAATTAAACTCTCTTAATGCTCAATTAGATACCGAAAATTTAAGTAATATTTATGATATTATTTTGAAATAATATTTTGTTTTTTTAATTAAATTTTTCTCTATGGGTACTTTGATATCCATGACTACGTATTAAAAAATTTGTTTGTTATTAATTTTTCATTAATTATTTATTCTAACATTATCATTCGTGCATTCTATTAGATAATAAATAACTTAATACTAATTAATTTTTATATTTTTTATATTTTTCTGAAGAAGATCCAAATCCGGATCGAAACGTCATCCTTTGTTATTTTGATTTATAATTTTTGTCAATATATAGTCTGAGAAAAAAATTGGTCGACAATTTTATTTATTTGAAAGTAAATTAATACTGCCACCATTCCTAGATCGGAACGTAGAATTTATAGTTCATTTTCCACTTTTTTTTTGTTAAATAAACAGGAGTTTTTCAGGCACAAACAGAATTTTCAGAGAAATTCTTCAGAAAAAATATTCCAACTGCGAGAGAGAAATATTTTCACAGCGTAGTGCAAAAAGCATGTATCCAGTTTTGCAAGTAAAAAAATAAAATTCAACATTCACAATTTTTAAAACAAAAAAATCATAAATGATGGATGCAATGACATTAGAATTGCATAAATATGTAAATGTGATGATACAAGTCCCTCCATTAAACTTTTCAAATAAACCAAGACAGAGTCTACGCCGCACGACTTGATGCTGTATGCGCGATTGGTATGCTCTGACAAAGAACCGACAAAAACGAGAACTATTCCGTTTGAAAGAACTAGCTCAAGTCCGAAAATTTGATGAGAACTAGGTAAATAACATTTAAGAAAAATCATTCATTACTGCACCTATATGTTACTGTCTATACCCGAAATAAATGCGCAAAATTAGTTTTGACCAACGAATATTGATTAAGGAGGTTGAGCCGTTTTACGAAGATAATGAAAAAAATCTGAAATAAAGTTTTTTTAATAGATTTTTTTATGACAAAATTTTCTGTAAAAAATCCAAAATCATTAGAAGATTTATAAAGTTAAAAATTAAAAAAAACTTTTACATGTAGTCTTATGGAAAATATGTCAAGCTAGCATGCAAACTGTTCATTTTAATTTTTTGCAAATAACCAAATAGTGTCAGCAGTTCCAAAAACTATCTATGTAAAGCATCGATGTCTTACGCATATTTTAATATTTTTTCCAATTTAATTAGGTGACTTTTAATCAATAAAAAAAATTATTAAAACTTAGCACTTTTCGATTATGGACTTTTATTCTTGACAGATTTAACAATTTTAACTGAATTTTCAACTTTTTAATGATTTAATTTTAATTTTTATTACTTCTAATTTCTTTTTTCAATTATTCACTGCAAAAAATATGTAAAATACAGATATTTACATAAATGTATTTTTTTTAACCTAACGTTGTACAAAAAATGCAAAAGTTAGTCCATTAAGTACTGAAATAATTAATTAATAAAAAAAAATATTTATTTATGCCTTTATGACAATAATTTATTGGTATCATCGACTTATAAACTATAAAAGTTCCCATTTAGAATTCGACTTACTTTTGATTGGGACTGTAACGGATCAACCTCCTTAAACCCGAAATATAACATTTAAACGGGTATTGAGTGTTATAAAAAGAGCAAAACTAGTTTTGCGTATTTTTAGTTGGACAAAACTAGTTCTGTCCATTTCTGAACGGACAGTACTAGTATGGCATCGGAATCTTCTTTGCGTTTTTTAAATAACTTTTCCATATCAACGATACTTATTATATCAAAGTGATGTATTCTTCTGTATTGTTTAGCAGACAGAGGTTTTAATTCAGCTTTCAAAAAATTTGCTTTCTAAAACTCACTTAGTGTAGTAAGGTAATTATGTTTCGTAATAAAATTATGTTATATACAGAACAACTGAACAAAAAAAAAAAAAAAAAAATTCAATAGGTAAACAAGAACATTACCCAACTTTTATTCGGGTTCGGACGTTGATTGAATGAAGCAAGCAGAACTAGTATTGTTCGTTCAGAAATAGACAGAACTAGTTTTGTCCAACTGAAAATGCGCAAAACTAGTATTGCAACACTCATTACCCGTTTAAATGTAAGATTTCGAGTTTGGGCAATATTCGTTGGTCAAAACTGGTATTGCGCATTTATTTTGGTCATTGACCGAATTCGGATATAGACCGTAACAAATACACATTAAATTGTAATTCTATTTAGCCGTCACTCAAAAACGGCTAAACCAGTTTTTTTCCACGAAACTTTCAGCTCCAATAAAAACGGCTGTTTTTCTTAGAACATGTATTTCATTCGTTGACAAATTAAGCGAATTTACGGTCTAGAAAAACAAATAATTTGAACTGAAAATGAGTACACCATTTTTGTTTTTTTGATTACTACGTAGTGGTTCTAAATTTCAAAATTTTTCTGTAAATTTTTGATTTGCGATACTTCAACTTTGGACATGTTCAGGTTTAACAATTTTGATCGTCGAATGTTTGGCTCAATTGCTGACGATACATTCTGTATATTTAATTAATATTTCGGACTTACAACAGTTCAGAATAAATAGGAACAGGGGGTGGAGGGGGGGCGGTGCTCTTTACAAAACACTAGCTCCTTCACATTCTATCTTCGTTTATATAGACATATCTGTATAAACAAGCCATTCTTTCTAAGAATAGTAACTTATTTTATCTCTTTGTTCATCTTGAAAGGGTATTTATCTTGAAAAAAGTGTCTTTTTTCCTTTCTGCTCCGATACAGAAAATGAAATTACATTTCTCCGGAGTAATATATTTGTATATTTGTGCGTAAATATGTATATACATACAGGGTGTCAAATTATTTATATCTTGTAACAATTATTATTATTTTATTCAACATATTTATTAACGTAAGCTTGTAACATGAATATAATTTAATTCAATATATCTATTTATTAATTTAAGTTTTTTAACATGAACACTACTTCCTAGTTCATACGCTCCGCTGCCATCTTGCCTTTGTTTTCTCATATGACCACCAGGGTACTCCAGTGGAGGCGTGGCTTTTTAATACGTGATGTTATACATTGTGTAAACGCGTAAGGTGCACATAGAGAAATTAACATTGGGAAAAAATGACTGGATCAGAGTGAGCCTTGAAATCTTGATTTTCAATTTAACAGATACTATTCTTTTGCAAAATGAATGTGTATACTACCGAAGAAAATATTCAAATGATTACAACATAATCGGACATTTTTTTTAATGGGACATAAATTCCCAAAAATACTTAAATATGGTGCGAGATCAAATATCTCCGCCTATTCGTGTTGAATCTAAAGACATTGGGTCACTGATTTACCAACGCGCATACGTCATACCAGTCAGACAATTTTTGAATGAAATGTTTCCAAACAGATGGAGTTGTTTTTTTGTTTCATTTTTGTACAAAAAAATTAAAATAATGATTTATAAGAGCTTTTTATTATTAAAAAAGCCAAGTAAAATAAAAATAAATCAATATAAAATTGAAATCCTCAAGATTACCACGATTATTCAATAGAAATAACAATTAATGCAATCATGGCTAACTCTGATCCAAGTATTTTTTCCCAATGCTAATTTCCCTATGTGCACCTTACGCGTTTACATACTGTATATGTAGTTCAATTTGTCAGTTCGGATTTGCCGCAAAAACGACTGATGCAATTTTCATGAAACTTTCACAATTTAGTTGTAAAAACTTCTAGAAGTTTTGCACTTTATTTCGTTACAATCAGTTCTTTTCACAATCAGACGGAACAATTTTTACATGACGCGGACGTTTACTAAGAATGTGTTCATATTATTGTTCAAAAACCATACCGTTAAACGTTATGCTATACCTATTTTAATAATTAAAATTGCCTCCAATAAAAAAAGAAAAAAAATGCGTGAGACTTCACGCGTTCTTATTCAGGCATTTGTTGACGATTTTATTATTTCAGAATTACGAAATAGCAATGAGTAAATGCTACAGTACGTACTGCGCATGTGTGAAGAGTACATATTATGACGCTTTGGCAGAGAGAGTAGAAACAATTCTCCTACTTTTTCTTTTCAGCTACCGGTTAAAGCCGGAAAAGTAAGAAGCGTTTCGTTCGTCTGATTCAGGCCTATTTGCCCTACCGCGCCTAAAAAAGTTTCAATTCAAAATTATAAGTGAAGCGTTTTTAAGACGATCTTACACACTGTATATATACTTATCTGTTCTACTTTTGTCTTTCAGACAAATTGAATACTAGGGGACTAACTTTAAACACAAGCCATATTCCTTTGAAAAACGACGAATAAAATTGTGTATTTTTTAACAAGTGTACCCGTGGGCAATCGACACAAAATTTAATATTGGCTTCAAATGCCGTCACATCTTCAGCCCGAAAAGGCACGAATGGCTTCTACAAATAAAGTAGCTTACAGTTTAGTAGGTTACAGAAACACTGCTTGGAGTTCTGCTGGCCGGTAGGCTGGGTACGAAGCTGGAAATGGCGTCACTGCGGACTCGCCTGCTAGCTCACAAGATAGGTTTCAAAAATTAGAATAGGGGCTATTTTCCTTGGTAGGTCCGCTGCTAGGTATGAGCAAGAACCAATCAGGAAGCAAGTATCTTGTTACGTGAGCGACTTGAACAAACGCCCACAAACCAACATGGCGTCATTCTGCTCAGAGTCAGACAACAGGCACGTTTTGCTCTTATATTTGAACTGTCACTGCGCGCAGACCAGATTTATACAAATGTAGTTTTGTTCACAAAAATTATTTAGCTATAATAAAACGATTCAAATGAACAATATAAAATTTCTCTTTTAGAAATATTGAATAAAAATTGTCTTTGAGAAAGTTTTCATTAATTTAATTTGTTTAGTTAAAATTAAATTAAAAAGAAAGCGACATCAATTCGACATACTAAACGATCAGAGATCATAAAATAAAATTGTTCTTTCTTTTTATTTTATGTATTTTAATCTAGACTTTAGCAGAGAGCATATGTAGTCGATTTAAGGATCCAATCTTATAGCAGATAGCTATAAATTTTGTGATTATAGCACAACCAATTCAATAGCAATCTTCTTTACTGCAAAATTACAGCAGAGCGTTAGAACAGATCGTCTTTTAGTCACTATATTTACTGTACACCGGGAAAACAAATTTTTAAGTAAATCAAACTTTGACGTCAAATTTTTGTCTCACACTTGACATCAATTTTTTATCGCTTATTTTGTTCTCAAATTTACAATAACTTTATCGTTTTTGACAACAAAAGTTTTATTTTCTCTTTAAATTTGCTATCAAATGTATCAAATTTGACATCAAAATAGTTAAAAATAAAGAGCAAATGAGCCAAAGGAATCAATATTAAATAACAGAAATTCGAACGAACGAGGGAAGCGAGTGGGGAATGTATTAATAGCCCATATTCATCGAACACTATTAAACATATAGTGACTAACCTTGGAACAAATTTATTCCTTCGAATAAAAATTCACCAAACAATATATCTAAATAAACGAAAAAAAAAATGTTTTTTCCTAACCCGATTGCACACAAAACTGCCACTAGCTTTAATGTTTTAAAACTATACACTTCACAAAAGGTTAATAAACAACACATAAATAAATTCACAAGAGCAAACTGTAGATATAATACTCCCCGTTTCTAGGTTAGGTATTATGATCTACGTCGCGGCCATTGTTTTTTATTAGGCGAATAAATATTTTTATCCTCGAAGTAAGACAGATATACTTGCAGTAAACATAATTATGTTTGGTGAATTGAATTATCGCTATTTATTTGGAGGAATTGCTACCTGAAGAACAAATGAACCGAATAAATAACTACTTATGTTCGCTGACTATCGCTACTGATCTTATAAATCCGAGTAAACGAGTCAAGCGAATGGTAACATATTAATTAATGTAATTTGATCAAACGAGCGAAAAAACATTAGATTTTTACAATGCAATACTATTTGTGCATAAAAGCGCAAAAAAATGTTGTATAAACAGAGAAGCATCAGAAATAGATGAAATAAACGCAAAACTACTCGCCGTCTTTTTTTTATCTAACGAGGGTGACCCTTGTGACAATAATAATTTTAATTTGGCAACACTGTATCTAGTGTTCACCACAGCATATAGAAATACCGGCACATTCACTAGAATGTGGGGACACTTTGATGTTTTTAAAACCTCGAATACAGTTACGTGCGAGTTGATCTCGCCCCACACAAAACTTCCACTATATCTTCAATGTTTTACAACTATAAACTTCACAAAAGGTTAATAAACAACACAAAAATAAATTCACAAGAGCAAACTGTAGATATAATACTCCACGTTTATAAGTTAGGTGTTATGATCTATGTAGCGGCCATTATTATTTTATTAGACTAATAAATATACCACGTTTAATATAGAGTTAGTAAAATGACCCGTTTCGCACTAGTGTGTAGGTATAGTAAAACAAAACTGTAATGCTTACTTCACAAAAGGTTAATAAACAACACATAAGTAAATTCACAAGAGCAGCTGTAGATATAATACTCCACGTTTATAGGTTAGGTATTATGATCTATGCGGCGGTTATTACTATTTTATCAGGCGAATAAATATTTATACCCTCGAAGTAAGACAGAATAGATTTATACCTGCACTAAACATAATTATGCTTGGTGAATTGAATTATCGCTATTTATTCAGTGGAATAGTTACCTGAAGAACAAATGAACCGAATAAATAACTACTTACGTTCGGTGAATAGGTGAATAACTGTGTGGCCAAATGAAGATTATCGGTGCCACCCTATACAATAAAACGGTAAAAATAGTACGGGAGAAAAACTAACACTTTGCGAAAATAACAATAAAACGGTTTCACATATACAGAAATGGGCTTTAAATTCTCCACTAAAGTAGAAGGCGAATGCATTTATTTTATAGCCTCCTACTTCTGCACGCCAGTCTCGCATTCGCTACTGTACAAATGGATTTCTTAGTCTGCGTTCACACACTACGTAAAAAACTAGCCGTTACCCGCGGCTTCGCACGCGATTCAGACGAACGACGGATGCATTCCCATTATTTGGCATAGTTACTTCTTTCTCGACGTAGCCTCTGTAATCTACTGACCTTGCATTGCATATACATACATATTATTTAAATACTAGCCGTTACCCGCGGCTTCGCACGCGATTGAGACGAACGACGGATGCATTCCCATTATTTGGCATAGTTACTTCTTTCTCGACGTAGCCTCTGTAATCTACTGACCTTGCATTGCATATGCATACATATTATTTAAATACTAGCCGTAACCCGCGGCTTCGCACGCGATTGAGACGAAACGGATGCTTTCCCATTATTTGGCATAGTTACTCCTTTCTCGACGTAGATCCCTGTAATAAATTACAAAATTGATGACTTTTACGTGATCAACGTTCTGACAAACCTTGAAAATGACGTCCATGTTGATTTTTAGACTTTTATCACCCTCAGAAGAGGTTGTTTTTGAAGAACCGTGAAACATAGGTATGTTTATTTATTTGTTGACAGGAGTAATCCTTCGCATTTTCGATTTGATACATCTATCTTATATGATTTCTCCATGCAAATTTTGGATCCCCGTTACACACTTTTAGGAGTTGAATTTTCAAAAATCTGTTCTACGTCATAATAACTACCTATTTAACTTAATTTTTATTTTAGAGTCTTAAATCATTTTTTACAAAGAAAAGACAATTTTATAATTTTTAAAAAGGTCTTTTAAAGTTTTTAGTATTTTTTATAATTAATGAAGTTTAGTTTTTTTTTAAGTTTTATATGTTGGACAATAATGATTTAAATTTATTTTATGTTCTTAAATTTGTGACTTATTACTTAAAATTTTTAAGGTAAGTCCAATAAGTTATTATTTTAATATATATAAATATTTAAAAAAAAAATAAGTTTATGGTTTAGATGTTGTGAGGTATTATTTATTTGTTATAGGTCGTAAAGAAGTCAAGAAATATTGCCAAAACGTTGACCAATAAATAATGTTTTAGTGAATAAAAATTGTTTTAATATTCTAGCCTTGTATCCCGTATAATTTTATCATACAATAACTGTCTGTGTGCCAAATTTCAGCCCAATCCGTTCAGTGGTTTGGGCTGTGCGTTGATAGATTAGTAAGTTAGTCATCAATCATGGTTTCCTTTTATATATTTAGATGACCAAACGCTTCCCTCTCTAAAACATAGTTAAAGAAAATAATTCCTAAGTCACAGTTTTATAACAATAATGTTTGGCTGACATTGCCACTCGAGTAAAACATTATTCAGAAATCAGAATAAAGTTGGAAGCCCTGGTCTGAAATCAGTGACTCATAGAAACAAAAAATGAAATCGAAAAATAAACAAAAATGGAATGAACAATCGCAATTTCCATACTCGAATTTTCAAACAAATATAGTTAAAAAGCGAAAAAAAAATCGAAATCAAATCCTAAAATAATTTCTCAAACCAGAACACACAACAAAACCGAAACCCGAACGCTACATTGTCGTTCCGTAAAGCAAAATATCAGATCTCAAGTGTATTTTCTTTTCTACAATAGTGTACACACACGCGAGCTGTTTATTTCACCGCAATCATAATCTCTATAAAATACGTTTCGATTTATATTTGATAAAATGTTCAAATAAAGTCATGAATATCTAATTAATTGGGGTCAAACAGGTTAAAAGAAATTTTACGTCAAATACAGTGAACTTCATTTAACTGTTGTTGATATAGAAGCTATGGAAAAAATGTATTACAGAAAATCGTTCCACATAAAATGGAACATAGATCGAGCGGTGAACGCAATGCAAAAATATGTAAAAAATTTTTTAAAAAAATAGTTATATAACATCTATTTCTTGGTCATCATTTAAATTTGTTTATAAAGCCATTATTAAAACATAAATTTTGTAATAAAAATAAAAATTCCCTTATTTCATTTGAACTGTCGGCCAGCTGACGTCATTCGCGCGCTTAAAACGAGGCAACCTGTGCTCTTAGGCACGATCAGACGGACAGAAAAATCCGGAACCATTTCTAGGATGTGTGCTTAGTCAAAATTATAATGAAGTACATTGGACCCCCGGTAATCCGACAAACATTTTGTAGGGCAGTGTCGGACTATCGAATTTGTCGGATTATAGAGTACTGCCTAAGACCTCCTATAGTCAGTGTTTTGTGCTTTCGCTTCTGAGCTTGTGACGACATTACTATAGGTACGAATAATAACCAGTAAACAATAAACACACGCTAGACCGCACCGCTATCTTCTTCAAACTTCAAAGCAATCAGAATCAAAACCATACCCTATGCGTCGAGCATAATAGCGGTGGTGCGTTATAACTTGTTCAATCATGCATTAGCGAAGATTGTCAAAAAAATATTCAATAATGAATAACAGACCGTGTCGGATTACAGGGGGTGCCGGATTAGACAGGGGCCGGATTACCGGGGGTCCACTGTATTTGGATCTGTTTTTGCGGTGTTCTATAAACAATCCAACGCTAAGTTCATGTCGGTGAAATGCGGTCCCAAAGACTATCGTCATTTATAGTTGAATGCCGCAAAAGCAATTTGCCTAGTTAACGAGTTTCACTAAAATAAACTAAGTATCCAATCAAACTAATTTCCGGTGTTTGAAGTCTACATAATTAGCTCACATCAAACGTATAAACAGTAAATACAACTTGAATCAAAGTAGGCTGCTTTTGATAAAAAATGTAATTTTAATTAAAATGCCGCTTTCTCGCAATTTCTAAGCAAGAATTGTAACGCAGAGTATTTATTGAATGTGGAAAGTCACTAAAAAAAGTCGGCCACTTAAAAATAATCATTATATATTAATACGCAAAGGTTTGAGATGTTTGCCTCCCTTTTTAGAAAAAACGTCACAATTACTCCACATAAATTATATATCATTTTACAGATAATTGCTTGCTCTACTGACATCGACAACTAACAAATTTATTATTGCTTTTGTTTTTGTAAATTAATTAAAATACAGCAACGCTGAACAGCGTTTGCCATCTGACGGCTTTAATTTTGAAACAACGTCAACACTTCGATCTGTCATCTGACCTTCATATTGTAATACAACAGACACAATACTGCATACTGCCATTTGACGGGTTTAATTTTGAAACAGCGAGCAACGCTGAACAACGTCACAGCAATGCTGCATGATGCCATCTGACGGCTTAGCTCAACGCTTTTGCTACTTGCGCCTCTATATGACAATTTTAGTAAAATATTTCTACGATCTGTCATCTGAGCTTCATATTGTAATACAACAAAAAGAAGAACGTTATAAGCAGTGTGCCAAATTATAAACGAATTGAATACCTGCATCATATTTAAAAAATAACTTTGTAAAGTGATATTTATTATACTTATTTAGTGCGAATAATTCACACAGGTCACTCTAGTTTTTGAAATATAATAATAAAAAACTATACCAGTACCTAATATTACTGTCCGACGAGAAACATATGATTCTCTTTTTTTTGTTTATTAATTTTTATGACTCATAGATGTCAGTATTGTACATTTTAATAAACAGAGGTATATTATATTGGACCGATTTTTATGAAATTCGTCGCACTATCTCACTGCAGCGTATATAGGCTGAGTTAAAGCGTGCTTTGGTGCGATTGACTCTCGTAAGGTCGCTTATATACGCTCTTTCTCTCACTTCAACCTACCCGTAACGTCTTATCGCACTTACGTATAATATATTATACTTCAACCTTGTTTTGAAACCGCCTGGCAAACCATTTACCCCCGACTAAATAAGCTGCCTTATTTATTTGTTATTGTGAAAAAAGCGTGGGGCGCTCGATGTACGAAAATGTGGAACAAAGCGCCCCACGCTTTTTTCACAATAATACTAGTATTTTTTATTCGTTATTGTTTTAAGATTATTTTTAAAAAAAATATTTTTTACTTTTTAATTCGATATAAAGCGTGCTTTTTAGTTTTTTTAAACTATATTTATTTAAATACGTGCCTGTAAGTTTAATATACCGTCGTCCTTAAAGCACAGACACTTAAGTAGTTAAAACGGAGATAATAATGTAAAAAGCGATCACTGTGTTACAAATATATGCTTTAAATTAGCTTAAACTGAACTTGGCTTTGATCCAAGCTTAATTACGGCAACTCACTAGTCACTATCAAGTGGTAAGTTTTGCATAATTGCATCAATTCCAATATCGTACTCCAAAACTACTTCAGCTGTATTTGTGCATTGATTGGCAGTTAAATATTACACTCTTTCATTCATTTTATAAACTAGTCTTTACCCGTGGCTTCACTTTAAATTAACGTAGGTTTTTACGCCGCTATGGACGCAGCAATTTGTCCTCTGTACATGGATAAGAGTTAGGTTATCTTTTTCAATGTTACTTTAAAAATATCTAACAATAATTAATAAGAAAAATCGCAGGATAGTGGATAAAATTAGATTTATTAATGTACGACGTTTCGTCTATATGTTACGGTTAATACGAGAAACTAGGGTAAGAGTACGATAACTTGCTATGCAAAATATCCACTGGAAATTCACAATTATTGTTTTATATAACATATAACAGCGTTATTGGTCGTTTTAAGTGCGGAAAATTAATTTTTAAAAATTAATTTAAAAAAATTAAATATGGTATAAGTTGATTCAGAGTATATTATTTACTATAGCGATCGCTATCTTGTCTCATATAGTGATAAGAAAAGAGAACGTTATATATACCTGTATCTATGATAAACAAAGATAGAAATATCAATTGGTTGGAATGAAATACAATTGAACGTTCAGGGCAGAGTCGTATTTGGAAATTTTAATTTATAAAACGAATTTTAAATTTAAAACTCACATTTTCATGAAGATTGAAAACCATCGCTTTTTTTGATAAAGGGGTATGCGAATTGTCTCGCAGTGAAACGGGAAGGGGCAAATGTGGAGTTTTTAAAAAAAACAATTCCGGGGTGAACGATAAACGGGTATGCGAATTGTAATTCTGCGGTGAACGATAAAGGGGTATGCGAATTGTCTCGCAGTGAAACGGGAAGGGGCAAATGTTGAGTTTTTAAAAAAACAATTCCGGGGTGAACGATAAACGGGTATGCGAATCTAAATACGACCCTGCTTCTATAACACAATCGAAAGCTGCATAAAAAGTTAGATAGTTATACAATAATTCTACACCAGTTGCTATGACGTGTATTTGTGATTTTTGATTGGTTAGATTCAAAAAATGACAGTGAAAGACGAAAAGTAGTTCCATTTTTTTCACGTATTTTTGAGGAAATTTGTGAATAATCCGCAAAGTTTTTTTTTTGAACGTCAAAATTTAGCGTTTTCTATGACTTAAAAAAAAAAATTCAAAATTTGGGTGCATAGTGTTATCGAACTGGACCCAGAAACTAGTTTATTCGCGAATTAACCGGCTAATACCCGAATTAACCAATACAGCCGGTTATTACCAAAGAAAGAAATATGATTTAACAATTTTCGCAAATTATTCGGTTAAAACGCGAATTAGACAATATGATCGGTTATATCCGATAGCTCTTGGCTCTTTCGCGAATTATCCGGATAATATGTTAAGTAAGCAATTAACCTCAAATTCATAGACGTGCGTATAAGTAGTGAGCTGTAATTTTTATTAAAATAATACAAAATAACAAATGTTCTCCAAATAAAATAAAACAACACCGATAAAAGACAAATAGATTTATCATAAAAATAAGAATACCTACTTAGGAATCAAAACTAAAGACAATAAACGTTTTATACGGTTGCTTTTGGATATTTCGCGTTTTAACCTGCTTGCACTTGATAATAGGTGAAAAAGCGAGAAACTAAGACATATTCGGCATTTATCCTTGACGCCGGTTAATTCGCGAATAAACTAGTTTCTCGTATTAGCCGTAACATATAGATTTAGACTTTTTCAAGTACAATAAAAAATTCAAAAACAATAATTCTGAAAATAAACATTCATTACTAACCATAGCAATTAACAAAAGTTAAGGTATACATAAGACAAAAATTTAATTTTGTCCATGCGATTTTTCTTATTATCTCGATGGACACGATATCTAATATATATCCAACAATTTTTTTTGCGCTTTGCTAATGAATTTATTGTAGATTATAGACGCTCGATAGCTAGAAGTATTAGCGTAAATGAGGTAAATTTAGCAGAAAGTCAAACTGCAACGAATATACTAAAGGATACCAAAGTGCAGTGATCTCTCGGAGAACGACGTACTTATATTATACATGGTTTAGTCCTGATTTAATTCTAAGCTATAACAAACAAAATTTTATGTAATATTTTATAAAGCCTGTGAAAATAAAACAAGCGTTTACGCCATGTATTAAGCTAAGCACTGCACCAATATCAACAGTACAGGTCAGTAGCGTATCACACATAATTTATCTAAATAAACAAAAACAATAATTCTGAACTCACATTGTAGTCTCAGAAAATACTTGGATCTATTACAACCATAGAGATATTATACTAGAGTGGGCCGTGAAATTGTCTGCAATTCAGACAGAGAAAAGTTCCTTATCTCTATGGTAACTAATGATACAAAACAATGTTGATTTGAGTAAACATATATAATGATACGGAACGTTTGCAGCGTTCTCTCTCTGAACTCTAGTTACTTATATCTCTATGATTACAACACTATATAATCTCTCTCTTTCTCTGAAAATATTATAATATTGACCTTCCCATTTACGCAACCATCCACACCCACCCACGTAACAACTCACACCCATACAGACTGATTTTTAAGTTGATTATTTTTTTAACAGCGTGTAGAAATCAAATAGACGGACTAATATTTCAAGTAACTTTTTTATCAAAACTCAAAAATAAAAGAGAAACGGGCTTTCAAAATTTCATTAAATCTCATCAAATTTCGAAGTCGGCGCTGGCGTTATGTTATGTCACTATGGAAATATGTTATGTCATTATCAAGTATTCGCAAAAATTGTTAGAAGTTGTTCCCGTTTTGTTGGACACAAAGATGCGTGCTTGTAGTAGCGATAAGGGCCTTCCGGGAATTATTGGGGATGCATTTCCGATTCGTGCTATCATTTCTTCGCGTGTATTAACCGAGCTTTTGAATTAATTCAATAAAATTTAATTAAACATTGAACGGCTGTCTATTTCTTATTATTTAGTTTTGATAAAAAAGTTACTTAAAATATTTGTTCGTCTATTTGATTTTTACACGCTAGTGATGTGTCCACATGACTCTTTATTGGGAGCTGGCTCCGTGCGCTCCGCTCACTAAAAAGAGTCGCTCAGAGCGAGTCGTTCAAAAGAGCGACACTAGACAGTACGCACTACACAAGAGTGCAGACTGCAGAGGTGTATAATGACAGTTCACACCTCTGCAGTCTGCACTCTTGTGTAGTTCAGGAGTCATGTAGCAGCATTGCACAATGCACAGCACAATACACACACTCAGCTCTGAGCTCATTTTAATATGATTTTGATCTTATATTAATTATTATTCGCATTTCGGATAAACTATAAAGTATAATAAAAGCTTAACAATAATAATTATTATTCTTACAATATTATATCTTTGTCAACGACGTCAATATGAATGGTTTAAGTCACTGTTAAGCTTAGTACTATTACACTTACAATGTATCATTCAACATTAAATGACTCAGCAGAGATAACTCCGTACGTGCAAAATTCACTAGGTCCTCTGTGTCCTGTGCTGTGTGCGCTCTGCAAATGCAACAGTACAGAACAACTCAGCACAAAGCAAGCGCGCTCGGAGTGAGTCATTCACAAAAAAAGAGCGACTCGCTCCGCTCCGAGAACGGAGTCGTTCATTATGAACGACTCGCTCAGGAGCGACACATCACTACTAAACGCTGCTAAATAAGAAGAATCAACTTAAAAATCATTCTGTATAGTATATGTGAAGGTAAGTGAAAAATCCGTTTGCGTAAAATCCGTTCTTAGAGGGTGTCTACGTCGCAAAAAGAGTACCTATGTCAAATTTCAAGTTAATCGAGCGTATAATTTTAGGGATCTCGTCAATCAGTGATTGGTATTTCGCTTAAAACAAACGACTGTATAGTTTTCTCATGTGCAGCTGCATTTTTGTTTGTCTACTCTGTTCAGTACCCCGTTTAAAGTCCGACTGATACGCCACTGAATTAACCAGCAAGCTGCAAAGTAGTCAGTCTAAGCGGATACCATTATGGCTGTACGCTTCGTAGTCGCAATACTCGAGCCGAATTAATAATCTCAGTGGTATTCTAGCAACTTCCTGAATCTCTTTTGTGAAAATCTATTTTTAGATGCAGCACTGCTGTACAACTTATATTGTTATTTAATATACTGCATACAGGATGTTAAACTTGAAGAACTCAGGACATGTTTAGTTACAGGAACCGTGTCTTTTTTCAGAGATGTTCCTATCTTTTCTTAGAAAATTGGAAAATTATTGTAAAAAAAATTCGCTCTGTTTCGTTTGATATTATGCATACTTATAGAAAAAGTCACTCTGAATCGATTCCGCAACACTGTATCTCATTTAGTTTTGGAGATACAGCCAATTTAAACTGTTTGAATTTTTATACATTTTAAACCGTCATAGCGTCTAAACTAATCGAGATACGAGTTTGCGCTTAGGCCTAATCGATTCAGCGCAGTTTTTTCTATAAGACACGCGAATATTAAGCATATCTGAGATATTTTTATATTTTTCGAAATATCGTAAATCCTTATCATGTTTTCATGCGATTTGCAAATTTACAATCGATTCCGACCATCCGCAACCCTGTATCTCTTTTAGTTTCGGAGATACAGCCAATTTAAACTGTTTGAATTTTTATACACTTTAAACCGTCATAGCGTCTAAACTAATCGAGATACGAATTTGCGCTATGTCCCAATCGATTCAGCGTACTTTTTTCTATAAGACACGGTAATATCAAGCATATCTGCGATATTTTTAACCGACTTCAAAAAAGGAGGAGGTTCTATGTTCGACTGTATATATATATTTTTTTTATGTACCTATGTTCACCGATTTCTCTGTCAATTATGGACCGATTTTCAAAATTGTTTTTTTATTCGAAAGAGTGCACTTCCGAGGTGGTCCCATGGGAACCGAGTCAGGATCTGATTATGGAATCCGGAGAAATCGAGGGAACTCTCAAATTTCAAAGGCATACTTGGCCTACCCATTGCAATACTTTATTAACACTAAAAAGAGACAAATAAAATATTTTTAACAAAAAAATTGAACCGACTTTAAAATATGCACTAAAAAGTAAAAAATAATAATTATTGTTATTTTTGGAGTCGGTGTCAGCCAAAATGAAATCTATTCCGAGAACTAGAGACATGTAAGATTTACATTGCTACTTTCGAATTCCGATGTGACACCGACTCCAAAAATAACAATAATTATTATTTTTTACTTTTTAGTGCATATTTTGAAGTCGGTTCAATTTTTTTTGTTAAAAATATTTTATTAAGAAATATCGTAAACATAAATAAATAAAATTATCGATCAATTTTTCAGAGACTAAACTATTTTTGGCCCGTTTTATATTAACCGAACTTATATAAAAAGTCAAGCTAAATCGATTACGGCAATCTGCAACACTTTTATTCAACTTTTAAAATCTTGTTGATAAAATGGTCATATTATTTGCTGGAAACAAAAACGAATGTATATATGTGAAAGAGCGAGAGAGATAAAGGTTCAGACAGCAAGAATGTTTATTTATCGACCGAAATCGATGTCATAACCACATGTGTCAAATTCTCTATTTGCTTTTGTCAAATGTTGAGTTCAAACAGCATTCTGTGTGGCTATAATCATCAGAAACGTAGCCTGCGGGTCGCAAAAACAATAATTGCATATTACTAAAAATGTGTTGGCAACCTTCAAAGATGATGAAAACATTTATTAGTAAATAATCCGTGAGGTGGGTCGTGTATTTGGACCACAAGACCAAAATTTTCCATTAAATATGTAGATATTTATTAAATTAGAAATGAAAAATCTTTTTTTTTAAATTCAGATTTTTTGTTAATAAAAAACAGATGGACCGTTTTTTAAAAATTACGATAACACGCTTTGATTGACAGAAAGAAGAACCGGACTGATTTTGGAAAAAATTCTTTTGGATCCTATCTACGTTAATACGTGTCGATTGGCACCTTAAAAAAATAAAATATTTATTTTTCATAACATAAATATTTTTTTTTCTACAAAATTTCACCAAGCACTCGCGACCCCTCGGAATAAATTGGCCGCGGCCCCCTGTTTGAGAAGCGCTGTACACTTTGTAAACTATAAATATAATGTAAATAATGCACCCGCCACTTTAAATTTCTGACTACGCTACTGACTATCATAGTTGCTTTTGTGAAAAGCCGACAGAAACAAATGCTTGTTTGAAACTAAAGTTTTAATGAAAATAAAATCACTAATTATTATATAGGTACTATATATTATCAAACCAGGATCGACCATTTTGCAAACAAATAATTTTCGCTTCGAAAAAAAAACATCTTTTAGAAAGTTAAAAAATGTATGAAGTTTAACTTTTAATTAACTTTTTCTATTTTATTTTATTTATGTAAACTGGAAAATTTTTAACTAAATACCAGAATATGACTCGTGCCTAAAAATTTACTGATTTGCTAAAAAAAATTCATATAAAAATATCGAAATAGTAGTTTATGTAATTCGTTCGTAAATTAAAGGTTAAAACGAGCGACTAACGAGTTTTAACACACGCGAGTCCATATTACCATTACGTGCAAGATACATACTATATTTTTCGCACGTACCTTCTACTGAATTACTGATTTTCACTTCATAATAAGTGCAGATTTATATATCTGACAGTTCACTGTTCGATCAGATTGGAATCTATATTTGCATTTCTTACGAAAATTGCGCTTACTTTGCTGTCTTTGTCGCTCAAAAAATTTTAATGACAACTGGCCTGTCGCTTTTTTGTTTACGAAATCGATCATTTCACTACTGCTATGAAAAACATTATGGGCTATGTGCAAATTTATCGATGCGAGCGTTTGTAGTGAGCACTAGGGGAAACTTCAAACTCAAATTTTCCGTATGTCAGTGAGCAATGTTTATTAAAAGTGAAAATAGTTATAATTTTATAAAGTTTTTTTAATTACAAAGAAAACATGGACAAAACTAGGCCATCTGGAAATGCTTGTGTTGCGCTGATGGCGATTTAAGTAGAATAAAGATCATTGGCGCCATAATTTGACGTTACGCTGTCAGTGTAAACAAATTAATTATTTATATATTGTACGTCATAACTGATACATAAATAATTCCCACGTTATGTTATGTCATTTATATAATGGTTTACAATCTGAATTTTATTGTCTATAAAATTAACAGCCGTTTTCATACTACATTTTTTAAAGTTAAAGTTTTAAAGTTTTTGAGTTATCACCACAGAAACATGTCGTGATTTCCATAAAAAGTGAGTTAAATACAGGATGTCCCATTAAGAATGGGACATAGAACAACCGCAGATTCTCCAATTCAAAATAAAACGATTAAGCGAAATATGCTTACATAAAATGTTACTCGTTTCCGAAATACGGGGTGTTGAAGTTGAAAACTGAAAAATTATTAAAATATTAATGTCCATAATTTTTTTAATACACCGTATAATTTTACTCAAATCGGCACACTTGTTAAATATCATAAAATGCACCTAACAATAAAAAAATTAGTTCAGTATGCTCTACCAGTGGCGTACGGCAGGAGTAAGTAATGCTTGTACCCCTTCTAAATGTTACGCCGCTGTCTAAATTTTAATTTTGACTATAATTTTAATTTTTTGATATTTTCTAAGTCAATAATGTACACTTGTTAGTTTGTTGTAAAGTCATTGCTTTTCGAGATATTCGCAGTTTTTTTAAGACAAAATTGTAAAAATGAATATTATTAATAATAATACAAATAAAAAGTACATGTCTATCTATCTTTAACTGGGAATATCTCGAAAACCAATGACTTTACAACAAACTAACAAGTGTACATTATTGACTTAGAAAATATCAAAAAAATTAAAATTATAGTCAAAATTAAATTTAGACAGCGGCGTAACATTTAGAAGGGGTACAAGCATTACTTACTCCTGCCGTACGCCACTGGTAGAGCGAGTAACATTTTATGTAAGCATATTTCGCTTAATCGTTTTATTTTGAATTGGAGAATCTGCGGTTGTTCTTTGTCCCATTCTTAATGGGACCCCCTGTATTTCTGAATTACCCACTAGCGGTGCTAGTAGGCTTTGAGCACACAGTCTATAAGGAGGTGTGTACAGTTATTTTATAACAGTATTAAATGTAGGTAATGTAAAAAAATATTTTACCTTGTGCTGGTGCGTAGATATTCAAATAGAGGCAGTCCTCCGATTGGTTCTTCAGCAACGGCAGCAGCCTTTTGAGATGCTCGAGTCTTCCTTTCGGCATCCTCTCCAACGCAGCAGTCTCGTTCGAAATATCGGGAAGTTTTTGTGGACATACCGGTCCCATTTTATCCGATAACCGTATACCGTCCCACGGACTCGGTGTCCTAGTGGGACTAAATCGATTCGATCGAACCGGTGGCGTCGCGTACGGCACGCCCAGAAACACTTCGAGAGATTTCAAAAATCGATGCTGTTGATCCATCGGTAAAATCATTCCCTGTAATCGACCGTACCTTGTTTGAACTATTCTAGTACTAAGTTTTACATTTTTACCTATCAAAGCACCCGTTTTATGATTTAAACAAATTAAAATAAACATTATTGAAACTATAAATTTTGACAAATGTTTTAATTTTGTACCCATTTTTAATTTATAGTACGTCATTTTACACACCGATTAAGTAAATTGATTTTTGATGTTTCCATTGTGTTTTCTCAAATTGGAAAACCCGGTGTTGCAGGTATAAAATTTTAATCAAACGTTCACAATCCACTCATTATAATGACATTTTCTATTCAGACTCGCAAAGTTTGCGTAAACGAAATTATATAAGTAAGCAATCAAAATAATTAATGAGATGTTCTCCTCTTTGCCCCCCTCTTTTAAAGCGCGCCTAGCGAGTAAAGTTATAGTGTTAAATCGATCCGCCAGGTCGCACCACCGACGCACTCTTGTGTTAAAGTTCGCGCACTCCTCGTTTTGTTACATTATTGCCAAGCACCGCCGCACACTCGAATGTTTAACGCGAACGGGGGGCGGCAGAGGCACCGGGGACACTGTAATTGTTGGTGTTAAACAATGGTGGCGTTCTCGCTGTTGGGGCGACGATTATTGTTGCGACGCGATCTCGGATCATCTGCAACGAAACAATTAATTTTAGTTTTAATTGCATTACGCCAACCGTTAAAAGGGGTTTTCAAAACCCTCGCACACTGTATATTCGGTTCATTCAACATTTTTAGTTCTTAATTAATTCTCATATTTTTCCAATGACCTGGTCAACAATGACCTCTAGTTGGAAGTGTGATTTAATTTGATAATTAAAATTATGGAAACAAGAAATGTACAGCATACGAACTTCAAGTTAAGTAGAAACGAATAAATTAAGGTTAGTTAAAATATATAATGAATTGTAAACATAAACATAACAAATATTTGAAGTTGACTCTGATTAAGTAATAGAGCAATTGTGATTCTGGAAGACTATTGGACTAAGTTTTTGGAGCAATTCGTGGCAATTGGATCAATAGTTAAAATAAATAATGAATTATAAACATAAACATAACAAATATTTGAAGTTGGCTCTAATTAAGTAATAGAGTAATTGTGATTCTTGAAGACTATTGGAATAAGTTTTTGGAGGACTTCGTGGCAATTGGATCAATAATGTGACAGTATTTGAAACTCTGAGGATGGTACAAACGAAATTTTAGTGATAAATGCAATTTTAATTCAGTATTGTATTTATTGATCCTATTGCCATGGGTTCTTCCAAAAACTTCCTGCAATAACAAATAATTACAACTAATGATCAGTAACATAAAAGACTTAAAAACATTAGCACAACTTTTAATCAACTATTAATTTACATATTTTTTAAATACGGTGGTGAATTATTTTATAAATAATTTTTTTTGGAATAATATTAATAACATATCCTCTCTAAAAATATAAAAACAACACACTCCAAAAAATATGTCTCTTAAAAAGATAGAATAATTTTTCCCTTCGCTTTAGAATTGCCTTTTTTATAATCTGCAATTATTTTATATTATTCGTAGTGATTTATTTACGCCATTTTCTAATATAATGTATGTTATATTAAAATGAGATAGCCTATAAAAAATGTTACCCAACACTTATACAATTTCTAAAAAAAATCAGCTGAGTTTAAAAGCGCTAAATAAATCATCATTTTTCGTTTACAAGGAAAGAAGACAAAACTTGACCCAAATGATCTTAGCAGTTGATGATCTTAAATTAAAAAAAAAAATGACAACGTAACACTTAAAACGAAAACATCCCCTGTAAAATAAAGTATTCGAGTACATTTAAGTTGTGTACGGGGCTTTATTTATTGTACTTAAAACGAAAAGAAGCAGTGAATTAATAGGAATGAAATTACACGAAAATCTTAACTTGAAAACGGCAAGTAAGTCAAATAAATAATGTAGCACAGTTATGTGAAAATCGTACGGACGGTTCATCTGGTCGACTGTGGCAATAATTTAAAGTTAACGTTTAAGTATGTCTATAGATATATATCGTGAATTATAGACGCTCGACGGCTCAGATCATTAGCGTCCGAAGTATGTCTATATTGTTAAAAGACATTCATTAAAAATTCTTAAATAACAACAAGTCTGAATAATGAATATTGCGAAATCATTCTGACTGATTTATGATGCTCTACTCTTAAAACTAATTTCAACTTAAAGCTTGTCGTCCACCAAGAAGCTTATATGCTGCATAGATGTAAAGACATTGGGCACACACCTAAAGGGTTCGGTATTGTTCGCACGACGTATTTATGAGTCGCAATCATTGCTTGACAAATATCATACCTTAATCTAGAAATGCGTCATTTCAATGTGTTGAATTGTTTTGTAGATAATTAATTCGAAAGTAGGTATCGGAGTGTCCATGATGAGTTATTATTAGCACTTTGTGGTCTCTTATCTTCATTATTAATATTGACATGTACACTAGTGACATCGGACGGTTTTTATTTGAAGTTGTTTGAAGTTACTATAGCCGTGGTTTGTGTCCCCGCTATATAATAGAAATATAACAGCCATATAAAAAAGACTGTAGGGGAAATCAGCTGAACTCCTACAACTTGTCAATATAGTGTTGCGCATTGTTACCCCATAATGCTACGCCTATGGAATTTCTAGAAAACTCCATAAAATGCTCGAAGGTCAACGAACAAACAATCAAGGCAGGTAACGGACTTCCGACCGTTAGAGGTGCCCACGCAAGCAACAATGAATGCAGGTAGCTGGCACCAAGCCGTAGGAGACTCGGACGCGTGGTGAGGCAAGGAAATGGCAATTCGAACGTTCTGGAACATAGGCCAAAATCTATAAAGTTACAGCGTGTTAACAGCGAGTGGACGTACAGCTAACTGTTTTACATAAATTGTGCGTGTTCTGGCATGACAACATAAATTCTCTTACAATATTGAGAAAATAAATATAACGCTACTGAGTGCGGAAGTTAAATAAATAACTTATAGTGTGTTTGAATAGACAATTGCGCTGATAAACTCTGTGTTGTGTTTTAGTGTGAATTGAATATTTCTTTGTACATAATTCTTTATTCTTTGTTACTTAGTCTTACATGGTATAAATTAGAACTATTAGTTTTATTTCTGTTAAAGTTATACGTTTTTGTGTGTATGTTTTTACTGTTTGTTAAACAGTTAATATCTTAAATAAATACTTTTCGCCACATACTATAGCAGTTTTATTACAATAGCTTGTTCAAAATAATTTTCGTTGAAAGTATATTTTATAAAGTGCTATTCTATTGATTTTTTTCAGAATTTTTAATATCATGTTTGCACATTTTCCCGAGATATAAGCTCCTAAAGTCGTTAATAATTTGCCCCCTGCATTATTAATGACTTTAAGACAAACGGACATGACGGAATTATAAGAGTTCCGTTTTTGGCATTTAAGCTACGGAACCCTAAAAGTGTTATATAAAAAATTTTTAACCAAATCGATACAGTGGTTTCTCAGATAAGCGCCTCGGAAGTAACAAAAGCTGCATGATCGATTTTTTAAGTTGAATATTCTGAAAATTAATTTCGCCTAGCTTTATTATTCTGTGGCATATTTAATACTTATGAATGCATTTAAATGCATGCTCAGTACATAGCAAGTCTGCAAATAGCATGTCGCTTATCAAGAGTCAGCGAGGCATAAATGGTTAACCATAACGTGTAGTAAATTTGTACTAATAGTTATGCAAAATGCAACAGTCTATCATTACGTTATGATGACGTCATCCCGGCCATTGTCACAAAGTGCAAAACGAGTAATAAAATAATGCTTAAACCGGTCGCTATATCAAGAGCAAAGTTGATTAATTACAGAGGTTACCTCGTTCCGTTTGATGGTAGCCACCCGGCGGACCTGTCAATTGATTGCGTATAGCAACGACTGTTGTTTAAACTACAATGGTAGTATTAAAATGTCAAAAAATCAAAAGACAAATATTGATATTTTTTGCAATCAATTGATTTTTTAAGGTAAGAGATTTACAATAGTTCTAGTTAAATATAAATTACATTTTTGATATTGGCATTATAGATCCGCCATTTGACGTCATTTTCGCGCTTACGTTAACGACGCAACATCTGTAATCTACTAAGCCTGTATCGAGTGCAAAAAGCATTGTCAGAATATTAGATTTGATAATGACCGACAACACATATTTTTCTATACAAGAAGAAAAGTATCGTTGAATTTTTAATTCGATTCTGCTCGAAAAAATGGTTGATTGAAACGATATTTTTTTCAAACTGTGTACACATGTATTTAACACCGTTTTCTGTACAATTTCTACATTGAAACTAGTGATGTGCCGGATCGTTAAAAATGTATATCCGCGGATACGGATCTGAATACGGATTTTGGGTTTCAAGATCCGCGGATACGGATCTTAACTTTCTTGGAGTACACGGCGGTAAATATTGCACATTGACCTTTGGAAAGAGACTATCTGTTATAGGAAAAAGTTATTGACCTCTTTAAGAGTTAACAGATCGTCTCTTTCCAAAGATCGATGTGCAAAATCTCATTATAAAGATAGTTTTTTAGTACCTTTGAGTTATGTACTATTGATATGGTACTCACTACGATAAAAGTTTGCAATATAAAGGTGCCAAATACGATTTTAAAAAATAAAAAATAATCTGAATGGAATTTAACTGTTTTTCATTATTACCTAATCACCTATATATATAAAATTTCATCTATGAATTGAAAATTAATAAGGTAAAAGATCCGCCAAAAACTAACGGATACGGATACGGATCTTTCTTCTCCCTCGGATATCCGCGGATACGGATACGGATATCCGGCACATCACTAATTGAAACGACTTTTTCTGTCAAAATTTAGCTTGAAAAGTGATTTTTTTCCTATGCGGACATTTGTTTTTCTGTGACATAAGAAAAACATATGTAAAACTAAAATTGTTTATCATTCCATAAAAATTCTATAAAAACAATTTCAATACGGATCTGTATTCTTCTCGGAACGGAGATAAAACTTACAAACAAAAAAATAACCATATATTTCACTGGGCTGTGCAATACTTTTCCAAAAAAATATTTTTATATCCTACAACCTTTGTTCTGCGAATATACAATCTTTAATTATTAAAGCTATAAAGCAGCTCTCAGCTACAGAGTTAAAAATAACTTCCGAAAACTTGTACAGCAACAACCGATCCCAACAAAAGGTACATTTTTCCCGGTTATTAACATTATTTTTATAAGTATTCATACACTAAAGAATTTTTCTCTTCACGGCTTTTATGAAAGCTATAATTCATAAACTAAATATAATAAAAATAATAAACTGCGAAAATAGTCGGAACGATTTTTAGAAAAAGTTAGCCGTACATCAAACATAGCTCAAAGGCAGTTAGTTTTTACTTGGGAAAATTATTTTTACTTTAATACTTTTTTTTTAATTCCAGTCAACGACAAGTTCGTTCGTTTTTTTCCACAAAATTCATTATACAGGGTGACTTAATAGCTCACCAATAAAAGATCAATTAAGGATCAGTTTGTCGATATGGCGCTGTATTACTTTAATTTTATCTATATTTTAGTTTTAGAATCTGTGAGTTTATATTGATCGCGTTTATTTCGAGAATTTTCGCGCCTCACTTGAGCACAAAAATATAAACTAAGGAACGTAGATTTACATTAATAAACAAAAGAAAATCGCTTAATGGATAAATTATCATGCTGTAAAAAATGACAACAAAACACTATTCCAATTTTCACAAAACATAAATTAATTTGTACAATCAAGGAGATAAAGGAGAAGGTCTGAGAGAACGGCGAAGAGTAGAAAACTCGGAAAAGCGCTTTGATGGGTGACGCGGTATACGAAATGTTCATACATGGCGAGGGTGAGACGATCACGGGCCGGTGTTTTGCAAAGGAGCATGAACTCGCCATGTATGTTGAAAAGAAACGACTGCACACAACGACTGCATGTGAGGGAGATAGAACATACGAACTAGCACATTGTAAAAATCGAGATAGAAAGACAACGTTCTAAATAAAAGCATAGAAACAGGGAAAAAATCAGACATGGTGGGAAAGACGGGTATTTAACATTGAATAAACCTCTCCTATAATACGGTTGAGAGGTTCCTTTAAGGACCCCGCTTAAACCTTATGGGATTTGGTTCGCGGTTAAATATGGTTTTATTTTATAGTTTAAGGGTCACTAAGAAAAAGTGTCCATGGGCGCATATAGCCTAAAAGCCAATAGATTTTTAGCTACAGATATTATGTTTATCGAGATTTTAGATATAGGGATATCCATTGAATTCACAAACATGTTCCATGTTCAACTTTTGTGCTTTTTTTTTAGAAATAGAAAAATAGTCGAAAACTAGGTAATGTTGGAAGTTGTCACCCTGTATAAAATAATAATGTCATATTCGGATTCAGCGCACTCGAAAACATATTTTTAGAGCTTAGGATTTTTTGTGAATTCAATGAATCTTGCTAGACATAATATCTGTAGCTAAAAAATTATACTATGCGCCCATGGACACTTTTTCTTAGTGACCTTTAAACTATAAAATAAAACATTTTTCGATCAATTTAACCGAGAACCAAATCCCGTAAGGTTTGTGCGGGATCCTTTCGCCCTGTAACTAAATTTTTGCCCTGTCATATTAAAAGCAAGGATGCTTCACATCAAAATAAAATCTTCTAGTACGAAATGGTTATAGTCAGAGTGCCCGGCGGCAAAAATTTTATTGATACATACTCTCCCCAAACTTTGTATATGTTTTCATTAGGCCTAGTCTGACACCTATTTCCTCTATGACTTTTCTTGATTTTGGGGCGTTTTCCCTCTAAACTTTCCGAAAGATGTCGTTTTGACGACATGTAAAAATTTATAGATATTGTTTGTTTTTTAATTGGATAGCTTAAAAACTTCAACCAAAACGCTAAAATAATGTTCTCTGACAAATAACATGAACCGTTTAAAATGTCTGACACATCAAATATGGTCGACATATTCGACATGTAAGACATTTTAAATGGTTCATATTATGTGTTAGAGAACATTATTTTAGCGTTTTGGTTGAAGTTTTTAAGCTATCCAATTAAAAAAACAAACAATATCTATAAATTTTTACATGTCGTCAAAATGACATCTTTCAGAAAGTTTAGAGGAAAAACGCCCCAAAATCAAGAAAAGTCATAAAGGAAATAAGTGTCAGACTAGGCCTAATGAAGCCATATACAAAGTTTGGGGAGAGTATGTATCAATAAAATTTTTGCCGACGGGCACTCTGGCTATTATGTTTGCTGTTTCCTAGAACGATAGCTCTCTATTATATTGAAAGTTTTCTATGGTAACATATATTGTCAGCATCTAAAATAAACGAGTGGATGGTCTAACCGCGCAGTTCCACAAATTCGTGAGTCTTTCAGAACACTAGTAGATGTAAACGAGTAACTTTTTACATCAAATGAAAATTGTAAATAAACTAGGATATTCTCACGAAACATTTTATTTTTTACTGAACAATTTACAGTTATTAGTGTATTTGCCAAAAGACAGTTACACTATTGGCGTCGGTGGGATGGCGGGACCTAGGGATCGGACCAACATTTCTCGACGCCTTCTAAGAAGTTTGGCACCATTTTTGGAAATGTCTGTTTATATACTCGTATGTACGGGTTATAACTTTCGAAGGAGTTAATTAATTGTAACGAAATTTGGATCACATATTGAAATCCATCACCGCACTAAGCCTATTTAAAATGGGCCACTTTAAGGGTGGGTTTATTTTGCAGAATTATATCTATCACACCCGGGTGAACCGGACTGGGCCACTAGTAACTTTTGTAATATTCTAGGTTAAGTATGAACTCGCTGATGATTCTACAAAACCTATTTTAAACTCCTTTTTATTTTTCTATAATGAAAATAATTTGTGCTTCGACAAACAATAAAATATTCTATTAATTTTACCGGCTTGAAAAATAGACGATTATCGTTTCGTGTGTATGTTTGTAAACTTTTAATAACAAACTAATATAAATTTTAATTTAGCTTTAGTAAACATCGTCTGCCAGTGAAATTTTTTGAGATGGAGTTAGTTGTAAAACTTGTGTACAGAAAATACGGAGTATATAATATTCCAGGGGTCACAAGCACAATTGTAATTATTTTATCATATATATTAATACGCTAAGGCTAAAGATGTTTGCCTCCCTTTTTTGAAAAAACCTCACAATTTCTTCACATAAATTATATATCATTTTACAGATAATTGCTTGTTCTACTGACATCGACAACTAAAAAATGTATAATTGCTTTTGTTTTTGTAAATTAATCAAAATACAGCAACGCTAAACAACGTCTGCCGTCTGACGGCTTTAATTTTGAAACAACGTCAGCACTTTGATCTGTCATCTGACCTTCATATTGTAATACAACAGACACAATACTGCATACTGCCATCTAACGACTTTAATTTTGAAATAGCGAGCAACGCTGAACAACGTCACAGCAATGCTGCATGATGCCATCTGACGGCTAAGCTCAACGCTTTTGCTACTTGCGCCTCTATATGACAATTTTAGTAAAATATTTCTTCGATCTGTCATCTGAGCTTCATATTGTCATACAACAAAAAGAAGAACGTTATAAGCAGTGTGCAAAATTAGAAACGAATTGAATACCTGCAATCATACTTAAAAAATAATTTTGTAAAGTGATAATTATTATTCTTATTTAGTGCGAATAGTTCGCACAGGTCACACTAGTATATCCAATATTTTGTGAAATTTGTCTTACAACAAAAATTTGCAATAAATCTATATTAAAATCTTTGATTAACGTCTGAATAGAACTCTTCAAATAAATAAAATTGTCAACTATCATTCAATCTTGCATTCTATTAGAAAATAAGTAGCTAATATACTAATTATTTTTTTTATTTTTTAGATATTTCTGAAGAAGTTCCAAATCCGGATCGAAACGTCATCTTTTCTTTTATTATATTGATTTATATTTTTATATTATTTTTTGTCTATATATAGTCTCAAAAAAATTGGTCGACAATTTTTTTTATAAGAAAAAATCTATATTAATATTTTAATGATTTCAAAAAAAATACATTCGACAGTAAAAAATGTGAGCAAATATTAGGAACTGGGTGTTAAGAAAAATAAAAAAAACGGATCCGGTTGTATGATATATGAAGATCGCTGGTACGTCAACCAGATTAATCTTCCATACCTGACTTCCATAGACCGAATATAGATATTTATTACCGAACATTAGTGGTCCTTTTTTCTTCTCAAGGTGTACGCAAGATCCGACATAGCTTTTAGACATGCACTATTTTAGGGCTGGGAAAAATTATTCAAATTATGTGATCATTTTTATTCGAAACATTTAAATTACTTTTTTGCACGACCGCCTATAATTCATAAGTGCAAGCATTGCTTCCAGCCTCGTGTGCAGCGGACCTGAAGACTTGAACTAGTAACAGGGCATCCAGAAGCTTAGGTCAAAAATCACTTTTCAAAAATTTTACAATATCTTTCCGTTTTGAAGTCCCCCGAAACCAAAAAACATATTTTTGGAAAAACTCTGTGCGTCTGTTAGTCTGTGAACACGATACAGGTCAAACGGATGAGCGGATTGAAATCAAATTTTGGGAGGATGTTTGATATGCAAATATGAAGAGCCCTATTGTTTTTGGGGAAAATCGGCGCATGCGCAGAAGAGATATATGCTATAACGGTGTTTTTTATATAATAATGGTATACTTTTCATAACGGCTTATAATTCTATTCAGTTTTTCAAGAAAGTTTCTATAAAAAAATTTTTTTCTTAAATTTATAGTTTCGGAAATATTTTGAAAATAAAAAAAAAATCAGTCGCTCTTTTGTTTTATGAATCTGTCAGAAATAAACTATAGTTAGGGCTTGCTTTGATTAATTTTTACATGACGTGGAACATAATATTATGTAGGCAACAAATAGCAAATATCATATTGAATACTAGCCATTACCCGCGTCACCTCACACGATATCAGAAATTTTATTTTCTTTATTATAATCGAATCGCACGTGGAAAACAAAAGTGGCATTATGTAAAAAATGTAATTTTACAGTAGAGCATTTTTTAGTTTTAATATTATTGTTTTGTCCTAAGAAAGTTACTATTAAAATACTGCTTATAGAGATTCTTTTGTTAATAATGAGACAATTTATTATTGTTTTAATTTATTTTTGACCACAATGTTAAAAATAAAGTTATTAAAAAAAAGACCTTTTTACAATAATTTTTTGTTTAGTGTCATTGTTGTCATAACCTATAATCAGTAAATTGGAGACTTCAACTGCAAAAAGTGCCACTAAACAAAATGTGTCATTTTATGTATTTACTCACTTGCATTAATTTTTGTAGCAACTGTAATAGCAGTAAACTGTCAGTTAACAAAATGTGTCACTTTTTCACTTACAGCGATGTGCGTACCAAACAACTGCTTTGACACAATCAAAATAGTGTCGTTATATCAGTCATGACCATGGGCAATTATTTCAAAATATAAAGTGATACTAGCTCAGTCTAGCGGAAGTAAGTGGGTTTATGAGCAAATGAAAATTTTCGTATAGTGACACTTTTGCAGTAAAACATGAATCTTACAAAAGGTGAAAAGTCAACTTTTTTATATAGTGTCACTATTGTTTTCAACGTGCGAAATGTCAACATTTTTAAAGTTGGAATGGTCCCGTCGCCCAATTGGCTGGAATTTTTTTTTTCGGCGATCGCAGTCTATCCCTGGCCTAGCATACATACAGTACAATGTTCTCTATACATACATATAAAAAGTACGGCCGAGTGAAATATCCCACCGTACCCCATCAGTTTAAAGCAAGAAAAATACCCTAACCATTAATTCTCATCTGTCGTGGGACCGCTCTCTCTGGATTCCATGGCCACATTTCTTTATCTCATTCTTCTTTCTAACCCCGTTGCTGCACATCTTGCTAACATGCCTACAACGACACCAGAGGCGACACGTCATCTCTAGGGCACACAATGGGGGGGCAAGATACTTCGATAACTCCAAATCACTGACCCTTGTTTATGTCCACAACCAACTTTCAACTGTGATGTTAATGGGTCACTCATGTCGACTAAAACGTTGAATAATATCTTTTTTTTTAGTCGCCCGCTAAAGTTAGATCGCCAAAGGTCGTGTAATGAATATTTTTCTTGAATACTGCTAATATTATTTCAAATTGATCAAAGATACCGAGCGGGGTGACGTAGCGGTGAGAGCACTAGACTCGCATTCGGGAGGTACCGGGTTCTAATCCCGGCGGGGGCAGATGTGGCTGGGAATTTTTCCTGCTGCCTCTCGCCGAGAAACGATAATTCCTGTACCGGCCATCTTATTGAGGTTTTCCATGGTTTTCCTCAACAATTCCAGATAAATATCGAGATGGTTCCTTATTCAAGGTCATGGCCGATTACCTGTCAAACTCCTATGCTCAAAATGTGCCTACCTTATCCTAATTCCCTAAAAATTCCTTCATTCGTCCATTGCTATTAATAATAATAATAATAATAATAATAAATTTTTATTCCCACAAAAATGTTACAAAACAAAACAAATTATAAATCTAAAATTACGGAATTAAGTTGAAGTTTAAAAATTGTAGAAAATAACGGGAAGTGTGATGGATGGAAAATAGTAATGGTGCGAATGGCGTCTGTTATGACATAAAGTCGAAAAACGGACGTTAAACGCATTATTATTATTAAATTGATCAAAGATGACAGGTCGCGGTAAAGGTTTGGGAAAAAGAGGCGCCAAACGTCATCGTAAAGTGCTTCGCGATAACATCCAGGGCATCACGAAACCAGTTATCCGTCGTCTAGCTCGTCGCGGTGGCGTCAAACGTATATATCCGGTCTCATCTACGAGGAAACTCGAGGCGTTCTGAAAGTCTTTTTGGAAAACGTTATCCGCGACGCTGCCACCTACACCGAACACGCCAAAAAAAAAAAGGTCACTGCAATGGACGTTGTATACGCATTGAAACGTCAAGGTCGCACCCTTTACGGTTTTGGCGGTTAAATTCGCGAACAATAATGTTGCCGTCATTCCAATTACCATGAAATTTAAATGAACGTATTTCTTTTTATCGGCGACATGAGACGCCTCTGATCTTTTCTCGATGGTTGAACGTCATCCGGTTTTAAAGGCGACCTTAGGATTGCATTTGCATGTTTATTAATTCCCGTGGCTATAAAATTATATTTTTGTTGTTATTAAAAATAATTAATTGCCCTTTTAGCGCGCACTTTACGTGAATTTATTAATAATCGAAATACAAAAAAAAATTCTTTATACCTACCTCGGTCGAAAGTATGTATTTCCGGCATTAGTTTTAAGGCAAAAACTCTAAATTTTGTGGGATTACAGGTACGCCTTAAAATTTATGCCGAAAGTACATACAAAGACCGAGGTATATAAAGAAAAATTGTATACTCCACACGGGCAAAAAGTTTGAGATGATGCCCAGTGCAATGATCTCAAACTTTCTGCCCTTGTGATGCAATATACTATTAGAGTACCCCACGAGAAAAATGTTCTTCGGTTGACACACAAATAAAATAACAAAATTGAAATTTCAAAAAAGGTTTACGTACCAAAAAAGTGTTGAAAAATAATACTATATATAAAGATACAAACAATAGATAAACTTGAAAAAGCTCGTACAACAACAATAGACTTGCTAAGTGTAAGCTTATGTAAAAAATACTTCGAAGTGAGCGAATTCGATCCACTAATAGCCTATCAAAATGATTGTATGAAGTTTAAATGCACAGAGAAAGGTTTAGTCTCTTTCCACATACATTGGAGGTCTCAACGCTAAATGGCTTATTACGGAAAAAGCCTTTAGCATAAGCAATATTTGCCCACAGAGAATTTATCCCAGAAATCACAGAATCGATTTTAATGAAACATATTTCTCGTTAGTTATAATTAGTTATGTGGGAACTGGGAAGGATTTTCAATCTCAAAAAGGCAATTTTTATAGGACATATTTAAACTTTCCATATATTTTTTTATTAATAAATTTCTGTACCATTTAAACAAAAACTACAGGTTATAATTCTTACTTTGTAATTCACATGAATAAAGTTAAGTTTGATTCTGTTTTACTTAAGATTTGTCATATTGTTTTATTTGGAACTCATAACAAATCAATTCATCCTATTTCATAATAAAACAGCACTCAGAAAATAAATCACTCATTTCTCTTGTTATTTCATAAACAAAGTAATGAGGTAGTGGCAGACGCCAAAAGATGGCACCAATGTACTGGCTGATACAGTTATAAAGGGAATTCCCCCCATGTAAACAGCACTAGATTGGGATTAAAAAAAATCATTCTGTTCTCATTCATGAATAATTATTATTTTTTAAACTCAAAAGGGCATCACATCCAAAGTTGATTAAGATACTCCAGTTATGTTTACTTGTAGCCTCTTGTAAACGAGAGTTTAATTTCAAAGTACCTTTTTAATTTAGTGGCTTGGAAAATTTTACAAAAAATCGATCTACAAACGACAGAATCGCACAACCTCCATACAAAAAATCCGGATAAAAACTTGACATGAGTCACTTTATTATGCGGCCATAGATTTCTACACTGAACAGCAGCACTCAGTGCAGATACCCTACACCTTTTTATTTACATTGATTTAACACTAGAGGAATGTTTTTCTTCTAGTGGAACAATTTCTATTTACCACCGGAATTGTTATTGCAACATTCGTTGGCCGCTTTACGAGTCACCGTAGGCCATTTTTTCCTGATTCGATTTCTCAAATCTTTGTTTATTTTGTCCTTTTAAGTGTACGCTCTCTCTTTCTCGCTGTATTTTTTAACCTAACCTAACATTACGTCCTTTTAGGTTTGTTATATTGTTGAATCTTTGACACACTTTTAAAAATAGAACAAAGTACAGGTAGAGTTTATCTACACCTATAATATACCATTCCAACTCCACTAGTGGGAAGTCGTTAATTTAGGTCAAAATTCACTTTTCAAAATTTTAAGGTCCCCGAGTCCAAAAACCATATTTTTAGGAAAAAGTCTATTTGTCTGCAGGAGCATAGTACACGACAAACGGCCGAGCGGATTGAATCCAAATTTTGGCAGGATGCTTAACATGCGTATATGTGACGATTGTGAGGAAAATCGGCGCATGCGCAGAAGAGATATACATTTAAACATTTCACTTCTGTTCCGATTCAGGTCAATTTTCCTCTCTGGCGCGTCCAAAAAAAGTTTCACTCCAATATAGTGATGTGTCGCTCCTGAGCGAGTCGTTCATAATGAACGACTCCTTTCTCGGAGCGGAGCGAGTCGCTCTTTTTTTGTGAATAACTCACTCCAAGCGCCATTGCTCTGCGCTGAGCTATTCTCTACTTTTGCATTCGCACATTTACAGAGCGCACACAGCACAAGCCACTGAGGCACTAATGAATTTTGCACGTGCAGAGTTATCTTTGCTGAGTCGTTTAATGTTGAATGACACACTGTAAGTGTAATAGTACTAAGCTTACAGTGACTTAAACCATTCACATTGACGTCGTTGACAAAGATATAATATTGTTACAATAAACATTATTATTATTAAGCTTTTATTATACTTTATAGTTTATCCGAAATGCGAATAATATAAGATCAGAATCATATGAAAATGAGCTCAGAGCTGAGTGTGTGTATTGTGCTGTGCAATGCTAAGTGACTCCTGAGCATGCATGATGACAGTTCATACCTCTGCAGTCTGCACTCTTGTGTAGTGCGTACTGTCTAGTGTCGCTCGTTTGAACGACTCTCTCTGAGCGACTCTTTTTAGTGAGCGGAGCGCACGGAGCCAGCTCCCAATAAAGAGTCATGTGGACACACTCCGATAACTATAATTTTATGTTCGTTATCAAACTAGATTTTCTAGCAATATATTCTGCAGCCAAGCGTAATTATCCTTCGCTGCTGAAGGTAACATATATAGCTCTATTCAGTCATTCTTAGCGTGCCGGTTGTCCATCACGCTGTGAGGAGCTGGAAGCAGTCATTTCAGTCACAGGATACCCGTTGAGTAGTAAAACTAATTTTAGGATTGAGGAGGTTTAGAAGGATTCCTACCTATCCAGAAACGGGAAGGGGTGCCAACACCGTTTCCCATTTCACTTCACACATATTATACAGGATGAATTAGTTTTTATGTGTCTCTAATTTTTGATCCACTGATTCTTAAACTTGAAGAATAAACTGCTTGCTTTGTAAATTTTATGGCGTTAAAACAAATAAAAAGGGGAGATGAGGGCACGTCGTGACACGGTTTAATATGTTTCAACATTTTTTAAGTTTCAATATTTTGGTTATTTAAAAGATCAAGAAAATAACATATGTTGATATTATCAATATTATCAATTCATATCTGAAGGTATTGACCGCAAAAATCCTGCGTCAGCTTTAGCCCAGCTTGATACTAAGTTTTCAAGTCTATTTTTTATTACATCTATACTAATATATAAAGCTGAAGAGTTTGTTTGTTTGTTTGTTTGTTTGAACGCGCTAATCTCAGGAACTACTGGTTCAAATTGAAAATAAATTTTTTTGTTAGATAGCCCATTTATCGAGGAAGGCTATAGGCTATATAAAATCAGGCTACGACCATTAGGAGCGGAGCATTAATGAAAAATGTTCCAAATGTATCTAAAAAATAAGCTTCTATTCAGGTGAAATGCACTAAGTATACTCATATTAGCGATGTAAGAATACAACGCCGGCTAGCGCAATCGGTAGAGCACAAGACTGTCAATACCAGGGTCGTGGGTTCGAGCCCTACGTTGGGCGAATGCATTTTTATTTTTTTTTTAATTTTCTACATTACTTTCTTCTAAGGCTGACATTAAAATTTTTTTTAATTTTATTTAATTAATTAAAAAAAAATTGTTAGTTAAAAAAAGTATAAATACTGCTTTTTATCGACAAAAAATTTTGAACGGTAACTCTGATCATCATGAAATTTGGACACAACATTCATCTCGGTAAACTAATATGAATATGTGTACTCATGTTTCTCCCTTCCCCATTCGTTCTTTTACACCCGGGTGAAACCGGACGGGACCGCTAGTTTTAAATAAAATGGATACATTACTCACTCGCTTTACAGTAACAACATATTTTATTATAAAATTTATATTATTTTGACAGTTCAACGTATTAATTTGTATTCCAAAATCTAGCGTCATCTATAAATCATTTTATCAACGACTGAAATGAATAAAACAGCATTTGACAATTGTTTTATTGACATGACAGAAGCATGAAAGTAGTCATGGCATGTGTATATGAATCGTAAAATATTACTGTAAAAACGTGATTATTCGAGTTTTGTGAATATAATAAGTCATTGATTCAAAATTAATTTTGTCATAACAGACGACATTCGCACCATTACTATTTTTCATCTATCACACTTTCCATTATTCTATCTACATTCTTAAACTTCCATTTTCATAGCAAAGAGCGAATGGAGATATTAGGAGTTTGACAGGTAATCGGCCATGGTCTTGAAAAAGGAACCATCCCGATATTTATCTGGAATTGTTGAGGGAAACCATGAAAAACGTCAACAAGATGGCCGGTACAGGAATTACCTTTTCTCGGCGAGAGGCTGTGGGAAAAACTCCCAGCCACATCTGCCCCCGTCGGGATTCGAACCCAGTACCTCCCGAATGCGAGTCTAGTGCTCTCATCGCTACGCTACCTCGCTTGGTTACAAAAGCTACAAGTTCCAAACGTTCTTCCCGAACGCACTGTATATCGGTTCGACTTTAAGTCTATATGTCTGACATAAGTCGGAAAACCTCAACAAGATGGCCGGTACAGGAATTACCGCGATTCTCGGCGAGAGGCAGTGCGAAAAACTCCCAGCCACATCTGCCCCCGTCGGGATTCGAACCCAGTACCTCCCGAATGCGAGTCTAGTGCTCTCATCGCTACGCTACCTCGCTTGGTTACAAAAGCTACAAGTTCGGAACGTTCTTCCCGAACTCACTGTATATCGGTTCGACTTTAAGCCTATATGTCTGACATAAGTCGGAAAACCTCAGCAAGATGGCCGGTACAGGAACTACCTTTTCTCGGCGAGAGGCGGTGAGAAAAACTCCCAGCCACATCTGCCCCCGTCGGGATTCGAACCCTGTACCTCCCGAATGCGAGTCTAGTGCTCTCATCGCTACGCTACCTCGCTTGGTTACAAAAGCTACAAGTTCGGAACGTTCTTCCCGAACTCACTGTATATCGGTTCGACTTTAAGCCTATATATGTCTGACATAAGTCACGGATTTAGCGAACGCTCTTTATGTAATATATAAGATATAACACAACAAGTCCATATCGAATTCAGTTCCTAATACACAGAGATGTATGGGACGGGATGGATGACCTAACAAGATAAAGGGCTCTAGCGAGAGTGTAGTAGTGCGTTTCGAGACGATAGGACCACGCACAGGAACAGTGGAACGAAAAGGCATCAGCTGTAAACATCCCAGGAGATAAATAGAGTTATCTATCTAAGTTTAACTGTAAAGATATTGCATTATTTACACAGTCCTTCGCACGTATATCCATTAAGCTTGAGAGAATTTTGGGTTAGAGGCCAGTGCACAAGGCCAGAGGCGTCACGCCTTGTACCGGAACCCCACTCATCAAAATTAATATTTTTTTTTTTTAACAAGTTGGTCTTTACTCTGACGAGTAATTTAGTCAGGGCTAGTTTTTATATTAAGCTAATTGCGATGGAGCCTGAAAATTAATATTAAATTATTTTATTTTTTTTTGTAACATGCACATCGAAAGTGCATCAGTTTGTTTTCGAGAACGAAAGTTATAGTCCAAGAGCTATCAAACATTTTTGAGTAGGACCGAGTAGGGTGGCGTGAGAGCTCTAGACTCGCATTCGGGAGGCAGTTGTGGCTGGGACTTTTTCCTGCTGCACCTCGTCGAGAAACGTAATTCCTGTACCGGCTATCTTATTGAGGTTTTCCATGGTTTTCCTCAATAATTCCAGATAAATATCGAGATGATTTCCTTATAGACGGAGAGCTGGCTACGGAGAAAATGGGTGACTCGGTGCATAGCTGAAAATTTGCAGAATAATAGAAGATAGTACAAGTAAGTAGGGAAAAAATTGCTAGAAGGCTAGGCGGAAGATAAAGAGCCGCCAGAAGGCGCTAATGATAAGAAAAATCAGTGCACTTCTGGCAATTTCTATACTTATTCTGTAATTCAAAACTAGATTATTTATTATATAGTTATAAGGCCATACTGAAAATTCAAACATGATATAATAATTACATTCGACAAATATTCAAAATTATTAATGACATTTTGATAGAAATTAAATTAAATAAATTAATAAAATTACGTTGTTATAACAACGTAATTTTATTAATGAAAATATATGACGATTAATTTTATTTCTATCAAAATGCCATTAATAATTTTGAATATTTGTCGAATGTTATTATTATATCATATTTGAATTTTCAGTATGCCCTTATAACTATATAATGTATAATATATATAATATATAATCCAGTTTTGAATTACAGAATAAGTATAGAAATTGCACTGATTTGTCGCAATATTAGCGCCTTCTGGCGGCTTTTATGTTCCGCCAATAGCCTTCTGGCAATTTTTTCCCTACTTACTTATACTATCTCCTATTATTCTGAAAATTTTCAGCTCTGCACCGAGTCACCCATTTTCTCCGTAGCCAGCTCTTAGCCATTATTCAAGGCCATGGTCGATTACCTGTCAAACTGCTATGCTCAAAATTGATATCATTAGTTTTAATTAATAAAAAAACTCTAAAAAGTCTAAATAAGCCACTGTCTTGTGAACAGAGAAGTATATAGACTATATTATATTGTCTACTAATTTAATGAAGCAGATCTATGAAAACCGCTGCGTTTGTAATAATCCGGCCCGTCTATTAGATACATCTTTCCAGGTCAATGTGTTTCATTTATAAAAGGAATCGACCAACCAAAATATTTGCCTATTTAACCATTGAGTGTAAAAAAGAAATTTAAAAAAAACTAGTGTACCCGTGCAAAACGTTTTGCATGTATTTTCATATTGTTTTCAAAAATCGATATTTTGATACAGACCTACGACAATAATTTTATTCCTCATTAGTTTCCATTTACAGTTATTTTTCTTTTGATTTAGCTTGATCCATCAAGTTGTCTCTATATTTAATTGATTATAAATTCAAAGAAAATGTATGAGATCTGTTCATCGTTGTCATGGTTACCCCGCAAGAGCTGTCACAATTCATTTTTAGAAAATCTAACCTCATTTGATACATTTACGATTTTAACTATTTTTTTCTGATCTGAGACCAAATTTTAGACTTGGTACAGTCCATGTAATATTTAAAAACTCTATTTTGGCATTAAATTAACATAAACTTACACGTTCTTAAATTATTTGGAAAATAAAATAAAATTTATTTGTGTAATAATATTTGGAATATTTGCGCTAAAAAACGAACTAAAAATATACACTTCAATTGTCAAAGTCGACTTGTCAAACTGTTTGTAAAATCTCCGACATACGTACATATTTGCATTTCTCTCGTGAACATCGAAGGATTTTCTCTCTTTACGTTCCTCTTCACCCCGCTACCCCCTCGTCATTTTTACTATTATCGCTTGAAATCACCCTTTTTAAAGAAATTTCACCAAAAAAAAAAACAGCGATAACATATCTGTGGACTAAAGGTTTCAGTTTAAAAAAAAAATTGTGTCAATCGGTTTAGAAGGGATGGCTGGCGGATTGTCTAGAGGTTTAGGGCTTGTGTTTTAAATATATAGATTAAGCAGGATTTATAGAACTCTTGTGCGAGTTACAATTTTTTGTACCTACACGAATAAAATCTACAAAAATCCTCAGTATTTGTGATTTCTACTGCGGATAAAAATATGATGATGAGCAGTGAGCGAAAATCATAATTAGCAAAAAAAGGTTAGATTAGATTGAAGATTATAAACGCTCAACGCCTAAGCTTCTATATAATACAGATATATAGAGGTGACCCGTAATTGCTCGTGCTCCTATCGGGAAAAAAAAACTATGACTAATTTGGAATGATTTAGCCTTATCACTTGGGGGTCGGAAAAGCGTCATTTTTTATGATAATGACACTTCTGTGAAGAATTTTTATATCATTATTTAACACACAACATAAAATCTAACAGTAAAACAAGCCGTTATGAAAAGTATACCATTATTCAAATCTTTGATTAATTAACGTCTGAATAATTTTTCATTTTTTGAATCATTCAAACTTTCAATCGTTCGTGCATTCTATTAGATAATAAATAATAGTTGGCAAAACCAAAAGTGCACATCCCGCAAGTTTTCCACTGTATGATAAAAAAATAACAATTAAAAAATATTTTTAATAAATTTAAAAAGATTTAAAAATTTAAAGAAATAAATAATTAAAAATTGAAAAAATATTTTTTTTTAAGTTTGCAAAAATAAAAAAAAATAAGAACTATTCATAATATAATATATAATTAATATCAAGTGGAATAAAATAAAACAAAATAAAAAGAAAAAAAAAGAAAAAAATCAATGATTTCGTAAGGAATCGAACCCAGGACCTTGCCCTTGGGGATCCAACGGCATAACCATTACGCCACGGCGGCCTAATACGTGTAATGGTGTTATCACGGTATAGAAGTGTAGCACTTGTTTTATGGATTACACTATATTTGCACAGCAATTATTATATTGTTTTTTTAAACTAATTAGCTGTCAAAAATAATAAAATAAAACTGTTTATAAAAATTAAACTACTGAACACATTTTAGTGAATTTAAATAGGGTTCTGGTCTGATAGTAAACAAAGTGAATAAAATATAACCCAAGGCAATCCGACCAAAATTGCGATCTGTAGAGTCGTGACGTACGTACATACGTACGTACGTACGTACATACGTACAGACCAACCGACAACTGCTGTTTGTGATTTTCAATTACAATTTTAATAGTATTTATGAACTCGAATTGATTTGAAAATGGTTCTATTTTATAGATTAGAATCTCCTCTTTTCAAAAAGCTTCAATTTGAATGGATTTCGTGTAAAATTAACTTAGATATAACTTCTTATATGAACGAAAGTCAGCTCTGACGCACAAAGCGATAATAAAGCACATACCGCTAGTTTAGCGGTATGTGCAATTAATACTAATTAATTTTTATATTTTTTAGATATTTCTGAAGAAGATCCAAATCCGGATCGCGTCATCTATATTGATTTGTATTTTTATTATTTTTTGTCAATATATGGTCTGAGAAAAATTGGTCGACAATTTTATTTATTTGAAGTAGGTAGGTATAGCATTATTATAATAAAAATACCGTTATGGCATATAACTCTTCTGCGCATGGGCCGATTTTCTCCAAAAACTATAGGGCTCTTCATATTTGCATACTAAACATCATCCCAAAATTTGGTTTCAATCTGTTCATCGGTTTCCAAAAATATGTTTTTTTTTTGGTTTCGGGGAACTCAACAAAAAAGTATTCAGTTTTGATTAAAAACCGAGAATAAATCAGCAACCAAAAAAGTCAATAAAACAGCTTTTTACAGGAGTGTAAAACATTTCTTCTCTAATAGCGTGAAAAAGTTTCAATCTAAAACTTTTCAATACAGCGGATGTGTCATCGTATGTCCGGAAAAATAAAAAAAAAAACATCTACCTGCCACTACAGAAGTTTATCGGAACTTTTCAAACAAAACTTAAAGAAAGGAAATCACCACATCGCATTTTCCTTAAGGCTAACTTATACCGCTCCGTCGCAAGCACCAAAAAAAAACACGAAATATATTTAGTTTTATATGTTTTTAAAACTCGGGCATAATGGCGCGCAGTGCAAGGATATCAAACTTTCGGCCAGTGTGGTGTATACTATATTTCTTCATACCGCGATTGTAAGTACGCTTATTAAATATTAATTATTTATTAATTACATTAAAAACACTGATAAGCAAGCAGCTTTGAGTTTGTACGTAAAAATACGAATGACAGCTAGTCGCGACTATTAGCTAAAATGTAATAGAGTTGCTATGGAAAAGACATCTAAACAACACTTGATAGGTGATTTTTTCTTTAGTGCCGCCTGATCGTACTTACTTCCCGCAGCAGTGCGTGTAATCCCACCAATGCGTAAATGTATGTACTTTCGATTGAGGTATGAAGAAAAATTCTATATAATCGCTGTTCTAATTAAACATTCAAATTTTACATTAAGATTAGTCAGTCCTGAAAAGCCTCTATAGATTATTTTCTCATGTATTTCCGCGTCTACACTATGTAATAATTTATACACAAATACACCATTATTGGTTACGCTCTATAATATGGATATGAAGCAGTTCAAATCGTGTTTTAATATCCCTAAAAGCTGTTTTTCAAAGGCTTCAACCCGTACTGACAGACTAAATACAGTGTACTGAAAACGTTCTTGTAAACCTACAGATAGTCCCAAAAAGTCAAATACACAAACTAGATGCATCAATGTACTTTACTCGAGCACAAAAGCAAGATCACGATGGCCGAGATTATGGAACAAGAGAAGATCGTACTCGAGTATACAATTCGTGTAGTCATAGCATCTCTTAACTAAAAAAAATGTAAAAATATTCAAAGCCAAGTTTTATCGTTCTGCAAATTTAATTATTACAAATTAGAACTTTGAGTCACTGTAAAGTGGTATCCTTAAATGAAAATTTAATATGTCTATTTGGAATTACAAATACAGACTGTACCATAAATAACAAATACATTTTTTATGTGTGTTATGTAAAAAAATAAGGGGAATTATAAAACGGTCGAATAAAAAAAAATTTGGTGACTGATGATGAGATACTGTTTTAATAACTTGAGATATTAAAATAATAGTTGGGTGACTAAATTACTAAGTGAGCGACTAAATTACTTAGTGAGCGACTAGAATGCCTTCGGTAATTTTGAAGCAGATATCCTCTTTTGTTTTTACTTTTTATTTTTTTTTTCACTTTGCGACTACAACTTAAAACTCACATTTTCATGAAGAATAAAAACCACCGCTTTTTTGATAAAGGGGTATGCGAATTGTCTCGCAGTGAAACGCGATGGGGCAAAGGTGGAAATTTTAAAAAAATAATTCCGGGGTGAACGATAAATGGGTATGCGAATTGTAATTCCGGGGTGAACGATAAAGGGGTATGCGAATTAAATAGTTAATTGTTTGAATAGAACTGCGTTTTCTAAAAAATGTATATTTAATTGACAGTCAATTAAATATATATTTTTTAGAAAACGGAGTTCTATTCAAACAATTAACTATATTCACAAAATTCCGCTCAGAATAAATAAATAATTTGCCAAATTTAAAAAAAAATGCAGGACGTAACGTTGACACTCAAACAAATATTAGGTCGCTCAAATATTATGAAGTTTCCCATTTTGTATTTTAAGTAACTCAAATGGATGTTTGTAAGTTGCTGTTCTGTTGATTTCTCGTCACGCGCAGTCAGTCGCTCACTTAGTTATTTAGTCGCTCACTTAGTAATTTAGTCACCCAACTATTATTTTCTCGTCACGCGCAGTCAGTCGCTCACTTAGTAATACAGTAACCCAAATTGATTCTTTTGTCACTCAAAATTGTAATTTACAGTCACTCGTTTAAATACTACCCAAAAAATAATATCAAGAGATATTTAAACTTAGAAAAGTTCAGATTTTCCAAACGAAGTAAAACTTCTCTGAACGTGGTAGAACCCATGCGACTAGAATTGTTTGATATACATGGTGTTCAAAAATAACACCGAGTAGTAAAATGCACAATTTTTGAGTATTGACACGCGTTCGTTGACTGCAACCTTTTGAATAACCTTGTATAAGTTATGTAATGTTATTAGATACCTACTACAAGGCATAAGGTAGATATAGGTATAGTACATAATATAAGAGGGTTATTTCATAATTAATATGATATGTATACATAATATAATGTATATACTCGTATGTTACACATGGGAACATCATCAGCAGATGAGATTCTGAGGTTTGAGGTTATATTTAGTTATGCTACATTTCTTCTCTTCTGAGCAAATTTTCATCCCTCGTCTCCGTTTACGGTTGCGCCTTACAGCGAAATTAAATACAATCAACCTACATCTTAAACCGTAAACCCAAAAAACAGAACCATCGGTTCTCCACAATTCACATGTTGTCGACCAAGTTTATATTTACTAGAGTGATCTGTGCGAATTATTCGCACTAAATAAGTATAATAATTATCACTTTACAAAATTATTTTTTAAATATGATTGCAGGTATTCAATTCGTTTCTAATTTTGCACACTGCTTATAACGTTCTTCTTTTTGTTGTATTACAATATGAAGCTCAGATGACAGATCGAAGAAATATTTTACTAAAATTGTCATATAGAAGCGCAAGTAGCAAAAGCGTTGAGCTAAGCCGTCAGATGGCATCATGCAGCATTGCTGTGACGTTGTTCAGCGTTGCCCGTCAGATGGCAGTATGCAGTATTTACAATATGAAGGTAAGATGACAGGTCGAAGTGTTGACGTTGTTTCAAAATTATAGCCGTCAGATGGCAGACGTTGTTCAGCGTTAATGTTAATTAATTAATTTACAAAAACAAAAGCAATAATAATTTTTTTAGTTATCGATGTCAGTAGAGCAAGCAATTATCTGTAAAATGATATATAATTTATGTGGAGAAATTGTGAGGTTTTTTCTAAAAAGGGACGCAAACCTCTTAACCTTAACGTATTAATATATATGATGATTACTAGAAAATTTCCCCTTGACGACAATACTAATAACGATAATCAAAGTGGAAATGATTCAACAGCAAGAAAATATAAAATCAATAATAATAATAATGCGTTTAATGTTCGTTTCTCGACTTTATGTCATAACAGACACCATTCGCACCATTACTATTTTCCATCTATCACACTTCCCGCTATTTTCTACATTTTTAAACTTCTACTTAATTAAATAATTAAATAAGGATAAGGTAGGCAACTTTTGGGCATATGAGTTTGACATTTAATCGGTTATGGCTTTGAATAAGGAACCATCTCGATATTTATCTGGAATTATTGAAGGAAACTATGGAAAATGTCAACAAGATGACCGGTACAGGAATAACCGTTTCTCGGAGAGAGGCAGTAGGAAAAAGTCCCAGACACATCTGCCCCCGCCGGGATTTGAATCCAGTACCTCCTGAAAGCGAGTCTAATGCTCTCACCACTTCTCTACATCGCTCAGTAAAGGATTAATATAAACCGTATTGAATATGTGTAGTAACGAAGCATTTTTAAATGTCGCACAAAACGAAATTAAAAAAAATGTATTCGTCATAAGTGGTTTTGTCTTTCGGTCATAGATACGTACATACTCAGAATATATTGTATAATGTACAAATAGAGTACATATTGTATACAACATTACTCAGTATATAGGAGCGAATACAGATGACTCTCCTTGACTAGTAGCGACTTCGCCATTCACCTCTTAGAAACATATCTCCACGTGAAAGACAGGGCTGGAAAAACGGTCGTACATGACTTCCAAATGAGCCCTCGAATGGTACAAACAGCATTCAAAGAATCCCGCACAAACCTTATGGGATTTGGTTCTCGGTAAAATTAATCAAAAATGGTTTTATTTAAGGAGGTTGATCCGTTACAGTCCCAATCAAAAATAAATCGAATTCTAAATGGGAACTTTTCCATAATAAATTTTTACAAAAGGTTATAAGTCGACGATACCAATAAATTATTGTCATAAAGGCATAAAATAATATTTTTTTTTAATTATAATTAATTATTTCAGTATTTTACTTAATGGACTAACTTTTGAATTTTATGTACAAAGTTAGGTTAAAAAAAATAAATTTATGTAAATATCTGTATTTTACATATTTTTTGTAGTAAATAATTAAAAAAATAAATTAGAAGTAATAAAATTAAAAATTAAATCATTAAAAAGTTGAAAATTCAGTAAAAATTGTTGAAATTGTCAAGAATAAAAGTCCATAATCGAAAAGTGCTAAGGTTTAACAATTTTTTTTATTGATTAAAAGTCTCCTAATTATTTTGGAAAAAATAATATGCGTAAGACATCGATGCTTTACATAGTTAGTTTTCGAAACTGCTGACATTATTTGGTTATTCGCAAAAAAATAAAATGTACAGTTTGCATGCTAGGTTGACATATTTGACATAAGACTACATGTAAAAGTTTTTTTTAATTTTTAACTTTATAAATCTCCTAATGATTTTGAATTTTTTACAGAAAATTTTGTCATAAAAAAATCTATTAAAAAAACTTTTTTTAAGATTTTTTTCATTATCTTCGTAAAACGGCTCAACCTCCTTAATAGTTTAAAGGTCACTAAGAAAAAGTGTCCATAGGCGCATAGCCTAAAAACCAATAGATCTTTAGCTACAAATATGTTTAGCGAGATTTTAGATATAGGGATATCCATTGAATTCTCAAGCATGTTCTATGTTCAACTTTTGTGCTTTTTTTAAAAAATAGTCGAAAATTAGGTAATGTTGGAAGGTGGCACCCTGTATAAAATAATAATGTCATATTCGGATTCAGCGCACTCGAAAACATATTTCTAGAGCTTAGGATTTGTTAAGATTCTGAATTCAATGGATATTCCTATATCCAAAGTCTTGCTAAACATATCTGTAGCTAAAGATTGGCTATGCGCCCATGGACACTTTTTCTTAGCGATCTTTAAGCTATAAAATAAAACAATTTTAGGTCAATTTAATCGAGAGCCAAATCCCATAAGATTTGTGCGGGGTTTTTTATTCACTATAGCGGATTCGATTCGATTTTCACTCGAGCGAATCCGGGATGGACAGTTATTATACCCCGAAACTTTCCCCAAGAAAAAAAACTATGGAATTAACCAATCGCGTGTTCGATAGCTCTTAATCGTACGATCGTGACACGAAAAGCAGCACGTGTTGGAAATTAACCGGAATGTGACGCGGCGGACATACAATTTGTCCGCGGGAAAGGATAACATTTTCGTTGCGATGCGTCTCGCTAAAAGTTGAAAAATAAATTGATGTCGAGATATGCTCCCTGATGACTCGCTCCAACTTTGACTGAAACAGATTCATCCCTGACATGAAGATCTACGCGCAGCAACCATTGCAAAGTCCCGAGAGTCCTTAGCAGTCCAGAGACCACTACATGTGTATATAATACGTATACACGGCAGCCATGTTGTATACAGGAAACCAAGTGGCTACTTTAGAAGACACTGGAGCACTGTACATACACCGACCATTGTTGTAACTCATACGCCCTTCTGTTCATTTTATACCAAAGTCATTTATATTATTTACGTTGCTATTGAAAAATAAACTAATGATGCCAGCATAGATAAAGAATTAATGCAATATCAGCTGTCAAAAGTAGAAAATCTTGCTCCTGTTTTCCTTTTAATTTTACCCACGTCATTTGTATTGTTTGCATGGCTGTTGGTAAAGCGCGGGTCACACTAGGCTGCTTGTCAGCCGCTGCTGATCAGCGGCGGACAGTAGTACCAGCAAGCAGCGGCTGGCAGCCCGGTCACACTACGGCTGCTACTCGCTAGTCTACCGCGAGTAGTGGCTGCCAGTCCGGTCACTACATCATCGAACATAAACCACGTGGTACGTGATGGTTTACTCGCCTATGATGCACTGCTTCGGTCAGACTGCGCCGCTCGCTGGTGGTGGCGGGTGCGAGTAAGTCACGTGACCTGTTAGTCGCCGCTGCCTGGATACCAAAATAGTTGGCAAAACCAAAAGTGCACATCCCGCAAGTTTTCCACTGTATGATAAAAAAATAACAATTAAAAAATATTTTTAATAAATTTAAAAAGATTTAAAAATTTAATTAAAGAAATAAATAATTAAAAATTGAAAAAATATTTTTTTTAAGTTTGCAAAAATAAAAAAAAAATAAGAACTATACATAATATAATATATAATTAATATCAAGTGGAATAAAATAAAACAAAATAAAAAGAAAAAAAAAGAAAAAAATTAATGATATCGTAAGGAATCGAACCCAGGACCTTGCCCTTGGGGATCCAACGGCATAACCATTACGCCACGGCGCCCTACTACGTGCAGTGGTGTTATCACGGTATAGAAGTGTAGCACTTGTTTTATGGATTACACTATATTTACACAGCAATTATTATATTGTTTTTTTAAACTATTAGCTGTCAAAAATAATAAAATAAAACTGTTTATAAAAATTAAACTACTGAACACATTTTAGTGAATTTAAATAGGGTTCTGGTCTGATAGTAAACAAAGTGAATAAAATATAACCCAAGGCAATCCGACCAAAATTGCGATCTGTAGAGTCGTGACGTACGTACATACGTACAGACCAACCGACAACTGCTGTTTGTGATTTTCAATTACAATTTTAATAGTATTTATGAACTCGAATTGATTTAAAAATGGTTCTGTTTTATAGATTAGAATCTCCTCTTTTCAAAAAGCTTCAATTTGAATGGATTTCGTGTGAAATTAACGTAGATATAACTTCTTATATGAACGAAAGTCAGCTCTGACGCACAAAGCGATAATAAAGCACATACCGCTAGTTTAGCGGTATGTGCAATAGAGCATGTTCAATTTCACCAGCCGCTGATAAATACTCGCCGGCTGGCGGCGCCAGGGGCGAATTTTATGCTCACACCAAGCTGATTGATGGCTGACAGTAGCGGCTTCCACAACTCGCGACTGGCAACCAGCCTAGTGTGACCCACGCTTAAGGGAAAGACACCGATGGTTAAGAACTAACGCAATGGAGTCAATAAATAGTTTAAAGAATAACTTTTGGCATAACTCACTTGGTTTTTATGTGCAATTCAATAGTAAAAAAGACATCTGAAATATTGTCGTCCAAAATATATCATATACGGCCCTTCTGGAAATTTGGCATTAATTTTAGGTATTTCAACAAAAGTGTGACATAACTAACTTGTCCTTGTGACTACAGAGTTAAGTTTTATTTGAAAGAAACGTATTAAAAGTCAGCTGGATAAAGTTTTAAATAATATAAATCAAACAAAGTAACTGGAGTCTCTAAAATTACAAAGAAAACACCTTCCCGTGTTATTAGCCAACGTCTTCACACAAAGTTTTACACAAGCAATGAACCAAGGATTACCTGACTTTTGTTTCGTAGTAAGTACAGAGCTACCAACTTTTGATAAATCATTTGAACAATGATGGCGCGCACCAATGTTCAATTGTTTTAGAGCTACAGTGTTGCTAACTTAGTTGTAAAAGATTAATGCTGGGTTGCAGAGGGCATTGTCAAAAGGTCTGATTTGACAATGGTCTTAGATTGTGATCATCTAATTGCAGTTTTTATACATAACAGTATACAATACCTTGGATGAAAAAAAGATCGGCTTCAACTCGTTCGGACATAATATAGAGTACCGTTATTGATAACTAGGCAATAAAAATATGATAATGTTTATTTAGATGAGTTTAGTTACAGTTAGTAATTATTATAATATATTACAGAGTAGCTACTGTTTGCTACAATTGTTAAGAAACACCCATTGTTACAACGCTATCAACATAGAAAAAATAGAATATTAATTTTATTATTAATTAATTAATATTATTAATTTTTCTATGTTGATAGCGTTGTAACAATGGGTGTTTCTTAACAATTGTAGCAAACAGTAGCTACTCTGTAAGATAATGTTTATCCAAATATTTATATTTTAATTTCAAATTACGAACACAAAATGTAGGGTCATAAATATAGGCTATATGATTAAGTTCGGGTTTTGACCTGATAAACCCGAGTTTTTTTAACGTCTTATTGACTTTACAGATGACCCTATTTGGAACTACGTTTGATATTGCTTTCTGATTGTAACAATGTGTGTTTCATACAATAACAAACAATGTGCTCTATATATCTGCGTATATTACTATTTTAACTTGTATATTTTATAAGTGTCTTGCTAAATACTATTCTATATTATCTAATTAAGATCGAGTTGGGTTGATTTGATATATTCCCTAATGGCGATTGATTACTTGAGCGAGATCAAAAGTTTCCTATCTCCCAAAGTCGTGTCAATGTTGATTTAATAAGCCATCATCACAAGTTCACGCCTTGCAATATTAATAACTGATCACGTGGCTATAATCAATACTTTAATATGGAAATGTTGCCATCGTATTATAGGTACGTCATTTATCATTTTGAGAAAGTTAATATTTTAACAAACTTAATCGAATATCTTGATTTATTTAGTGATTAATTTAATATTTATATTAGCACGGCGTAATTGTAATAAATGGGGATCCTATATATGGACTACTCTATCTGGCCAGAGAATATCTGGCGACGAAGCTTAAAACTATAATCAGAGAAACATGATTATGAATCGTACTGTGAATTAGTACTGATAATTGTGAATTTTTTTATTATAATAATAAAAAGCGTTGAATAAATTAATAAATTACTTATTATGAAACCTGCGAAGTTTTCACCTCGTGCAAACACAAATAAAAAGTTAGTAAAAGGTTGTAATAGTACCACGTCATTTCAATGCAGATGATTAGTTATTTTACCAAGTAAGTAGATATTATACTTAGTCTTAATATTGAAAACTTTATTAATTGAATAGTTATTATAATTAAATAATATTAAGAATTTTGATAGAAAAAAAGTTGAAAATACATTTGACAGATGACTATTTTTAGGTTGGGAACTTACCTGTTGCAATAAAGTAATGTTTCAATAATATGTTTGCAACGTTCATCAACACTGCATTTATTTAAAACTTTTATTTCATGTGGATTGCTTTTTAAATCGGAAGTTTATAAACAGAAAGCATTAAAATTTGCCTTACTTGAAGGTTCTGTTTCAGTTGAATTTTTGCTTAAATTTATGATATGACCGGCATTAAATATACCTTCTTCTTCAAGGAAATATCTTTTTCTGTGATTTGTATCAGCCCAATTACATATTGAGCTTAAAAAAATTCACAATTTCACTGTATACTATATAGTAGGTAACCATAGTAACTATGGGAAATGATACCCCATCGTCGCCATGTTTTTAAAGGATCCCAATAGATAATGTTAAGAACAGTTAAAGTTTGTTGGTTATCTAAATTTTGGAATGATTTTAAAGAAGTTTATCTATCAAAAACAATGATTTATTACACTACACTATTTCAGGATGGACTTGTTATTATTAATATTAATTTATTAGTTAGTCCAGACATGTTTAGGGTATACAATAGTAGTCCGGGAACAATTGTCCGGCCTGTTCTAGTAATAATTTGTTCAATTTCGCCAGAAACAATACCGTTATTGATGAGGCAGTGTTCGGTTCGAAGGCCAAATACAACCTCATTAGTAAATAACTCACGGAAATGCATACAGGGTGTCTGCTTATATAACGCGCACTCTTTTTTTTTTTGTTGTAAATTTTTTATTTGCTTTTAAATCAGCACGTCTGCAGTAATATTTTTGGACTCCTGCCCTAGCACTGGTCACCCAAGTTGGGCAGGATATCCTCTATGTAACAATACATCATATAAATTGTATATTTTTTATTGAGGAAATAAATAAATAAAATAAAATAAATAATCATTTGCATTGCCAAAATGGGCGGCAAACAGATATAATTGCTTGTATTCCTCTCGAGAGCAGAAACTATGACTAATTTGGAATTATTTAATCACTTGGGGGTCGGAAATGCGTATTTTTTATGATAATGACATTTCTGTGAAGATTTTTAATTTTATTTTTTTTATTTATTGTAAGTTCTAAGCACAACATAAAATATAACAGTTAATTTCGTGGTTTTTAACTTTAGGCAGGTTGTCCAATTTATAAGTTATCAGATCATAAAAAAATTCAGGCCAAAAATGAAAAACATATTTTTTTAATTTTTAATCCCCTAAATTCGGATTTTTGTAAAAAGATAACCGAAGTAGATTTATTCGAAAATGACGCATTTCCAACCCCCAACAAGTGATAGAGGTTATAAAGCATTCCTAATTAGTCATAGTTTTTTCTCCCGAGAGAAATACGAGCAATTTACCAGTCATCTGTATAATCACAATTGTTATATCATGTGCGCACATATTATTAATTATAAATAATATATTACACCCAAAGAAAATCGCAGAGCAAATAATTTAAATGCTAAAAATGAAAACTAAAGTTATTTAAAAAAAATATTTTACCTTAATGTAGTGCATCCTCGTCCATATTCTTTGTTTTTATCTGAAAATAATAAAAAAGAAACAGTTATGACAAATATATCGTTATAACAGAAAAAAATCGGGTCGCAGTGCCAAATCCCTTTTGACAATATAGTGTATTTGCTAATACGGGCATTGCGGCTTTATTATGACTTAAATTTGTTTTTAGACTAAATAAAAAGTGTTACCCCTTGAGACGCCCCTTAAAATAATATTTTTTTCTTAACTTTAATATTATTATCAATTCAACATCTGCACTGCATTAAATACACCTTTAGTTAGAAAATCTGTATTAATTAAAATTTTAACAGCACATTTTACTTTTTACTAAAAGGCTAATTTTAATTTTAAAAGGATTCTGAATTTTTTTTCGATATTTTTGGACCCAAAATTTTCATTAAAAATAGACACCGATTTTCAAACTTTAACGCTGAGGTGTATAATGTAAAATTTCGCGCCTTGTAATTCTTTCCTTGCCTAATCCCTCTTATTTAGCCTAAGTTTAATTTTCAAAGGTAGGAGGAAGGAGAACAGTAAAACAAAATTTTCATTGGTCCAATATAGAAAAGATAACATACGGAGTCGAATGCAAATGAAAAATTTGCGCGTAGAGTATTATATTTTATCGAAGAGTTAAAAAGCCACAGCTTTCAATATAGGGGAAAGCTCAACTTTCAAGTGTAGTTTGTAGAGTAGTTCCGCATCAAACCGGCTTCCAATATCCAAATAAGTATATACAAAGTGATCGTGAAAGAAGTCCAACCTACATTGTTTTCATACGAATGCAAATTAAACTATCTTTATTCAACTCATGCGCGTTATTCATGTTTTATCATGCCTAAAAACCGAACCCTAAATAGCCATTTACCGACTGGTGACAATTACTTGTCATAACTCAATGAAGATTCCTACTAGCTCGGCCATTGTGGAGTAATGAAAATAAACGTAACTATTTTCTGAGTCGTAAAGAAATAGTAGGTAACAACAACTCCGTTGTTACCCATTGAGGCTAAAATTGAGAGGCCGAATGTTTTCGACATGGAGTTTATTCATAACCGGCTAACCTCAAACCAAAACATTGAATCGTGCTGTTTGGTGCTGTTAGTATTGACAGTTTTTTTTATAAAGAAATAAATAGATATTTACAACATCTCATTATAATTAAAACATGAATAACGCGCAATTGTTGAATAAAATTATGGGCGCAACTTGTAGGCTAAGTCATGACACGCCATGAATGACTTAGACTACTAGTTACGCCAATAACTATTTATAATAAATACTAGCGGTCCGTTCCGCTTTCACCCGGGTGCGATAGTTATAATTCTGCAAAATGTATTTCGTTTGCGGCCCAGCATCTGAACTAATAGCTACGAGCAAATTCTACCGGATTTGCGTCTGAACTAATAGCTTTGCGCGAATATAAACAGATGTCGCTAGTCGGTACTATAACAGTTTTATTTTGTTTGTTTTGTCGTTATTATGTTACTAAAACATGTTTTTTGAGAAAATATCGTAATTTAGTACAAAATATTTAATAAAAACTATCCTATAGCGTAAGTTCAAGCAATACACGTTTATCGAATTCAACAGTTTCAACAGTAATTTCCATAAACAACTTGTCATTTATCATTTGTTGTCCTTTAGTAGGCATAATTTTCGTAAACAACCAAATAAGAGTTGGGATTGTTAAAAATGTTGAAAAGTATGTGAAAACCAGCTAATTTTTTAAGCTACGTGTAAAAACGTGATGTAGCCTGAACGTATAATGACTCGTGTAGCTGTTAAGATTCGCTGATGCTCGTTTTTAAACATATTGTCAGTAGTGATGATAACATCCATTACGTTCTAGATACACGCGGTATATAAGTGTGTACACAGTTTATTCAGCTATCAGTCGAGTGAATCTTTATATCCGCACTTCCCCTACTCAAGTTTAACTTCAAGCACCATACATAATCATCATTTACGTACATTTTGCCAAAGCATTTGGCTTATTCAACTCTCGGGGCGGTTTAAATATTGCTACTGAATGAATTAAACGTAATTAGAAAATGGTCGACTCTTTTGATGTCTAGTTTGCAGACGTGAAATGTACGCGATTATGTACGACCGACAATAGATGTGGATAACAAACACTGTACAAAATATCCAACATTGTAAACAATTTAATATTTAGTTGTCTGATTAAGACGTGTTTTTATGTGCTCTTGCAAAATATCAGTTTTTAGTCAAAAAATTAAACGTACTTCCTAGTTTTTTTTTTCCTTTTTTAAATGAATTTAGTGAGTTATATGGACAGAATTTGATCCTAAAAAGCAGTTTTGTGAATTAGTTTTTTGATTTAAAACTTTGTTTTCAAATTTTATGTTCGAGAAAATATTTTTTATATTTTGTATGTAACTAATCAGTGACGTGCTCAATATGCCGAAAGCGTCCAATAGAAATAAAGATGAAGAGGAGAACCTTTCTGAAATCATCAAATCTGCAATAAAGGATATTTTTTCCAGTGAGGATTATAAAAATTTTATTAAGGATGTAGTAACTGCAAGTGTCACGGCGGCTTGTGATGCAATTATTAAAGAACAAAGACGCGAGGTTGATGACTTACGGAAAGAAATTAAAGATTTGAAAGAAAATGTCATTTCGAAAATTACTGAGTCTGAGGTTAGTGATGAGAAAAGCAACCTGTTGGCTGATGTGGTAAGTGACACTAAAAAGCAAGATAGATGGAATGTAAATAAAAAACAATGGCAACCAACGCTTGGAACCGGTCCTGCAGATGAAAACCTCATACCGGTTGAAATTCGAAAGTGGATCTATGTTGGACGACTAAGTCTAATGACGTCAGAAGAAACCGTCAAAAATTATGTTGCTTCCAAAATCGACTCGGATGATATTAAATGTGAGATTCTAACTACCTCAAAGGATGCTGACTTTTTGTCATTTAAAATTGGCATTCGTGAGTCAGACTTCAAAACTGTCTGTAACGCCACTTTTTGGCCTGAGAACATAGCTGTCCATGAATTTGTTAAGAAGAGAACAACGTATAAAAATAGAGTTTTTTTCCCATCACTTCCTCAACAAATTCTTCCGCGCTAAAAGATTTTAATAGTATCAGTGTTTACTACCAGAATGTTAGGGGGTTGAATACAAAATTATCTGATATATTACTCAACATTTCCATGAATAATTATGATATTATTGGTTTTTCTGAAACTTGGTTGAAGAATAGTATAAATAACAGTGAAATATGCGATAAACGTTATGATGTGTTCAGATATGATAGAGACGCCACTGTGTCTGGACGTAAACGCGGAGGTGGTGTACTACTGGCAATCAAGAATAACCCAAGTGAGTGGAATTGTCAACGTATTGACTTGTTTGATAGTGCTATCAGTCCGCATTGTGAATTACTGTGTGTTAGAGTAAATGTTTATCATTCAAATAATATATATTTCCTAATTGCGTATTTTGACCCCAATGCTAACATTCAGGATTATTTAAATTTTTATGAAGTTTTTGAACAAGTTAAAGATACATTCTATGAAGGTGATCAAGTAATAATTTTAGGTGACTTGAACTCTCCATCAATTACGTTTTTGCCGGATATGATAAAAGATATGTATGCTTTTGAGTTCAATAATTTTTTAAATTTTAATAACCTATATCAATACAATAGAGTTTTTAATATGGATTTTAAAATACTTGACATTGTCGTCAGTGATATCTCAAATATTGAGGTTACTGTGTCAAGTGACCCTCTGAGCAAAATTGATGAACGCTTTCATCCACCATTGGACATAAATATCCCATTTAATTCTAGAATAAGTAATAGGATTACACCTAATAACTCAGCAATTTTCAATTTTAAAAAAGCCAATTATACACTTATGTACGAATTACTGAAGAAATGTGATTGGACGGAGTTGAGATCTATAACGATGTTAATGACTGTGTAGATCGTTTTTATACGGTACTTACAGAACTGTTTGAAAAATGTGTTCCGAAAACTATCCCGGCAAAATCAATATATCCTTGCTGGTACACTAAAAAGATTATACAAAAAATTAAATTGAAAAATCAAATGCACAGAAAATTCAAAAAAACGCGTAGTCAGTTGTTGTATAACATATTTCACAAATTACGTTCTGAATTAAAAAATGAAATTAGATTGGAATATAAAAACTATATTGATAAATGTGTGGCAAATATTCATATGAACCCTAGGTATTTCTGGTCGTTTATAAAAAGCAAAAGGCAATCAAGTGATATCCCAGATGATATGTTTTTCGGTGATTTAACTGCAAAAGGTCCTCAGAATTGTGCTAACTTATTTGCTCAGTATTTTCAATCAGTGTATACTAAGTGTAAGCAGTTTGAAATAGAAAACGCTGATCAAAGCTCTACTAATCTATATTTGAAGTTCGACTCAATATTAGAGCAGGACATTCATGAGGCCATTGATCATTTGAAGGGCAATAAGGCTATTGGTCCTGATGGCATCCCTTCTTTTGTTATTAAAGGCTGTAAGGATTTTTTTATTTACCCTCTTTGTTACCTATTCAACTTAATTACCAAAAGTTGCGTATTTCCTAAAAAATGGAAAATATCATATATATGTCCTATCTACAAGAGTGGAGAAAAAAATGATGTTAAGAATTATAGACCGATAGCTTTAGTGTCTGTTTTGTCTAAAATTTTTGAACATATTTTATACAAGAAGCTATTCCATCATGTCAGTAACCGAGTTACAGAATACCAACATGGTTTTATGCCCTGTCGTTCGACAGTGTCAAACTTGCTTAATTTTGTGCAACCTTTGCTAAATAATATGGAGAATGGCTACCAAACTGATGTAGTGTTTACTGATTTCGAAAAAGCCTTTGATCGAGTCAATCATGTAATTCTTATGCAAAAAATTTCAAATTTTGGTGTTAGTACAGAATTGTTAGTGCTGCTAAAATCTTACTTAAAACAAATAGATCCCTAATGGTTAAATGTAACAATGCTATATCTAAACCCTTCAGTGCTACATCTGGGGTGCCTCAAGGTTCAAACCTTGGGCCCCTTTTATTCCTTATATTCATAAATGATATTGTTGATGTAATAAAACATTCTGAGGTACTTCTGTATGCTGATGACTTAAAATTATTTAAACGGGTAACTAGTATTGATGACTGCAAGCAGTTACAAATAGATGTTAATAATATATATAAGTGGAGTTTGCAAAATAAATTATTTTTTAATATATCAAAATGCAGTGTTATGTGCTTTTCACGCCGAAATACCAATTTTAATTTTAATTACAAAATGGATAAATATAATCTACAAATAAAAAATCAAATAAGAGACTTAGGTGTTATATTGGATAAAAAACTTGACTTTTCCGAACATATTAAAATCACTAGTGGTAAAGCTCAAAGGGTACTTGGTTTTATTATAAGAAACTCAAGAGATATCTATAATATTAATACTCTTTCTTTATTATTTAAAACTTTGGTTATGCCAGTGCTAGAGTATGCTTCGGTTGTCTGGAGTCCGGTGTATAAAGTGCACATTAATAATTTGGAATCTGTTCAGCGTAAATTCTTAAAATATCTTTACTACAGAAAGCATGGATCATATCCACCTCAAGGTTTTGATCATGAACTTTTGCTATCTGAATTTAATTTTAAATATTTAGCTTCTAGACGTAACTATTATTCGGTACTTTATCTGTATAAAGTTCTACATAATATGGTGGACAATTCTGCATTTTCGAGTTTGATTCCTTTCAAAGAACATGTAAGCAGGACGCGAGTCACTTCTACTTTTTATTTGCCCAATGCTAAAACCGTACGCTTGGCAAATTCACCGCTGCATGTGATGTGTGGTCTTATCAATAAAAATAATATTGATATTATGGATAACTCTTTGAGTTCCATAAAATACTTATTAAGACAATTATTTTAAACTGTTATAACTTTTTTTATTTTACTACTTATGTATATATATTTTTTTTTGAGTTTCTTAGGCTTTCGCCTGTAAACTCATTAATACCTACTTATTTTTTTTTTTAATAAATCATTAAATCATTAATAAATCATAAAAATGACAAGCGTAAGGGCTCTTGTTAACGACCGTTTTAGTCAACGGGTAACGAGCCGACGCGAAACGGTTACCTTTGAACATGATACGTGAGCGCGTCCATTGTTATCGATATCAGTTCTATACTTGAAGAGCGCAGAAGTGCAAGTACGTTATGTCTTGCTTGTTTTATTTTTGTAATTTTCTAGTCTTGTCCCAACACTGGCCTATACTTATGAACAAGGCTAATTAATAAATCCATATCTATATCAATTTTAAACTCCATATTCACAATGAGCAGAACAAGGTAGGTATAGGTAAAAACGTGCGCGCACATCTGTCGTCGTCAACAGACTTCTATGAAATGACGTGGTCCACTGCATCGGACCGACCGCCGTCGCGTCGAGGGGCGACACTTATCACCTAATGTTTCTTAATTGTTATTGTTATGGAAAGAATGAGTACCGATTTTAATTATTCGATTAGCACGACAGAAGCAACAAGCTCACAGATTCATTCGTACGAGCACGCCTGTTGTTCTATCTATAGACTAGTGTGACCTGTGCGAATTATTCGCACTAAATAAGTGTAAAAATTATCACTTTACAAAATTACTTTTTAAATACGAATGCAGGTATTCAGTTCGTTTCTAATTTTGCACACTGCTTATAACGTTCTTCTTTTTGTTGTATTACAATATGAAGCTCAGATGACAGATCGAAGAAATATTTTACTAAAATTTTCATATAGAGGCGCAAGTAGCAAAAGCGTTGAGCTAAGCCGTCAGATGGCATCATGCAGCATTGTTGTGAGTTGTGACGTTGTTCAGCGTTGCTCGCTGTTTCAAAATTACAGCCGTCAGATGGCAGTATGCAGTATTACAATATGAAGGTCAGATGACAGACCGAAGTGTTGACGTTGTTTCAAAATTAAAGCCATCAGATGGCAGACGTTGTTCAGCGTTGCTGTATTTTAATTAATTTACAAAAACAAAAGCAATAATAAATTTTTTAGTTGTCGATGTCAGTAGAGCAAGCAATTATCTGTAAAATGATATATAATTTATGTGGAGAAATTGTGAGGTTTTTTCTAAAAAGGAAGGCAAACATCTTTAACCTTAGCGTATTAATATATATGATATCATAGATTTAGTAAAATATAACAAACATAGGCATCTAAAAAAATTGAAAAAGAACATTTCGATAACATAATGAATTCTGTCTTCGCAGTCAACTAACATATTAAAATTCAATACCTATATTTAACAAATCAGTGAAGAGATTTATGCATATAGATGGAATATTCATGACGTAAGTCGATTCATACATATGTAATGCGGATCTAGACTGTAAAATAAATGCTATTTGCTCTAGAAAAGTTGCATATTGTACGTAGTTGTCGATAAATATATTATAGAATACGTAATATGCAAATGCATTTATTCAATTGAAACTTCGCTATCGAATAGATAACCAATGAGCTAACGGCATCTGCATCACAAAGTCTTCGAATACTACATCGATTTTTAAATTCAAAGCGTATTATTGACAATACTGAGTATTATTATTAGATTGAATATACAAAAAAAAAATATACCTCTAATAAAGGCAACGAAATGCACATATACAGGCTGTCCCATTAAGAATGGGACATAGAACAACCGCAGATTCTCCAATTCAAAATAAAACGATTAAGCGAAATATGCTTAGATAAAATGTTACTCGTTTCCGAAATACGGGGTGTTGAAGTTGAAAACTGAAAAAATATTAATGTCCATAATTTTTTTAATACACCGTATAATTTTACTCAAATCGGCACACTTGTTAAATATCATAAAATGCACCTAACAATAAAAAAATTAGTTCAGTACGCTCTACCAGTGGCGTACGGCAGGAGTAAGTAATGCTTGTATCCCTTCTAAATGTTACGCCGCTGTCTAAATTTTAATTTTGACTATAATTTTAATTTTTTTGATATTTTCTAAGTCAATAATGTACACTTGTTAGTTTGTTGTAAAGTCATTGGTTTTCGAGATATTATTCGCAGTTTTTTTAAGACAAAATTGTAAAAATGAATATTAATAATAATAATACAAATAAAAAGTACATGTCTATCTATCTTTAACTTCGAATATCTCGAAAACCAATGACTTTACAACAAACTAACAAGTGTACATTATTGACTTAGAAAATATCAAAAAAATTAAAATTATGGTCAAAATTAAAATTATCGGACTTTGATACGTGAGAGGCCAAAATTCACTTTATTCCAGCAGAGTTCTGTATCAGAGCAACGATATTTATACCTGTAGGTACACTGCAACCATCGAATTTCATTTTATTTATTTGATCGTAGATGATTGAATGGTTTCAAATATGTTTAGAAAATGATATGCATTCGCATTTAAAATGATATATTTTACCGATATCATACAAATATAATACATTCATGGACAAACTTTTGTTGTAAGAAGCGCTCGATTCTTTGACGCCATGTTTTGACAACCGAAATCACACCAAGTTATCTTAGAACATTAAAAAGTTTAGGTAGTAGAATTTTTTGACGTGATAACGTCTTATAAATTGATGAAACACCAGCTGCACGCACGAAAAAGTGTAACGTTCCACCTGTGTAACGTTCCGCCTGACTCTGTGCGTGCAAGCGAGAGCGCAGTATAAGCGATAGAGAGTCGGTAAAAATATAGTTTGACAGCTACTAAAATTTAGGTTATGTATTATTAAATATGATATTCGGGCGGAATACGTTATCACGTAAAACTATCGTCCGTAAACCGACAACCAATTTTTTATTTTTTTATACATATCGAAGGGTTTCCAGAATCTGGAAAAATCTCCCGGTTCCAGGAACTTCTAAAGTATAGTACTCCAAGGCTCAAAGAGTATTTCAGATCTTGGAGAACTCTTTAGGTTTCGAAAATTTTCTCAGACCTTTGAGAGTTTATCACAAAGTTTACAATCCATGCTTTTATAGTTATGAACCAAAATTATTAAAATTCATTTTGGCTTTTTAGTACATTTCAATTGAAGCTTGTCTTTAAAATAAATAATACTAGAGTGGCCTGTGCGAATTATTCGCACTAAATAAGTATAATAATTATCACTTTACAAAATTATTTTTTAAATATGATTGCAGGTATTCAATTCGTTTCTAATTTTGCACACTACTTATAACGTTCTTCTTTTTGATGTATTACAATATGAAGCTCAGATGACAGATCGAAGAAATATTTTACTAAAAAGTAGCAAAAGCGTTGAGCTAAGCCGTCAGATGGTATCATGCAGCATTGCTGTAACGTTGTTCAGCTTTGCTGTATTTTAATTAATCTACAAAAACAAAAGCAATAATAAACTTTTTAGTTGTCGATGTCAGTAGAGCAAACAATTATCTGTAAAATGATATATAATTTATGTGAAGAAATTGTGAGGTTTTTTCTAAAAAGGGAGGCAAACATCTTAAACCTTAGCGTATTAATATATATGATTTTTTTATAGTTATGTGTATAAATTTTACCAATCGTTGGAAATTTTTTGTGTGACGGACAGACACGAGTAATCGAATGCACAAATTTTGTCCGCGCGTGTACACAATGTCACATCACTCTGCAAGTACACATTGCCCCCCGTCTCCCCTTTATAATATATAGTTGTACGTGAATTGATGTAGCGCAGCAAAGTTCAATTCACTTAAGTTATATCACTGAATATACAACAAGCACGCATCAGTCCATAAGTATCTGCAATATATTATTCATACTTTATTTGTATATACTTTGCCATGAATAAACCAATGGTTTGTGAAAAGGCCTATATATATGGACAAATGACAAAATCGCTTAAGCCGATTTTTTTTCCTAAATAGAGGGTAGCGGGGAATCCCTCATGCGGCTCGAATGAAACGCCGTGCAAAGTGCCAAATGGCTCGCTTTGATTGGTCGTCAGTCGGCGCGTGACCTTCATGAGCGATCCACGGCATTTCGACAGCCGTTTACAAAAGTCTCGAAATCAGTGTTTTTGTTAAAATAACATGCGAAATTAAACAGCACTTGTTTTTCTAACCTGTTTATGTATTGTGGTGGTTAATATTTTGTTTTGTAGCAGTGTACATTTCATTGGTAACACTGATTTGTTTGTTCTTTTGTTTCTTTAGTTTTAAAAGAGAAGTTTATGATGATGAATAATAAAAAGTATTCAGGTATCCCACTTTACCCCCATATATGGGGCATAGCGGGGCGCATATCGTAGATTTCTTATCGATATCGAGAAAAATATATATCCATATTGAGTTAACATTATTGTTGTTTAATCATAATATTTTATCTGGTAGGTATATACTATATAGGTACATGTATTTTTTGTTATACCTCTGTATTTAATAAAATCTATCAATCTATCTATGCTTGAGTGCTAAGTACCCCACTATGTCCCCCTCTCCCCTACGATTCAAATATATATTTCGCACGACATCCTATAGTCTATACAATGGCTGCTATTTATGCCTATATATAGCGATTGCAAAATGATTCTTTTCGCACTAGAGCCTAAACTAAAATAAATGAGCGCCAGAGAAGCTAAGTAGACGCTGAACAGTTCACATAGATACCAGGAGGTGCGTGCAAAAAAAAAATACCTAATGCTCGTGTGACTATTAAACTCGTTAGTTCTCGTATTTCATAATATCACAGCTCGTAACATAATAAATACAATCGCTAATTTGTTTTTTAAACTGCGTACTTTGAGGGCAATAACCTAAAAAATTCGACAACTGCTGTTCTAATATATAAAACATTATTCAATAAATAAAATTATCGACCAATTTTTCAGACAATATATTAACAAACAATATAAAAAAATTAATACATTAACGTTTCGATCCGGATTTGGATCTTCTTCAGAACGGATCTAAAAATATAAAAAAATAATTAATAATTAGTTTCTATTTACTTTGAATGGAATTCGTGATAGATCAGACGTTAATCAAAGATTTGTATAAAACATTATGTCAACACTGAAACTGGCAGAACTTCATTTGTTCAATTATTAGACTTATTTTGTCATAAATCACATAAGAGGTTTTGTATTTTGACCCCAGAAATATATATTTTCATCTTAAATTGTAATAACACTTCGATTTTCAACATTGACTTTTTATAGTAACACAAAATATGTATATTATCAAAAGCAATATTTCAATTTCTTCTTCTTCTTTAAACTGAAAACTGAATGAATGGTATAGGTACTCAAAAAAATAGGTTATAGACGCATGTCAACTGACGTCATTGGTGTTTATATATAAGACACATCTAAAAAAAGAAATAATGATCCATTTTTGCAATAAATACGTCGTTGTTGATGAATGTTTAACCGATTTTCAAAAAAAACTTCATTATTTCACGCATTTTAGTAGCCTTTTTTGAAAACGGTCCAATTAAAAAAAAAATTTCTTTAGTCTCTTATTGAATCTTAAATATTTCTATATTAGAAATCGTGTCCATCTAAACAAATATTATTAAGAATCGCAGAATTGTGGACAAAAAGTTCTTTATTCAGTGTACGACGTTTCGTCTATAAATTTAGACTTTTTCAAGTACAATTAATATGAAAATTTAAAACAATAATTATGAGAATAAACATTAATTACTAACCGTAGCAATTAACAAAAGTTACGGTACATAAGACAAAAAAAAAAAAAAAAACTTGTTGCCATGTTTTTGTCTTATGTACCTTAACTTTTGTTAATTGCTATGGTTAGTAATTAATGTTTATATGTTCATAATTGTTTTAAATTTTCACATTAATTGTACTTGAAAAAGTCTAAATTTATAGACGAAACGTTGTACACTGAATAAAGAACTTTTTGTCCACAATCCTGCGATTCTTATTAATAATTAAATATTTCTATTTAAATTTTCTTTATATGCACGTGTACTTTCATACGCGTGGTCTCTTTTGGACCATATATATAAATAAACCTTTCTAGTGGATACATACATTAAGTAGGTTAAGTAGCGTATATTAATTGAAATGCAACCCATGCATTATTAACTAGAACAATTAAGTAAGTGTTATAATTAATACTACCATCAATAATACACCTTGGTCTGGTAAGAAGAGCTGCGTTGTATCGGAAAAATGAATTTTAACTTAGTAGGACCAATACACAGATAGGATACTGCAAGAGAGTTAGGATGCGATATTTGTCAAACAATTTCAACATTCCAGTCACAACAATATAATACAAATATGTACAAAAGTTGCAAATAACGTGTGAGATTGTATAAGGCATTGACATATTTAGATTTGTCATAAACATTTCAACACAACAAAGATCTTCGCAGTCTGTACTGAATCAAAAGAAAAAAAAGGAAAATGACATCACATCAATTCTTGAATAAACGTGAATGTAGAGAGAAAATGTTTTTCCATTTACGTTTGTGATTTTTCCTGGAGAAATGTAAAATTTTTCGATTTATTTATCGAACTTTTTATTCGTCATATACAATGATAAAGGCGTTTTCAACTTGTATAAAACGGATGGCTAGGTCAATAGTCAGGAAAATGGTGGAAATAAATATTTTACAATTTACAATTTTGTGAGAATAATAGTACCCACAATTCACACGATGAATAAATTTAATTTTAAAGTATAATACGCCCCACGAATCTAAAAGACTCGGAAGTTAGATGCGAATGCGGGCTTGCGCTTGTATAGCCTGTTGAAAAAACTACAAACTCGCAACTCAACGAAACTAAAATAGCAATAACAACTTGACAATAGTGTACTCAACTGTACTTTAAAGCAGGAAAGTGACAAGTGGCAAAGGCACCGAGCGATCACGGCCAATCACCGACGAGCGCACGTTTCGCGCAGGTAGCTGGGATGTGGGAGTATCAACGGCTCTAAAATGTGCCTTTGCGACGCTGTTTGTTACTAACTTCCGAACCTTTTAGATCCGTGGCGCGTATTATAAAGACATCGATTCCTGACCGACTAGTTTTATATTTAAAATTACGAGATAAGATTATTGCATCAAATATTGATAATCAACAAAAATTTACGTCCTTCATAAAATCCATTAAAAGAAGGTAAATAGTAAATATTACAGTGGAGAATTATCAGGAACTTGGAAATAAGTAAAAACAAATGTTACGTTTTCAAATGTTGCAACGTTTCGTTGTTATTTACAACTTCTTCAAGCAATATTTGAAAACGTAACATTTGTTTTTACTTATTTCCAAGTTCCTGATAATTTTCCACTGTAATATTTATAAATCATGGATGAAAGTAATTTTTTCAAGTAAATAGTAAAATTTTTTAGATTCACGCCAATTTACTAAAAGTAAAAATGTAAATAGTTTTAGTAATTTAATAGGCGCCGATTTACTTTTCAGTGGATTTGAAATAAGTAGTTTGCAATTTATTAAATATTATCCGAATTCTTTTTTTGATATTTGATTACTAGACTTCAAACTAAAAAAACGACTGAACCGATTTAAATAAAATCTATATGAGGCCACTCTGAAGGTACTCTTTATCAAATAAAAAAACGCCATTAAAATCGATTCACAACTAGCGTAGATATCGTGAAACACATAATAGTATATTGTGCAACTAGTGCGACAATGCCGCACGAGTTGCACATACTATTTTTTATTACCTACGAATTAAATTAAATTAAAATTAAAATTTTATTACGAATTAAAAAAAGAAATTAGAAGTAATAAAAATTAAAATTAAATCATTAAAAAGTTGAAAATTCAGTTAAAATTGTTATTGTATTGGTAACTATGGTAACTCTGAATTTGCGTGCGGCAAACAATAATTTCAGTGCGACAAATAAAGTTTCCGCACGCAAATGAAAGTAGCTACTTTTTAACCGTAACAGCGTGCGTAAACATACCACTTTTTCCCCAGGAGTAATAAAAAAAAATTCGAACCTAAAATGAAATAATAGATTTATATTGATATTGTGATAGCAAATAAAATATTTCACGTAAAAAAAAATTACATTGAAACCATATGGCTACGCTTTGAACGCATGTGACACAACTTCCAATTAAAATCACTGTTATTTACCGCGCCTCAAAAAATTTCACTTGAAAAATCTCGTCTGAATTCTAAAAACGTCAGATTAAAATAATTTCAACTTTCATTTTAAGGAAAGAAATAAATAAACAGAAGCAGTTACTGATCACATTAAATTTAAATTAAAATACAAAAGCAATTAAAGTAATTAATTACGAAACCGAAACGTTCTCATTTTGTTTTTGTAACCATTAGACAAGTGTTAAAGCGAGAAAAGAGGATCGTTTAGAAGTAGTCTTAACTGCCGACACTTATCACCTAATGTTTCTTAATTGTTATTGTTATGGAAAGAATGAGTACCGATTTTAATTATTCGATTAGCACGACACAAGCAACAAGCTCACAGATTCATTCATACGGGCACGCCAGTTGTTCTATCTATAGATAGATAGATACTTATTTTGTCAGTCGAGATTAACAAAAAATTAAATACAAAATAAATATAGTTTAAAAAAAACTAAAAAACACGCTTTATATCGAACTAAAAAGTAAAAAATATTTTTTTAAAATAAGCTTAAAAAGCGTGGGGCGCTTTGTTCCACATTTTCGTACATCGAACGCCCCACGCTTTTTAAGCTTATTTTAAAGAAAATTATTTTTTACTTTTTAGTTCGATATAAAGCGTGTTTTTTAGTTTTTTTAACTATATTTATTTTCCACTTTTTAGTTCGATTTGTCAAAAATTTGCCGAAAAATTTTTTTGTCGGCGTGGATGGGATTAGAACCCACTACCCGTGATGCCGAGAGTTGACATCAGCAAAGATCCGTGCTTTACACCGCACGGCTACCCATTGTACTTACAGTGTTGCCATATTATACCACTATATAAACCACTTACTGTAGTCCAAATGGAGATTACAAACATACATACATACAAACTTACAAGTTAAACTAATTTAAAGCGTGTAATAAAACATTCAGTAGCTAAAAAGACTCTAAAATTAGAAGACGCAATACGCTAAGACAATTACTAACGATTTATTAGTAAGCCAGCTGCTAGGAGCGCTGGTGGCACTACGGCTAGCCATTTATAATGCACTCATTTATTTAAATCTATCTTTAATAAAAAAAACTAAAAAACACGCTTTATATCGGACTAAAAAGTAAAAAATAATTGTTTTAAAATAAGCTTAAAAAGCGTGGGGCGCTTTGTTCCACATTTTCGTACATCGAGCGCCCAACGCTTTTTAAGCTTATTTTAAAACAATTATTTTTTACTTTTTAGTCCGATATAAAGCGTGTTTTTTAGTTTTTTTTAAACTATATTTTATTTTTCACTTTTTAGTTTGAGGATCTATAAAAGAATTTATTAATCCTGGGGGTCCTAATAAGGATAATGGGAAACTGTTATCAAATTATTGCATTGTCATCGGTCCTTGATACGTATGCAAAGTTTCAAATTAATCAGACTTCGGGAAATTGGTGAAAATTATGCTCAAAGATTCCGTTACATACATACATACATACTTACAACCCAAACTAATATAAAGCGTTTAAAAATATTGACATTTTGACATATGGTAAAAAATGAAGTAAAATTTCAGTTGAATCCTGCGGTGACGCGGGTAACGATTAGTAATAAAAATTATAATATTTGTTATTCGTTTGCATTGTTTCACATGTAATGCTTGTCGGCTACCTAACTAATTTCATTTTGACAGATGTTGAGAACAAGAGAACAGCTGATTTTTTTTATTTTCATAATATTTCCGAAAAAAAATGTTTACAAAATTTCTTCGAAAAATATATAGAGTAATAAACCGATATAAAAAAACACACACTAACAGAAAAAAAACGTTATAACGCATATCTCTTCTGCGCATACGCCGACCCCCCCAAATAGGGCTGCTCATCTTTACAATATTTCAAACATCTTACCCTTTTATATTATTATTGAAAAAAATTATTCTCCAAAAAAATGATTTCTGATTTTTAGACAAGGTTTAAGGCACACAAGTTTATAACGGTGCCAAATTTTATTATTTTTGATGTGATAACGTCTTATAAATTGATGAATCACCAATCTTATAAATTGATAAAACACCGGCTGCATGTACGAAAAAGTGTAACGTTCCTAACGGTCGTAACGTTCCTAACGTTCGTAACGTTCCGCCTGACCCTGTGCGTGCTTTTCTCGAAAACGGCCTAACGATTAGGATGAAAAAAAATCGTTTTAGCTAGGTCTCATCTCTCGAAAAAATCGTTTTCATACAAATTTTATCATTATAAAAATCAATTTTTTGACGTATGAAAATACTTAAATATTGTAAGTAGGTTTTGGAATTTTATATAAACAGTGAAACAATTGTTTTATAAATATTATGACAGCTAATCTTTGAGACTTAAAATAAATACGAAAGAAAGAAAGTTAAAAAAAAAAAATTATATTATTATGGTGAGTAATTTAAATAAATAAAATTAATCTAAATTTGAAGCGAAAGATGCAATATCATAGATTCGAATTATAATAATTATTATATAAATTTAGGTTATGTATTACGGAATACGTTATCACGTAAAACTATCGTCCGTAAACCGACTTTACAGACAACCAATTTTTTTTAAGAAAGTTTCAATCAAATTTACAAATGCACGCCACTGATCCAGTGTTGCGTAATACACATAAAACGTGAAACACACTTTAAGTGGACGGCGTGTTATCACATAAGATACACGTGTGTAATATGGGTATGTGTCTTTGATGTATAAGTAATTAGACACAGGTGGTATTATACCCACAATCCTTGTAGGTATCTACTACAGAACTATATAAGTATGGAATGAGAAAATATGAGTTACTGTCTAGGCGGCCTGATCATATTCTGAACCTTCTGTTCGCCTGATGAGCAAAACGTGAGAGCTCGTCGCCTGCATATATTGAACGTATATATGTTACGGTCAATGTCCGGAATCCGGCTAATGTCGACAAAGCCCGAGCCACATCGGGCAATGTCCGAAATCGGACAAGGTTCAAAAAATAGATTTTTTATAAACATGAAACGCTGACATTTGATTTTCTCTTTATCACTGATATCAACTATTGAAGAATAAGAAGATTATATGAGTAGATCAGCTTAAGAGAGCAATAAACATATTTTCGTTTATTAAAATAAATAAAATGTGTGAAAAAATAATAAATAAATTATACGTGTTTTCAATCATCAATAAATTATTGTAATAGAAAGCTGAAAAATATGTATTCTTCAATAGTTGATATCAGTGATAAAAATTCCATAAAGCGTTAATGATAACTGATCATGATAAAGATAAAATCAAATGTCAGCGTTTCATGTTTATAAAAAATCTATTTTTTGAACCTTGTCCAATTTCGGACATTACCCGATGTGGCTCGGGCATTGTCGACATTGACCGGGCATTGTCGACATTGCCCGGATTCCGGACATTGACCGTAACATATATACGCTGTGATATAAAATAAAAAATTGGTTGTCTGTAAAGTCGGTTTACGGACGATAGTTTTACGTGATAACGTATTCCGTAATACATAACCTAAATTTATATAATAATTATAATAATTCGAATCTATGATATTGCATCTTTCGCTTCAAATTTAGGTAAATTTTATTAAGTAGAATAATAAAACACTATAAAAAGTACACTATTATTATATAAAAAACAACTATGGCATGTATCTCTTTTGCGCATGCGCCGATTTTCCCCAAAAAATTTACAAAAATTTCTAGTAAAAATAGATAGAGTAAAAACCGTTTTAAAAACTATATTATTATTATGTAAAACATCATTATAAGAGATATATTCTTTTACGCATGCGCCGATGTTCCCCAAAAACAATAGGCCACTTCATATTTGCATATCAAACATCCTCCCAAAATTTGGTTTCAATCCGCTTATCCTTGGTGTCGGAATGATAAGAAATGTCAAAAGTGACGTTTGCAACTGTCAAAGTATTATGTTCTAATAATAATTAGTTATTCCAATACTTAACTTAGAAGGCGTTGCATTTCACAAAATACTAATGTCAAAAAATTGAATTAAACATTAGAAATGCAGCCGTTTTCATGTTAAGAAAAGACATACGTTATTTTCTAATTTCCATGTACGGCAAACAAAGACGACCGACCGCGTCGCGCCATGCATTAGACAACATTGCATTTATACAGCTATTTTTCTATATAAATTTGTATAAAAAAACTGTTTAGGCAAATTCTGTTATACGAAATCTATGTAAAATGTTCTCCTCTTTCGTTTAAGACTGGTTTCAAACCGATCTGATTTAAATTGAGCGAGAAATTAGCAAAAAGCACGCACAGGGTCAGGCGGAACGTTACGCGTTAGGAACGTTACGTTACACTTTTTCGTGCATGCAGTCGGTGTTTTATCAATTTATAAGATTGGTGATTCATCAATTTATAAGACGTTATCACGTCAAAAAAGTCTAAATTTCCTTCTTATAACTTACATTTTTATTTTATCATTCCAACAATACAAATGTCGGAATGCTACTAATTTAGCTGAAAATTTTACGATTTTATTCTTTTTGAGGCCCCCCCGAATCCAAAAAAAAGTTTGTGCACTTGTTTGTTTTGTAAACACGATACAGGCCAAATGGCTAAGCGGATTGAAACCAAATTTTGGGAGGATGTTTGATATGGTAATATGAAGAGCCCTATTGTTTTTTGGGGAAAATCGGCACATGTGCAGAAGAGATATATGACACATGACTTTTTTGTCAGAAAAAATAACATGTAATAATTTTTTCCCACAACCGTAGTGTGAGGTATCCACATGTACAATTATTTCACAATATGTTATGGGCGACACCCCAAATACTAAACAAATGTTTTATTCAAGATGAACACATAACACGGTGTACAAATCAACACATGTTGACAGCAGGTAAAGCCGAGTTTCAATCAATCGCTTCGAAAAAAGACGATTTAATTCACTAAAAACTATTCCATGGATTTAGTACTAAAAACCTTTTTTATGGGAAATTTAATTTTGTAATCAAAAAAAAATCTATCAGCTATCCACGTTTGAGTAAAAACGTCATTTTTCCCATGTAAATTAAATGGGAAACAAACTCGGTTTGCGCCTTTCACAGGATTGACCTAGGAAGCTGAAATTTTTGGAGATTTTTCTTAGGTCCAATGCTAAAACATTAGCCAATGGGATACACGTCCGCACTCAAATTTAACATATAACCTAAAATATATTGTTGCGTGCCCCTTGATGGGACGCCTCCGGAATCGGTAGAAACTACTAGAAACAATACAATGAAAACAGGTAAAAACATCCGACCTGCAGACAATCGCTTGGAGAGACACAAATACATGTAAAGGAAAGGAACTCGATGCGTAAAGCAGGTAGCGAAGTTAGACCCGATTTCTTAGAATCGCTTAGAGAGAACAATAGAAGAAATCTCGATTCGTTCAGAACATTCGATAGAAGCGTGGGACGAAAACTATAAAAAGGCGAGCAGAGTGGGCAAGGGAGTCAGCTGTTCGTGAGTTGTGTTGATACCTACAGTGCTCTGGCATTACGACATAAACTTTACAGTGGAAATAAATTAAACTTTAGTGAGTGGTTTTACATAAAATATTTATAGTTAATAGACAAGTGTGCTGATAAACTTTGCGTTGTGTTCCTGTGTTGTAAATATTTTTTTGTACATAATTTAATGCCTCTTTATTCTCTGTTACTTGGAATTTTATTTTATAATTTAGAACTATTAGTTTTGTTTCTGTTAACGTTATTATTTCTGTTTAAGTTAAAGAAGTACGCATTCGTTTGTATGTTTTACTGTTTTGTTAACATATATTATTGCAAATAAATAATTTCCGCCACAGACTACAGCAGTTTGGTTACAATATTTACGTGTTAGCTCGTGCAAGTTTTAACCTAATCGTTGAGGAATTCAGTACAAAGAATTTATGGACATGAGATGTCAGTAGAGCCCTACGAAATAATGGACGGGAACTGTAGATGTCGCGTCTAAACCAGGTTCTCGTTTTAAATATAGAGACCCAGGTGCCTCTCTATATGTCGCCCTAATGTAATGGCCTGCACTTTGCAGCCTTTGAATTCAAATTCAATATTAATATGCTTGTGATGCATGGGGCTCCACAATATACTGAACGCTCAATTTAAATTAAACGCTTTATTTGCTATACAGGGTTTAACGAAAACAGTATTTCGTATTTTTAAAAACGTTGATATTTTTAACAAAAATGGCTTTGAAAGATTTCTTCTTCTTTGGAATGCAATATTTTACATAGTACTGAATGAGTTTTGAAATTGATAAAAGCCAAAATTAGCATGCAAAATGTTAAAATTTAAAAATATTAGTACGATTTATATTAACCATTGGCACAAAGGACCCCGCACAAACCTTATGGGATTTGGTTTTCAGTTAAATTGATCGAGAATGGTTTTACTTTACAGTTTAAAGGTCACTAAGCAAAAGTCTCCATGGGCCTAAAAAACAATAGATTTTTAGCTGCAGATATGTTTAGCGAGATTTTAGATATAGGGATATCCGTTGAATTAACAAACACGTTCCATGTTCAACGTTTGGGCTTTTTTTTTAGAAATAAAAAATTGTCGAAGACTAGGTAATGTTGGAAGGTGTCACTCTGTATATGTCATATTTGGATTCAGCTCACTCGAAAACATATTTCTAGAGCTTAGGATTTTTTAAGATTGTGAATTCAATATACCTAAAATCTCACTAAACATATTTGTAGCTAAAAATCTATTCGTTTTTAGGCTATGCGCCCATGGACACTTTTTTTTAGTGACCTTTAAACTATAAAATCAAACTATTTAACCGAGAACCAAATCCCATAAGGTTTGTGCGGAGTTCTTTAGGGTTAACCCGATTAGTCGGTAAATCAGATTCCAATGTTTTAAATTTTAGTCTTTTGCAATAGACAATTATGTTAATAATATAGACACAGAAAGATATATGCTTTAAGACTATCAAATTCTTGGAAATATTTTGAAACATAAATTAATTATTTCTAACAGGCTCGTCTGGCATATTTATGTTTTCAAGCAAATTGTAATACACAAATAATCACTGTACGCTTAATCATAATGTTAGGGTAAGGTTTCCCGAATCGAGCCGTCAGAGAAATTTTGTGTTGCCAACATATTGAAGTAAAGTAATATGAACAATAAATTTCAATCGTCTATCTGTCCCGACTTCCTCTTTAGTAAATGGTTATTCTTAGAACCGGTTCAATATGAGCGACTTTACCCTATGTATGAACGAACTTCTTGATATTAAAGTCGTGTCAAATTTGTTATTCATTCATATTCCTACAATATTAATACAATTCAAACACATTATAAGCTCTTATAAGTACCTTGCTAACAAAAAAACATGTTAGCGATAATTATTAAGTATTTTAAAATGTAATTTCTTCTTGAAGCGTAGGGAGACAGAAAAAGCGACAAAACAGAGAATCAAATATAGACCAGACAAGCATCAACACTAAGATGTCGTGTAAAGCGCTGCATGACTGCGCCAACATGTTTGCAAAGCGCTGCATTACGGCTGTATTTATTGGTCTCTAAATTGTCTACATATAGATTCGGACATTCAGTACACTTATTAAGATCAGAATAGAGAATCAAAAAGCTAAAAAAGTGATCAAAAAGCTTTTGTAAATTATGCACTACATCTCAGCGCTGATCCACGTTTTGTAAACTAATCTTATTTGCGATGCGCACTATTAAATGTTGTATTTTATTTAGTTATATTTATTTTCAGAATCAATAAAACTAATGTTAGTGTATAATATATATTTTTTAATTTCGCCGTTTCAAGTTTTGTACTTATTCATCTGTTTATGATAGTTTATGCAAAATTTAAGCCAAAAAATCGAATACAATAGAGATTCGAGTACATACAAATATAAAGCGCTACATAACTGCGCCAACTCAAGTTTTATTACATTAGCATGTTCGCGAAGCGCTGCATTACCGCTTTGTTTTATTTAGTCGCATTCAGTATGACGAAAGCAACTGTGGTGAAGACATGAGGCGTAGTTCCCGTAGCAATATAATTTCAAACTGTTCTTGGCATAATTAATATAATTAATAATATTGTTTGAAATTTACACTTTGAGGTTAAAATGTATATAATTTTGATCCAGGTACATCCGTAATGAGATGACATGTTATATATTGCGTTATAAAGAAAATGAAATAATTAGGTTTCCATGAAAAGCTAAACGTATGCCATATACAGTCGTCTTTAATCTAAAATATGCACAATGAAAGCTTTTAAACGAAGCAATGAATTGAAACATGAGATTGAATAGCTTTTCTAACCTCATTGTGCGAAAGAATGCGACACAGAAAGGAAAGTAAGTATTAGGCACACAAACAAGTTGTTCCAAAAATATAGATACAAAATTAATGGGGTTATCAAAAAGACAATATTTTGGAATGGACCCTCAGAATGGACATAGGCTATATATTATCGCGTTAAAATAGAAGAGCTTTCCTTGGGGACCAATTGTGCAACGTAAGTCGATGAAAAAACGGTGGCAATCTATGGGCTATGTGCAAGGAGGCGGAGTTACAGATTTATCGATGTGAGCGTTTGTGGTGAGCACTAGGGGAAACTTCAAACTCAAATATTCCGTATTGTCACTGAACAATGTTTATTATGAGTGAAAATAATTATAATTTTATAAAGTTTTTTATTTACAAAGAAAGCATGGGCAATTCTAGGCGATCTGGAAATGCTTGTTGTGTTCCGGGCAGTTGCGTTGATGGCGATTTAAGTAAAATAAAAATAATTGACGCCATAATTTGACGTTACGCTGTCAATGTAAACAAATTAATTATTTATATATTGTACGTCATCATTGATAAATAAATAATTCTCACGTACCTTTTATGTTATGCCATTTATATAACGGTTAACAATCTGAATTTTATTGTAGATATATAAAATTAACAGCAGCTTTCCGTATTACATTTTTTTTTTACACATCATGGCCCAACTAAAGTATTTTTATTTATCACCATAGAAACATGTCGCGATATCCATAAGAAGTGAGTTAAATAATTTTCTATTACCCACTAGCGGCGTTAGTAGGCTCGTGCACACAACCTATAAATTCGAGCAAAGAATCATATATATATATTAATACGCTAAGGTTAAAGATGTTTGCCTCCCTTTTTACAAAAAACCTCACAATTTCTCCACATAAATTATATATCATTTTACAGATTGCTTGCTCTACTGACATCGACAACTAAAAAATTTATTATTGCTTTTGTTTTTGTAAATTAATTAAAATACAGCAACGCGGAACAACGTCTGCCATCTGACGGCTATAATTTTGAAACAACGTCAACACTTCAATCTGTCATCTGACACAATACTGCATACTGCCATCTGACGGCTTTAATTTTGAAACAGCAAGCAACGCTGAACAACGTCACATCAATGCTGCATGATGCCATCTGACGGCTTAGCTCAACGCTTTTGCTACTTGCGCCTCTATATGACAATTTTAGTAAAATATTTCTTCGATCTGTCATCTGAGCTTCATATTGTAATACAACAAAAAGAAGAACGTTATAAGCAGTGTACAAAATTAGAAACGAATTAAATACCTGCAATCATATTTAAAAAAAAAATATGTAATGTGATAATTATTATACTTATTTAGTGCGAATAATTCGCACAGGTCACTCTAGTAATTGCATAATTTAGTTTACTACTAGAACCCACTTTCGATCAGTTGCAAGTTAATGTTGCATTACAAAACCGTGTTCGTTTGGGAGCAATAGTGTCTTTTACCGAATACGCGACAGAAAACACTCGTCCGGTCCTGTTTCTACTCTAAATGATGCGGTTTTATTGATTAAGAGATTTGCTTCATATACTTAATACGTGGACGGCAGATATCTCTAAATCCGCGGCATATGCAAACACGGAGTAAGCGAGGGATTTGTGCAAACAGCGGATATCTCAGTTAATCTAAATCTGATGAGTATGCAACCTGCAGGACTTATAATTGCATGCTGCGGTTACCTGCAGCACAACGATCGTTAGTACATCGTTTGCATGCTTTTTATTAAATAAACATACTTGAATATAAAACGAGAATTATTCGATGTAACTTTTGCGTCAGATAACTTTCTGTTAGAATTATAATTTTAATTGAATGATTAATCAAAGATTTCATTTATCAAGGAAGGCTATAGGCTATATAATATCACGCTACGACCAATAGGAGCGGAGAAAAATGTTGCAAAATGTATCTCAAAAATAAGCTTCTATTCAGGTGAAATGCACTAACTAAATATACTCATATTAGCGTTATGCGTATACAACGTCGGATAGCTCAATCGGTAGAGACTGCGACTGTCGATATCAGGGTCGTGGGTTCAAGCCCCACGTTGGGCGAAAATATTTTTATTTTATTTTTTTTTATTTTCTACATTGCTTTCTTCTAAGGCTTACATTTACATTTATTTTAATTTTATTTAATTACCTAATTAAAAAAAAATATTAGTTTAAAAAAGTAGGTATAAATACTGCTTTTTATCGACAAAAGCTTTTGAACGGTAACTCCGATCATCATGAAATTTGGACAGAACATCTCGGTAAACTAAGATGAATGTGTGTACTCATGTTCCTCCCTTCCCCATTCGTTCTTTTACACCCGGTTGAAACCGGACGGGACCGCTATATAGTACCTATAATTAAGAAAAAAAATCTGATATCCATGGTTACCTACATAATATGTTCCACGTCATGTAAAAATTAATCAAAGCATGCTTAACTAGATCATTAGATCTACAAAACAAAAAACGGCTCATTTTTTTATTTTCAATTTTTTTCCGAAACTATAGAGTTTAAAAAAAGAAAATTTGAACAAAACTTTCTTAAAAAATAAATAGAATAATAAGCCGTTATGAAAAGTATACCATTATTACATAAAAAACACCGTTATAGCATATATCTCTTCTGCGCATGCGCCGAATTTTCCCAAAAACAATAGGGCTCTTTATATTTGCATACCAAACTTCCTCCCAAAATTTGGTTTCAATCCGCTCATCCGTTCGACCTATATACCGTGCTTACAGACTAAAGGCCCCCATACACCTCGTTCTTTTTTGGCAGTTTTAACCGCCGGGTAAAACTGTACGGTTAAACACGAACAACGGCCATCCCCATACACCTCGTTCTTTTATGGCAGTTTTAACCGCACGGGTAAAACTGTACGGTTAATTTAAACACGAACAACGGCCATATCCACACAGAGGCGTAGTTTCGTTCAGTTTTTCTGAAGTCGTGGCATCATTAATACGATCTGCTTTGATGGAAAATACAATAATATTGATATTATTTTATGTTTAATAAACATTAATAAACAATATAATGCAAAAATAATTAATAAAATTGATTGATATTTGTCTAAATTAGAGTGTTTTATTTGACACCATTATTTTTTCCTCTAAATTAATCAATATGTTTATAGCAATTTTCATTTATTTTTGTCAAAATTGCTTAGCACTAAAACGGTTAAAATATAAATCAATACTCAAACTAATTACAATCATTTAATTAATATGACTTATTTGCTGTACGTCGCACCACTGAATAAACACGTCGATTCTTATCGGAAAGCGCCACACATTACGATTTAAAACGACAACCAGCAAACACGTCGTGTTTAAAATCAAGCTTCGGCAGATATAAAAACTGCCGTGTTTCATCGACAGTTTTTGCCCATACACTTCGGTTTTGACCGACGTGTTTTATCGTGACGATGAAAACTGCCAAAAAAGAACGAGGTGTATGGGGGCCTTAACAGACGCACAGAGTTTTTCCAAAAATATGTTTTTTGGATTGGGAGACCTCAAAACGAAAAGATATTGTAAAATTTTTGAAAAGTGTTTTTTGACCTAACCTGTAGTTACGATTCTCCACTTGTAGGTTGAAATTGTAAAAAATAGATTAAATAGATGATCCATTCATCTATTTAATCTATTTTTTACAATATCAATAACAGATATTATCAGTTTGATATGAAACGCTAAAATAAACACCCGATGCCTCAATATTGCGACTACAAAAAAATATGCGGGGTTTTATTTTTAGAAGCGGATATCTAGTGACATTTTCAGTTTAACGCCCACCGTTGCAATCACTGGAGTTAATGCAGTATTAAAATCATTGAAATGGAAAAACATTACATGCTGCATACACCAAATATCACAGGCGGGCCTTTATTTACCGCTTGAATTCCATGCGGTTTCTCAGTTATAAGCATAGACATAATATATATTTATTTGATTGCGGATACACTAGCGCCTCCTGTCCCTTTTAGAAGCCATAAAAAGCAAGAGAGATTAAAAATATTAATTATTCTATAATACGATTTTATTGAGAAAAACAACAAAACTCACAGTAAACAATGATATTTCGCTCCAAAACCTATTTTTATACTGAAACGTTTCAAAAATTACAAAATTGAGCATAAATATAATGTAAAAGTGAAAAATAACTCTAATAATTTAGAGTGATGATGATCCTATTTAAACGTTGTAAGATTAAAGGATGAATCCTGGTGGCATAGGATCGTTGAACTAAGCAAATACTAAAGGTTTTTTTATTGAATTTTATTGCCTGACGTTTCGGAAAACTTTATGTCATCTTCGGAGAATGCAATAAAAATCTTCAGTACTTGCTCAGTTCATCGATCCTATGCCACCAGGATTCATCCTTTAATCTTACAATTATGTAAAAGCTTAGAACATTTTACATTGTCAATTTCGCATCAATGTTGACAAGCATCACCTGATAATATTTGTCGGACGAACAAATTTTGAGATACATCTTGCAACATTTTTCATTGATGCTCCGCTCCAATTAGTCGTAGCGTGATATTATATAGCCAATAGCCTCCCTCGATAAATAGGCTATCCAACAATTTTTTTTTTAATTCAAACCAGTAGTTTCTGAGATTAGCGCGTTCAACCAAACAAACAAACTCTTCAGTTTTCTATATTAGTATAAATAAAATAAGACACCTTGTTTTTAATGATATAGTTAAAAGTGGTACGGGATACAAGGCTAAAAACTTTTAAAACAATTTTTATTGACTAAAACATTTCGAAAATATTTTTTGGCGTCCTCAGAATCTTACTATTAGGCAAGACGGCGAGGAGTTTTGGGTGTATTTTTCGGGCACAGGCGAGATTAGTATTTTAGGGTGTAGTCTAACCCCCTAAGTTAGCTTACAAATTGTTGGTGTGCTTGGTTTTATAATTGACAATTAGTGACGAAAATAATGCTTTTTTCTCTATTTCTTTTAATATCTCCATTCCTCTTGACTTTTAGTATAGCATATGCATTGAGAAAGTTGTTCCTTATGAAATTTCGTAAAAAAATGAGCACTGACAGAGTCGCTAAGTGCAATTGTTAACTTGCAAATAGCCCCGAAAGTTAAAAAAACACGTTTTATCACTATTTTTTGTTGAACTATAGGTACCCTAAAACGAAGCGATTCCAACAATAATCTCGCCTGTGCCCAAATAATGCACTTTTTAATGTTTTTACCTCCTCGCCGTCTAGCCTATATAGTAATATTGTGGAATTTCCTAGTCGGACGAGCCACCCATGAATATGACAAATCCATACCATATGACCTGACAGTTGCACGTCAGTTCCATGTAATGTAAAATCAATGCACAAAACATAGGCATGATATGGCGTGTCGTTGGCAACTTTTGACCGAATTTTGTAAATGCATTTTATTTATACATATACCGATCTCGATTGAACATTCGATTGAAATTTAAGCGGAAATTTAAATAAAAGTAGTTTTCCCCACCAGCAACTATTCTGTCTGACCAATGTAATTTTTTACCACTTTCTAACATAAACGTAGAATAAGCTAAAATTCCATCAAAAACATAAATGTGAAAAAAGGAGACAAGTTCAGTATTCAATACAAAAAGAATTGAGATCTAAAAAGGTTCCAAGTTTTTGTGTTTTATATTATGATTTATATACCTAAACTTCATGTTCATATGTGTCAAAACTTGGCACCTTTTTAGATCTCAATTCTTTTGGTGTGGTCTAAAGCACGGGTCTTCGCTGACGTCAACTCTCGGAATCACGGGTCGTGGGTTCTAATCCCGTCCACGCCGAAAAAAAGATGTTTTTTTTTCGGCAAATTTTTGACAATAAATCGAACTAAAAAGTGGAAAATAAATATAGTTTAAAAAAAAACTAAAAATCAGGCTTTATATCAAACTAAAAAACACGCTTTATATCGAACTAAAAAGTAAAAAATATTTTTTTTAAAAATAAGCTTAAAACAATAATGAATAAAAAATACTAGTATTATTGTGAAAAAAGCGTGGGGCGCTCGATGTATGAAAATGAACAATGAACAAAGCGCCCCACGCTTTTTTCACAATAATATGAGTATTTTTATTCATTATTGTTTTAAGCTTATTTAAAGAAATTATATATTTAGGTACTTTTTAGTTCGATATAAAGCGTGTTTTTTAGTTTTTTTAAACTATATTATTTTTTTGTTGAACTTGGATGCCGCGTGGCTAGATTATTCCGATGTAATTTTCTTTTCTGAAATTTTATCAGTTCACCTTCTGACTACGCTATCAGAAGTGTTGACAAAGCAGCTTTATGACTCAACATCTAGTGTGTTGTGTCGAAGCAGTCATGTTATATAAGGTAGTACGGTGTAAGAACGCATCAGAGCATCCCGTATTACAGCATGCTCATTCAACTGACAAAATGTGAACCACTCCAAACTTGGAGAATTTGAATTTCAAATTATCTACGTACTAATACAGCTTGTATGTTTTAGGAGTAATTAAATACAACATTCTATAGACTGTATCAAAAATCAACGGTCCTTTTCTGCGGGCATAAAGTCAAAAAAATAAAATTAATTACACGCTTTATACTAACTTCACTTGTAACCTTCGTTTGAACTACAGCAAGTGGTTTATTACTGTAGTATAATATGCCAGCACTGTAACTACAGTGGTTAGCCGTGCGGTCTAAGGCACGGATCTTCGCTGACGTCAACTCTCGGAATCACGGGTCTTGGGTTCTAATCCCGTCCACGCCGAAAAAAAATTGTTTTTATTTTTTTGCAAATTTTTGACAATAAACTAAAAAGTGAAAAATAAATATAGTTTAAAAAAACTAAAAAACACGATTTATATCGAATTAAAAAGTAAAAAATAATTATTTTAAAAAAAGCTTAAAACAATAATGAATAAAAAATACTAGTATTATTGTGAAAAAAGCGTGGGGCACTCGATGTACGAAAATGTGGAATAAAGCGCCCCACGCTTTTTTCACAATAATACTTGTATTTTTTATTCATTATTGTTTTAAGCTTATTTTAAAAAACTTAAGCTTTACTTTTTAGTTTGATATAAAGCGTGTTTTTTAGTTTTTTTTAAACTATATTTTTTTTACTAATAAACTTAAAATAAACCAGTTATTAGGATCTATAAACAGTTTCATAGCTAAAACCAAATTTTTAACCCCAGAAATTTGAAGCTGAACGCAAAAGATAAACATTACAAAAATAGGAATGAGCTGGCTAAGGTAGGACTTTATCATAAACATTTTAGGCCGGCTCTGGTTTCGAGTAGAAAATTCATTTAACTATATTTTATTTCTGCATTGTAGATAATGGATTATTTTCGGTTAAAATTGTGTGTGTGTTTGTGTATATCTATGGTATCCTTGTATATGCGCGGATAGTAACTCGATGTTCTGCCTATAATTTTTGTTTCTTCAAAGAGAGCAATAACCCCCGCTTTCTTTCCTACACTGTTGATTTAAGATCCTGACTATTTTGACTCTCATTGTATCTATTATATTAATAGTTGCAAAAGCCTAACATAGAAAACACATAAAGCTGGATACATAGAAGAGATAGAGTATCGATAGGGTTGGGTTAATCAATAAAAACAAGGGTCACTGTATGATATTTATATAATATATTAATTATGTATCTCTTGAACAAACAACATCGGAATAACGTATGAGTCAGTTTAAACGTTTCGCTCGCAACAACAGCCTGTCGCTCGTAAAATAAATATAAATTTTATTGATCTTTTATTCTTTGATTGATATTTTCATTTGTAGTAACACAGAAATCCAGTTCAAAATATGTACACGTTTTTGCTTGAAAGGGTTTGTCTGCCTATATAAAATGTGGGCGGTTTTTGTTACACAATCGATAATTCTTTTAAAATCAAGTGATTTGAAAAATAGAAAAAGTATACCTAATCATAAAAAAAATGTTCGCACTGAACAGCGATTTCAAAAATATTTTTTACTATGAATCACATTTTTATAGGGTTCCTTACCTCAAAAGAAAAAACAAGATCACTATAAGATCCCACGATTTTCGGTCTGTTAGAGTAGAATTTCTAAATAAAGCTCTTAAGCTGATTTTTTTTTATATTTAGATTTGTCAGTATTGACGATTTGCTAATTTTCATGATAACATTATAATATTATGGTGTGTCATTTTATTATATTAAAATGTGAATAAAAAAAACTACGAAACAGTGTCACAAAAACATTCTTATATCACCCGCCAGAGCAAGTTACTGAATAAACTGAATTTTTCAAAAACGTTTTGTTGTAAGTCCCCATCAATTGCAGGTGTCGATATATATAATACATTGCCGGAAAGACTTAAAAATATAATAGAAATAAAACCATTTAAAAAAGAATTAAAAAACATCTTGTTAAAAAACCGGTGTATAAATTGCAAGGATATATTTTTAGTGAGTTTTAATTATTTATAGTTATTTTAGCACTTTATATTTTATTCATTGAATATGACGTTTTGTAGCTATATTGTATATATAGCTTCCCAAATAAATTGTCTATCTATCTATCTAAAGATCAATATGTTTTTCTTTTAAAGAACAAAGTCGCAATCATTCATGAATTTTATTTTGAAAGAAATTATTACAACCGAATAATCAAATCAAGACTTTTAAATAGTGGTTATGTAAGCAAATTAGTTGTTTACATTCTGTTAGCTCCTTATTGATTGAACTAATATATTCGCATAAATAGCTGACGTAAATATTTATACCCAATATTCAACATTGTGGGCAGAACTATCTAGCTAAATATACAGTATGTTGTGTACTACCATATTATGTACACTATAAACATCATCTTCTCGGGAACTAAGTGGAACTATTCAATTAAATACGAATTGAATGTTTAAAACATCAATATACCCGTTCTTCCACCACATTTACCCGTTTCTCACACCAGCCACTATAATTGAAGTTATGGTAAAAAAATATGTATTCTTAAGAGGGACCAACAAATAATACACCAATTTTCATTAAAATTGGTTCAGTAGTTTTCGAATAATGCAGGTACAAATAGGCAAGCATTTTTAAAGCGCAATTTCTCGTCAAGCCGCCGTAAAAATAATAAAATTATTAAAACAATTTAGAATTATTTAATAATTCGCGAGAACTACGACAAAAAAATAGTTATTTTTTGTAACAACTGTCATTATTATTCTTCGGGCATGTGTAAATATTTATTATCGACATACGAGTGAAATGTTTAGCTGCTTGACAACGTTTCAATAAAAAAAACGAAACGTCACATCTTCCAATGAAAATTTGAACCTTGGTTTTATTATTGTCCTAATTTTAGTGAATTGATTCATAATTTAAATGAATATTAAACATGGACATAACGCCGAAAACGTTTTGAGATTACACATTCTGTCCTGGCTGGTTGTAATCCTGCAGCTTCGACTGGCAGCTTTTTAAGTCTCGTTCCGTATAATGTTTGTAAACGTGAAATAAATCTTTTTGACAAACATACCCAAGGGTACAACAAAGAATACACCTTGTATACATATTGGGTAGTTAGTTAGTTCGAAAGGTACTGTGCGAACAATAGCATCTGGTTGTGCGGTCAGTTTTGTGACCGCTATCACACGCTGTGCGTGAGCTTCTCGCTATACAGGGTGTTACAGAAATAGTATGATGGAGAGCGCCGAATTACGAAAACATGAATTGTCTTCTTAGCTTAAAAATACAATTTTTTGTTTATATTGTCGATCACAACCTTTTGTCGTTGAAGTAAAACTTCTTTAGGCGCGTTTTGTGAATTTCGCTAAGGGGGAAAACCGCGTGAAATACTGTCACGAAATCTTGTTACGTTTTTGCATACTCCGTTTATACATTATATAGCATTTATATATAATATACATACTATAAAAGAAACTTATTGTATATATACGTACGAATTGCAAATTCCACATACTGTGAGAGTTGTTTCTTTAATGAATTATATAGTCAAATTAATACAAATAAATAAAATAGTATTTTAGTTTTAGTTACAATTTTTAAAGATTCCAAGAGCGAATTTCCAATTTTAATCAATTTTTGCTTTTTTTTCAACTGAATTACAGGAAAGATAAAACCAGATTTTTAAAAAAAATTTCTCACTTATAACCTGATAGTTTGATGGATTATTCGTTTCAAAATTTCAAAAGCAATATGCGTTTAAAAGCTCCGTCGTCGTTTCTGGAACACACTGTACAGAGGTTGATAAAGCAAAGGAAAATTCCCCGATGTCCTAACAAATAGTGTACCTATCTCTATCTACCCTACCGAGTCCCAAAGGTTGCCCGTCCCTACTATAAGCTATCACAGTATCAAACAACACCAGTAACCCTCTAGCGGTGACGGCAGAACTATTCGCTTACCTTTCGTTAACTACAGCTTCACTTTGTCCCTTTTTGTTGAATCGGCAAAGATTTCGTACCAAAAAGGGGAGAAAAAGAGATTGTAGATTTTAGACCCCCAATAACTGACCTAAAAAGGCACGATGTATTAATAAAAATATATTCAAACATTATTAGAAGCAAAACTTCATTGACGCGACTAATGAGTGTCTTTATTACAAGCTTCCAACACACATTACTTCATTAAACATACTAATTTTTATATAATTCATTTATTTTTGCGTGTTTATTAAAAAAAACTAATTAAAAACCATTGATAATATGGTCGAATACTTTTAATAAAACGCCCGAAAATTAAACACAGAGATTTTAATTGAATATTGTGCTCATATTGAAATGATTGATTATTAAAAAAAATCGCAAAAATATCTAACAATGAAAACAAAGCCAATTAAGCGGAAACGAATAAATAAATGATCATATTTAGATGATTTTACAGGAAAAAAAATAAACAAATATTTTTTTAAACAAGCTTTTATTAAAATGTACTGAAAGAAAAAATAATATTTAATTTTGTTCGTCCTCATAAAAACGTGGTCGTAAATTCTATAATAGTTTATTACAGTAGCGATCCATGCTTTTACAATTTTTATTTTAAATGAAATATACTTTTAGTACTACATTTTAATAAATCTTTGTGTTTTGTTTCATTTTTAATTTTAAATCATAACATTTTTTTGGGCTACACAATAAATTATCTATCTATCTATCTATAATTATCATAATTATGTAACATAACAAAGTTTCACTTCAATAAGGATCATATTATTTTCATTTCAGTTCATGGTATGTAAAAAAACAGCAATAAACTGTTTGATTTGAATCAAGTACGACTGAACGTTAAATCATTGGCTACGACAAAAAGCGACACTTCAATTGTTCACGGCTAGCGTTATTCTCATTGGTCAACGTTTTGTCACTTGTGTGCACGACAAAAGAAAACAAACATCTGACAGTCGACTCATTGCTTTTTAAAAGAGTCATACCGTGAAGGAAAAAGAAAAAAATAAGAGTTGCGCTTAGCTACGAACTGATTTTTATAATATCAGATAAAGTAGAAATTAATTTGTCTAAATCAGTAGTGTTTAAACTGCATAAAGCTATTAGTCTAAGATCCCGATTTGGCTCGATCTTCATCCATCGGATTTTCTAATGAAATTTGAATTTTGATAATATAATGTATTAATAAAGAAAAATTTATTTGGTTGCCATTAAATTTCTTGGCACAGCTATTTTTAATAAAAAATTAACGTTGTTAATGTTATTGAATTTATTTAGTATAAAATATTATATTTTTTATTCGTTGCCACGGTGACCTATGTTCCACGTGATCGCAATAAAATTATCTACATTTTCATATATGACAATATAAAAAACCGCCTATAACTGCCAAATATACTAATTCGAAGGTGCCTGTCTACCTGGTTTTATGCCAGGAATCAAAATATCGACCAAACATTTTTTACTTTCGATTGGTAATAAATATTTCTGTAAACTCGATAATTAGATTTCAGAAATAAAATTAACAACTTTAATTTTTTATTAAAAATAGCTGCTCCAAGAAATTGAATGGCAACCAAATCAATTTTTCTTTATTAATACATTATATTAACAAAATTCAAATTTCATTGGAAAACTCGATGGGGGAAGATCGAGCCAAATCGGGATCTTAGACCATATGTAGGACAAGTATCACGGAAGGAACTATTAGAGGCCAGAAAACCGTGATGTAGGCACAGATTATTTGATACGGGTTCAACACACATGATAACCCACTCTACATTAATCTTTAATCCCTGCCGCTCTAACTATAAACACACAGGTATTATACAAAGCGAAAGCTGCGGACATCAAAGCATCTTTGAAATAAGCTTCAAGCTCCATTTGATTACAACTGTCAAATGCAGCCAAGCATTCGCTTTTAAAGACACTTTAGCCCAGCATATTAGAGCGTATGCAACGCCAAACATGCTTACAGTTCAGTAGACTTATTTCAGATGGCCATATCAAGTACTGAAAAATATGAAACGAGAAAATATTCTCATATGAGGATAGCCCTAACAAAACATTACATTTTAACAGTAGTAAGCGATAGGGCAAAGTGCATCACGCGCACGATGTCACGGACAAAACAAATCCTGCGCGACGAACTCGTACAGACATTATCCACCCGTTATGGACTCAATCGCTGTTAATGCATTATTAGTCCCGTAGTTATTAACGATTCAATTGACGGTATTTTGCAACACAAAAAACTTCAACCGGTTAATAATAATGCGTTTAACGTCCGTTTCTCGACTTTGTCATAACAGACGCCATTCACAGCAATTTAAAATACGCGTTTTGAGTAAAAAGTGATTTTTACGCACAATGTGAAGTCACAGTTTCAAAGAATTAAAGAAACAAATTAAAGAAAACAAATATAATAATAATGCGTTTAACGTTAGTTTCTCGACTTTAAGTCATAACAGACGCCATTCGCACCATTACTATTTTCTCCATCTATCACACTTCCCGTTATTTTCTACATTTTTAAACTTCCACTTATTTAATAGCAATGGGTGAATGAAGAAATTTTTGGAAGTAAGGATAAGGGAGGTAACTTTTGAGCTAGGAGTTTGACAGGTAATCGGCCATGGCCTTGAATAAGGAACCTTCTCGATATTTATCTGAAATTATTGAGGGAAACCATCGAAAACCTCAACAAGATGGCCGGTATAGGAATTACTGTTTCTCGGCGAGAGGCAGCAGGAAAAAGTCCCAGCCACATTTGCCTCTGCTGGGATTCGAACTCGGTACCTCCTGAATGCGAGTCTAGTGCTGTACCACTACGCCAAACCGCTCGGTATTCAACTGTTTATATCATTGTACTTAACGAGCAGACGTTTTCACGTGAAAATGATAGTTTGTTAGAAATTGTGATAAATCTGTTCAAACTACCACACTTCACTGAAAACAATTTTTACAGTTTAGTGGGGCGCTGATTTAAAAATAGATTGCGCATCCCCAAATTTGCCTCAAGTAATATTAAACATTCAATACTATGACGTCACGCCGCAAGGAACAGATTTCATTAAAATGATGACCCTTTCAAACGAATTTCATGTCAATTTTAAATAAAATCTGTAACGAAAATTGACACAGTATACCTACTGGCATTTTTTTTTTATTTCAAAATAGTGAATGTATAAAAACACTAGTTATAAGAAATTAAGAAAAATCCGGTTACTTAACCTCAAATACATAAATTTAAAAAATTTAAAATACTTGATGAAAATTACGGAAAACAAGATGGCCGGCACACAAATCAGTTGTTCTTGCAAGAAGGCCTTCGCCGGGATTCAAAAAGCAAGTTGATTGTGCTTTACCACTAAGTTACTCTCGATTTACAATACAAAACGACTTCACTCCAAAATAAAAATATACAAAGTTCAAAAAATGTTGCAATTTTTCATATCAAAACTTAAGTATAAAAATATAGTTTAAAAAAAACTAAAAAACACGCTTTATATCGAACTAAAAAGTAAAAAATATTTTTTTAAAATAAGCTTAAAACAATAATGAAAAAAATACTAGTATTATTGTGAAAAAAGCGTGAGGCGCTTTGTTCCACATTTTCGTACATCGAGCGCCCCACGCTTTTTTCACAATAATACTAGTATTTTTTATTCATTATTGTTTTAAGCTTATTTTAAAAAAATATTTTTTACTTTTTAGTTCGATATAAAGCGCGTTTTTTAGTTTTTTTAAACTATATTTATTTTCCACTTTTTAGTTCGATTTATTGTCAAAAATTTGCCGAAAAAAATTCAATTTTTTTCGGCGTGGACGGGATTAGAACCCACGACCCGTGATGCCGAGAGTTGACGTCAGCGAAGACCCGTGCCTTAGACCGCACGGCTGCCAGTGTACTTACTGTGCATATTATACCGCTATATTATACCGCTATATAAACGACTTGCTGTAGTCCAAATGAAAATTACAAACATACATACAAACTTACAAGTGAAGTTAATATAAAGCGTGTAAAAAGAACTAAATATGAGGTTTGCAGGCATTTTTTCGGATATCTACTAAGACTTGAAAAAATGTTTCCAAAATTTATTCGTGAGCATATATCAGCATCGTTCGATTACGGCTGGACTGATTTTGATGAAACTTAAATTGTGGAATGAATTCCAATTTATTTTTTATTGATATGCAAAATACACAAAGAAGTAACACAATAGCACAAGAAGCAGTACATTATACTTGATGCGGTACATTTTCAAGAACGAATTTTCAGCATTTTTTTATGTAACAAAAAAATCGCAGACGGAAAAATGAAAACGTTATTTATTTGAGGCTACAGACCACCCAGAACTGGCCTTCAATAGCCGGCCCGATAATGTTTAAATTTGTCATAAAACAAACGAAGGTGAGGGCAGAATATTGGAAATAAAATAAATATACCCTACTCGATGTGTTTTTTTTTTTCAATACGGAGTATAGTACAGAGGGTTGATGTTCTATATATAGATGATAGATATCTATATTGCCTCATGTCATTTTATCTTGTATTATTTATTGTGCTGGGGGGTTACGGCCTCTACTCACAATCATCAGCCCCTAACGCTTCAAGCGCTATCAGCGACAAATTGATTTTTAATGTGGTTCGCATTATTACATATTGTATAAGATGGCCTTGAAAAATCCAATTACAGATAATCCAAGCTCCCATCGTACAAAAGTTTACTGGACAACATTTTATTATTGAATTTAACAAACTTTCACGTCTATCGACAACTTAAAATTTATACGTCCTACAAAAATTGTAGTACGTATCTCTAACGTAATGATATCATGTATCGAGTATAGTAATAATAAAAACTCGGGTCGCAGTGTGGAACCCTGCCGACAATATAGTGTATTTGCTAATACAGGCAGTGTGGCTTTATTATGAGAACTTAACACTTTAGTTTTTGGATAAAATAAAAATTTTGATCCCTTAAAATAATTAATAAGAAAAAATTCGCAGGTTTGTGGACAAAAGTTATATTTATAATTGTACGACGTTTCGTCTATAAATTTAGACTTTTTCAAGTACAAAATTGAAAATTATTTAAAACAATAATTATGAAAATAAACATTAATTACTAACCATAGCAATTAACAAAAGTTAAGGTACATAAGATAAAAACATGGCAACAAGTTTATGTATAAATGTTTTAAACAATAAAAATAAAAATTAAAAATTCGTAAGTTAGTTCAATTTCATAATATAGTTGTACTGACTACTTAAATTTTGAGTGTCTGTTCTATAATTAATAGAATTGTTTTTTCTAATAAAACACATTTCACTGATATTACGTTTTTTCCAATTTGACTCTTTATCTAATATTTGAACTTCGTTAAATAGAAATTTATGTCCAGTGTCGAAATGATGAGATGACAACGCGGTCTTATTATCACTTAATAAATTATTGTTTCTACAGTCCATTCTGTGTTGGTAAATTCTATGTTTTAGTAACTGTCTTGTTTGCCCCACATAACACTTACTACATTCACAGGGTATTTTGTAAATGATATTAGATTCATGTAAAATAGGTGTTTTATCTTTAAGACCTGTGAATAATGTGTCTAATTTATTTAAGTTATAAAACACCAACTTGATATTTGTGTTAGAAAATAGTCTGTTGATCTTGTAGGATAAGTTCTTGACGAATGGAAATCTAACATACATCTTGGTAGAGTTAGTTCTTTCAGCCACAGTATCCAACGTGTTATTCAGGTGATTTTGGTCTTGTATAAACTTATTGATGCATTGATGAATAAACTTGACAGGGTAATTATTAGCTTTTAAGATATTTTCAACTTTCTTAAAATTGTCATTATGGTAATCTTGGTGACTTAATCTTGTTACCCTGTGTAACAAGCTTTTTATAACACAAACCTGCGAATTTTTTCTTATTAACTATTATCGATGGACACGATATCTAATATATACCTTAAAATAATATTTTTTTTCCTAATTTTAATATTACTATCAATTTACCAAATTAAATTCACCATTCACTAAGTAAATCCATATCTACAAACTAAAGTTTTCATACAATTTTTAAGTCCGGTTCTGTAAGGGCCGATTTTAATAAAATTTTGACAGCACATTTTTATCTTTACTAATGGGTTAAATTTCAATTTTGAAACGATTCGGAGAATTTGTTCGGTATTTTTGGGCCCCAAAACATTTTCAACCCTTAAAGTAGCCCGATTGGGCCCATTTTAAATACGTTTTTTGCGATGACGAATTCCAATATGTGGTCCAAATTTAGTTAAAATCAATTAACTCCTTCGAAAGTTATAGCCCGTATATATTATAGCACGGCAGTGGAAGGATTTCTGGTAACGTAGGTCCATTCCCACCTGTGAATAAATAAAAGAAAAAAGACGGACAGATTTCTCAAAACGGTGGATTGTTTGGGCTGTACCGGTGTTATTTTGGGCCCATAGTGATCAGAGAGGGTACAGCTCCACTTCTTCTACTGTTCTGAGAAACTTGTGCAGAAATGTAACAAAGAAAAGAATATGCAGTTGGTCGATAACAATTATATTTCATAATCACTTCAAAAAACGTGTCGGTGATAAGGTACAAAGAAATCTGATTTACAAGTACATTCTTAATATTAACAATATCATTTGATCATGATTGACAATTAGGAACTGGGGGTAGAACCCTGACGAGGTGATCACTTAATTATCTAGGGAAGTACATTTAATAAGGTTGTTTAAATTAAAAAAAAAAAATAATAAAACGTGAAAGAGGAAAAGAAAACTAGGCGAGAGCGTCATACCTTTTTCTGAAGAGTACTTACTTACACTTGAACAATACTTATTCTAGGAATACTTTACATAATTCGTGAGTGACTACGGGTATTTAGGCGCTTCATGGTAGTACAATGAAGTCTAAATTCGGTTTGGAGAAGAAGCTTGAAGATGATTCTGTGGTTTATTCCATGAGCGTCCTTTTCATGCGACCACACCGAATCCCGGAAAACAACTTAATGTTTGTTATTTTTCCGTAACTAATAAATATTGATTTTAATTATTTCAAACCTAACAACTATTGTTTGTCACTTTTTCACTTTTGAAAATCACAGATACCGCGTATTTAGAGTCAGACGACTGGATCACACGATAGACACACTTATGTTTATAAGTCCAAGCCACGCGATCCAAATCGTACCGCGCATGCAAATACCCGCGAATTTAGTGATTTGATTTCCTTATTTATTTATTTTATTATAATAATTTTTATGCTAATATTAAAAAATTGTCGCGGTGCTATGGCACCACGTGACAATATATAAACAGACATTTCCAAAAATGGTGGCAAACTTCATAGGAGGCTATGAAACGTCGAGAAATTTTGGTCCGACCCCTAGGTCCCGCCATCCGACCGGCACCAATAGTGTAAGTGCCTTATGGCAAATACACTAATAACAATGTCACTTTCTCGAATGATTAGTGTATTTACATTTGAGATATCCAAACTGCTATTAAATTCCAGACCCCTTGTAAACTCGTTATAGTGGACATATTAATAGTTGCTGTTGAAGCCAAATTGCGTTGCTTAGTAACGCTTGTAACCTTCGTATGATGTCAACTTCAAAGTGCTTGACCGTGGTCGTAAGTGTTAGTCTCATTGGGTGTATGATTTCTAAGTGTAGCGACGGGACGCGACGCAGGAAACAATAATATCAAATAACACATCGCACGTCTTTGAGTAGGAAATACCGACTGTAATTAGTTGCTTTGATTAAGACTCTAATGGTCTGCATACAATGCGTTTGATTTCAATTAACATATTGACTTTGCATGTTAATTTTATCAAGTTAATTTCATATACGAAAGATATAAAGATCGGCGTTTTACGCTTGCAGAAATATTTCACGGATAGCCATATTCACTGAACGTAAGTAGTTATTTATTCGGTTCATTTGTTCTTCAGGTAACTATTCCTCAGAATAAATAGCCATAATTCAATTCACCAACCATAATTATGTTTACTACCGGTACAAATCTATTCTGTCTTACTTTTAGGGTATAAATATCTATTCACCTGATAAAGTAATAATGGCAGCCATATAGATCATAATACCTAACCTATAAAAACGTGGAGGATTAAATCCGCAGTTTGATCTCGTGAATTTATTTATGTGAAGTGTATAGTTGTAAAACATTAAAGTTAACGGAAGTTGGGTTAGGATAACACATTAATATTTTTTTTTATACTAACGCCATCGATCGGATGTTTGGATGAACGTCAACATATTCAACAAAAAGAGCAAGGAGTACAGTGCCGTGTACATTTATTCTTTAACTAACTTTTCTACCTGATAATTTGCTTGATGATTTGAAAGTCAATACGAATAAACTTGTTTCAAGTCTAAAACCGCTGCGCAGTTTTTAAACTAAAACCGCGTCGAAAACGTAACTATCCTATTCGTCCAGGATGAAAATAACTTATATAGACAACTGTGTCGCTACATCCTAAGCAATTAGTTCCTTTCGGTCAAAAATATCCAAAGAAGTAGTAATTCAATGCCTTGTAAGACACCGCTGCGCCGTTTTAAAAACAAAGCCGTGTCGAAAACGTAACTAATAATTATCAATATCCAGGTCTCCAAAGTAACAGGAGACTTGGGACCAGGGGTTGAACTAAACACTTAGTAATACGTAAATATTTAAATAGTTTATGGTTTCTGATTATCTTTATTACTAGTGTGACCTGTGCGAATTATTCGCACTAAATAAGTATAATAATTATCACTTTACAAAATTATTTTTTAAATAATATGATTGCAGGTATTCAATTCGTTTCTAATTTTGCACACTGCTTATAACGTTCTTCTTTTTGTTGTATTACAATATGAAGCTCAGATGACAGATCGAAGAAATATTTTACTAAAATTGTCATATAGAGGCGCAAGTAGCAAAAGCGTTGAGCTAATTACCCATCAGATGGCATCATTCAGCATTGCTGTGACGTTGTTCAGCGTTGCTCGCTGTTTCAAAATTATAGCCGTCAGATGGCAGTATGCAGTATTGTGTCTTAATGCATATATTACCTATGTAAATAAATCATTCAACTCAATTTAATGAATCAAAATTTATTGCAGGTTTTTACATTTTTCTTTTTGTTGTATTACAATATGAAGGTCAGATGACAGATCGAAGTGTTGACGTTGTTTCAAAATTAAAGCCGTCAGATGGCAGACGTTGTTCAGCGTTGCTGTTAATTAATTTACAAAAACAAAAGCAATAATAAATTTTTTAGTTGTCGATGTCAGTAGAGCAAGCAATTATCTGTAAAATGATATATAATTTATGTGGAGAAATTGTGAGGTTTTTTCTAAAAAGGGAGGCAAACATCTTAACCTTAACGTATTATATATGATTTATAAGTAGATGCAGTGCGTGTAGATTCTGATGCTGACAACACCTTATGATGAAAATATGATGAGCCTTAACTAATAGAGTGACTTGGTGTTTCGGGTGGGACGAAGTTCTGTCTGTCTGTCTATCGCGACATATTGGGATCCGTATCGCGTATGACGACAGCTAGGAGAGCTTCTTTAGTATAACTAAAGTCGCGATAAACGAAAATGCAGCGTTTTGAAATGTTATGTCTGTTGATCCGTTGCTCCAGTGGGTACGCTTTACCCTTTTTTAGTATTTGTATGTAGAGTGTGTAAAGTTGCATAGTTGCACTATCTTATCCAAATGCATTCGCTTAGATGCAACATATGGAATTTCACATACTTGTGTGTACACTAAGGTATTATTGCAATACAAGGTATGGTCTAAAAGTTCCGAAAGTTTGAGTTGCCGCTTTAATAAAAGAACTCGTAACGCATTTTACCATTTCAACCCACTTAGTAAAAAATGGTACTAGTTTAGGACAAAATTCACTTTTTAAAAGTTTTACATTATTTTTTCGTTTTGAGGTCCCCCGAATCCAAGAAACATATTTTTGGGGAAAACGCTGCGCGTCTGTTTGTTAGTCTGTGAGCACGATACAGGTCAAACGGATGAACGGATTGAAACCAAATTTTGGGAGGATGTTTGGTATGTAAATATGAAGAGCTCTATTATTTTTGGAGAAAATTGACGCATGCGCAGAAGACTTATGTGCTTTAACAGTGTTTTTTTTTATATAATAATGGTATACTTTTCATAACGGCTTCTTATTCTTTTTATTTTTTTAAGAAAGTATTGTTAAAAACTTTTTCCTAAACCTGATAGTTTCGGAAATATTTTGAAAATAAAAAAAAATCAGCTGTTCTTTTGTTTTGTAGATCTGTCAGAAATAAACTAGTTAAGCATACTTTGATTAATTTTTGCATGACTTGGAACATATTATGTAGGTAACTATAGCAAATATCATATTGAATACTAGCCATTTTTTCATTTCTTTGATATACGGACAGACAGACCGACGGACGTACATTACATGGCGTATTAGGTTTTTTGTCTTTTGACTACGGAGCCCTAAAAATGATTTGTGACTCACATGTATTTTGTGCAACGATTAAGTATGTGTATAAAGTAGAACCATATTACTGTAATACATTTGAAAAGGAGAACTCTATCACTGCAATTTCATTTTACATAAATTTTAATGCACAGAAAAAACTTAAAGAAACATGCAAATTTTTTATTACAAAATACATGCAGCGAAAAACTGTAAATAAAATCATTTTGTGCAGTTTTTCCTCTAAAAAACGGCCTTTATAAAGACACACTGATCTCTACTAATTTAGAAGCTGTGAACATATAATTTTCTTTTTTTGAAAATTTGGATAAATTTCAAAATATGTCAAAGTTTGTTTTTTTGGAATCATTGCGCCTTTTTCTACAACGATAATTAATTTTGCAAATACCAGAATTTTGTTTTTACCAAAAACAAAATGGATATACCAAAAACGCATGCTGATTTTAATAGGGAAACTAAAATTTTAATGGCTTTTTTAGTGTTGAGTGGACCTTTACAGTTAACCAAGTTTATAAACAACGAACTTCTGAACCAAAAACAATTCGGGGCAGAAAAATTAATAAATTAATTAGAACCAATAAGGCAGAAAGTGGGCGTGGTTTATTAATATTCTTATATATTTCGCTCAACGTATTATTGACAATATTTCATTAACGATACATCGGATGAAAAAATGTCTTTTTCTGCTCAAAATTGTTTTCTTAATTTTACTACATGTGAGCGGTCGATCTGAAACGCTCTATAAATGTAAACAAACATAAGATAATGCACTTTCCTAATAAATAATATGTATTAATTTTGAAGCTAAGCATGATTTAAATTCATTGCGCTTTGTGGAAATAATTTTTAAAAAAAATTGAAACTTGTGTTGATACAGTGCTTTACTTAAAATAAATCTCTCAATCGAATAATATAGATATTCCACAAACTATAACAATATAAAAATTATACTGATACCACTATAATGCACTGTATAAAACGTACAAAGAATCCACACAATATAAAAAAATAAACAACAGTACATAACCTTACAAAATAAAAATACAAACCCTATTCAAGCATCAAATGCAAAGAGAAAACAACAGAGAAACGCCGGTTTGTCGTAATATTAAAAAAATTCTACAAATAAAGTATTGTAGGGCACTCTTTGTAATACTAAACTACAGTATATTTAATACATAACAGAGCTTACTACGTGCATAACTTACTGCAATATCGTCGGGTTACAAACAAAAATAAAAGAAATAAAAAAAAATGAATATACCACGTCTTTCAAGCAAACTAAAAAATATAAAATAATTTCTTTACAGACAGATTTTTAACTTGTAGGAATTGAAACGAAAAACATGTGGCGCATAATTTTATCTCGTAAATATATTTTTTCATTGATAGATACTCTCTAGCTGTCGTATGCGCCCACAGTTTTTCGTTAGAAATTTGTCTGTAAAAAAAATATTTTATACTGTTTACTTCGCTTTAAAAACGTGGTATATTAAAAAAATGATTATTTCTTATACTATTTTTATAATTTTTAGTAAAAAAAAACAAAAATAGATCGTAAAAAAATAAAAATATTGTATGTCCCATAAGGGATCGAACCCGCGACCTTCTTAAAAAATTTCCATAGGTAGAAATCTATGTGCGAAAATGTTCACCAGCTCTCAACCTATCGCACCATTTTCTCCGTAGTTATCACTCGATGTTCCTTATTAAACTTTATCCGTTATATTTTTTTTATAATTTGTTATGACTTTGGTCTTGAAAATAGCCGATAGTGTAGCGACGCCATTGTTCATGGGGCGTCTCCATGGTTCTTCTATTACAAGCCCCCGGTTCACAGCCTCTAATAACAGAACTCATAAAATACCAACTGAATTTTTAATTTATTTGTTTGTTATAAAAACATAACAATATGAAATGGTGCAAAAAAAATTTTCAAGTTAGAATGTTTTGTTTGTGTACCGACGATATGAGACTGTATTCGTGTCTACTGAAACCAATCCAGAGAAACAAAAATAACCAATAAAACGATGCATTTTCTTTTGAAAGTCGCCGTCCAACCTTAGCAAAGCTTAAAGGGATGCAGTCCTGTAGTTCATCGAATAAAATCGATCTAAAAGGATTTATTTGATCAGTCATTTAAAAAAATCACACTAAATCGAATCTGATTACTCACACATCTGTTTTTTTTTTTTATTAAGTAGATATAGCCGTTTAAAGTTATTTTAATTTTTATACTTCTTAGGGTTAGATAGATAGATAGATCACCGTTTCCTAAAGTGCAGGTCGCGACCTGGCATCGGGTCGTGGAAAAATTTTGCCGCAAAAAAATTGTAAATTCAATTACCTACTAAAGTTTTAAATGAATATATTATTATCAATTTTTTAATCTCATCTTATACTAATATATAAAGCAGAAGAGTTTGTTTGTTTGAACGCGCTAATCTCAGGAACTACTGGTTCGAATTGAAAAACATTTTTTTTTGTTGGATAGCCCATTTATCGAGGAAGGCTATAGGCTATATAATATCACGTTACGACTAATACGAGCGGAAAATCAATGGAAAATGTTGCAGAATGTCAGTCAACATTTTTCACCATATACTTATATTCAGGTGAAATGCCGTAACAGAATATCCCAATATTAGCGGCGCGCCTACCGAATCTCGGTTAACTAAGTCGGTAGCGCGCTCGACTCTTAATCTCAGGGTCGTGGGTTCGAGCCCCACCTTGGACGAATATGTTTTTAGTATTTTTTTTTTATTTTCTACATTGCTTTTTTCTAAGGCTATCATTTAAATTTATTTTAGTTTTATTTACAACTAATTAAAATTAAATAAATCTAAATAATAGCTCATTTGAAAACTATTACAGTACCTATATATAAAAATAATTTTCCTACAGTGTCTTCAATTAAATATTTATTATAGTTTATTACTTATACAGTAAGTATTGATTTAAAAGAAATAATTATTACTTAAAAAAAAATATTTTCATCAAAAATGGAGGTTTGAGTTTAAAATAAGTAATAAAGCAGGGAACTGCCGAAAACTGCAAAACATTAGGACCCAACATTCATCTCGGTAAACTAAGATGAATGTGCGTACTCATGTCCCTTCCTTCCCCATTCGTTCTTTTGCACCCGGGTGAAACCGGACGGGACCGTAGTTACAAATATTTCTCTTATATAATTATTTTGCAATTTTAGTGTATGAAGTATGAAGTAAGCAAACAAATAACTATTAAAAAATAAAATTTGTATTGTAAATAAATGTTTTTTTTTTAACCGGGCCGTGGTCAAAAAATTTTGGGAAACGCTGGTATGGATTATAGATGCTCAACAGCTCAAAATTGCTTGCTTGGAATTTATCTGTTTTTTATGAAATTAATTAATGTATTCAATAAGCGTACTTACGGCCCTCCAAAAATAGTGAGAATGGTGTCCTATAGTGCTCCAAAACGTCGAGATCTGATGAAAACTCGATTTTCAAAAACCAAACCGAAACCAATACCTTTTTTTTTTTAATTTTCTATAGCGGGAAATTAAAAATGTCGACGGAAAAAAAAACACGAAAACTGCATTGACGTTTTGCATTGTAAGCTTTTATATTCAAAGTTAACTTCTCGATTTTGTATTGAAAAAGGGTCACAAAGTTCATACGTTGTAATATGAAAAGCTCGCGTGCACGAGAATCCAACATAGTTTATTGGAAACGAACAAAAGAGCTTGTAAAAGGGGACCTATTTTACTCAACGCCAATATCGTACAGCGGACAGACCCGTAACTAACACGTAAATAGTCTGTTTGCGAAAGTATTTGAGGTTAGTTCATGAATTTGATTGAATTGACACGGTATACAGAATGTTTTGAAACGTTAATGTAAAAATTGACCAAAAAGTTCCTTTACTATTTTTCGATCAGACCAGTACTTTTCTAGTTACTGCTGTTCTGAAAATCTGAAGATCACGGAAAGATTTCTGTCAGATAGACATAAACAAACATTTGAAATTGCCGCTTAGTCGTGTTTAGATCATGCGCAGAGAGTTCGTGGCCCGCTGCAGTGGGGCGTGTGTAATTCAGAAGGGGGAAGCAAACACCACTTTTGATTTTAAATGCTCATAACTCTTCAAAAAATGGTCATGTGATAATTTTGCAAAGTGCGTTAGAAAGTTGAGAATGTCTTCTTTAAAATGCAATTTTCATTTTTTTCTGAAATTTTTTTGTTACATAATTATTGTTTTATAATGTCGTTATAAAACGTCGTTTTACCAGGTTTTTTTTATTTAGCCGCCATTTTTCCCGCCATTTTGGAAAAATGGCGGAATTATTAATGTTTTTACGTTTTTCTGCCCACAACCGTATCACTAAAAATTGTGTCAAATTGAAAATCGCTGCAATTTTCTTTTCATTGTGTCCACGTCTGTTGAAAATTTGACAAAATCAGGGGATCGCTTTTTTTATTCATTTAAAGTTCAAAGTGACATTTTTACTTGGTGAAAAAAAATACAAGACTTATAAAAAAAACATTAAAGATGTAAGTATAAAATGTTTTACGTCAATTTTTTCGAAACATCATTTTTAGTTCAAGCAAAAATGTTACTTTTTACTTTGATTTTCTTTTGCTAGCTAGTCTTAGTCAATTAGTTTGGCAGACTATAAAAGTGTTTACTGAAATTTACATTGAACTTAGCTTTATTTGGGTTATAAACCACTCATGAACCCATTATTATTTTTAAAAAATTTCAACGAATTGAACTGAATCGATTTTATCTTTAAATAATTGCAAATGAAAAAAATTGTTTGATCAAGTCTGTATAGCCCAATGGGTTACAAATTTCATAAAACAAATTTCCAGGTCAATTATATTTAAATTCTTTTGTGGATTGACTAACTAAAATGTTTTAGCCAATTTCACGTATTCATGGTCCGAAAAAAATTTAATTTCTACTTAAATATACTCACGGATTAAAATAGGTACTGGAAAAAGCCCGATAATATTATAAAACTTTGGGTAAATGTTAAAATTGAAATGCGAAAACTACTTTTTTTTCAACTATGATGCTTTTCATAATAAGTTAATAACATTTTATAATCTGCAGCTTATACAACTTTAAGTAGGGAATCCTATTATTAAAACTCAGTTTTTTAATACGTAAAACTTATGTTAATATCTATTTTTTCCCTACTTTTATTTAAAATAAATAGAACGCTACGTTTTATTAAATAAAAAAATATAGTAGGTATTTGAATTATTTCTCAAAAATATACATATTTAAATCTTTGATTAATGTCTTCAATAAATAACATTGATAACTAAAAACTTATATTTAAGCAATGGCACGTCAATCCGGTGTCGGACAGGCAACCGGATGGCGAGTGGTAATCTGGGCCTTTGAGTGGTATAGAGCCCCCTGGTAGCGGCCAAAGTAACCCCAGGGCTCTGTACCACTCGCCATCCGGTTGCCTGTCCGACACCGGATTGACGTGCCATTGCTTTGAATATTAAAGCGATTTTGTTTCAAAAACCAATTAGAAATAGTCAGAGTGCCTGTTGGCAAAAATTTTACTGACACATACTCTCCCCAAACTTTGTATATGACTTCATTAGGCCTAGTCTGACATCTATTTCCTCTATGACTTTTCTTGATTTTGGAGCGTTTTCCCTCTAATTTTTCCGAAAGATGTCGTTTTAACGACATGTAAAAATTTATAGATACTGTTTGTTTTTTTACTTGGCTAGCTTAAAAACTTCAACCAAAACGCTTAAATAATGTTCTCTGACAAATAACATGAACTATTTAAAATGTCTGACACCTCGAATATGTCTACATATTCGAGGTGTCAGACATTTTAAATGGTTCATGTTATTTGCAAATATTTTACATTTTTACATTTTAAATGTATTAATTTTTATGTTTTTTGTTAATATATTTGTCTGAAAAATTGGTGGATAATTTTATTTATTTAACACGCGTGAGTAATACATAATTTCGGGGCCCTGCTAAATTCGGGGAAATAAATTACTTCATGTTGACGCGTAGAGTGCTAATAATGAGCCGTACTGTGTGATAATGAATTTTCTGGACCAATAGGAACGCAGTAGCAAGCCCAAGCGTGCAATAATGAAAAAAAACTGCACAGCTTCTGGACCAATAGGAACGTGGTAGGCGGTATTGTATATATGAAAACAGCATCGCAATTCAGCGAATGTCATGGCCATCTTGTGTGCATCGAGGGCGGTGGGTACGTCAATCAATGAAGTGATTTATTATTTTTCCCTCTTTTATCAGGGCCCCGATTACATATTACTCGTGCTCGTTGAATAAAGTATTATGTGCGACCATTAAGATCGAAGGAGAATATTACACTCGCGTGTTACCGCACTCGCTACGCTCGTGCGGAAAATTTCACGCTCATGGAATCTTCTCCTTCTCTCACTAGTCGCATAATATAGGTACTATTATTATTATACGTATTTTATTTACACAGCACGCATGGAAACACGATTTTAAGAATTTTACTTCGAGCAAACTGATAAATATAAAATATCAAATATAAATGAATTCGTACGGAAAAAAAATAAAAGAGATTTTTAATTGTAAGGCAAAAAATTTGATATTTAATTACATCATTAAAACTCATTCCATTTAAAATAAATAGCGAACCGTTTCATCCACATAATAGCATAAAAGCGTTTAATTTGCAGTTTAGCTGAATCATACAGAACTATGTCAAGCCCAAATTAACAAAAAATTGTAAAAAAGTAGCCAAACTTCCAACACGACCAGTAATCTCTTTCCGAGTAACATAGTACTACAATAAAAAGGGGATGAGTAGTGAGCAAACACAGCAATTTTGTACAGCAATATAGTCACGGAATTTTATCGTCGATGTCACCGTTATTGTCAAAGTTATATTGTCTTTTTATCCGACTTCTTTTGTAAATTATTTTGTTCTACATTTTTATATTAGCAATGGGTTTTTTTTTGAAGTGATACTTTTTTAGCGTCATATTTGTTTGAAATTTCCTGTGACGTTGAGGAGAATATGATTAAACGGCGAGAAAATAGAACAGCTCGAGAAAGGAAGGGGCATTTGTATACATATACACATTTACACGTGTATAACCCGTGTATGATTTAATCAATATAGTTTTGTATGGGTTTAAATAATACTATATAACTGTCAAAGTACTGTATAATAGATAACGTGTGAGTTGACAAATAAGTGCTTATATATGGTATACATATACACATTTACATATATGTATCTATTGTTTAAATGTGTGTATAAAATTTCTGTCACGATTTTTCCATTTTTCTCAATTAAGCCGAGATTCTAAAAACACGTAAATTTTCCGAGAAATGTCTAAAAGAACGAGTCTCCGCGTGGAAAAACTTCTCGAGCGTATATTGTTTCGGCATGGGAGAGTTCAGGATCAGTCGTGGGAATTGAGGTCCTGCAGACAGAACAAGGATCATGTGGACCACGTCTGTGGGAACGTTACAATGTATATAAAAATAACAAAATGAGATACCAACCAGCTAAAGCCCATCCTTTCGCCCGTATAAAATGTTTTCAAAAGAATAAAAATAAAAAGCGACGCTGCGCCTTGTATTGATGGCAGCTGTTATATATGAGGCTATAGTCGCTCCAGCACCAAAGAAACTTTATAATTAAAATTTTGAGGCAAGTACTCTCTACGAGGGCTGTTAAATAACGTCATACTAATTCTAGTAAAGTGGAAAAGTTTTTTTGGACACCCCCACCCATAAATAAGTAGCTCTACATGTCCGTATAGCAATAGAAACTTTGTAACGTTTGTTACACTTTCACGAACAAACCGCCGGTCCGATTGTGACGAAATTTAATATAGAAATAGTTTAAAGCCTGTGGAAGGACATAGGCCATTTTTTTCAAAATTCAAGCGTGCATCAGTGCCATTATTTATATGGCGTTCCTCTATTATAAGCTCCCAGTTCCCTGACTCTTCCAGAACTAGTAAAGGTGTAAAATTGAATTTTCTATTAACTACTATACAAAATAATAAATTGAAAATATAGATTAGTGGTAGGTCCAAATAACCAGAACTGTTCATGACCTGACAAAAAAAAATAGTTCTCGGATAAGAAACTACGAACTGGGTTCCTGTAGTGGAGGCATCGCTAAACGCTCGGATATTCTTGAACCCAATTTTACAACATTAAACACATTGTCTACACATAATGTGACTCTAAACAATTACAAAATTACAGTAGGTAAACAAGCAGCTAATAAACGTTTTGAATTAAATAGTAAAACAATTGACTACACATGATGACCTCAGCTTTTGAGAGTCTCTTATGGCACACGAAGTGCGCCGGCCAAGTCCTCGCAAAGCACACACGAACCCGTTCGAGTTCTTTACGAACTCCCTCTATATCCGAGGCTAGTTATGTTACCATAAAGAAGCTGTATGCCAAATTGTTTAATTGGAATAGTTTCCAAAATACGACTGTCTAAAAATCATAATCTTGGGCAGTCAGTGCCTGATAGACTAACTGAGACTTGAGACAATCGATCCGATTGAATCAACCGGTCGTCCGACGACTACTCGCGTCTAGTCGATTTGATATAATGAAGCGTGGTATAATATTTAAGTAGAATAAGTAAGAATATAATTTTATAAAAAAAAGTTTTTGAAATCCCAGCAAAAAAAGTGAAAAAATGGGTTCGATACGAAGAACAAGTAGGTTTGCCGACTTTTTGCTAAGACGGTGACAAGTTTTTACTTATAAATAAATGACTCGTATATGTAAACTTGCCTATTGCACCTTCCCATTTTTTTTTTGCAAAGCCGGCAAACCCACTTGTTCTTCGAATCGAACTTGGCTCTTTTTTCACATGTATGTTTTTGGTGAGACATAATCTACATCTATCTGAACTTGTAAGTGAATTTACAAAAGAACACGGAGTGCGCCATGTTGCACATGAATATTACCTTTGTGGGTAAGTGTATGGTAGAGTTGCGGGTATGCAGGGTATGAAAATGTGGACAAGAGAACAAATGATTATAATTAAATATCTGGTATCATGAGTATAATTAAGAATAATATACAAGTTGTGCTTTCAACAGTGTCCAAACCTCATATCTGGCCGCAATACTTTTAAGCAAGCGCCATCTAGAACAATTTATTGAAACCGAGGAAACGCTTTTTCATTTGTTTTTCGCTGCCGTTCGTTCCTCCATACTAGTACCGCTGTTGTTTTCTATTCTTCTCACTCCATCAATTCTCGCGTCGCGCTTAAAAATCGAATTAATTTTATTATGGGGAAGAAAACAAGCGCGGTACTAGTACCTATAGAGGAGTTTGGAAGCTCGCTAACAGATGGCAGCAATAAACGAAAAAAGTTTCCTCAGTTTCTTGATGACGTTTATTTAAAACTTTTCAGTATTTATGGTGTAACGAAATAGGGCGCGAAATTATAACGGTTAGTAGATTACAGATACTCGACAACAGAGATCATTAACTTTGTTATTTGCGCATATGTTTTTTTAGCTTATTTTTGTAGATTATTTATTCATCGTTTTTTTATTAAAATTTATCTTAAGATGTTTGAAATCGAAATGTTATGATAGCTCCAGGAAAAAAATAGATCTTTGTAATTCTTGTATTAAGTATCTAAATGAATATTTTCAAAATATAAAACACATTTGACCGAAGTTTCGAGTATCTTATAAGACATTATAGTTTTTTAAGAATATATAGACAATTTAATCATTGTACAAACTTAAATTAGATAAAACTTTCACTTTAACGACTTTCTTTGTAAAGTTTTAAAACAGAGCTCGCAATAGATGTTATTAAAATACTATCTTATACCTTACGGAAAATACAAACAGTAGGTAACACATAAAAAAAAGAGAAATAAACTAGATTGATAAAAATATCAGAGATAGTCTATGATTTTCTTTGAAAAAACGTTAACTACGAAAACTAGGCGATTTTAGTATTTTTTAAGCTGGTTGAGCGTTTGCGGATTGGCCGATTTCGTAGATCGTCGATAATTTAATAAATATTTATCTATATATTTTTAATATCATCAACATCTAGATTTATGATTGGATGGAGAGAGCAGCTTATAGATCAATTAAATACCGTACTTTTGATATTTTTCGTTTTATATATATCTAAACAGAAAATATCAAAAGTACGGTACTTTTGATAATTTCTTTTTATATATATCTTTAAAAAGAAAAATATCAAAAGTACGGTATTGATCCATAAGCTGCACTCTGCATCCAATAATTTCGATAGAAAGGATCGCAATTTCTACTAATAGTAGTCAGAAGATAACACATCTAGATTTATTTGAACTATTCAATATTTTGAATACCTAATCTTCTTCTTTTTTAAATTAAAAATCCAATTGATACATTTATCAATTCTCGGACTAGAACTTGGGCACTGGGGGCTTGTAATAGAAGAGCATCGATACACGCTCAGTTATCTTCAAGCGTAATTACAGATTGTCAGGAAACGATTTACAAACTTTAAAAATAGATTTTTTTAATCTGTATTTAACACACAAACAACAAATTCTCCTGTATCAAAAACAATTTGCAGAATACAAAATAATTATAGGTGTGTTTAAACCCCAGACGTTTTCCAAAACACAAAACAAAAACAGAACTTCCAGTGATTCAAAACAAGATAAAAACTAATTACGAAGTCGAAAACATTATACAACTCACAAACATTCGTTGATGCAAACGAAGATACGAAAGAAAAATAATCGAAGAACATGTTTTGATAAATTAGTGACGCAATTCACCAGTTTCAATCGAAGGCGGGATAAAAACGGAAGCGCATTCCTGTTAACACTGAGAACCATCGACATAGAAAATGGATTAGGCATTCGTTGTCTTAATGTTTGAAAATTATTGTATATGCGTCAATCTCACTAGAATATCGTTTATTAGAAGAGAACCACTTCACATACTTTTCTATTTATACTCAAACCAGCAATTCTAAAGAATTGTCTTAAATAAATCGAAAACATCCAATAGCATTTTTTTTAATCCGAAACAGAGCGCTGCAGTCGATTTATTTCGTCTCGCTCATACAACAGTGAATACATAGCTGTCCTCCAGTTACATGATCCACGTCTATGGTTCCAACTATTGACATAAAATATGGACTGCACACAATTCATAATTGAACTAGATGTTTCAAAGGTATAGCGGAAAAAAAATTAACAATCGTCAATTCTGACGGAAGTTTCCTTAAAAATATAACTTACAGGAAAATCTTTCTTTTACAGTTTTATTGATTTGTCTATTTCTACAAGTCAACTGGTTTGCAACCTGAGTTTCATACCAGTTGAGGATGCGACTATTGTGCAATCGATTGAAGTTCTTTGTCGGTAACGATCGCAATTGAATCTGAATCGGTAAAGACGGTTGCTTCTACAGAAGAAAAATGTCGTGTTTCTGTCGACCCTTGTACGGCTCCCCATTTTCTGACGTACGTTAAAAACTCACATTACAAAGCAGTAAGAAACTAAAACAATGTTGAAGCAATCGCGCTAGTGATGTTCCGCTCCTGAGCGAGTCTTTCATAATGAACGACTCCTTTTTCGGAATAGAGAGAGTCGCTCTTTTTTTTGTGAATGACTCACTCCGAGCGCCATTGCTCTGTGCTGAGCTATTCTGTACTGTTGCATTCGCACATTTGAAGAGCGCACACAGCACAGGGCACAGAGACACTAGTGAACTTTGCACGTACGGAGTTATCTTTGCTGAGTTGTTTAATGTTGAATGACATACTGTAAGTGCATTAGTACTAAGCTTACAGTGACTTAAACCATTCACATTGACGTCTTTGACAAAGATATAATATTGTAACAATAAACATTATTATTGTTCAGCTTTTCTTATACTTTATAGTTTATCCGAAATACGAATAATATAAGATCATAATCATATTAAAATGAGCTCAGAGCTGAGTGTGTATTGTGCTGTGCAATGCTTCCTGACCTCTGCAGTAGTGCGTACTGTCTAGTGTCGCTCCTTTGAACGACTCTTTTTAATTAACCGACTTCAAAAAAGGAGGTGGTTCTATGTTCGACTGTATATTTGTTTTTGTTTTTTTTTGTATGTTGATTTCTCCGTCAATTATGGACCGATTTTCAAAATTATTTTTTTTATACGAAAGAGTGCACTTCCGAGGTGGTTCCATCGGAACCAAGTCAGGATCTAATGGTGGAATCCGGAGAAATCGAGGGAAACTCTCAAATTTCAAAGGCACGCATACTTGGCCTACCCATTGCAATGCTTTATCTAACACTAAAAAGAGAAAAACAAAATATTTTTAACAAAAAAAAATTGAACCGACTTCAAAATATGCACTAAAAAGTAAAAAATAATAATTATTGTTATTTTTGGAGTCGGTGTCAGCCAAAATGAAATCTATTCCGAGAACTAGACACATGTAAGATTTAAATTGCTACTTTCGAATTCCGATGTGACACCGACTCCAAAAATAACAATAATTATTATTTTTTACTTTTTAGTGCATATTTTGAAGTCGGTACAATTTTTTTTTGTTAAAAATATTTTGAGCGAAGTGCACGGAGCCAGCTCCCAATAAAGAGTCATGTGGACACATCACTAAATCGCGCTATTTTGATTCGGTGTATAAATGAGATCGTCCGAGCTAAACGAACGCTTAAAAAAATAACGTTTGGATACAGGAAAGTTTAAAATAATTTCAATGAAATGAAACCCAATTAATTTTGCACCATGTCAAAATTCACTGACTTTCCGCATAAATCAATTTGGTGAATGTTCAGTAAAATATGGTTATTATACCCAATAGGAAAATAAATATAAATTTAATTCACTCGCATCAATGATGGTTTGTTTTAGAGTATAATAAACCTGTATATAACATTCCGGTTCGTTTAATTAAAAATGTATACACTATACAGAAAGAGAAATTTCATCAGGAAAATGTTCAATTTATAAAAACAAATTCACAAGTTTTCGACATATTGTCAGATCGTGCATGCGACGACCTCTAAAACGGTTTTGTTTTCGAAAATGTCGATATTTATACAAACAATACGTTAGTGTTTTGTCACAATCTATATGCAGAGTGTTTATTAATGGGGAATTATAAAACGGTCGAATAAAAAAAAATTTGGTGACTGATGATGAGATACGGTTTTAATGACTTGAGATATTAAAATAATAGTTGGGTGACTAAATTACTAAGTGAGCGACTAGAATGCCTTTGGTAATTTTGAAGTAGATATCTTCTTTTGTTTTTACTTTTTATTTTTTTTTTCACTTTGAGACTACAACTTAAAACTCACATTTTCATGAAGATTGAAAACCACCGCTTTTTTTGATAAAGGGGTATGCGAATTGTCTCGCAGTGAAACGGGAAGGAGCAAATGTGGAGTTTTTAAAAAAAGAACTCCGGGGTGAACGATAACGGGGTAAGCGAATTAAATAGTTAATTGTTTGAATAGAACTGCGTTTTCTAAAAAATGTATATTTAATTGACAGTCAATTAAATATATATTTTTTAGAAAACGCAGTTCTATTCAAACAATTAACTATTAACAACTTAGTAATTTAGTCGCTCACTTAGTAATTTAGTCGCTCACTTAGTAATTTAGTTACCCAACTATTATTTTCTCGTCACGCGCAGTCAGTCGCTCACTTAGTAATACAGTAACCCAAATTGATTATTTTTGTCACCCAAAATTGTAATTTACAGTCACTCGTTTAAATACTACCCTTTATTAATTGAATGCCGATACTAAAGGGTGTGAATCCTTGCGTGATTTTAAGAAGAAAATTTAATACCAACATATGTCCTAAACCTTTTAATTTTTGAGCTACAGGATGTTTAAAGTTTTACTTTTTTATCATAATTTTCTTATCACTCTTAGATATTTTTATGAAATTTTGTAAACACCCTTAAGTATTGGCACTCAATTAATAAACATTCTGTATATAAAATAAAGTCGCTCCGCCGCGTCTGTCAGTCTGTCTGTCAAAACTCAAAAACTACCGAACGGATTTTCATACGGTTTTCATTAATAGAAATAGCGATAAACGAGGACGGTTTTTGTATATAATTTGTAAATATTACTTAGAAACAGTTATTGTCCACCAATCTTTCGTATATTCCCAATAATTAGTACTCAAAGAAATAGTTAAATATATACGTAAAAAATAGTAAACTGTAAGGATAAAATTTTAATTTCAAGGTATCTTTCAGTTTTACCTTTCAAACTAAAAACCGCCACTTCAGAGCGCGTAAGGAAACCTATCTATAAATTAGATTGAATCGATATAATTCATTTATCACGTCCGTCGGTTTGACACAGACGCCACAGTGGCAGCTGTAAATTTAAGGAACAGTGACAAAAAATTACCGACATCTGACGGTAATATCGTGAACTTAATACGAGGGCTAACATAACCTAGAAAATATAGGTACGCACAATAAACTAGAAATGAACTATAGAGAATTTTAAAATATGGTTTTAGACGGCACTAACGGACAGTCCTTCTAACCGCCTGACAGACATTTAGACCCGACTAAATGATCTGACCTATATTTTTAAATTTGATGGTATTAAAATTTCAAAATGCCTCAAGGCATTTTTTGCAAATAAAATTTCGCAAATAAACAAAATTATCGACCAATTTTTTCAGAGTGTATATTGACAAAAAATTATAAAATTATAATTCAATATAACTAATAAATCATAATTTTATTTATTTGAAGATTTCTATTCAGACGTTAAACTAAGATTTGAAAATTTCGCAAAGTTAAAAATTCACGGTTTGGCTAGACCCCACTACCCTTCAGCCAGGTGTGTTGATTTTGTGTTCATTACAAAATAAGTATCATACAAATTTTCCTGCTGCCTCAAATACCTTCCCAAAAATGTTTGATAGCTCTTAGACTAGTACATCGCACGACATTTATCAAAGTGACAAAATGTTTTCGCAAAATCTCCTTTACTATCAAAGAGCAATTAGCAGCGCAACGACTGACAACAGACACATTTAACTCTTGACAAACGATCAGAACTGACTTTGACAAAAAAAAGTAAAAGAAAAAGTCATACGCTCTTCCTCGTACTTTAAAGATGGAGTTAGATCTAGACCAGGGGTCGGCAAACTTTTGAGACGGAAGAGCCAAAAGTTACACTTTACAAAATTTCCCAATTTTTAAAGAGCCACTAAACATTTTCGTTTCAGTATTATAGTATTTGCTTATATAGGTATAATACATAATATATCCGAGGACGATACGTCGTGACGGGGGCGGTGCGGGTGAAACGCGAGTGGAAATGGCAGAGAAATAGACATGGTGCTCAATCATGGATCGATTAGACGATTTTTAAGGGCTTATGTAATAAAATAATTATTTTTTGCGTATGGAACTGCAGAGCCGCAACTTTACATCAAAAGAGCCGCACGCGGCTCGCGAGCTGCAAGTTGCCGACCCCTGCTCTAGACTGTGTGGAATAGGTCGCTTTATATGACTGCATATAACATGCATGTAAGACAGCTTGTACAAAAATAATACGTACATTGAAAGAATATTATTACATTTCTACTCGTTTTTGAGGACGAAAATTATTATTTTCTTTTTTTTTGGGGGGGGGACGTCAAATTATATTTGTGTACGCTCTTTTCAGAAGTTCATTTTCTATTTCAAAAGCGCTTTCAGAGAAATTGTGTTTTCAATTAGCTGAAAGCTTGTTGAATTTTTTATATTAAAATAAGTTCAAGCTTATATTGTCAATCAAAACATATAATTTGGTGAGGAATGATTCTATTATTATTTCACAAAACCTTTGTCAAGTTTACAGAATTACATTTTTTGTAATTGAAATAGTTTTTTAACAATTTTTATTGAATCCAAAATATCAATAAATTAAAAAAACAATTTTAATATAAAAAAAAGAAACTCACCAATGCAGTTGAACCAAATTTTGTATTTTCAGCTCCTGAAACAAAAATGAAAATAAAATGAGAAAAAATTCATGTGTATTTGATGACAGAGTCATTCCGATTTCAAAAATATTGACTGCATTTTGACAGATAATAAATACATGAATTTCTGTTAATGCTTGCGGTGACGCGGGTAACGTTTAGTAATATTAGATATATTTGCTGTTTGTTTGCAAGGTTACCTACATAATATGGTAAAAAAAATTAATCAAAGCATGCTTTCCAGTTAACTAACGTTTTAAAAATTTAAAAATTATTCTTTTTAGCCCCACTAAGTAATTTTGTAATTTATTGCCTTTAATTGATTTTCTTACCTGTAATAAATTACAGTCTTGCAAAACAAATGAAAGAACAGGCTTAAATCGCAGAAAACACTTTTTTTAAAAACGTTTACCACTCACTGTTAAAACTATACTAAAACAAAATATTCAATGAATTTATGATTGAATGCTATTTTATCTTACATAATAATTACAATCAAAGTCAAAAAATACATTTCAATTAAACTAAAAGATCAACAAACAGGTTTTAACATCATTTACAGAATATTTTATTGTTACGTAACATTTTTTTCGCAATTCAAATATACAGTGAGTCCCAAAATTAAAGCACAAAATTAACATTTTTTGAAGATTGACTCTATTCAATAAATAGAGTAACTGTGATCCATTGAAGTTAATGATGAGTATTTGGAAAGAATTCCGTGGCATAAGGATCGAAAATGAAGCAATACTGAGATTTTTTCAAACTTGCATTTAATACTAACGTTTCGATACGTTTTGTATCATCTTCAGAGTGTTCAAATAACATGTGACAGCATTTGAACACTCTGAAGATGATACAAAACGTATCGAAACGTTAGTATTAAACGCAAGTTTAAAAAAATCTTAGTATTGCTTCATTTTCGATCCTTATGCCACGGAATTCTTTCCAAATACTCATCATTAATATTTTTCTTGTATATGGTTTTCAAAAAAAAAACAATTCAATTAATATTTGACAATAGGTTTTACTATTCTAACACCATAAGTGAGGAAAGGTACTATTTTAAGTCAAAATTAACTTTTCAAAATTTTACAATATTTTTTGGAAAAAGTCGGTGCGTCTGTTAGTCTGTGAACACGATACAAATTAAATGGATGAGCTGATTGAAACCAAATTTTGAGAGGATGTTTAATATGCAAATATGAAGAGCCTTACTGTTTTTTAGGAATATCGACGCATGCGCAGAAAAGATTTCGCAGTATATATGCGCAATTAGATTTTACACTTAGAGTGATCTATAGCTGGTTGTGTCACAGGTTCGATAATAAACAAGTTTGTAATATTGTTAGTAGTCAATTTGTAATTGCAGAGAAATAATTAAAAAACAAAACAGCAGAGGACGTAGGTTTTTGACATATTCTGTATGTGACATCGTGCTAACGGCAAGTTTATTTTTCTTTACTTTTTTATTCTAGTGCCTTTGTTTCGTAAAATAACAAAAACATGTAGTACCTACATTTCAAAACAACAAACAAAGCAATATGTCACACTCTCTACAAAGGAAAATTATTATTTCTAAAGAAATTGATGTTTGAAAAATTTGTCTATCAAAATATTAAAATGAAGTGCAAGAAAATTGATAACTTGTTTATTGAAAATTTTTTTAAAGATAGAAGGCTCATGAACAAATTCCGTTGGCAATAACTGATTTTAATATAGAAGCAAGCGACATTTAATTATACTATTTTACATTCTATACCTATTATAATACTGCAAAAAGAAAAGTTTGTTTATTTGTCCGCAGGTAATCTCAGGACCTACTGAACCGATTTGAATAGTTTCGCTGATGAGAAGGGGGGATGCTCGATATTTGTATATTTTCTATAAAATATTTTAAGGAGGTTGAGCCGTTTTACGAAGATAATGAAAAAAATCTGAAATAAAGTTTTTTTAATAGATTTTTTTTATGACAAAACTTTCTGTAAAAAATCCAAAATCATTAGGAGATTTATAAAGTTAAAAATTAAAAAAAACTTTTACATGTAGTCTTATGGAAAATATGTCAAGCTAGCATGCAAACTGTTCATTTTAATTTTTTGTAAATAACCAAATAATGTCAGCAGTTCCAAAAACTATCTATGTAAAGCATCGATGTCTTACGCATATTTTAATATTTTATCCAATTTAATTAGGAGACTTTTAATCAATAAAAACAATTATTAAACCTTAGCACTTTTCGATTATGGACTTTTATTCCTGACAGATTTAACAATTTTAACTGAATTTTCAACTTGTTAATGATTTAATTTTAATTTTTATTACTTCTAATTTCTTTTTTCAATTTACTGCAAAAAATATGTAAAATACAGATATTTACATAAATGTATTTTTTTTAACCTAACTTTGTACAAAAAATACAAAAGTTAGTCCATTAAGTATAAAGTACTGAAATAATTAATTAATATTAAAAAAAAATATTTATTTATGTCTTTATGAGAATAATTTATTGGTATCATCGACTTATAAACTATAAAAGTTCCCATTTAGAATTCGACTTACTTTTGATTGGAACTGTAACGGATCAACCTCCTTAAATTATGCATTTTAAAATTCTAAAAAAAATACATTTATATTTCTAATAACAAGCTCTTTTATTTAATACGTCACATGACGCACTAAAAAAATCCCCCCCCCCCTCAAATCGGAACTCGTTTATGTATGCTATACCCCCGCAATTGAGTCATTTAACTCTATATTTTATGTACCAAACAACGTTTTTCGTCCAGTAGATTCGGAGAAAATAAGCTATGACAGACGGACACTAGAATGATTTTATAAACTTTCAAGAACACTGTATTTGCTCAGACAACTATCAAAAAATGTAGATCTATATGTTCTAAGAACAGCCTACTTTGCCCTTTTCCATTCTCAATTATTGTATGGACTTGAAATTTGGGGCAATGCCCCATCTGCATATAGTTTATTTATTTTGCAAAAAAGATCACTAAGAATCATGTGTAATGCTAAGCCTTGGGATAGTTGCAAGCCGTTGCTCTTACAATTAAATATTTTAACACTACCGTGTCAGTATATTTATAAATGCTTGATGTTTATTAAAAAAAATTCAGGGAACTTTTATTGATCACATGTCTCTGCACCGCTATAATACCAGGAAAAAAGAAAATCTTCTTGTTCCTCTTTTCCATAATAAAAACACCACATATGGCCCTCATTATTTAGGAATTCAATTATTTAACAAACTAACTATGGAAACAAGGAACAAGAAATTAGAATTATTTAAAAAAATTATTTATAAATACCTACTTAGGGAATGCTTTTACTCTGTTAGAGAATTTTTAGAGGCTAATAATTTGCCTTAGTTTATATGTACTTTCTGACGTGTTTTTTAACTTTCTGTATAATTTAAAACCAATAAATCTATCTATCTATCTATCTATAAGGGTTTCGTTTTTTCATCGGATGTATAGACCCAAAAATTACATTTTTAACAATTATTTACTTGAAAACTAGACGTCATTTTTTTTTAAATTTATTTAAATTAGTTTTTAATCTTTAATATTAGTATTACACTTTATTTGCGAAATTCAAATCGATAATAACTTAAGAGAGATAACTCTCATTAATGCAAGCGGGGCCGTATAGGCACAGCTAGTAATAATAATATAATTCCCGGAGAAGCATCTATTGATGCGCTTAAAAAACAGGAAAAAATTCGTTTTAACTTCGCCTCAGCTTTAATATAGAATAGATCCCTAAATAAGAAAATAGCTTAGATGTGTAAAGAAAAGCTGCACAAGAGTAAGATGAAAAAAATCAATTTTTGCAAAGCTCCTTTTTCTGATAAGAGCACGTTTTTAACAGCAAACTGGCAGTTTGTAAACTTAAGCAAGATCGCAAAACACAGGAAAATTGAAAACAAAAATTTCTACTGCAACTATTGGACGAAATGTCAGCGATGTCCACTGTTTGCTATAGAAACCCTCCTTAATCAGCTCTCAGTTTTTTTGACGTGATAACGTCTTATAAATTGATGAATCACCAATATTATAAATTGATAAAACACCGGCTGCATGTACGAAAAAGTGTAACGTAACGTTCCTAACGTTCGTAACGCGTAACGCATAACGCATAACGCATAACGCGTAACGTTCCGCCTGACCCTGTGCGTGCTTTTTGCTAATTTCTCGCTCAATTTAAATCAGATCGGTTTGAAACCAGTCTTAAACGAAAGAGGAGAACATTTTACATAGATTTCGTATAACAGAATTTGCCTAAACAGTTTTTTTATACAAATTTATATAGAAAAATATTTTATACAAATTTATATAGAAAAATAGCTGTATAAATGCATTGTTGTCTATTGCATGGCGCGCGCGCGACGCGGTCGGTCGTCTTTGTTTGCCGTACATGGAAATTAGAAAATAACGTATGTCTTGTCTTAACATGAAAACGGCTGCATTTCTAATGTTTATTTTTTGACATTAGTATTTTGTGATTTGCAAAGCCTTCTAAGTTAACTATTGGAATAACTAATTATTATTAGAACATAATACTTTGTAAGTTGCAAACGTCACTTTTGACATTTCTTATCATTCCGACACCAAGGATAAGCGGATTGAAACCAAATTTTGGGAGGTTTAGGTTATGTATTACGGAATACGTTATCACGTAAAACTATCGTCCGTAAACCGACTTTACAGACAACCAATTTTTTTGGAGGTTATACCTATATGACTTATTTTACACATCTGTGTAATAGAATAAAAAAATATATCACCTGGCAGCAAATATTTTTTGCGTTGACTCAAATTTAATTTGTTTAATAAAATACACAGATCTAAGAATAATTAGTAATCCAAATCTTTGATTAATGCCCGGTTTACATTATTCCAGTCCAGCGATCCAGTCCAGTGCTGGACTGGATCGCTGGACTGGATTCGTTGTCTACATTATTCCAGTCATTTAGAAGCCGTTTTCATTGTGAACACTACAGTGACAATGATTTCAAAAAGAGATCAGTTTGGCGCATAGCTTTGTTTTTATAATGTTCTGATGTTATATCCCATAGACACGGATTTTCTCGGTATATATTGACAAACTTTACAGTTTCGTCTTCAGATAACTTCCTCACCATTCTTAAATCCTTTCTTCGCAAAAAAAAATCCGCAAAAACTGGAATGCTTACTGGATCCAGTGCATTCCAGTGAGGGTTTACATTATTCCAGTTGCAATCCAGCACTGGACTGGATCGCTGGACTGAAATAATGTAAACCGGGCATAACGTCTGATTAGAACTCTTCAATAAATAAAATTATCAACCAATTGTCTGAAAAATTTGTCGATAATTTTATTTATTGAATAATTAATAATCTATATAAATAAAAGTGTAATGTCGATTTGTTAAAAATCGCCAATCTCCAAAACTTCTTTACTGATTGTTTTGAAATTTTGACACAAGCATTCGAATAAGGGCGTGTTTTTATATACCTATTATTGTAGATGTCACATTTGGGATAACCGATTTACCTCTCATCTACCATATCTTAATGCTATACAGTCAGTTTTTATATAGAATATAGTTATACTAAGTATACGAGAATTCTTCATGATGTCATAACTAAATCTTTTTTCTTTGCAGCATTTTGTAAAACTATCCACCTCATGAATCGGTTTTAGCCTACCGCGTGAAAAGAAGTTTTACTTCAGTGTAAAACAAATTGTTGAAATTCGGACTCGAAAATAATGAAGCGCTGAATTGATCGTTAAAGTTTAAAAGTTAAGCAAGGCAGGACAAGAAGACGTGTTCATGCGCAGAACAGAAGGTAATCTGACTCCAAATATAGAGCAAAGCTATGTACTCCTGTAGTGGTCTTCAGCTGCAACGAGCGAACCCTTCAGTGGGGACTCCTCACTAACAAAACCAAGATTCTCGACAATCCAACATCGGGTCGTTGCGGCTTTCCATCCCACTAGTTGGTAGAGACCGGCAAACTCTATAGCAACTACATACGTTTTTTATAATACCTGCTGACCATAGGCGTCCTCTAAAAGCCTCGTTTCTCAAACTTTTTAGTGTCGCGACTCAGTAAATCGCCAAAAAGTTACGTAAAAAAAAACTAAACAACACACTTTATATCAAACTAAAAAGTGAAAAATAAATATAGTTTAAAAAAAACTAAAAAACACGCTTTATATCGAACTAAAAAGTAAAAAATATTTTTTTTTAAACAATAACGAATAAAAATATTCATATTATTGTGAAAAAAGCGTGGGGCGCTCGATGTACGAAAATATGGAACAAAGCGCCCCACGCTTTTTTCACAGTAATACTAGTATTTTTTATTCATTATTGTTTTAAGCTTATTTAAAAAAAAATATTTTTTACTTTTTAATTCGATATAAAGCGTGTTTTTTGGTTTTTTTGAAACTATATTTATTTTTCACTTTTTAGTTTGATATAAAGCGTGTTTTTTAGTTTTTTTTAAACTATATTTATTTTCCACTTTTTAGTTCGATTTAAAACTAAAAACTTAAAAATAAATAAACAAAAAATTCGAGTGAAGCCGGACCGGACCGCTAGTAAAACATAAAACAATCTTCAGTCTCTACACGCAACGTACGGCACTGAAGTCTCACAAAAGCCCGTTCCACACAGCTTCAATAAAAGTAAACTCCAAGACATTCGCGTAATTGGGGATTAAATTTGCATATAGTAATATCGACTTGTGTTCTACATAACACATTGCCCATCGGTCTATGTCTTCTTATCTGCAACAATGCAAAGAGCTTTCAGTCCTATTGTTTGTTTTTTCTCTTGTCCTACATCGCAAAACACACTTACATATGTAGAAGTAAACGAAATCCAGGACTTTTAACATCGCGACGACGACGACGTATTCTTTGCTTGTGCCACTCAAATGTTGCGCAGTAAAGTTCAGTTTGAGACCGTGCCGTTTACACTACACACTACAGAAATTAAAACCTACGTCACAGGAATGCTGCATGATGCCATCTGGCTTAGCTCAACGCTTTTGCTACTTGCGCCTCTATATGACAATTTTAGTAAAATATTTCTTCGATCTGTCATCTGAGCTTCATATTGTAATAGGTACAACAAAAAGAAGAACGTTATAAGCAGTGTGCAAAATTAGAAACGAATTGAATACCTGCAATCATATTTAAAAAATAATTTTGTAAAGTGATAATTAATTATTATACTTATTTAGTGCGAATAATTCGCACAGGTCACACTAGTATTAAATTAACGTTTAACGTCCGTTTCTCGACCTTATGTCATAACAGACGTCATTCGCACCATTACTATTTTACATCTTCCCGTTATTTTCTACATTTTGCAACTTTAACTCTATAATAGCAATGGGCGACTGAAGGAATTTTAGGACATTAGGATAAGGTAGGCAAATTTTGAGCATAGGAGTATGACATGACCTTGAATAAGGAATCATCTCGATATTTATCTGGAATTATTGAAAACCTCAACAAGATGGCCGATACAGGAATTATCGCTTCCCGGCGAGAGGCTGCAGGAAAAAGTTCCAACCACATCTACCCCCGCCGGGATTCGAAACCAGTACCTCACGAATGCGAGTCTAGTGTTCTCACAATTGCGCTACACCGTTTGGCGTATTGCAAATGCATAAGAGACATCTTCCTTATGAAATTTCATCAAAATGGATTGTAAATTTTAGGAATCCTCACTGTCGATATAGTTTACAAACAGTATTTATTTTAATGTTATTGTACCGTATTAAATATATTATATATGTCTTAATCAGTCAAATATAACGAAACATTTTGTGACGCAATAAACCTGTACGTCTCGAAACATTATGACATCTTATTCATGCATATTTGCATATTATATAATCTTCTCCGCTAGTTATTACAGCGTTGAGTTTTATTGTTTTATGAGCTTTTATTTATAACTCTCATTGCCGAGAAGAGATCAAACAAATAAACAGAGAATTAAAATGCAATATAAATGTAGTTAGTTTCCAATTGACATAGTTTCATGAAACGTACAGTTTAAGGGCCGTATTTAGGTGTGGGTCGAACGAGACCGAGCCCAGAGGCCCCTGACATTAGATCTTCAATATATGAGTTGTATAGAATCAAAATTTACATTCTCCAACATAAGTGAATTTTGGGAAATGACGAAAAACTTCTACTGACCCTATTATAAACGCAATTGTTATAACAATAAGTCATAAAATAGAGAAAAAAATACTAATTTAAATGGTACTAATAAATAACAAGTTTAGAATATGCAAATATAAAAATTTTTATGTTTTTGTTTGGATAATGTGAGTTTTGAAAATCACATCTGGAGAATGTGATTTTTGTAACAACCGTCCGGAGAGAATGTCAGTTTTGAAACTCACATCTGGAATGTTTTGGGTTTTTACTGCAATTATCTAGTATATTTTAAAGTGGCTAATAAAATTACAAGTCTATTTATGTATAATAATAATTATTATTATATATTTTTACCTGTTCTAAGGACATAGGTAACAAAAACATTGAAATAATACAACTGATAATATTATTATAGTATCAAAATAATAAACAATACATAATTCTATGAAAAAAAATTAAACTCTTAAATCTACAGTTTCTTCTTGTGGTTCACAAATTTCATTTTCAGTTGTTTCTTCTGGTGTGTCATCAGCATCATCCATAACGGATTTCTTTCGTGCGGCATACAAATGTATTTTTCGATTACCACCTCTTTTCTCAGTGGGCAACTGACCGGTTTCATAAAATTTTTTTGATAATAGATTTACGCGAAGTCTGGAAATATCCAGGATATTTAAAAATGTATTTAAGCATACAGGAATAAAGCGCATTTGCGCATCAGGCACAAAATATTTGCTGTGGCAGTCTGGTGTGTTGTAGCTATTATTTTTTGGTCGACGCCTGTTCTTAGGCTTTGTTTCGATCTATTTTAGCAAAAATTTGTCTTGTTCTATTTTGCTCTTTGAACAATAAAAGTTCTGATGAAACTTAAGAATTTCATGCATTTTTAAAGTTTTACACCGTAGTGACCCATCTAAATGTTTGCACTTGGGAGGTTGAGGGAGATTTTTCGCAGAATGCCTATATTATTAAATGCATATAATGCTATTAGTATTATAATAGTATATAGTTAATACAGCACAGAAAATTAAGAATTGAAACGAACCTTTTCACTTTTTCTTTGCGGCATTTCCACTCTTCAGGATTCCTTCTAGATTTTCTTGTTCTAGCGCCTTTACTACACGGACTAACACTAATTTCCATTTTAATAATGAGTAATAAATAATAATATTGTTACAAATTGTATTATTGTTCCTATATTTTAACTTAACAAAAGAACTCACAGTGTGTAAACAGACAGAATGAACAATACCGCGCAATGCACTAGTTCAGAGTCATCACAATATCCTCGCAGGTGGAGAATGTGAGTTTTGAAACTAATTTCAATTTTTAAACCACTATTATCATAGGAGAATGTTAGTTTTGTCAGGATTTTATTTTACATACGTGTAGATTTCAAATTTTTCTACAAGATGACACTACTAACTCAATTTCGATAAAAAGTGGAGAATGTGAGTTTTGATTCTATACAACTCATATGCAAAACTGAATGGAGAAATAAATAATTGTAACAAATTTTCTAAATTAAATAAACTATAAACATAAAAATAGAGCGTATTAAAATATTCATAAACATAATCATAATAATAATAATAATAAATTTTTTATTGTCAAAGAATAGTAAAAGGACAAAAATATTTATTACAGTGTAGGGGAACATGAGGAGGGTAGGGACGGTTTTTATTATTTATTTTTTTTTTAACTAAAAAAGAATTTTTGAGAAACAATACCATTTTTTATTGAAAAATGTTAAAGTTTAGAAACATCTTAGATGAAAAGAATAACAAAAAAAGATTTGATTTCAACAAAATTGTAATTTTAAAACTAGATGTCATTTGTCCCAAATCTCCCTTCTATAGGGAGAGTTGGACCACCGGATAGGGATGTGTGGGACAAGTGAATAAGCTTATTCAATTATATTATGTATATCAATCGCATGTAAATTAACGTAAATTTTCAATTTTATTTAAATATTTTGAATGAAATGTATATTTAGTAATTCTGTTTTGGTGACAATCGATTGTAGGTGGCAATAATTTTTATCAGTTTTATCAATGACAGAGATGTCGTCGTTATCAGGAAAATTAAAATTATTGCTGTTTTCACGGCAGTATGCAGTATTGTGTCTGTTGTATTACAATATGAAGGTCAGATGACAGATCGAAGTATTGACGTTGTTTCAAAATTAAAACCGTCAGATGGCCGACGTTGTTCAGCGCTGCTGTATTTTAATTAATTTACAAAAACAAAAGCAATAATAAATTTTTTAGATGTCGATGTCAGTAGAGCAAGCAATTATCTGTAAAATGATATATAATTTATGTGATTGTGTGGTTTTTTCTAAAAAGGGAGGCAAACATCTTTAACCTTAGCGTATTAATATATTAATATATTATTACGGTATCAAAGCTTTTACCCCATATTTATGAATGCTGTCCTTCCAAGAAACACAAGACAATCGAATTGTCCCTTAGAATAAAAATTCACGTTTCCAAAATCTTTTAAAAGAAAGCTATGGCTGGAATATGTTAAGGACCTCATATCAAAATTATTTACCATTACTCTACATTATTTCAGGATGAACTATAATGCAGAGAGTAATGTTCGATGAAGTTAATTCGTCTAAATTTTGGATTATAAATTTATGCATTAGCTTTGGTAATTCCCTGAAACATTAAAACTAGTTCTGTAAACAGAACACTGGCGAATTTAAATAGAGTCGGATTAAATAATTAAAATAAATTTAATATTTTAATCTGAAGATTTAAATCTCCAGCATTTTATAGTGTTGTTTTAGTCATGTTATGGGAGATAATAAAATTGAAGTTGAAGCATTCGCTGAGGACTCGCAAACACAGCAAAGTACAGGGTTGCACTCAGTTAAGAGCAAATACAGAATAACTTTTAAGTTGATTCGTCTTTTTTAACAGCGTGTAGAAATCAAATAGACGAACAAATATTTTAAGTAAGTGTTTTATCAAAACTCAAAAAATAAGAGAGGAACAGCCTTAAAGTTTAATTAAAATTTTTAAATTTTATTTAATTAATTCAAAAGCCGATAAGAAATGATATCACGAATCGGAATTGCATCCCAAATAATTCGCGGAAGGTCCTTATCGCTACTACAAGCATACGCACGCATAATTTTATGTCCACCAAAACCGGGACAACTTCGAACAATTTCTGTAAATTACTTGATAATGACATAACATATTTCCATATTGACATAACATAACGCCAGGACCGACCTCGAGGCCTTTACATAGACTTAATAAAACTTGAAAACTCTAACTGGGGATTTTTTTTGAAAATTGTGCTAAGAATTATATTGGTCAAACAAAAAGAGCTCTTAAAACAAGAATAAGAGAACATCAAAATAATCACAAATTAATCCCTGACAAACATAATGTACCTAATAACTAACCACAAATTAGAACTTGACCACAAAATTAATTGGGATAATATTAAAATTTTAGATAATGAAACTAATTTTTTTAAAAGAAATATTTCGGAAATGTTACGTATAAAATCAAATAAAAATTCTCTCAATGCTCAATTAGATACAGAAAATTTAAGAAATATATATAATATTATTTTGAAATAATTTTTGTTTTTAATAATTTTTCTTTCTTTTTAGGTAGGTACTAACAATTATCCATGATTACTTAATAAAAAATTGTTTGTTATTATTTTTTTATTATATAATCATAAATAATTTTGAAAGATTCTATAAAAAGCGAATTAGATTTTAAATATTAATTATTTTTATATTTTTTAGATCAATTCTGAAGAAGACCCAAATCCGGATTGAAACGTTAATGTATTAATTTTATATTTTTTGTTAATATATTGTCTGAAAATTTGGTCGATAATTTTATTTACTGAAGAGATCTAATCAGACGTTAATCAAAGATTTGTCTAACTGGGGATATTACAAAAAAATCGACATAGAGTGTTTTGTCTTTTGACCATAGATGTTAGGCAAACCTTCTGTTTGCACGGCTGAATCCCAGATATTATTATTGCCCTATTACGGCCCACAGTTTACACAGCTATAATATGCAGAGATGTATGCAAAAAAATGTAATTTAATTCTGGACCACTTATTTTTCTATGCGCTGTTCAAGTTCGTTGATACGATTCAACGACCGACACAATGGCTGTACACTGGCATGTATTATGTATTTTGTTGTGTGTGAGGGTGTGTGTATGTATGTTAGTTTTGGTTCTTCGCCAATTTTCAACGATCGTATACATTAACGGCTGACTGAAATATACAAAAGGCATCCGTTAAGCCTATTTTAGACGCTCGTATAATACTTCGACTTAAGGCTTGGTTTCCTAAGAAGCGATACCGTTATTAAGAGTATTCGTCCCTGCAAATACCCCCTGCACCCTTCATCTCAAATCTTTTCCTCTCGCCTAAAAACGGATCGCGCTCTCCCGACGCTATTTTTAAAGCTAGAGGGTTCTGGTAAACGCCAAATGAAAGACAAAGAATCAGACTACAGATCCTTCAGGCGAATTTTTTAAAAAACAGTTTCACCTACGTGTGAAATGTTACGTAACTTATTATTTCTTTCAAAAGGTTGTAAGTTTTTTCAGGAATTTTTTATCAAAAAATTCGCCTGAAGGATCTGTAGTTTGATTCTTTGTCTTTCATTTGGCGTTTACCAGAACCCTCTAGCTTTAAAAATAGCGTCGGGAGAGCGCGAACCGTTTTAGGCGAGGGGAAAAGATTTGAGATGAAGGGTGCAGGGGGTGTTTGCAGGGACGAATACTCTTAATTCGCACCTTTAGAATTACAATGACGTAAGTGCAAAGGAATGCAATATTGAGTTGAGTATGACAAACACCAATAAAATGACAAACTATCGAAAGCAACAATTGAATCTCGTGATAATAACAGCTAATGTTGCCAGATGGCAGTAGTGTCGATGTGAAATTGAGCAGGTCTTGAAGACAACAACGCCTGATTGGTCAGTTGCTAGCCGTCTGCTCAACAGTGCTACAACGACGCAACGGTAATTATGACAATTTTATTTTATTAAATTTAGCTGGTATGCACAAATTTTTTTGTTGCGTCAACTTACCAACATCAAATTACTCGTTGCCAATTGAAAAAAAAAATATTTGTCTCTGCCACAGGTGCTGCCACTTGAAGCTAAATGAAGGCTCTGCGCCCATAAAAAAGGGTCATTAAGAATGGGTCGATTATTAAAAAACACGAATTTAATTTCATCAGGACGGTACAAGACACCAAATATGTGCATAAAATATATAAAGCTGAAGAGTTTGTTTGTTTTTTTTGGTTGAACGTGCTAATCTCAGGAACTACTGGTTCGAATTGAAAACAATTGTTTTTGTTGGATAAGTAGCCCATTTATCGAGGAAGGCTATAGGCTATATAATATCAAGCTACAACTAATAGAAGCGGAGCATCAATGAACAATGTTGCAAAATATAACTCAAAATTTGTCCGTCCGACAAAATCTTTTGAACGGTAACTTCGATCATCATGAAATTTGGACACAACATTCATCTCGGTAAAAAGATGAACGTGTACTCATGTCCCTCCTCCCTCCATTCGTTCTTCTGCACCCGGGTGAAACCGGGCGGGACCGCTAGTATGTGCATAAAAATATTTCTTACAGACTAACACAAGCTTCATTATTAATTAATACGCGTGTATATTAGCCATTGCCTGTAAATACTAGAAGAGTTCAGTCAGGCTCATTTAAGATATTCACAAATTCTATACCGTAGGATTCTGATCACCTAAAATGAGCTTAACTGACTCATTTTACTTTTTTGTTTTACAAGATCATAACGAAATGTTCTACTAACATTTTTCTTTTCTTTTTCTAGGTTGTACGTGCCATTTTACGAAAAGTAGTAAGGACAAAAATCAAGGCTAAACTCACATAATTTTAAGATATTATTACGTTCCATTATTCTTGATTACAAAAATGAATTATCCACAAAAATCACTTATCTCTTTTGAATATACAAAATTAAAATTTGTTACCTACAATAATTATTATTTCAAAAATTTTAACATCCTTCTAATCAAGTTTAGTCGATAGTCTTTGACATAACCAGTTTAAGAAAAAATCGGTCCACTCGTTGAGGATCACTGGTACACAATATTTGGGTTATTGTCGACAAACTGAAGAAAACCTGCTCCTGTTGAGTTATTCAGGGATTGTTTCTACTGTAGATGACGGGGAAATCCCTACATACCGACCATGCATCTATCCTTGTACACCTTCATACAATATAAGGATGATGAAATAATACTCCGAAAACATTTCAAAAAAAGGCGTCCTTACTTCGCATATAATATAACATACATGATAAGGAGTAGACAGAAAAAGTCAAAATTGTTTTTCTAACACCAGTTGTTATGAGGTCATCTCATTCAAGCAGTCCAGTCAATCGCGATATTATGACGTCATCGCGGTCAAACATGAACCAATGAAAGATGTGCTAAACTAGACGTTTGGCATACTTTCAAAAAGCGCTAATATTACCGACGACATAAAAAATATATAACTTTTACAATATTAAGAGTTCATTGATAAATGAAATTATCGACCAATTATTTATTGAAGAGTTCTAATCAGACGTTTATCAGAGGTTTGAAGAGTTATTAGATATTGCTATAAAGAAATTTGGGGTGATAATATAAATATATCATTGTCGATTGAGGATTGATATCGTAGAATATAATGCCGGCACTTCACATGGCTATTTTGTATTTGTGTATTTGGCATATTTGGTAAACAATTACCAAGTGTGGACAGTCTATTTGACAAAGTGTTGGCCTTATTTGCCTATTTGACAAAAATAGTGCCAATACCAAATACGCGTTACCGTGCGCTTGTCGGTTTTTCGAGGCACATCAAAGGAGTCAAATAGACAAATACGCAAATAAACCGTCCACACAATGGCCATATTCAGAAGCGCACGCGCCGTGAACCTGTACGGACGTGCAGTATTTTTGTGTCTGTGCTGTGAGCGAGAACTGGAACAATTACTATTGAAAATGAATTGAGACAATGAAATAGTGCTAAAATTCCTGGAATTTTGAACCTTGCGTTCTGCTGCCAAATGTTTGTGTGTTTGTTATTTGACTGCATGTGTGGATGGTCGTATTTGCCTCTATTTGCATGCTTGGCTTGAATGTCATATATTTTGCCAAATGCAACAAACACCCAATAGCGAACACAAATAGCCATGTGAAGTGCCACCTTTACACATCCCTGCCTGGCGAACATCTTTCCATAATGTTATACAATTTGAGAGAAAGAACTATAAATTGGCTTTCAATGGAGTGACAGAAAATCTTCAGATGTCAATTTATTGTGATGAGACACAGTTATATGTAATGCGTCCTAAGAGTGTACTTTAGTCGGTTGACAAACTAGAAAAATAATCTTGAATGATTGACAACCTCGATGAATAAAAAATAAGTATACCTATCTAATAATTAAATTAAATCTTTTTAAACAAATTGATTTCAGAAGAGCTTCTTTTAAATAAATAAAAATAATTTTAAAATAAGTAAGTCTGCATTATGTATACCTATCTCTGACCCAAAATAAGTTATAGGCACAAATGCAAAAACAAAAAATCAAAATTTTGGCTTTTTTTCTTTTCGGTTGGCATTAAAAAAATGTTTTAAATTTTTTTAAATAAGCCATTTCGATGGGAAATTCAATTCTCTATAAAAAGTTTCATATAAAGTATATCGAAATTTTGCTTCGTTTGCGAGATATATAATTTAAAAGAGATGTTCGACAACTGAGACCACTAGCGTTCCAGATTAATTTCACATGAGTAAATGAGACAAATCATATATATTAATACGCTAAGGTTAAAGATGTTTGGCTCCCTTTTTAGAAAAAAGCACACAATTTCTCCACATAAATTATATATCATTTTACAGATAATTGCTTGCTCTACTGACATCGACAACTAAAAAATTTATTATTGCTTTTGTTTTTGTAAATTCATTAATTAACAGCAACGCAGAACAACGTCTGCCATCTGACGACTATAATTTTAAAACAACGTCTACACTTCATTCTGTCATCTGACCTTCATATTGAAAATACTGCATACTGCCATCTGACGGGAAATACTGAACAACGTCACAGCAATGCTGCATGATGACATCTGATGGCTTAGCTCAACGCTTTTGCTACTTGCGTCTCGATATAACAATTTTAGTAAAATATTTCTTCGATCTGTCATCTGAGCTTCATATTGTAATACAACAAAAAGAAGAACGTTATAAGCAGTATGCAAAATTAGAAACGAATTGAATACTTACCTGCAATCATATTTAAAAAATAATTTTGTAAAGTGATAATTATTATACTTATTTAGTGCGAATAATTCGCACAGGTCACGCTAGTTTGAAATTATTACAACAAGAGAAAAACGAACAACATAAGGAGTATGGATTTCGATAGAACGTTTTGGTTTATATTATTTGAGATTGGTAACATTGGCATCGCCTATATTAAGATATATATATACACACAATGTTGGTATCCCTCCGTATCCCTATAGCCAACTGAGATTTGTTTTGAACCGACCGCAGTTAGTATTGGGGTATTAGAGAGGAAACTGGTTTTATATCTCTTTTCCTTCCCTCGAAAAGAGGAAGTATGCCAATTTAATCCACAATCAATCTGTACATTGGTAAAGCCAGTGCCCGCTGTAAAAATCAACAAAAGTAAAATTCTATTCTCTGACGCAACAATGAGAGCGTTTCGCGATAAATTAAAATTCACGTTTTAAAGGGGGTTTTAGCGTAGAAACCTATTTTTCTTTATAACCGGTCGAAAGTACGATTTTTTGACAATGTTTTCTGCAACCCAGCATTAATCTGATTCAAGCCGTCTTCCAATAGCGTAACGCCGTTCATCACGGTGAAGCATAAACCAATGACCGACGTCGCGTTGGTTTTGTTGGTTATGTTTGATGTATGATATTGAAATTGCGTTGGCGGATAGTCCCAAACTAGGAACTTGTGAAAATAAATACTGAAATTTACTTGCAATTAATACGTCAGCTTTAAGAAAATTGTATATTTTAATGTTTATTCAAGTCTCGATAGACACACTTCGAATAGACTAATGTGTCGCTCCTGAGCAAGTCGTTCATAATGAACGACTCCTTTCTCGGAGCGGAGCGAGTCGCTCTTTTCTTGTGAATGACTCACTCCGAGCGCCATTGCTCTGTGCTGAGCTATTCTGTACTGTTGCATTCGCACATTTACAGAGCGCACACAGCACAAGCCACAGAGGCACTAGTGAATTTTGCATGTACGGAGTTATCTTTGCTGAGTCATTTAATGTTGTAAGTGCAAAAGTACTAAGCTTACAGTAACTTAAACCATACACATTGACATCGTTGGCAAAGATATAATATTGTAACAATAAATATTATTACTGTTAAGCTTTTATTATACTTAATATAGTTTATCCGAAATGCGAATAATATAAGATCAGAATCATATTAAAATCAGTTCAGAGCTGAGTGTGTGTATTGTGCTGTGCAATGCTAAGTGACTCCTGAGCATGCATGATGACAGTTCACACCTCTGCAGTCTGCACTCTTGTGTAGTGCGTACTGTCTAGTGTCGCTCCTTTGAACGACTCGCTCTGAGCGACTCTTTTTAGTGAGCGGAGCGCACGGAGCCAGCTCCCAATAAAGAGTCATGTGAACACATCACTAATAGACAAACTTCGAATAGACTAGTAGGTTAAGCGACGCTACTGTCTCTTGTTTGTAAGCGGATTGAGTCCACCGACAGCTTTTCTTGTGAATTATTTATTTCGCACGTTCAAGCTATGGAGTTTTAAACATGTTAGCAGTCTCTTTTATTATTATTTTCAACATAGTCTTAACAGACGAAGCCCTATCGAGAATTATATGGAAGTTGACGAAGTTCAAAAAATAATTTATGACGTCGAACATAACTAAACTCACCAACAATCTATATTTTCTTTTTCAAATCGTATTCAATAACTCTATTCAGGATCGTTTTTGAAACGGTAACAAAACTGTTTTGTGCGCATGCGTCGACATTGCATTGTTTTGTGGCGATATGCAAACGTTGACATTGGTTGGCTCGCTTTTGTGATCGTTTTGTGCATTTATATATTAGATATCCATCGAGATAATAATTAATATTAAAAATCACAGGATTGTGGACAAAAAGTTAGATTTATTAATGTACGACGTTTCGTCTATAGATTTAGACTTTTTCAAGTACTTAAAAATGTCTAAATCTATAGACAAAACGTCGTACATTAATAAATCTAACTTTTTGTCCACAATCCTGCGATTTTTATTATTAAGTTTTGTGCATTAATTATTAAACTCAAATATCAATTCGAGACGTCAAAATATTAAGGCACGTCAAATTAAAAACTGATTAATATAACCCCAGAAAAAAGGATTTTAGTGCTTACGTGACTGAAAATCTTGAATTTGAACACGTTATATACAGGGCCCTCGTAAGGCCTCACGCCGCCCACGTGCGGATTCATAATTGACGCCCCTTATTGGGGATAAACTCACTAGACGATATGTCAAATTGAAAAACGTTAAAAATCCTAAATAACTATTACTGTAAGTGCAATTAATAGAAACTTTGTTTCCTTGTCTTTTTGCAAATACTTCTTCATAGAATCAGACATTTTGTTTTTTTCTTCTTGGCTAATTTTCTTAAGTTGCTGAAATTGTGCACCTGAAGGTTTTTTCTTTCATTACTTTCCTGAAATGCAACAATGCTTCACTTCACATCGTCATTACAAAACGATTTGGAAGGTAAAAATACTAATAAGATAATTAATTTTTTAAAACAAATAAAAATGTGAAAAATGTAACAGTGAAAGATACTTTACAAATGATAGGCTAAAAGTGAAAACGAGTCAAATTTTTAATCAGGACAAAAGCGGGATGAAATAATGAAATATATTCAATTAAAATGAAACACATTAAACAGTGAATTTTGAAAATTCACTCCGTACAGAGTGAACTTCAAAAATTCTCTCTTCACGCTAAAAAAATCACTCCGCGAAGTAAACTATTATCTACAAAAACAGTTTACTCCGTGCGATTTTCCACGGTGTTCTTCTCCTGTCGTACTTATGAATGAGAGAAAAATTTAGTTTCACCGCTGAGCTGAGAAAATTCATTAAGTCAAAATAATCATTAGTTTATCAATTAGTAAAAAGTATTTGTTGATTGAAAAATACTTTACTTCACTCCCATCTTGCAGGAATCGACAGGAAAAAATCAAGATATAAACATACGCGGGAGTCTCCCGATAGGGGCGCCCTGTCTACGCGCTGATGTGAACTAACTATCGAATCGAAAACTGCGCGCGAAATATTTCGAATTCGAATTTCATTAAAAAATAAATAACTACTCGTAAGAGTTTGTCACGCAGGCTTGAGTATGCAAATAAAATTGAAAAGATATCAGTTATATATTTTTTCTATACAGCACAAAAACATATCACAACTAGGCCATTTGCCGCCCCTTGAATGTGCCGCCCGCGTGCATCGCACACATCGCACTATAGGGCGCGAGGGCCCTGGTTATATAATAACTATCGAAGAATCGAATTTAGTTTGTACATAAAATACGTGAAAACGACTCGGCAAAAAATAATAAATTACAACAAAAAAAGACGATATACTGTTATAGATAGTTTTTGTCAAGTTTTTGGTACGAAACACAACTTAAAAGCAAAGATCCACCTTCTACTTATACGTACCATTTATATACAAAAAAGACTAGCTGACTGGACAAATTATTTTAGCTGAAAAACTTCGTAGAAAACAAAATTGTTCGAAAAGATCAGTGATTCCCAAAGTGGTCTATATCGACCCCCAGGGGTCGACGACAACTTGCAAGGGGTCCATGTCAGCAGAAAAAAAAATTCGGGGTCCATGAAAATGGGGGTCAACGATAGTGAATCTCCTAACAAAAAAAGAAACAAACTGGATATCGTTAACCGAGGAGATTTAAGATTAAATCTAACTAAAATGATGCCAAATGTTGAAAATTTATAATTAAAGCATCAGATTCATCCCTCACACTAAAAGCATTTATTTTTTGCTTAGTTATTTTATGTAACAGAAATTAAATTTTAATTTGGTTCGTTTTAATTTGAATCTATAAAATATGTATAAAACTAACATTTCGCACTACATTTCACTACCGTTATAAATTTAAATCGTTCAAAGTGAGTAGCACTGTACCGGTTGTCAAAAATACATTTGAAATTAATGAATTTGCAAAAAATCAATATCAGATAAGCAGGGGGTCTACCCAAAACCGAAAAACATGACAAGTGGTCTACGAGACCTCTGGAATAGATCATAAGTACCTAATTTAAAATTAATATTCTACTGACATTATAAGTTGCAACAGACGGTTTACTAAAAAGGGCGTAAGTACTCTGATTTTTTAAATTTCTAAACATGCTGGAGGTGTATACCAAGTATAAAGAAAACGAGTACATTCTAGAATATCCCGAAAACAGTTCCTAAAAACTAATGCATTATAAATTCAAAAATTAGGTACCTACATTATTTTTTGAAAAAATGATTTTTTACCGATTTGTTACAAAAATATATTTTTTTAAAATATAATAATAATAATGCGTTTAGCGTCCGTTTCTCGACTTTATGTCATAGCAGACGCCATTTGCACCATTACTATTTTCCATCTACCATACTTCCCGTTATTTTATGCATTTTTAAACTTCAACTTAATTAATAACAATGGACGAATGAAAGAATTTTAGGAAATCAGGATAAGGTAGGCAAATTTTGAGCTAGAAGTTTGACAGGTAATCGGCCATGACCTTTAATAAGGAATACTCGTGATTTATCTGGAATTATTAAGGGAAACCATGTAAAACCGCAACAGGAATTACCGTTTCTCGGCGAGAGGCAGTATAGGAAAAAGTCCCAGCCACATCTGCCCCCGCCGGGATTCGAACCCGCTTCCTCCAGAATGCGAGTCTAGTGCTACATTTTAAAACTTCCACTTAATTATTAGTAATGGGCGAATGAAGGAATTTTTAGGACATTAGGATAAGGTAGACAAGTTTTGAACATAGGAGTTTGACAGGTGATCGGCCATGCCCTTGAATAAGGAACCATCTCGATATTTATTGAGGGAAATTACCGTTTCTCGGCGAGAGGCAGTATAGGAAAAAGTCCCAGCCACATCTGCCCCCGCCGGAATTCGAACCCGCTTCTTCCCGAATGCGAGTCTAGTGCTCTCACCACTACGCTACACCGCTCGATGTATTTTTGAAATAAAAATATTTATATTTTAATTGTATAGGAGTGTATTTGTGTATTAAAGCTTAGATGCGTTGGGTACAGTCGTGAATCTCTAACTGTTGGCATCCGGGAGGCACATGATTCGAATCCCGGCGGGGCAGATGTGACTAGGACTTTCGCGAGTGAACCAGCTTAAAACCAACATCAAGCTTCTCTGCTGCAATTTTTTTCAGGACTGCTTATAAACTGCAAGCACAATAATAAGCGCGTTGGATACATAATACTGATCGTGTTTATTTGCCGGTATTTATGGGTCAGTCAGTCACCCACCGGCGGTAATCAATCTAGCCAACTGTCACTGACCACCGTGTACTGGGCAGCGGTGTGCGGTAGGGAGTTTCAGTCAATATCAACAACAGCGGTATACCTACGGGGGCCGACTGTTCGAGGACAGCCGGCCCGGTCGATGTAGGACAGCCGAACGATCAGATCGATTCTATAACATCAAAACACGCACAGCATTCTGTCGTCCATGACTTGTCGCCATTACTTATCGAGAAGACAATCAAACCAAAGTGCGGTCACTCACATGTCACACTGTATATATATCTATAATATCGGGGAAGTACAATTGTATTTGGCAGTTCGCACAACACAACTTGGCATCGCATAAACGAACAAAACTCGTTTTCGAAAATATGTAACTAGACAGGGGCCACGGGAGCACGTGTCCAGGAAAAAATTCGCATTATATTGAAAAAATTCCAGCCAATTGGACGACGGGACCATTCCAACTTCAAAAATGTTGACATTTGATTATAATAAAGAAAATAAAATTTCTGATATCGTGTGAGGTGACGCGGGTAATTGCTGGTATTTAATATATTATGGCATAAAATCGAGAAACGGACGATAAACGCATTATTATTATTATTGTTATAGGAAAAATACTAAATCAAAGGTACTGCCATCTTTTGGTGGAACTTTTGAATTAAGACCATTTACGCCTAGCCTTAAGGAGGTTGAGGCGTTTTACAAAGATAATGAAAAAAATCTGAAATAAAGTTTTTTTAATAGATTTTTTATGACAAAATTTTCTGTAAAATCCTAAATAATTAGGATAGCAGTCATGAAAAACATGTCAACCTAGCATGCAAACGGTACATTTTAATTTTTTGCAAATAACCAAATAATGTCAGCAGTTCCGAAAACTAACTATGTAAAGCATCGATGTCTTACGCATATTTTAATATTTTTTCCAATTTAATTGAAGATTTTTAATCAATAAAAAAAAATTATTAAACCTTAGCACTTTTCGATTATGGACATTTATTCTTGACAATTTTAACTGAATTTTCAACTTTTTAATTATTTACTGCAAAAAATATGTAAAATACAGATATTTACATAAATTTATTTTTTCTAACCTAAATTTGTACAAAAAATTCAAAAGTTAGTCCATTAAGTAAAATACTGAAATAATTAATTGATATTAAAAAAATTATTTATTTGTGCCTTTATGACAATAATTTATTGGTATCATCGACTTATAACCTTTTGTAAAAATTTATTATGGAAAAGTTCCCATTTAGAATTCGACTTACTTTTGATTGGGACTGTAACCCATCAACCTCCTTAACTTAAAAATAGAAAACTTTAATTTAGAACTGAATTTGATGGATAAGCTTCGCTATTAATGGATGAGAGAGTTGATATTTTAAAGTTGAATCGAGTCAATAGTAGATACATTTTCATTTAATGCGACTATCGATTACGGCAATCCTCTCGACTCTTCACTCTAGAAATGTCAAACGTATTTAGAGTTTATCACCGATGTTTGAAGTATTCTCCTTCCGTTTCGTCTTTATTTCCTCGTTTTGACAAAAGTCACCACTTTTACTTTCACGTATATATATTTGACCATTTATACAAGAAACAACTATTTATAAATGTCTTTTTTTATAATTTGTACATGATTAACAGCAAATAATAATAATAAAACACTTGAAAATTCTACAATAGTTATTGGCGTAACTAGTAGTCTAAGTTATTCATGGCGTGTCATGACTTTAGCCTACAAGTTACGCCCATAATTTTATTCAACAATTGCGCGTTATTCATGTTTTATTTATTGTTATTAATGAGATGTAAATATCTATTTATTTCTTTATAAAAAAAACTGTCAATACTAACAGCACCAAACAGCACGATTCAATGTTTTGGTTTGAGGTTAGCCGGTTATGAATAAACTCCATGTCGAAAACATTCGGCGTCTCAATTTTAGCCTCAATGGGTAACTACGGAGTTGCTGTTACCTACTATTTCGTTACGACTCAGAAAATAGTTACGTTTATTTTCATTACTCCACAATGGCCGAGCTAGTAGGAATCTTCATTGAGTTATGACAAGTAATTGTCACCAGTCGGTAAATGGCTATTTAGGGTTCGGTTTTTAGGCATGATAAAACATGAATAACGCGCATGAGTTGAATAAAATATTTTCTCTCTCCACGATCGTTTCAGACAATCAGTCCATCTACAGGAGTACAGACATACTTTTTAGGCGCGACCCAAGTAATAGCTAGAAGCGCCTATATTATGTACTCGCTTTGTCTGTGAATCTGTGATTCTATGAATCTGTGAGTCACGCTTTTTGTATCCAGCGTACAGCCCAAACGCCTTTACCGATTAAAAAAAATTTTTTTTTGTTCGACTCGTCTCTGGGTAACTTAAATCCTAACGCCGCCCGCTTTTTGAATGTTTGTCCCAAATTACGAAAAAGAGGTGTTGTGCTTATTTTTACTAATTAGATGTACTCTAGGTCAAATTAAGTATTTTTACAATTTTTGTCTGCCTATCTGTCTGTCAGTCTGTTCGTCCTGAACTAACTAAAGAACTACTAAACCGATTATCAATAGATTTCTACACTATAATGTTTGGTAGAATAGTATAGAATATATCTACTATCGTGTTTTTACTGAAGAGGCTAAACACTGGTGAACATTTACGCGAACGAAGCCGACGATAAAAAATAGCTGAAATTATTTGTAATGTCCCTGTATATAGTATCAACATTTATCAAGCAACGAGGAACATTAAACGCTAAGAGAAACGGCATTCGTAAAATAGTGAAGCAATTCATTCTCAGTAATAAAACAAAGGTTTTACTGTTGATGACGCAACACTTACAGCGCTCCTCGAGACCACTCTTTTTCTCCTCCCAAGAGAAACTCAAAAATTATAACTCTAAAGATTTCGGACGCTAGTTTGACGTGCAGACATTAGATTAAATTCATTTTTGAATCCATTATCTTCTTAATTATAAAAATCTATTCCGAGAACTACACCGACTCCAAAACATTTCAATACGCAATTATTTTTTACTTTTTAGTGTGAAGTCGGTTCAATTTTTTTGTTAAAAATATTTTATTTTTCTCTTTTTAGTGTTAATCTAACACTAAAAATCGGTGAACATACATAAAAAACATTATGCGTTTCTTTGAAATTTGAGAGTTTCCCTCGATTTCTCCGGATTCCACCATCAGATCCTGACTTGGTTCCGATGGGACCACCTCTGAGGTGCACTCTTTCGAATAAAAAAAATAATTTGAAAATCGGTCCATAATTGACGGAGAAATCGGTGAACATACATAAAAAAAAAATTAAAAAAAAATATACAGACGAACACAGAACCTCCTCCTTTTTGTTGAAGTCGGTTAAAAATAGAAAATTTCTCATATCCACCCTTACACACAAAATCTGACGTTATGAAATTTATTGTATCTAATTCTAAATAAATTTTTGGGAGGCTTAAACGAGTAATTCAGGTGATTTTAGGAGCATTTCTACTTGATTTTAAGGGAAAATATTTTAAGAAATAGCGACCCTGTTTTTAACTTGCATCCTGTTCGTTAAAGTCATTTTTGTTAAAAATTAAATTTGGTTGTCAAAACATTTAATCTGATACCAAAAATAACCATGCATTATTAAGCCGTGTCGATGGTTACATTAATAGGGAAAGCTTTGTCTGTTATTGCCCAAAGTGTTAAAATTATGACAAACTACGGAACAAAAAATGTATGATAGTTAAAAAAAATCAACATCCAACTATTTATGATCTGTGGACGGAAATAAACCATACCTAAATAAAATCATTTAAACAGATAGGAGAGTAAACATCCATATCACTAAATAGTCGACATTTTCGCAAAAATGACAGCACTTCCACTAATTGTCACTGCGGATTAACAGTCATATTAAACCGAAGTGGTTAGTTTGAAATACAAAATCTATGACCAAATTTCAAAATTATTTATGTTGACATTTTCATTTGTCTTTTAAATAGTTTTATTCAACACACGTGAGTAATATATAATTTCGGGGCCCTGCTAAAATCGGGAGAAATAATAAATTACTTCATGTTGACGCGTAGAGTGCGAAACTGTACGGTAATATATTACTGCACAGTTTCTGGACCAATAGGAACGCGGTAGCGATTTGTATATATGAAAACAGCATCACAATTCAGCGAAAGTCAGGGCCATCTTGTGTGCATCGAGGGCGGTGGGTACGTCAATCAATGAAGTGATTTATTATTTTTCCCTCTTTTATCAGGTCCCCGATTACATATTACTCGTGCTAGTTGAATAAAATATTATGTGCGACCATTGATCGAAGGAGAATATTCCACTCGCGTGTTACCGCTCGAGCGTAGCGAGTGCGGTAACACGCGAGTGGAATATTCTCCTTCTCTCACTAGTCGCACAATATACTATTACCATTCTGATATAAGTGGGGGAATGGTATTAATTTAGGTCAAAATTCACTTTTTAAAATTTCATTATATTTCTCAAAAACACATATTTTTGGAAAAAATGTGTGCGCCTGTCAGTCTGTGCACAAGATACAGGCCAAACGGATGAGCAGATTGAAACCAAATTTTTGGGGGATGTTTGGTATTCAAATTTGAAGAGCCCTATTGATTATGGAGGAAATCAGCGCATGCGCCGAAAAGATATATTCTATAACGCTGTTTTTTTATGTATAATAATGGTACACTTTTCATAACGGTTTATTATTCTATTTATTTTACAAGAAAGTTTTGTAACATTTTTTTTCCAAACTTTATAGTTTCGGGAATATTTTGAAAATAAAAAAAAGTCAACTGTTCTACACGTCCATTATTAGTAAACCTATTGCATAAAATAACACTGAATTATTGTCATCAATATTATTTTACCACAAATCAGAAATTGGTCTGTTGTCCATATTCATTATTGAAATAAATAAGTTTTTCCGTGTGTCCACTTTGACACAGTCAATAGCGACAGTGTGGCCGTTTTCAAAACGATATTGTAAATGTGCATTTTAATTAATCTTTATAAAATATAGTTATCAATTTGTTTATGATATTTCAAGCATCATATAAATGATGCCACTCACTTAAACTAATTTTAAAGTGAATCTTTTTTAGGCGCGGTAGTTCGGATATTAAAACAACATAAAAATGGAATATAACTAAGGTACTTGTCCGGTCTTTTGTTCTTTAAATATTTGTATTTATTTTACGTTTGCTGGTTTGTTGAACACTTTTTTAACAAAGCTTGTATATAATTTCTGCACTACCCCCTTTAATTTACATGCATTTTTGCAAGCATTTTAGTGCTCAGTGCCGGATCAATCATTAGGCAGAGTAGGCAACTGCCTATGGGCCCCGCATCGACTAGGGGCCCGTGCACGCACCAAGAAAAAAAACTTTTCATTGAACGAAAATTTTGTTTGAAAATTTGTATGAAATTTCCCAACAACAATATTACTTTCTTTCGTTGTTTATTGTAATTTATTGCATTAAACAAGATAAAATTTAAAATAACTACGTCACGTCTCATTTCTCTTTCCTGACCCATCAAAAAACCTGAATCATCAATTATCTATAACCTATTCATTAAGACCATTTCAATAAAGCTAACGAGTCAGGTAAGGCGATGCTGCAGCATCTAGTCAAAGTAATAATATTGTTACAACATCACATAAGACATTGAAGTAACAGGATGCCTGGAGCCGATCATCTGGAAGTTACTCACATCCCTTCATCAACTTGAAAATACCTGATTGCATTGTCTAGGGACCCTGCTAGTGCTGCAATCGAGGAATATTCGAAATTATAGACACGCCCCGTTACTATTTAATATATTAGTAGCTATCGATTGATATACGACAAAACGATTTGCACAAGGAATAAATTTCCAAGAAACAAGATAAATAGGACCAATACGGGACACAAGAAACAGGAAATTGCTGGGCAAACAAATTGAAGATCGTCACGAACTGACTTACATAATGCATTCGCGATCACGTGGACACAATACTCTTTCGTTCGTCTGTCACTGCTTTATCTGTGGGCCGTAGTATTAAGCCCAGTGGAACTTACGGCCTTACACCGTGTCCCAAAAGGTGCACTCTAGCACACCATGACGATATGTAAGTACTCCTTTAGTTCATCATTTACAATATTAGAAAACAGTAAAAAATATTGAAAAAAAAAAATAATCCACGCACAACTATTGATCAAATCAATCTTCCCATATATAGTTTATACGCGTGTAAATGTGCATATGTATACAATTGCTGCTTCCTTTGTCGCGCGCAAGGTTTGTCTTATATTTCTCCGCTTGTTGAATCATTTCTCCTTTAAAGTCACAGAAAATTTCAAACAGGTACGTCGAAAAGATGTTCAAAAATATATTTGTAACTAGCTGTAACCCGCGACTTCGTCCGCGTGGGATTAATTTTTTTGTGCGGAACCCTATTTTTTTTTAAATAAAAGTAACCTATGTTACTCTTTATAACATCAGCTATCTGCTAGTGGATGAATCGGTTCAGTCGTTTCGGAGATTAGCCGGAACAAACAGACAGACAATTTATTTATATTATGTGTATAGTTATCTAGGTACAAAAACATAAACAGAAAAAAGTGATGAAAACATTAGAACTATTCAAATATAGACAAAGTTGCAATTTTATTTATTTGCATTAATAGAATTAACGTCTTTATAATTCATTAAAAAAAACAACCCTCGCAGTATGTGGATTTTGTAACCCGTTACTATATATACAGAGACAGGAGAATCCTACTATAATAATATACAAGGTGTCCCATTAAGAATGGGACATAGAACAACCGCAGATTCTTCAATTCAAAATAAAACGATTAAGCGAAATATGCTTAGATAAAATGTTACTCGCTCTACCAGTGGCGTACGGCAGGAGTAAGTAATGCTTGTACCCCTTCTAAATGTTACGCCGCTGTCTAAATGTTAATTTTGACTATAATTTTAATTTTTTTGATATTTTCTAAGTCAATAATGTACACTTGTTAGTTTGTTGTAAAGTCATTGGTTTTCGAGATATTCGCAGTTTTTTTAAGACAAAATTGTAAAAATGAATATTATTAATAATGATACAATACAAGTGTACATTATTGATTTAGAAAATATCAAAAAAATTAAAATTATAGTCAAAATTAAAATTTAGACAGCGGCGTAACATTTAGAAGAGGTACAAGCATTACTTACTCCTGCCGTACGCCACTGGTATAGCGAGTAACATTTTATCTAAGCATATTTCGCTTAATCGTTTTATTTTGAATTGGAGAATCTGCGGTTGTTCTATGTCCCATTCTTAATGGGACACTCTGTATAACTGTAATAAATAATAATACAGACACTTCGATTTTATTTATTTGTATTAGATTCCAAAAAAATGTCACGCAACCCTATTAGATTAGCGGTCGGCAACCTTTTGGCAAGCAAGGGCCACATAATGGCAAATTGAAACAAAGACGGGCCGCACTTGTTCATAATTTTAATAATAGGTATTTGTGATATTAAAAATTCGAAAACATTTCATTTGAATTTTATAAAAAATTTAACTGAGAACTTCAAAATAGAACTGTTCTTTTACAAAAATTATTGTGACGTTTGAGATTGTATTTGAGTGGCTATTTGTTGTATGTTAGCTTCCAGGTTTGTAATTGCAATTCGTAGAATAGCTCTCAAATGCTCATCTGTGAGACGAGAAGCATATTTATTTTTTCTGTAATTGAAAACCGAAAAGGTTTGTTCGCGTAAGTAAGTACTACCAAAAATTGTAATTAATTGCAGAGCAAACCTTTTCAATTCGTCAAAATTAGATGACAAACTGACATAAAATTTAATAAGATGTTTGATTTCAAAGAAAGAGTTCTTGAGAGTATCATTAGAATCACGTTCATTTGTAAATGATTAAGTACATCCTCAATATCATAAGAAAAAGGATTTGTGAAAATTTATTTAATTATTTATGTATCTAGGTAGGTATATAAGACTTTTATTTTTAAAACAGTCACGGGCCGCAAGGTATAGGCTCGCGGGACGCATGCGGCCCGCGGGTTATCGACCCCTGTATTAGATAATCCGAATTATTCCCGACCACAGTGTACACGAATGTAACCGACAGATGAGCTTTGAGCTTTTGCTTGTTTGTCTGCTTCGTTTCTGTCTCACTCGCGCATTTCTATGTGTGAAGTGCTGTTTGAGCGATAGGACGACGCCTAAAGGCATCGCCAGACAACGACATTCAAATATACAACTGATTTATCAAACGAAAAAAAAACAATGGTTGCACTTATTCGGCAATTAATTTTTATTTAAGAACAAGTTTTTTGACAGGCTTTATCTTAGCAAGAAAAAAAAGCACTTTAAAGGCAGCGGCACACGAGGCTGAAAACACTGCTTGGACTTCTGCTGGCCAGTAGACTGGATACGAGGCTCACCTGCTAGCTCACAAGATAGGTTTTTAAATTAGAACAGGTGCCATTTTTTTGCTGTAGATCAGTGATTCCCAAAGTGGTCTATATCGACCCCCAGGGGTCGACGACAACTTGCAAGGGGTCCATGTCAGCGGGAAAAAAATTGGGGGTCCATGAAATGAAAATGGGGGTCAACGAGAGTGAATCTCCTAACAAAAAAAGAAACAAACTGGACATCGTTAACCGAAGAGATTTAAGATTAAATATAACTAAATTGATGCCAAATGTTGTAAATTTATTATTAAAGCATCAGGTTCATCCCTCACACTAAAAGCGTTTATTTTTTGCTTAGTTATTTTATGTAACAGAAAGTAAATTTTAATTTGATTCGTTTAATTTGAATCTAATTAATAAATGTATAAAACTAAACATTTCACACTAAATTTCACTACCGTTATAATATATAAATTTAAATCGTTCAAAGTGAGTAGCACTATACCGGTTGTCAAAAATACATTTGAAATTAATGAATTTGCAAAAAATCAATATCAGATAAGCAGGGGGTCTACCCAAAACCGAAAAACATGGCAAGTGGTCTACAAGACAAACAAGTTTGGGAACCTCTGCTGTAGATCCTCCGCTTACTCTGAGCAAGAACCAATCAGGAAACAGTATCTTGTCACGTGGGAGACATGAACAAACGCCCACAAACCAACACGGCGTCAGACAACACACACGTTTTGCTCTGTGTTTATATTTGAACTGTCAGCAAATCCATCCCCAAAACAAGCTAAAAAAGAGGTCTCTCGCACATAAAAACAATTAAGAAAACCAGCGCTAGAAAACTATTAGTCAAATCTAGCGGCAAATCTAGCATCGTGTGCATCGGCCTCAAGTTTGGGGACTAATTAAGTAGATTGCGACAGAAGCTTCAGCTTGGTTTCGGGCAAAATCAGACCGAAGATATTATCAAATCCGATTGTTGAATTTACTTAATAATCAAGTGAGTATTATTTTATTTCGACGAGTCAGTGGCCTTAAAAACGAGACCGAATTAATCAAAGTAAACATTAATAAATCGTATAAAAGAAACCAATCATTAAAAACATTTACTACCAATTTTATTTCAATTATTTTCAAAAGCAATATAAATGGCATATTTGTTCGTGGAAATTCCACCTAAAAGAAAATAAATAATAGGCAATATTGAAATATAACGTCACGCACGGTACTGTGGATAGAGTCACGCAATATTCTACACGTTGTAACGGCGTGAAATATTTCTAAAGCAATCATCGACATAGAGGTATCAAACAAACTAAGATACTATTAAGCCGTATAAATTCTTAGCTTAAAAAAGAAACAAAATCTCATGGCCCATGGGATTAGTTGTTTTTTCCGTTCGTCGAATTTCTCTGGACCAAATAAAAGCATGGACAACCTTAAATTTGTCATAGTTATAAATTTTACTAGCAGAACCTAAAAAAATATTTTACGTAAATTGGTCTCCACGAAAAGCGGTTTTATTTTAACGCGATAATATATAGCTTATTTCTATCCTGAAGGTCGATTCTAAATATTGGTGAAAAAATTTTTGAAATTGGATGAGTAGTTTCGGAGATTACTTCCTACAGCCAAACTTACAAACTTTGCCTCTTTATAATATTAGTATGGGCTATGTTCAAGGAGGCGGAGTTACAATTTTTTCGATGCGAGCGTTTGTGGTGAGCACTAGGGGAAACTTCAATCTCAAATTTTCAGTATGTCAGTGAGCAATGTTTATTTAAAGTGAAAATAGTTATAATTTTATGAAGTTTTTTAATTACAAAGAAAACATGGGCAAATCTAAGCGATCTGGAAATCCTTGATGTGTTCCGGGCTGTTGCGCTGATGGCGATTTAAGTAAAATAAAGACCATTGGCGCCATAATTTGACGTTCCGCTGTCAGTGTGAACAAATTAATTTGTTACATATTTTACGTCGAATATTGACAAATAAATAATTCTCACATACCTTTTATGTTATGCTATTTATATACTGCTTTACAATCTTAATTTTACGGTACCTATATAAAATTAACATCAGTTTTTCTTATTACATTTTTTTTGACACATCATGATTCATGACCAACTAAAGTTTTTGACTTATCACCATAGAAACATGTCGAAATCTTAATATATAAAAATTACGTGTCACATGTTTGTCCGCGATGAACTCCTAAACTACTGAACCGATTTTAAATTTGATTTGCACACCGTGTGCAATTCGACCCAACTTGAAAGATAGGATAGCTTACATTTCAATTTATAGTCGCAATATTATTTTATTGCAAATTATTTGTCTATTCCTTGACAGTCATAATACAACCATATAAGATGGCGAACCTGTTGACTGGATTGAGTGAATATTCAATAGATGGCGCAACGAACTTAACAACCATATAAGATGGCAATACCTGTTGACTGGATTGAGTGAATATTCAATAGATGGCGCAACGAACTTAACAACAATATAAGATGGCAATACCTGTTGACTGGATTGAGTGAATATTCAATAGATGGCGCAACGAACTTAACAACCATATATCTAGGTCGAGGATGTAAAAAAACTGAATATCGTTTAAAACTGCTCGGCACGACGGAGCAAGTGTTTTAAAGACCAGTTATCCACGAATACTTTACGCTATTTTTTTTCGAGCACGACGGCGCAGCCGGAGTGCTCGACATACACACATATACGCCCATGTATATTTTATAATAGCTAGCAATTAATAAAATAGATAGATAGATAGATAGATGTTCTAATTAAATTGCTTTATTATTTCACGTACAGGGCCACTAGTTTCCATATAAAAAGTGAGTTCAATAATTCTCTATTATCCACTAGCAGCGCTTCGTGCACACGCCTATAGGTTTAATCCATACCTAAGTCAATAAAGTCGAAAAATCTAGTGTGTAATCTCTTTATCATTTAGTGTCTCTGTGGCATAGGCGCACACATAACGCCGCGTAAACATGCTGACTCGAAAAAAAATCTATTCTGCTTACCAAACATGTTTTAGCCCATTTCCCCGTGGCCTTTTATCCCATATCTACTGTCTATGAGAGTGGCCGGCTCGGCGTTACCATTATAATAGAAAGTTGTCATTGTCATTTATACAGAAAAAATATAATTTATTGTTTAAACGCAAGTGTGTTATTGTCTATACATATCACACAGTAAAGGTGGTGTTACATTCAAAAAGACAGTGAGCATGTTTTATCATTCCAACTCCACAAGCCAGGGAATGATATTAAGGTAGTTTGGGAGCCGCAATCCCAAGTCAAATAAATGACTTTTTTTTTTGTTCCTCAAATAATTGCCCAAATCATGCTATAATAATTAATAGAAATTCACATAAAAATATACTTGATTTAATTATAATTAGTACTCAGCTGTCACTAGTCACTGTCACAACAGAGATAGAGGCTACATGTCAGTATTAAAAAATTAATAAAATCAAAAGTACTTGGTAAATTATTCTGAAATGTTTGTAGTGTGTATTTCAGACATCGTTCTATCCATTAAAAAGTTTTTTTGGTGGGGTCAAGTTTGTCAATTTTTTACAAACCCTCAATTTCCGGAGTTATTGAACAAGGACACTCATAAGGGCTCGTGTATTTTTGCGTAACTTCAATTAATTATATCTCTTAAACGATGTGATGAAAAAATCTGATTCTTTTTCTGTAGGTGTCTTCAATTATAATCTTTAGAATAAATATAAAAAATGTAGGGTCAAGTTTAAGTCATTTGGCTTCAAACTACCTTAATTTAGATCGCTTTTCAAAATTTTACAATATTTTTTCGTTTTGAGGTCCTCCTAATTCAAAAAACACATTTTTGGAAAAAAGCGTCTGTTAGTGCGTTGAACAGATGAACAGATTGAAACCAAATTTTGGGAGGATGTTTGGTACTCAAATATGAAGAACCCTATTGTTTATCGGGAAAATTGGCGCATGCGCAAAAGAGGTATATGCTATAACGGTGTTTTTTATATAATAATAGTACACCTTTCATTTTTTTTCTAAACTTTATAGTTTCGGAAATATTTTGAAAATAAAAAAAAATTAGCCGTTCTTTTGTTTTATGCGGATCTGTCAGAAATAAACTAGTTAGGCATGCTTTGATTAATTTTAACATGACGTGGAACATATTATGTAAGTAACCATGGCAACGAATAGTTAATATCATATTGAATACTAAGTATAGCCATTACCCGCGTCACCTCACGCGATATCAGAAATTTTATTTTCTTTATAACAATCAAATGTCAAAATTTTTGAAGTTGGAATGGTCCCGTCACCCAGTTGGCTGGAATTTTTACTTATATATTGAAACATTAGAAAACAAAGCCAACTCTGAAAATTGTTCATTTTATTCAAACTAAAAGAGCAACGAATCCGACAAGACAACGTGAACGCTAGCCAACCACTATTCATCGCTTTTTATTTTGTTTCCTCTCCTACTCTTTTGTTTTCAGCTATACTGTTCTTGGTGTACATGTTGTTTTGTTTTAGATAAAGAACGAACATTCTTTAGTTCTGTTGTTTGTAGATGCGTACATTACAAATTAAAGTGAAATTCTTTAGAAATTTATGCTTGTTTTCCGTTAAAGATGCATAAATATTACAAAATATAAAAGCGACATAAAGAGTTGCGAAGTAGAATATTTTCAGACTCATTGCATTCAAGAAGCTAATTTTAGAAACAATTCGTGTTTACTCGGCGTATCTCGGAAACGAGAGCTTCCTATTGTGAGAACGTAATGAATTATAGTTTAGAATTCAGTAGAGTGATTAATATTTAACAATAATATAATGGATCAGCAACGCAATAAACCAATGTGACGTATAACCGGGCTTAGATAGTTCCATGCGTAGAAACTAAATTGCTTATTAGTGATGTGCCGGATCGTTAAAAATGTATATACGCGGATACGGATCTGAATACGGATTTTTGGTTTCAAGATCCGCGGATACGGATACGGATCTTAACTTTCTTAGAGTACGCGGCGGTAAATATTGCACATCGACCTTTGGAAAGAGACTATCTGTTATGGGAAAAAGTTATTGAGAGTTATTAAGAGTTAACTCTCATAACAGATTGTCTCTTTCCAAAAATCGATGTGCAATATCTCATTACAAAGATAGTTTTTAAGTACATTTGAGTTATGTACTATCGGTATGGTACTCACTACGATAAATGTTTGCAATATAAAGGGGCCAAATACGATTTTAAAAAATAAAAAATAATCTGAATGAAATTTAACAGTTTTTCATTATTACCTAATCACCTATATATATAAAATTTCATCTATGAATTTAAAATTAATAAGGTAAAAGATCCGCCAAAAACTAACGGATACGGATACGGATCTTTCTACTCCCTCGGATATCCGCGGATACGGAAACGGATACGGATATCCGGCACATCACTATTGCTTATATTGCAAAATGAAATTAGAAATATACTGTCTACAATTTTAACTTCACTCAGAATTAGATGACAATACAAGAATATGCGGAAATATTAAAAGAAACATTTTTTTTAATATATCACGTTTTTAAAACAAAATAAAAAGTATAAAATAATAGTAAGATTTGAAACGAAAAACGTGGGGCGCATGCGACAGTTATATTAGAAGTGTAGAGAGTAGCTCTATCAATGAATGAGTTAAAACGAATAATGCGCCCCACGTTTCTCGTTTCTAATCCTACTCATAAAGCTTAAAAAAATATTTTATATACGTTTACGTTAGTTTTAAAAACGTGGTGTATAAAAAAAATTATTTCTTTTATTTTATTTATCTGATAGGTTCTGGTGTACTAAACAACGACTGAACCTATTTTAATCGAACGTACTCTGCGTTGTTTGGTATTCATCAGGTAGAAAAGGATACCAGTAAAATAATTAAATAAAACAGCAGCGGCATTAACGCGAGCAAAACCGCGGGATAAAGCCAGTATAATTGTTTAAATATTTTAAAGGCAAGATATAATATGCATTACTTCGACACTATATAAACTTGAAACGGGAATGGAATGGATTTTTATTTGTACAAAAACGATTTTTACAGAAGTGGACGTGAATAATAAAAACGTTTTCAGAACCAAACGGTCATCGGGGAGTTCGTGTACATTCCGTTCGTCTTTAAATTGTGACATATATTTTTTGTCTCGTGTAATATCTTCTATAGTAATGTTAGTGGATAGTCGGTACATACTAGGGTATAAACTATAAAACTAACGCAGGGATGGACAAACTAAAAACAAATAGCGAATTATATAATTACTAGCGGTCCGGTTCGGCTTCGCCCAAATTCGTAGATTGTCGCCGTTTTTTTGTCGACTTGCGTTGCAAACGCGATAATATGTGTAGCCTGTATTCATCCTGAAGGTCCATTCTAAATACTGGTGAAAAAAAAATTGAAATCGGATGAGTAGTTTCGGAGATTGCCACCATCCAAACTTACAAACTTTACCTCTTTATAATATTATAGCGGTCCATCCCGTTTCACCCTTCTGCAAAATGTATTTCGCCCGGCGTCTCAATTAATAGCTCTGAGCATATTGCAAATTCTAATAGATGTCGCTATTTGGTACTAAACAGTGTTGTTTGTTTGCTTCTGAACTATTAGTTCAGAAGCAAACAGATCCTTCAGGCGAATTTTTTGAAAAAAAATTCCTGAAAAAACTTACAACCTTTTGAAAAAAATAATAAGTTACGTAATATTTCACACGTAGGCGAAACTGTTTTTCAAAAAATTCGCCTGAAGGATCTGTAGTCTGATTCTTTGTCTTTCATTTGGCGTTTACCAGAACCCTCTAGCTTTAAAAATAGCGTCGGGAGAGCGCGAACCGTTTTTAGGCGAGGGGAAAAGATTTGAGATGAAGGGTGCAGGGGGTATTTGTAGGGACGAATACTCTTAAATTATGATTTATTGTCTCAATTTTATATTGTATTTTTTTCCAATTTGAGACAGCAAACCATTTGAATCGCACTTTGCATTTATTGTTTCGTCGATAAACTCTTATCTTACAAAAAGAATAAACAAAAAAAAAATTTTTAAAATCGTAAAATACATAGACAAATTATTATTATTGTTCAGTTTCATTAAGTTTTATAAAAATTATCAATTTACCAATAATCCTGCAAGCTTTTGATGTAAAAGCCTTCTCTGTTTTCGATTTTATTCTGTCAGCAGGATTACTTCGTTCTACTGTAATGATTTATTAATGAACATCAGTCTTTTGTTCAAGGATACACAACATGCTTTTGTTTAAGTATAGGTCAGACATGAATAAACAATCGCTTCATTCAAACTTCCGTAGCAACTGATTACTCGATTTTGATTGGTTGAATCAATCATTTGGTCACCACTTTTTGGTAAACATATAAATATTAAGGAGGTTGAGCCGTTTTACGAAGATAATGAAAAAAATCTGAAATAAAATTTTTTTAATAGATTTTTTTATGACAAAATTTTCTGTAAAAAATCCAAAATAATTAGGAGATTTATAAAGTTAAAAATTAAAAAAAACTTTTACATGTAGTCTTATGGAAAATATGTCAACCTAGTCTGCAAACGGTACATTTTAATTTTTTGCAAATAACCAAATAATGTCAGCAGTTCCGAAAACTAACTGGGTAAAGCATCGATGTCTTACGCATATTTTAATATTTTTTCGAATTTAATTAGGAGACTTTTAATCAATAAAAAAAAATCATTAAACCTTAGCACTTTTCTATTATAGACTTTTATTTTTGACAGTTTTAACAATTTTAACTGAATTTTCAACTTTTTAATGATTTAATTTTAATTTTTATTACTTCTAATTTCTTTTTTTAATTATTTACTGTAAAAAAATATGTAAAATACAGATATTTACATAAATTTATTTTTTTTAACCTAACTTTGTACAAAAAATTTGAAAGTTAGAACTAATTAATTAATATTAAAAAGAAGTATTTATTTATGCTTTTATGGCAATAATATTATTGGTATCATCGACTTATAACCTTTTGTAAAAATTTATTATGGAAAAGTTCCCATTTAGAATTCGACTTACTTTTGAATGGGACTGTAACGGATCAACCCCCTTAAACTGATAAATAAAAAACAAAATGTTAGAAAGAGTCGTATATACAAACATACACAGAGAAAAATTCTAGAACCGCGTGTTCTCTTAATACCCAAAAAATAAAAAAAAATGCAAAAAAAGAGTTTTTGTTTATTTTAGATAGTATGATAGACGCCGGCATTTTTTTTTTTGTAAATTTTATTTATTTATAAATCTCTTGTTTATGTTTCAAAAGAAAATGAGTTTTTCAATTCTCTATAACTATATGAGCCGGTCATTCGTTCAAAAACTTACCAAAAATCCGATAATAATTACTGCCTTACATCGGCAAAAATTTGGGTCTGATTTTGACCGAACCGAAGATTTAATTTTTGGCTGAAAGAAGGCAAAGTTGAAGTTGAAACTTGGGTCGAACTCAAGTCTTAATCGATAAGTGGGAAATATCACAATTTCTGGTATAAAACGCGCCACGAATCTAAAAGGCTCGGAAGTTAGATGCGAATGCGGGCTTGCGCTTGTACAGTCTGTTGAAAAACTACAAACTCGCAACTCAACAAAACTAAAATAACAATAGCAACTTGACAATAGCGTACTCGACTGTACTTTAAAGCAGGAAAGCGACAAGTGACAAAGGCAACGAGCGATCACGGCCAATCACCGACGAGCGCACGTTCCGTGCAGGTAGCTGGGAGGTGGTTGCAGTATCAACGGCTCTAAAATGTGCCTTTGCGACGCTGTTTGTGACTAACTTCCGAACCTTTTAAATCCGTGGCGCGTATTATAATATATTTACAGGAATTCTATGAATATGTTGCAACACTGCAAACAAAATGCAACATTGTAATGAAATAAATTCCTGTCGTATTTGAACAAACAACACATTATTTAATGTATCTGACTGATATAATGAGATTATTAAACATAGCAGCAATAGGTATCTATAATAAAACCAATAATAATGACACCCCTATTATGCAACGTTGGTGCATTATTAAATAATCCAGCTATAATCTTCTGAATTGTAAATGTTCAACATTGTGTAATCACTTTATTACCACATGACGTGCCGCTTATTAATAATGCTGAATTTATACTACATGGGTTTGTAAAAAAAACCAGGTCGTCATTATGTTGCAGTCGCGCCGCGGCGCGTCGGGACGTCGTCCCTAAGCTTGTAAACCCGGCGCTGATAGACAAAATTTAAGTCCCCTGCAAACGAGGCTGATTTTTGCCGCTAAATTTGACTTCTAAGTTTCAAGAATGCTGTGGCGCACGGTTTCGCGATGACTTCAATGTGTTTGTTTTTTTAAATTTATATCCCTGCGTGAACATTACTAAAAAATATTCATCCTCTTACGCTACGCTAACGCAAGCTACCAACATAAAATACATTATTAAAATTTAAAAAGTACTGATCTTGAAACATGTGTTGCTTTTAAAAGGTGTCACGATGGGCTTTTTAGCGCACTAAATGGCCGTAAATCATTCGGCCATAAAAACACAGACGGGTGGGTTGGAGTGTGATAGAGAGCGTATATGGGCTGAGTTGAAGTGCGGTGCGATATACGCCGATATATTTCTCTCACATTGCAGTTAACGTTTGTATCATTTAATATTTCTCAGAATTTAGAGTTCTGTTCAAATTGACACAGATTTTCGCGTTACGTAATAAAAAAAGCGATAAAAAAATCATGCAACTACCCCACTTTTAAAAATTGCACGTAACGTATAAAGAAATATTATCACCGTTGAAAGAAAGTGATTAAATTGAAAGAACTATATTATGATCGCATTATTTTACTGCTAATAACTAACATTAAAACCTTTGAAGACACGTATAAAATGAATTTATGGATTCGTTTTGCAATGAAAATTGAGTAAGTATTAAAAATATGACACTAGTATAAAAATTACTATAAATTTTCAAGGAATAAAATTAGATAAACACTCATAAAATGGCATGTAAAATGAATGAGTTTTTATAGCGATTTCTGCTTAAAACTAACTTTTAGTTTTTTAGTGGCAGTGATTTCAAAAGGATATACAAAAAACTTAATGAAAGTAGTCGTTTCTATGGTGATGATACAGAAAATTTTCAAGAACTAAATTGTGAAAATATATTTTACCGTTAAAACATTAGGATTCAAATACAATAACAGCAGCATTTCAATATAATTAGTCATTACAATTTGATATGAACAACTGCAAGCTTAATTTTATATTGCCCCAAACTTTGAAGCGGTCCAAGATCTTTAGTGCATGGCCATTCCTCATTCCAAACTACATGTTTCATGCCGGCACTTCACATGCCTATTTGTATTTATGTATTTAGCATATTTGGCAAATAATTACCAAGTGTGGACAGTCTATTTGACAAAGTGTTGGCCTTATTTGCCAATTTGACAAATAAGGTCAATACCAAATACGCGTTACCGTGCGCTTGTCGGTTTTTCGAGGCACATCAAAGGAGTCAAATAGGCAAATACGCAAATAAACCGTCCACACAATGGCCATATTCAGAAGCGCACGCGCCGTGAACCCGTACGGACGTGCAGTATTTTTGTGTCTGTGCTGTGAGCGAGAACTGGAACAATTGCTATTGAAAATGAATTGGGACAATGAAATAGTGCTAAAATTCCTGGAATTTTTAACCTTGCGTTCTGCTGCCAAATGTTTGTGTGTTTGCTATTTGACTGCCATGTGTGGATGGTCGTATTTGCCTCTATTTGCATGTTTGCTTTGAACGTCTATTTTGCCAAATACAACAAACACCCAATAGCGAACACAAATAGCCATGTGAAGTGCCACCTTTATGCAAAACACTTTTTGACCATTTTTTTTTGAAGCCTGTGTTAAATAGCTACATATAACTTCACAAAAAATGTAATAGCTGACCAAGGAGTCGATATTTTTAATAAAAAAATGCTTGATAACCCAATTAGCTAAAAATATATTATATAGTTAATTACTAAAATATAACCATTTCAGTGTTTCAGCTTAACATACATTTTTTGTAAATTCGTGGATGTTTTATGTTTCTAAATTTATGTTCGCTTTTAAGAACCTGGATGAAATTTTAACGAGAGCTCCATTATTACAGTAAACACAAGTCAGTTAAGAGCCGCTAAGAAATAAATTATTAAAGTATAGAAGCTGTTTTCCTTACTATTTTTCACTTTTATGTTCTTTGCATTTTTACTACACGTTTAAAAATGATTAAGATTATATGTGAAGTCGACAAAGATCTTTACCTGAAAATCAACCCTTTATTCAATACAGTGTAAACTCAATACAGCGAAACTGAAGGTACAGGGTAAAGATCTTTAACAATAATAAAATTTTATGAATAAGTGGTTTTAATTTTGACTAAATTAAGTGAAAAAAAATGTACATAACTGCGGTTATAATCTATTAAAATACATAAAATTATTGACTAACTTATTCAGATATTGACAAAAATTAAAGATTTGTATAATCTGTTAACTTTGTTTGTCGATTTTTACTATGCCACTATTTTAATTGTATCTTTCGTTATATTTTACTCATATTTTGGGGTATAATTGGATCATCGCGAAATAAAAAGAATTTTTCTAATAATTTTTAAAAAATATCTAATAAATTATGACCTATGGTTTCGCTATATAGTGTTTCAATCATAGATATATATATATTAATAGATAGCGGATGCCTATCCTTGAGCATTGTGCGGAATGGTTCCAATTAGAAGCCATTTTGTATGTGGAAAACGCCATAAAAAGCGCGCGAGATTCAAAAAGATTAAATATTCTATAATATGATGCTAATGGGAAAAACAATAAAACTCGCAGTAAACAGTGATATTTCGCTCCAAAACCTATTTTTATATTGAAACGTTTCAAAAATTACAAAACTGAGCATAAATATAATATAAAAGCTTACAACATTTTACATTGTGAAATTGGCATCAATGCTTGTCAACCTTGATGCCAAATTGACAATTTAAAATGTTCTAGGCTTTTATATTATATTTATGCTCAGTTTTGTAATTTTTGAAACGTTTCAATATAAAAATAGGTTTTGGAGTGAAATGTCACTGTTTACTGCGAGTTTTATTGTTTTTCCCATTAGCATCATATTATAAAATATTTAATCTTTTTGAATCTCGCGCGCTTTTTACGGCGTTTTACACATACAAAATGGCTTCTAAAAGGGACAGGAGGCGCTAGTGTATCCGCAATCTATTAAATATATATATCTGTGGTTTCAATATATATGAATAACAATTTGTAAACCAAACAAACCTTAGCAATTTAAACATTTGAAGGAGATATTTATGAACTGATAAAAACATGACGTCTCTCCGCGAATAAAGTAAAAGATTTTTAAAAGAAATTACAATGAAGAATTTGACTTATTCGGTATTACCGGCTTTTAAAATCTTAAAATTTATGAATGAATAGCAAGGTGTAACAATTTAAGCAAAGCAAAAACGAATAAAAAAAATATCGTATATTATCGTCAGTATATTTTCACTATTATGCGAAGGTGTGAAAAGGTGGAAAAAGGTCGAACTTATATTTTTTTCTTTACAGTACAATGAAATTTTCTTTTATTATCTGCAGAATTCTAATATCAGGTGTACCAAAATGTATTATCCATGCTTCTATATTAGATAGCTATTCTTCAAATAATTATGAGAGATCAAAGTTCAACCCTGTACTTTTCAAGTGCAAAGCTCAAAGTGAAGCTTTGCCTGAAGCTTCGCCTATATTCTCTCTCTCTACGCACAGAAAATGTATATTTGATTATAATTTATGGAATTAGTTTTCCAGTTCTATGTAGTAACCGGAATGGTTTTATAGGCGTTATGGAATAGTTTACAGAATTCCAACTTAGATTCAAGATTGTTTCGGTAATTTTAGAACATGTGGGTATATTCTAAAGACTAGACTCTCTCTCTCTCTCTATCAGCAGTATTCAACATTCTTTCCAACTCGACACACTACGGCTCTTCATATTAACACCGTAAGGCGTAAAGAGTAGATAAAATTTGATAATGGTTTCATGCCTTCATTCATTCATCAAGGTTGTATGAATCTATTAATTTAAAAAAAAAAAACAACCACTGTATACTTGGGGTAACACAAAAATGTGTTAGTTGTTGAGCGTCTATAATCTACTATTTCTCTCTATACACTATACACAAGACTATGGATGAAAATAATAATATACCCACAGAGAAAACAAGCTATTTTAATTTAAAGACAGTTCCAAAATAAATAAAGTAAAATTTTTATACTTTTCTCATTTTTACATTATCTATGCAAATTAGTACCAATCAAATAATAATAGATTATTCAATAATAGTATATTGTGCGACTAGTGAGAGAAGGAGAAGATTCCATGAGCGTGAAATTTGCCGCACGAGCGTAACGAGTGCGGTAAAACGCACGCGAGTGGAATATTTTCCTTCGATCAATGGTCGCACATAATACTTTATTCAACTAGCAGGAGTAAAATGTAACCGGGGCCCTGATAAAAGAGGGAAAAATAATAAATCACTTCATTGATTGACGTACCCATCGCCCTCGATGCACACAAGATGGCCATGACTTTCACTGAATTGCGATGCAATACCGCCTACCACGTTCCTATTGGTCCAGAAGCTGCGTGCAGTTTTTTTTCATTATTTCACGCTTGGGCTTCATTATCACACTGTACGGCTTATTATTTAGCACTCTCCGCGTCAACATGAAGTAATTTATTATTTCTCCCGAGTTTAGCAGGGCCCCGAAATTACATATTACTCACACGTGTTGAATAAATAAAATTATCGACCAATTTTTCAGACAAATATATTAACAAAAAAATATATAATTAATACATTAACGTTTCGATCCGGATTCGGATCTTCTTCAGAACTGATCTAAAAATATAAAAAGTAATTAATATTTAGTTTCTATTTAGTGAAAGATTTTTTAATATTGAAATATTGAAAAAAAATTGGTTGTTAATTTTATTTATTGAAGAGTTCTAATCAGACGTTAATCAAAGATTGAATAATAGATTATGTTTCTAGTAAATGATAACATACATTATGACGAATGTTATAAACGAGTGCTAGCAAATTTTATTAGTCACATGAGCCATAATATCATCACGCCCGAGATACATATAGTGTATTTTACACGTACCCCCTCTAAAATAGTTGATTTTCATATAACTTTCGAAATTTTGGACCGCTCAATTTTGAGTTCACTATTAGTTTGTAGGGAACGTGTAGGCAAATGTTGTGAAACTGCTGTGTACAAACAATTATCATACGTATACAAATACAAATAATTTTGTATGAATATTTAAAATAACAAAATTACTTTTTTATTTACGCTGAACTGTGAACACTAAAAAAAGTAACAATAAAACCAACACAGACGGCACAATATTTCCCCGTTTGTGCAATATATATTCAAGATTTTTAAAATCACACAATATATTGCGCTACCTTTCAATCTCGTCTACACACAGTCAATTATATTGCACAAACCCAACTATTGCGCAATAATATTGAGCGTCTATGGGCCGCTTAAAAATATTAAATATAAAATAGGAATGAAAATACACAATAATGAAATAATTAATTATAAAACAAGTTCATTACTATCAAAGTATACAAAACTAATTGTATGTATTTATAATGTTGAATAATAATTATTAAACTTTAGGAAGATCAACACAAAACTTATTGTGAAGTTTTAGTTTAAATATATCAAGTCTTGCCTGAATAAGTTACTAACAAGTTACATACATAAAATGTTACGTGTTTAACCGCCGAAGTTTTTAGATTAAACATACCTACTAGAAGCGGGATATGTAATCTTACAGCGTTCTCAATTTTTATATTATTTTCACATTTGACAAAAAAAAAAAAACTAAAGTCGCAGTGCAAAACTCTACCGCTCAAATAGTGTATAAATAGTAGGTACATGAATTGTGACATTTAAAATTATGTGAAGCTAAATTTATTTTTCGCCCAATGGCCATATTCACCGTACGTAAGTCGTTATTTATTCGGTTAGTTTTTTCTTGAGGTAACTATTCCTCTGAATAAATAGCGATAATTCAATTCACCAAGCATAATTATGTTTAAATCTATGATTAAATAATTTTATTTATTGAATAATTATGTTTACTGCAGGATAAAATCTATTCTGTCTTACTTCGAGGGTATAAATATTTATTCGCCTGATAATAATAGCCGCCACATAGACCATAATACCTCGACTCGGATCTGCTCGGCATGTTTCGGTGTGCTAAATGAATTCTGATACACAAGTTCGGTAACGATGACGCTTGAAAAATATTTTGAAGTAGGTATCATCATATAATATATTAATACGCTAAGGTTTAAGATGTTTGCCTCCCTTTTTAGAAAAAAACCACACAATTTTTCCACATCAATTATACATCATTTTACAGATAATTGCTTGCTCTACTGACATCGACAAATAAAAAAATTATTATTGCTATTGTTTTTGTAAATTAATTAAATAAATTAAACTCTGAACAACGTCTGCCATCTGACGGCGTAACGTTAACACATCGATCTGTCATCTGACCTTCATATTGTAAATACTGCATACTGCCATCTGACGGGCAACGCTGAACAACGCTTTTGCTACTTGCGCCTCTATATGACAATTTTAGTAAAATATTTCTTTTACAACAAAAAGAAGAACGTTATAAGCAGTGTGCAAAATTAGAAATGAATTAAATACCTGCAATCATATTTAAAAACTAATTTTGTAAAGTGATAATTATTATACTTATTTAGTGCGAATAATTCGCACAGGTCACGCTAGTACTGATTAATACAGACATCGACTCGTTATCAATTTCAATGGTGTAATATTAATAGTGCTGTCTCATTCTTTCACATTAAGAAAAGTAATAAAGAGTAAGCAAGACAACGGTCATCGCACCCACGCTATTTCAAAGTAATTTAACTATAACCGACATACAGATTTCTCATTATGCAATGTCCCTAATCAAAACCTTCCGAGAGAAGGCGTTCAACCGCAACCGCAAGTTTAAGCCGCGATCTCGACATTCCTTCTGTTAGTTCCTTTATATTAGGTATTTTGTAACATCGATTGATTTGATACTGAACTAGTGCAACACTCAATTGAATCAAAGAAATAAAACTGTTTTTTAAATCTTTTATTTAGCTTGACTCCGTATATTTCTTTATATCAATATATCTTTGCTAAAATAAAATTATCGAACAATTTTTCAGACAAATATATTAACAAAAAATATAAAAGTTAATACATTAACGTTTCGGCCCGGATTTGGATCTTCTTCAGAACTGATCTAAAAAATATAAAAATTAATTAATAATTAAAACGTTAATGTATTAATTTTTATATTTTTTGTTAATATATTTGTCTGAAAAATTGGTCGATAATTTTATTTATTCAACACGCGTGAGTAATATGTAATTTCGGGGCCCTGCTAAACGTGGGAGAAATAATATATTACTTCACTAGTGTAATAATGAATTTTCTGGCGTGGGAGAAATAATATATTACTTCACTAGTGTAATAATGAATTTTCTGGACCAATAGAAACTCAGTAGCAAGCCCAAGCGCTAAATAATGAAAAAAACTGCAAGCAGCTTCTGGACCAATAGGAACGTGGTAGGCGGTATTGTATATATGAAAACAGCATCGCAATTCAGCGAAAGTCAAGGCAATCTTGTGTTTATACACTGACGTTGGGTACGTCAATCAATGAAGTGATTTATTATTTTTCCCTCTTTTATCAGGGCCCCGATTACATATTACTCCTGCTAGTTGAATAAAGTATTATGTGCGACTATTGATCGAAGGAGAATATTCCACTCGCGTGCGTTTTACGCTCATGGAATCTTCTCCTTCTCTCACTAGTCGCACAATATACTATTATTGAAGAGTTCTGATCAGACGTTAATCAAAGATTTTTATATCTTTGTTTCAAATCTTGGAACAGCTTTTTCAACTGCTTTCCGTTATCCGATTGAATTGAAATTTTACACGCGCATGTAGTTCCGATGACAATACAATATTATAGTACCTTAGTGACCGGTTCGGCTTTCGCCCGGTTGTAAATCGCACTTTTAATAAAGCACACTAAAAAAATAAAAATAGGTAAGAAAACTTCCAAGTTAAACACTTTTATTGTACAAACGATAATGTACTAAAAACTAGAAAATAAATATGATTCACCATAGTGGGCTTTGATTAAACTAAAATTTATAGTTACATTATTGCCAAAGAAGACAGTCGAAATCTAAATATGATTTCCAATCTCTCAAACAAATGAAAGTTTTCTACTAAATGTCCCTCACGATTTTATTTTAGTTTAATCAAAGCCCCCAATGGTGACTCATATTTGTTTTCTAGTTTTTAGTACATTGTCGTTTGTACGATAAAAGCGTTTAACTTAAAAGTTTTTTTACTTATTTTTGTTATGGTTTGTTATGGTTCCATAGTGATATGGTTCCATAGTCTCAACCCTAACCTAGATATGCGTCATTGCAATATACTGATATTGTTTTGTAGATTTTTAATTAAGAATAGAAGTCGAGTTACTATTAAAAATCAAGTAGTGCTAACAAATATTGACATACACACTAGTGACATCGGACGGGTTTTTTTTAACTTTGATATAGCGGTGGTTATTGTCACCACTATGTTAATAGAAATATGCCACATAAAAAATAATTTAAGAAAAGATTAGCTGAACTGCTACAACTTGTTAATATTTATCTTGTACAAAATAATTATCTTTGAAAGTATTTATAAAGTACTATACTCTCTTGATTTTTTTCAGATTTTTTAATTATGGTTGCTAAATTAGAAGTAGCGTTGGAGCACTATCAATAAATATGCCAAATTTCAACGTTTCAGTTAATCGAAAAGTGGGTTTTATTTTCCGTACATAAATATAAAATTTTCAAATAGTCGCACACTTATCCCTATCCTTTCAGTAATGTGTTTATTTACACTTTAAAAATAAAGAAGACTTTTACGGCCTGCCTGACAAATTGAAAAGCTTCTTCGATAGAATTTCATCTCACATAAATAAATAATCACGAAATATATATACTTACGTCTCTCTTTTAATAAAAATATTTTCTTTACATAAAATAAAAATATCAACGTAGCGATAAAAACGGCTTTAATAATATTATAAGGAAAATATTTTGAAAAAAGTAATAATATTTTCATGAAATACGAAAAAACGTATTTAAGTGTCACAACACCATTATAATTAATTATTCATTATAATTTGAGTACTTTAAAAAAATAATGAATTCACGCGCAGACGTCGGCCGTGGGACAAAGGCTGCAAAAATGTAACTGGCAGTTTACTGGTTGCCAAGTGGAACGAGATGGATTGTACAAAATGGAACAAAAACATCATGCATTCTCTATGTGCAGCTGCTCGGAAGGGAGACGCTCAACGACCGTGCGCGCTTAGCGGTGAAAGCTGGCATTTTTACGGCACATAAAAACTTTTATACATGTTTTTAGTTTTCTAAACTTTGAAACTTTGTAGAATAAAATATGACAATAATTTAATCTATGGCGTTAGATGTCGCAATTTTGATGTTGTAATAGCGAATACTGACAGTTTCGTGTTTATTCAAAATTTAGGTCGTGCTGGTCTTTGCTTGATAAGTGTGCGCGGCCTTATACATAAAAACCATTCTCTATGGTAAATGAAACAGACGCAAATATTTAATTTTTTTGAGTTGTAGTATTAAACATTATTATTTATCAGATAAAATATTTTAAAATTTTCGAAGAATTCAGGTTTTTATATTTTTCTTGTTTTCTAGAATTAAAATATTATCTGTTAATAAATTTTTTTTTCGTTTTCAAATACGGAATATTATTAACTTTCGTATTCGTGTTTTTAGAATAAGATTTTTTATTTGACTTCACTAATAGTTAGGAGATCGATAATTTTTGGCCCAATCTGTACACTGCGTCAGTTTTTATTCTATGACAAATATAATCTTTTATTGTTTACACGTTACCATTGTGATGGGATTAATTCTAAAAAAAAAAATAATCGAGTGCTAAAGTAACATTCTTTAAAAATTAATTACAACTTTTTTATATCAAGAGACCTACAATCTGTTGTACCGAGTGTATCAAAAATGCTTTCCCTCCTTTATCTTTTAAACAACAAAAAATAGAAACGAACACTGATGCTCAATTGTTGAAAGCATTGTCAAAAAATCTGAGTTGACAATGACCTCAGATTGTGACCATACATATTTTTACCTAGTATGAAAAAAATTAGAAATTTAAATCAAAAATATCAACTTTACGAAAAAAAAGTTTGATTGAAATTTTTTTTTCTTCTTATTGTTATAAAATTTTTTTTAAAGAATATCAGACCAGGTTGCCATGGCTGAGGATTGCGGTCTCCTGACTTATTTCAGCAAAAAAATTGGATCCGAATTGAATTCGGAACGGCAGCGCCGATTCCACTTGGTTCGCTTATTAAAAAAATATTATACGAAGGTTTTTTAACTTTTATTTTTGTTTGTAAAGCGCCTGACCAATGTCTTTTTTCAAATTGAATCATTTACCCAAATCTTCTTGGTTTCCGGGCCCATTGGTATTTCTATCTGACGTTTCGTCTGCAATAGCCGAGCATACGTTGACTCTAGACAACCATAAGATCCTTTTTGAAGAAACCAAAGTTATAGAGAGAACATCGAGTTACTACCCACGCATATACAAAGAAACCATAGAAATACACAAATAATTTCAACCGCAAAGATGAAGATTTGAATCTAAGTAAAACCTGGACACCAGCACTGTGCAATACCAACCCACTATGAACGGAACGACCAATCACAGAAGAGCATACTACGACCGAGTAGAGAACACGAGCACGCTGACCATAAAAGACCGAAGTACCACACTTGTCGACACACTTATCTGTGAGCAGCCTAGAAGGACACTTCGCCTGCTACCACATCGCCTTTGATAATGTCTACCGCAGTTGTAGACGAAACGTCAGGTAGAAATACCAATGGACCACGGCATACAAGCCCGGAAACCAAGAAGATTTGGATCAACACCGGCCGTGAATCATTTATACCCAAAAAAAGCCTTATGAACACGTCAGATATATGGACAGTAAAAGGGTATATTAACAGGGCTGCGGTGCAAGGGAAAGTATGAAGGGCTGTGGCAAGGGTGCTATCAGTGGCCACTTCAGGATGCATGGTTATGTACTGTAGGGCTGTTAGGAGGCCACACAAAGCGTTAATGTGTCCCTCATAAATACACATACTTCCCCACATACACGTATTTATATTTCCTAACACTATGTCACGCAATAACAGGGTTCGGCTCTCGACACAGAAGAAATCATACACTTAACACTCCTATATTCCTAGTTCCCGTAAGTGTTGCCTACCAAGAGAGACAGTAACTGTATACTTCTATCTCACTTATTTATACTCGAATCGTTATGCGCAAACGTCGCACTTTGATGTCAGTCAGTCAGTTTTTAAGACCTTGAACACTGTAATTGTGTTCAATAAATAAAATTGTCGACCAATTTTTCAGACAATATATTAACAAAAAATATAATTAATATAATTATTATTTTTTCAATATTTTGACACTACTTAATAATTTTGAAAGAATTTTATATAAAGCGAATTAGAATTAAATATTAACCATTTTTTATATTATTTAGATCAGTTCTGAAGAAGGTCTAAATCCGGATCGAAACGTTATTGTATTAATTATATTTTTTGTTAATATATTTATTTATTGAAGAGTTCTAATCAGACGTTAATCAAAGATTTGAACAGTTGTGTTCATATATTATCTATTAATTAACTATATGAACTATATGAATCATTGCCTATCTACTCAATGTGCGGTGATTGAACGCAACAAAGCGTATCGAAAATATATCTGAGTCTCTTTCTTCGACGTAATTCCCTGATTTCTCCGATGATAGGATTGGTTGATGTACTTGTATTCAATCTGAATAAAGTATCTCTGTTTCAAAAACTTTGTCTTTTTCTAGCTTTTGGCCCAGGAGGGGGTAAATTTGAAATTTCTTAAGCCGGGTCCCCCGTGCATGTTTTGCCCTCCTGGATACGCCGCAGTGCTTACGGCGTAAAAAAGACAGAAGTAGATGTTTGCACCCTAATAGTTCGACTGCGATTTTATTTCTATGCTCAGTATAGAATAATATATATATATATGGCTGTGTTAGACACGAGTTGAATCCTCCGTAAATTTTGCTATACAACTAATATGAAAGTTTGATTCAGAAATGTCGCTTAACAAAAGTATATTTTTTTATACTTCGAGAGATTTAGATGGTTATGGTGTGCTTGGGCTCCGAAACAACACATTTATTTAGAAATGATAGAATCACTTACTGTACAAAAATAAGCAGTATAACGGCCACATTTCAGCTCAGATGTGGACACATCCTTATATTTCACATAGGTTTTTTTTTGTAGTAAAACAAAAATCATTTTAGTATTTGAAATCGTTTTAAAATTAAAATTTCAGTAGCTACTTTTTAATCTCGGCTCATTTGAAAAATTCACTAGAATGGCTGAGTGTAATACTTCATTCGTTTAAATATCGTTTAAACAAATGACTTCCTGGTGCGCAAATGCGAGGCCATTTTATGTGAGATGTCGAAAAAGTTTCCTGCTTACGGAAATATTTTATACTCAAAGTTTGTTCGGAACCGCGGCAATTACAATGTCAAGAACACGACAATTAGTGGTGAGATTAACGCCAGTAAACCTGTCCTGGAACGAACAAATGTCTTGTGTATTTCTTTTTTATACACACTCGGTACACGTTTGATATACGAGGGCCGCTAAATAACTTTACGCAATATCTAGACTGACATCCACACATCACATCCACCTGAACGCATTCAAAATGAACTTTTTTGAATGTAGGTACAGTGTTAGCAATTAAAATAATAAAATAGTAAATAAAAAAAATTATTGCACATACCGCTAAACTAGCGGTATGTGCTTTATTATCGCTTTGTGCGTCAGAGCTGACTTTCGTTCATATAAGAAGTTATATTTAAGTTAATTTCACACGAAATCCATTCAAATTGAAGCTTTTTGAAAAGAGGAGATTCTAATCTATAAAATAGAACCATTTTTAATTCAATTTGAGTTCATAAATACTATTAAAATTGTAATTGAAAATCACAAACAGCAGTTGTCGGTTGGTCTGTACGTATGTACGTACGTATGTACGTACGTATGTACGTACGTATGTACGTACGTATGTACGTACGTATGTACGTACGTCACGACTCTACAGATCGCAATTTTGGTCGGATTGCTTTGGGTTATATTTTATTCACTTTGTTTACTATCAGACCAGAACCCTATTTAAATTCACTAAAATGTGTTCAGTAGTTTAATTTTTATAAACAGTTTTATTTTTTATTATTTTTGACAGCTAATATAGTTTAAAAACAATATAATAATTGCTATGAAAATATAGTGTAATCCATAAAACAAGTGCTACACTTGTATACCGTGATAACACCACTGCCCTATTAGGCAGCCGTGGCGTAATGGTTATGCCGTTGGATTCCCAAGGGCAAGGTCCTGGGTTCGATTCCTTACGATATCATTGAGTTTTTTTTCTTTTTCTTTTTTTTTTCTTTTTATTTTGTTTTATTTTATTCCACTTGATATTAATTATATATTATATTATGTATAGTTCTTAATTTTTTTTATTTTTGCAAACTTAAAAAAAATATTTTTTCAATTTTTAATTATTTATTTCTTTAAATTTTTAAATCTTTTTAAATTTATTAAAAATATTTTTTAATTGTTATTTTTTTATCATACAGTGGAAAACTTGCGGGATGTGCACTTTTGGTTTTGCCAACTATATATCACGTTTTTAAAGCGAACTAAAAAGTATAAAATAATTTATTTACAGACAGATTTTTAACTTGTAGGATATGAAACAAAAAACGTGAGATTTATCTCATAAATAGATTTTTTCATTGATATCTACTCTCTACACTTATAACTGTGGAAGATTAGGCTATTATTTATTGCAAATTGGGCTATATTTCACACATCTTCGCTACTAAATTAAGGTCAGTTCGGTTTTATAAACTAATATTTTTTTAGTTTGGTTTTGCAATCTAATAATAAAAATGTTTTTTTTAAGGGTTTAAAAATTAAAGTGCGTCTTCTAGTCCGTAAAATACGGTAAACATAAAATTCAAAAATATGTTTAGATAATATTTAAATAAATAAAATTATCGACCAATTTTTCAGACAAATGTAGTATGTAAACACGTAAGGTGCACATAGGGAAATTAACATTGGGAAAATATGACTGGATCAGAGTGAGCCTTGAAATCTTGTTTTTCAATTTGACAGATAATATTCTTTTGCAAAATGAATGTGTAGACTACCGAAGAAAATATTCAAATGATTACAACATAATCGGACTTTTTTTATTAATGGGACATTAAATTCCCAAAAATACTTAAATATGGTGCGAGATCAAATATCTCCGCCTATTCGTGTTGAACCTAAAGACATTGGGTGACTGATTTACCAACGCGCATACGTCATACCAGTCAAGCAATTTTTGAATGAAATGTTTCTAAACAGATGGAGTTGTTTTTTTGTTTTATTTTTGTACAAAAAAATTAAAATAATGATTTATAAGAGCTTTTTATTATTAAAAAAGCCAAGTAAAATAAAAATAAATCAAAATAGAATAGAAATCCTCAAGATTACCACGATAATTCAATAGAAATAACAATTAATGCAGTCACGGCTAACTCTGATCCCAATGCTAATTTCCCTATGTGCACCTTATGTGTTTACATACTGTATATTAACAAAAAATATAAAAATTAATATTATTTATTGAAGAGCTCTAATCAGATGTTAATCAAAGATTTGGATAAGAATTAAATTTTAGCAATATTTTGACGAAATTTGAAATCTGTCTGAACTTTTTCTTGAAGAGAAAGACACGCTGATTCCAATGACCACAAGCAAATTTTTCTGGTTTAGAAGTTACATCCATTTAAATTTACTGAAAAATTACTAAAATCTTTGAACGTTCTTAGTCATTATCAGAACATGCAACTAGAAATATGTTTCTTTTCTTACTGTTCGGTAGACGTGCAATTACCGGTAGTGTATTGTAAATAACAATATTTTCTATACCAAAAGTACACAAATCTAGATTTCTAGTCGGTAAGTTTGTGAACTAGTCCTAGTAAATCGCATTTAGCAAAAGTCGTCGACAACAAAGCCACAAAGTTGTTCGGAGAGTTAAGTTTCGCTAAGTAACTTGTGATACTATAAAGAAAAGGAGAGCGTGCTACTAAAATTATGTTTATATATGTATATGCTATACTCCTTGTAGAAAGCCAGACGTCATGTTGAGTGCACCGTCGTTCAGTGATTCTAAAACTATTAAATTAAAAGTTCACTCAAAACTTATGTCTTTACATCAGAGATGCACAGACTTATTGGGACCAGGAGCCTGTCGGACAGATTATGAGCTAAAGCAGTGATTCCCAAAGTGGTCTATATCGACCCCCAGGGATCGACGACAACTTGCAAGGGATCCATGTCAGGGGGAAATGAAATGAAAATGGGTCCATGAAATGAAAATGGGGGTCAACGATAGTGAATCTCCTAACAAAAAAAGAAACAGACTGGACATCGCTAACCGAAGAGATTTAAGATTAAATCTAACTAAATTGATGCCAAATGTTGAAAATTTATTATTAAAGCATCAGGTTCATCCCTCACACTAAAAGCATTTATTGTTTGCTTAGTTATTTTATGTAACTGAAATTAAATTTTAATTTGAATCTAATTAATAAATGTATAAAACTAAACATTTCACACTACATTTCACTACCGTTATAAATTTAAATCGTTCAAAGTGAGTAGCACTATACCGGTTCTCAAAATAACATTTGAAATTAATGAATTTGCAAAACATTAATATCAGATAACCAGGGGGTCTACTCAAAACCGAAAAACATGGCAAGTGGTCTACGAGTCAAAAAAGTTTGGGAGCCTCTGAGCTAAAGGCAGGCCGCTGCAAAGAAAACGAGTGTGCTTTAGACCACACGACTGAAGTAAAACTTCTTCCTGCCATAATTTGTTATTATTCACCCGAAAATTCATAAAATATGAATTTTAAAATGATTTTATAATTTTATTCACTTTAAACATAAAATATTTAATGTATTGAACAAAATATTAATTTATAAAATTGTTCAAGAACGAAATGAACAGTCTAATGTAAGAAGAAAGAAATATAAACATAAAGATAATGAAAACAAAAGTAATACATTGCAATTACTTAGCTCTCGTTGGATTTTAGGCGTAAATCTTTATGAAATATTATTTAAAGTAGGTTTACAAAACTGTTTTCTGTCACTCGATAGCGCCACTGGCAAGTAAAGTATGTGTCATTCTATTGTTAGTACTGCTTATATTTTCGGCCACCTTATGGCGCCACTAGCCAGTGAAGTATTTGTTTCGGCCACCTGATGACGCCACTAGCCAGTGAAGTATTTGTCATCATCTTTCTATCTTCACTAACTTATATCTCCCTCTCAACTTCCGTTCGCCTCGCCCGATCACACTTCCGTAAATCTCTCGTCAGCTTACTCCCCAAGTCAAGCGTGCGTAAAGAAGTTTTACTTCAAAAATACGACTCAATGAAAGTTTAAAAAGAATTTAATGGTATTATATTTTTTAATTCGAAGCCGCATTAATCGTCCATTTTCGCGGTTGTTGGCGGGCAGCACGAACACCTACAACCGCGATCTGTGTATTAACGACTTTCTTCCGGTCGAAGCCAGGTCGGAAAACTAGTCATTATGATAAATTAGATTAATATGTTACTTTGGTGGTACAAATGTAAAGTGAAAATTGTTTAAAAACGCCGCCTTTTACGTGGTACTTTTATAGATATGAACATACAGTACGACACGAAATTTATTAACAAAACGAATGCAAGAAACCAAAGGAAAAAACTGCATTAAGCGATCAAAGCTTTCTACATTTAGCAGACAGCAAGACTGCCGTCATAAGTAAGCTTTCTAAATTATGCATACGTTTTTACAGCAAAATACGCTCGTTGGAAATTTTCACAAGCCTGAAATATTTGGAGGTCAACTGTCTGGTACAGCGGTCTTAACGCTGCTTGGAGTTCTGCTGGCTGAGTACGAAGCTGGAAATGACGTAACTGCGGGCTCTCCTACTACCCCACAAGATAGGTTTTAAAATTAGAACAGGGGATATTTTCCTTGCTAGGTACGCTGCTAGGTATGAGCAAGAACCAATCAGGAAACAGTATCTTGTGACGTGGCCGACTTGAACAAACGCCCACAAACCAACACGGCGTCATTCTGTTCAGAGTCAGACAACAGACACGTTTTGCTCTGTGTTTATATTTGAACTGTCACTGCGCGCGCACCAGATTTATTCACAAAACTAGCTTGAAAAGACGGCTAGTGTGAAGCGATGTGCTCACACTAGCCGTCTGTACTTTTACATAGTTTCTTCGGTTCTTTTACGTTTTTTAGCAGTAAGATAATAATTAATGAGTGTTTTTATTGAAATTATCTATATTCTATTGTTTGTATTATATAGATCTAAATATAAACTATCATTCGATAAACTAATTCAAGTCATTGTGTGCCACCTATAAAAAGTGTGGAGTACTATTAATTATGTACTTTGATTTATTAACCCTTTACTAGACACGCAGATATATCTTATTAGTTTAAGATTTTTTTTTAAATTTTATTCCAAGTGTATTCAACTTTCCTTCATTTATGTCTATTGTCAATCTCACAAAACTAGCTTGAAAAGAGTCTGGTGTGAAGCGAACATATAACAGCAATCAAGAAAATCAGCACTAGAAAACTAGTAGGCAAATCTAGTAGCGTTTCTAGCCTCGTGTGCAGCGGCCTTCGATATATCTTGAGATATTTTCATAATCGAATAGTTTGACTATTCACTCGAAATAATCTCTAGCTAAGTCACAGCCTGTATAAATGACTATGTAGGTACTATAGGTGTAATATAAAATATTCTATTTGGGTATTTTATGACAGAAATTCAGTCTATGTAAGTAATTACACACACACACACACACACATACACGTATAACTAAAGCGTTGTAAGTATGTTGTAACGGTAAGTGCCTACCGTAAAGACACAACACACTACCATCGACTAAGGTTCATTATAACATGTTACGCCTGCAAATAGTCGACCTTAATTTATTGCAGTTCGTTTAAGTACTAGAGGAAAATACAGGTAGCTGAGGGAAATTATATTATTTATAGTTGCGTGAAAAGTTTGCACTTCAACTCGGAAAAATTATAATATACAAAGTGAAAGTATAGTTGCTACGGTTTTTTGATGTCCAGGATTCTTTCTACAATAGTCCAAGAGCTACTTGAAATTATTGGAAGTGAGTTACTTTATAATGCAGTTTAAGGCGGTTGAGCCGTTTTACGAAGATAATGAAAAAAAATCTGAAATAAAGTTTTTTTAATAGATTTTTTTATGACAAATTTTTTTGTAAATAATCCAAAATCATTAGGAGATTTATAAAGTTAAAAATTAAAAAAAAAACTTTTACATGTAGTCTTATGGAAAATATGTTAACCTAGCATGCAAACGGTACATTTTAATTTTTTGCAAATAACCAAATAACGTCAGCAGTTCCGAAAACTAACTATATAAACCATCGATGTCTTACGCATATTCTAATATTTTTTCCAATTTAATTAGGAGACTTTTAATCAATAAAAAAAAATTATTAAACCTTATCACTTTTCGATTATGGACATTTATTCTTGATAATTTTAACAATTTTAACTAAATTTTTAACTTTTTAATGATTTAATTTTAATTTTTATTACTTCTAATTTCTTTTTTTAATTATTTACTGCAAAAAATATGTAAAATCCAGATATTTACATAAATTTATTTTTTCTAACCTAGCTTTGTACAAAAAATTCAAAAGTTGGTCCATTAAGTAAAATACTTAAGTAATTAATTAATATTAAAAAAAATTATTTCTTATTATGCCTTTATGACAATAATTTATTGGTATCATCGACTTATCACCTTTTATAAAAATTTATTATGGAAAAGTTCCCATTTAGAATTCGAGTTACTTTTGATTTGGACTGTAACGGATCAACCTCCTTAATCAGTGCAAAAAAACGAAAGTGATATTTTGCGTCGCCAAATCAAGTCGTTTTTAGGGATAATCAACCCCTAAATATACCCCAGTAGGGTTGAAAACGTGGCAAGGTTGAGATTTTAAAGAGGGAAATTACCCTCCCTTAAAGGACCATAATAATCAAAAATAAAATAATTGGTTTAGAAATTAATATTTTGCTTGACACCTTTCTTTGTGAATATTCTTGTGTGATATTAATAAAACTTAGAAAAACATTGATTTTTTGCTTTACCCCCCTCCCCCCAGAAAAAAATATCTACGCCCTTGCCCAGCATAATCTGAATTGCAAAAAGTAATGTTAAATTTTAATTCATAATTACATAAAAAATTCCAAGAAATTGTTTTAACTTCCTAAAACATAAATAATTATTAAAGAAACAAACGAAACGAAAAAGTGTTTAAACAAAATAAAGACATTTCAAAAATACTTGAAATGTCATAAACATTTAACGATTTTGACCTGTTTCGAATACGCTACCAGCATAAAAAATTTAAAACGAAATTCATAGACACAGTAATTTGAATATATTCTGCGTGAAAAAAAAAGGTCAGCCCGTATTTTTCACATTTTCAGATGAAATGCAGTTTTCATTATACATGTCATAAAGTTTTAGTGCTTATTTTATCAATGTAACGGTGTAAGTGGCAATATAACCTAAAAACACGTTTTATGTGTGACGTGATTCACAGTTCCACACACAAAAAGAAGAAACCTGGAGAAATGCAACCTTCAAAATAGTCGCCAACCCGCAGCTTCTCCATAATTCAAACCTTTGTCAGTGTCGGAGTTCTGTCACTTCATAACGCACAAATGATTATAACATAATAATAATAATCACAAATTGATCAGTATCAAATATCAGTCCACAGAAAGTTCTTAAATTTGGTTATATGTATGTAAGGAAATTACTTCCTTAATCTAGTATGGTGGTTTAATAAAACAATTAACAAATGACGCACAACAGTCAATAAAATAATATTTAAAGTCGTATAAAAAAATAATTTTTATAAATCGTGTAAATAGGGTGAATAATAAACATTGAATGTTGTTTCTTTGTTTTTTCACAGGTTTGTAAATAATAATAATAAATTATATTAGTTCTAAGTTAATGTAAATAATAATAATAAAATCTTTGTTTTTTCACAGAGAAACTATTCTGTGTAATTATTTTAACCTACATATCAATTTTGGAGAAAAATATAGAAGTAACCACGCATTATATGTATACTAGCGGTCCCGTCCGGTTTCACCCGGGTGTAAAAGAACGAATGAGGAAGGGAGAAACATGAGTACACACATTCATCTTAATTTACCGAGATGAATGTTGTGTACAAATTTCATGATGATCGGAGTTACCGTTCAAAAGTTTTTGTCGATAAAAAGCAGTATTTTTAAACTTTTGTTAACTAATAATTTATTTAAATTAATTAGATAAAATTAAAATAAATTTAAATGAAAGCCTTAGAAGAAAGCAATGTAGAAAATAAAAAAATAAATAAAAATATATTCGTCCAGCGTGGGGCTCGAACCCACGACCCTGATATTGACAGTCGCATGCTCTACCGACTGAGCCACCTGAGGTTGTGTTCTCACAACGCTAATATGAGTATATCTAGTTAGTGCATTTCACATGAATAGAAGCTTATTATACATTTTGCAATATTTTTCATTGAAGCTCCGCTCCTAATGGTCGTAGCGTAATATTATATAGCCTATAGCCTTCCTCGATAAATGGGCTATCAAACAAAAAAAATTTTTTTCAATTTGAACCAGTAGTTCCTGAGATTAGCGCGTTTAAACAAACATACAAACAAACTCTTCAGCTTTATATATTAGTATAGATTTTCAGATAAATAGTTCAATAAATTTTTTTATTGCGTGACATTTTATATCAAAATCGAATAATTTTTTTATAATAAAAAAATATTTTCGGCTTAAGCACACTAAAAAGGGTCCCGTAGGTCCCTACTTTGGAATTTTAAATGGGAACCATACTTTTTTATTTCATATTCGGATTCTGCGGAAAATTTTACATATACGAATACGTCTTTTTAAACCCTCGGACCCTTGTAAAGCCCCTAAGAAAGTCCTAAAAATGGACCCTGTACAATAAATATCTAAAATTGAAATTATTAACTCACTTTTACCTAAAATGTTCATTTTGAGGAGAAATTTCACTAACCGATACTTCATAGGTCCCTAAAGCTCGATTTTGAACCTTAAGACCCCTTTAGTATCTACCAATTTTGATTTTTCCTGTTTGTTCACGAAAGTGTAAGTAAGTCTGCGTGTCCGGCGGGCTTTAAATCAGTATAACTTTGGATTGCATCGACTATGAAACTGGCGTCATTCAAAGTTCTAACGAACTATGTTACAAGTATTAATATCGGCCAGCAATCATCTAGAACTTTCTTGTCTGTATCACAAACTGCGGGTTTGTCTACAAGCTACCAGATACATTTTCAGGAATTTCAGGTGATCCAAAATGACACGGAACACCACTGAAAGAGTATGCTACGTAATGACAGATGCAGCACTTGGATGTTCGTAGCGATTCGTTGTTTTATACATTTACACCAAAATATAAAAAGAAGAGATTTATTTCCACAGACAGAACATAACTCTCTGGCGTATGAAAATCAATAATCATTCTTCTTCCCTGTATAGGTATTTTGTTTTACATCGTTGTATACAAGGTGTTCTGTTTCACACTAAAGTGCCGGCCACGGTTCGCTCTCGATCCAGTCTCGGTTCGGTAAAATCTTACTGTATTCACACTATCATTCTGGATTCGATCACGGTTCAATCTCGATTTGCAAGAAGTCTGATGTATTTCCTTTGCAATACATTTTACTTTATTTCATAAGTACCATTTTTCTGGTTGTCTGACAATGTCGTTCGATTTTTCAATTGAAGAATTAGCCAACTTTACTTTTTTAACATCCACTCACAGCACAATCAATTAATTAATTAACCAATCAATTCTCACTTATTTCATTGAGAAAACTCCCAATTCGTGGCTGGAACTCAGCCGCAACGCAAATTTCCATAGTTAGATCTAATCTTAACATTTTTTGTCGAGTTTTGGAAATATGGTGGAAATGTAACTGTAAGGGGTCCACCGGAACCAGCTAAATTTTGAAAGTGGTCTATTTTTATCAATCAGTTTGTTATGGACATCCAGTCTGTAATGTGCTTTTTAGTGATAATTTTAATTTTTAATTTATTACGATAATTTTAATAATTAAAAAAAAAACTAATTCTGAAGATGAACTAATATGTCCGAATGCGCTTAAAAAAAATTGGGAAAGGATTTCTTCTCATTTTCATAAAGAAGAGTAAATTACAGATGAAAGCCATATTAAAATTCATATTTAGGTTTCGCCGCCATCGCGTTCGGAGCCGCGGGTAACAGCTAGTATAGTATGTCTTTTTTGGCTGTTTTCCGCCCCGGTATTTCTCTGTTCCGGAAACTCAAATCACTATAAAAACAATAGCTATAACTTACCTAACTGTAGGGTTTATTGCTTTTAAAATATTATAAAACTTCCAATTTCAATCTACATTCAGTATACATTTGTATCAGAGTATATTTCATATTTCAAACCAACTATAACCTTTTTTTATAAGCAAAAGATTCGGTGTAGTCCATTCTTATGAATCAAGTTTTTATATGACAACAAAACAGTTCGTAAGAAAGTCAAGATCCAGTTTTGTTGCAGGATTCTAATATTTGAGTCAATGTTGTAACATTCTCATCAATTTTTCTTTTAACGTGAAATTAAAAAAAAAGTATGCGCGAAACTCCCGCGCGTCAGAAGTGACACTTCTTTGGTTCTCTCCTACTTTAACCAACTCGTAGCGTCTTACCCACACTCAAGTATAACCGCCTGGCAGACATTTAGTCCCGACTGAAATGATTATTTACTCGTATTTTTTATTTTATCAAATACTAAATTTGGAGGCATTAAAAATTCAACAAAGATTTATTTTAAACTCGCACTCGGGAGGTACCGGGTTCGAATTCCGGCGGGGGCAGATGTGGCTGGGACTTTTGCCTCTCGTCGAGAAACGGTAATTCCTGTACCGGCCATCTTGTTGAAATTTTCCATGGTTTCCCTCAATAATTTCAGATAAATATTAAGATGGTTCCTTATTCAAGGCCATGGCCGATTACCTGTTAAATTTCTATGCTCAAAATTTGTCTACCTTATCCTAATGTCCTAATAATCCTTCATATTTTCCCATTGCTATTAATTAAGTGGAAGTTTAAAAATGGAGAAAATAACGGGAAACGTGATAGGTGAAAAAAATAGTAATGATGTCTGTTATGACATAAAGTCGAGAAACGGACGTTAAACGCAATTATTATTATTTTATTTTAAATCAATGTGATTTTTTCAATAAATAAAATTATCGACCAATTTTTCAAACAAATATTTTAACAAAAAATATAAAAAATGAATACATTACCGTTTCGGTCCGGATTTGTCTGAAAAATTGGTAGATAATTTTATTTGATTTTTGACTATTCACATCTATACTTAGTATAGCTAGGTGAAATATTAATATTATTATTATTATTATTATTATTATTTATTGAAGAGTTCTAAACAGACGTTAATCAAAGATTAGAGTATGTGATTTTTTTTTAATCAAACCACCTTATTAATTAAACATGATAACAGAAAATTGAAATACATACATTTCAACTCGTAATATAAATAGTTTATAAATAAAGTAAAGAAAAGGCACGCGTGAATTAAAGGTCAGGTTCAAATAAGCTAGTCTATAATCAGATATAATCTCAACTGAACTTTGTTAAAAGTCTCCAATGTCTCCATAGTTAATGGGTATACCTAACCTTAAAAGTGATATATACAGAGTGTTTTTTGTAATGAAGCACCTCTATTATCATACAAGCATTCCTGCAAACAGTCGCCAAGTTTATTTTCAATCGGTTCAATCGTTTTCACTATGTGATTGATTCACAGACTCACGTTTGTTTATTTATTCCAAGCCCTTGTTAAGAGGTACTTCTGGTTGACCTTGCAGAACACCAATTTAAAATGACTCTCAAACTTTGAATGTCAGCGATTCATAACAGTTATTTAGAACAGATTCTTTTTGAAGAACAGTAACAGTGTTGTTATTGGAAAAGAACCGGTTTGCTCATCACTAAAAACTAACAATATTCTTTGGAAAGGATCGTATCGGTTTGTATTTGTGCCAGCTCCGCTCAATTACTGGTCCTAGAGATAGGTCATGTGATATCTATATAGAACATAATTTACTCGCGCACAGAGGGTGTTCCATAATTCCATGATATTCGTGAGGTGATTTTTGAGATAAATTATACTAAACTAGTTTTTACCCGCGACTTCGTCCGCGTGGAGTCAGTATCTACAATTGATATATAATTGATTAAAAAATTATTAAATTTAAGACGGATCTATAAACAATCTTTTTTTGTTTTACCACATAAAGATTTTATGGATTCCATACACATGAGCAATCCACATACAGCTAGCATAATAAATTGGTATTAAAACAATGTCTCCTTTAGATTTGCCACTAATTATAATAGCCCTAACGATATTTCGATCCAGATGAGACACTTGTAAACGTGTTCCATTAAACATTTTGGGCGCAATAAAAGTACCGGAATACCCACTTTTAGCGTTAATTTATGAGAGGCACTCAACTTAAAAACTATTCCACCTAAACGTACGAAATTTGGAATACTGTTTATTTTTGGTGAACTTAACCACCCTGATTAAATTCAGTCTTGATACGTAACCAGTCTCGGAGACAATGGCGTAGATATTTATTTTTTTTTCTGGGGGGGGGGGGGGGGTAAAGCAAAAATAATCAATATTTTTTTAAGTTTTATTAATATATCACACAAGAATACTCACGAAGGAAGGTGTCAAGCAAAATATTAATTCCCAAACAATTTTTTTTTTTCAAGAAGTATTTCCAAAATTTATTTTTGACGTGATAACGTCTTATAAATTGATGAATCACCAATCTTATAAATTGATAAAACACCGGCTGCATGCACGAAAAAGTGTAACGGTCGTAACGTTCGTAACGCGTAACGCGTAACGTTCCGCCTGACCCTGTGCGTGCTTTTTGCTAATTTCTCGCTCAATTTAAATCAGATCGGTTTGAAACCAGTCTTAAACGAAAGAGGAGAACATTTTACATAGATTTCGTATAACAGAATTTGCCTAAACAGTTTTTTTATACAAATTTATATAGAAAAATAGCTGTATAAATGCAATGTTGTCTAATGCATGGCGAGACGCGGTCGGTCGTCTTTGTTTGCCGTACATGGAAATTAGAAAATAACGTATGTCTTGTCTTAACATGAAAACGGCTGCATTTCTAATGTTTAATTCAATTTTTTGACATTAGTATTTTGTGAAATGCAACGCCTTCTAAGTTAAGTATTGGAATAACTAATTATTATTAGAACATAATACTTTGACAGTTGCAAACGTCACTTTTGACATTTCTTATCATTCCGACACCAAGGATAAGCGGATTGAAACCAAATTTTGGGAGGTTTAGGTTATGTATTACGGAATACGTTATCACGTAAAACTATCGTCCGTAAACCGACTTTACAGACAACCAATTTTTTTAGCCAAGTAATCGTATTATTTTCAGTTTTATTTTTTTTATTATCATGATGCAGAGGAGGGGTATTTACCTACTTTACCCTCCCCACTCCTTATCTACGCCCTTGCTCGGAGTTAGAGGGGGCTCGAAAAGAGCTTGAAATTGTTCGGTGTAATTTATTGCACAGTTCGATTGTTTTTTCTAAATATTTTAAAGATTTAATGATCAATCTGTATATGTCACAGCGTTGAAGTTCTTTTTGTAGACTCGCACACTAATTGGGTACGGGACATTCCCAGTAAAAGGGTTGGTTACGCTGCAGTAGGTAGGCAAGCCGCACCACACACACTCTGTAACCCAATCCCATTTCCTCTGACCTGTTCCCATTTCCACGTATGTGGGTCCTACCGGTTTCGCCATTTTGTGTATATATTCGCCACATTGTACGGGTGTCAAAGTGTAATTGAACTTCTACAGTGTCGGCGAACCTAATTTTCCCAAAGGACTTTAAAACAAATACAATTTTGCGATGCAATGTTCGAAGTAGCAAATGGAAGGTAAATGCTTTAAATTGCTATTAAAACAATGTTAAACTTAGCTAATTTACTGTTAAAAGCGAACTACTATCTACCACATCTTTTTCAATTTCGCTAAAAGTAATTCTTTAAAGCGTGCCTTATTGGTTAGAAGATATAGATTATATTAGTGATGTGCCGGATATCCGTATCCGTATCCGCGGATATTCGAGGGAGAAGAAAGATCCGTATCCGTTAGTTTTTGGCGGATCTTTTACCTTATTAATTTTCAATTCATAGATGAAATTTTATATATTATATAGGTGATTAAGTAATACTGAAAAACTGTTAAATTCCATTCAGATTATTTTTTATTTTTTAAAATCGTATTTGACACCTATATATTGCAAACATTTATCGTAGTGAGTACCATACCAATAGTAGGTAACATAACTCAAAGGTACTAAAAAATTATCTTTATAATGAGATATTGCACATCGATCTTTGGAAAGAGACAATCTGTTATGAGAGTTAACTCTTAAAGAGGTCAATAACTTTTTCCCATAACAGATAGTCTCTTTCCAAAGGTCGATGTGCAATATTTACCGCCGCGTACTCTAAGAAAGTTAAGATCCGTATCAGGTATCCGCGGATCTTGAAACCAAATGTCGGTATTCAGATCCGTATCCGCGGATATACATTTTTAACGATCCGGCACATCACTAGATTATATACACAGAGGGATAATGTAGAGGTAGTTGACAGATCGCGCTCACTGTGGCAGGAAGAGGAACTTCGCGACAACAATTTCTTCGGTATATTACATTAATTTATGGAGATCCTTGTTAATATTTTTTTAATAATTTTGTGGCGATTAGAAAATAATTATTGACACTGATCCTAATGCTTTATTTAGTAATTCAATATATTATATAGTATTTTATTTCATGACACTTGTAGTATGTGTTAATATACTAGAGCGGACAATACACCGGATCTAGGGTCAAACGCACCGAACTTGCATACTGCTGAAGTGGTCAGATTGCTTCTTTAGGTATAAATGCGTTTGTTCCTTTTTTTCGACAGAACTTTCTCGGTTTTCTAGGTGATTTTTTGTTTTTCCGATCATTTATGATTTAATTAGGGTAAAAGCCGGATAGTTGCCTCAGTGGGATACATGCCTCGGTTTTGAATACACTATGTTAGAGATGTTGATGGGGTTTGTGCTTTACCATACTTAGAAGTGCCCCTCCCGTAGGCCTCAGTGCCATGCAAGACATCGGAGTAGACGCATGCGTTTTGTCCGTGTGAGCAAACATCTTCCGCGACGAACCTTTGACAGGCGTCGAAATTATATTGGCAAGAAATTTCTATTGAATATTTTTATTATTGATTGCGGTTTCAGTCAACTTTTTGTTTCTTTGCATGCATCAGAGTTTAAATTACACTGTTTATTACGTTTTATTGTTGAATAGTTTTTATTTATTTCGTAAATAAGAAAGGCAAGTATCCGTATCACAAAGGATAGTCGCCCTATTGACTTTTATAAGGAAGAGAAGAATAGAAATTTACAGTTCTGACAGTGAAAATTAGGAAAATGTTTTAAGTTCAAAAACGTCTAAAGGAAAAGCCACTAAGGGACTACCAATCAAAAGTAAAAAGGACGAAAAATCGATAAGAAACACTGAAAAGATAGTATTAAAAGAAAAACGCTAAGTCAAAAATATAAAATACGAATAAAAAAGTTTCAATTGATGATTATTGCGCAGAATGTTTTGAGAATTACAATTTTACAAATTTGAAATCAGATTGGATTCAATGTGAGATGAGTCAAATGTGGTTGCATGAAACTTGTACAACATTCAAAAATCATTGCATGAGATGTGGAAAGTTGAAAACCCTGACTTCGGATTACGGATGCTATTTTTGTTGTATTTTTAGTACATAATAAAGGATCTCAGTAAAAAATAAAGACTGATTACTTAAATTGATATACCTAAATTTGTTTCTATCTAAAAAACCATAGTGAGGCCTCTATCCCCGCACGAGGCATGTATCCCTCGAAGCATTTTTAATGTTAGGCTACTATCCGCCACAGTAGGCAACTATCCCTTTTTTGAGAGGTCAAATAAAACAGAATTTACTCAAAACCAATATTAATTATGTTTTCAAAAATAGGCTACTATGAATGATCAAAGACCTATGTTTTGAGATACGTGTTGCATTATTCTTAGTAAGTACATATTTTTTATAGAGCTTCTTTGAAAAGTGGGGCAACTATCCGGCTTTTACCTTATATAATTTCTAGTGCAATAATTGTATTAGGCGCCAGGTTGGTCGACAAAATTTGTTCAATACAGGTACGGAAGTATCTGTGGAAATTATCCACCGCACTTGATCTTTTTTTACAAAAATCGTTGTTTTTCACCACAATTCCCTGACGTTGCTCTGAAACTCCAGGTTTTCCAAAGGAATACTCCCGCACATCCCTAAGCAAAAATGTACAACATACAATTAAAATTCCAACAAACATTTAGAACCTTCGATAAATTAAAGTTTTAGTAAAATATTAGAGAAAGGTTCACCTTCCCCCGAAGCAAAAATGGCGGCTGCCTCCACGTAGATAGTACAAGCAATGTTTTAAGTTTAAGAAAAAAAAAATGTCTGAAATTTACTGTCGACTTGTTCGAAAACTTTTAAATGAAATAAAAAAGTTTATATTATGCGTATATATAGGCTTTAGCTTGTGTTTTTCTTTGAGCGAGAAGGAAAGGGGAACGCTATAGAGAATTGTCTGAATATTATGTCAATTTTCATTCCGCCTGAACTGGATTGTCAGACACATAATTACTTATTAAATTTGAAATTGTACTATACAGTACGATATCGCAATATAAAGAACTGTCACAGCACAAAATTGTTGAAAAATATTTTATTATTTTTTTTTTTATCAAAGAATTTTACATTATGTCAGCTTGCCAGACAAAGATATTTTTAAAAAACCCTTACCAGACTGAGCTAACACACCTATGTGCAAAAAAAAACAATTAGTATCGTTGTAGTATTTCAAGAATGATTTATTTTATTTATTTTTTTGAAATTAGACAATAAATAAAGGAGGGACAATTTGACACATTTTTTAGGATCAATATATAGATAATAGGTTACGAAATATATATCTAGTATTCCGAATTTAACCTTGACCTTGAAATGAAGTATTTAGATCATTTTGTTTTAATAGTTCTTGTAGCAGTGTACCAATATCCATATCTATAAAAATTATATCCAGATATCAAATTTCATGTATCCTAGCACATAAATATGATACATCAAGCAATACTCAGAGGTCCGAAGTAATCAGTTATATGACACGGTGGAGAATTGAAAAAATGAACTCTCCTATCGCCAAGTTTAGAAAAATATTTATAGTTCGAAAAAATTGATCAGCAAACCGAATAAAACTAAACCTATATAATAGCTGAGAAAAAAGTTCAATGAAAATATTTAAAGTATTTTTTTTCAATAGTAAAAGTTTTTAAATATTTCTAGAAAAATGTAAAAAAAGAAAGAGTAAGAAGGAGGGACCCTTCTTACAAAAATGAAAAAAATTTGTGAAATAAATTCGCTCTCTTTAATTTGATATTCTGCATACTTATAGAAAAAGTCACTCTCAATCGATTCCGACCACCCGCAACGTGTATCCCTTTTAGTTTCGCAAATATAGCCAATTTAAACTGTTTAAATTTTTATACATTTAAAACCGTCATAGCTTCTAAACTAATCGAGATACGAATTTGCGCTTACGTCTAATCGATTCAGCGTAGTACCTAGTATTAAGCATATCTGAGATATTTTTATATTTTTCCAAATATTGCAAAACTTTTCATGTTTTCATGCGTTTTGCAAATCTGCAACTTTTTAAGACACTAAACGATTTTTGGCCCGTTTTATATTAACCTGGCTTATAGAAAAAGTCAAGCTGAATCGATTCCGACAATTAACAACTCTCTATCTCTTTTAGTTTCCTCTGTTTAATACGCGCCACGGATCTAAAAGGTTCGGAAGTTAGTCTCAAACAGCGTCGCAAAGGCACATTTTAGAGTCGTTGATACTCCCACCACCTCCCAGCTACCTGCACTGAACGTGCGCTCGTCGGTGATTGGCCGTGATCGCTCCTTGCCTTTGTCACTTGTCGCTTTTCTGCTTTAAAGTGCAGTCGAGTACGCTATAGTCAAGTTGTTATTGTTATTTCAGTTTTGTTGAGTTGCGAGTTTGTAGTTTATTAACAGACAAGCGGAAGCCCGCATTCGCATCTAACTTCCGAGCTTTTTAGATTCGTGGCGCGTATTACCTCTTTATAATATTAGTATATATTAGAATAGACCTAGTCGAACTTAAAATCATTCCGTATTTATATATAAAACAGTAAACTGGAGAGCAACTGAATACGTGTTACACTTTAATGGCGCAACGAAAACTTTTAATTAGATTTCGATATGACGCCAAGCGTTATTCAATGCGGCAGTTCTCTCAGCGGACCCCCTTCGCTTAACAGCCAAACTACGGATCGATGATGCTTGCTTGTGGATTTTTACTATAGATCACTTAGAGCGTTTCTTATATTATCGCTTGCACAGATTTCAAAGCGTATATCCAGTTCATAAAATTGTAGCATTCAAAGCAAAAATTCTTTCAACACAATCGTTACTTAGCTAAGTTACAAGCGATTGTTGGAAAACTGCACTATATTAAAATAATTAAAATAATGTTTCATTTTATTAATAGAGTAAGATCCCAGAGCCGCCAGACACAACCTATTTTTAAATAAATGAAACCTTGCGTTTTGAGTAGTTATTTATGTACATAGAACGCTTGGCGTACCTCCATCATTGAGTTTGTGACAAATGTACAGGTACCAGGTGAGAAAGGTGTGTAAAAATAAGAGTCACTTAATTTAAATTTAAATTTAAATGGCTGATATTTATATAATATGTTTTGTAAAATATCACTATAAATTAGTATCCAGTATCGCCAGTCACTTTCCGCTGACCACACGCTTTAAAGCTCAGAGAAAAATTAATGAACTTCACTTATTTTTATGCTTTCAATAAGCTGTATAAATTTCATTGAAATCCATCGAGTGGTACCTGAATTACAGTGGTTTCGAGAAAAACGCGTTTAAAGGTTTCGGTACCTGCATCGGTTTATCTATTCCTGGCCCATATAATAATTATTACGGGAACTATTCATTCAACTGAATTGAAATTTTGAAACATCATACTACAAGAAAGAAAACAAAATCGATTTTTTCAAAATTCTGACAATCCCTAAACCGTTAATAGAACCTTTTTGATGCGGTGTGAAAAGCTCAGGGTGTATTTTATTTGATAAACTTCAATAAAAAATAATGGAACAATTCCTGTCTAGCGTCAAGAACTAGCAAACAGATAACTTTCGGATTGCATCTTGACAATAAAAAAGCAAAATTAAATAAAAATGAACAATAACAAGGTAACATCATGTAAGTACAAAAGATGCATTCCTTAAAAGAAAAAAACAAAACATAATATACGATGGTAAAGTAGTTCAGTCTTACAAAATTTATTGTAGTATAAGCTTTATTCGATTTCAAGTAGGCAGTTCTTTTCACTAGTTCGAACAGAGGTGTCGCAAAAAGAGGGTGAAATTTCTAAATTGAATCATTTTAGTATCATCATTATCTATAATATAATACAGCCGTTACGCATTATAAAGTGGTTTGAATTTAATATAATTTAAGAACGTAATTTTATAGCAATTAATTTCCACAAAGATCTGTCTAAGTAATAAAGTTACAAGCAAGGCCGTAGCCAGGAATTCACTTGGGGGGGGGGGTCGAGCTTTGGACCAGAGACAATAAATAACAACTTTATTTATGTAAAATTATAATATATGCTTATTATAGTATAATTTAACAAATAAAAAATTTAAATAAAAGACAAACCAAGCCCCCCCCTGCCTACGTCCTTGGTTACAAGTGAAAAGAAATAAAATGCAGTTTTGTCTTTAAATGTCGCTAAAACCGATGGTGTTCAAGTACCTTAACACTAAATAAAAGACCAGCATTATGATCCTTCAGGCAAAAACAAAAATTGTTTTTGTCTGGAAAAATTAGTAACTTTAAAAATAAAATAAAAAATATTCCAAAAAAAATTCGCTTGAGGTATCTGAAGCATGATTCTTTGTCTTTGAATTACGGTTTGTTGGAACTTCAAAAATACGACCTGGACGTCCAAAATGCTGAACCTTTCTTTCTGAAAAATCTGCATTTTCTAACATTTGCTATTTATGTCTGTTTCACTGACTGTCTATAGTGCATTCCACCAAAAACATAAATGTAAAAAAAAGTGCCAATTTGGATACAAACAAGTGGGTTTGCCGGCTTTGCCGAAGATCCAAGAAGGTATCAAGTTTTAACTTGGCAGGTTTACGAAGTCATTCATTTATACTATGAAACATAAAAACTTGGCACCTTCTTAGAACTCGTTTCTTTCGACCAAGTTGGTAAACCCACTTCTATCTTGGAAACTAGTTCACATGGACGAATGAAATTTAAAATACTTCTTCTTTATGGTAACCTTATCTCCCCTGAAAAAATTCAGTTCTATAACGTAACTAGCCTCGTAGTTAGAAGAGGGATCGAAAAGGGCTCGAGATGGTTCGTGTTCCGAGAACTTGGTCGGCTCATTCCGTGCGCTCTGCTATCTATATTTACCTACTTAAGAGTATTCGTCCCTGCAAATACCCCCTGCACCCTTCATCTCAAATCTTTTCCCCTCGCCTAAAAACGGTTCGCGCTCTCCTGTCGCTATTTTTAAAGCTAGAGGGTTCTGGTAAACGCCAAATGAAAGACAAAGAATCAGACTGCAGATCTTTCAGGCGTGTTTTTTGAAAAAAAATTCCTGAAAAAACTTACAACCTTTTGAAAAAAATAATAAGTTACGTAATATTTCACACGTAGGCGAATTTTTTGAAAAACAGTTTCGCCTACGTGTGAAATATTACGTAACTTGTTATTTTTTTCAAAAGGTTGTAAGTTTTTACAGGAATTTTTCTCAAAAAATTCGCCTGAAGGATCTGTAGTCTGATGCATTGTCTTTCATTTGGCGTTTACCAGAACCCTCTAGCTTTAAAAATAGCGTCGAGAGAGCGCGAACCGTTGTTAGGCGAGGGGAAAAGATTTGAGATGAAGGGTACAGAGGGTATTTGCAGGGACGAATACTCTTAAGTTTAACGGTCTCTTATATAAAAAATCATCGATGTTTTTTACATTTCTGGCTGGATATACTGTTAATAAAATTTTTATTCCCCAACTGACGAACCTTCCCTGTTTCGTGTTAACAATGCTGCCGTCTGTTGGTGAACAAGAGCAGTGGATATCATGGAGACACTCGAAACAAATGCTTGCCGGGCGATCTCTCTGACAAAACACTACTAGTCTAGTAATATAAAAGTGTGTAACAACATACATAAATATGACATGAGCACACGTTTAGAAAATAATATATGGGCTTGATTTATATTACATCTGTACATAATATTGCATGTACATGTAAATCTGTGTCAATGGCTCCGATATAGAGGTGAATTTAAAATAGAGTAATGCCTTAGGGCTTCCCGACTACAAGCCACTAACTATTCGACCATCCTAATATTTATTACTAGCTCTAAGTGCTTGCTCACGTTGAGTTCGCGGCGGTCTAATCAACAGTTGATAGGTAATTTTTATTGGGGAATTATAAGACGGTCTAATAGAAAAAAAATTTGGTGACTGATGATGAGATACTGCTTTAATAACTTGAGATATTAAAATTATAGTTGGGTGACTAAATTACTAAGTGAGCGACTAGAATGCCTTCGGTAATTTTGAAGCAGATATCTACTTTTGTTTTTACTTTTAATTTTTTTTTTCACTTTGAGACTACAACTTAAAACTCACATTTTCATGAAGATTGAAAACCACCGCTTTTTTTGATAAAGGGGTATGCGAATTGTCTCGCAGTGAAACGCGATGGGGCAAAGGTGGAGTTTTTAAAAAAATAATTCCGGGGTGAACGATAAACGGGTATGCGAATTGTAATTCCGAGGTGAACGATAACGGGGTATGCGAATTAAATAGTTAATTGTTTGAATAGAACTGCGTTTTCTAAAAAAGGTATATTTAATTGACAGTCAATTAAATATACATTTTTAGAAAACGCAGTTCTATTCAAACAATTAACTATTAACAAAATGCTGCTCAGAATAAATAAATCATTTGTAAAATTTTGAAAAAAATGCAGGACGTAACGTTGACACTCAAACAACTATTAGGTCGCTCAAATATTATGAAGTTTCCCATTTTGTATTTTAAGTAACTCAACTGGATGTTTGTAAGTTGCTGCGTTCTGTTGATTTCTCGTCACGCGCAGTCAGTCGCTCACTTAGTAACACAGTAACCAAAATTGATTATTTTTGTCACCCAAAATTGTAATTTACAGTCACTCGTTTAAATACTACCCATTTTTATTTACTGCCGCCCGAACGTACGTACTTCCCACATCAGTGTGTGTAAATTTTCGATCGAGGTATGAAGAAAAAGTTATGACTTATAAGGTTAATTAATATATTATAAAATAATTGTTCTTACCAGTATTTTATGTATAGTACTGCAGATAATTCATCTGCAAAAAGAAATAAACAAATTAATTCCTAATAAAATGTCTACAAAACATATAACTAAACAATATATATTTATCTGCAAACTGCATAATATAATGCTTCAATGAAATCGGTTGTTTACTTTAAACAACTTTGAGACAAAAATATTCTTCATCAAGATGCAATCTATCTCCTTGCTAAATTTTATCAAAATCTGTGCAGCGGTTTAGACATGCCAACGTGACAGACAGACAGCCAGAGTTAATTTCGCGTTTATAACATAGGTACATTCATTCATTAAAAAACAAAGTGCACAGTGTAAGTACTGAGCACTTTTTAAATACTGTCAGCACATTTTTGCGTATAAAACGATAGAATCTGTGCTTTTAACGAAATTTCAAATAATAAATTATCGATTTTTGTACGATTACACTTCACTAGCCTATACATTAAATTTAACACATATATGGATTCCAATGAATATTTTTTAATTGAACATTTGTAATTAGAGTGTCTTTGTGAGCATAAATTTGTTGTGCGTATACACAAAAGAGATTGAATACAGGGCTGGACTTAGCAGATTAAATTTTTGCATTTTTTTTTGTCGAGCGTCTAAAAACTAAATTGGCCAAACATCTCACGGAAAACTATGATTTTTTATGTCGGTCACGTCGAATTAAAAAAAAAATATTTTTACACGACACCTCCAAAATAGCTGCTTTTCATGCCTTTGTAACGGTTGTAAATTGGCACATTTCATACTAGTGCTTAAAGTAAAACAAAACTAATGAGGTTTTACTATTACAACCGTTGTATCTCTGTCAGTTGCCATTTAAATCCATATGCGCGACAGAGACACAAAGTTCCAATAGATAGATAGATATTTCTTCGTGTTGCCACAAAGGAATCGAAAGTTATAAACATTGTTTTTAATGTAACCCTGTATCCCGTAGGTAGTAGCTATTTTAGAGTAACGTATTAGAAATTTGTTGTTTTGTAACAATTATTATTATTTTATTCAACATATTTATTAACGTAAGTTTGTAACATGAATATTATTTAATTCAATATAATATTTATTAACGTAAGTTTGTAACATGAATATTATTTAATTCGACATATTTATTAATTTAAGTTTTTAAACATGAATACTACTTCCTAGCTCATACGCTTCGCCGCCATCTTGCCACTGTTTCTCTTCATGACCACCAGGGTACACCAGTGGCAGCGTGGCTTTTTTAAGACGGGTGTTACAGTTTTGGATTATTTACGCCAATCCAAAGGCAAAATCTAACCTCACATAAATCTGATTTTATGGATCAACGTTAACTAAGCTACTAATGGTGTTACGTTGTATAGTCAATGTTCAGTCCTGTAAATTTTTTGTCACTTTCTAACATATTTAACAGTACAAAAGTTAAAATGAGACAGACATTTAACAGCGGTGTTAGTTTTAACTTTCGATATAGAGAATAGCGCCTCAAATTCTTTGATACTTTGGGAACATTCTTTGTAAAAATCACGAACCATATAATATTTTTGACGTGATAACGTCTTATAAATTGATGAAACACCGGCTGCATGCACGAAAAAGTGTAACGTTCCGAAATGTGTCACGTTCCGCCTGACAGCTACTAAAATTTAGGTTATGTATTATTAAATATGATATTTGAGCGGAATACGTTATCACGTAAAACTATCGTCCGTAAACCGACTTTACAGACAACCAATTTTTTTTTTAACATCAAATTAATCTCAATGCGTTACTGTATTTTTCAGAGATACCGAATGCATACAAAATTACTGAATATTATTTTCAGATATAACGTATTTTATTGGCCATTATAGGTACGTTAGGGCAATAACGAGTTTCACATTTTTTTATTATAACTCTGCGTCGCATTATATATTATACCAACAGATGGCAATTGCATACACATATTGTACAATACATATAGATAATACTATATACTACATTCTCTATTCTTTACCTATGTGATATTTTGTATTGAATATTGAAGAGGCAATTTGCATAATCTGTTTTAACTCTTCAATAGTGACTAATATTACCAATATATCCTAGTTATCGAGCATCTATAAACTACACTCTCTCTCTCTTTCTTTTTCCCTATTAGTACTTTTTTTTCACTTTGGATGCGTCAGTTACGTAGCTAGAAAAAAAACCTTCTATTTGATATAATTGTTCTGACGTCGTAATTCCTTTTTGAAAATGGTTGACGGGTGACAATATTGACTAGATCAGTGATGTCAAAATACGGCCCGCGGGCCGCATCCGGCCCTCAAGCCATCTTAATACGCCCCGCGACCAGAATCTATCCAGTGAGGATTTTAGACATCTGACATCAATGAGCTTATTAAAAAAAAATTGGTTGTCTGTAAAGTTGGTTTACGTGATAACGTATTCCGTAATACATAACCTAAATTTATATAATAATTACAATAATTCGAATCTATGATATTGCATATTTTGCTTCAAATTTAGGTTAATTTTATTTATTAAAATTACTTACCACCTATAATATAATTGTTTTTTTTAACTTTCTTTCTTTCGTATTTATTTCAAGTCTCAAAGATTAATTGTCATAATATTTTGAAAACAATTGTTTCACTGTTTATATAAAATTCCAAAACCTACTTACAATATTTAAGTATTTTCATACGTCAAAAAATTGATTTTTATAATGATAAAATTTGTATGAAAACGATTTTTTCGAGAGATGAGACCTAGCTATAACGATTTTTTGCCCCCCAAAATCCCTTTTCAGTAAATTTCATCCAAATCGTTAGGGCCGTTTTCGAGAAAAGCACGCACAGGGTCAGGCGGAACGTTAGGAACGCTAGGAACGTTAGGAACGTTACACTTTTTCGTGCATGCAGCCGGTGTTTTATCAATTTATAAGATTGGTGATTCATCAATTTATAAGACGTTATATCACGTCAACAAGAGACCTCAGTTGTCTGGATCCTCAAGCTCAAGATAATTTACCCTTTATATGAAAATTGATTTAAACTAAATGAAGATTTTAATTTAGTATGCGTTACAGTTTTTAATTTAGAGTCTGGCCCGCTAACACAACCTAAATCTTACAAATAGCCCTTTAGAAAAATCAGTCTGACCACACTGGATTAAATAATAATAGTCGAAAAAGAGAAATGTAGGTTTTATGCAATGAAATTTAAACGTCAGATTACGTTTCGTTCCAAATTTTACTGAAGTTTTTTTTTGTCAAAAATCCGCTATCTTGCTCATTATGAGAAAGTCGTTTGGAAAATGTTATAAATTCTACAACACATCTTCTCTTAAGGGAAATATTGGAATATTTTTTGGGGAATTAATAATAATAATAATGCGTTTAACGTCCGTTTCTCGACTTTATGTCATAACAGACGCCATTCGCACCATTACTATTTTCCATCTATCACACTTCCCGTTATTTTCTACAATTTTTAAACTTCAACTTAATTAATAGCAATGGGCGAATGAAGGACTTTTGAAGAAATTAAGGATAAGGTAGGCAAATTTATTTTTTGTGGAATTAGCGCTTCCAGGAAGCCGAGCGCGTACCAGTCGGTTTGTCTATCCCAGTTGGTAGATTTTTACCTAAGAAGTATTAATAAGAAAATAATATTTATTTATTTAAAATTTGAGAGTCAAATAAAAAACTATGTGGATATTTTGATTAAATTGATACCCATCAAAGTTCTGAACTATACTAGGCAGCAGAAATATGCAAATATATCCTGAAATATATGAAAACGCGAATCGTGGCACATGTTGAAACTGAAAAGAGAGCGACAAAAAGCACGCATTTCTAACAAAAACAAATTTAATTCTTTGACCCGACTGACCCTCTCCATTCTTTTTAGTAAATTTTAGTCCAGTTAATGGAGGAAAACATATACAGTGTGTTCAATTCAAAATCGCCAACAAAACGTAAGTTATTTTTTTAACGAAAAAAATTCAGAATCGTTTAAAAATTAACTATTAAGTAAAGATTAAAACGCGTTATTTAAATTTTAATAAAATCTTACAAATTTTATAAAACGCAAGTTTGCGAAAATGGATTTACTTACTAAAGGGTGTATTTATTTGGTGCAGATGTTAAATTGATAATAATATTAAAATTTAAAAAAAATATTATTTCAAGGGATATATTAAAGGGTTTAGTTTTTGTTCACAAACAAAGTTAAGTTCACATAATAAAATCGCGGATACCCGAGCTTATATTGTAAGGTAACCTACTTTACATCCTCAAAAGCTTACGTTAAGATAGTGAATAATGAGGGAAATGTCGGGAACAAAGACCAGTAATTTTACACAATGTCTAAACAATTTTTACTTAACACACTGTATGCATACACTGCACATATTTAAGCCACGTGAATTTCCCACTGGAGTAAATAAATATCCACTTGTTCGTTTTCAAACATGAAAATGTAAAATAAGATATTTTTAATTAGTTCTGTAATTTTATAAGTTGGCAGTAGCAGAGGTATTTATACTTAATTGAACTTGAAAGTTTTCTGACAGATCTACAGAATTAAAAAACAGATGATTTTTTTTATTTTAAAATATTTCCAAAACTATAAAGTTTAGAAGAAAAATTTTCTAACAAAACATTCTTGTAAAAATAAATAGAATAATAAACCGTTATGAAAAGTATACCATTATTATATAAAAAACAACGTTATAGTAAATATATTTTTATGCCTACGCCGATTTTCCCCAAAAAACATAATTTGCATATAAAATATCCTCCCAAAATTTAGCTTCAATCCGCTCATCCGTTTGATCACACAGACTTTTTCCAAAAATATGTTTTTTGGATTCGGGTCAAATTATTGTAAAATTTTGGAAAGTGAATTTTTACCTAAATTAGTACCATTCCCCACTTGCGGGTTGGAATGATAAAAAACAACGTTTATCGATGGTGTTGGAATAGTAAAATGTATATAATAATAATAATGCGTTTAACGTCCGTTTCTCGACTTTATGTCATAAAAGACGCCATTCGCACCATTACTATTTTTTTTCTACCACACTTCCCGTTATTTTCTACAATTTTTAAACTTCAACTTAATTAATAGCAATGGGCGAATGAAGGAATTTTTAGGAAATTTAGGAGTTTGACAAGTAATCGGCCATGGCCTTGAATAAGGAACTATCTCGATATTTATCTGGATTTGTTGAGGGATACCATGGAAAACCTCAACAAGATGGCCGGTACAGGAATTACCGTTTCTCGGCGGGAGGCAGTGGGAAAAACTCCCAGCCACATCTGCCCCCGCCGAGATTCGAACCCGGTACCTCCCGAATGCAAGTCTAGTGCTCTCACCACTACGCCACCCCGCTCGGTGGTAAAATGTATATAAAGAAAATAAGCATGTCCTACAAAATAATATCATTTTAAAATATTGATTTTAAAACCATAAATTTTGTCAGTGCATCTTTTAGTGAAATGGTGTAACGTTTTTATTGCACGTAATAAGAGATGGCAGCAGTAGCAGTGCAGGGGCAGCTAGACGTTATTAACAGGGTCCAACCCGATCGTTAGTTGCACGAAGAACTGTCTCATTCCAACTCTGTACATCATTATTTTATTTCACCCAATCATTGGAGTCTACGAGACTCTCAACCAGGTTGCCAATCACAAATATTTAACAAATTTAAGAAACTCGGTAGCAATAAATATTAGTTTATTAAATAAAATTATCAACCAATTTTTCAGACAAATATATTAACAAAAAAAAATTGGTTGTCTATAAAGTCGGTTTACGGACGATAGTTTTACGTGATAACGTATTCCGTAATACATAACCTAAATTTATATAATAATTATAATAACTCGAATCTATGATATTGCATCTTTCGCTTCAAATTTAGGTTAATTTTTTTTATTTAAATTACTCACCATATAATATAATTGTTTTTTTTAACTTTCTTTCGTATTTATTTTAAGTCTCAAAGATTAGCTGTCATAATATTTATAAAACAATTGTTTCACTGTTTATAATATAAAATTCCAAAACCTACTTACAATATTTAAGTATTTTCATACGTCAAAAAATTGATTTTTATAATGATAAAATTTGTAAGAAAACGATTTTTTCGAGAGATGAGACCTAGCTAAAACGATTTTTTGCCCCCCAAAATCCCTTTTCAGTAAATTTCATCCAAATCGTTAGGGCCGTTTTCGAGAAAAGCACGCACAGGGTCAGGCGGAACGTTACGCGTTACGAACGTTAGGAACGTTACGCGTTAGGAACGTTACGCGTTAGGAACGTTACGCGTTAGGAACGTTACGCGTTAGGAACGTTACACTTTTTCGTGCATGCAGCCGGTGTTTTATCAATTTATAAGATTGGTGATTCATCAATTTATAAGACGTTATCACGTCAAAAATATATAAAAAAAAATACATTAACGTTTCGGTCGGGATTTGGAGCTTCTTCAGTAATAATTTTATATATATTTTTTTAATATATGTATTTGCTTGAAAAATTAGTCGATATTTTTATTTATTGAAGAGTTCTAATCAGACGTTAATCAAAAATTTGAATATTAGTTTATAATAACTAAAGATTTTGACAAATCTTAATAATTCTAAATTTAAATTAGATCTATATTATGGAATTGAACTTAGTGGTGGTATGTACTAACTTGACCCGCACCTCCACCATATAAAACTCGTACTTCCACCGTATTTAAGATATTATTTTAGTACAATTTTTTGTTACATTAGAAAACCTATCTAATGACACTCAAAAAAATGTTTGGATAAAAAATATTTCCAAAAATCTCGTCATTTCTGGTTTTGGAGCATGTACGTCAAATATTTATATAAAACTAGCGGTCCCGCAAGATTTCACCTGGGTGTGGGGGGAGGTACATGAGTACGCACGTTCATCTTAGTTTACCGACATAAATGTTGTGTCCAAATTTCATGATGATCAGAGTTACCGTTCAAAAGTTTTTGTCGGACGGACAAAGTTTGAGTTGCATTTTTCATTGATGCTCCGCTCCTAGTGGTCGTAGCGTGATATTATATAGTCTATAGCCTTCCTCGATAAATGGACTATCCAACAAATTTTTTTTTTTTCAATTCGAACCAGTAGTTCCTGAGATTAGCGCGTTCAACCAAACGAACAAACTCTTTATAATATTAGTATAGAATATATATAAACGGACTAACCGAAACTATAAAATAATATAAAACACCTTGATATTGTGATATTATGATAAAACTATACGGGATACAAGGCTAAAATATTAAAACAATTTTTATTCACTAGAACATTATTTATTGGAAAATTCTTCAGGTCTTATAAATAATTAACAGGATGTTTTTGATTTTGACCAAGTGAAGATTCTGGACATGGAAGGAAATTGGTTTAAAAGAAATATCAGCGAAATGGTCCATATATGTTTGACAGACACTGTTAATTTGAGAACAGACACAGACCATCTAAGTAAGGTGTATTTAGGTTTGATTGAGAAATATAAATATAAATATAATAATAAAAAGACTTAGGTTATTTTGAATTTGCCGCGTGCGTTTAGTTGTCATTGTCACCATGAGCGTATGTGTGTTCTGTGACTGCCAGCTGTTTTACAGTTGAGAATATACAGGCGAGATATGAGGTTATTATTAATTGTGACTTATTAATAATTTTCTACTTATTAATTATTGACAAATATTAAATCAATTAAGACTTTATCTACTATTTTAATTATTTATATGATTGATGTTGGACTACATTTGGACGTATGATTTTTGTAAAATTTGTAAGTCGAACCTGATTTGTAATGATCAGAGTATTGACAAAGTTTTGACAGACTGTTCAAGGTATTATTTATTTATTAATTTTGTAATATTATTTTATCTTGATAATTAAATGTATAATTTGTGTCTGTTTTGTTAGATACCTGAAGAAGTCGGAATCAAACCGACGAAACGTCGTATATATGAATAAATAGTCAAAACAAATTGGCTGTGGTCTTTTCACCTGATTAAAATTTCCTGTTAATTATTTATTGGTCAACGTTTCGACAATATTTCTTTTAAGAACCTGAAGAAATATTGCCGAAACGTTGACCAATAAACAATGTTCTAGTAAATAAAATTTTTTTAATATTTTAGCCTTGTATCCCGTATAGTTTTATCGAAACTATAAAGGTTTAGTTTCAACGGAACGGTTTTTTTTAAACGCGATATCTACATTTTCAACGTCGAATGAATCAGAATACGCATCCGGGTGAGAGTATCCGAACGTCTATATAGTTCGATACATTATTGCTATAGATCGTGGAACATTCAGCAGATATGTAGGTATCGGCCAATAATTGGTTTTATTATTAATTTGAAAGCTAAACTTTTACCGCACACAGTTTCATTTGCGGAGTTTAATTACGATCTCGTGTTGAGTTTTTGTGAACTGTGCAGGGAGTTTCGCGTTCTCAGGTTGGTGCGAATGTATGTATATGTACCATAGACATATATTCCTATGTCCATGATATGTACATGGACCGGCTTGGTTGGTACCTCCGAATGTATGTAATATACATATTTTGTAGTCAATGAACTATAAATCTGCTAAACACACATACGTTTGTAAAGAGTATAATTAAGCGAAACAAATTATCCGCGTCATTGCACATCAATACTTTAATATCGATTAATTGCAAGCACGGTTTTAAATATAATAGGATGTTTAGATTATTAATACTAGCGGCCCGTGCCCGGTTTCACCCGGGTGCAAAACTACACAGCAGAACTATCAAAGCACATTGTTTTGATGTATCTCTAAAGATTTGGCCAGCGTTAGTCATGTAAGCGTACGAAAACAATTTTTTTTTTTGACAAAACACTGTCGTAGTTCCGCCATTTTGTACAAAATATTTACAAATTATATGCATAAACCTTTCTCGTTTATCGCTTTTTCTATTAGTGAAAACCTTATGAAAATCCGTTCGGTTGTTTTTGAGACAGACTTTGTTTTATATATGTATAAATAGAATTTATAATATGCGGTCTCCAATGACGGTTTGTGAACATTTTCAGGAAGTTAGGGCGTAACTATTGAATAATAATAATAATAAAGTTTATTTAATCCGTTGACATAAATGTGTGGAACAAGGCAAACATAGAAATTACAATGAGGTCGAAAAAAATTCCTGGATTGAATAAAAAGTGTGCTGAATTAAGAGACGCTTGATGGTGCGTTTGAAACAAGATATGCTATTAATGGATTCGGTAATTGATTATATAATTTTATAGGCATAGAATTTGGGCCTTTAACAAACAGATTTAAATGGTGCTTCGAAATTGTTAGCTGATCATTATTACGTAGAAAGTGACAAGTAGTGTCGCTAACTTTCGAAAATGTGTTAATATTTGATTTAACATAGTACGTTAAGCAATTATAAATATATAAAGAAATGACTGTTAAAATTTGATCAAAGTAGTGTTTGATTTTTTCTATATGCTCAATTCTTCTAATAGTTACCAATACATCATTTTAATTTATAATAACATAACGAATTTAACAATTGATAATTTAATGAAATAAAGTAATAAAATATGGCTTCGTTATTTTTAGCAAACCTCAGCAATATGTATTATTGTCGACAGGGCCGGATTAAACCTGTCCGGGCCCCTCGTCAATGCAATTAGGTCTTTTCAAGTTGATGAAGGGATGTGAGTAACTTCCAGATGATCGGCTCCAGGCATCCTGTTACTTCAATGTCTTATGTGATATTGTAACAACATGATTACTTTGACTTGATGCTGCAGCATCACCTTACCTGACTCGTTAGCTGTATTGAAATGGTCTTAATAAGCGATACACTGGTAAAGCTTATTTTCAATTGTTCCTCAACCAAATAAATCTCCTTCAATACATATCTTGGAACAAAACTTCTACTAACACTTAATGAATAGGTTAAAGATAATTGATGATCCGGGTTTTTTGATGGGTCAGGAAAGAGAAATGAGACGTGACGTAGTTATTTTAAATTTTATCTTGTTAAATGGAAAAAATTACAATAAACAACGAAAGAAAATAATATTGTTGTTGGGGAATTTCATACAATTTTCAAATTTTCGTTCAATGAAAAGTTTTTTTTCTTGGTGCGTGCACGGGCCCCTAGTCGATGCAGGGCCCCTAGGCAGTTGCCTACTTTGCCTAATAATTAATTCGGCACTGGTTGTCGATAAACAATATTAAAAATTGATATGTTAAAAAATATTCTCTGAAACTTTGGAATTACGAAATTCCGATATGGAAGCTCTATCATGGCTTTAGAATGTATTTCTAACGTATCAACTAGACAAATGAGTAAAATACCAAAGAGAGCTGGCAATGCATATTTGCGGCCCCTAAGTAATGATATTGTTAGGTTGTGGGGGTGCAGTGTGGCCTCGTTAGCAGTACAGCTAGGACGAGATCATATACCAATTATAATATTAGTCTGTTTTTCTAAAAAAAAAGAGAAAATAATAAAACAGCTTTGCATTCCCTCAGAGTAACAATTTTAATTACCCCTTGTTTTGTATACGAGCAAATATTTTTTAATTATCTCATGGGCAAACAATTTATAGATTGAAAATTAATTAATTTAAAAGAAAACTTTCTGCTGTAAACTTATTTAATTATATATAGTAACGTTACGTGAATTTTAACAAAAAAAATTATGTCGAAGTTGAATGCCTCAGTACGTTAAAAAACACCATTATAGCGTATATCTCTTCTGCGCATGAGCCGATTTTCCCGAAAAACAATAGGACTCTTCATATTTGCATACCAAACATCCTCCCATAATTTGGTTTCAATCCGCTCATCCGTTTGACCTGTATCGTGTTCACAGATAAACAGACTAACACATAGTTTCTCAACCGGTGGTCTTCGGACCACTGGTGGTCCGCGGAGATTGTGGGATGTTGTCTTTTACGGATTTTTAAACTATACTTTTTTGTTACTGTCTGTTTTAATATACTTAAATATTGTTATATCACCATAATTGTTTTGAATAAAAAATCAATTATATAAATATTTATTATTTTATTCCAATGTTGATGATCCATAAACATTTTTGGATTTTTTGGTGGTCCGCGGATAAAAAAAGGTTGAGAAACTATGGACTAACAAACGCACAGAGTTTTTCCAAAACTATGTTTTTTTTTATTCGGGGGACCTCAAAACGAAAAAATTTGTAAATTTTGAAACGCTTCCCCGTCTACGACTTTTCACGCATATTTTTTCAGTAGTGTAGCGGTTTGCGGTTGTGTCATTCACAAATTCCACTGTTTCGAATTATCACCAAAATGTCTTTTGTTACTGAAAAAAGAAGATTTTCAAGTTCTATTTCATTATCGTTTTAAATCGAAAAGGACGATGCGACATCGGTTTAAAGACGTAGTCCTATTTTCAGGCTCGTTTTCAACCGTTATTTCAGAATTTTTTTTTAATATCAAAATAATGTACGATGTTTTCAATTTTGTTACATGTTTTTACTGACATCGTAAACTAAGAAAAAAAAATTTTTTTTGCTTAATTTTACGCCATTTTATAATTGTTTTTTTGACCTAAAGTAGACAACTTTAAATGGAGGTAGGTGGGTAGCGCGGGTGATAACGTTACTTGGAGTCAACTGAATTATAAAAATTAGATTGGTTATTGTTTCGTAGGCTTGTGGCTCTATCCCGTACTAGCAATAAACATTTTTATTGATAAATAACAAAATGGCGGGTTTTAGAAAAAAAACAACGAGAAAATCGTGATTTTTTCGTTGAAAATCGATTAAAAAAAACAGAAATAATTTTTATAATTAAGTAATTCTAGTACCGGACGAAGCTATTGTTGTGTAAAATACCCTGTGCAAAACTGAAAGCAATCGGTTGTATACAATTGTTTCAATCACCCGCGCCGCTTAGAAAAACGTAGTTTTGAGAAAAACACGTTTAAAGTTTTAATTTCAGATTTCTTACAAAAAATAAAAATGAATATTTACACTAATCAGCTATGCCTGGTGTATAGTAAACCTTCCGTTTCTTCAAAGGCATCGTTTTCAGCTAATTTATTTGCTCTACTCTGCGAGAGTATATTAAGGGTAACGTTTGAGAGGTAGAGCAGGTAAGAGTCTTACTGTAAGACCGTCGCTGCTCTCGACTATATGCTATAGCTTTGTAAATATTTAATATTTCGGTCTAAAATTTTTACAGTATTTTCTCAATATATTATACTTACTAAAAATGTAAAAAAAATAAATTCGTTTTTTCAAAACTCGAACACCAGACTACGTCCTTAAAAAATATAAACTCAAAATTGGATTCGCAATATAAAATGTCTGTATTTCTTAGTCACAGATGGTTGAAACGGAGCACACAAAGAAGATAATGTAACGCAGGTAATCTATATCTGTGTGGATTGAAATCGTTTGGTGAACAGACATTAATACATATGTGGAATGGAGTATTATGTATGATGGTAGTTTTCGAGATAAATGTGTTGCCACTGGTAAAAGGGCAGTGCTCACATAAGAGTAACTCTCGGAGGACGGGTCGGTTCTCACCGGGACAATGAACCCCGCTCATACTGTCAGTTCTGAATAGACGTTCCTTGTACTAACTCAGCACGAGCGCAGGGACGCAATAGGGTATTTTGCACCATGTAAAAAAATCTAATAATACACATTCTTGGCAGATTTTGTAAAAAGCAAACGAGAAATGTTGATTTTTATTCATAGATAGATAGATAGATAGAGAGTTATTTTATTTGTGGTGCATAAAAAATGCTAAATGATATTAAAAGTTACATTAAAAATTTAAAATTTGTATTAATCAATCCGCAATAATAAGGCACTATACATTTTATTATTCAAAAGTCTTAAACTCTGTTCGCCATGTTGGATTCCGGCGTGACGTCACTTTGTCTGTAAACTACCTGCGTTTATGTTGTGCTGTGTGTTATTTTGAAGTTATTTCAAGTTATTATCACGTTTATAGACTTCTATCCCGTATTTTACTGATTCCGCATCATTTTTAATTGTACAGTGTGACTATGATTACTGTGCACTATCGTTATTATTTACAATCATAGTGACGTCACGAGTCGTTTTTGCACAAAATTTCATTATGATGAATTAAAAGACGTCTTTATGGCACTATTCGGTTATAAAATATTATTATAAAAATTGTAGTGCTTGTTTATCATTTAAAACATCTTTCAAAAAACGGTGTGATAGCCTATTCGATTCCGAGGAACCGCTTACAGCAAAATCACTTTAAAAAAAATATTTTTTAAGGTAAATCTCTTTAGCCGCGATGACAGTCGAAGTGGCATTCGGCAAAAATTTTACTGACAAATACTCTCCACAAACTTTGTATATGGCTTCATTAGGCTTAGTCTGACACCTATTTCCTCTATGACCATTTTGATTTTGGGGCGTTTTCCCTCTAAATTTTCCGAAACATGTCGTTTTGACATGTAAAAATTTATAGATACTGTTTGTTTTTTTAATTGGATAGCATAAAAACTTCAACCAAAACGCTAAAATAATGTTCTTTGACAAATAGCATGATTCATGCTATTTGTCAAAGAACATTATTTTAGCGTTTAAATGGTTCATGCTGCATGAACCATTTAAAATGTCTGACACCTCGAATATGTCGACATATTCGAGGTGTCAGACATTTTAAATGGTTCATGATATTTGTCATTTCTTCGTTGTGTTGTGTTGCAACGCAACGTTACCTGGATAAGAGAGCATATTTTACATGTTATGAAACGGACCGCGTGCATTGGCGTTAAGTTGCAACGAAACGTTACATGAATTTGTTTTGCACGGAAGAGTTATCACGACTTAGTACTTAAGTAGTTCGCTGCAACCCTGAAACTTGTGTAGGTGATAGGAGACAGTTGGGGCAGCCCGATGGGGAACCTGGTTGAACCAACACGTAGTAGCTCTTATGCACGCGCTGGTTGGGGAGAAGGGGCATTAAATATACAATAAACAACACTGTCAAATTATATTGCGCATTAGTGCTCACTTTTATTATCAAAATTCAGGTTCTAAATCAAGCATTGTATTCGAAAAAAATAACTTAATAAAATATTTTTAACAAAAAAATTGAACCGACTTCAAAAAATATGCACTAAAAAGTAAAAAATAATAATTATTGTTATTTTTAGAGTCAGTGTCAGCCAAAATGAAATCTATTACGAGAACTAGAGACATGTAAGATTTAAATTGCTACTTTCGAATTCCGATGTGACACCGACTCCAAAAATAACAATAATTATTATTTTTTACTTTTTAGTGCATATTTTTTGAAGTCGGTTCAATTTTTTTGTTAAAAATATTTTATTTTTCTCTTTTTAGTGTAAGTATTGCAATGGGTAAGCCAAGTATGCGTGCCTTTGAAATTTGAGAGTTTCCCTCGATTTCTCCGGATTCCACCATCAGATCCTGACTTGGTTCCGATGGGACCACCTCGAAAGTGCACTCTTTCGAATAAAAAAAAAATTTGAAAATCGGTTCTTAATTGACGGAGACATCGGTGAACATACATAAAAAAAGAAAAAAATATATATAGTCGAACATAGAACCTCCTCTTTTTTAGAAGTCGATTAAAAATGAAAAACAAAATGACTATAGGTACAGTATTACGCAATCTATTTTAAAATGCTGCAACTCATACATCACATAATTATTTATAATTTATCATAATAAGTGGGAATTACCCTTGAATCTTGATACTTCTATAGTTCTGACGCAAGAAACTGGAAGTGTAAAGTGGTCGACCCATAAAAGTGCTATATATAAACAACGACAGCCCTACGACACCAGCTTTTCTGAAATAATTTTCCTTCTTTAATATATTATGACATCAAAAAGTTTTTTTCTATTGTTCTCAAACTCTTTGATTTTTATCGTGCTGGTAATTTAATATTTCAAAGAAATTTTTCTGAAAGTTTCCTGTTCTTAACGCCATCTTCTTAAACTGAACTGTCCGTTAAAATGCATCAATTTAATCATATATATTAATACGCTAAGGTTTAAGATGTTTGCCTCCCTTTTTAGAAAAAACCACACAATTTCTCCACATAAATTATATATCATTTTACAGATAATTGCTTGCTCTACTGACATCGACAACTAAAAAATTTATTATTGCTTTTGTTTTTGTAAATTAATTAAAATACAGCAACGCTGAACAACGTCTGCCATCTGACGGCTTTAATTTTGAAACAACGTCAACACTTTAATCTGTCATCTGACCTTCATATTGTAATACAACAGGCACTGCCATCTGACGGCTTTAATTTTGAAACAGCTGAACAACGTCACAGCAATGGTGCACGATGCCATCTGATGGCTTAGCTCAACGCTTTTGCTACTTGCGCCTCTATATGACAATTTAAGTAAAATATTTCTTCGATCTGTCATCTGAGCTTCGTATTGTAATAGGTACAACAAAGAGAAGAACGTTATAAGCAGTGTGCAAAATTAGAAACGAATTGAATACCTGCAATCATATTTAAAAAATAATTTTGTAAAGTGATAATTATATTATTATACTTATTTAGTGCGAATAATTCGCACAGGTCACACTAGTATACATTCAAATATTAAACAAAAAAAAAACATATCCGAACATTGTATTCATTTCTCTATTAATTGAAATTGTTATAACGTTAAAATTGTTATAAAAACAGGATTGAAAATTATAAGTTAAAATTCGGATATAAAAATATCATGTATGAAACACATCGTATCGATTTTGGTTATATAAAATACAGGGCATTATTCACTGACAGCAAGTGTATATAGGCAAACTACCTGTTTGGGTATTACATCACGAATACCGCGTGTTGACTACAACAATGCAACTAATAACCTCTAAATTTCAAAATCACAGTCGTATATTTGTCCAAGAACTGGCCTAGCCCAGGGATCGCCAACCTTTTGAGACGGAAGAGCCAAGAGTTACAATTTACAAAATTTCCCAGTTCTTAAAGAGCCACTAAACATTTTCGTTTCAGTATTATAGTACTATATAATATATATATCCGAGGACGACATGCCGCGACGGGGGCGGTGCGGGTGAGACGCGAGTGGAAATTGCTGAGAGATAGACATGGTACTTGAGGACGTAGTCTGGTGTTTGGGTTTTGAAAAAGCGAATTTATTTTTTTTACATTTTTAGTAAGTGTAATATATTGAGAAAATACTGTAAAAATTTTAGACCGAAATATTAAATATTTACAAAGCTATAGCATATAGTCGAGAGCAGCAACGGTCTTACGGTAAGATTCTTACCTGCTCTTACCTCTCAATTGTTATCACGTTACCCTTTTACTCTCGCAGAGTAGAGCAAACAAATTAGCAGAAAACGATGCCTTTGAAGAAACGGAAGGTTTACTATACACCAGGCATAGCTGATTAGTGTAAATATTCATTATTTTTTTGTAAAAAATCTGAAATTAAAACTTTAAACGAGTTTTTCTCAAAACTACGTTTTTCTAAGCGGCACGGGTGATTGAAACAATTGTATACAACCGATCGCTTTCAGTTTTGCACAGGGTATTCTACACAACAATAGCTCCGTCCGGTACTAGAATTACTTAATTATAAAAATTATTTCTATTTTTTTTAACCGATTTTCAACGAAAAAATAATGATTTTCTCGTCGTTTTTTTTCTAAAACCCGCCATTTTGTTATTTATCAATAAAAATGTTTTTTTCTAGTACGGGATAGAGCCGCAAGCCTACGAAACAATAACCAATTTAATTTTTATAATTCAGATGACTCCAAGTGACGTTATCACCCGCGCTACCCACTTACCTCCATTTAAAGTTGTCTACTTTAGGTTAAAGAAACAATTATAAATTGGCGTGAAATTAAGCAAAAATTTTTTTTTTTTTAGTTTGCGATGTCAGTAAAAACATGTAACAAAATTGAAAACATCGTACATTATTTTTATATTAAAAAAAATTCTGAAATAACGGTTGAAAACGAGCCTGAACATAGGACTACGTCCTTAATCATGGATCGATTGGACGATTTTTAAGGTTTATATAATAAAATAATTATTTTTGGCGTATGGAACTGGAGAGCCGCAACTTTACATCAAAAGAGTCGCATTCGGCTCGTGAGCCAAATTGGGCAAGACTTTTTGACAGTAGTGTCATCGAATTCCTCGATTCTACCGTGACCCGGAATCCGGAGAAAACAGAGAGTGGATAAAGTACTTTGTATAGAAAAATAGCTGGTCTTTGAATGAACATTTCAGAGCACAGACGAATCTAGATTTTTCGAGGCCTTGGGCTTATTTAAGAACTACGGAGTCCCACTTTTGGCAGCAAAAACAAGAGTTAAGTTTACAAAATAAAGCCACACTGCCTGTATTAGCAAATTCACTATATTTTTTTTTATTATTATTTCTCCTTGTTATGTTCCTAGCGTGTTGCGTCAAACCGTTCAACAGTCGTCATATGTAGAGAAGTGCAAGTCCCAACAGTACTGCGCTAATGGCCAAAACCCCAACTACGTATGGCCCACGTACTACAGAACGGCTCCCAGCCTCACGGAAAGCCGGAAAACAGTTTCCTGCCACCGTGTGTGAGAACAGTATGTGTTTATATACAGACTGCGCATGCGTACACGGATTCATCTTCGAGTTAACCGGACAAAATATCCACGTCAAAAATATTCATGACGAAATTATCCATAAGCTATTTAATATTCATAATAAAAATATGTTTGACGCGTTATAATCACGAGCAAATTTGCTCAAAATGGAAATAAATATTCCTTTCAATAATCTCTACGCTCGGTTATCCTGAGATTCTATCCTGAAAGGGCCAGTGTTGGAAGGTTTACAAGTTAAAAAGACATTTTATTTAGTTCTTTATCTAGGTACTTACTTGTTTTATTTTATATCAAAATTGTGCTTGCTATGATAGTAAAACATATTTTTTTCAAAAAATATACAAATTCATTAGGCATGCCTATGGAAAAGCAATAAATTTCATCTTTTACTTCGAACCAAGGTTACGAATCCGTCGGTAGTCACAGATACTTTTGGTTATTTTTATTTACTTAACTTGTGGTATCATTATATGAAAAAAAAAATATTGAAAACTGATATTCGGCTTTAATAATTCTGGCAGTTGTTGGCCTTTAAAAAAATAATTTTCTGTCTATAAAAAAATGTTTTTTTTCAGTAATCCCCATTAAAAATTGACGTGTCAAAAGAAACCCTCTAAATAATTCAAGACCCACTCAAATATGATATCTCATAATTTTATTTGATCCACTTTTCAACCATTCTGTATGATGTTTTAATTTAAATATTTTAAACGTAGGTTTTGATGATGACAGAGGTTACGAACTTAGTTATAGACAGCTCGGTTAACCCTTGTTGTCGGATATAATCCCGTAGTAGATCAGTCACGCGAGATCACCATCTTTTCAATGCTGGAACATCATAAATAAATAACGAATTGTATAGCTGTCGTGAAATGACACCTTCGACACTAGTGCTGCAAAGAAGAATAAGTGTACTAGCATTTCATAGTAACTCATGATGGTCTAACGGCTTGAGTAATTAATATTTTATTATGTATATAAAAATTGTAGTATATTGACAGTTCAATGCAATAATTTATTTTCTAAAATACATATATACACCACATTGATGTACGTACATGTTTATTTTAGAAAATAAATTATTAACATAATATTTTATTATGTATATAAAATTTGTATTATATTGACAGTTCAATGCAGTAATTTATTTTCTAAAATACATATATACATCACATTGATGTACGTACATGTTTGTTTTAAATAATAAATTATTAACATCATATTTTATTATGTATATACAATTTGTATTATATTGACAGTTCAATGCAATAATTTATTTTCTAAAATACATATATACATCACATTGATGTACGTACATGTTTATTTTAGAAAATAAATTATTAACATCATATTTTATTATGTATAAGTATAAAATTTGTATTATATGGACAGTTCAATGCAATAATTTCTAAAATACATATATAGTTCACATTGATGTACGTAAATGTTTATTTTAGAAAATAAATTATTACACTGAACTGTCAATATAATACAAATTTTATATACATAATAAAATATGATGTTCATTAATTATAAATTTGAACGAATGAGTAACGCGAGTGAGTAATGCATTAGGTCGGTTTAATAATAAAAAAATAGGTTTAAAAGAAAAACATAGTATCTACTATGTATCAAGCTGGGCAATAGCCTTGCCTGACAGTATGCGGTGGTGCAGAAGGCTATCAACTAGTGATATCGAAAAAGAACGAAGAAAATACTTCACGAAATGAAACAAAACTATAAAATAATGTCGTATTTTTTGTGTCAAAGCGAACATTTTAACATTTTGTCAAAACACCGTTTTTCTCTAAATTAGATAACACCTGTTTTATAGCCTTTTTGTGCAGTTTGTTAACATTCCATTTGATTAGTAAAAACGATTTTATGACATACTGCGATAAAACCGCATTTGGAATAATTAAAAATTTGATAGTCGATTTATAGTCACCAATCAGCATACGCAAATCTATAAAACGTATAAAATAACATTTTTATAGCCCTTCGACATTGGCGCCTCGCCAAAAAACCACAATGTATCCTATTCTACGGCGCTAAAATCAGGTGAGATAAGGTTTCTGACTTTAACGCGACTGAAATCGCGAGTAAATATTAGTAATAATTAATAAATGCTACGACTTCATATAAAATGTTCATCATAATTATTACAATGGCGAGTCGGGTAAGGTCGGCACTTATCGTCTCAGATCGTACATACTGCGCCATCTATCATTGACAATCCTATTAACGTGCGAATATTTTACTAATATACTTCTATTGTATGTTATCATCGTAATATGTTGAGGAGCTGTATTAGAGTAATTTTTCATTTTGCGGTGTTGTGTGCGGCCGGCAGACCGGCCGAGACACGTCCGATCGGTCGTTATCTCAATTTGCACCCGCGTACACCGTCAAGCTCTTAGGGCATACGATTCTTGACTGTACACGTGGAACTGTCAAAAACAAGGTCATGACCTGTGAAATATTGACACGCAAAGCTGTCGAAAGGCTATCTAAGATTAAAACCATTTCGTGTTAAACAGTACATACCGTGCCATCTATCGTTGACGCATGAAACAATACTAGAAACAAGTTTTTAACGTACTATTGTTAGTTTTCATCAAGAGATACTAGCAAACTGTAAAATGTGAATTATTTTGGAACACCGAATTAAAACCAGCTTCATATACAATTATTTAACCTTTGATCGAAACGGGCAACTAACAAAAGAGAGCACATTAAATTTTATGTTTGCTCTTTGGATTCGCACACAAACCATTAGGGATAAAACAATTAAACCGATGTTTGTTTTGTGTGCTTGTTTGTTGCCGACATTCAAATGTTTCATTTCTAATATTATATAAGTTGATTACTAAACTTGTACACTTTTTGGTCATTATTATTATTCTCTCGAGATTTAATATAATTTTCACGCTACACAAAATGACCTTTTCCTTAATTTACCATTATTTATTTTAGTCTGCGATGTTTGTTTTTGAGGTTATGATTTAAACGGTGCTATAATCGTACCAAGTTTAACCAACTGAAATTACAGTGCCACTGTAGGTTTGGGAAATTACGCAGTCGGGGCCTGCTCTGATTTTAATCTAAAAAGCAGTTTGTAATTTTTTTTGTGACGACCATCGTCTGTAAAATATTACCACACCAATTTGCATTTTCAATTTATTACCAAAACTAAACTGGAAATTGAGTATTGAAGAAGTATTTTAATATTTTTCAGATTAGTAACTGAGAACTGGGAGTACTTATGCCTTATTAATTTCAGTTTTAACTATATTAAAAAATAGCTCCTTGACGCTCAAGAAAACGCAAATAAAAATGCCATTTTTAAACAGTTACTGATACCCGATTATACTCAAATAAGTAATAGTAACAATTACCAAAAATAACAGTTTCGCCTATAACATAATGATATTACAATAGCATGTGATTGGTCCGTTCTACGTCAAAGAAAGAGATACAGAAGTCGTAATAAGCCGTAATTGGTTCGCTCTGCATCAAAGATAGAGATAAAGTACATACAGTAAACAAGTGTGGTTGGTCCACTCTGCATCAAAGAGAGAAACAGATATATAAATTATTATAACCTGTAATACGTTTGTTCTACATTAACAATTTGTGATCGGTTCGTTCTATGTAAATAATTTATCTCTTTTTAATAATATGTATAACATCATATATTTATTACCCTCTATATTGCTAGCAAAGATCGGGAGAAAGACTTAAACATCACGGTGCAACATATACGTCTGTCTCATTTATTATACTCTGAGTCTCATGCGCATGTCCGTGAATGGATGCGCGTCAGTTTGCACATGGAACTAAGGTATGAAAGGGAGGTGGCTTCCTCTGTGCCACTTACTAATTGCCCCACTACAGACGCGACACTTGCGCACAACGGGTCAAGTAAAAAGAAAGAGATAGAAAACAGTAATTTGCTGTCTCACTTCATGGGCCACGCTTCCACTAACGGCCACTAGCAATATAGAAGTTATGTATAACATTAATTTACCGACCGAAGTGTATATAATCAGACTGTTGTTATCAAACAACCCACATTATCTTAGGTTAAAAAATTATTACGTATGTAACAAATCGATATCTACGAAATTAACCCCCGAGTGACTTTAATAGAAAAAAAACTTGTTGTTGACAGTTAAACAAAAATAAATAGTTGCCATGTCAGAGCTTTAACAAATAGCTTTTTAAATAAAAAAATATATAATCAAGTTAAACAGTAAACAAGTCCATTATAAATCCTAGATTACAATCTCAAACATTCACAAAGGAGTAGGTATATATTATAAAGTGGTACACGTAAATAATTCATATATCATGAAAATATGAGCTGACATCGATTTATGACATAATTAAAATTAAACATGACACAGTTCTTCCCAAGCTACCGAAATTAAATTTCTGTGGTTTCCAAACAAAACTGTTTATGTCGGTTTTGTAGTAAAATAACACCGTTTTCGTTCATGGCCATATTCACCGAACGTAAGTAGTTATTTATTCGGTTCATTTGTTCCTCAGGTAGGTATTCCTCCGAATAAATAGCGATAATTCAATTCACCAAACATAATTATGTTTACTGCAGGTATGAATCTATTCTGTATTACTTCGAGGGTATAAATATTTATTCGCCTGATAAAATAATAATCAGATCATAATACCTAACCTATAAACGTGTAGTATTATACCTACAGTTGCTCTAGTAAATTTATTTATTAACCTTTTGTGAATTGTATAGTTGTAAAACATCAAAATTAGTGGAAGTTTTGTGTGCTTTCGGTTATGATAAAACATTATTATTTTGTGAAACTTTTATTTGATGTTTACACTAACGCCATCGGTCGCATTTTTGGGTTAACGTCGAAATATTCAACAAATAGAGCAAGGAGTATAGTGCAGTATATATTTAATCTTTAACTAACTTTTCTACCTGATATTTTGCTTGGTGAATTGACAGTAAATTTGATTCCAGCGAAGATTAGCAACTTCTATCTTTGATAGTGTTTCTGGGTATTCTCACCACAACGCCACATCCCTCGGCTTACCGAAGGACAAGGAATATAAATTTCGCTAAAATTTTTATTTGAACTTAGCCTGTGCAACTCGAGATATAAAAACGCAATTTCGTCCTTAAAAACGCGTCAGAAAAACTGCTTCTAAAAACGAAACGTAACAATATTTCACGGTAATAAAAAAGCGATCACATTTTTTACATTAAAATCAAAATGAAACCGTATTCGCGTAGCGCTATCAGTGACATCTAACGGTATGCAACATTCCCGGTTATTCCCGGAGCTTCCCTCGTGACTTTTCCTGTATCAATGTCACCTATCGATTAAATACGCACTACCGGTCATTAGTTTTTAGACTAATGCATCGACGAAGCTTGAAGTTTTTATTGCATGATTTTTTACGGTCGACACTTAAGTGAAAAAGTACCAACATAAATATTTCAACTTTCACGAATTATCAATACGCCGAATAGAATCTACAGATGATTCACAAATCTATACTAATATATAAAGCTGAAGAGTTTGTTTGTTTGGTTGAACGCGCTAATCTCAGGAACTACTGGTTCAAATTGAAAAAAAAATTTTTTCATGGATAGCCCATTTATCGCGGAAGGCTATAGGCTTTATAATATCACGCTACGACCAATAAGAAAAATGAAAAATGTTGCAAAATGTATCTCAAAAATAAGCTTCTATTTAGGTGAAATGCCTTAACTAAATATACCCATAGTAGCGTTGGACGTTCCGAAGCCCGGCTGGCTCAGTCGGTAGAGTACGTGACTCTTAATATGTATTTTTATTTATTTTTTTTTATTTTCTACATTACCTTCTTACATTTAAATTTATTTTAATTTTATTTACGACTAATTAAAATTAAATAAATCTAATAAATAGCTCACTTGAAAACTGTAACAACTATAGGTACCTATATAAATATAATTTTTCTACAGTGTTTTCAATTAAATATTTATTATATTTTATTAATTCCAGTAATTATTGATTTAAAAGAAATTTATTATCTATACTTATAAAAAGTATAATCACTGCTTTTTATCGACAAAAACTTTTGAACGGTAACTCCGATCATCATGAAATTTGGACACAACATTCATCTCGGCAAACTAAGATGAATGTGCGTATTCACGTCCCTCTCTTCCCCATTCGTTCTTTTGCACCCGGGTGAAACCGGGCGGGACCGCTAGTTATAATATATATTCTTTTTCTCAATCAGAAAACGGTGTATTTATTGGAGTTTACTCCTTAAGAAACGATTTTGAGTTATGCCCGGTACGGAAATTTATGAGTAGTAAAATCAATTGGTGAAGCGTTACGCTCCACCGCTTCAAGGGTGGCGTTACGCTCGACCGCTACATATACGATTTAACGTGCGAAAGAATGAGATGGAATACATTACACTTGTGCGATGCTAGACTAATCATGTATATATGTATAAAAACAAACATAATTTATATAACTGTAGGATGTAACGTGCGAAAGAATGAGATGGAATAGATTACACAGCGTATGTAAGGAGTAAACTCAAGTCGTGCGTCGGAGCTGATACACACACTTTTAACTCTTTAATTGCAGTGATTACAAAAGGGTATCATCAAAAACGTAACGTAAATAGGCGTTTCTATAATGATGAGATGGAAAGAGCGAAAAATAACAACACAGGAGCACTTAATTTTTTTAGTGAGTGGGAGCTAGAGAGTTTTAGTTCTACCGAGTGGTCTTAAGCACGTGCACTTTTTTAGGGAATTTAATTTTCAGAAAAAAATTTTTGAACTCTCGAAATCACTCGAAAAAAACCCATATTAATTTTTTTTATTTCAAACATTTAACTCGATTCTGCAGAAAATATCGTAAATTTTGAAGACTTGTGTCGATATTTTTTTAATTTTTGATATATAGACCTTCAAAAATCTCTTCAATTTGAAAGTTCTCAAACATTCCAAAATAAACTGATATTACTGGAAATAACATTTGAAAACTAAAAACCTCTATTAATATACGTTAATCATTCTAATTCACAAAACTAATGAACAATACAATAAATATATAGGACACAGCTATTTAAAATATATCTAATTTTTGATAGCTTATCAAATATAAAAATTTCATTGCAAAGAATATTGAGGTATTAAAAATTCTCTTATTTAGTTCTTGAACTAATCGACTGGTTTTTAATAAAAGATCTCAAAAATCCCTCTTCATCGACAAATTTCAATAAAAGTAAACACTGCAAATCTTTCAAGTAACACGAATCGCCTGTATATTTGAAGCTACTGACGCCATTCCGGCTAAATACTTGAAAAAAGTTTGTTACACATTCGACGGCGTATCGTTTCATTAACGATGCTACATAAAAAATAAAATGATCTTTAGCTTGGTCAATGTGTGAAGTTTTGCTATTTATGATTATATTTCGTTTCTGTATGTTATATGCTCTCGCATAGAGTAAATCGGGTAAAAGCACCACTTCTCGACCATCCTCTACAACAACTTGCAAGGGGTCCATGTCAGCGGGAAAAAAAATTGGGGGTCCATGAAATGAAAATGGCGGTCAACGATAGTGAATCTCCTAACAAAAAAAGAAACAAACTGGACATCGTTAACCGAAGAGATTTAAGATTAAATCTAACTAAATTGATGCCAAATGTTGAAAATTTATTATTAAAGCATCAGGTTCATCCCTCACACTAAAAGCATTTATTTTTTGCTTAGTTATTTTATGTAACAGAAAGTAAATTTTAATTTGATTCGTTTAATTTGAATCTAATTAATAAACGTATAAAACTAAACATTTCACACTACATTTCACTACCGTTATAAATTTAAATCGTTCAAAGTGAGTAGCACTATACCGGTTGTCAAAAATACATTTGAAATTAATGAATTTGCAAAAAAATCAATATCAGATAAGCAGGGGGTCTACCTAAAACCGAAAAACATGGCAAGTGGTCTACGAGACAAAAAAGTTTGGGAACCTCTGCTCTAGGATTTAATATAGATGACAGTAGAATATTGCATCATGTCCGCGACAGCGCCACTACCTAATAATTGACCGATTAAAACAATATTGTTTTAGTGTGTATTTTTTTAAATTTTGTTTTAGCATTGGACTTAAAAAAAATTCTCCCAAAATTTCAAGATCAAACCGAGTTTGTTTCCCATTTAATTAACATGGGAAAAACGCCGTTTTATATTCTGGAAGAAAGAGGGAGATCGACGCAGTAAAGATGTTTCAAAAACACGCAAAAATGCAGTCTTTAGGTGAGAGATTTTTTTTCGGGACCCTTCCGATCTTTTACATACAATATCGACTTCTGATCGCAGTTACTAACGGTTGAGCGCCGGGAACGCCCTACTTTCTATATTGTACAGTGTGTTCACATAAAAGCAGTGCATAGTCAACTTTTTCTGAAAGTGACAATTGATATTTTCGACAAACAAATAATCAATGAATAATGACTGTTACAAAAATACTTACATTTTTTCCCCGCGCACGTTCATCAGGGAATGAAAAAACAGAGCGATTCTGAATAGAATTGTTTCTTTATAATAATACTAGCGACCCGGTCCGGCTTCGCCCGAATTTGTAGATTGCCACCGTTTTTTCGTCGTCTTACGTTGCAAAATTGATCTCGACGAAAAGCGCTTTTTTAACGCGATAATATATAGCCTATGTCCATCCTGAAGGTCCGTTCTAAATATTGGTGAAAAAAATTTTAAAATCGGTTGAGCAGTTTCGGAGATTACCTCCTACACCCAAACTTACAAACTCTTTAAATATTAGTATAGCTAAATTATCATGTATAAATACGGGAAGAAAAAAAGTTTTTGACGCTTAAAAGCCGTTTAAAGAAAAAAAAAGTTATTTTGGTAACAACTTTTGTCGATTGCATCGTCTAGTCCCTTCCTGCTACGAAAATAGGAGGGAATAGCAAGAGCACAAGTGAGAGAGGAAACGCCCCTTTTCAGACGACGCACGCGCACAAACAAATGCCTGTAGCGGCGGGAATAGTTTGAATACAGCACTTGGAGTGCTCGCATTTTGTTCGGGAAGGACAGGACATTTTTTTAAGCCCATAAAAATAAAATCTCCTCGGGTTGAAGCACACTTTGTGTTCAAATCTTTGATTAACGTCTGGTTAGAACTCTTCAATAAATAAAATTATCGACCAATTTTTCAGACAATATATTAACAAAAAATATAATTAATACATTAACGTTTCGATCCGGATTTGGATCTTCTTCAGAACGGATCTAAAAAATATAAAAAATAATTAATAATTAATTTCTAATTCGCTTTATGTTACATATAAAATCAAATAAAAATTCTCTCAATGCTCAATTAGATTTAAGTAATATATAAGTAATATATATATATATTATTTTGAAAGAATATTTTGTTTTTAATAATTTTTATTCCTTTTTAGGTTTCACAATTATTTCCATGACTACTTAATAAAAAATTGTTTGTTATTATTTTTTCAATATTTTGATACTAGTTAATTATTTTGAAAGAATTTTACATAAAGCGAATTAGAAATTAATTATTAATTATTTTTTATATTTTTTAGATCTGTTCTGAAGAAGATCCAAATCCGGATCGAAACGTTAATGTATTAATTATATTTTTTGTTAATATATTGTCTGAAAAATTGGTCGATAATTTTATTTATTGAAGAACACACTTTGTGTTGTTTGTTTTTTCAAAATAAAAAAAAAAAAAATAAATAAAATCGATGTCACACTGTACTTTCCCCTAAATCAATGAGACTAGTCGACTATGTAACGCTTCTACTTGAACACTCTGTATTTACTATAAAGATATAATATGTAGACTTTCTGACCCTTGAACATTATCGTTTATTTGAACTACTTTACTTAGTGTTTCATCACGGAAATAATGTTTGATATATTCACATTAAATAAATTTTATGTTCAATAAAATAGATTAGACATGCTTTACAATACAGCGCATGCGAACTATCTTTGTTAAGTGTTGCCGCAAAATTGGATTTTTTATGAGGCGCTTTATTTTTAAACTTCTCAGTCTGTTTGTAAAATTCGAGTTATTTTCTAAGTGAATGTTTTTTACTCAGGGTGTACTGGAACGCGATTCCGATTTAAGGTAGTTTGGGGAGCCGCAATCCCAAGTCAAATAAATGACTTTTTTTTGTTCCTCAAATAATTACCCAAATCATGCTATAATAATTAATAGAAATTCACATAAAAATTTATTTAGTTTAATTTAATGCGAATTATAATTAAATAATTATAGTAATGTAATTTATAAAATAATAATTGATTAGTACTCAGCTGTCACTAGTCACTGTCTCACTACAACAACAGAGATAGAGGCCACATGTCAGTATTAAAAAATTAATAAAATCAAAAGTACGTGGTAAATTATTCTGAAATTTTTGCGGTGTGTATTTCAAACATCGTTCTATCCATTAAAAAGTTTTTTTTGTATGGTCAAGTTTGTCAATTTTTTACAAACCCTCAATTTCCGGAGTTATTGAACAAGGACACTCATAACGGCTCGTGTATTTTTGCATAACTTTAATTAATTATATCTCTTAAACGGTGTGGTAAAAAAATATGTGTCTTCAATTATAATCTTTTGAATAAATATAAAAAAATGTAGGATCAAGTTTAAGTCATTTGGCTACCAAACTACCTTAATGTATTTACAAAGCTGAAAATATGCTATCGACGTAGCTTGTAGAAAAAAAACACGCTGAATCTATTTTAAGTGTGTCGTTTTAGAGATATAGCTTTTTAAGTTAAATTAATTTTTATTATACATTTTAAGCCGTCAGAAATTCGAAATTAAAAGAGATACAGAGCGAACGATGGGAATCTATAAGAATAGCTTACAAAATTATTCTATTTGAGTTTTTTGAGGCTTTACAGGTACACACTTTTAAAAATTCAAAAAACTTTTAAAAATAAATTTACTTCGATTCGTTTTATATTACGTATATTTATAACAAATCACACGCAATTTATTGCGACCTCTAGTGACCTCGCTGCATCCTTTTTAGTTTGGAAGAACAGCCATTGTACTTTTTATATTCATTTTTAACCGTCATAGCTTCCAAATTAAAAGAGATGCAGACTTGTGCCTGGGCTTAATCATAGTGTTTTTTTTTCTATCAAACAATTAATTTTAAGAAAATAATAGCTTTATTAATTTAGTTTTTTCTATACCGCTGTCGACTGGACAGCTGGATTCTACCTTATCCTAATTTCCTAAAAATTCCTTCATTTATTAAATAAGTCGAAGTTTAAAAATTGTAGAAAATAACGGTAAGTGTGATAGAAAAAAAATAGTAATGGTGCGAATGGCGTCTGTTATGATATAAAGTCAAGAAACTGACGTTAAATGCATTATTATTATTATTATTATTATTATTATTATTATTATTATTATTATTATTATTAATTGCGTCACATCAGTGCTGGAAGTTACAGTTTTAAATGAAGACGTAATTTTAATATAGCACAAAATTCGATTTTTCTGACTACTTCTTGTATTTTAGCCAAAATATAAGAATTATAATTTAGCGATATTAGTGATAGGAGAAGAGCTCGTACGTAATTTGTTATTTAAAAAAAAAAAATAAAACAATAAATAACACTTTTTAAACTGTTAATATGCGTAAAAATCCAAAAAAGATGTCCGTTGAATAATTAAAGCCGTAGATAATCCCAGCTTCGAAATAATTATATTGCACTGGTAATGTACACTGCAATCAACGAAGGCTTCGCCCCACTATCCCTGTGGGGAGGGTGGCTCGAGGTCGATTGGAACACTGCCCCGATGTAAACAGTTCAAAAAGGGTGGATTGCAATTACTTGTTCACAGTGGTCACTATCTCGTATACTAGGATCGGTCAACAACCGACTAAACATTTCGACACAAATTCGTTCCATCTCACTTATTTGCCACCCCTTTTCTACAAAGTACAATAAATTGTTTATACTAATACTAGTGTGACCTGTGCGAATTATTCGCACTAAATAAGTATAATAATTATCACTTTATAAAATTATTTTTTAAATATGATTACAGATATTCAATTCGTTTCTAATTTTGCACACTGCTTATAACGTTCTTCTTTTTGTTTTATTACAATATGAAGCTCAGATGACAGATCGAAGAAATATTTTACTAAAATTGTCATATAGAGGCGCAAGTAGCAACAGCGTTAAGCTAAGCCAGATGGCATCATGCAGCATTGCTGTGACGTTGTTCAGCGTTGCTCGCTGTATGAAAATTAAAACCGTCAAATGGCAGTATGCAGTATTGTGTCTGTTGTATTACAATATGAAGGTCAGATGACAGATCGAAGTGTTGACATTGTTTCAAAATTAAAACCGTTAGATGGCAGACGTTGTTCAGCGTTGCTGTATTTTAATTTATTTACGAAAACAAAAGCAATAATAAATTTTTTAGTTGTCGATGTCAGTAGAGCAAGCAATTGTCTGTAAAATGATATATAATTTATGTGGAGAAATTGTGTGCTTTTTTCTAAAAAGGGAGGCAAACATCTTTAACCTTAGCGTATTAATATATATTATGATGATGATTATAAATTCTAAAATAATTCTGTCCGTCTGTCTGGTAACTTTTTACGCCAAAATCTCCGAACAGATTTCGATAAAAGGCAAGGAGTTAGATTGCATATTAATGAAGTACTTAGGCTACATTTTGTCTCCAAACACAACACTAAATGAGGTGATATAGGGGATGAAAGTTTGTATAAACATTGTGTTTTAACGTGGTTTTGCAAAGGTTCCCTAACTGTTGTTGCTGCCGAGCCCCCAGTTTCCCGATACTAATCCGAGAGCTGGTAAAAGCATTAATAAAGTTTTCAATTTAATATTAAGAAATATTGAATGGATGTTAAGTTTAAGTAACCCTGACTAGTGACCTTCAAAAAAGTTATGACTTATGTAACGAAAAAATAAAAGTGTTTTTAAAAATTTAAAAGAATATTTTTATTAATTCTCTGGTGAAAAACCGAGAACTCAAGGGCGTGTAATGAATGCCATCCCAACTATTCTCAAAAGTATTTTTATGTTTGTAATTAAATTTTTCGTTTTAATATTAAATTACATATGGTTGACTTTTTAATTAAGTGTTAAAATATTTGACACAAAAGTGCGCGTCATTTTTAATTTGAGATGTATAATTGTACTCCCTGGAGAACGAGTCGTCACTGACCTTAACTCACACATATATACTGCTTATATAAAATCAAGTATACCACTTTAGCCACCCCGGTAATCACGGCTTTACCCTTGTTTTAGTGGTCACGCTGCACAGAGAAACTCCAAAAGCGTCGTGATTTTTTTTCTGTATTTACCTATACTATGTCCGTTTTGACCAAGCTGAAGTCTACATGTTAAATAGGGATGAGTAAATTAATACAAATAAATCAAATTAAAAGTTGGTTATAGGTTTTAACTCGACTCAGAATCTATATAATTAATAGGAAAGTAGTTTTTTGTTTATCTATCTACTAGACCGATTTCGACGATCGAGGTGTCATGTGAAAGGGTTTGACGTACAGATGTACAATAGGGTGTCAGAATTGCGATAAGTGGATTTTAAGGGTTGAAAATCGATTTTCAAAAGATCGATTCGTAACGATACAAATTATATGATATAAGTATAACGAGCAGGCTTTGAAAAAACAATTTTTATATTATCAGAAAATTTTGCAAAATTTAATGAAAACGACTACAGCGCAGAAATGTCTGAACTAATAGCTTTGAGCAAATTCTATCAGATGTCGCTACATGGTACTAAAACTGTTTTTTTGTTTGCTTCTGAACTAACAGCTTCTAAAACATCCTATCAGATGTCGCCACATGTCACTAAAACAGTTTTTTTTTGACGAAACACCGTAATGTTGTACAACATACGAGAATCGTTGTATAGCTGCCCAAGGGGACTACTTTGAAGGGGATGGCAGAGCTGTAGAATAATTTCTAAATATACGGTTTTTATGGAATCAGTCTCACTACTTAATTGTCACACCTCGTATTTAATAAAAACTATCCTATAGTCGAAGTAGAGCCAATCAAGACACATTTACAAAATTTCACTTAAATCGGTTCAGTGGTTTCGGAGATTAAAGCGGACTAACATCGTGACACGAGATAAAACTTAAAAATCCTGATCGCATTTTTTTGTAGTAGCTCAGATATTAGTGCTGCCAACAATAAGGAAATAAATAGAAAGTAACTGTTTGTGTATTAAACCAGTGGGAGTATATGCCCAAGTAATTCAAGAATTACAAGGCGCGAAATTTTACGTCATATACCCTGGTGTTTTGCTTGAAAATCGGTGTATATATTTAACGACACTTGGAGAATAATATAGTATAACTTAATTTACTTATTCTAAGTAAAAATAACAGTTGAAAATAATGAAACACAGAAAGGAAAATATAATTTTAATAAATTCATGGTTCTCTATGTAATATGTTATTGTGTCATGCAAAAATTAAACATAACTAACATCTTCAGAACAAAAGAATAACAGATTTGTTTTCAAAATATTTCTGAAATTATGAGTTTAGAAAAAAAAATTCATAACTTTCTTGTAAAAACAGATAGAAAAATAAACCGTTATGAAAAGTACCCAATTATTATATAAAAACAACTTTATAACATATATGTGCCGACTTTAGCTCAAAGAATTTTTTACAAAACTTTCTTTAAAATAGAATAATAAAACATTATAAAAACTACACCATTATTATATAAAAAACAACGATGGCATGTATCTCTTTTGCGCATGCGCCGATTTTTCCCAAAAATTATAAAAAACTCTTGTCAAAATAGATCGAATAATAAACTGTTATGAGAAGTATACCATTGTTATATACAAACAACTTTATAACTTATACCTCTTCTGCGCATGCGCCGACTTTCCCTCAAAAAACATTTTACAAAACTTTCTTGTAAAGTAGAATAATAAAACATTATAAAAAGTACACCATTATTATATAAAAAACAACTATGGCTTGTATCTCTTTTGCGCATGCGCCGATTTTTCCCAAAAATTATACAAAACTCTTGTAAAAATAAATCGAATAATAAACTGTTATGAAAAGTATACCGTTGTTATATACAAACAACTTTATAACTTATACCTCTTCTGCGCATGCGCCGACTTTCCCTCAAAAAACATTTTAGAAAACTTTCTTGTAAAGTAGAAAAATAAAACATTATAAAAAGTACACCATTATTTTATAAAAAAATTGGTTGTCTGTAAAGTCGGTTTACGGACGATAGTTTTACGTGATAAAGTATTCCGCTCGAATATCATATTTAATAATACATTACTGCGCTCTCGCTTACACGCACAGGGTCAGGCAGAACGTTATGGAACGTTACACTTTTTCGTGCGTGCAGCTGGTGTTTCATCAATTTATAAGACGTTATCACGTCAAAAACTTAGTCACCATCTTTAGAAGTCCGCAATATTGGATTTAGAGTGACGTCACTTTATTTTTCGAGTTATTCTCAGCAAGCCCTTTCATTTGATACCCATATTGTAGGAAAGCATAATAAAATTAGTCCGCCATCTTTAGAAGTCCGCCATATTGGATTTAGAGTAATGTCACTTTATTTTTCGAGTTATTCTCAGCAAGCCCTTTCATTTGATACCCATATTGTAGGAAAACATAATAAAATTAGTCCGCCATCTTTAGAAGTCCGCCATATTGGATGTAGAGTGACGTCACTTTATTTTTCGAGTTATTCTCAGCAAGCCCTTTAATTTGATACCCATATTGTAGGAAAGCATAATAAAATTAGTCCGCCATCTTTAGAAGTCCGCCATATTGGATTTAGAGTGACGTCACTTTATTTTTCGAGTTATTCTCAGCAAGCCCCTTCATTTGATACCCATATTGTTGGAAAGCATAATAAAATTAGTCCGCCATCTTTAGAAGTCCGCCATATTGGATTTAGAGTAATGTCACTTTATTTTTCGAGTTATTCTCAGCAAGCCCTTTCATTTGATACCCATATTGTAGGAAAACATAATAAAATTAGTCCGCCATCTTTAGAAGTCCGCCATATTGGATTTAGAGTAATGTCACTTAATTTTTCGAGTTATTCTCAGCAAGCCCTTTCATTTGATACCCATATTGTGGGAAAACATAATAAAATTAGTGCGCCATCTTTAGAAGTCCGCCATATTGGATGTAGAATGACGTCACTTTATTTTTCGAGTTATTCTCAGCAAGCCCTTTCATTTGATACCCATATTGTAGGAAAGCATATTAAATTAGTCCGCCATCTTTAGAAGTCCGCCATATTGGATGTAGAGTGACGTCATTTTATTTTTCGAGTTATTCTCAGCAAGCCCTTTCATTTGATACCCATATTGTAGGATAGCATAATAAAATTAGTCCGCCATCTTTAGAAGTCCGCCATATTGGATTTAGAGTGACGTCACTTTATTTTTCAAGTTATTCTCAGCAAGCCCTTTCATTTGATACCCATATTGTAGGAAAGCATAATAAAATTAGTCCGCCATCTTTAGAAGTCCGCCATATTGGATTTAGCGTAATGTCACTTTATTTTTCGTGTTATTCTCAGCAAGCCCTTTCATTTGATACCCATATTGTGGGAAAACATAATAAAATTAGTCCGCCATCTTTAGAAGTCCGCCATATTGGATTTAGAGTGACGTCACTTTATTTTTCGAGTTATTCTCAGCAAGCCCTTTCATTTGATACCCATATTGTAGGAAAACATAATAAAATTAGTCCGCCATCTTTAGAAGTCCGCCATATTGGATGTAGAGTGACGTCACTTTATTTTTCGAGTTATTCTCAGCAAGCCCTTTTATTTGATACCCATATTGTAGGAAAGCATAATAAAATTAGTCCGCCATCTTTAGAAGTCCGCCATATTGGATTTAGCGTAATGTCACTTTATTTTTCGAGTTATTCTCAGCAAGCCCTTTCATTTGATACCCATATTGTAGGAAAACATCATAAAATTAGTCCGCCATCTTTAGAAGTCCGCCATATTGGATTTAGAGTGACGTCACTTTATTTTTCGAGTTATTCTCAGCAAGCCCTTTCATTTGATACCCATATTGTAGGAAAGCATAATAAAATTAGTCCGCCATCTTTAGAAGTCCGCCATATTGGATGTAGAGTGACGTCACTTTATTTTTCGAGTTTTTCTCAGCAAGCCCTTTCATTTGATACCCATATTGTAGGAAAACATAATAAAATTAGTCCGCCATCTTTAGAAGTCCGCCATATTGGATGTAGAGTGACGTCACTTTATTTTTCGAGTTATTCTCAGTAAGCCCTTTCATTTGATACCCATATTGTAGGAAAGCATAATAAAATTAGTCCGCCATCTTTAGAAGTCCGCCATATTGGATTTAGCGTAATGTCACTTTATTTTTCTAGTTATTCTCAGCAAGCCCTTTCATTTGATACCCATATTGTAGGAAAACATAATAAAATTAGTCCGCCATCTTTAGAAGTCCGCCATATTGGATTTAGAGTGACGTCACTTTATTTTTCGAGTTATTCTCAGCAAGCCCTTTCATTTGATACCCATATTGTTAGAAAGCATAATAAAATTAGTCCGCCATCTTTAGAAGTCCGCCATATTGGATTTAGAGTAATGTCACTTTATTTTTCGAGTTATTCTCAGCAAGCCCTTTCATTTGATACCCATATTGTAGGAAAACATAATAAAATTAGTCCGCCATCTTTAGAAGTCCGCCATATTGGATGTAGAGTGACGTCACTTTATTTTTCGAGTTATTCTCAGCAAGCCCTTTCATTTGATACCCATATTGTAGGAAAGCATAATAAAATTAGTCCGCCATCTTTAGAAGTCCGCCATATTGGATTTAAAGTGACGTCACTTTATTTTTCGAGTTATTCTCAGCAAGCCCTTTCATTTGATACCCATATTGTAGGAAAGCATAATAAAATTAGTCCGCCATCTTTAGAAGTCCGCCATATTGGATTTAGAGTGACGTCACTTTATTTTTCGAGTTATTCTCAGCAAGCCCTTTCATTTGATACCCATATTGTTGGAAAGCATAATAAAATTCGTCCGCCATCTTTAGAAGTCCGCCATATTGGATGTAGAGTGACGTCACTTTATTTTTCGAGTTATTCTCAGCAAGCCCTTTCATTTGATACCCATATTGTAGGAAAGCATAATAAAATTAGTCTGCCATCTTTAGAAGTCCGCCATATTGGATTTAGAGTGACGTCACCGATTTTCCCCAAAAAATTTACAAAAATTTCTAGTAAAAATAGATAGAGTAAAAACCGTTTTAAAAACTATATTATTATTATATAAAACAACATTATAAGAGATATATTCTTTTACGCATGCGCCGATGTTCCCCAAAAACAATAGGCCACTTCATATTTGCATATCAAACATCCTCCCAAAATTTGGTTTCAATCCGCTCTTCCTTGATGTCGGAATGATAAGAAATGTCAAAAGTGATGTTTGCATCAGCTGTCAAAGTATTAAGTTCTAATAATTAGTTATTCAAATTGTTAACTTAGAAGGCGTTGCATTTTATAAATATTTCAAATGGCATCCGTTTTTGAACAAATGCTATCTCCTTTGTTTTATTATTGTCATAAATAAAATTATCGACCAATTTTATTTTAAGACAGAACATACGCAATAATTAAATTACCATGTTATACCGTGCAACAGAGAGAGATAACCGAAAGATGTTTGCTATCGGTTATATCAGATTGAATTTATTTCTATATAAATGTGTATAAGAAAAGTGATTGGGCGAATTCTGTTGTACGAAATTTATGTAAAATTTTCTCCTCTTTCGTTTAAGACAGGTTTCGAACCGATCTGATTTAAATTGAGCGAGTTATAAGCGAAAAACTTCGTTTTTTCTAAATTGCTCCCCTCTGGAGCAAAAATTCAAAAATCGGGCGACGTTAGGATTTAAGTTACCCGGAGACAAATCGAACAAAAAAAAGTTTTTTAAAATCGGTTAAGTCGTTTGGGCTGTACGCTGGATACAAAAAGCGTGACTCACAGATTCACAGATTCACAGATTCACAGATTCACAGATTCACAGACAAAGCGAGTACATATAGGCGCTTTAGCTTACGCTATTCGCGCCTAAAAATATGGACGCCAGAATTAAATCCATGACAATAGTGAAGTAGTAATCATAAAAAAAATGAAGCAGAAAATAATACAGGTAGAACGGTCGATCAATCATGTTTATAAGTTAATAATGGTAACCAAATAACACGAAACATATGGTTCTCGTGTCTACTATATCTCGAACAAAAAGTCGCATTGCGAATGCATAAACAGAAACTATATATAGAGCGCCTAATTGTGTCCTAAATACATTTTTATTGTATAATGTCAGCTTAAAATATTTTTAAAAAGTTCACATATTTGGAACATCACATGACGTAGATACAATCAAGTTCTTGCAAAGCTGAAAGCACTGTGGTAGGTATACATATTTTCACGAACCATTTCGAGCACTTTTCGACCGCCCTCTATCTCCGGGACTAGTTACGTTACAGAAAAAAATGAGTTGTCTGTAAAGTCGGTTTACGGACGATAGTTTTACGTGATAACGTCATAAAGAAACATTGAACCATACTCGTAAAGTGTTGAAAAATAACTTTTTTTATTTTTCACATTATACGTATACGTTTCCAAACATTTATTTTTACATATTTAAATAGTAAAATTAGAGTTCTAACCAACTGTAGAAACGGTTTTTAAATATAATGAACCGTTTTCAAAATACACGCAGTTTTAATAAACGGACGGTCGGGTGGTGTGGATTTTTCACTCCCTGTAAGTATATATACGAGCGAACTGTAGCAATCTATTGGAAGTTTGTGTCTTGTGATCTTTAATAAATAGATTTTTGTAGCTGTCAAACTTGGGCCGATCGTGCTTCTCTATCGCTTATCAGGCTTATCAGGCGGAACGTGACACTTTTTCGTACATGCAGCCGGTGTTTCATCAGTTTATAAGATTGGTGTTTCATCAATTTATAAGACGTTATCGCGTCAAAAATGGCTGTACTTGGTTTCGCCGGGAAGCAAACTCTACCCGGATGTAACCGGGTCGGAAAGCTAGTGTTTAATAAACAGAAATCAAATTATATAGTTGATACTATAGAATCAGTCATTAACTATTATAATATTATTATTATTACGTTAATTAGACAGATACCGTGCGTTCAATAAATCTCGGTTTATTTAATGATCCAAGTTATGAAATTACTGTCATTCACCACATTAACTGACTGAAAATCGGACGAGTTTATTATCAGCCGAGGTACAGAATCCATTACATAAAACCAGAACATATTAAACGTATGTTATTGCTATAATAAACAGGGCCGTACTTAAAAAAAAAACATGATAGAAACGGGTTTCTAATTCTCAGATGCATACTTTCATTTCAATAATCTTCATAAAATTGAACTCACAACGATAATATGAGTATATTTAGTTAGTGCATTTCACCTAAATAGAAACTTATTTTTGAGATACATTTTGCAACATTTTCCATTAATGCTCCGCTCCTAATAGTCGTAGCGTGATATTATATAGCCTATAGCCTTCCTCGATAAATGGGCTATCCAACAAAATTTTTTTTTTTCAATTTGAACGAGTAGTTTCTGAGATTAGCGCGTTCAAACAAACAAACTCTTCAGCTTTATATATTAGTATAGATTACGCAATATAAAAACTGAAGTTCTGAACGTCAGATGTGATGTGATGTCTTTTGACACCCGATCCGATTGGGTCCGGTCACCAGAAATAAAGAAAGAACCGGCCCTGTATTATAGTGTTATACTCAAGTGCTCAGCCGTTCCGTGTTGTGTTGTATAATGGACACATTACTGACAGAATCCTGTACGACCAACAATATCATACTTTATCCGCTTATCAATGCTTACATCACATTTGCTCAATAGCCCAGAACTGTTGTCGGTACCACTTGATATATGATTTCATTTTATACCACCAGTCGACGCCACTGTTTACACGTTCCACATTGCTATAACATTACTTTAGATCATGATTTTCAGGACACTTGTCAGTGGCGGAGGTGTCCTCAGAGTTATTTGGGCTTAATATCAATTTTTTAGTAATAAATTGGGGTTAGAGTACGATAACTCGATGTGCAAAATATCCATTGGAAATATACAATTATTATTTTATAACGCGCGGTGGCCGAGCGGTTAAGACGTAAGGCCAGTAATGGCAACGTGTCGGGTTCGATTCCCGCCAACATCATAACATATAATAACAGTATTAGAAGCCGTTTCAAGTGCGGAAAATTGATTTTTTTTGCGCAGTGAAAAGGGGAAGGCGTCTGGGGGGAATTCTTTAAAAACAATAACGGGGTGGTGTCGATGCGAAGGTTTTTTTTTTGCACTGTCAAAAGAGGAGGGGAAAGGGGAGAGCTCTCTAAAAAACGATAACGGGGTAGTGTCGATGCGAAAACGTTTTTTTATCCGGGATATTTTGTCCAAGGATTTTTTATCCACGGATATTTTGTCTTAAGAATATTTTGTTCCGGATTTTTTGTCGAAGATATTTTGTCCAAGAATTTAAAGTCCTAGAACCTATTTTAGATCATGATTGCCGGGAAATTTGTCGGTTGTGGGGGTGTCCGCAGAGTTATTTGGGTTTAATATCAATTTTTTTTTTTTAATAATAAATTGTATTTGTCCGTTGTTACTGCCCTCAAAAAGAATAGAAATGTGATTACAAGTGAAAAAATGTTGCAAGCAAAGCTTTTTGGTTTTAAAGTATGCGATTCACAAGTTGGGTGAATGAATTATCGGTGCATTATATCTTTGACCAAACGAACAAACTGTTTATGTCGAATTTTTTGGCAACATTTTCTATATTTTTAACCTCAATCTCTACTAAAACTAAATTGATCAAACCCAGAACTTACGGCATTTAACTTTTTCGTGGAGAGTCTAGTAATCGTGTGTTCAGGTGAAATTCACCTTTTCGTTTTCTGAATTCAAAAAAAATGCGTCTGAGGTTACAAGCAACTCTAAACCACTGGAGCGATTTTTAACAAATTTTGCATGATTCTTTAGAACGATCACACCCCTAAAAATGCGTTGGACACACATATGACAGGTTTCCGTAGTGTTCGTACGACTAATTATGGCTTGCAATAAATGACAAATATCATACCCTAACCTAGAAATACGCCATTGCAATATGTTGACGCTATTTACTAGATTATTGTTTAAAAAGAAATCAAGTGTATAAATGAGTTATTATTTGAATCTTTAATTACCGTCTAATTAGAACTCTTCAATAAATAAAATTATCTACCAAAACTTTTCCCAAAAAAAAAAAAAAAATATTTGCTCTTCCATGTATATAGTTCTTCTAGTATGTTTATTTTGCAGTAGGTTTAGAGGTACACTGCACTAACAATGATGTTATTTTTTTGTATCATTTTATAATCAGACGAATAAAAATTTTTTATTTTTTTTTATTTTTTTATCGACCAATTTTTTCGACAAATATATTAACAAAAAATATATAAATTCAAATCCAGACCGAAACGTTAATGTATTAAATTTATATATATTTTGTTAATATATTTGTCTGAAAAAATAGTCGATAATTTTATTATTATTTGCACTATTAAAATCATATCGGGACTAAAGTAATCGTAATAAATATTGACATGTAGACTAGTGACATCGGACGGTTTTTTTTAAGTTGATACACGCGTGGTTCTTGTCTCCGCTATATTAATAGAAATATGACAGCTATTTAAAAAAAACACACTGTTACGCAAAATCAACTGAACTCCTTCAATCTGTTAACACATCCTAATCAAAATATTTTTTGATTTTTTTCAAATTTCAGAACCATGCGTGGTTTTGATTTTCGGTTGGAGATATACATATGTAGTCGATGGGATAGCAGGAGGCTGGTAACTGGCAAGCCCTTACTAAAAGAGAGCGGCCATTACTTTGGATTACACGTGTTTATTCAAACGTTCACAAGGGTAAAAGGCGAACGCACCATTTAAATAATGCTAATATTATGCTTACAGGGGTTCCGCACCACTTAGTATACGCGCAGCATTGCCACTAAGGAGCGAAATATGCAGGTCGAGGTTGACCAGGGGCGTATTTAACGTTGCACCAAATACCAAGATTACAAACAGAAGGTATAGTCCTAGAGCCGACCGCCGGATTACGCATTTATCGAATGCGCAGACAGGTTCAAAAACTCTCTTACAAAACTTTTAAATTAAAACTAAAAGCTGAATTATTATCGAAACAATAAATTCAATTTAATTTTTTTTTTACAATATTCTGTTATAATATTAAACTTTCTGTTATAAGGTATACCAGTATTTTTTTCATATTTTTCATATCGGTTTATTAGTGTATGTATTTTTCCAAGAATAAAAGACATAATTGTACATTTATATGTAAAATATTGTTTATGTATATTATGTAAAAATTGAAGATGGTTAAGCAGAACAGCCATTGGCTGGACTTCGCCAAAATAAAGAATTTTTCTATTCTATTCTATTTGTCTCTGTGTGAGTAAAGGCCGCTGCACACAAGGAGAGTTTTGCCACCTGAAACACTGCTGGCTATCGTGCGGATAACGAACGCCTGTGAGGTGACAAGATGGATTTTAAAAATAGAACAGGGGTTATTTTTCTGGCAGCTTGTTCGTCTGATTGTTCCGAGCGAGAACCAATCAGGAAACTGTATCTTGTCACGTGAGCGACATAACAAACGCCGACAAACAAACACTGTATCAAAGGGTAAGTTATATTACAGGGCAAAAATTCGTTACAGGCTGAATTTCAGTTACAGGGCGAAAATATCCTATCAGCAAAACTGGTATAGAATTACTGTATTACTATCTCACTTTGCGTATACACGACCTCGTAATTGTTTCTTAAAGAACTCCCCCCAAACGCCTTCCACTTTTCACTGCACAAAAAAAACGTCATCGCTTCGACATGACTCCCTAATTGTTTTTTAAAGGACTCCTCCCAAACGCCCTCCCATTTTCACTGTGCAAAAAAAAACGCCATCGCATCGACACGACCCCGTAATTGTTTTTTAAAGAACTCCTTCCAAACGCATTCCCTTTTTCACTGCGCAAAAAAAACGCCATCGCATCGACATGAGCCCGTAATTGTTTTTTAAAGAACTCCTCCCAAGCGCATTCCCATTTTTACTGCGCAAAAAAAACGCCATCACATCGACACGACCCCGCAATTGTTTTTTAAAGAACTCCTTCCAAACGCCTGCCCATTTTCACTGCGCAAAAAAAAACGCATTCGCATCGACACGACCCCGTAATTGTTTTTGTTGGGAGATATTTTGCCCGTAGGATATTTAATCAAGATGATATTTTGTCTGGGGATATTATGTCGGGGGATTAAGGCGCGCAATACCAGGCGTCCCGCGACTGCTCAAATTTTTTAAAAAAATACTTAGATAGTTCAGCTGGTAAATATAATTTGCACCCAAATGCACCACACCTCCTTGACTTCACCGTAAAAAGAACAATGTCTGTTTTTCAACAAATTATAACCAGCGATAACGTTTCTCAGAAAATTCTAATCGTTATATTATAACAACTCCATTTTAAATTGTCGGTTAGAATTCTGAGAATTTACATTTGAAAGAAAGTAAAAGCTGTTATGTTTTGATAACAACAAATTCAATTTCCGTTTTATTATTCTCAGAAGAAATTTCCTCAGGAATACTTCTTCACTCCTTACGAATTTGTGATAAGTACACAAAATTATGAGTTGAATTGCAACTAGGGCTAGGTGTTCGTTGCAAATATATCTATAAAAATGCCTTTTATATTTATGAACTACTAGCGGTCCCGTCCGGTTTCACCCGGGTGTAAAAGAACGAATGGGGAAGGGAGGAACATGAGTACACACATTCATCTTAGTTTACCGAGATGAATGTTGTGTCCAAATTTCATGATGATTGGAGTTACCGTTCAAAAGTTTTTGTCGATAAAAAGCAGTAAGTATTTATACTTTTTTTAACTAATAATTTTTTTTAATTAATTAAATAAAATTAAATTTAAATGTAAGCCTTAGAAGAAAGCAATGTAGAAAATAAAAAAAAAATAAAAATGTATTCGCCCAACGTAGGGCTCGAACCCACGACCCTGATATTGACAGTCGTGTGCTCTACCGATTGAGCTAGCCGGCGCTGTATTCAGACAACGCTAATATGAGTATATTTAGTTATTGCATTTCACCTGAATAGAAGCTTATTTTTGAGATACATTTTGCAACATTTTTCATTAATGCTCCGCTTCTGATGGTCATAGCCTGATTTTATATAGCCTATAGCCTTCCTCGATAAATGGGCTATCCAAAAAAAATTTTTTTTCAATTTGAACCAGTAGTTCTTGAGATTAGCGTGTTCAAACAAACAAACAAACTCTTCAGATAGATAGATTATGTTTTTTAGTTACCTAGAGCACGGAATTGATTTCTTGAGTTCTCGAGGCGTTGAGTTTTTTTCCCGTCTCGACTAAAGACAAATTGCAACTAGGGCTGGGCGTTCGTTGCAAATATATCTATAAAAATATTCATACATCGAATTAAAAAACGCTCTTTCCTTTTAACTCTATTATTATTGACGACTTTTTAAATCACGTTTCTTCACAAAAAAAAAACTTTTATAATATTCTAGGTTATGTATGAGGGTTCTGATGACGCTATTAAATATATGGGGCGGCGCTTAAAATCACTGGAAATTCTGAAACCACTAAATAAAAGAAAAGAAAACATTGTGAATAAAACTTTTATTAAAAATTATTTACACGAGTGTCGTGTAACGTAAAAGTCGATAGAAATAAATACGTGAAACATTTAGCTGATACAAAGTGAAATACCTTTTATATGTAATAACTCTCTCTATATGATATAAATTCTAAATATTCGTTGATGATGGTGACAGGCGAACAGGAATCGAGGAAACCGTTTGAAGGGAAGGAGGTGGGAAGTATCCCTTGCCGAAGATCAAAGATAACGAGGGTTCTGTGCCGAATGTGAACATTAAAATATATTGTACATTACATATTTTATGTTTAATAATTGTTCCGACTCATTCCTGACTGACTTGCTGAATTAATAGTATATTGTGCGACTAGTGAGAGAAGAAGAAGATTCCATGAGCGTGAAATTTGCCGCACGAGCGTAGAGAGTGCGGTAACACGCGAGTGGAATATTCTCCTTCGATCATTGGTCTCACATAATACTTTATTCAATTAGCACGAGTAATATGTAATCGGGGCCCTGATAAAAGAGGGAAAAATAATAAATCACTTCATTGATTGACGTACCCACCGCTCTCGATGCACACAAGATGGCCCTAACTTTCGCTGAATTGCGATGCTGTTTTCATATATACAAATCGCTACCGCGTTCCTATTGGTCCAGAAACTATGCAGTAATAATTCATTACCGTACAGTTTCGGCTCGCTACCGCGTTCCTATTGGTCCAGAAACTATGCACTAATACATTATCGTACAGTTTCGGCTCATTATTAGCACTCTACGCGTCAACATGAAGTAATTTATTATTCCTCCCGAATTTAGCTGGGCCCCGAAATTATACATTACTCACGCGTGTTGAATAAATGACATTCCAAACAGTAAAGGTCATTTTTGTTGACACGTCTCGAAGTTCAATTTGCCTCTGTTAGGTCTACATTCCCTGTGGAACCGAGACTAGATATTAGCATGGATTTTAAAAAAGTTAACCTCTTTTAAAACAAATAACTTAAAAGAAAGAAATAATAAAATTTTAAAGTGGGTGTCAATTCACTGACGATATATTTTTATTAAATTAGTGCCCACCTCTAAGTTTTATTATTTTTTTTCCTTTCGGTGGTACTTTTTAATTTATTTCGATTTTTTAATAAAAAGATTTTAGGTGCCTTGCAATACGTATTTTGTATTAGATTCTTCACATTTTATTACGGAACTAAAATCGTTCAAAGTAGAAAATATATTAGTGATGAGTATTTGGAAGGAATTCCGTGGCGTAAGGATCGAAAATGAAGCAATATTGAGATTTTTTTAAACTTGCATTTAATAAATTTAATAGTATTAAATGCAAGTTCGATCCTTACGCCACGGAATTCCTTCCAAATACTCATCATTAACTTCAACGGATCACAGTTACCTATTTATTGAATAGAGTCAATCTTCAAATATATTAGTATTAGTATTTTATCAAATGTCAGTATTCACTAGTGAAATTATTGATAAAAGAGCTATTTATACTATTCATGAAAAAATCCAAATAATTAAATGGTTTTATGGTGGTAATTCAACCGCCAACATAATAAATTTATTTGTAGTTGTTTTAATTGATAAATTGGTAAAAAGATTTACAGTGTACGTAATTATTTATTTACGTAACCACAGTAACTATATTAGCGATCATTTATCTCATTCTTACTTACTGCTTTGGATCTTTATATATCGTCTCTGTCTTACACACAGAATGTTCCATGGACCGTTTTGATTTGATACAATCTGTATATGAGCAAAGTTTGAACTCGATCGGGAATTAATAAAAAGCTTAAAAGATTTTTTGCTGTCTGCGTGAAAGCAAACACTAATTTCAACACAAAAATACTTCAAGGTTCAGTCCTAGATCCTTCTCTTTTATGTTTCGAATATATACACAGACAGTAGATTTCAAATTTCAATCATGTTTTATTATTAATGGTTTTCGGAATACACGAAACTGACAAAATAAAACTGCCTGCATTCTTATCATGATTAAAATTTCTATTTACAATATCTAAAGGTTACCGACGAATACAGAAAATAAAATCAACTTGCATCCCGTCCTATTACTACTGTTTATGATATTATATAACGACCTTTGACCTACCGAGCAGGGTGGCGTAGTAGAGAGAGCACTAGACTCGCATTCGGGAAGTACCGAGTTCGAATCCCGGCGGGGACAGATGTGTCTGGGACTTTTTCCTGCTGCCTCTCGCCGAAAAACGGTAATTCCTGTAGCGGCCATATTTTTGTTGAGGTTTTCCATTGTTTCCCTCAATAATTCCAGATAAATATCAAGATAGTTCCTTATTCAACTGCCTCCTATGCTCAAAACTTGCGTACCTTAGCCTAATGTCTTAAAAATTCCCTCATTCGCACATTGCAATTAATTAAATTTAAAAATGTAGAAAATAACGAGAAGTGTGGTAGATGGAAAATAGTAATGGTGCGAATGGCGTCTGAAGTAAAACTTCTTTACGCACGCTTGACTTGAGGAGTAAGCTGATGAATGCGTGACGAGAGATTTACGGAAGTGTGATCGGGCGAGGCGAACGGAAGTTGAGAGGGAGATATAAGTTAGTGAATATAGAAAGAGGATGACAAATACATCTCTGACTGGTGGCGCCATCAGTGGCCGAAAATATAAGCAGTACAAACAATAGAATGACACATACTTTACTTGCCTGTGGCGCTATTGGGCGACAGAAAAAAGTTTTGTAAACCTACTTTAAATGTTATTTCATAAATTTACGCTTAAATACCAACGAGAGCTAAGTAATTGCAATGTATTACTTTTGTTTTCATTATCTTTATGTTTATATTTCTTTCTTCTTACATTAGACTGTTAATTTCGTTATTGAACAATTTTATAAATTAATATTTTGTTTTATGCATTAAATATTCTATGTTTAAAGTGAATAAAATTGTAAAATCATTTTAAAGTTTATATTTTGTGAATTTTCGGGTGAATAATAACAAATCATGACAAGAAGAAGTTTTACTTCAGTCGTGTGGTCTAAAGCACACTCGTTTTTTTATTATTATTAATGACCTTTGACTATTTAATAGAACTGGACACCTCCGTTTCCCATAGATTCTTAGACAATAAAATATAAACGATGTCAAAAACAGATCATTTTGAATTCAAAATGAATTAAAATTATTATGATTTCGAATAATATATACGTAACATGAATTAAGAAGATCTTTCGTCCGCATTTAAATGCGAATATAATTCAACAATGAAATATACAAAAATTTAAATACTTCATCGCAGAGCGTTTAACTCTTAAATAGAATTAATTGACCGCCCACGCGCGCGTTATTCTGACTGCCACGCCGTAATTGAAACATTTCGTGCATAAATGAAATGCTTTAACTCTTTACATTCAGATAATAAACATTTTCTGTTCGTTCACGTCCCAAAAGCGCTGCGCAAGTTCAACGGTCCAACTCACCCAAGTCACAAATCTTCGCGGTTTCCGTGCTCGTAGGCCGCGGTCCGTTCATATTTCTACCTAACTTTTTTTAAGTAAAACTTCTTTAGGCACGCTTGACTTGGGGAGAAAGCTGGTAAATGCCTAATTAAAGCGTTTACGGAAGTGCGTCATCGGACGAGGCGAACGGTGCGTGATCGTTCGAGGCGAACGGTAGTTGAGAGGGAGATATAAGTTAGTGAAGATAGTAAGAGAGAGAGTTACGTTTCGTATATTGGAAGTATCTGAGTTGTGAGTGCGACAAAGACGGAGCATTAATCGAAATTCTTTTTTTTTGGACAACTATTTGACGTTTAAAATGAAAACAATTGTTTTTGTATCAAAAATACATTTCATCGAATTTTGCGGCATTTTGTAACGGGAAATAATGTAGGTTAGTTAATAAATCCTTTTAAATGTATTATAAATTATGCTATAATATAGGTATACATATTTTGCCTATTAATCATATACATACCTATATTAATACGCTAAGGTTAAAGATGTTTGCCTCCCTTTTTAGAAAAAACCACACAATTTCTCCACATAAATTATATATTATTTTACAGATAATTGCTTGCTCTACAGACATCGACATCTAAAAAATTTATTATTGCTTTTGTTTTTGTAAATTAATTAAAATACAGCAACGCTGAACAACGTCGGCCATCTGACGGTTTTAATTTTGAAACAACGTCAACACTTCGATCTGTCATCTGACCTTCATATTGTAATACAACAGACACAATACTGCATACTGCCATCTGACGGCTTTAATTTTGAAACAGCGAGCAACGCTGAACAACGTCACAGCAATGCTGCATGATGCCATCTGACGGCTTAGCTCAACGCTTTTGCTACTTGCGCCTCTATATGACAATTTTAGTAAAATATTTCTTCGGTCTGTCATCTGAGCTTCATATTGTAATACAACAAAAAGAAGAACGTTATAAGCAGTGTGCAAAATTAGAAACGAATTGAATACCTGCAATCATATTTAAAAAATAATTTTGTAAAGTGATAATTATTATACTTATTTAGTGCGAATAATTCGCACAAGTCACTCTAGTTAATCAAAAATTATATTTTAAACATTTCGTCTTTGTGAACTTTTGACAAAGAACGAGTTATGACTTATAAATGTTCAACCGCAAGCTCTTTATTCCCAGATATGCATCAGTTATATCAGCAAATAAAATTAATAATAATACGGTCTACTTAAAAAAACTGTAAATGTCATGATATTATATTTATTAATTTTTGAGTTAATGCGGACACTCGGCTTTTCTTTTAAATCATATCAACAGTGAAATTATTAACAATAGGTAATAATTTTATACCATCAGCGATACCATTTCAGAAGAAATAAATATCTTTCCTACACCCCTAAACTGCTATCATCAATCCTCCTTGGTCAGCTGTCAAAATTGTTGAGGTTAAACTCGCTCTGTAATTTGTTTCTTTCCGATATAAAGACAAACAACAAAACACCTGGAAACTATTAATAGATTAAAACTAAATTAAACAGTTCATATTGAAACATTTTTAATTAAATTAAATTTCAAGAGATCAGAGTATACAGGTTCCTGTAGAATTTTATTAGTTTTAAATGTGAAATGATGCGTTTGAAATTGGTTTTGAAGGATAAGCACATATTATATATACGAATTCGATATATACATCTATCTATTTTTTTTTTTTTAGTTTAATGGTAGATTAGTAAAGCTATACCATATATCATTTAGGTGTCAACTTTGACATAAAATAACATGACGTAAAGATCCATTATACAGTATATACCATAGATATATTATATATTAATAGATAGCGGATGCCTATCCTTGAGCATTGTGCGGAATGGCTCCAATTAGAAGCCATTTGGATGTGGAATACGCCGTAAAAAGCGCGCGGGATTCAAAAAGATTAAATATTCTATAATATGATGTTAATGGAAAAACAATAAAACTCGCAGTAAAAAGTGATATTTCGCTCCAAAACCTATTTTTATATTGAAACGTTTCAAAAATTACAAAACTGTCATAAATATAATATAAAAGCTTAGAACGTTTTGCATTGTCAAATTGGCATCAATGCTTGTCAACCTTGATGCCAAATTGACAATGTAAAATGTTCAAAGCTTTTACATTATATTTATGCTCAATTTTGTAATTTTTGAAACATTTCAATATAAAAATAAGTTTTGGAGCGAAATATCACTGTTTCTGTGAGTGTTTTTCTAAATAAAATCATATTATAAAATAATTAATATTTCTGTATCTCGCGCGCTTTTTACGGCGTTTTCCACGTACAAAATGGCATCTAAATGGTACAGGAGTGTATCCGCTATCTATTAAATATCTATGGTATATACGGAAAAAGTTATATATATTAATATAATTTTCACTAGGAGTGGCCAACATGTGCAATATATCAAAAAATACTATCAATTTCTGCAAGTTACTTTTTTATGAAATTTAATTTTGAAAATATTTTTCAGTCATAACTGAATTTTTTCTGTCTATCTGTTCCGCCATTATAACTCTCAAACCCGTAATTCGATTTCAATGAAATTTTTTTCAATTTTATGATTTGACACAATTGGTGTCAAAATGTTATTCTTTTCTCTTGTATCCCGTTTCTAGATAGACTGAAAATTATAGACGCTCGGAAACTGAGATTATCTCGTTTCTTCTAATATAAAAATTATAATAAACTAAAAATATGAATAGGTACTAACCCGAGATATACCGTAGCAGTTGGTGGCCCTAAAAATGTACCATATGCTCTCAAAAGTTTTTCGAGGAACATTATGAAGCTTTTATAGTCGCCAGAAAAATACCACAGAATATCAATATGATTTATAGCAACATAATTGTATGAATATCTGAGTTTTAGAACTTCTTAGCATAAGTCTAAAGCAGCCAGTACACGGTCGAACATACTTGACAAGCAAAGCGACTGCCACAAGTATACTCGACTGGTGTCGATTTCATGATATACTGAAAAACCGGAATGACAAAATTTGGAATAAAAGAGATACTATTCGCCATGTTTATATTAGTATGTAATTTTTCAACTATAGTGTAACCTCTTTATAACGAATCTTAAGGGACCCAGCATTTTTTTTCGTTATAAAGAGTTTTCGTTATATGGAGGGAAGAAAGAAATTTTATCCAGATAAATGTCAAGAAACGGATAATAATAATAACAATAATAATAATGCGTTTAACGTCCGTTTCTCGACTTTATGTCATAACAGACGCCATTCGCACCATTACTATTTTTTCCCGTTATTTTCTACAATTTTTTAACTTCAACTTAATTAATAGCAATGGGCGAATGGAGGAATTTTTAGGAAATTAGGGTAAGGTAGACAAATTTTGAGCATAGGAATTTTACAGGTAATCGGCCATGGCCTTGAGTAAGGAACCATCTCGATATTTATCTGGAATTGTTGAGGGAAACTATGGAAAACCTCAACAAGATGGCCGGTACAGGAATTACTATTTCTCGGCGAGAGACAATGGGAAAAACTCCCAGCCACATCTGCCCCCCTGGGATTCGAACCCGGTACCTCTCGAATGCGAGTCTAGTGCTCTCACCGCTATGCCACCACGCTCGGTAAGAGACGGATAATTATAAATGGATTTTCAATAATAATCGACTGTGTGTGAACGGCTTTAAGTATGAGTCTAAAAGATAATGTGAAATTGTAACCTTACAAAACACTTTCTCGCCGCACCGGCTTGACTGTACAACTTTGTTCGCGTCATCAATAAAACATTTTAATGCCATTATAATTTTTGAACGAAAACTTTTCCAATTAAGTTATGAAGTAAAATACGTAACATACTTCCAGCACTAATCAACCATCTAGAGTTTAACATTTTACAAATTATGTTTTCGTTTTTTTCCTTCAGGCTACAAGTGAACTTAAATTTTTAAATAAAAAAATATCAAGTAAGGGTTTTATAAGAACAAAAACTTTTTTTCCATTATGGCCTTGAGTTAGCCCTGCTATCTAGTGCAATAATTATATAGAGTAACCGGTAATTGCTCGTATTCCTATCGGGAGAAGAAACTGTGACTAATTTAGAATGATTTAATCTTATCACTTGGAGGTCGGAAATGCGTCATTTTTACACGCTTTATATTAACTTCACTTGTAAGTTTGTATGTATGTATGTATGTATGTATGTATGTATGTATGTATGCATGTTTGTTTGTTTGTAACCTTCGTTTGGACTACAGCAAGTGGTTTATTACTGTAGTATAATATGCCAGCACTGTAACTACAGTGGTTATCCGTGCGGTCTAAGGCACGGGTCTTCGCTAACGTCAGCTCTCGGAATCACGGGTCGTGGGTTCTAATCCCGTCCACGCCAAAAAAAAATTTTTTTTTCGGCAAATTTTTGACAATAAATCGAACTAAAAAGTGGAAAATAAATATAGTTTAAAAAAACTAAAAAACACGCTTTATATCGAACTAAAAAGTAAAAAATATTTTTTTAAAATAAGCTTAAAACAATAATGAAATAAAAAATACCTACTAGTATTATTGTAAAAAAAGCGTGGGGCGCTCGATGTACGAAAATGTGGAACAAAGCGCCCCACGCTCTTTTCACAATAATACAAGTATTTTTTATTCATTATTGTTTTAAGCTTATTTTAAAAAAAATATTTTTTACTTTTTAGTTCGATATAAAGCATGTTTTTTAGTTTTTTTTAAACTAAATATATTTATTTTCCACTTTTTATATAATGACACTTCTGTAAAAAAATTATTAGGTACCTACATTTTTTTAATTTATTAAGTTTTAATACACAACATGAAATTTACCAGTAAATTTCGTGGTTTTTAGCTTTACGAAGGTTGGCCAATTTGTAAGCTATCAGATCATGGTATTTTTTTTTAATTTTAATTCCCAAAATTCGGATTATTGTAAAAAGAAAACAAAAGTAGATTTTCTAGTAAATGACGTATTTCCGAACCTCAAGTGAAAGAAGTTAAATCATTCCAAATAGTTTCTTCTCTCGAGAGTAATACGAGCAATTACCGGTCACCCTGTAGATAGAAAAGATAAACGATGTCTGAACATAAAATTTCCATTTAATCTTTTTAGTAATATTATATGCTACAATCGTCAAAGAAGTTGTACTTAAATCATTAAATCATTTGTTTCAAAGGTCACTATCAGCAAGGATTATTTGGACCTACTACCATTTAATTATTTTCAAAAATTTTCGCGGAACAGAACTTGAGGACTGGGGGCTTGTAATGGAGGTGCCAGGGAACGACATCACTATACGCTGAACTATTCTCGAGTTTTTGCTACAAAATACATTTTCTGTTCAAAAACTTGCAATTTTAAAAGCACGAGTTTAATTTTTTGATCGATCATTTTTATTAATAGCTTTTATACAAAGCGGCGGTAAAACGTCGGAAGCTTGTAATTACTGATTCCATTTTTAAAACTTTTAATTGCACTCTCCCAGCTGTTCCGTTGTTTTACACATTCCAGGAAGAAAGTTATTTTTTTTTTACTTGACCCATTTTTCGTTGCGCTTAAATAATAACATCACGGAGAATTGAGTCCTCTAACGTTAAATAGAAGAGAGAGAGAGAGAGAGAGAGAGAAATTTATTTTTTTACATTTCAGTGCGTTGATATAAGGGTGCCTTATAGATTTTTTGGCATATACAGTACAACCGCTTTAAGTCGAACCTCGATAATTCGAAAACCTCTAAACTTGAAAAAATGTTTTGTTCCCTTTTCTTCAAGCTCCAAAATCTCCATTACTCGAAATCTCAACCAGATATATTCTATAGGTCGAAATAATCAGTGAGCAGTTTCGCTACATTTTTTCTCTCTATAACTCGAATAAATAAATTTGACTCCTGTATCTCGAACATAGCAACTCAAAATTAATTAGAATGAATCTTAACCTCTACAAGTCGAATGTTTCCTTACAAAATCCGTCATAAGTCAAAAACTCTATAATTCAACTTTTTGGCGTCTCCGTTCAAATTCGACTTACAGATGTTCTACTGTATTATTTAAAATTTTAAGTGACGCCTTTTCCGACATCAACACCGACACTTCCAACGCTTGTTTTTTTTTAACTTATTATACAAAACAAAAATGTGATTCCACTGTAGCTACATTTTTTTCCAAAAAATAAACGAAACACAATTCTGGATAAAAATTGCACTGCATAAATTTCTCATTTACATGAAACAAAACAGATACAGAAAACTTCGAAAAGAGAAATTGAGAAATAATTTAGCATTTTTCTTAATTTAGCACTTACACGGCACAAATATTATCCATCTATATAGATAGCTGAAGATGTTCCATATTCTGATATAAAAAAACCCACTGTGAACTTTTTTTCCATCAGTCACTGGCATTATTCCATTATCCAGAAGTTCACTGTGAAGATTAAAAGTATACAGTGTGTTCTCAAAACCAGCGATCTGCAATCAGTTTGAAAGTTGAAATAGCCCGCCCCATTTATTGGGGCATATGGAGATTTTTATTTTTATGGTCTATAATCTATATCATTAAAAAGTAACAATTGTGGAAATTCCTTCTTAACATGCTTGTGTATTATATTAATCGAGTCTCATCTAATAAAATATTTTTAACAAAAAAATTGAACCGACTTCAAGAAATATGCACTAAAAAGTAAAAAATAATAATTATTGTTATTTTTGGAGTCGGTGTCACATCGGAATTCGAAAGTAGCAATTTAAATCTTACATGTCTCTAGTTCTCGGAATAGATTTCATTTTGGCTGACACCGACTCCAAAAATAACAATAATTATTATTTTTTACTTTTTAGTGCATATTTTTTTTAAGTCGGTTCAATTTTTTTGTTAAAAATATTTTATTTTTCTCTTTTTAGTGTTAGATAAAGTATTGCAATGGGAAGGCCAAGTATGCGTGCCTTTGAAATTTGAGAGTTTCCCTCGATTTCTCCGGATTCCACCATCAGATCCTGACTTGGTTCCGATGGGACCACCTCCGAAGTCCATAATTGACGGAGAAATCGGTGAACATACATAAAAAAAAGAAAAAAATATATACAGTCGAACATAGAACCTCCTCCTTTTTTGAAGTCGGTTAAAAAGTCAAAACAAGCAACCGAACATACATTTATGAAATATACAGCTTGTTGAAACCGAATGCAAGTAATCAAACATGTTAAAAATGAGCATCCAAAATTGTTTGTTTATAATTTAATATTTCTAAAATACGTTTCCATATATCTTACAAAAATTAAAAAAAAGTTCCTTGAACTTTGAATCTGGCATAATGACATTAAACTATCAAATTATTGCTGAGTATAGATGTTTAGAAACTTTATGAATTAAAAAGCCATGTACTTATTTATAGTAATTAACTATTAATATTTGACATGAAACGATACGACGCCTAGTGACAGAAATTTAAACCATACTTAAATGATATTACTATTTTATAAAATGGCGGACCATTTGGTTTAAACTCCATCCATATGTCAAATCTCAATAAAGCCATAACAACTATCAAAAATGTTCCCTTGATTCCGCCATGTTTCTAGTCACTCCCATTTGACAGATTCCGATACCATTATTGTCAAATTTAAGCCGTGTTCCAAACTTCAACCTGTTTATATAAAAAAGCTTCAGCGAAAAAACATTATTCCATTTACGGTATCCATCAATAAGTAATAAGAAAAACTTCTTGGAAGCATTTTGTCAGACTAAAGTTTTTTCCTTTTGTAACGTTAATCCGTAAACACTCGATAGGAATATTATTCTAGTATATCTATATACAAAACAACATTTTTGTACATCCGTCAAGTACAGTGTAGTCTCATATATTATACATACAGACGCCAGAGCCACGGCACGGTATAAAAATAAACTAAAATGAAATTACTCTTCTAATAGCTTACGTCGAAGATTCGAAAGAATCCAATTATAGAAAATTATTCATAGTTCAAACTTGTTCATCGCTGATGTGAAATTACAGAACACATCATGGACTTCTCTCTTTAACCTACTTCAAGAAAGGGACAGGTTATCAATTCGTATATCTGTGTCGTTTAAGGAAGAATTATTCAACGACGGCCAAAGGAAGGAGGATTATTGTATTCATATTACATATACACATTTACACGTGTATAATCTACAAGATTGATTTATTCAATAGTTTTGGGTTGGTTCGTATAACTGTCAATGTACTATATAATAGAACAAAATGTGTGTTGGTAAATAAATGAGTTTAATTATGTCAGATAGATAACTATTTTTAAATAAATCTTTGGAATGAACTTCGTCTAATTAAAAACATACCATCCGATTTTTTTTTGCCTTCGGCTCTACAATAAGCTTTAGAACTTGTTTAAGGAGGTTGAGCCGTTTTACGAAGATAACGAAAAAAATCTGAAATAAAGTTTTTTTAATAGATTTTTTATGACAAAATTTTCTGTAAAAAATCCAAAATAATGAGATTTATAAAGTCAAAAATTTAAAAAAAACTTTTACATGTAGTCTTATGGAAAATATGTCAACCTAGCATGCAAACGATACATTTTAATTTTTTGCAATTAGGTATTAAGCGATAATGGTCGTATAAGCCGATTCGCTCCTTTTAAAATAAAAAAAAAAAAAATTTGCAAATAACCAAATAATGTCAGCAGTTCCGAAAACTAAATATGTAAAGCATCGATGTCTTACGCATATTTTAATATTTTCTCCAATTTAATTTAGAGACTTTTAATCAATAAAAAAAATTATTAAACCTTAGCACTTTTCGATTATGAACTTTTTTTCTTGACAGTTTTAACAATTTTAACTGAATTTTCAACTTTTCAATGATTTAATTTTAATTTTTATTACTTCTAATTTCTTTTTTTAATTATTTACTGCAAAAAATACAGAATATATTTACATAAATTTATTTTTTCTAACCTAACTTTGTACAAAAAATTCTAAAGTTAATCCATTAAGTAAAATACTGAAATAATAATATTAAAAAAATTATTTATTTATCCCTTTATGACAATAATTTATTGGTATCATCGACTTTATACCCGTTTGTAAAAATTTATTATTATATGGAAAAGTTCCCATTTCGAATTCGACTTTCTTTTGATTGGGACTGTAACGCATCAACCTCCTTAGATAAATATGTTTCCATATTTAAGAAACTGACGTCATAAGGCGCCAAACTTCATGGCCGACTACTACAGATTTATTAATACAATCTAACCGAGAACATAGGCGGTGTGGATTACATCGAGCATATAATATTTCAAGAGAAACGCGCTTGGCGCTTTTATTAACATTTGTATTGAACAAGAAATATATGTCAATATGTTTGTGGCAACAGTTTTTGATAGGAAACAGTCATAAATGATTTTTTCAGTCTCGTCATTTGTGGTAATAAAATTATCCGTCGTTGGTTTGGCGCTAAAATTTAAAAATTCACGCCGAACAGAGTTCTGTTTCCACGTGACGACAAAATTCAGCAGCGGCGTTGACGATGAGCAGCTGAATGTTTCGTTGCCTTGTACATTAAAGCTAATGTGACGTTCAACACAATCCGAACACAAGATATGACACTAACAACAACTTATGGAGGCACCTAATGTAGGTGTCAGCCATTGTAACGCGCACCGCAATTCTCAATCGATGCCATAGCGCTGTACGGTTAAAGTACGCAACAGTTTTTCATGTGAAATTTTGTTGGTGAGAATAATTTCGTTTAGCAGTGCAATGCATATATTTAATAATATCTATATTGCTAGTGGCCGTAAGGGGAAGCGTAAGCCATAAAGTGAGACAGCAAATGACTGTTTCTTTTTAGTTGACCCGTCGTGCGCAAGTGTCGCGTCTGTAGTGGAATAGAGCAAACAGCTTAGTTCCATGTGCAAACCTATAGATATATATTAATAGATAGCGGATGCCTATCCTTGAGCATTGTGCGGAATAGTTCCAATTAGGAGCTATTTTGTATGTGGAAAACGCCGTAAAAAGCGCGCGAGATTCAAAAATATTATTTTTTTATAATATGATTTTTTTGAGAAAACAACAAAACTTGCAGTAAACAGTGATATTTCGCTCCAAAACCAATTTTTATATTGAAACGTTTCAAAAATTACAAAACTGAGCATAAATATAATATAAAAGCTAAGAACATTTTACACTGTCAGATTGGCATCAATGCTTGTAAAGCTTGATGCCAAATTGTCAATGTAAAATGTTCTAAGCTTTTACATTATATTTATGCTCAATTTTGTAATTTTTGAAACGTTTCAGTATAAAAATAGGTTTTGGAGCGAAATATCACTGTTTACTGTGAGTTTTGTTGTTTTTCTCAATAAAATCATATTATAAAATAATTAATATTTTTGAATCTCGCGCGCTTTTTACGGCGTTTTCCACGTACAACATGGCTTCTAAAAGGTACAGGAGGCGCTAGTGTATCCGCAATCTATTAAATATATATCTATGGTGCAAACTGATTCACGGACATGCGCATGAAACTCAGAGTATAATAAGTGAGACAGACGTATATGTGTCTGCACCGTAGTGTTTAAGTCTTTCTCCTGATCTTTGCTAGCAATATAGAGGGTATTAAATATATGGTGTAACGAAAAACTTACAAAACAACGTCAGCATTTGTAGGGGAAATGAAATGAGCTGCTAGCGGGGATGAATCAGGATTGGTTTGCGGGTAGTGCTTTGAAGGAGAAACTCGACCGAGACGCCCCTTTATGTTTGCATACAAGAAACCCAGAACTCAGAAGGAACAGGTGAATATCGAGACGCCAAGAGTATTTTTATATATGATAATTAGATGAAATTAATTATTTACATATTATCATTTCATTTCTCACACTCCTAGCGGTGTCGTTTTTTGATTTGTTTTTTGTTAAACTGTAAAACGAAATTACTGTTATTGCGACTAAAACTTTAGCTTAAAAAATGAACCGGTTACCTAGTTTCATCTAAAAACGAAATGATAAGAATATTTTAATTCTGTTCTAATCTCTCTGTAAATGGTAATAATATCGTCACAGTATTGCGTAGTAGCTCAAAAACCGATGCAAACAATCTTGTTTCAACTACTGCGCAAGACTTGGACGATAATATTACCGTTGGCAGAGAGGTTGGAACAGAGCTTTTATATCAACAGCAAACAGCGGTTCCGCTTTTTTGCATTTTTCTTAAACTGTTTGTCAGCATTTTATAGATATATAATTCGTCTTCTTAATTTCACTTTCAAGTTTGCGGAATCAGAATTTACGATGATACGGAAAAAGTGAAACCAGAAACAAAATCTATCTTTTTATTTTTGTGTGTTGGTAAGAAAAGTTTTGACAGGAGTAAATGAATGAAAATCCTTCGAACTTTTATAACAGAAAACATTTTCAGATCGCAATAGTTTTTTTTTTAGTATTCAGTATTAAAAAGACACAGCTTTTTTTCGAAAACTTTCTGCTATCGATATTTCATTAAAAAATAAAATGTTATAATATTATATACTTATATCTATTTTAATCGTCTGAACATCTTTCGCAAATTCGGACCCAAAATTGGTGGACTTTCAATAAAAAATCTGTGTTGACCCAGCAACTGATTTTTAATAAAACATTCAAAATCCAGTTAATATATTTTCACCAGTTCTCTAAGGTACAATCTGGGAGCAGACAAACGCCACGACATCTGTATAATAAAAACTATCCTGTAGCGTAAGTTGGACCAAGCAAGACGCATTTACAAAATTTCATTAAAATCGGTTCAGTGGCTTCGGAGATTAAGCGCGGATGAACATCGTGACACGAGGTTTTTATAATATAAAGATAAACAATTACAATTATTATTTCTAAGATATCTTATTAAACACGACGCGTATATAGGAAACCTTCCAACACTCAAGACGGTATACAGCATTGACCGTTTCAGGATAGTATCTCAGGTTAACCGAGCACAAAGGTCACACGAGAAGAGAGTTATACTTCCGGTTATTTATTTGTTCTTGTTATAAGAGCACAGCACACGAAGCTTATCCCTGATATTTACCGAACTAATAACAAAGTACTTTAGTAAATGGCTGCAAAATGCTAGGTCGTCTGTTAAATGTTATCACTACAAAAACAAGATCGAAGCTGCGGGTGTATATAGTCGTATATAATATTATAATTAATCTAATGTGGGCACTGCTTTACTTAATTGGAAGTTTTTAAGGTCCCTTTAACCTGTAAGTACGGAGTTGGACCAATTTAACTTTTGTATGTACATAGTACAAGGAAATTCAAGGATCTGTGAAATTATTTCCGGTTGTTTACTTGCCAACTTCCCTTTTGATTTATACCACTAAGTTTTTGACGATCCCTTTGAAGTTCGTAACACTCGCCTTACAAGCCACAAATATACGAGGTTTGTTTAAATAAATAACAAAAGTTCTTATATTACTTGAACGAGACTATTCGATTTTTTTTCCGACGCGATTGAATCGATCCATATTTTAGTTTAAAAATTTACAAATATTTTTGATTTGAGCATTAAAAAAACTGTAAAATATAAATACATTTTTTAATTTTTCAATTTCCAAATCATTCCGATAGGTCAGAAAATATTCGCATCAAAAACTGTTCAAAGTTTTTGACGGTTACGGATGGCAATTTATCGTAAAAATATCAGGTCTACATTTTTGACAAATGACAACATTAAAATCTTATAAAAAATTGTTTGAGACAAAATTTGTAGAGAATTTTAAACTATAAAACTTTTATAATAAATACAAATACGATTTGAGGCAAAGGAAGCAAGATATTTGTAAAAAACTGATTTTCGCGATCTTTGTCTTTGAATATCTAAGGACGCTCACACGTGACCTTATGTGACTTTTGGGGCAACATTTAGAGTCCGAAAATAAAGGTTTATACAAATAAATAGTAAACACAAAAAACACATGAAAATTCTCTTCTTTTCGTTTCTAACATTAAGTCCATCATCAGGAGTACAGACTTATAAGTAGGTATATGTCTGTACTCCTGACATTAAGTCCATCATCAGGAGTACAGACATATACCTACTTATATGTCTGTACTCCTGATGATGGACTTAATGTCCGAAACGATCGTTGGGAAGAGAAAATATTTTGTAGAATTTTTATGTGTTTTTTTGTTTTTATAATTTGTTATTAATCATGTTCTACCAAGTTCCGAGTGAAAAATCAGTGCAAATTATAGTTTATACAAATATTCAACTATTTTGTTTCATTCCGATGTGAACCCCTAAGTTGACTGAACTATAGAGGAACCTCGTATTTGAATTGAACAAGATTCTAATTACATCCCTTAAGCTTAAGGTACCCGAAACAAAACTGTACGCTACAACTTTAGACGTAGACAAACTATCAACTGGGCAAAATTTTTGTTTACATTAACGGTAAACAATTTTCAAACTAAAAACAATAAATTCATTGTTTCAAATCTGCCAATTTAGTTTCCACAAAACGGTATTCTAAGATGATTTAAGAATTAAACTGCATTATTTTTAGTTCGTAATTAGTTTTATTCCATTAATTATAGACGCTAAATAGCTGAGGTCATTTTATATGTTATTTACTTTGTTTACTATCACTATTTAAATTCAATGAAATGCGTTCAGTAGTTTAATTTTTATAAACTTAACTTTATTTTATTATTTTTAACAGCTAATAGCTCTGCAAATCATATTATTGTACATCACTCCTCCTAGACATTAAACTAAAACTAGTGTGACCTGTGCGAATTATTCGCACTAAATAAGTATAATAATTATCACTTTACAAAATTATTTTTTAAATATGATTGCAGGTATTCAATTCGTTTCTAATTTTGCACACTGCTTATAATGTTCTTCTTTTTGTTGTATTACAATATGAAGCTCAGATGACAAATCGAAGAAATATTTTACTAAAATTGTCATATAGAGGCGCAAGTAGTAAAAGCGTTGAGCTAAGCCGTCAGATGGCATCATGCAGCATTGCTGTGACGTTGTTCAGCGTTGCTCGCTGTTTCAAAATAAAAAGTCGTCAGATGGCAGTATGCAGTATTGTGTCTGTTGTATTACAATATGAAGGTCAGATGACAGATCGAAGTGTTGACGTTGTTTCAAAATTAAAACCGTCCGATGGCAGACGTTGTTCAGCGTTGCTGTATTTTAATTAATTTACAAAAACAAAAGCAATAATAAATTTTTTAGTTGTCGATGTCAGTAGAGCAAGCAGTTATCTGTAAAATGATATGTATAATTTATGTGGTGAAATTGTGAGGTTTTTTCTAAAAAGGGAGGCAAACATCTTTAACCTTAGCGTATTAATATATATGATTGAACGACCATATCCCCCTTAATTACGTTACGTATAGTTTATGATGAATAAACAATACAAATTTGTCCTTAAGCGATTAAAAACTCTGTGATATAATAAATAGAAAAACTCTTTTTCGAAATATACAAAACAAATAAAATGTGATCATTTATTAATTTGTTTTGTAACTCCGACGAAAGCTTTGTTTAATAATGTATATACAACAGAACAATACACGTTTGTTTTATTTTTTTTCAGTTATAAATCTGAAATTCGCAAATACGATGAAGCTCTATTATTTATTTTATTTATTTTTGAGAAAACGTCACTGATCTGAACAATAGCGGATGGATAAAAAACCAGTGCGAGATGACATTTTGCATGGCGAAAGTGACATTAAGTTAAAAACGAACGACAGCGAATTTTAACAGTCACATGAGCCATAATATCATCACGCACGAGATACATATTTTATATCGAGAAAGATAAAGTTACTTCAAAGCCGATATTAATGCGAGCGCGGGTAATACAAAATATTGTCAGCATAAATTGTTAAACACACCTCACTTGCCATATAGAGAAATGTTCCGATATTTAATTCAAAATTCCCGCTGAAATTATCAGCCACAGTAGACTCATCTCGTTTACCACTTTTATACAGTTTCAGGCATATATATACTCCTATATTGCTAGTAGGGGTCTGGAAAAGGATGACGACCCAACGGTGCCGACTTACATACGTCTGTCTCAGTCATTTAGACGTCAAATGTTATGCGCATGTCCGCGAATGGAACACTACACTTGCCCCATATATTTAATACCTTCCATATTGCCAGCAAAGAACAGGAGAACGACTTAAACACTACGGTGCAGACATTTATACGTCTCTCTCACTTATTATACTCGGAGTCTCATGCGCATGTCCGTGAATGGATGCGCGTCAGTTTGCACATGAAATTAAGCTGTGAAAGGGAGGTGGCTTGCTCCATTCCACTAACTAATTGCCCCACTACAGACGCGACACTTGCGCACAACGAGTCAAGTAAAAAGAAAGAGATAGAAAACAGTCATTTGCTGTCTCACTTTATGGGCCGGGCTTCCACGACGGCCACTAGCAATATAGAAGCTATTAAATATATGACGTGCCCACTTTCCCACTACAGTCGCAACGCGTATAAATAAGTGAGATAGAAGTATGCAGTTGCTGTCTTTCTTGGTTGGCAACACTTCCATTTACGGGAACTAGCAATATAGGAGCATTAAGTATATGATACACGGATTATGTTTAGATCAGTGGTTAAAATACATAGCATTGTCTGCAATAAATTGCAATGTTATTTTCTTTGTTTCTTAAGTTACCATATACCTATATAACAGGCATTGTTCACTTAAATTTAATAATACAACGCAACAATTTTGTCAGAACACAAAAGGAATGCGGTACTTATATATTTTGTTTTTCACAACGCAAACTTCTTAGAATTAATGCAATAAATGTGCGCTGAATAACTGGAATTACTACAGAATGTGTCAAAATGTTTTCAGGCGGACGCCAAGAAAATGGCATTTTACTTACAGTAAATGTTGTGCCCAAAATAATAGTGGAAAAATTCAGTTCTGTAACGCAACTTGCGTCGGAGATAGAGGGGGATCGAAAAGGACTCGAGATGATATGTGTTGCAAGAACTTGGCCGCCGCACGCCGCCGTGCGCTATGATTTTAATTATAATATTGTCTGTATACGCAGAATGATTTTTAAGTTGATTTTTCTTTTTTAACAGCCTGTAGAAATCAAATAGGCGAACAAATATTTTAAGTAACTTTTTTATCAAAACTCAAAAATAAGAGAAAAATAGCAGTTCAAAGTTAAATTAAATTGTTTAAATTTTATGTAATTAAAGCCCGGTTAACACACACGAAGAAATGATAGCACGAATCGGAAATGTATCCCAAATAATTCGCGGAAGGCCCTAATCGCTACTACAAGCATAGCTACGGTGCAAGCTATAAAAAAGGGGAACAGCTTCGAACAATTTCTATGAATACTTGATAATGACATAACATAGTTCCATAGTGACATAACATAACGCCAGGATCGACCTCAAAATTTGATAAAATTTAATAAAACTTTGAAAGCCCGTTTATCTTTCATTTTTGAGTTTTGATAAAAAAGGGTCTTGAAATATTTTTTCTACACGCTGTTGAAAAAAAAGAATCAACTTAAGTATCTAGTATGTTAAAGGATAGGCTTCTTTTGCGTTAACGTAATGTCAATTTTCCTGTTAGCGATGCTGCGAGTAACGCATGAAAATATCCAATGCAGAGAGTTAAAATGTAATTTACATCACCGGGAATCGAATACTTAAAAATGCATCGTAGAGCGAAATGCAGGGAAAAGCATACAAATACTATGATTTATGTACACTGAGTTATAGACGCTACACTTAAGCTGATTATGTCGTAGTGACGTAAGCAGTTTTGCAATAAATCGATAGCAAATCCTTCCATTAAAGCTATACTAGGGCTTCACAAATCGTTCGTTAAACCTTCACTCTGTTTCATAGGGTAGAGGCACCGATTCTCGACCAATTTTACAATACTTTCAGTAGCTTACTTTTTCTGTTGTCAATAATCAATTTTTCTTGTCAGATATCAAGCGACAACTTTTTAATTTTTTATAACGACGTATTTAACCGATAAAATTTTTCATTTTTTATTCACGTCAGAATTTACAATATTTGATATTTTCTGACGCGATCAAAAAAACCTCGAGAAAACTCCGCTTGGTCGCAGAATTAGTACACGTACCTCCCGAACCCGTCGATCTTTCTAAACACGCTTATATTAACTTGATTTACCGAGCGGTGTGGCGTAGTGGTGAGAGCACTACACGCACGTTCGGAAGGTACTGGGTTCCAATCCCGTATCAATCAATTGTACTCTTCGTTTTATAATGTATATTCAGCTATAATACGTTCTATGCTATAGGTTAATGTAATAAACTGTACAAGTTGCCAACGTCCCACAAGACAAAATACTGTACACTACAAGTCAAAAGTTTCTTTTCTACTCCTCTAATATCTTTAGATAAATCAACCAACTGCTGGGACTTGTACCTACTGGCTGATGTGTAAGTCACTGCTAGCTCGCATGCGAGGTTACCAGATGGATTTCACAATTAGAATCGGGGCTATTTTTCATGCCCCTTCGTCTGTTTGTTTTGAGCAAGAACCAATCAGGAAACAGTATCTTGTCACATGGGCGACATGAACAAACACTGCGTCATAGCGTGTGTTCTGTTCAGAGACAATAAATGCCCACTTTTGTTAACATTCGAACTATCACTGCGCGCACACCAAACCCATCTGCACATATATTTAATACCCTCTATATTGCTATAGCAAAGATCGGGAGAAAGACTTAAACACTACACTGCAGACATTTGCGTCAGTTTGCACATGGAACTAAGTTGTGAAAGGGCTCTTCCATTTACTAATTGCCCCACTACAGACGCAACACTTGCGCACAACGGGTCAAGTAAAATGAGATAGATAGAAAACAGTCATTTGCTGTCTCACTTCATGGGTCACGCTTCCACTTACTGCCACTTGCAATACAGAAGTTATTAAATATATTATGCATCTACAAAGTAAGCTTCAATACATTCATCGTGTGCGAACACGAAACCCAGCGTCACAGAACGCTTCAAACATATAGCAGCAAAACCAGCCTTGTGTGCAGTGACCTTTGTATTCGCAATTTTGAAACTTAGCAAGGGGTAGTGTACATTTTGTATAGACTATAGAGGCGCTGCGAAGCAAGAGAGCGGTATACCGCGCGTTCGTGTGCATCTCTTGTCAAAGCAAACTGATAACAATATTCTATACAATATGGAGAATAACGTAGGTACATAACCTATAAATGAACCAAAGTTTTGTTGTTAGTTCATCATCTCGCCGCGCTGAACAGTGCAACAGTTGTAAAAAAAGCGTGGTGGGTTTAACTCTGGATATATCGCAACGTTTTCCGTAGGACAAAGTCTTTTGAAAAAGTATTTCAATGTGTACATTTTTTCAATGTTTTTTTAATTGTGTTAACAAACGGACATTAAAAATTTTTAATTATAATTGAACTATTTAATTTACTTAGTATGCAATTTTCATTGCTTTTTAAATGACACCTACATTTTTTTTAATTACAGATATTTCGTCAAGATTTTTCAAAAAGTTCAAGCTTTGAAGCGATGTCAACAAGTCAATGTTGTCTTTAAGTTTAAAAATTTAAATAAATATTGTTGACTTCGTGCTTTAATAAGCTTTCAATTGACACCTTACACGATGACATTGAAAAAATATTTTTTTTTTCATTTCTCAATTTATCCCCTGAAATTTACACCCAAAATCAAAATTCAACTTTTTTTTATATTTCACATCTGTATTTATGCTACCAATCTCTGTGCCAAAGGAGCCCGCACAAACCTTATGGGATTGGTTAAATTGATCGAAAATTGTTTTATTTTATAGTTTAAAGGTCACTAAAAAAAGTATCCACGGGCGCATAGCCTAAAAACTAATAGATTTTTAGCTACAGATATGTTTAGCGAGGTTTTAGATAGGGGAGAGTCGGCTATATTGGACCGGCTCCTAAATTGGACCGGTCGAGTTTCTCCTATACAGCAGAAAACTAGAATCATCTCGTGGTGCCTGATCGAACTACTAATTGATACGGTTGTGATTCTCGGTGGAAATATTTCTAGTGTTTGCAGTTGTTGAAATATCGGGTATTTTTGGAAAACATCATATTTGATGCTATTTTTACACCACTTACCGTTACCCTAAACAAATACCAGATATGTAGATGAAAGTTTTTTAAAATCGGCATTGTTTTTCTAATGTTTTTTGTTAATTTTAATGACATAACCTCTAATTTATATTCACGTGTTCTGATAGAAATGACGTTTGATTCAAAGCAACGTAGTAGTTTCCTAAATTGAACCGCCAAGTGGTCCATAAAATGGACCGGTCAAACTTGGTAGCTGAGAATAAAACTGAACATAAAGATGAAAGTTGGTTTTGTAATATTTGTGAGGATGAAAAAATTGAAGAGATGACACAATGCATGTCATGTAGCATGTGGAATCATGCAATATGTGCTCAAGTTTCGTCAAAAGTTAAAAAATATTATTGTAATGAGTGCAAAAAGTAAAACATAGCCTACTTGTTTCTTGCTATGAAACGTTTAATTTTTTCACCTATTTTTCTTTTGTTAAAAATTTATTGATACTGAAAATTGTTTGTTTGTATATTATTTTAATTTTTATTTTGTCTCTTTATATGTAATTAGTAGGCAGGTCCAATTTAAGAAACCACTGGTCCAATTAAGGAGCCTGGTTTCCTAAATTGGACTTTTGCAAGCGTTTTTATTTTGTGTTAAATAAAATATCTACAATTATTTTTGACATTTGTTGATTTTTTTGGAAGATGATCATGAACTGCACTTTGAGGCACTATAGTCAAATTATCAGGAATTTTTGTTATTTGACCCCCAGAAATTCAAATTAAAAAATGGTCCAAATTAGGCGTCTCTCCCCTACTAGGATATCCATTGAAATTCACAATCTTAAAAAATCTTAAACTCTAGATATATTTTTTCGAGTGCGCTGAATCCGAATATGACATTATTATTTTATACAGGGTAGGTATACATTACCTACCTAGTTTTCGTCTATTTTTCTATTTCTAAAAAAAAGCGAAATAGTTGAACATGTTTGTGAATTCAATGGATATGCCTATATCTAAAATCTCGCTAAACATATCTATAGCTAACAATTTATTGGTTTTTAGGCTATGCGCCCATGGACACTAGCAACTTTAAACAAAAGGCTTGATTTTTTTTATAATTCGGTAGATGGATGATATGTTTTCATTGATTTCTCCAAAACTAGTCGGTGGAAATTAAAAAAAAAAACTCTTTAAAGTTAAAACCTTAATAAATTATTGAAAACAAAAAAAAAACAAAAAAAACCCGTTGTGCCCGACTAATTAAAAAGATATTTAATTAAAAAGATTAAATATCTTTTTAATTAGTCGGACACAACGGGTTTTTTTTGTTTTTTTTTGTTTTCAATAATTTATCATTGATTTCTCCAAAACTAGTCGGAGGAAATTAAAAAAAAACTATTTAAATTAAAGTTAAAACCTTAATAAATTATTGAAAACAAAAAAAAACTCGTTGTGCCCGACTAATTAAAAAGATATTTAATTAAAAAGATTAAATATCTTTTTAATTAGTCGGGCACAACGAGTTATTTTTGTTTTCAATGATTTATTAAGGTTTAAATAGTTTTTTTTTTTAATTTCCACCGACTAGTTTTGGAGAAATCAATGAAAACATATCACCCATCTACCGTTTTACCATAAAGCCAATGTTAAACACTTTTGAAGTCATTTATTTATTTAAATAGTCGGGAAAACCCCCTAAAATTTTCAGAATTGGTTTAGACTTAGTCCAACTTCATATAAAAAATAAAATCAAGCCTTTTATTTAAAATTGCCTTGGTGCTCGTACTATATACCTTAAACTATAAAATAAAACAATTTTCGAACATTTTTACCGAGAACCAAATCCCAAAAGTTTAGTGCGGAGTCCTTTAAAAATTTACGCGAAATACTTTCAGAGAAAATCGTCGTTGACGAACGAACATAGAAGTGATTCCCCAGAACACTAAAAATAACATTTTTAGGTATAAGTAGAACCACCAGAAATTCGCTTACAGCGGCAACCGACAGGGTTTAGATATTTAACATAATTGCCATTAGTCATCAATAATCTGCCGGTCTAAAATTGATCTACGTGCGCATATCGAATTCCGTATAAATCTAGATAGCATCAAAGCCAGAACATCCGTTGTCAGTCCCCTGGTGAAACGGTTATGACTGGGAAACAGTTATCTCTGTAATCATTAAACGCGTTGCGTCATTCACATCATTACCCCATACACGTTCACTTCTAAAGCATTTTCCTCTCCGATAGATCAAAGTTTAACACTTCTATATACACAGAATAATTAGTACAGTACACACCCGAAAAGTGCAGTCCTATATATGGAACAATCTTCGACGCGTGCGCAGAGCCTGGCAGCCCCGGTTCTTGAAACCCAACATGTAACTACCATATATTGCTAGCAAAGATCGGGAGAAAGACTTAAACACTACGGTGCAGACATACATACGTCTGTCTCACTTATTATACTTTTGAGTCTCGTGCCCATGTCCGTGAATGGAGCATGCTCGTCAGTTTGCACATGGAACTAAGCTGTGAAAGTGAAGTGACTTCATATGTTTAATATTGCTAGCAAAGATCGAGAGAAAGACTTAAATACTATACGGTGCAGACATATATACGTCTGTCTCACTTATCATACTCTGAGTCTCTTGCGCATGTCCGCGAATGAATGCGCGTCAGTTGCAGTGTCAGTTTGCACATGGAACTAAGCTGTGAAAGGGAGGTGGCTTGCTCTATTCCACTTACTAATTGCGCCCCACTACAGTCGCGACACTTGCGCACAACGGGTCAAGTAAAAAAGAAAGAGATAGAAGACAGTCATTTGCTGTCTCACTTCATGGACCACGCTTCCACTAACTGCCACTAACGATATAGAAGTTATTAAATATATTGTAACTACGCACTCGAACTTGCAGTGAAGTCATTTCCATCAACCAGCGCGCCAGGCAGCACAAGTCCCAGCAGTGACTTCAGCGGCAAAACTAGCCTCGTGTGCAGCGGCCTTAAGAAAAGCATTGTAGAATTTTAAATCAATCTGCTCGAACAATAATTGATCGACTATTTCTTATTTTCCTTTTTACTATTTTTTTTACTATTTTGATAAAAATTTAGCTTCTAAATGTATATTTTTCTACGAAGATCAGTAATTTGTCATTCTGTGAGTAGACTAATGTTCTACATAATAAACAGTTAAACTAAACAACAGTAAAGCTATAATATGTGGTTGTATCAAAATAAAATTTTAATAAGTAAAAATAAAGTATATCTAAATATAAAAATTACAATATATAATTTGAAAATGTGTAAAATGGCACTTCAGACAACAAAATCGTGTAAGAATTGTTAAAATCTTTCCACAAACCAAACTGTCACATAAAACCATAACGGACATTATAGTAACTCTCTCTTTCTTCCACTTTCGTCTTATCACGCTCTAATACTGATCTCTAATTATTGGATCGCTTATAAATGACTAGTCCCAATACAACACCACAGGACGTGGGAAAGAAAAAGGACCCTCTGTAGCGGAAAATCTGAATTATTAATACAGTTAACGCATGTCAAGTTTACCATCTATACATGGTGTTCTTACAGGGTTATTGATATTACCATATACACAGTCTGAAAAAATGTGAATTTAAACAGCCCGCCAAAAATATCCCTCACCAATATGGCGCTGCACAGATCGGTTGCATACAGTAGTCGCCATTTGCTATCCACCAAATAGAGATCGGTGACCTATAGTATGCACACTTATGCGCATGCGTACATAAGCATACCGTCGGTTGAATTTAATTTAATCAAATTTTAAGGGAACTTACATAACCAGTGTTAAGTGGTGGTATCTCTAAGTAATTAGATAACTCCACACATACACACACACACACACAGTCAAAGATACACTGTGTCCATGACCGTTTGAGGTTATGTGATAGTAATTAATTTTTGGATGTCGATGCACGGACAGCAAGACGTTTTTTTCTTACATCGAAAGGGTACGATAAATTTTGTTTCTATTTCTATTCCAAATTCCACAGTATTTGTGTTATTCTCTTACAATAATTACACCATCAGGGGTTCAGTTTGATAACTCGACATGCCCTTTTGACTTTATTTTAAGTCATAGAAAACGCTAAATTTTTACGTTTCAAAAAAAAAACCTGCAGATTATTCACAAATTTCCTCAAAAATACGTAAAAACTGTTTGTGTCTCACTGTCATTTTTTTAATCTAACCAATCAGAAATCACATATACACATCATAGCAACTGCAGGTGTAGAATAATACTCTATTACTATCTCACTTTATATACACAACCCCGTAATTGTTTTTTAAAGAACTCCCCCCAAACGCCCACCTCTTTTCACTGCGAAAAAAAAACGTCATCGCATCGACACGACCCCGTAATTGTTTTTTAAAGAACTTCGCCCAAACGCCCTCCCCTTTTTACTGCGCAAAAAAAGACGCCATCGCATTGACACGACCCCGTAATTGTTTTTTAAAGAACTCCCCCCAAACGCCATCCTCTTTTCAATGCGCAAAAAAAAAATCCGCACTTAAAACGGCTAATAACACTGTTATTATGTTATATAAAATAATAATTGTGTATTTTCAGTGAAAATTTTGCATATCGAGTTATTGTGCTTTAACCCACCATCAGAACTTATGAAATCGGATCAGCCATCAAAAGACTATTTATGGAGGTCTACGCTTTATAATTCAAAAGATTTCTCTATATTTAACGGGGCACGTTTATTTTCTTTCCTTTCATTAACTGTTTTTTAAATAATCTTGAAGGAGGTATATATAATTTACATTCTGATTGCGACAGCTGACCCGATTGCATTAGGTCTTACGCAATGGTAAGTTCCTTAGTTCATTTTTTTAAACTTGTGACCTTGACGGACGATAACGATGAAATAACTTGCGACTTTAACAGATTCACAAACGTATATAAGTTATTTTCAAATTCATTCAATCGATTATTTTAAAATCTGACTAGTGTCGTTGGTCCTGGTCTTATTAAAAGATGAGACACTAATTGAAGATTTTCCGTCAACAATGTGATAAGCAATGAAGATAGAATAAAAATTACACGGCAACACTCGCCGATTGATTTCGAATGGGTTTCTGCCCATAAATATTTAAAATCGAGGCTTTCGAGAACACCGCGTAAATCCATAGATGATGCGGATAAGAGTGTACACACTGGGCGGTGGGCGGGCGGTTAAATGGGCGGAATGAGAACGCCGTCATGGCCGTTGCTGACAGGGGCACAGAACGCAGTGACGCATTTCTCTTCCACAGTATCTTCGTCGTCGTCGTCGTCTTCTTCGTCATCATTACAGAACTTGTGTCATTTCGATCTCTCATGTTAGAGCCAATCCACGCTCGTAATGATTTTATGTTTCTACGTTTGCAGACGGAGGGATCGTTCAAGGATACGTTTCTTGGACCACTTCTCTCTTTTTACGATCGTCTTCTGTTTTTGATAATAATACTGTTTGTTGATGACAGTCAAATGTTTTGTTATAAGTAATTATAGTACGTTTCTTTGATGACGACAATTCGAAATATTCTAATCAATATTGTTGTTTTTTCAATTTATAACTTAAATAAATTAGACAGGTTGTTCACAAGTCTTAAAGATAAAACACCTATTTTACATCAATCTAATATCATTTATAAAATACCTTGTGAATGTAGTAAGTGTTATGTGGGGCAAACAAAACAATTACTAAAACATAGAATTTACCAACACAGAATGGACTGTAGAAATATAAATTTATTAAGTGATAATAAGACTGCGTTGTCATCTCATCATTTCGACACTGGACATAAATTTCTATTTGATGAAGTTCAAATATTAGATAAAGAGTCATATTGGAAGAAACGCAATATCAGTGAAATGTGTTTTATTAGAAAAAACAATTCTATTAATTACAGAACAGATACTCAAAATTTAAGTAGTCAGTATAACTATGTAATGAAATTGAACTAACTTTCGTATTTTTATTTATTTTATTTATTTTTATTGTTTAAAATGTATACATAAACTTGTTGCCATGTTTTTGTCTTATGAACCTTAACTTTTGTTAATTGCAATGGTTAGTAATTAATGTTTATTTTCATAATTATTGTTTTAAATTTTCACATTAATTGTACTTGAAAAAGTCTAAATTTATAGACGAAACGTCGTACACTGAATAAAGAACTTTTTGTCCACAATCCTGCGATTCTTATTAATAATTGTCTCGATGGACACGATTTCTAATATATAATAAATACGTATCATTTAAATGTCTCGAAATCATTTGAATGATAAAAAAGCAGAATTGTTACAAGATTAGATGAAAAAATTTGCTAGCATCAAATACCACCGATTCTTTTTATGTTTTAACCAATCATTATTAATTTGAATTGTATATTAAAAAAATGTAGGTTATGTATCTAGTGCGTGAATTAAAATCTTATGACACAGTGTGGCCTTATGGTAAAACAGCTAAGTGTGCAGTTATTTGCATTTCATTTGGGTGGTGAAAACTATGCCTGCTTTGTGCTGCTCTGTCATCTCATTTACACTTATAGTATTAAACTTTAACTGAAAATTTAATGTTCGCATTATGGAGGGTAGAGGTAATGAGAATCATCTTATATTGGGATAAAACTGAAGAAGTGTCTATCTGAAAGCTTCAACTAACACTACAAAAAGTGACCACAATGGCGTAAGTCTATAAAATGTATTAATGTAAACTCAGTGAAGTGTGTTGAAAGGAAATATTTAATATTTTTGGCGACTATAGAGTAGTTAATATATTCACAGTAAACAAAACCTCAATCACTTACGTAGTCAAACATTATTCGGTAAATATAACCTACAGAATCATCAGAGAGAAATTGACATTCTTCCTACGGTACCGTCATCTTAATTACACTCTTTTTTATGGACATTTTTCATACACAGAGATGGTTCTCCTTATCCTCTACCCTCCATAGTTCGCATGTATTTGTTTCAGATCAAAGCACGAGTGCATCATGGGTCAATTTACTTCCGCTATACAAACATGAAATACAGCTATTTTATACAGGAATGTGGAAAAAAAAAGATCAAAAAAATCGAAAATATATATTTCTCCAACTGTACATTTTACCATTCCAACCCACAAGTGGGGAATGGTACTACTAGTTTAGGTCAAAAATCACTTTTCAAAAATATTACAATATCTTTCCGTTTTGAGGTCCCCCGAATCCAAAAAACATATTTTTGGAAAAACTCTGTGCCTCTGTTAGTCTGTGAACACGATACAGGTCAAACGGATAAAAACCAAATTTTGGGAGGATGTTTGGTATGCAAATATGAAGAGCCTTATTGCTTTTGGGGAAAATCGGCGCATGCGCAGAAGAGATATATGCTAAAACGGTGTTTTTTATACAATAATGGTATAATTTTCATAACGGCTTATTATTCTATTTATTTTGTCAAGAAAGTTTTGTTAAACATTTTTTTTTCTAAACTTTATAGTTTCGGAAATATTTTGAAAATAAAAAAAATCATCCGTTCTTTAGTTTTATGGATCTGTCAGAAATTAACTAGTTAGGCATGCTTTGATTAATTTTTACATGACGTGGAACATATTATGTAGGTAACCATGGCAACGAATAGCAAATATCATATTGAATACTAGCCATTACCCGCGTCACCTCACGCGATATCAGAAATTTTATTTTCTTTATTATAATCAAATGTCAATATTTTTTAAGTTGTTATGGTCCCGTCGCCCAATTGGCTGGAATTTTTTTATTGTAATATTTCGATTTTTGCTATCAAATAAAATTGATACTTTCACCAATTCCCAGGTTAAAACTCGGGAACTGGGGGCTTGTAATAAAGGAGCCAGCATGGAACGAAGACATGCCATACGAATAGTACATTTCGGTTGAAGTTCAATGAAAAATTAAACTACTTAAAAAGTGTGATATTCGCATTTTTTAATTTTTAAAAAAATGTAAAAATTCGTAGAATGATAAGTATTGACTATTAAAATAACTGCCGCTGTGGTTGGATACAATACGTAAAGATTGTATCAAATTACATCGTAAAGAAAAAAACAGATTAAAGCCAAGGCGTTCAACAACGCTAAACTAACAACGCAGACTATTACAAGAACATGTCAGCGTCAGACTTCGTTAGCCGCGTTGACCATGGTAGAAATTTCTGGCAGTTACGCGAGTCACATTCCAATATTAAGATCTATTGCACATACCGCTAACTTAGCGGTATGTGCTTTATTATCGCTTTGCGCGTCAGAGCTGACTTTCGTTCACATAAGAAGTTATATCTAAGTTAATTTCGCACGAAATCCATTCAAATTGAAGCTTTTTGAAAAGAGGAGGTTCTGATCTATAAAACAGAACCATTTTTAAATTCATTCGAGTTCATAAATACTACTAAAATTGTAATTGAAAATCACGAACAGCAGTTGTCGGTTGGTCTGTACGTATGTATATAATAATGGTATACTTTTCATAACGGTTTATTATTTTATTTATTTTTTCAAGAAACTTTCGTTAAAATTTTTTTTTCTAAACTTTATAGTTTCGGAAATATTTTGAAAATAAAAAAAATCAGCCGCTCTTTTGTTTTATGGATCTGTCAGAAAAAAACAAGTTCGGCGTGCTTTGATTAATTTTTACATGACGTGGAACATATTATATAGATAGCCATGGCAACGAATAGAAAATATCATTTTGAATACTGGCAATTACCCGCGTCACCGCACACGATATTAGAAGTTTTATTTTCTTTATTATAATCAAATGTCACCATTTTTGAAGTTGGAATGGTCTCGTCGCCCAATTGGCTGGATTTTTTTCCTTTTAAGGAGGTTGAGCCGTTTTACGAAGATAATGAAAAAAATCTGAAATAAAGTTTGTTTAATAGATTTTTTTATGACACAATTTTCTGTAAAAAATCCAAAAAAACTTTTACATGTAGTCTTATGGAAAATATGTCGACCTAGCATGCAAATGGTACATTTTAATTTTTTGCAAATAACCAAATAATGTCAGCAGTTCCGAAAATTGACTATGTAAAGCATCGATGTCTTACGCATATTTTAATATTTTTTCCAATTTAATTAGGAGACTTTTAATCGAAAAAAAATTATTAAACCTTAGCAGTTTTCGATTATGGACTTTTATTCTTGACAATTTTAATTAAATGTTCAACTTTTTAATGATTTAATTTTAATTTTTATTACTTCTAATTTCTTTTTTTAATTATTTACTGCAAAAAATATGTAAAATACAGATATTTACATCAATTTATTTTTTCTAACCTAACTTTGTACAAAAAATTCAAAAGTTAGTCCATTAAGTAAAATACTGAAATAATTAATATTAAAAAAAATATTTATTTATGCCTTTATGACAATAATTTATTAGTATCATCGACTTATAACCTTTTGTAAAAATTTATTATGGAAAAGTTCCCATTTAGAATTCGACTCGCTTTTGATTGGGACTGTAACGCATCAACCTCCTTAAGGTAAGGAACCGTAAAAACAATTCAAAATTTGTTTATAACTGTCGGTATTGAACAATAAACACACTTGATAATACTGACAACACACTTTTATTGCTACGTGTTTTCGCAGAAGCGAGTATAGTATAATTGCTATATATCTTGTAGGTTTCGAGTAATTTCCGAAGAATCAACAAAGGTCTCTCAGCAGTAACTGCGTGCTAGTACGTTACCGATACCAGAGGTGGCAGCATCATTCAGCGAGATATAATTATCGGTAATGCGGTTAACTTCTCGCAAGTTTCTGACGTTAGGTATCAAACCTTTAATCTGATCTGAGAGCTTTGCTCTTACGCGGAGTATATTGCAAGAGGAGTGTTCGGCATCGTTTGCCACTGTTCTAATAGATATTAGATAAAAGATCACAACCGTATCTTTCCACTTAGAATATTGACAGCAAATTATGTTTATTAAGATTTAATTTTGATAGTGTCTTAATCTAAATTTAATAGCTCACTCTATTATAAAGTTTCAAAGAGACACGCCTATTTTGGTACGGTTTTAGAATCGTTTCAAATGATACGATTCTAGAAACTTATTCAATGGTTTTGTTTATTCAGTACCGCATGGGTGCTTATCTATATAATATATAAAAACTATTTTAGTAACATGCAGCGACATCTGATAGAATTTGCTCAAAGCTATTAGTTCAGACGCCGGACCGCTACCGAAATATATTTTGCAGAATTATATCTATCGCACCCGGATGAAACCGGGCCGGGCCGCTAGTTTAGGATAAATATCTCGTTTATACAGAGAATATACCTAGATGTGTAACAATTTTTATTATTTTATACAATACATTTATTAACGTAAGTTTGTAACATGAATATTATTTAATTCAACACATTTACTAATTTAAGTTTTTTAACATGAACACTACTTCGTAGTTCATACGCTCCGCTGCCATCTTACCTCTGTTTCTCTACATGACCACCAGAGTACACCAGTGGCGATGTGGATTTTTAAGACGTGGTGTTACAGATGTTTATTATGATATTATTTATTATTCAAAGTGGTCCAATATTTTACGAAAAAAAATTTTCAAAAAAATGCCATTTATACAAAAAATATACGTTTTTATGATGAATATTTTATAATTTCAATTTAATAAAGACAGTTTTTAATGTGAGTCATTATTTACGTAATTATTTTAGCGTTAAAGTGTTTTTTTTCAGATTTTTGGAGCACAAAATCAACAAAATTAAAAATGCGATTTATCAAACCAAAATCAATAATACAACAAAAAAATTATGGGTGTAGAATTTATGATTTCGTCCGTTCAGCTAAAAAAAACTAGTGGTAGATGTTGAAACGGCTTGTGTTTTAAATAAAATATATCTTCGCTGTATTATAATCGTTAATAGATAGATAGCTAGGTATACTTATTTATTCAAAAGGTCTTCTAAGCGTAGAATAATTAACGATACAAAAACTATTTAAAAAAAATAATTTTACCTTTGTGAAAACGTTTACATTATAATATTATAAACTTGGAATGTTTGACTTGTGCAGCTGAAAGTTAATGAGAGCCTCTTTACCTGTAACAAAAGAAAAATAATTATAATTAAAAACAAGTGCTTTATTAATATCTATACAAAAGACTGAATAAACTTTTAATAAAAGAGAAAATCCTAATTTACAACAATTTAATTCAATTAGTCTTTGAGCTATTTTCAGCATGAACGATATTTTAATAAATATATTATTTTTTAAATTAAGCTTCTTTTTCGAGATTGAGCCGTTTAACAGTTGCGTTAAATATTTAACGCCAGTGATGTAATCCTAACAACGAAAAACAAATCAATATAATAGGTACTACGCATATGTCAATTTATAACATAATATATGTGTATAGATCTTGCGAAGCTGTTTTTGCCGGATTTTCCTGATTTTTTTTATTTTCAAAATATTTCAAAAACTATAAAGTTTAGAAAAAAATTATTTAACGAAACTTTCTTGAAAAAATAAATAGTATAATAAGCCGTTATGAAAAGTATACCATTATTATATAAAAAACACCGTTATAGCATATAACTCTTCTGCGCATGCGCTGATTTTCCCCAATAACAATAGGGCTATTCATATTTGCGTACCAAACATCCTCCCAAAATTTGGTTTCAATCCGCTCATCCGTTTGACCTGTATCGTGTTCACAGACTAACAGACTCACAGAGTTTTTTCAAATATATGTTTTTTGGATTCGGGGGACCTCAAAACGGAAAGATATTGTTAAATTTTTGAAAAGTGATTTTTGACCTAAACTAGTATCACTCCCCACTCGTGGATTGGAATGGTAAAATTAAAATAAGCTTAAAACAATAATGAATAAAAAATACTAGTATTATTGCGAAAAAAGCGTGGGGCGCTCGATGTACAAAAATGTGGAACAAAGCGCCCCACGCTTTTTTCACAATAATACTACTATTTTTTATTCATTATTGTTTTAAGCTTATTTTAAAAAAAATATTTTTACTTTTTAGTTCGATATAAAGCGTGTTTTTTAGTTTTTTTTAAACTATATTTATTTTCCACTTTTTAGTTCGATTTATTGTCAAAAATTTGCCGAAAAAAAAACAATTTTTTTTCGGTGTGAACGGGATTGGAACCCACGACCCGTGATTCCGAGAGTTGACGTCAGCGAAGACCCGTGCCTTAGACCGCACGGCTATCCACTGTAGTTACAGTGCTGGCATATTATACTACAGTAATAAACCACTTGCTGTAGTCCAAACGAAGGTTACAAACAAACATACATACATAGGTACATACATACAAACTTACAAGTGAAGTTAATATATAAAGCGTGTAAAAACGTTCGAGAAGTGTCTTTTTGGTACAACATTAATTAAGAAAAAATGTTGCTTCATTTAAAATCAAAAACATAAAAAGTTTAAAGTCCGTTTTTGTTCGCAGTCGCTTATTAAGTTTTGTCTATTGTCAACAACGAAAGGAAAACTTTTTATCTGACTTTTGAAAAGTAGAAAAGTGTTTCAGTTGAGTCAGGTGTTTTGTTTATCTCGTAGCTTAAAGCACGCTCGACGGACCTATTACCAAAACGAACTTTTTTTTCTCTTGTTGAATTACTTTCTCTAACTTATAAGTATAGGTAAACGATTATTTATTGAAAAGCTATCGGAACAAATTTACGATATTACAAAATATTAATCACAGTCTCTTTTTTAGGGTTTAGTACGCAAACACCCTCTCACGATTCTGTCTGTCCGTCCAGTACATTCTTTTAAATTCAATAAGTCGTGAATTGTCGAGCGTCTGTAAACTACCATCTTTGCCTCTCTGACACGCTCTGTAAGCTTATACAAAATGGACTGGGCTTCACTGTATCGAAATAAAAAAATTAAAAATGAATGTAAATAATAATTTAAAACCAAATCTTTGATTAACGTCTGATTAGAACTCTTCAATAAATAAAATTATCGACCAATTTTTCAGACAATATATTAACAAAATATAATTAATACAATAACGTTTCGATCCCGATTTGGATCTTCTTCAGAATGGATCTAAAAATATAAAAAATAATTAATACTTATTTAGTTTCTGTTTATTTTTAATGAAATTCGTCAAAGATTTTTTTAATATTGAAATATTGAAAAAATAATAATTTACAACCATGACTACAATTGGTTGTTATTATTTTTTCAATATTTCAATATTAAAAAAATCTTTGACGAATTTCATTAAAAATAAACAGAAACTAAATAAGTATTAATTATTTTTTATATTTTTAGATCCATTCTGAAGAAGATCCAAATCGGGATCGAAACGTTATTGTATTAATTATATTTTGTTAATATATTCTCTGAAAAATTGGTCGATAATTTTATTTATTGAATAATTTAAAACGCTGTATTGTATATAATTTTAAATGTATAACTAGCGGTCCGTCCCGGTTTCACCCGGGTGCGATAGATATATTTTGCATTATAATAATAATAATAATAATAATAATAATAATAATAATAATAATAATAATAATAATAATAATAATAATAATAATAATAATAATAATAATAATAATAAATGTTTATTGCTCTAAATGTACAAATTTAGGCAATAGGGACAGGATCAAACTAGAGTTTGATCTTCCTCCTGCCCCTGTACATAAAACTTTATAAAATCATATTTACAAAAAGCAGAAAAATTAAATCTAGTTGGTTAACACACAGGCACGAAAATTGACACACAGGCACGAAAAATCCTGCAAAATGTAATGAAAACGACTACAGCGCAAAACATCTGAACTAATAGCTTTGAGCGAATTCTACTAGATTTGCTTCTTAACTAATAACTTTCAGCAAATTTTATCAGATGTCGTTACTTGGTATTAGAATAGTTTTTTTAGTTTGCTTCTGAACTAATAGCTTTGAGTAAATTCTATGAGATGTCGCTGCATGCTACTAAAACAGTTTATTTTAACAAAACACCGTAATTTTGTACAAAATATTTAGTAAAAACTATCTTATAGCGTAAATTGGACACATTTACAAAATGTCAATAAAATCGGTTCATACAATCAAACCTGAATAAGTGAGAACTGGGTACGCAAGAAAAGCCTCTAAGTGAGAGTAATTGCCAGATACCGTCTTTGTAACCCTCTAAAACCTCTATACGTGAGAAACAGAAACCTCTATAAGAAAAAGACTGAGACGACTACTACTTGCCTGTACCTCTATAAGCGATAGTCGAACGTATTAATAGTTCCACGAATAATGAGTCATAAATAGCTGAACTAACTAACATTGTTTTTGTATAGTTTCTATAGACCTCTATGAGTAAAAAAGGCCACTCTTGTACCTCTATAAGTAAAAAAGGCCACTCTTGTACCTCTATAAGTAAAAAAGGTCACTCCTCTATAAGCTAGAAACTCGGGTTAGTGAAAAACCTCCATAAGCGAAAAAAGAGATCGCGGTTCCTTGAACTTTTGCATATCTAGGTTCGACTGTATAGAAAGATTTGTCGAATGAATATTTGTCGTCAAGTTCCTATTTCTGCCACAACGAACGCGATCTGTCACTTATTTCGTGCGCATAGTCTATACTTAACATTATTTTAGTTCCACGATGTAAAAAGAGCGTTCAGCACGATGATCGATGCTTTTAATATCGGTGTTGCAATTGTTGCCAATTCTGAACTGAACTTAACTAAACGATCGATAACAGAGACAGTCGGCTGTATTCTAATTATACAGTTGTTTTCGTTTTATATACCGTTTCATAGCTGAACATTTTTTGTGCGCATGTCGTATTTTTCGGGCACATTGCACTTTGACAGGTGAAAAGTGGCTGGTTGAAAAAAAATAAGTAGTAATTAAATCAGAAATATTATTTAAAGAAGCAATACAAAAATATTTCGCTATTTTTAAAAATATTTTTTTTTCAGAATCAAATGATCATGGCAGAGCAATCACCGTCTCAATTAATCAAATATCAATTTTACCATTCCAACCCACAAGTGGGGAATGGTACTAGTTTAGGTCAAAAATCACTTTTCAAAAATTTCTTTCCGTTTTGAGGTCTCTCGAATCCAAAAAACATACCTACTTAAAAAAAAACTGTGCGTCTGTTTGTTTCCTAGTCTGTGAACACAATACAGGTCAAACGGATGAGCGGATTGAAACCAAATTTTGGGAGGATGTTTGGTATGCAAATATGAAGAGCCCTATTGTTTTTGGGGAAAATCGGCGCATGCGCAGAGGTGATATATGCTAAAACGGTATTTTTTATGTAATAATGGTATACTTTTCATAACGGCTTATTATTCTATTTAATTTTTCAAGAAAGTTAGTTAAATTTTTTTTTTCTAAACTTTATAGTTTCGGAAATATTTTGAAAATAAAAAAAAATCATCCGCTCTTTTGTCTTATGGATCTGCTGAAGGTCCAAATCCGGATCGAAACATTAATGTATTAATTATATATTTTGTTAAAATATTGTCTGAAAAATTGGTTGATAATTTTATTTATTGAATAATATATATTAGATATCGTGTCCATAAACATAGAATTTACCAACACAGAATGGACTGTAGAAACAATAATAATTTATTAAGTGATAATAAGACCGCGTTGTCATCTCATCATTTCGACACTGGACATAAATTTCTATTTAACGAAGTTCAAATATTAGATAAAGAGTCAAATAGGAAAAAACGTAATATCAGTGAAGTGTGTTTTATAAGAAAAAACAATTTTATTAATTATAGAACGGACACTCAAAATTTAAGTAGTCAGTACAACTATATTATGAAATTGAACTAACTTTCGAATTTTTAATTTTAATTTTTATTCTTATTGTTTAAAAATTTATACATAAACTTGTTGCCATGTTTTTATCTTATGTACCTTAAATTTTGTTAATTGCTATGGTTAGTAATTAATGTTTATTTTCATAATTATAATTGTTTTAAATAATTTTCAATTTGTACTTGAAAAAGTCTAAAATAGACGAAACGTCGTACATTTATACATACAACTATTGTCCACAAACCTGCGAATTTTTTCTTATTAATTATTGAATAATATCATATTGAATACTAGCCATTACCCACGTCACCTCACGCGATATCAGAAATTTTATTTTCTTTATTATAATCAAATGTCAACATTTTTGAAGTTGGAATGATCCCGTCGCCCAATTGGCTGGAATTTTTTATGTATAAACGTCCAGCTGTTTTCGACGTGTCAACCTATATAAAGGATTTCGCATCCGTTATGTTCAGGAAGATGTTGAGGTAATCCTATATATACGCAACAGATGTCAGCACTTTTGATTTCGTATCGGCACTTAATTTAATGACCGAACGGGAATTCGCCCGACTGTCTGAATTTTATATTATCTTGGAAATGCATTTGTCCTCCATACATTAAACTGGAAGCTGTTCAATGTTGGCAACCTCACACAAAGAGAACTAATAGTTATACAGTATCCAAAATTAATTAAATTAAAATCATACATGTACTTATATTTCCATGCCGCACGACACACGGGACAAAAATATTAAACCCCGCCTTATTAAAATTAAATTATCTACACTAATATTATAAAGATAGAGTGCGAACTTTGTTTGTATGTAGAGGGTAATCTCCGGAATAATTGCACCTATTTGAAAAATTCTTTCACCACTATTTAAAATGTTTCTTCACGATGGACATAGACTATAATATTATCGCGTTAAAATAAAAGCGCTTTTCGTGGAGACCAATTTTGCAATGTAAGTCGACGAAAAAACGGTGGCAATCGACAAATTCGGGCGAAGTTAGGGTTTTTGTCATGTCAAGCTGATCATAGACCCGCATTAAGACCCATTTATACAAAAAGAGGACCTAAAGCGATAACTTAAGGCCGCTGCACACGAGGTTAGAATTACTGTTAGAAACGCTGCCAGGAGTTCTGCTAGCCGGTAGGCTGGGTACGAAAATGGAAATGAAAATGACGTCACTGCGGGCTGGCCTGCTAGCTCACAAGATAGGTTTTAAAATTAAAACAGGGGCTATTTTTCCTGCTAGATTTGCTGCTAGGTATGAGCAAGAACCAATCAGGAAGTCTCGTGGGTACTTGAACAAACACCCACAAACCAACATGGCGTCATTCTGCTCAGAGTCAGACAACAGACACGTTTTGCTCTGTGTTTATATTCGAACTGTCACTGCGCGCGCACCAGATCTACCAACAAAACACGCTTGAAAAATAGTCTCGTGTGAAGCGAGCACTTAACAGCAATCAAGAAAACCAGCGCTAGAAAACTAATAGCAAGGAATCTAGCAGCGTTTCTAGCCTCGTGTGCAGCGGCCTTTATCTGGCAGATGAACACCAAAATAACAATATAATTTTCTTCAAGTATTCACACTCGCCGTCTCCTTTTCATTAAAGGCTTGCAACACGTTGTTGAGGTGTAAAAGACTCAAAAAGAGCTGTCAGACTTACGCAGAATCAAAATAGCAGCCAAACAAAATCGCATCGAAACATGACATGTTTCGATGCGATTTTGTTTGGCTGCCATTTTGAATATTTTCAAACAATACAGCGTGTCTTTTAATAATAATAATAATAATAATAATAAAACTCTTTATTTGGTTTACCACACAGTATGAATAGCGTCATAAAATTAATTTACAGTATTCCTTTTAAAGAATAACTACCAAGTCCCAGCGGGTATATTTTTAATTCCCTTTTAAATTTATTTTTATTTGGTTCATGTTTTAGATGATTTGGCATTTTATTATATATTTTAATCATGGCATTTCTGACACCCCTGTATGTGACTGTCAGCGCCGAGAAATCGGTTTTCAAATTATTTTTGTCACGAGTGACATAATTATGATTTCTATGGTTCCTATTGAATAAATATGGATGATCTTTCATAAATTTGCTGCATTCATAGATGTATAGATCTTAGACAGTAAGAATAGACAGTTTAGTAAATAATTGACGACAGCTAGCGCGAGGTGTCACATTTGCCATGATTCTGATACACTTTTTTTGCAGCTTAAAAATCTTAATGGTATGAGTAGAACTGCCCCAAAAAATGATACCATATTGCACGATTGAATGGAAATATGCATAATATAATATATTTGTTAACATATTTTGGTCGTTGACATATTTTTTTAAAATTCGTAATATATACAGCGCTTTATTCAATTTAGGTAGTATAGAATCTATATGGGATTTCCAGTCCAGATTTTTATCTATAATAAGGCCAAGAAATCTGAGAGTGTCACCCAACCTTATATCTGTACATACATTGTATAAAAGACACGCTGTATTGTTTGAAAATATTCAATTTAAAATATTGCAATCTTAGCGAACAAACGGAAAATACAGTCAATTTGTCAAACCCTTTTCACAAAGGGAGACATAAAACTAAACAGTTGAACAAAAATATAAGTTGGTATGAAATAAAGACGCATCGACGCTGTTAAGATCACAACACAAATGTTTGTGCGTGAGGGCTCCGGGATCTTCTAAAGTGTGATTACTGAAGCAAAGAGGGACTCGCCGGAGTATCAACTGAAAACGTAATAAGTACGGCCGGAACACTGTTCAAGGACGCGCTAGGGCGTAAAAAAGCAGGGTTGACCAATTACAAGTCAACTTTGGTTTCAAATCGAAAAAAAAAAATTATTTCGTAAAATCATTGTATTATTTTATAGATATTTTTTTAAAATATGATCGAAAAAGTGTAATTACATTATTTTATGTTATTAACCTTTTGTGAAGTGTATAGTTGTAAAACATTAAAGTTAGTGGAAGTTTTGTGTGCAATTGAGCTAGGATAAAAGATTGTCATTTTGTTAAACGTTTTTTTTTTACGTTTTTCAAGTGAACGTTAAAATATTCAACAAAAAGAGCAAGGAGTATAGCGCAGTGTATTTATTCTTTAACTAATTTTTCTACCTGATATTTTGCTTGGTAAATTGAAAGTAAATTTTATTTTAACGAATAAATTTGTTCCAAGATTAATAACTTCTAGAGCTGTAAAAGTAAAGAGAAATTGTGTACCCGTATGTATTCGTTACTTAAAGAACCAGTACCCGTTACTTTCGTATCGTTACGTTACTCGGTACTTTTCATACGACATACAATAGTGTACTTAACAGCATAAATACGCATACGTGATACGACATGAGTCATGACTTCGTACTTTATGAAAAGTTATAAGTACCTATAACACATTGTGTTCGTATAACCGTATCAAACGAGCCGAACTAACAAAGATACGAAACATGCGAGTAACGAAATGAATTTGTAAGTAACGATTCGGTACTTCGAGTCAGACGATGTACCCGTTACTCAGTAACGAATACATACGGTTTGTTACAGCTCTAATAATTTCTACTTATCTTAAATAGTTTTCGATGAATATGGGCAGTTTTTATTATCCTACTCTGTATCTGTATTGAGCTTAGCAACGATTACCAACCCTGAAAAAAGAAGCGAGCTGGTGTAGAAGTGAAAACGATTTACGTACCCGGTCAAACCTAAATCATGTTTTAAATCAAACTCTGTACTTTATGGGACACTTAATAGGTTTTTTTGAATTATGTCCTTTCGACCAGTGACCGTTTCTAACTGTTTGTGTCGTCCACTTGAAACAAACTCCCATCGTCAGCGATGAGATTGTTTACCCATAACCGCAAAAAAGATTCACCAAGGAAATTCAGAAGAAATAACGATTTTATTTTCTACTAACCTGAATCCGCGACTTCCATCCAAAAACATATGTTTGAAGAAAGGGCGAAGTACGATACAAAAAACAAGTGGCTTCCGTGAAAAAAAAAAGAAATGAGATCTAAGAAAATGGCAAGTTTTCACTTGGCACAAGTTGCCCCCTTCATAGATTTCATTTATTTTTTTCAGGGAAGCCACCTGTTCTTTATATCAAACTTGATCCTTTTTCACTACTTTTTTTGTAGGATTTTAACATTTTTTGAAAAATTATATTCTTACTTTTTCTCCTAAAATATTTATCTAGACACATAATATTATTGATATACCATATTTCATTATATCATAGTTATTAGATATCGTAACTCATTATAACTAGTGTGACCTTTATAACGTTCTTCTTTTTGTTGTATTACAATATGAAGCTCAGATGACATATCGAAGAAATATTTTACTAAAATTGTCAACAGAGGCGCAAGTAGCAAAAGCGTTGAGCTAAACCGTCAGATGGCATCATGCAGAATTGCTGTGACGTTGTTCAGCGTTGCTCGTCAGATGGCAGTATGCAGTATTTACAATATGAAAGTCAGATGACAGATCGAAGTGATGACATTAAGCCATCAGATGGCAGACGTTGTTCAGCGTTGCTGTTAATTAATTAATTTACAAACACAAAAGCAATTATAAATTTTTTAGTTGTCGATGTCAGTAGAGCAAGCAATTATCTGTAAAATGATTTATAATTTATGTGGAGAAATTGTGTGGTTTTTTCTAAAAAGGGAGGCAAACATCTTAACCTTAACGTATTAATATAAATATATGATAGACGCGAGTAGTCCTCGGACGACCAGTTTTCTCCTCCTAGATTCAACTAAACGCTTATGAATTGTGAAGTAGGGGATTCTGGGTTTCTCTAAGAGTAATAAAAAGGGTAAATTACTATTTAAATATATTCTCTTTCAAAGGGAAATTTCTTAAAATTAATGCAAAATAACATCTCTAACATTAAGTTAAGGATTAGCGTAATGTTCAAATTGCAAATTAGCGTAAACACAGAAAACCGAAGGCCATGTTTTGCACTAAACATGAATTATTACAAAAACAGTACACGCTCCTTTATTTCAGTGTATTCGTAAAAGCAATGCAACTAAGGCAGCGGCTCCCAAACTGTGCCTTATTTATATTATGACATTACCATGCCTCATTTATTACGAGACCTCCCTCAAAGAGAAACATTAGATTGTAGTTTGCAATCCAATGTTTTTTGAGTACTAGTGCTCCCAGGAACACGAGCGTAGCGGTGAGAGCACTAGACTACCGAGAAACGGTAATTCCTGTGCCGGCCATTTTGTGGAGGTTTTCCATGGTTTCCCTCAACAATTCCAGATAAATATCGAGATGGTTCCTTATTCAAGGCCATGGCCTATTACCTGTCAAACTCCTATGCTCAAAATTCGCCTACCTTATCATAATTTCCTAAAAATTCCTTCATTCGCCCATTGCTATTAAGTTGAATTTTAAAAATTGTAGAAAATAACGGGAAGTGAGGGTAGAAAAAAAAATAGTAATGGTGCTCGAATGGCGTCTGTTATGACATAAAGTCGAGAAACGGACGTTAAACGCATTATTATTATTATTATTATTATTATCATCATTATTATTATTATTATTATTATTATTATTATTAATTATGTTACACTGACATGGCTATAGAAGAGAAACGTTGTATCGAAATGTTTATAAACCGCTGAACAAATGTCCCAGTATACTAAAGGTGGGTTCTACAACAGCATATGGTTCTGACGCGTGATTTAAGAAAGTTTTAAACTCGCATAATATAATTAATTACAACTAAAATTCCGAGTCCATCATATTACACTTAGATATGTATTATATAACTTGCTACAAAACAGCACAAATAACACTACAGGCTACGTTCACAACAACTAATGTAATCGTTATGTTGACGTTATGTTAAAGATTCGATTTTCGTCATAACTCTACCTGTCCGGCAAACAGTGCCATAAACTATAGAAATGGAAACAAAATCTAGGTCTGACTTTTATAAATCGTTTGTTAGTTATTACAGAACATATAGTTTTTAGGTTATCTTTAAATATTTAACGTAATTTTCACACCCACAAGAAGCTTTTTTCGAAAATATTCAATCTGTTTCTGATATGATTTTCAGCCTTAAATCTATGAATTTAAGAACGCCATTTGTTTTCTCCGCGTTCAGTTGAAAACAACTGACATTCTTTCAAGCTGAAAGTCGCATTAGAAAACCAGCTTAAGTCGTTCAGCGAATGTCAGGTAGTGACAGAGCATAAAAAGAGAACAAATGATGTCATCGGGGCGGGGTCTCCGTTCATATTGTTTGTTTGAAATGTGAATTAATGTTCATATAAAACGGAAAACAAGTCTTTTAGTTAAAAGCTCAACGGCGCGCTTTATATGAATGCACAATAAAACATCTAAGCCCGGTGGCTATTCGACATGTCAAATGCAATTAGGTTTTTTAAAATATTTTTAACTGTTCATTCCCACTAATACAATAAAAATGAAATTTTTTTGTCTCTCTTGTACGTTTAAATGGCTGAACGGATTTTGATGAAATTTTAATATGCGCTCTGGTTTAGGTTATAGACTGTCCGATCCCGCTTCGCTCGGATTCAGTCGATTTCAATTAAAAGACCGAAATAAAATATAATTATTATATATATGTTATTATATTATGTTATTATACAGTGTGTCCCCGGATTGAGTTCACAATAGGTGAGATTGACCAAAAATTTTCGAATTGGAATTTCATATTTTGGGATTCCGCCCTGCTTGGTCTGAAACTTATTTTTAGTTTACTTTCGATTTTTTTAAGTCAAGTAGGCCTTTACAGTTGAGCAAAACCTCTTTTCGTTTCAGGTAAAGGACCTTTTCCGTTCATAGTACGCAAAAATGTCTCCAAGAAAAGTTGTTCACAATGAAAAATTATGGCGTTATGCAAATTTTCAGAATGATAGGCCTACTTTGATAATAGAAGTAGAAAATAGGAGAAAAATATTTATTATTAACGATTACATGATAAATCTTAGATCAGAAAACAGGATGATTAGAAATGTTCAAATTAAAATTCAAATTTTTACAGTTTATCAAAAAAATAAATTAAACTCTAATTACTCTATTTGGCTTCCTCCACGCGAATGTTTTTCAAATAAAACAAAACAAAAGCGGATTTTATCAAAGTAGGCTGATCATTCTGAAAATTTGCATAACGCCATAATTTTTCATTGTGAACAACTTTTCTTAGTGACACGTTTGCGTACGGAAAAGGTACTTTACCTGAAACGAAAAGAGGTTTTGCTCAACTGTAAAGGCCTACTTGATTTAAAAAAATCGAAAGTAAAGTAAAAATAAGTTTCAGACCAAGCAGGGCGGATTCCCAAAATATGAAATTCCAATTCGAAAATTTTTGGTCAATCTCACTATGAACTCAATCCGGGGACACACTGTATATATGTTACAAGTTTAGAATTTCTCAAAGCTATTATATTTAATACTAGCCGTCCCGTCCGGTTTCACCCGGGTGCCAAAAAACGAATGGGGGGACATGAGTACGCACGTTAATCTTAGTTTACCGAGATGACTGTTGTGTCCAAATTTCATGATGATCGGAGTTACCGTTCAAAAGTTTTTGTCGGACGGACAAATTTAGAGTTATATTTCTTAAACCTTGGGTTACATTATTGGAGTTTCCGTCGGGATCCCTAATTTAACTCGATTAACAATATAGCCTATGTTACTCAGTGATAATGCAGCATTCTATTAGTGAAAGAATTTTTAAAATCGGTCCAGTAGTTTTTGAGTTTATTCATTAGAAACAAAAATAAAAATCTATTCTCTTTATAATATTATAGTCTAGATTAGTCGCCCGGCCCGGCTTTTCCCGAATTTATAGAGTGCCACCGTTTTTTCGTCAACTTGCGTTGCGTAAATGACCTCCACGAAAAGCTCTTTTATTTTAACGCAAATAATATATAGCCTATGTCCATCCTGAAGGTTCATTCTAAATAGTGGTGAAGGATTTTTTTAAATAGGTGCAGAGATTTTCGAGGTTACTCTCTACATACACACTAAATCACAAAATTTACACTCTTTCTTTATAGTATTAGTATAAATTTATATTGTTTGATTTCAACAAAATTAGGGAGTCATTAAGCCCTACTTAACTGTTTTTTATGCTTTTCCTGGAAATATTTTTCTTCTAAAATTCGTTTATATTGTTTGCAATCAGATCGATATTTGCTAATAAAAAGTTTTTATTGACACTGCCTTTACCCACAGCAGAACTAATTACTTTTTTTTAATTAAAATTCAGTTCAAGAGTATTCTACTTGAAACAAGTGCCTACATTTGAATTGTTTTAAATCATTACGTTAGCGCCTCTTTACAATATAAACCTAAAATTAAAGACTTCGGTTTGCGTTAATTTTAAAAAATTCACCATTTTTTACAAACTTTTAAGTTTCACTTCTCCACAAGGACGAAAACTCGCATTTGTAGCATTGACTTCATATATAGACGCTCAACAGTTACGGCAATCGGCGTTCACACCACTTGAACCTTTGCGTATGTTGTTCCGATGACAATAGTGTTCTGATATTTTGAGTCTAAAAATAGTATTAAAAAAATACACACGAATGTGGTGGAAGTCCCGGGTATGATGGTGGGATGACGTGTCGTTGGATTGAAAAGTCAACTTTCTTCACCGAAAACTGGCTATGCAATGATGCGCTTTCAATTTACGTAATATTACAAAAATTGTTTGACGGTGTAAAGCAAACAGCATAATATTTTGTGTTTGCTATTTTGTAAGCTAGGGTGTCATCCGTCTTTTCAAACTGAGTTGTTAATATAATAATGTCAAAAAGAGATTAGTCAAGTGTTCAACAATTGCGCTGAACAACTCCGAGAGATTTATGTTAAGACTTGAATATTACTTGAGCTCAGAGTACAACAATTAGATTCTAAACATTGCTATGAATAATACAAGTAATTTGTCAACATTATTTCACACATAAATATCAAAATGTTTCATTTCAAAAACGATCAAAAATGTCCTTAGTTGACGAGCGTTCATAATAAAAAAAATTGGTTGTCTGTAAAGTCGGTTTACGGACAATAGTTTTACGTGATAACGTATTCCGTAATACATAACCTTAATTTATATAATAATTATAATAATTCAAATCTATGATATTGCATCTTTTGCTTCAAATTTAGGTTAATTTCATTTATTAAAATTACTCACCACCTATAATATAATTGTTTTTGTTAACTTTCTTTCTTTCGTATTTATTTTAAGTCTCAAAGATTAATTGTCATAATATTTTGAAAACAATTGTTCATAAAATTCCAAAACCTACTTACAATATTTAAGTATTTTCATACGTAAAAAAATTGATTTTTATAATGATAAAATTTGTATGAAAACGATTTTTTCGAGAGATGAGACCTAGCTAAAACGATTTTTTGCCCCCCAAAATCCCTTTTCAGTAAATTTCATCCAAATCGTTAGGGCAGTTTTCGAGAAAAGCACGCACAGGGTCAGGCGGAACGTTAGGAACGCTAGGAACGTTAGGAACGTTACACTTTTTCGTGCATGCAGCCGGTGTTTTATCAATTTATAAGATTGGTGATTCATCAATTTATAAGACGTTATCACGTCAAAAATATTGACAATGTTTGTGTCTATAAAACATTAAAGTTCTAAAAAATTATAAATAATATTAATTGTGGCATCAAAATGTTTTTTTCAGACAATTTTGGAGATTGTCTGAAAAAAACATTTTGATGCCACAATTAATATTATTTATAATTTTTTAGAACTTTAAATCTTTGATTAACGTCTGAATAGAACTCTTCAAATAAATACAATTATCGATCATTTTTTTTTTTCAGACTATATATTGACAAATATAAGTTAAGTTATTTAAACAAAAAATTTACAAGATCCGAAATAGAACTTCTAGTATTCGTTACAGTTTTGCACGAACCTCTATAAAACTTTTGTATTAATACATGTTCAAGCAATGTCTTTAATGTGTTAATGTTTGAAAAAGGCATTTTTATCAGCCGTACGATTTTAAAGTGTTATTAAAAAAAATTGAGCAGAGTTATTTTATCCATCCCTGACACCCTACAACATTTTGTATGACGTTACAGGATGTCCAGAAATTATTTCCAAAAAACGCAGAGGACGATTCTACTATAGAAAAAAATTAATGCTATACATTCCTGTAACATGAAAATAACAGAGCTATGCAGGTCAACAAAGATTGTTTTCTTAAATCAATTTTTTCTATGAACATTTTTGGTAGCGCGTAACAAAATTTGTCTTCTTTTAAAGATTACAAGAATTTGAAGCATTAAGTTTTCAAGTAGAATCATTTCTTAAGTTTTTTGCTGATCGTTTCCAGACACCATGTGTATGTACGGAGAAAGTAAAGAGCTATTTGCACACTTTCGGTTGTTTACCAACTAGCTCCTTGAACAATGTGAGCTACATTTGGAGCTCGAAACTTTCACCGACGGGCGTTCTTTGACTAATGCATTAGAAGTAAATATTATAATATAGTAAAGATTACGGCTATGTTCCATAGAAACCGTTTATAAGTAATATATTTTCTGACGCCTTAACTCGTTTACTGCTTTCAAAGTAACCCTTGAGCCGCATATAGTTATAAATTTAAATTTTTGAAGTGAAAACTTCTTTAGCGGCGTTGTACACTTTTTATATAATGAGTAAAAAATGTTAAACTCGCGTCAGGACACGTGACCTGATCGAAAATTCGTAAGACGTTAATATTCAAGTTTTCACTTCTGCCGGCACTCCCGGAGTGCAATTTTTTTTATTTATTTTTTTAACAATGAAAAAATAAATCAATTGAAATCTCCACCAGTTTTCAAAATAAAACTTGAATTGACTTGAGTGTAGCCAAGTAGGCAGCGATGTTATGTTGTTTTATGACTCCTCTATTACAAACCCTCAGTTCCCAGACCCTAATCCGAGAAAATGTACAAGTAGCAATTTTCAATTTCTTATTAAAAACAATAACAAACTAAAAATGTAAATTGATACTAGACCCAGATAACTCTGAGAAGTAGGCGTTTGAAATACTGACAAGCCGTGGAAGGCATACAAACAGCGACATCTCTACGATCTCGGCTATTCTCGACGGTGAAAATAGACTACCCGATGATCCACAGAAAGGCTAAGCACTTCTGCCATTAAGTAATTTGCTAATAGTGTTAACAGAGAAATAAAAAGCTTTTAGTTTTATTAATGGAAAGACAAAGGCAGCCGCCGTTCATTGATCTAGAAACAATAATTTGAAAGAAATGACAGTCGAACGATAATAATGTACATCAGTCAACGACGATTACGCTTCACAAAAGTGCCAAACTTTTGTTTTTAACAGTTTATTATACAGACGTACCTACCTAAATAACAAACTGGATAAAGTTTTTTTTTATAAACTGCTTAATTTTTATGTTAAAAAAATAAGTCGCTATATTCTAGCCGGGTATGAGAGGAGCATCGATCCCGAATGTGTCAACCGGTCGTCCGAAGACTACTCGCATCTAGTCGGTGCGGGGATACGGCGAGTGGTATAATGAATTTATATATAATTATAATATAATAAAGAATGGTACATAACTATAAGAAGTAAGAATATACCTTTACAAAAAGTATTGAAATCCCATCCAAAATACAAACGTGAAAAGACGATCAAGTTCGAAACAAAGAACAAGTAGTTTTGCCGAAAAAAGAAGTGGCATCTAAGAAGACGCCAAATTTTCACTAGACAAGTTTTTATAAATGACTCGTATATATAAAACTTGTTCCTTATTTCGTACTTGGCCCCTTTTTTCACATTTATTTATCCAAGATGCTGTGCGACTCGGTATGTGCATACCCTTTGAGTTTGGGAGCTAGTAAACCCACGCGACGAACAGACAGAATAGTGGAAATAGAGTTACATCTTTGTAGTACAAATCTATTTTTAGCTCTTATTAAATCGATACTAATATATAAAGCTGAAGAGTTTGTTTGTTTGTTTGGTTGAAAGCGCTAATCTCAGAAACTACTGGTTCAAATAGAAAAAAAAAATTGTTGGATAGCCCATTTTTTATCGAGGAAGGTTATAGGCTATATAATATCACGCTGCGACCAATAGGAGCGGAGCATCAATGAAAAATGTATCTCAAAAATAGCTTCTATGCAGGTGAAATGCCGTAACTACATATTATATCAATATTAGGTCGTACATTCACAAGCCCGGCTAGATCAATCGGTAGAGCATGCGACTGTTAATATCAGGGTCGTGGGTTCGAGCCCCACGTTGGGCGAATATACTTTTATTTTCTTTTATTTTCCACATTGCTTTCTTCTAAAGCTTATATTCAAATTTATTTTAATTTTATTTACAACTAATTAAAATTAAATAAATCTAATTAATAGCTCATTTGAACGGTAACTCCGATCATCATGAAATTTGGACATTAATCTCGGTTAACTAAGATGAATGTGCGTACTCATGTCCCTCCCTTCCCCATTCGTTCTTTTGCACCCGGGTGAAGCCGGACGGGACCGCTAGTCCGTCATAAATGTTTGAAAGCTTGTAGTGCATAGAAAAAATAACTTGTTTACAAAAAAAAAATAGTAGCACATTTAGCAATTATGAAATTCGTCTATTTTCGAGAGAAAATTGAAGTAGGGATGAGGAAGCAGGAAATACAAATAACATGTTTTGGTATAAAAGGCGACGCGTACACAATATCTCCCCCACACATACACATATGAAGTGAAGGCTGTAAGAAAGAAAGAAAAAGACATTAATCATTTGATTTTATCATTCTGCGCGTTGCTCGTCTAGTCTTTTGGAAGTTTTTCTTTTCTTTTTATTTCTCGTAGCGCAGTATGCGATGAGCTGCAACTATTAATCACATTGGCGGTTGCGTCAGTTGGTACAGAAATTAATATTATTTATCATTTTCGTAATGTTGGTAACAACACAACATAGTACAGTATTGTTCCATTGCATTTGCTCTAAATAATTAAACATATCAAAAAAATGCGAGCGTGTTTTAGACCACACGTCTGAAGTAAATCTGTCAAAATTATTTTTAATGTATTTATTAAGAATAATGCGTAAATACCTCTTTGCTCATGTTAAATTCATAAACGAACAATAGTATGCAGTCGGTTCGTCTCAAAGTTTATCGAACACAATATAACCTCACTCTGTAGCACATATCTACAAAATATAATTTTAGATTAATTAATAGGCAAGATATATATTTATTAGCATCAGTTATAATACATTTAAAAGGATTTATTAACTAACCTACATTATTTCCCGTTACAAAATGCAGCAAAATTCGATGAAATGTATTTTGAATACAAAAAAACAATTGTTTTCATTTTAAACGTCAAATAGTTGTATTAATGCTCCGTCTTTGTCGCACTCACTAACTTATATCTCCCTCTCAACTTAATGCTCCGTCTTTGTCGCACTCACAAACTTATATCTCCTTCTCAACTCTGATGATGCACTTCCGTAAACGATTTCGTCAGGCACCGCGATATGATGCACTTCCGTAAACGAGATGAGGTACTTCCGTAAGCGATTTCGTCAGGCATTTACCAGCTTACTCCCCAAGTCAAGTTTGCTTAAAGAAGTTTTACTTCAAAAATCTTAGGCACATGCGTTGGATTTTAAATTTCAACAAACAGAGCGGTTTGTTTACACTCATGAATTTTATTTCATAACATTTATTCCCCACAGCGTAGTGTCAGACGTCTGACGAAGCAATTTGTTGAGCGATACAATTATTATAAAATAAAATTCACAAGTGTCAAAAGTTTAGCACACGTGTTTTCATAAATTTGAATTGTATAGAACTAGCTTGCATGGTTTTATTTTATAGTCTAAAGGTCACCAAGAAAAAGTGACCATAGGGGCATAGTCTAAAAACCAATAGATTTTTAGCTACAGATTTGTTTAGCGAGATTTTAGATATAAGGATATCCTTTGATTGAAAATGTCCGCCGCGATTTTTTGGAGAACCATAGTCGACAAAAGTTAAAGGATTGAAAACCACTTCAAAATTGTTAAAAAATTAATTTATTCCTTGATCAAGAAAAATTAAATTTTTAACAATTTTGAAGTGGTTTTCAATCTTTTAATTCTTGTCGAATAAGGATATCCATTGAATTTAAAAACATGGAAGATGTCACCCTGTATAAAGTAATGACGTCATATTCGGATCCAGGGCACTCAAAAACATATATCTAGAGCTTAGGATTTTTTAAGATTGTGAATTCAATGGATATCCCTATATCTAAAATCTTGCTAAACATATCTGTAGCTAAAAATCTATTAGTTTTTAGGCTATACGCCCATGGACACTTTTTCTTAGTGACCTTTAAACTACAAAATAAAACCATTTTCGATCAAATTAACCGAGAACCAAATCCCATAAGGTTTGTGAGGGGTCCTTTACGTCAAGTTTAAAAGTTTTATATCAGTTGAAAACTTGTTAAGAAATAACATAAAAAAATCAACAAGATTTTGAAATGCATGTAGATAAATTCGAAATAACGTGTCAGATAAAAATGAACAAAAATAAAGAAAACAAAATTTCTCTAAAGGTCTTTGTGAATGAGCATATTTCGATATATTAACAACGGAAGCAATTTGTCACAGAAATCAATTTACATAAACAAAAGGAATTACGAAGAACTATATAATATTGATTCACACGTTTTCACTACAAAAGGAGACCGTTCTAAGTTCTACCAACTTACTCGACAGTTGACATTGAGTTGTATTAAATCGATGTAGAGTAGCGAAATTGCCCAACAGGTTTGCGAAAACCAGTTACTATAAAACTAATAGTAAAAAACATTTTTTTAAAAAACAAGCTTTTATATGCTCTAAAAAAAAAGAAAATAAACTTCTGATTAAATTAAACCCAGCCATTTATTACATTATACATTATAAAACCTTGTCACATCAGAAATTTTATTTTCTTCATTATACTTTAGCTATCAAATGTCGACATTTCGAAGTTGGAATGGTCCCGTCGCCCAATTGACTGGAATTTTTTTTATTATTGCGAGATTAAGGGGGGAGTACTACAGTGTAGAATAAAAAACAATCGATTTTTTTATTGGCTTAAAAAAATCTCTTGTCCTTGTGAAAAAAACTCAATTTTTTCAATTTTCAGTTTTCTAAAATTTTTAAAGGTCTCACAAAAATTTTGGGACCATCTCACACGATAGCGACAAGTACTCTTAGTAAAAATATTCTTCATTTTTTTGGTTTCAGACTCATTGGAGAGCAGTTAGAGTACCCGCCACTCGACCCCATTTTTTTTTCGCTTGAGTTACAAGATTGTTGGTACGGGTCCACTCAGTGAAGCAAATTGATTTTTTCAAAAAAGGAATTGTACCTGAAACATAGCTTAATAATAACCCTTAATATGAAAATGCTCAGTTTTATATTTAAGTCACAATGAATTTTCAAAAACACCCTTCATTTTATCCAAGCGTGAAGGCTTTCACGGCCAGTGTTCGTGCTCGTGTTCTCTACTCGGTCGTAGTAATCACACTACTACGACCGAGTAGAGAACACGAGCAAGCTGACTATAAAAGACGGAAGTACCACACTTGTCGAAACACTTACCTGTGAGCAGCCTAGAAGGACACTTCGCCCGCTACCACGTCGCCTTTGATAATGTCTACCGCAGTTAGAAATACCAATGAACCACGGCTACAAGCCCGGAAACCAAGAAGATTTGGAGCCTTCATTTTGACCTCTCTACACTGTTACTCCCCCGTTAAAGATGGACTTAATGAAATGTCAACAGGGATGCTAGGCTATAAACTCGCCTGATGAAGTAGAACTATCTACGAAATGTTGTAAATTTGTAAAATTTATCGGTTGCTTTATTTAATCCCAGTTCCCGTTATCCAACTTCATATTAAAACTCTGTGATCTCTGACATCGAGGACCTACTGACGAATAAATGCTATAGTGCGGAAGCGCAGACACAAGTTTTGCGCTTCTGTTCAATCTGGCGTTAACAACACAAATCCCGGCACAAAACAAAGTAATGAACTGGCAATGTGAAAGGCGTGAACTAAAATATACACAATAGGCTGAGAGCCCACCGTCAGATTTCCTATGTAATGGGTTGTCCGATAAGTTCTTGCCGTTTTTTTAAATTAAAAAATTAGCGATCGAAATGAAATTTTTTGGTATAATGTTTTGTGTCATTCGAAAGAGAATTTTTCGCTCTACAAGAAAGTCTATTTAGTTTTTTTGTTTGGATTCATTTTTGTTAATTTTTAGAGCATTTAAATGGAGTGTCAAGTCGACAAAAACGAGCATTTTCGACACCACCTTCTTTTTGCGTTTAACCGAGGTGCCAAAGCCACGGAAGCTGCTAGAGAGATTTGTGCCGTATACGGAGAGGGTGCCATAGCTGAAAGAAAAACAAGCGACCCCGCGAGCGAAGCAAGATCTTCATCCACGGAAGACAATGTTGTGTGTATTAATAATTTAAAAAAACGGCAAGAACTTATCGGACAACCCAATATATCAACAGTGCCGGATTAAGACTCCTTGATGCCTTAAGGGCTTAAGCACTTCTTGCTTATGGGCCCCATCTCTAATATGTTCAGTTTATAAAAACATTCAAATTGATGGAAAAAAGTTAAAAAGCTTAGATTTTTAAGAAAAAAATTGAATTTTACAATCAATGCTCCCATTGAGAATAAAATCGGACCTTAGGCATTTTTATACAATTAATAGAAAAAAGTTTCAAAACTTTAAAACTAGAAAAATTGAGCTAATTGAAAAAATGTTTTTTTCGTTTTCATTTTCAAAAATAAATTATTATTTATTTTTAACTTTTATATACTTCTAAAGACTGCAGTTTTAAATCAGTAAATAAATTTTTTGAGAATATGACAAATTGACAAAAAGAAAAAAAAATTGTTGACACGGTTTAGTGAGGTACTTTTCATTTCTGAGTGGTGCTTCTTGGTGCCCCTTCAGACGTGATACCCTAAGGCCTAGTTTATATGAGAGGCGTTCAACGCGCGTTGGCCCAACGCGCGTTTACAGTTTCTATACAATTGTATAGAAATTATAAACACGCGTTGGGCCAACGCGCGTTGAACGTTCTTCATGTGTGCTAGGCCTAAGCAATTGCTTAATTTGCTTCTAGGTTAATCCGGCACTGCATATTAAACCAAGGGCGTAACAATGCGATATTTTATCTACGTTCTAAACTTTACCGGCCCCTACCTCAATCACGAAAAAAAATTTTATATTCATAGCAACTTTTTTTAAGAGAACGGACTTAGTATAGGCCGCGTAAAAACGTCACATATTTTCGTAGCGCCAACTCACCGAGTAGCCCCTTCGCGAAATTCACAAAACGTAGTTAAAGAAGTTTTAGTTCATCAATAATATTAAGGCCACTGCTAGATACCTTGCTAGATTTGACTACTAGTTTCTAGATTGCTGTTATGTGCTCGCTTCACACGAGACGCCTTTTCAAGCTTGTATTGTAAATAGATCTGGTACGCACGGAGTGACAGTTCGAATATAAATACAGAGCAAAACTGTTGTCTGCGCAGAATGACGTCATGTTGGTTTGTGGGCGTTTGTTCATGTCGCCTACGTGACAAGAAACTGCTTCCTGATTGGTTCTTGCTCATACCTAACAGCAGATCTAGCAGGGAAAATAGCCCCTATTCTAATTTTACAATCCATCTTGTGAGCTAGCGGGCGAGCCCGCAGTGACGTCATTTCATGCCACCTAGTCAGCTTGCCGGCCAGCAGAAGTCCCAGCAGTATTTCCAGCCTCGTGTGCAGCGGCCTTTAGTATGTCCCAATGCCAAACTCACACCGACATTGTGACAATTTAATGGTTAGCTCTCCGTCTAACACAACATGTTATAGACATTCGACAACTAGGAATATTTCACACTTTCATCTCTCTATCTCATTCTTTATGTAAATATTTGCGCCTCGTGAAAATTTAAGATAATATGATTTAAACGTACAAACAAAACAAACATAATGGAAAATTATAATATTTATATAAACACAAAATTGTAATTTCGAACTAAATAAGAAGATTAACAATTTTCAAGGCGTCATCAAAATTACAGTCAAAGTCAAATACAAAAAGAATGCGCTGAAAATTTACATAGCTTCAAAATACATAAATCTTCTCTCGAAGTCATAAATTCTTAAATTATAACAGAAATACGTTTTGCTTCATTTATTAACGTACATTTTTAGAGCTTACTAAATTCTTTTTAATTACAGCTTTTCAACAAAGTTTAATAATAATCTCTGCAAATAAAATTTACTTGTCGAACGTCTATATATTATAATTCATAGTCTCATTCTCTGTAGATAAAACACTTTGTGTGTTTTCGGACTACACGCAAAACCTTAGTCATTTGATATATTGGAATTAATATAATACCAGTATAATATATTAGATATCGTGTCCATCGAGATAATAATTAATAAGAAAAATCGCAGGATTGTGGACAAAAAGTTAGATAAACTAACATTAATTATTGTTTTGAATTTTTCAAATCCACTAAGAAAATTCAAAACAGTAATTAAGTTTATTTTCATAATTATTGCGTTTTGAATTTTCTTATTGTACTTGAAAAAGTCTAAATCTATAGACGAAACGTCGTATATTAATAAATCTAACTTTTTGTCCACAATCCTGCGATTTTTTTTATTAACTATAATAACAATATAATATTACGACTATTTTCGCTCACTGCTTTTCCCCTCTTTTCGTAGCGAAGACTATACTAATAGTTTGGGGCGATGTCGACTTCTAAAACAATAATAGAAGTTTTCAAATCAGTCTACTATAGTTTCTGAGAATATTGCGAACAAACTAATAAACCAACAGGCTTTACCGGTACGTAATATACATTTGTTAGTAGTTATTCATTTTTTTTACATCCACCTCTTACATTATAGCTCAAAAATGTAAAATTATTATTATTATTATCACTGTTAGTAGGATAACTGCAGTGGACGAATTGAACTGGTCTTTCCCCGGAAGCCAATTTGCAGCACGACGTGAACCTAATTATTTTTAATAATAAAAATAATCTACAAAGTTAATTTCTTATATTTTGTTATGATGAAAAGTAAATAAGTGAAATGAAATATGTAGGTACTTACTTCAAAATAAGAATAATTTTTATTATGTTTTTAACAAATTTAATTAAATGAATTCCGACAAAAAATACGTAAAAGTTTACACTATTTCTAGCGAATGAAGCCAGAATTGTTTCAACGAAGTAAATATGAGTAATTATTTTTTTTTAACTAAAAAACAAATATGCACTATTATGGTAATGTTTTCAGTATAATAATTTAAATTTTTCATTAATTTTCTTAGTTTCTTTTGACGTGATAACGTCTTATAAATTGATGAATCACCAATATTATGTCTTATAAATTGATGAATCACCAATATTATAAATTGATAAAACACCGGCTGCATGTTCGAAAAAGTGTAACGTAACGTTCCTAACGTTCCTAACGTTCCTAACGCCTAACGTTCCTAACGCGTAACGTTCCGCCTGACCCTGTGCGTGCTTTTTGCTAATTTCTCGCTCAATTTAAATCAGATCGGTTTGAAACCAGTCTTAAACGAAAGAGGAGAACATTTTACATAGATTTCGTATAACAGAATTTGCCTAAACAGTTTTTTTATACAAATTTATATAGAAAAATATTTTATACAAATTTATATAGAAAAATAGCTGTATAAATGCAATGTTGTGTAATGCATGACGCGACGCGGTCGGTTGTCTTTGTTTGCCGTACATGGAAATTAGAAGCAAACGTATGTCTTGTCTTAACATGAAAACAGCTGCATTTCTAATGTTTAATTCAATTTTTTGACATTAGTATATTGTGAAATGCAAAGCCTGCTAAGTTAAGTATTGGAATAACTAATTATTATTAGAACATAATACTTTGTAAGTTGCAAACGTCACTTTTGACATTTCTTATCATTCCGACACCAAGGATAAGCGGATTGAAACCAAATTTTGGGAGGTTTAGGTTATGTATTACGGAGTACGTTATCACGTAAAACTATCGTCCGTAAACCGACTTTACAGACAACCATTTTTTTTTATTTCTATACGCGGTAGTTTAATTTAAAACAAATCCATATTAATGAAATATATCTAGATATCTAAAATCGAATAAACATATCTGTAGCTAAAAATCCATTGGCTTCTAGGCTATGCGCGCATGAACACTTTTTCTTAGTGACCTTTAAACTATTAAATAAAACCATTTTTGATCAATTTAACCGAGAACCAAATCCCATAAGGTTTCTGCGGGGTCCTTTTAGATACTTATTGCAAATGTATTGTAGCAAGTTTTGTTACATTAACTCTCTCTTTTTTTTTTTTGTAATATTGTCAAAATTAGTTTTCCTTAGCTACGCTGGAAAAATGAATGTTGTTATTATTTTGGAAAAATGTAATTGATTAACTTCTTCTCTAGAAAAAACATCATTTTACGAATTATTTATAATTTAATTAAAGCGTTTTATTTTTTTAAGTAAGAACTTAAAGACGTAGTCCCACGTTTAAAGTTTTGATTTCAGATTTCTTACAAAAAAATAAAAATGAATATTTACACTAATCAGCTATGCCTGGTGTATAGTAAACCTTCCGTTTCTCTGCGAGAGTATAAAGATAAGGATAACGTGATAACAATTGAGAGGTAAGAGCAGGTAAGAGTCTTACTGTAAGACCGTTGCTGCTCTCGACTATATGCTATAGCTTTGTAAATATTTAATATTTCGGTCTAAAATTTTTACAGTATTTTCTCAATATATTATACTTACTAAAAATGTAAAAAAAAATAAATTCGATTTTCCGAAACCCGAACACCAGACTACGTCCTTAATAGTGCTTACAGTATTAAGAAATAAGTTGACAAAACGTCATTAATTTCTCGGTGATTACATACATCCTTTAAAAATAAGATTTTAATCAAGCGCGTATATAAATACAGGTATCCAATTTTTTATACCAATAATTTTCTAAATGTATTCGGCTTAACCTTTTACTAGATTAGGTATATCCAGCGGTAAGTTGTATTCATCAAATCAAATGTATTTTAATGTGATTCTTTCCAAAGTGCTTCGGCATTAGTCTATTCTATTATCCAGTCGTAAAATCCCAAAGCAATCAGGAGAGAGAATCCCTTGTTAGATCAAGGATGAAGCGTGACCGAGCACGGAACCACGTCGCATTGTTTTGCGATTGTTAAGCTCAAAGACTTGGGTTTACGCGACATACACCGAGACAGTGGTAGCGCTTTAAGAAGGGGTCTTCGGCTTCCGCCAAAATTTAAACGCTCAGCAAAAAGAATCTGCTCAAAAACTGCTATGTTCAAATTAGAAAATTGATGATAAGAGTCACGTGATCTGTGTGAATGGTGTGTAATTACAGCTCTATCAATAATTAAATAGTTTTTACATATCAAGAAAGTGATCTGTTAAAATATAATAATCTAAGACTATTTACAAATATATTACTTATAAGTGATTAAGATTCATATCCTGATTAAATAGGTTGGCAATTTTTAACTAATTGCCAGCATCTGCTGGTGAGGTTATCTTTGCTCTCTGTTTGATAGAGGTAATCATAATTAATTTCCATAAACACAAATTGTTTAATTCTAACTAATCAATAATTAGCGACATCTAATAACCAATAAATATAATATTACAATAACCAACGCCTACGCCATCTGGCCGTTCGCGATCGGGTGCGCAAACCTAATACAAAATGATTTCTAACAACCATGGATAATATTATAAACTACACTACTTCACCAAACCAAATAGAAAATAACAATAAAAATTTAAACAAACCTACAATGGCTAATAATCAACTCAACAACGAAGAAAATCGTACTACGGAATCGACCAAATCGTTTGCTGATACTGTGAAAAATAATGCAGCATTCCCGTATCCCACAAAAGAACAAGGAATTCTGATAAATTCAATTAATGGAGTGAAAATTAAATCATATATCTCAGCTGTGGCAGCAATAGTAACTCCAAAAAACATAATTGCAGCATCTCGTATCTCGAATAACAGAATATGTATGTTCCTTACTAGTACTAACATAGTAGACAAACTGGTGGCAGAAAATAGCTCTATATTAGTTGAAGGTTATACTGTCAGCATACGAAGATATATTACCCCTGCTAAAAAGTTAACTATATCAAATATTTTTCCATTTATACCTAACCACATAATTGAAAAAGATTTAAGTAATATAGGAATCAAGCTAGTATCTCCTATACATTTTATAAAAGCGGGATCAGCAGAACCAGAAGCCGAACATATAGTAAGCTTCAGAAGATTTGTTTACATTATCCCTAACGATTCAATACCAGTACCAGAACAACTAATATGTAAATTTGACAACGACAATTACAAAATTTATTTGAGTATAGACACGAAATGCTATATTTGTAATCAATACGGCCATATAGCACAAAACTGTAGCTCATCTATTCCGGAAAATTCAAGAGAAGCAGAAAAAGACGTTCCATGTTCTGAAAACCTGTCTACCCAACCAAAAAGAAAACGTCCGCTACCTTCTTCAACATCAACAGTAATTGATGATCCAAGTCCAGAGGAAGACAGTGAAGAAACTGCTAATGAAAACGTCATTACCACTGCTCTAATACATGCAACGCCAAAAGATTCTCTAAAAGAAACTGTACAGACAAATCAAATTGTACCCGCAATAGAGTTAAAAGAAGCTGAATATAGCATACAAAACCGAAAAGATTCCCCAAAAATACCCCCCAATACATGCCAGACGTCTTTAACTGAAGAAAACGACAACCTTGATGAAGTGTTTGTAGTCCCTGCTGAACCTGAAACAGAGAAAAGCAAATTAATAATAAAAACTAAAGCAGAAAAAACAGTTAAATCATCGAGGAAAAAAAGAAGAACCAAAAAGTACAATTTAGAGGAAGAGCTACAATCGATAAAAATAATTATGGAAAAAGAACCGCCAATATACCCAATAAGCTACCAACAATTAATAACATTTTTGGAAAAATCTACAACTACAACTGACATTCTAGCGTTAGCAAACGCCATATCACCTAATATTGAATTATTAATTACAACATTAAAAGACGTTAAACCAAACTTAAATAACCCAAGTTTAAAATCAAAAATGACTAAAATAATAACAAATATAAATAAAAAAATGGACAGTGAACAGGCAATGTTAACAAGCTCTTTCTCCCAAACATGCGACGAAGAATTAATAGAATAATGGCTTTATTGCAATGGAACATAAATGGTGTATTTTCACACCTAGAAGAACTTCAACTTTTAACTTCTGAACACGACTTTAAAATAATAGCGCTCCAAGAAACACATCTAAAAGAAAATCAAAAATTCCATTTTAAAAAATACAAATCATTCAGGAAGGACAGAGACAACCCACACGCAAGTGGCGGGGTAATAATATTAACCCACAACAACATATATGCGGAAATGCACCCACTCAACACCAACATTGAAGCCATAGCAGTAACAATTCATTCTAAGCGCACCTACACAATATGCAATGTCTATATCCCACCAAATCAAAATATAGACACTGAAGAAATAACAAATATAATCAACCAGCTTCCTAAGTCCTACATATTAGTAGGTGATTTTAACGCACACAACCCATTATGGGGAGGTAACAATATAAATCAAAAAGGTAAAATTATGGAAAAAATAATAGACCTAGAAAATACAACTTTACTAAACAACGGAGAATATACACATTTTAACCAATCCTCAGGATCCTTTTCAGCGATAGACCTATCCATTTGTCATCCTCAAATTAAACCTAACTTTCAGTGGACAGTTTTACCTGACCTCCATAGTAGTGATCACTTCCCCATTATCATAACAGAAAATGCACGAAGAACCACAAAAAATGACTCAATGATTCCTACAAAATGGAATATACCAAAAGCAAACTGGCAAACCTTTACTCAATATATCAACGAAAACCTATATGAAAACAACGAAAAAGACAATATTGATAAACAAGTAGAAAAAATAACCAAATTAATAACAGAAGCGGCAAATATTTCAATACCCCAAAAAAATAACAGGAATATTCCACATAAAGTTCCATGGTGGAATACGGACTGCGAGGAAGCGATTAAAAAAAGAAAAAAAGCCTTATCAAAGTTCAAAAGACAAAGAACTGTAGAAAATCTAATTGAATTAAAAAAAATGAAAGCATACTCAAAGAGAATTATAAAAAAAAGCAAACAAGATTCTTGGGCTAACTATGTCTCGAGCATAAATAGTACAACCTCAGTAAAAGATATGTGGAACAAAATCAAGAAAATCCAAGGTAATAGTACTCACGTGGACATTTCAGCTGTTAAACAAAACGACAAATTATATACAAACAAGCAAGACATAGCGCAAATTTTTAAAAATAACTACACTTCCGCATTTAGTATGGAAAAAACGCATCCGGATTTTAAAAAATATTTGGAATTGACAGAAAATACCAATCAAAACTCAGACACTGAAATTGAAGAGTGCTACAATTTGAAAATTAACATCTCCGAGCTAGAATTAGCAATAGAAAACGCAAAAGAATCCACCCCTGGTCAAGACACCATTACCTATTCTATGATTAAACATCTTCCATGGTCTGCTAAAAAACTCCTCCTAAATATCTTCAATTTCATTTGGACTAACCAGGTCTTTCCTAAAAGTTGGAAATTAGCCATAGTCCTCCCTATCCTAAAAGCAAACAAAGATCCCACAAACCCTTCAAACTACAGACCCCTATCACTTACTAACTGTATGTCAAAACTTTTAGAATCGATAATAAACAGAAGACTGGTATGGCACTTAGAATCGATAGCTGTAATTGAACAAAATCAGTGTGGATTTAGAAAAGGGCACTCAACCTTGGACCCTATAATACAGATAGAAACTGAAATCCGTAATACGTTTTTAAATAAAGAATACATGCTGGCCATTTTTTTCGACTTACAGCAAGCCTTCGACAAAACTTGGAAAGGTAAAATTATAAATACGCTTTTAAATTGGAATATCAAAGGAAATATAATCAAATTCATAGATAACATACTAAGCGAGAGACAATTCATTGTAAGAATGGGGAATACACATTCAACACAAGCTCCGCAAATAAGAGGTATTCCACAAGGAACAGTATTGGGAACTACTTTGTTTCTAGTTGCAATAAACGACATACTGAGCAGTATAAACTACCCAGTAAAAGCTCATTTATACGCCGATGATCTAGTAATATACCATTCAGGAAAAAATCTCAAACAAATTGGCACCAGAATTCAATTGGCCACAAACTCTCTAGAACACTGGGCAAACAAAAACGGACAATCATTTTCAACACAAAAAACTAAAGCGATAATATTTACAAAAAAATGGAAACTCGAAGACCTACCAAAAATAAAGCTTAATGGAAGTATAATAACATACACAGACAAAATAGATTACCTCGGAGTCATATTAGACAAAAAATTAACATGGATCCCACACCTAAAAAATTTGAAAAATAACTGCAAACGAAGATTGGACTTACTAAAAGTAATTAGTCACCAGCATTGGGGTACCGACCAAGAAACTTTAATTAAGATTTTCCAATCAATAATTAGATCCAAGTTAGATTACGCTAACTTTGTGTACGCCTCGGCAAGAAAGTCTGCTCTGAAGATGGTAGATGCAGTATATAACACCGGTCTAAGAATCATTTTTGGTGCTTGGAGAACCTCTCCACTAGTCAGCCTTTACAATATATCAGGATTAATACCCCCAGACCTCAGAAGAGAGAAATTAGCCACAAACTATTACTACTCAATTTCATCTAAACCCAAACATATGAACTATGACATAGTAGTACGACCAAGATATCAAATAAAATACGACAATAATAAAAAAATAGCAAAACCTTTCACCAATAGAGTCTATAATTTAATAAAAAATTCTGAAGATAGAATATACAGTGCTAAAGAATGTATAAGAATGCTCTCCCCTCCATGGAAACCACCTAAATTCAACATAGACTTATCGCTGAACACAATGAAAAAACAAGATACAAATCCTCTAATTTTTAAAAAACTGCTAGCTGAACTAAATGAGAAGTTTAAACACGATATTAAAGCATATACAGATGGTTCAAAAATAGACAAACAAGTTGGTTGTGCCTTTTCATCAGATAAATACATTCAAAATATTAAACTACATTCTGAAAACAGTATATTTACAGCAGAATTGTGTGCTATCAAATACTTCTTAAAATATTATATACAGTTGAGGGAAAAAAAATATAATGCGGTCATATACTCGGATTCAATTAGCGCACTACAGTCTATTGGAAACTATTACCCAACCAACCCCCACGTTGTGGAAATACATCAGTGTCTACACAAATTACAACAAAACAATAAAAAAGTAACGTTTGTTTGGATCCCATCCCACATACAAATAACCGGCAATGAATTAGTAGACAAAAAAGCAAAGGAAGCAGCCAGGTCTAATTTAGAAACACATGAAAATGATATCACTTTCAGCGATTTAAAGTGCTACACCAATCGAATTATAAAAAATAAGTGGAAAATAATATGGGAACAAACAGAAGACAACAAATTAAAGAAAATAAAAAACTGTGTAGAAAGATGGAAATCTCCCGGAAACTTAAACCGAAGAGAGGAAATTGTACTAACAAGGCTTAGAATAGGACATACTCGTCTCACACATTCTTACCTGTTGGATCGCTCTCCTCCCCCGGAATGCGAGATCTGCAACGTTCCTCTGACGGTAGAACACCTTTTGGTGACCTGTCCCCTATACGATGTCCAACGGATGGATACTGAACTTCCGCAGGATCTGGAAACAATTTTAAATAATGAAGAAAAAAACATAAAGTCAACTATTAACTATCTAAAAAGTATAAACAAATACAAAGACATTTAAAAGTATCAACTACTTACCTTATTAATTACCATAAACATTAATTGTGATATAATATGTAATATAATATATACTTACCTTAGAGATATTATATGTAATATAATATGTACTTACCTTAGATATTATGCAATATGTACTTATACATTTGTAAATATTTTGCGATAATGGCCATAGAAGCCGATTCGCTCCTTTTAAAATAAAAAAAAAAAAAAAAAAAAAAAAAAAAAAAATTAGAAAATTAATCTAAAAATAAATCAGATACAAATAATGAAAGAGCGTTGCGCGGAACGAGGTCCGCCTGTAATTAATAATAATAATTCTTCATCTTATACGAGACAATTTTTCATATTCATAACAAATGGTTTATAACTTTGTAGATGACAATGACGCAGCGCCTGAAAGAAATTCAGGAAAAACAAAAGTTAGTGAGCTTTAAAAGTTAAAAACCAGTGAACAGAAACGACTCCAGCGAATGTGCAACAAGAAATAAGTAAGCGAGTACAAACTTAGTTTAACTTAGTCACATGTGTAATAAACTTATTTCTTAAGGGTTGCCAACTGTTCAAATTCCCCCAAAAAATATTATCATAGTATGGACCAGTCCCGTTGAAATTCGATCACTTGAAGATATTTTAGTAATAATTATAAAATTGTTTATATTATTATACTCGGGTGCAGCGACTTTAACATTAAAAATAGAAAAAAATAAGTTCAAAAACTAAAACCCGACTACTGAAAAGTATGAAACAATTGATACTTTCACCAATTTTGGGACTAGAATTTAAAAAAAAAACACTGGCGATTTGTAATACACGAGTCATATAGAAACACCGTACAAGCAACATATGACCAAGAACTTGACTTTTTTTAAAACCTATAATTAATATATTAAGTTTATTTTTCCAATAAAAAATAAGTTAAAAAACTAAAACCCGACTACTGAAAAGTGTGAAACAAAAAAATATTCCCATCTGAGGATTAGTGGTAAGCGATCATAACCTCTAAGGCACGCTATACATTTAGAGGGGCCTCATATATTATGAGATGGCATACGACCACGGCTATCCTCAGATAAGAATATTTTCTTGTTTCATACTTTTCAGTAGTCGGGTTTTAGTTTTTGAACTTAATTTTTATTTAAATTATTTTTTTTTGAACTTATTTTTTATTTGTTGCACATACCGCTAAACTAGCGGTATGTGCTTTATTATCGCTTTATGCGTCAGAGCTGACTTTCGTTCATATAAGAAGTTATATCTAAGTTAATTTCACACGAAATCCATTCAAATTGAAGCTTTTTGAAAAGAGGAGATTCTAATCTATAAAACAGAACCATTTTTAAATCAATTCGAGTTCATAAATACTATTAAAATTGTAATTGAAAATTACAAACAGCAGTTGTCGGTTGGTCTGTACGTATGTACGTATGTACGTATGTACGTATGTACGTACGTCACGACTCTACAGATCGCAATTTTGGTCGGATTGCCTTAGGTTATATTTTATTCACTTTGTTTACTGTCAGACCAGAACCCTATTTAAATTCACTAAAATGTGTTCAGTAGTTTAATTTTTATAAACAGTTTTATTTTTTATTATTTTTGACAGCTATTAGTTTAAAAACAATATAATAATTGTTGTGTAAATATAATGTAATCCATAAAACAAGTGCTACACTTCTATACCGTGATAACACCACTGCACATACTATAAGGCCGCCGTGGCGTAATGGTTATGCCGTTGGATCCCCAAGGGCAAGGTCCTGGGTTCGATTCCTTACGAAATCATTGATATTTTTCTTTTTTTTTTCTTTTTATTTTGTTTTATTTTATTCCACTTGATATTAATTATATATTATATTATGTATAGTTCTTAATTTTTTTTATTTTTGCAAACTTAAAAAAAATATTTTTTCAATTTTTAATTATTTATTTCTTTAAATTTTTAAATCTTTTTAAATTTATTAAAAATATTTTTTAATTGTTATTTTTTTATCATACAGTGGAAAACTTGCGGGATGTGCACTTTTGGTTTTGCCAACTATTTTCAATTTGCTCCCCTCTGGGACCAAAATTAAAAAAAAATGTAGCCTATGTTACCCGGGCCATAATAACGAATCGATTGACACCTGATTTATCAAAATCGGATAAATAGTTTAGGCGCAACGATGAACATCCCTAAATACAAACTCATAACCCTTCCTTTATAAAATAAGGGCTGCCAACTTAACATTACTGGGTATTATTAAGAAAACCTGTGAGCAAGCGGTGCGTTTCGCTAAGATAAAGTGGCAAGCGCAAAGGTTATGAAAAATTTATACTCAACATACCAAATGTTACTAGAATATACTTTCAGATTAAGAAGCACGAGAGCAGTTACAAAGTTGCGCCGGTACTTTCAAGTTAAAGTCGAGTGGAAAAGAATCTTAGGACTATGACAAAGTTGTACTGTTCGAGCAAGGGTTGCCAACTAACAATAGTTCGAGTACCAAACTTTTTAATAAACTGCCTTCATCGATTACAAATATTGGAAATTTTAAAAACTTGAAGCGCAATCTTCCTGATTTTTTAATAAAGAAATGTTTTAATTAGTTTTTAAACTGTTATGCTGACCTTATTATTTAATATTGATTATATGACGCATTGTTATTCAATCTTAATTAACAATTAATAAACATCTATCTATCTATATAAAAAATAAAACTAACTAATTAAAGTAAGCAGTGCGTTTCTGAGCAATTCTGAATAGTTCAGGTGACACCCGAGCTATAGAAAACCAAGTTAATTTTGTAAAAACACAATTTTTTAAAGACAAGCTTCTATTGAAATGTACTAAAAAGGAAAAATATTTTTTAATAATTTAGGGTCAAAATTATAAAAGAGTGAGCTGTAAGCTTTATGATGGTTTAAGAGTTACAACTTTTATAATAATTATGAATCTATAAATTATTAAAAATTATTTTTTCCTTTTCAGTACATTTCAATAAAGGCTTGTCTTCAAAAAGTTATTTTTTCATTAATATTTTCTTTTGTTCTGTTGTTGCTAAAAAAGACGAAAATTAAATCGGTACTATAGGTCTAAATTAAAACTTGATGTTGGTTATTCAATCTTTGATTAACGTCTGATTAGAACTCTTCAATAAATAAAATTATCGACCAATTTTTCAGACAATTATATTAACAAAAAAATATAATTAATACATTAAAAATAAATAGAAACTAAATATAATTACTTTTTATATTTTTAGATCAGTTCTGAAGAAGATCCAAATCCGGATCGAAACGTTAATGTATTAATTATATTTTTTGTTAATATATTTGTCTGAAAAATTGGTCGATAATTTTATTTATTAATGTTGGTGATTTAAAAAAAAACAATTCCCAAATTAGTACCTGGGAAGTTGGGGAAATATTACATAAACAGGGGCTTCGCTACACGTTCGACTAATAATAATCTCAAGGTCAACTATAAATCAATTAAATTGTAAATTTGAAAACCCTGCATTGATGATCTCTTCTTACGTTTGCGTTCATTACTACACCATACGTTTGAATGTTTTTACTTTGCTTATGTACAAAGTTTTTCGGAATGTTTTTTGGTAAGCCAATTTACTTATTTTTGAAACGAAAAGTTTCGCACATTAAGTCGTTTACTACCTTTGCACTCTCGGCCGTATAAAACGGGAAATATAAAAATATAAAACTTATATGTAAGAAATTCTTTTAAAACGAATGGCAGAAATGTTAGCGTATTTTAACACACACATGAAAAAGTGTTCGAAGAAGTTGAAAATCCGTTCTAAATGAATTAATTATCAGCGGTACTTAATCAGAATTGACTTATTGTTACTGTTAGGTAGTTAGATTTCAAGGATAATTTCTTGATGAAAAGTTCTTATTAAAATTAAATTAATTAAGCAGACTCGAAATTTAACAACACGGAATATTCCGTTCTTACAAACATTTTTTTAACTGTCAGTTTGGATCAAATCTTGAAATAAAAATTTAGACGAGATCTTAAATAAGCTGGAGCTTTCAGATTTTACAGGAATTCAATATGGCGGACTTCCCAAGATAGTGGATTACCGTTAATTTCTTCGCATCCATAATGAACTCAAATTGAAATTTTTTAATCATAGGGAAGTGAACAATAAAATAATACAAAAATAATTATATAATTATGATGGACGTTTCGTTACATTTTGTAACTTCCTCGCAGCACTACTTAAATTATTATATTATCTTTTGTCGTTACAAAATATAACGAAACGTCCATCATAATTATACATTTATTCTTACATTATTATACTGTTCACTTCCCTATGATTAAAAAATTTCAATAGGGGATTACCTTTTCTTTACTACCCTCTTGGCATAGGTATCAAATGAAAATAATTCGACGAGTGGATTGTAAATCAAACATGGCGGACGACCCGAAATGGCGGATTATTTTTTTCTTCATAAATCTCCTGATATGTGTTTTAAACGGAAGAGTCTGACGTGTGGAATACGATAAGCTATGCGATGTCATTATAAATCCAATATGGCGGACGACCCAAAATGGCGGACTAATTTTTTCTTCATAAATCTCCTGATATGTGTTTTAAGCGGAAGAGTTTGACGTGTGGAATACGATAAGCTATGCGATGTCATTATAAATCCAATATGGCGGACGACCCAAAATGGCGGACAAATTTTTTCTTCATAAATCTCTTGATATGTGTTTTAAACGGAAGAGTTTGACGTGTGGAATACGATAAGCTATGCTAGGTCATTATAAATCCAATATGGCGGACACCACATATCCGATCGAATCGAAATGTTGATGACAATTTCACTGCATAATAAATATAATGAAAAAACTTATTAAAATTATGTCGTTAATATATATGGAGAAACTATGTAGATATCCTCGAAGACATTCCAAAGTTAAATAGCGCTAGCCAAATGTAAATAATTCTATAACAGAAATCATCTGGGTTGCAAACCTGGTGGGAAATCTCTGTAACATTATAGTTGTTACCCAGTGCAAACATTGCTTTAACCCATGAAACTATGTTTTTATATACAGGATGTAACTTTGTTTTGGCACACACGAAAATGGAATTATGGTCGTTTTTTTTTACTATTGCCTAGGACCATTTTAGTAGACGCCCGATTATAATTGCAATACATCACGTATCTTAATAGCTCGTGTATAACGAATGCTACGATGAAAATTCGATTACAATCGGTTCAGTAGTTCTTAAATTCACTCAGAAAAAACAAACTGACAGACAGCTAGAAATTATTTGATTTAGATATTCTGTAAATTGCATTTGCATCTAGTTGAAATTTTGTTAAAAAGTTACAGCTAATAGTTGCAATTTGATTTAATTGTGAAACTATTGAAGCCCCTTTTTGATTTTTTGTGATTTTTTTTCCAAAAAAGCTGCTGAATTTGAAACATTTTTTAGTGTCTAGTGATACCAAAGAGCAACGTTCACGCTTACAACGTTTGCAATATTTATTTTTGATTTTTTTAATTTTCTAGAAAGTTGCTGAACCGATTTTGATAAAATTTATATGGGACGAACTTTGAAAAATTTGTCAGTGTCTAGTGAAACCGAAGAACAAAGTTCACGCCGACAAATACAACTTTAGCAATATTTCATTTTGATGTTTTTTAATTTCCTAAAAAGTTGCTGAACCGATTTTGATAAAATTGGTACGGGACCAACTTAGAAACATACTCTATCGAATAAAAAAAGAAGCATCGAAATCGGTTCACAGCCGGCGAAGATATCGACGGACATACATACAAAAAAAAAACAGTTGTGTGGTTTTAAGAAACCACGACGCAAGTGAAACTTTTATTGGATTGTAGGCGTTGGATTGTAGACACTTATCCATCACGATTAATTATAAACAACAATATTCACATGAATACACGAATAAAAACATGTAAACACTGTACAGCACTTGCCCGCATGACAGACTGACTATGCGTTATACATACTGCATGGGCGCCGCCATATTGGCCTTGGCTGCTCTACCGAGCGCCTACTCCGAACGCCTTTCACTTTACCCCTACTTCGCGGCCGCCTGTAATGCGACATGCAACAGACGGCCAGAAAAATTCGGGGCGATAGAATAAAAGTTTCACTTTAAAAAATACAATCAAATAGAGAACCTCCTCCTTTTTTGATGTCGGTTAAAAAGAGGCTGTGTTTTACACTACACACTACAAATGTAAAATCGGCGTAACTGCGAAGGATATATTTTTTTTGTTCTCTGCAGTAGAGTTCAACATCAGATCTAACACGTTTCAACATCACTGACAAACGTCTAGGCAAATTTGTTTTGCCAGAGTCCGTATGTCCAACAAATGAGGTGTCGTACATTTGCATAGCGGTGACAATTTACATGCGCGCCGCTCTACGTAGATTGTGGAACGTATTCACGAGATGAAACCACTTGAATATTTGATATGCGACTGCCGCGACAGAGTGACTACTTGATTTACAATTCCAAAATAAATAAATATATTCCATTCTATTTGCGAAGGTACAGGATAAATTAAATTGACGTAACACTTGACGAAGGGGTTAAATCATCAATTTTCCAACCTGAAGTGGGGTGCTTCTCTAAAGTAGTTAACCCTACGATCACACACGTCGGAGTCTATCAGACCCCGTCGAATTAGAGCAATATAGTTACAGAGCTGACGCGCAAAAAACTATGTCGTCACAATCTTCTGCCGCTATTAGTGTAATTTAGAGCATTTTTTCTTATATGACGTATGCGCGGAATCTGGACCTATTTTCGGATAGGGGGGATAAAAAATTTCAAAGCTGGTAAAATAAGGGTTAAAATTTAAAAAAATTTCTAATTTTGGTATTTCCCGGTCATTTAGCTCCACCAAAACCTAAAAACGAACCGGTAGATTTTTTTTTAAATTTTAACCTTTATTTTACCACCTTTGAAATTTTTTATCCCTCCTATCTTAAAATAGGTCGAAATTCAGCGCATATACATCATATAAGAAAAAATGCTCTAAATTAGCCATTTATATAACGTTATCCTATATATATGTGAAGTCAGAAACGATATTGTTTTAGTACCAAGTAGCGACATCTTATAGAATTCGCTCAAAGCTCTTAGTTCAGAAGCAAATCTGGTAGAATTCGCTCAAAGCTATTAGTTCAGAAGCAAATCTGGTAGAATTTGCTCAAAGCTATTAGTTCAGACGCCGGGCCGCAAAAGAAATACATTTTGGAGACTTATATCTATCACACCCGGGTGAAACCGGGCCGGGCCGCTAGTACCTATGTATATTTACAAGAAGTAAAAGAAGAATCCTCTCAGATTTCAAGAAAGAAACTACGAAATGACAGATAATCTAAAAATGAAAATTCTTACCTTAAATGTCATTATCGTATAGCCCCAAAAATCACAAATTCAATGGAAATGGGACACGATTTAACGATAACAAATGTACACAACACTTAAAAAGTTAGTAAATATGTACACACCACTTAAAAAGTTAGTAAATATAAAACAAACTAATGACACAATAAATATTCATTTTTTATAACGTTTAACTGTTCACACTCCATCAATAAACCACGTTTTTCAATACTGTCTGACTAGGTACTGCGTTTTTAGACAAACACGAAAAATCAAGTTTCAAATGAACTAATAATAATCAGTTATGCAATGGTACAATAATTTACATTAGTAATCAATTACTTGTATATTGCCATCTATTATTTATACTTCTAACAAAATTAGATAATCAACCGGTTCGAATACAAACTATTTGCAAAGACAGGATGATACAGTGTGTTCATCGAAAGTGATTACAGTGAACTATTCTGCTAGATACAAAAATGAACAGTTATTAATTGAACTCTAAATTTACTATCGGAAATTGATGAGGAAGTGTACAATGTACATGCATTTTAAAACATATCCGCAATGTCAATTTTTTTCATTTGTAAATTCACCTTAAACTTGTCATAAGGTTACATAAGAAAATATTCAAGATTAAACAATCACTAATAATTTATTTGAGCCGTTTTACGAAGATAATGAAAAAAATCTGAAATAAAGTTTTTTTAATAGATTTTTTTATGACAAAATTTTTTGTAAAAAAACCAAAATCATTAGGAGATTTATAAAGTTAAAAATTTAAAAAAACTTTTACATGTAGTCTTATGGAAAATATGTCAACCTAGCATGCAAACGGTACAGTTTAATTTTTTGCAAATAACCAAATAATGTCAGCAGTTCCAAAAACTAACTATGTAAAGCATCGATGTCTTACGCATATTTTAATATTTTTTCCAATTTAATTAGGAGACTTTTAATCAATAAAAAAAAATATTAAACCTTAGCACTTTTCGATTATGGACTTTTATTCTTGACAATTTTAACAATTTTAAGTGAATTTTCAACTTTTTAATGATTTAATTTTAATTTTTATTACTTCTAATTTCTTTTTTTAATTATTTACTGCAAAAAAATATGTAAAATACAGATATTTATATATATTTATTTTTTCTAATCTAACTTTGTACAAAAAATTCAAAAGTTAGTCCATTAAGTAAAATACTGAAATAATTAATTAATATTAAAAAAAATTATTTACTTATGTCTTTATGACAATAATTTATTGGTATCATCGACTTATAACCTTTTGTAAAAATTTATTATTGAAAAGTTCCCATTTAGAATTCGACTTACTTTTGATTGGGACTGTAACGCATCAACCTCCTTAACACCTCTCCGCACATGTGTCAATGTTAATATTAATAATAATAACAGTAAATAGCGTTAGTTTGCAACAATATTGTTAAGAAACACACATTGTTACGACGCTATAAGTATTAGAAAAATGTATTTTCAAAACATTGTCACCGTTGGGTTACGAACGCAAATCTTTCCACTCTCAAAGTCAAAATACTTTTGTCAATCGTGCCCTTGTAATACAAAGCTTACGTCCTTCTGTTTTGGTATGCTCATTGCTCACCTTACGTAAGACAGATTGGAAATGAATAAGACAGTAGCAGGTGTTCGTGACAACTTCTGTCACCTCATTGGTGATTCAAAGTGTGTGCGTCTCAAAGACAAGTCATCCAACGAAATCAAATTGAATTTTTTAAAATTAATCAACTACTGTATTAGTGATGTGTCGCTCCTGAGCGAGTCGTTCATAATGAACGACTCCTTTCACGGAGCGGAGCGAGTCGTTTTTTTTTTGTGAATGACTCACTCCGAGCGCCATTGCTCTGTGCTGAGCTATTCTGTACTGTTGCATTTGCACATTTACAGAACGCACACAGCAGAAGCCACAGAGGCACTAGTGAATTTTGCACGTATACGGAGTTATCTTTGCTGTCATTTAATGTTGAATGACACACTGTAAGTGCAATAGTACTAAGCTTACAGTGACTTAAACCATTCACATTGACGCCGTTGCCAAAGATATAATATTGTAACAATAAACATTATTATTGTTAAGCTTTTATTACACTTTATAGTTTATCTGAAATGCGAATATATAATATAAGATCAGAATCATATTAAAATGAGCTCAGAGCTGAGTGTGTGTATTGTGCTGTGCAATGCTACGTGACTCCTGAGCATGCATGATGACAGTTCACACCTCTGCAGTCTGCACTCTTGTGTAGTGCGTACTGTCTCCTTTGAACGACACCCTCTGAGCGGCTATTTTTAGTGAGCGGAGCGCACGGAGTCAGCTCCCAATAAAGAGTCATGTGGACACATCACTATACTGTATGTCTGAACCAGCATTGAGGAAACTTATTAATATTTACTAATAAAACTCTAAAAGATGATTTTCCTGTACGTTGCGTTTTTCCAGTTAAACTTCTTTTGGTACGGTAGAATAAAATCGATTCATATTTTTATAGGCATGTGGTCAACTGACCTTTTACAGATTTTTTTCTTTGTCTGTTTTGATTCGAAGTAAATGAATTAAACAACTTATTTAAAGGACGTCTTGAGATAAGAACAATTAATTTACACGGACGATGCCGGACCGGGCAGCTAATTTAAAATAAAAGCTTTATTCTCAACAATTGTCGTATATTTATTATTATAACGGGGTTAACAAAATGCTATTAATGGTATTCTCGTGTTTTAAATTTCTACACCGAACACATTTATAAAATGGACACATAACCCCTCTGATAGAGAAACATGTGCAGGTCAGACTTGTTATTTCGTATTAATACCGATTAAAACGGGGTTAAAATGGGGTAGTTACATCCATATATATATATATATATATATAGAAACCTGTATACAATGTGTATTAAACAGACGACCACGTTTGTTTTTTGAAATTACGAATGAGATTTTATATCGTGAAAATAATTATTTCAAATTAATATGTTTGAGATGAACTTTTTCACATCTAACCTATTGTTCCATTAAAAGAATTTAAAATTAAATTTTAATCGTGTTATTTATTGACGGATTACAGTTACTTTTGACAAACCCTATATAATATAATTAAAATAAATAAACCAGATATAGCTGCAACGTTTTTGAAGCTCTTTTAAGTTTTGAGTGAAAGTCTGATTTCAACTTCAATTAATGCAAAATTATTTGATTTTTATTAAAAAGTCAATTTTAAACTTTCCAAATGATTAAGTAATACGATTATAATTTTAATATGTTTTTAGTAATTGCGAATTATTACTTTATTTTAAACGATTTTCAAGATAAATAATCTATATTGGCTAAGAGCTGGTTACGGAGAAAATGGGTGACTCGGTGTAGTACAAGTTAGTAGGGAAAAAATTGCCAGAAAGCTAAGCGGAAGATAAAGAGCCGCCAGAAGGCGCTAATGTTGCGAAAAATCAGCGCACTTCTGGCAATTTCTATACTTATTCTGTAATTCAAAACTAGATTATATATTATACTAGCGGCCCTGTACGTGCTTCGCTACGTATAAAGTGAAATAATAAAACAATTTAATTGGAACATCTATCTATCTATCTATTTTATTAATTGCTAGCTATTTTAAAATATACATGGGCGTATATGTGTGTATGTTAAGCACTCCGGCTGCGCCGTCGTGCTCGAAAAAAAATAGCGTAAAGTATTCGTGGATAACTGGTCTTTAAAACACTTGCTCTATTTCGAGCACTCCGGCTGCGACGTCAAGCCGAGCAGTTTTAAACGATATTCAGTTTTTTACATCCTCGATCTAGATATATGGTTGTTAAGTTCGTTGCGCCATCTATTGAATATTCACTCAATCCAGTCAACAGGTATTGCCATCTTATATGGTTGTTAAGTTCGTTGCGCCATCTATTGAATATTCACTCAATCCAGTCAACAGGTATTGCCATCTTATATGGTTGTTAAGTTCGTTGCGCCATCTATTGAATACTCACTCAATCCAGTCAACAGGTTCGCCATCTTATATGGTTGTATTATGACTGTCAAGGAATAGACAAATAATTTGCAATAAAATAATATTGCGACTATAAATTGAAATGTAAGCTATCCTATCTTTCAAGTTGGGTCGAATTGCACACGGTGTGCAAATCAAATTTAAAATCGGTTCAGTAGTTTAGGAGTTCATCGCCTACAAACATGTGACACGTAATTTTTATATATTAAGATATATTATACATTGTATATAGTTATAAGGGCATACTGAAAATTCAAACATGATATAATAATTACATTCGACAAATATTGAAAATTATTAATGACATTTTGATAGAAATAAAATTAAATAAATATATGAAATATATGACGATTAATTTTATTTCTATCAAAATGGCATTAATAATTTTGAATATTTGTCGAATGTAATTATTATATCATGTTTGAATATTCAGTACGCCCTTATAACTATATAATGTATAATATATATAATATATAATCTAGTTTTGAATTACAAATAAGTATAGAAATTGCCAGAAGTGCGCTGATTTTTCGCAACATTAGCGCCTTCTGGCGGCTCTTTATCTTCCGCTTAGCCTTCTGGCAATTTTTTCCCTACTTACTTGTACTATCTCCTATTATTCTGCAAATTTTCAGCTCTGCACCGAGTCACCCATTTTCTACGTAGCCAGCTCTCCGTCTATATTATAAATTGGATTTAATAACTGTATAACGTTTCATGGTTGCCTAGCTACCAAAAAATTATTCTTATTTTACATTTTCGATAGCGTTTGTAACAAAGTCGAGAGGCTGTGACATAATTATCTACACCTTACAAAATGGATAAGTTATATAACAAAATAATTATGTGCTCGCAGGTTCTACTTTGACAAAGTATAAACTGGAATTTAAATTTATACTTAAATAAATAACTCTTCTAGTTGCGAATGACACAAAAAAAAAAACACTCTGTATAATAATGTATTCTCCCTTTGTTGTTTTAAATAAAAAAAAACCTTTGTAATATTTTACGTTCATCTGAAACGAAAATTTAATTTTGCGTCAATAAATATATAAAATTGAATTATTGCATTGTTTTGTGCTGTATGATGGCTAAAATATGTTCGATAATTAATTAGTTATTTTGTAGCTTTTATAACTGTTTCAAAACCAACAAGCAGAAAAAACCGTAAGTAACCGTTGCTCTCAGATCTGCTCATCCAAAAATGTAGAGGTGTAGAACTTCCGTCGCAATTCACAGGGACACCTCAAAAATTAAAATTTATTTTAGCTTATTTTTCATTAACCCTAGGATGCATAAGGTTAAAATTTTACACTTTTACATAAGGTGAGTCTGCGAGACTCATGAGATACATTGAATTGAGCATAAAAAACAAAATTATATATTTATAATATTTATTTACAATTATTGCAAATTATAGAACTATGTTCCCTACATACATTTTTTGTACATTTGCTACATATAACTTTGCTCATTCTACCTAATTTAGAGGGACATTCGTAACAACGCCGTTTTTTTGCTGGTAGTTCTTCATTTTCGATAAACATTTTCATGTCGTTCAATGTTTCTTTGCGCAAATATGGGTTTTTAGACCTTCTTACCATGCAGGGTGTCACTAATGCCTTGCAAAGATCTTTTATAAAAAGTCGCCTTCGATGACTTTTGCCGATTTCAAATGTATGCTCGCTTGTATACAAAAAAAAATGCGTTAAGAGCAGCGACATCTAACATGTTAGAAAATACCGCAAAAGGCCATCGTCTTGTTTGCCTTTTGCAAGTATAATTCCCCACCATTTGATCCATATGGTCGACGCCTCCTTTTGTTTTATTATAAAATTCAATGATTTCTGGCTTCTTCTTTGCACTGTTTTCATTTACCATAGTATCGTGGTGCAAAGTACTTAGAAGGGTAACCGCTTTATTCTTTTTTGGTACATAACTTACTATTGTAAGGTTTTCGTTAAATCCGAACATTGAAGAATATACTGGTCGGTCCTTAGAAGCTTTGAGGCTGAGTGGTATTTCTCTTTTGTTTTGGCGAATCGTTCCTACGGAAGTAATTCCTATTTTTAAAAGGTCCTCAAATAACGGCACACTGGCAAAGAAATTATCACATGTCAAGTTTCGAGATGTGTTTTTGACACAATCCGTAAGTTTATTGACTATTGTCTTTCCTAAATTGTGTTGCACTTCTTCACCAGGCTGTTTGCCAATATAAATCAACCCATCAATAGCATAGCCAGTTTCACTTTCGCACATCCAGAAAAATTTAATGCCATATTTCGCAGGCTTGCTTGGCATATACTGAATAAAACCACAGCGTCCTCGAAATCCAAGCAACTGCTCATCAATTGTCAAATTCACTTTTGGAATCATATTTTTCCTGCACTGAGTAAGAAATAGTTCCCAGACATATCGTATTGGTGCGAGTTTGTCTGTTTCTAGACGCGCTGCACGAGTTCTTTTATCATCATACCTGACAAATCGTCGTATATTCTCAAACCGATTTACAGACATTGTTGCTCTGTACATAGGATTGGAACATTTATCCAAGAATAGTTCCCGTATTGAGTTATCCCACTGCTTCTCAACTCCAGCCAACATCAGCAATCCAAAAAAAGCGTTCAGTTCGACAACGTCCGTGTTCTTCCATGTTTTTCCTTTTGCAGAATACTGTCGATTTGCTTCTCTATTTGTGCCAATAACAATTTCTTGAACAATTTCTTCAGTTATAAATGCATTCCAAGAATCGAGCACGGAAAAAATTTTATTTCGTTGTCTTGGACCGGCAGTAAAACGTACAATGTTATGACAAAGACTTTTTGTTGGAGGAGGGGCAATAGATTTCCATTTATAACCATTTAATCCAACCATAACTGTTTCATCCTGAGTATCGTTATTACTCGACACTGGGTTTTCTTCTTCTTCGCTATCAGACGAACTTGCATATTCTTCGTCACTATCGGGTGTTTCTGGAATAAAATCCTCATCGAATTCTGAGTCGTCACTGGAACTAGAAAAATCTGATTCGGCCTCAGCAGTCCACTGTAGAACTATCTGATCAAAATCAGGATCATTGCACCTAACTGACGACCTATTTTTGCGACCTGATGCCATATTACAATGATGTACTAAAAAATAAATGTTTTATATAAAAAAGTTATAAATACAGTACGGACTCCTTTATTATCCACCATCCATGTGTAATATCCCTAAGGAACACAATTAGTAATATATAAATACTCTTACCTGACAATTAATAACTCAAGCAAACTCTGGAACACTGATAAAATATAACAAGAAAAACGTCTATGCACTCAAATTCACGAGAACTGAATGAAGTCCTCTGATAAGTATCGAACATCCATTATGTATAAATAACAATAAACAAAACCATAGACACAACTATAAACATAACTATAGACATAACATTTAAGATTTACAACGTTGCCATTTACGAATACCTCCAAGTAAAGCTATATTTATACCTGAGTCTCAGAGACTCACCTTATGTACAAACGTGGTACAGGTGAAAATATTGTTATAATTTTTTTTGTGGAAATCCTGGTAATTATATGTGCAAAGAAGGTGTTATAAAACAGTTTAAATAAAGCATTCCTAAAGCGAAAATATTGTAGCTTTATCGGTTACGATAATACGCAACTTCAACTAACAGCGTGAGTCCCGCAGACTCACCTTATGCATCCTAGGGTTAAGTTTGACAAGATTGTATAAAATACGTGTAAATATAATTTTACCAGTCTTTGATTTATTTAATTTTTTATTTACGCAAAAACAAAAGTCGTGTTTGTTTTTTAAACAAAAAAAAACTGCTTTTAATTTCTTATTTAAAAGGCTGAACGCAATTTGCAGTCGAAATTTTAATAAAATAAACTACGTTGATAAATTAAACAAATACTAATTTGTGCTAATTAATTTAATTAATTACTGGCTTGAAATAATCCCTATAAATTACTTCCAACAAAATATACAAATGAGTAATTAACCTGCCGCAAACAAAATTCGCGTAACAAAATTAACATTTCATAATTATTGAAAATTTAGAACGACGTAGCTACTGTAATAATATATATTTGAAAACAAAAATTAACAAAGCCTTCTTTATTTTAAAAATGTGTATTAGTCACACGAATTAATAGACCCGTAACTTTGGAGTTTACAGAATACGCCATACAGATCGAATTTTTGTCTGTCTGTCTATTTGTTTGCTTGTTTCGAATAAATTGAAGAGACTTTGGTCCCATTACATTATTTGCTATATACATTAGGGATTACGATAGGTTGAACCAAGAAATCAAGTCATTGGACATTGGTAAAAGCTAGTTTCACAAGTTTTTATATTATATAAATTGTTGAGTTTCATGTAATTTAAAATGTATTTAAGGAGGTTGATGCGTTACAGTCCCAATCAAAAGTAACTCAAATTCTAAATCTGAACTTTTTCATAATAAATCCTTACAAAAGGTTATAAATCGATGATACCAATAAATTATTGTCATAAAGGCATAAATAAATCATTTTTTTTAATATCAGTTAATTATTTTAGTATTTTACTCAATGGACTAACTGATTTTTTTGTACAAAGGTTAGAAAAAATAAATTTAAGTAAATATCTATATTTTACATATTTTTTGCAGTGAGTATTTAAAAAAAGAAATTAAAAGTAAAAAAAATTAAAATTAAATAAAAAAATGTTGAAAATTCAGTTAAAATTGTTAAAACTGTCAAAAATAAAAGTCCATAATCGAAAAGTGTTTGGTTAATAATTTTTTTCATTAATTAAAAGTCTCCTAATTAAATTGGAAAAAATATGAAAATATGCGTAAGACATCGATGCTTTACATAGTTAGTTTTCGGAACTGCTGACATTATTTGGTTATTTGCAAAAACTTAAAATGTTCCGTTTGCATGCTTCCATAAGACCTAATTTTTAACTTTATAAATCTCCTAATGATTTTGTTATAAACAAATCAGTTAAAAAAACTTTATTTCAGATTTTTTTATTATCTTCGTTTAACGCCTCAACCTCCTTAATTCTTTTTAGAGCATTTAAATAAAAACTTGTCTTTAAAAATGTTTTTACTCATTTTTTTGTCTCCAAGATTACTCACAGTGTCTCAATATTTCGAAGATAAAACTAAAATAAATTAAAATAACAGTGTTAAATCTTTCATAAGGCGTATAATATAATAGTACTAACAGACGGTCGAACTTGGTTCGAAGTGGACAGCGGATCTAGTCCGCTCCGTACCAAATCTGTTCGTCTGTACAGTAGTCTGCGTGTCCGCCCGGTTCGATGGGAACAGATTCGGTCGTCTGTTGCAAGATCCGCCGTACCATGTCCGTTGTCGGACCGGACCAAGTTCGACCGTGTGTTAGCACTATAAAGCCATCAAATTCAATCATAATTTATAATGTCACGGCGTGTTAAATATGATAGTCTTTTATTGAATGTCGGATTTCCTATCTGACAAGAGTCATCAGCTATCTCATTATCCGATCAACAAAATAACGGAAGTTTATCAACACACATATAAAATGATTGACGTTATAAGGACACGCCTTTTAATGTTTGAATATAAGCCCGAAACCTCGAATATCATTATTGAACAGATATTTAGAATTACCTTTGAAAATCTATACTAAGAGTTTGTTTGTTTGTTTGGTTTGAACGCGCTAATCTCAGGAACTACTGGTTCGAATTGAAAAAAAATTTGTTTGTTGGATAGTCCATTTATCGAGGAAGGCTATAGGCTATATAATATCACGCTACGACTAATAGGAGTGGAAAATCGATGAAAAATGTTGCACAATTTCAGTTAATATTTATACCATATACTTATATTCAGGTGAAATGCCCTAACTGAATATCCCAATATTAGCGCCGCACGTACAGAAGCTCGGTTAGCTCAGTCTGTAGAGCGCGCGATTTTTAATCTCAGGGTCGTGGGTTCGAGTCCCACCTTGGACGAATATGTTTTTAATGTTTTTATTTTTTATTTTCTACATTGTTTTCTTCTAAGGCTATCATTTAAATTTTTTTTAGTTTAATTTACGACTAATTAAAATTAAATAAATTTAAATAATAGCTCATTTGAAAACTGTTACAGTACCTACCTATATATAAAAATAATTTTCCTACAGTGTTTTCAATTAAATATTTATTATATTTTATTAATTATACAGTAATTATTGATTTAAAAGAAATAATTATTACTTAAAAAAAATATTTTCATCAAAAATGGAGGTTTGAGTTTAAAATAAGTAATAAAGCAGGGAACTGCCGAAAACTGTAAAAAATTTGGACCCAACATTCATCTCGGTAAACTAAGATGAATGTGCGTACTCATGTCCTTCCCTTCCCCATTCGTTCTTTTGCATCCGGGTGAAACCGGACGGGACCGCTAGTAGGAAATAAATGAAGCACATCCAACAGATGAAACTGTCTATAATATTCCGCATAATTTTAATTATAAAAATCCAGCTAATCAGGCGACAGGATTATTAGTTAGGGAGCTGACGCGCAAAAAAAACCATATCGTCCTGATACATAAGCTATTTAAGTAATTCAAAGCAGTTTTTCTTATATGCTATATAGGCAGAATCTCGACCCATTTTAAGATAAGTTGTAAAAATTATAATTTTATTCAACACATTTATTAACGTAAGGTTGTAACATGAATATTATTTAATTCAACACATTTATTAATTTAAGTTTTTTAACATGAGCACTACTTCCTAGTTCATACTCTTCGCTGCCATCTTGCCTCTGTTTTTTTTCACATTACCACCAGGGTACACCAGTGGCGGCGTGGTTTTTTAAGACGTGGTGTTACAAAGGGGGATGAAAAATGTCAAAAATCGTGAAAACATGGTTGGAATTTTAAAAAATTTCTACCGCTTGGTGTTTAGGTTCTGTTAGAGCCAAATGACCGGGAAATACCAGCGGCAGAAATTTTTGACCTATTGCACCCTCTCCAAGCCACTCCCAAAAAAATGGATTTATGAACATAAATCAACTTTCTTATAGGAGTGGCTTTTTTACACTGCGAAACAACATTTTCCTACCCATTTTCATCAAAATTGAGGTTGAAAAGCAATTGTTTTCTATGTGGAACGGTGACTTATTTTTCAATGGGTACGATCGAATGTTCCATAAAAATAATAAACAGATATACTTTTGACGCGTACTGTACAAAGTAACAAATGAATATATAAATGAAAAAAAACCAGGTTCATTATTTCGCGCGCATTTGTGAATCATAGTTCCCACGCTTGCGCCTAGCTCCCGGATAGTTACAACCCAGTTATACGCAAAACGTACACAAAATCCCCGTGTTCCGTGGTTAACCTAAATCTGAATAATCCACGAGACTGTGAATCATACATACGTACAGACACCCCCATTGAGTCCCCACTACCCCTATCACACGCGTTATGTCTCTTTTCACTATACTACATACACCCAAGAAGTCCCAGCCAATTGCCAAGAGTAAATAATAATTATAAAGAGGCGACGGTAACAGCTGGGATTCTCAGAGTTTCAAAAGAAAATAGAAAAATTGTAAATTTTTTTGTGCTAACTGGATATAGACACAATTTCATTTATACCATAAAACTCGAAGAAATAAGATAAATTATTTAGTGATTAATTAAACCACGAGACCTAGCTTGCTATGCTTGCTGTGTTTCGAGATGGACCGTTTTCTGGCGCACGCGAGATGGCGCTGTTATCACTACCTGGGAAAACTTCGGTTATTTCCGCCTGTTTTTGCCCTAGTTACCAAAGTTGTTTAACTTTACAGACACTACGCACATGTAAGCCATGAACGTGCGAGCGTTACCCAAGTAGCTGACGCCATATTGGTTCATGCGACAGATATCGGTCCACCGTTACGCTCGAACTGGTTCTCCTGGTTATGACTTCGCGAATTAAACCTTGTTGATATTTGTAAGAATTGTAATTATGAGTTAAATCTCACCAGATGAGGTTCCCCTACATCTTACCAAATCTCACTAAGGGGGATGAGGGGGTCCAAATTAAAAAAAAAACGCGAGTGGGCTTTAGACCACACGACTGAAGTAAAACTTCTTCCTGCCATAATTTGTTATTATTCACCCAAAAATTCACAAAATATGAACTTTAAAATGAATTTACAATTTTATTTACTTTAAACGTAGAATACTTAATGTATTGAACAAAATATTAATTTATAAAATTGTTCAAGAACTAAAATTAACAGTCTAATGTAAGAAAAAATGAATATAAACATGCAAATAATGAAAACAAAAGTAATACATTGCAATTACTTAGCTCTCGTTGGATTTTAAGCGTAAATCTTTATGAAATAGTATTTAGCTCTGCAAGTTAAGTAGGTTTACAAAACTTTTTTCTGTCACCCGACAGCGCCACTGGCAAGTAAAGTATGTGTCATTCTATTGTCAGTACTGGTTATATTTTTGACTACCTGATAGCGCCACTAGCCAGTGAAGTATTTGTCATCCTCTTTCTATCTTCACTAACTTATATCTCCCTCTCAACTTCCGTTCGCCTCGCCCGATCACACTTCCGTAAATCTCTCGTCACGAATTCACCATTCCCCAAGTCAAGCGTATGCGTAAAGAATTTTAACTTAAAAAAACACGCATCAATTAATAGACGTTCCCTTAACAAATCCGCGGGTACACACTAGTATAAATTGTAGTCTCTGTGTGTGGAAAGGGAAATCCCATGTGAGAATATATTCGAGTCTACATATTCAGAAATATTTTTTAAAAAACCACCGTAGTGAAAGTGAAAAATGGTTCCGTGACTTTGACGGTTTGTCTGTTTTATTCCTGAAGATAGTAACATCTAAACCGACAAATGCATTTCTCTTACTGAGCTGAAATGTCAAACGTAGAGATTTATACTTCTTGCTTGAATCAAAAATAAAACTTGCTTTCTCTGATTTTTACAAGCAAAAATAACGAATAATATCTTTAAGAGCACAAAACTCGCCATGTAGAATACGACTTTCAAATTAAAAAAGATAAATATATAAATGTTTACTATCAGAAACCGTTGCCAAAAACACAATGGCGATTACTCTATATCAGTGCTCCGCAACCGGTGTGCCGTGGCACACTGGTGTGCCGTGAGTCGGATGCAGGTGTGCCGCGGTCAAATTCAATGTATTTGACATTTTACAATTTTTGCAAAATTTGGAGAATTAATTTTTAATTTCTTAGTTATCGCTCAAAAAATGCTGGTATCATTAAAATGTAACTGAAATAAATTAGCACTATTTTTATCATTGTTTGAAAATTTTTATTTGTTGGTACATTGTTACAAATTTTTTCAATTGTTATTTTAATATGAACAAAAAACACAGTGTGTAGGACGCACGTTTGCCGTCGTGTCGCCTCGGTCGATCTGAGTCGGTCGTCGCCTCAGTCGTGTATTTGTGTATCAATTATATTTTAGCTTTTGGTGTGCCGCGGAAATCTAGCAAGAATTTTGGTGTGTCGTAGGTGAGAAAAGGTTGCGGAGCACTGCTCTATATCAATACATTCAGTATTTTAGGACAGAGGTGGCAAACCTTTTTACATCTATGTGCCAATTTTTTTCAAAAATTTTTAATGTTGCCGACAACCAGTCAAACAAGTTTAGCTGTCAAAAATCAAAGATAGATGAAAAGTATAATTTTGATAATACATTGAGTGCCATGAAGACATCTAGCAGATTTTTAATTATTTCGATTTTGCACCTCAATCAATGCCGCGCCCATAATAATCCATCGCGTCCACCTGTGGCACGCGTGCCATATGTTTGCCACCCCTGTTTTAGGACACAGCTTGCTTATTCAATTATTGTAATAATCAATACGTCCAGACTTTTAACTGAGATAAACAACTAAAAAAATCAAATCGGTTGTAGGAATGATTGCGAACAAAAACAAATTCCATAGAAAGGCGCAGCACCATGCGGAAAAACTACCGTTTTCATTTTGAGGATAGACCAGGGGTCGGCAACCTGCGGCTCTTTAGATGTAAAGTTGCGGCTCTCCAGTTCTATACGTGGAAAAATAATTATTTTATTATATAAACCCTTAAAAATTGTCCAATCGATCCATGATTGAGTATCATGTCTATTTCTCAACCATTTCCACTCGCATCTCACCCGCACCGCCCCCGTCGCGACGTGTCATCCTCGGATATATATATATTATACCTACATAAGCAAATACTATAATACTGAAACGAAAATGTTTAGTGGCTCTTTAAAAACTGGGAAATTTTGTAAATTGTAACTTTTGGCTCTTCCGTCTCAAAAGGTTGCCAGCCCCTGGAATAGACCAATCAAAATCTGATGTTGGAATTGATTTTTCGACCACTTACGTCCATTACCTTACGATGCATAGAACTAAAATGGATACAGATTGAACGAGAAAATTAATTATACATATCCTCAATGGATTACATTTCAATTTGTATTTATTATTTTAAACGTCAAAGCTTTGTTATCACGTGATACAAAACAATTGAAGTAGAGACGCGTTTGTTTTGTTCTCGACAATATCAAAACAAATTTCGAAAATTAATTTCCACGGCAACTACAAAGGCCTTTAAAATTACTTATTTTCACTCTTTGTAATGTATTTTGACGCAAAGTTTAAAATTATTACATAGACTGTACACTGTACAATCGACGCACATTATTTTTTTTTAATAAGCCATTAAAATTATTTTTTACTTTTTAGTGCTCATTGCTGCGTAAAAACGTGATTTTTTAGTTTTCTTTTTTTGAACTGTGATTTCTTTTCAGTTAAATAATCGCTGCTTCATTTTATTTTTTTTTTTTACACATTCCAAGATTTTTTCCACACTTTTAGAGTTTTTTTACAAATTAGAAAACAAAAATCAACGATTTTTAACTGACTTCAACAAAAAGGAGGAGGTTCTATGTTCGTCTGTACCTATATATATTTTTTTTTTTATGTATGTTCACCGATTTCTCCGTCAATTATGGACCGATTTTCAAATTTTTTTTTTATTCAAAAGATTGCACCTCAGAGGTGGTCCCATCGGAACCAAGTCAGGATCTGATGGTGGAATCCGGAGAAATCGAGGGAAACTCTTAAATTTCAAAGGCACGCATAATGTTTTTTATGTATGTTCACCGATTTTTAGTGTTAGATTAACACTAAAAAGAGAAAAATAAAATATTTTTAACAAAAAAATTGAACCGACTTCACACTAAAAAGTAAAAAATAATTGCGTATTGAAATGTTTTGGAGTCGGTGTAGTTCTCGGAATAGATTTCATTTTGGCTGACACCGACTCCAAAACATTTCAATACGCAATTATTTTTTACTTTTTAGTGTGAAGTCGGTTCAATTTTTTTGTTAAAAATATTTTATTAAAAACAAAGTATTTTATTGCTGCTTTTATTTGAATTAATTGATCAAGTCATTGATGTTTAATTAAATACCAACTGCAGAAAATAAAATAACAAATTTTGTCCAATTCAACCCTTCTTTTTTTCTAAAAAGAATTATTGATGTTTTGTTCAGTGTATCTATACTATTCGTTACTGCAATTTTATTTGAAAAATAAAAATACATTCGTCTATAAATCTTTTGAACACTGTTATTTTATTTACCCGCAACTTTTCTTAACAAAAAGAAAACTAGTTTATAACAAAATTTCTTTAACCTCACTTATTGATTATCGCAAATATTACCAAGCTTTTCTAGGGTTCGGTACCCAAAAACTAGTTTGCCGAAACGTCAGACAATAAAATGCAATGAAAAAACCTTCAGTATTTGCTTAGTTCATCGATCCTATGCCACCAGGATTCCATCCTTTAATCTTCTAATCAAAAACTAAAGTTAAGTTTTTTTAACTTATCTGCTAAACTGAAAAATTAAATTAACATATATAAGCTGATCCTTTAAGTCCCGAAAAAATCTTATTTTCATATCAAACTTGTAAATAACTTTGGTATAAAAAAATATATTTACTTACAATTTGAACGAATCTAAAATGATGTTCAAACTTCAAACATACCTGAAACAAAAAAATACGACATCAAAAATTTGCAGTAAAAAAAACTCAACAAAAAATAAAATTTATATCATGTATAACATGTAGAATGTCAACCCAAGTATTCATGTTTTTGGTTGCTTATTTTTTGGGTAGTTTCTGTTATCGAGGCTCCACTGTATATATAATTTGCGTCAGTGTTATATACAGTATAAACTCTATATAGCGAACTTCTATTTAACGACAAACTCCTTAAAACGTAGAAATTGTTAAGATTTGTTTGGTTTATATTGTTACTCATAATTTGAAACACTGTATATAACGTAACAACCACTCTCAATAGCGAAACAATACGTGATTATTTGGACCCCAACAATGGGCTTCTTACAGAAATGTGTTCATTTGTTTGTTATAGTTTAAATACTGGCAAACGACAAACAAAGTTGACAGATTATAATTTTGTTATGTATTTTTTGACGTGATAACGTCTTATAAATTGATGAATCACCAATCTTATAAATTGATAAAACACCGGCTGCATGCACGAAAAAGTGTAACGTTCCTAACGTTCCGCCTGACCCTGTGCGTGCTTTTCTCGAAAACGGCCCTAACGATTTGGATGAAAATTACTGAAAAGGGATTTTGGGGGGCAAAAAATCGTTTTAGCTAGGTCTCATCTCTCGAAAAAATCGTTTTCATACAAATTTTATCATTATAAAAATCAATTTTTTGACGTATGAAATACTTAAATATTGTAAGTAGGTTTTGGAATTTTATATAAACAGTGAAACAATTGTTTTCAAAATATTATGACAGTTAATCTTTGAGACTTAAAATAAATACGAAAGAAAGAAAGTTAAAAAAAACAATTATATTATAGGTGGTGAGTAATTTTAATAAATAAAATTAACCTTTTGAAGCGAAAGATGCAATATCGTAGATTCGAATTATTATAATTACTATATAAATTTAGGTTATGTATTACGGAATACGTTATCACGTAAAACTATCGTCCGTAAACCGACTTTACAGACAACCAACTTTTTTACTTAATTTAGTCAAAATTACACCACTTATTTGTAAAATTATCTTGTTTTCTTTTACTCTCCGTTTAACACAATACATACCCGGTCCCTTCAATTTCGCTATATGGAGTTTACACTGTATATATATTTTTTTAAATTACCCTCGTATAGTTATCGTATGTGTGTACGTATAAAACAATCCCTTTAGTCTCTCCCAGATGATCACAGGAAGTTGTGAGTCTGTATGCGGTACGGTAACCGCCCACCAAAAAACAAAATGTATACAACCTCCATACAGGATGTCTGTACGTCTATGTCTACACTTGAATAACAAAAACGGAAATAACCAATCAAAATGCTTCTTTTTCTTTCTGAACCCCCGGTATAGACGAAGTAAAAAATAGCGCCGGCTTGGGCTATGCCAAGTGGGATAACGAAATTAAGTCATCCAACATTTTTTTGTAGTATCACATAAGAGAGTTCATATTATTGTAAAAGTTTAATTTGTAAAAAAGTGACAAAAAATTAACACAGCTCTAGATTCTTCCATTTAATCTATATACATATATAAAAATCTCGAGTCACAATTTTGGCCGCGCTAATTTCCGAAACCACTGTGTCTATTTTTAATGAAATTTTATTAATGCGTCTTGCTTGGTGCAACTTACTCTATAGGATAGTTTTTATTAAATATTTTGTACAAAATTACGGTTTTTTGTGAAAAAAAATTGTTTTAGTTACATGTAACGACATCTGATAGAATTTACTCAAAGCTATTAGTTCAGAAACGAACAAAACAGTTTTAGAACCAAGTAGCGACGTCTGACGTTATGCGCTCAAAGCTATTAGTTCAAAAGCAAATCACGTAGAATTTGCTCAGAGCTATTAATTCAGAAGCGAACAAAACAGTTTTAGTACCAAGTAGCGACATCTGACGGAATTCGCTCAAAGCTACTAGTTCAGAAGCAAATCAGGTAGAATTTGTTCAGAGCTATTAGTTCAGACGCCGGGCCGCAAACGAAATACATTTTGCAGAATTATATCTATCGCATCCGGGTGAAACCGTGACGGACCGCTAAGACCATGTAAAGTTAAAATTTAAACAGAATACGAGTTTGATCTGCTGCCTAACTAGATAGACTACATGCGAAGGGTTATTGACAAAGACAAACTTCGTATTTTTTTATACCAGCCGAGAGAGTAAGAGAGAGATGAAAGACATATTTGCATAATATGGAGAATAATGTTTGAGCATGTTTGTTCGCTAGTTTCCCCATATGTAGGGCGTATAAGTAAGACCAGTTTAAATGCTTTTGTATTTTGTATAAGATGTTGAACAACGAACGTTTCCAGCACTTAAGGAATGTTTGCATTTTGAATAGATTGTATAGAGTTGGAATTCCTTGACTATAACTGTACTATACACAATTCTGACATCAACTTTAACTGCTACACTTAGATATAAGATTACGTAACTATCCGAACTTCCATTTCTCGAGATCTATTTTAACCGAAATAGTTAAAAAGCAAATACAATACGGGCGCAGTGTTGTCAGATCATCCTTTTTAGAGGTATACCTACCGTTTTTTAAATTATTCCTTCCGTTTTTATTTTTAGGGCTAGCGCACATGAAGAGCGTTCAACGCGCGTTGGTCGGCCCACCAACGCGCAAACAGTTATATACAATTGTATTGAAATTGTAAACGCGCGTTGAACGCTCTTCATGTGCGCTAGCCCTTAATCTACCGTTTTTTTAAATATTTTGAATTAAGAAAAAAAATAGTGAATTTGTTTTGTTTTTATCCAAGTGTGTACTGTGTAGGCTTTCACGACCGGTGTTGATCCAAATCTTCTTGGTTTCCGGGCTTGTATGCCAATGAACCACGGCATACAAGCCCGGAAACCAAGAAGGTTTGTTTTGTTTTTTCCCTAATTATTAATTTAAAACTCCTGCATCTACTCTGTTTTGTAAGTCATTGTTATCTAAGTCATTTCGATATTTCCAAAAAATACTCGTATACACCTTTAGATACCTTTTTGTTATAGAAAAACCTTTCAAAAATATCTAAAAAAATATACATATATATCAAAAGGCTTAGAAGTTGAAACGTTTAGAAATTTAAAAAAATCTCTGAACGTCCATAACTTCACAACTGAAAGAGTTACAGAAGTTTATTGTTTATTTTTAGAATCAGCGTTCATTTTTCTATATGTTGAAGAAGATCTATTAATTTGTTTTATAGTTTTATATGTTAGCTTCTTTGCGTTACAGCTAGAAATATATACCTATATTCGATGCAAATTACAGTTTATAGATTATTTATTAATTTAAATAAATTATGATAAATCACTATGGAATTAAATTTTACTCCACAAAATACACATTAATGGTTAATAGCATATTTATTTTAACAAATACATGTTCAAAACATTTCTACAAGGGCGTACCAACAAGTTACAAACTGCCCTGGAAATGGACTGATAAATGTATTCAAAAAATATTTAACCTACGAAAAAAATAATATATTGTTTAGTGCATGGTACTCAAAAAAAGTTTTTAAACAGCTTTTCAAACCTATTCCGTGGTATTACCGACGACAAACAAAAAAACATACAAACTTTTTGACGTGATAACGTCTTATAAATTGATGAATCATCAATCTTATAAATTGATGAAACACCGGCTGCATGCACGAAAAAGTGTAACGTTCCTAACGTTCTGCCTGATCCTGTGCGTGCTTTTCTCGAAAACGGCCCTAACGATTTGGATGAAATTTACTGAAAAGGGATTTTGGGGGGCAAAAAGTCGTTTTAGCTAGGTCTCATCTCTCGAAAAAATCGTTTTCATACAAATATCATTATAAAAATCAATTTTTTGACGTATGAAAATACTTAAATATTGTAAGTAGGTTTTGGAATTTTATATAAACAATGAAACAATTGTTTTCAAAATATTATGACAGTTAATCTTTGAGACATAAAATAAATACGAAAGAAAGAAAGTTAAAAAAAACAATTTTTATTATAGGTGGTGAGTAATTTTAATAAATAAAATTAACCTAAATTTGAAGCGAAAGATGCAATATCATAGATTCGAATTATTATAATTATTATATGTAGAAGATAGGAGAAATAGAACATAAATTACGTATTACGGAATACGTTATCACGTAAAACTATCGTCCGTAAACCAACTTTACAGACAACCAATTTTTCTTTATAATATTAGTAAAGACAAAAACAAGAAACAAAAAAAAATATTTTTAAATCAGGTCCCCCGATTTGATTGCCGATTATTGACGCTCAACAACTGAGGTTATTTGCGAAATTATGTTAAGCCAACTGACACAATCTCTTCTGGAAATTTGCAGTCAATAGAATTCGCCCCTGATTACCAACGCTACAAATATATACCTATACATTAATACAACAAATTATATGCAAATATGAAAACCACAAGACAACAAAATATATTTTGTAACGCAAATATCAATTAAAACAAATACATTGATGGAATCATAACAGTGAAATTGAATTTGTAATTAAAAACGATACAAACAATACGTACATATTATTATAATATATTTTATGGCCACAAGACAAATGGGCGTAAGTACATTCGTTTTTCGGTATCTAATATCAAAGGTATGTCATATGCAACATTAAAAAGTGAACATCGCGTCTAAATTCGTTATTTTTTTTTTTATTATAGAGAAATACAAAATTAAAATACAAAAAAATGACAAAAAAATTGGTTGTCTGTAAATTCGTTTTGCGGACGATAGTTTTACGTGATAACGTATTCCGTAATACACAACCTAAATTTTAGTAGCTGTCAAACTTGGGCCGATGCATACTGCGCTCTCGCTTGCACGCACAGGGTCAGGCGTTAGGAACGTTACACTTTTTCGTGCGTGCAGCTAGTGTTTCATCAATTTATAAGACGTTATCACGTCAATAAAAAATTGTGCTTCAATCTTAGGATTATTAGCACTACAAAAAAATCAATAATCAATAATAATCTGCCACGTCAATAAATTCGTTATTGACGCGGCAGATTATAAAGATTGTTTAAAATTAAAAGGATTGGAACTTGAAAAACACATCCTGAAGGTTTATTCTAAATAGTGGTAAAAGAATTTTTCAAATGGGTGCAGTAGTTCCAGAGATTACCCCCTGCATACACACAAACTCACAAAATTCGCACTCCCTCTTTGTAATATTAGTGGATGAATAGATTTGTGATATTAATTTTGATTTGAGGTTTGAAACAAAAAATATATATAGTGATTTCTAGCTCTTGTGACGTCATCGGCACAGTTGGTTCAACTAAAAGTGCGCCGTACAGGAAATTGACAAAAGAAAATCATAAATGTTGATTCGATGTTTCCCTATTTATTCTATAAAAATATGTTTCATATAAGACTTGTAGAAAATCAAATTCGAGTTCAATTTCCTGTATTATATTTGAAAACAGCGTGTGTTATTTTTTTAAAAAGAGAGTTGTACATAATAGCTAAAATAAAATACCAGATAAATGCAGTTTGTATTGAATTTAACATGTTGCACATGTAAATAAAAGAAACGCGTTCCAAAATATAAAAGAATATAAAAAGTACAACAGAAAAAAAATCATTTTTTCACACCTCCTTATAAAATAGCTGTTTTTAATTCCTGTGCACTATACAGCGATAGTAAAATAATTCGTTTTTAACACTAGTGATGTAAAATGAAACAACTAAGTGCCATTTAACCAATCCAACGATAATTTCCAAAAGCGACCAAGTTACTATATAAGGAACCATATATTTAAAACCCTCTATATTGCTAGCAAAGATCGGGAGAAAGACACTACGGTGCAAATATATATACGTCTGTCTCATTTATTTTACTCTGAGTCTCATGCGCATGTCCGTGAATGGATGCGCGTCAGTTTGCACATGGAACTAAGCTGTGAAAGGGAGGTGGCTTGCTCTATTCCACTTACTAATTGCCCCACTACAGACGCGACACTTGCGCACAACGGGTCAAGTGAAAAGAAAGAGATAGAAACAGTAATTTGCTGTCTCACTTCAAAGGCCACGCTTCCACTTACGGCCACTAGCAATATAGAAGTTATTAAATATATGTAAGGAACAGAGTTTTTGTAAACAACCCAAATAGATTGAAAATGACCACACATACAACTCTCAAAAGTATTATAAATAAACAAATTATTATGTGAAAATTAGCTATTTTATACGAAGTAGGTGTAAAATAAGTAGTATGTATCTCGAACGTAATGCTATTTGTAAGTATATAAGTGTATAAGGTCATATACATTTTTCTGTCAATTTTTTCTGCTACCCGACAATAAAGTTTCAAATGAAATCGTTTTTTTTTTATACAAATTATTATTTTTAGTTAAAAATGCAGCCTAGATCTAATCAAAACATTAGAGTATTGCACATCATACAATTATCTCGCTCAATTAGAGCAAACAGCAGCCTGAACAAGTGAACATCAGAGTGGAGCATTGCTTATGTAAATCCCCGGAATGCATTTTGTCTGAACCATTACCAGGCACTTACAATGTATCGGTGTAATCATGCTATACCTACCTACATGCAAACATGCACAATATTATAATTAGTCCTCATATTATGCATTTTATATACCTGCTAATTTCAAGAGAGCGTCGGTTATGAACAAGTAAAGTAAATTCTAGACCAGCGTTTCCTAAACTGTTACGATTACAAAATTGTCGCGGACCCCCATTAATATAAAACCGAGTAATTTGGTTATTTGCTTAAATAAAATTTAGTTGTGGGTTTTGCGCAAGTTTTACTTCTATAGTGTGTACTGTGAAATACACGTTTTTTGACGTGATAACGTCTTATAAATTGATGAATCACCAATCTTATAAATTGATAAAACACCGGCTGCATGCACGAAAAAGTGTAACGTTCCGCCTGACCCTGTGCGTGCTTTTCTCGAAAACGGCCCTAACGATTTGGATGAAATTTACTGAAAAGGGATTTTGGGGGGCAAAAAATCGTTTTAGCTAGGTCTCATCTCTCGAAAAAATCGTTTTCATACAAATTTTATCATTATAAAAATCAATTTTTTGACGTATGAAAATACTTAAATATTGTAAGTAGGTTTTGGAATTTTATATAAACAATGAAACGATTGTTTTCAAAATATTATGACAGTTAATCTTTGAGACTTAAAATAAATACGAAAGAAAGAAAGTTATAAAAAACAATTATATTATAGGTGGTGAGTAATTTTAATAAATAAAATTAACCTAAATTTGAAGCAAGAGATGCAATATCATAGATTCGAATTATTATAATTATTATATAAATTTAGGTTATGTATTACGGAATACGTTATCACGTAAAACTATCGTCCGTAAACCGACTTTACAGACAACCAATTTTTTTTTTGTTCAATACATCCTAGAGATGAGTCCGCGGACCCCCTAAGATGTACTCACGGATCCCAGTTTAGGACAGGCTGTTCTAGACGATTATGCAAAATTTAGTTCTGGGTTTTGCGTAATTTTCACTTTTGTAGTGTGTACTGTGAAGTAAACGGTTCTTTTTTTTTTTTGTTCAATACATCCTAAAGATGAGTCAGCGGATCCCCTGGGATGTACTCACGGATCCCAGTTTAGGACAGGCTGTTCTAGACGATTATGCAAAATATAGTTGTGGGTTTTGCGTAAGTTTCACTTTTGTAGTGTGTACTGTGAAGTAAACGGTTCTTTTTTTTTTGTTCAATACATCCTAAAGATGAGTCCGCGGATCCCCTGGGATGTACTCACGGATCCCAGTTTAGGACAGGCTGTTCTAGACGATTATGCAAAATTTAGTTGTGGGTTTTTTTTATTATTTATTTATTTTATTTGTAAATCTGGCAGGCTAACAGACAATGTCCAGTAACAAGCCTGCTCTCAATATTATACAATAATTATTATACATTTGCAGCACTGTTACAAACTATATATATAAAAGAAAGAAAAAAAAAAGCAATAAAATAAGAAACATAATTGAATAATATAGAACTTAGAGAATCGAAAATATATAATTTTCACTTCAAAAAAACAGAAATTTGTCTTTTAAAATTTTTTAGAGTATCCCCAAAAATATCAATATCCGTTCTATTGTTGATATCGTTGAAAATGTACGCCATTCTGAAAAGCGGAGAGTTAAAGGCATAATTGGTCGTGACTGAGGACAAATAAAATAGATCTCTATTCCTAGTGCGTAAGTTTCACTTTTGTAATGTGTACTGTGCAGTACACGGTTCTTTTTTTTTGTTTAATACATCCTACAGATGAGTCCGCGGATCCCCTAGGATGTACTCACGGATCCCAGTTTAGGACACGCTGTTCTAGACGATTATGCGATCCTGCTAAAAACTCACTATGCCATATAAAATCGTTTTTTACGAGTTGCAAAATTTCTCGTCTGGAAATACGAAACGAGAAAGAGAATGGCCATTTCTCGTCGAACAAAGACGAGACGTCAACACCAGTTGTCGCTATAAAAGTATGGGTTCCATAATATTGTTGTCATTTTTGTTCAACTATATGGATGTGAAGTTAAACATCTCGTATCAGGAGAACATTTTGCACAAGAGGTATTTGTTATTGCATCAGTGACTGTAGACGTGTCGTTACGAAAATTGAGAATTGTAATTTCGTAAATGGAACATTATTGAAAATCTCCTGTGACATTCCTTGTCAATTTTTATTTGACTATGGATGTGGGTAATAGAACATATTGCCACACGAAGCAAAGGCGTGCGCACATTTTTTTCAGAAGGGGGAGAAGTCAGCTTATTGCGATTAGGTCGTAAACGATAGTTCAATTTGGGGAATTTTCAGACGCTAAAGTTTAATAACGGAAGTAGAAGGGATTGTGGTATAAATGAATTTTCGAACTTTATTCCATTTTCTTCAGAAGGGCAGCTTCTTTCCGTCTTGCATACGCCTTTGACAGGAGGTATTATTAAATCAACTACTTGCTTGTAATTTCATGAAGTAAATACCAAAAATTTCCAGTAATTTGTTGTCCATCTTGACTCAAACATGGTTGTTAAAGTAAACAGTATCAGGAAAACATATTCCCATAGAAGACTATTATTAAATCAGCTACTTGCTTGTAATTTGATTAACAGGTACCGAAAATTCCAGTAATAAATTATATTTATGTTGTCTATTTTGACTCACTTATGGTTGTCAAATTAAACATCTAGTATCAGGAAAACATATTCCCATAGGAGGTATTATTAAATCAACTGCTTGCTTGTAATTTCATGAAGTACCGAAAATTTTCAATAATTTGTTGTCTATTTTGACTCACTTATGGTTGTCAAATTAAACATCTAGTATCAGGAAAACATAATTCCTATAGGAGGTATTATTAAATCAACTATACTTGCTTGTAATTTGATTAACAGAATGTACCGAAAGTCTCCAGTAAAATGTTGTCTATTTTAACTCAAAAAAGTAAACGTTCAGTAACAGGAAAACATATTCCCATAGGAGGTAGGTATTATTAAATCAACTTGCTTTAATTTGTTGAAGTATCAAAAATTTTCAGTAATTTGTTGTCTATTTTAACTCAATTATGGTTGTTAAAGTAAACATCTAGTATCAGGAAAACATAATTCCTATAGGAGGTATTATCAAATCAACTACTTGCTTCTCTAATTTCTTAAAGTACCAAAAAATCAGTAATTTGTTGTCTATTTTGACTCAACTATAAACGTCTGGTACCAGGAAAACATATTCGCGTAGGAGGTATTATTAAATCAGCGACTTCATCACGCAGCCCTATCACGAATGTAGGCAATGATGCAAGGAGATCAGAACATTCATGATGTGACGTGTGTACAATATCAGGATTCCCAAGGTAGTTTGACCCACTGTGTTGAACTAACTTGTATGAGAATGCCCACATCACACACGTGGCACGAGTCCCCCGAGGTACCTCACTCTATTATACAAAATAAATTCTCACTTGAACACTGCACATGCGATGTTGGATGATCCAAACTTCGAGATTTTTATTGCAGTTTTGACATATTCATGTTTTTTCTGCGGATACCAGAAATGGACATATTATATCAAGCTTGATAAAAAAATGGCGATTTTTTCTAGAATAGCGTCATGAAACAAAATATTATTTGCGGATTAATACGGATGAAACATTCGTGGAATTTATAGGTTATGTTCAAGCATCTTTGGTTCCGACCTTGGGTTGATTTTGTCAATGATCATTTATAGTTCTGACGAATTTTGACAGATGGCAGCATATTTGACCATTTGACTTCCGCCTGGAAGAATTTCAGATGGCGCACAGTCAGACATATTGTTTTTTTTTTTTATTTTCTTGGGTAGGAGCGTAAAACATTTCAACATTTCCATATCATATATCATTAGTTCACGTTCAAAACCAAAATATTTATCAAGAATGAAAGAAAATTTAGGAGAAAACATAAGATTTGTAATTTCAACATAGTAATTATTACGTCAAAATAGACTTCTTGTATAAAAAAAAAAATGGTTGTCTGTAAAGTCGGTTTACGGACGATAGTTTTACGTGATAACGTATTCCGTAATACATAACCTAAACCTCCCAAAATTTGGTTTCAATCCGCTTATCCTTGGTGTCGGAATGATAAGAAATGTCAAAAGTGACGTTTGCAACTGTCAAAGTATTATGTTCTAATAATAATTAGTTATTCCAATACTTAACTTAGCAGGCTTTGCATTTCACAATATACTAATGTCAAAAAATTGAATTAAACATTAGAAATGCAGCTGTTTTCATGTTAAGACAAGACATACGTTTGCTTCTAATTTCCATGTACGGCAAACAAAGACCACCGACCGCGTCGCGCCATGCATTACACAACATTGCATTTATACAGCTATTTTTCTATATAAATTTGTATAAAATATTTTTCTATATAAATTTGTATAAAAAAACTGTTTAGGCAAATTCTGTTATACGAAATCTATGTAAAATGTTCTCCTCTTTCGTTTAAGACTGGTTTCAAACCGATCTGATTTAAATTGAGCGAGAAATTAGCAAAAAGCACGCACAGGGTCAGGCGGAACGTTAGGAACGTTAGGAACGTTAGGAACGCTAGGAACGTTACGTTACACTTTTTCGAACATGCAGCCGGTGTTTTATCAATTTATAATATTGGTGATTCATCAATTTATAAGACGTTATCACGTCAAAAACGATACGAATATTAATTTTCTATTAAATATTTCACTATTTAATACAGAGAAATCAAAAATAAATATAAAAAATTGTTTTTTCAATTATAAAACATTTTTTATATAGATATAAACTTTTTTTTAAATAACATTAAACGTTTAGTCGGGGAAATACAACAATTTGAATAGCTAAGTTTTTTTTAACCCTTACAAAAAATACGCAAAAAAAACACAAATTTTATTGTCTAGAAATTAATGATTAATAAATATAGTAATTAATTTTTTTAATTAAAAAACGTACCGAAGTACAAAATGATTTTCAAAATCAAAAACAAAGACATGTCGAATAATAACAAAAACCGAACGAAACTTGTTAATGGAGTCAATGCTTCAAACTGTGGTTACAGGCGCCATTTTAGAAACCACCACATACTTTATCTGTCATCGGAGCTTTCATCATCGATGCGGCCATGACACCACAAATACATTGCGACGCTTTCAGGACCGGACTTAGAAAAATAGTCTCAAATATTTCGTTTTGAAATTATTCCAAAACAATATTTTACTTTAGGTCTAGTTTAAAAGCAGTCAACAAATATATTATGGAACTTACGTTTTTATTAAGAGGATTGATATTGAGTGTAAATTATAGACGTTGGACAACACAGGTCATAAGCGTACATTTATTCTGTGCAACTAAGAGGAAAATTTGGTAATAATATTTTTGGAATTAGTACATTTTACATGTCTAAATGTTACTTCCAAGTGTGTGAGCTTTCACGCCCGGCTTTGTACAATTCTTCTTGGTTTGCGGGCTTGTAAATCGTGGCTCATTGGTATTTCTACCTAACATTTCGTCTACAACTGCAGTAAATATTATCAAAAGCGGAGGAAATGCCTGTCATGGAGAATACAGCGTCTTTGATCATGTCTACCACAGCTTTAGACGAAACTTTATATAGAAATACCCATGAACCACGGCCTACAAGCCCGGAAATCAAAAAGATAGTTTAAAAATTCAATGTTCGTAAGCAGAGTGACCCGTTTGTGAATAAAGAAGGACAATTTTTTTAATTACTTGGCAAAATAATTAAAATCCAGCACTAAAGTTTGTTTATTTAATATTATTATTTTGTCCCTTTAACTTTCAGTAACTACACCAAACGCATAAAGCTAACTATGAGAAATGAAAACTAATTTGTCTATTAGTACCAATAGTGGCCGCATTGTGTCACTGCACGCGTGGTTCAGGCACGTCAAAAAAAGACACATATTTAGAAAATAATTTGAAATTTTCTTTCCAATTTCTCTGTACAACTAATGTTGCTTAGGCCGGTCCTGAGATATAGAGCAAACGTTTCTGATTAAATCTAAAGCTCGATGAACCATATTTGGCGACCTTTTTCCGGCCATCCAAATGTGTTCCCGCGACATAAACAACTGACTGTGATCACAGCTTGCAATCCATTCACTGGTCAATACAATGTTATGTGAGTACTTCAAGAATTTTTTAGATTTTGTGTGATTTCTTCCTGAAGAACTACATCCTGCGTCATCTAATTTTTCAGAAGTAAGACACTCCAAAAATAATCTCTATATAACCTATGAATTATGATTAGTAACCAATCAGAGCAACGTTTTTTGTCTCGTAAATTAATTTAACAAAATAAAATAAGACACCTTGGTATTATGGTATGATAAAATTATACGAGATACAATATTGTTTCACTAGAACATTATTTATTGCGGTCAACGTTTCGGCAATTATTCTTGCCTTCTTCAGAACCTTAAAATCTTTAATAAAAAGTCACAAAATTAAAAACATAAAATAATTTAACATTAATTTGACGATAATGATTTTAAATTCTTTTTTGTTTTTAATTTTGTGATTTTTCACTAAAGATTTTAAGTCCTGAAGAAATATTGCCGAAACGTTGACCAATAAATAATGTTCTAGTGAATTAATTTGTAATTTCGACATTTATTTATTTAATTTTAGTGACTTCTGTACATCTTCAAATTTTAAAAACATTTTCAATACTGCAAATTTGAATTATTACAAATTTTTCAACTCCAAAAAAACGAACTAAATTTAAACGTCCAGTGGGTAAATACTGATTACGTTTCTATAATAACAATATAATAAATAAACAAAAAGAGAGATAAGGAGGATGCGACATCCCCTCTTTGGCTCTTCTCGCTGATAGCAGAGAGATTTTTAGGGGAGATTTTCAGATTATCACCCGTTGTTATTTGAATTTTATACCTACAATACAAGAATACAGTAGTACACAAGTAACACGTTAAATCTAACCCTTAATTTTAACTGCATTTCAAACCAGACTATTGGATTTGTGTGTCATCCAAAATCTTCCTACTACATTAGCGTCGCGAACACCGAGTCAAACAAAACTTTATCTATATACATTTACTATCTAAGCTCGCAATAACGCTCCCCCCACCGTTGAGAAGATTGGACCACTTCCAGTTTATTTATATTTAAGGCCATATTCGCCGAACATAAATAGTTATTTACTCGGTTAATTTGTTCTACAGGTAGCTATTCCTCCGAATAAATAGCAATAATTTAATTCACCAAGCATAATTATGTTAAAACCCATTCTGTCCAAATTCTCGGGTATAAATATTTACTCGCCAGAGAAAATAATAATGGCCGCCACATAGATCATAATACCTAACCTAGAAACGTGGAGTATTATATCTACAATTTGTTCTTGCGAATTTATTTATGTGTTGTTTATTACCATTTTGTGAAGTGTACAAATGTAAAACATTAAAGTTAGTTGAAGTTTTGTATGCAATTGCGTTAGGATAAAACATTATTATTTTGTGAAACTATTTTTTGACGTTTACACTAACGCCATCGATCGTATTTTTGGGTGAACGTCAAAATATTCAACAAAAAGAGCAAGGAGTATATTCCAGTGCATATTTATTCTTTAACTAACTTTTCAGTTTTCTGCCTGATATTTCGCTTCTTGAAATGAAAGTAAATTTTATTCAAACGAATAAATGTGTTCCAAGATTAGTAACTTTTGTCTTTAATGATGTTCGGTGAATATGGGCACTAGTCTATCAAATTCGCCGCCGTACTCGGCCTATCTGTAAATCCGACACTGCTGCACAAATATCATTCGATAACCCATCCCTATTTTTGTTGAGAACTGCTCGCACAATAAACGTTGTGCTGCCTAACACATTGAAGGTATAATCTCTCATACGCTTTCCCAGTTGTAGTGTTCGTTCACATCCTTTTGATATCAGCAAAACAGGTTTGTATGTAAACATACACCCATCGTCTCCTCAATCCGTCTCTCACACCCCCTCCCCCCACCGACAACCATACGTCACGTAGTATTTCGCGTCGTAAATGTAAGGCTCTGTGCAGGTATACCAACACAACACACCTATGTTTGAAATCGTACCACAACAACAAAGTACTAGATTAAGAATCCCACTAGCTACGAGATGGCAGTTTAGTGTAGTCCCCCAATTTACGATGTTAGATGCGTTTTTTTTACGTGATAACGTCTTATAAATTGATGAAACACCAGCTGCACGCACGAAAAAGTGTAACGTTCCGTCTGTGTAACGTTCCGCCTGACCCTGTGCGTGCAAGCGAGAGCGCAGTATAAGCGATAGAGAGTCGGTAAAAATATAGTTTGATAGCTACTAAAATTTAGGTTATGTATTATTAAATATGATATTCGAGCGGAATAGGTTATCACGTAAAACTATCGTCCGTAAACCGACTTTACAGACAACCAATTTTTATATTTTACTAGCGGTCCCGCCCGGTTTCACTTGGGTGTAAAAGAACGAATGGGAAAGGAAGGGACATGAATACGCACATTCATCTTAGTTTACCGATATGAATGTTGTGTCCAAACTTCATAATGATCGGCGTTACCGTTCAAAAGTTTTTGTCGTTAAAAAGCAGTATTTATACTTTTTTTAAGTAATAAATTTCTTTTGATATAATAAGTATTTAATTGAAAACACTGTAGGAAATTTATTTTTATATATAGGTGCCTATAGTTGTAACAGTTTTCAAATGAGCTATTAATTAGATTTATTTAATTTTAATTAATCGTAATAAAATTTAAAAAAATTGAAATGTAAACCTTAGAAGAAAGCAATGTAGAAAATAAAAAAAAATAAAAATATATTCGCCGACGTGGGGTTTGAACTTTGAACCCTAGACCCTGGCATTAAGAGTCTTACACTTTACCGACTGAGCTATCCGGGCTTGTACTGTTAAACGCTAATATTTAGTTAAGGCATTTCACCTGATAATATTTGTCGGACGGACTAATTTTGAGACACATCTTGCAACATTCTTCATTCATGTTCCGCTCCAATTAGTCGTAGCGTAATATTATATAGCCTATAGCCTTCCTCGATAAATGGGCTATCCAACAAAAAAAATTTTTTTCAATTCGAACCAGTAGTTTCTTAGATTAGCGCGTTCAAACAAACAAACAAACTCTTCAGCTTTATATATTAGTATAGATGGCGTCGGTCGGATGACGGGACCTAGGGGTCGGACCAAAATTTCTCATAGCCTTGTAGCTGTGCGTTTTCTTAAATTAAAAACCTAAATTCCGGATTTTTTTTCTAAATACAGTGTAACCTCTAACGAATCTCAAGGGACCGAGCATTTTTTTCGTTATAAAGAGTTTTCGTTATATGGAGGGAAGAAAAAAAATAAATTTCACCTAATTAATTTATTCTAAACACATAATATAGTCTGTTTACTTTGCCTGACGTTTTTTGCTATGTCAATATTAGTTTTGTATTTTATTAAGTATCTTATGCGTGTCTTGGGTGTGGTGGAATCATCTTCATTAAACAATAGGAATTTTTCGATAAGTTTAGCGGCATCAAGTGCTTGTTGAATAGATGATAATGGTTCATAATCGTCCTCTTTACGTATGTAAATATTTGCTGACGCCTAAATATGAACATATTTCTTCGTAATAGAGAATGACTGTTGCGCTATAAAGAGGGTAATAATGTATGGATTTTAAGGTAAACCAACCAAATTGTAAAACTTTTTACGTTATAGGGAGTTTTTCGTTATAACGAAAGACGTTATAAAGAGGTTACACTGCATATATTAATTTTATGTATGACGATCTGTTATACCTCTTTTGGTTTTTAATAAAGTAATCATTATCAGTAATCATATTGTATTGTATTTTAAAACGCTAATAATTAAACTAAACCGTCGTCATGGCTCTTGTTAAAAACATTTTAATAAGATTTTTAAGAATTGTTTACAAAATTTTATTTCAAGAATGTACCGTACTACCACCATATTCGTTACGTCCTTCCACCATCAACATTAACTTGGAACTTCAGTTGTTCTTATTGTGGCAAGGATAATTACAAGAAAATTGTTAACATAAAAGATGTTTCTTTTTAAATTTTCTATCAAATATATGTGCCTACAGGGCCGTATTAAACATTTCTTCCAGTAGAGAACAAATTTATACACTTAACTACACTGTGAAAATTCAACTTCGTAATAAACAGGGTTGCCAAGTTGATAAAAATGCACTCGAATTTAAAAACAAAACAATATGAAAACTGCGAAAAAAATAAACACTCGAAACGCAGTGCCAAACCTTCTGGTCAGAAAACAGTGTATTTATACCATATTCATGTCAACAAACAAAGCTAACTAAATACATTTATAGACTAGAAAACTAACAATTTACATTGTCTGGTTGTTTGTGTTGGATGATAAAATTAACAGTTAAGTAACGGTTACGATCGAAAGCTCATACAAAAGCATCCGTAACCGTAACAATAAATAGTTTAAAGCTTCGCATTCACAAATAGCTTAATAAAATACTTTACAACCTACTATAATCGCATTTATCTCCAAGCAACAAGCTTTAAAAGAAACGTCATCGCGTTTTTTTAATAGCTTTTGGTACAATGTATACGCATATTGTAGAAAAAGCTCAGTGGATAATTTGTATATACAAACCAAGTAGCGTTTTTAACAAATGGCTAGCCGTTACCCGCAGCCTCACACGCGATTGAAATGAAACACGGATGCGTGTTACATTATTTGGCTTGACTTAGATACCCACTACGAATCCTCTCTTTCCCCCCTCTCTATCTCACGCCTTTTTGGATAGGAAATAATTTTAGAATAAAAACAGATTACACACTACGTCAAAAATGTCCTTAGGTCGCATCTTAAATAACCCATTCGCACCATTACTATTTTCCATCTATCACACATCCCGTTATTCTCTACATTTTTAAAGTGAAACTTTTATTCTATCGCCCCGAATTTTTCTGGCCGTCTGTTGCATGTCGCATTACAGGCGGCCGCAGAGTAGGGGTAAAGTGAAAGGCGTTCGGAGTAGGCGCTCGGTAGAGCAGCCAAGGCCAATATGGCGACGCCCACGGTTAGCATCAGCTGACCGTGTAGTATGTATAACACATAGTCAGTCTGTCATGCGGGCAAGTGCTGTACAGTGTTTACATGTTTTTATTCGTGTATTCATGTGAATATTGCTGTTATAATTAATCGTGATGGATAAGTGTCTACAATCCAACGCCTACAATCCAATAAAAGTTTCACTTGCGTCGTGGTTTCTTAAAACCACACAACTGTTTTTTCTACTTCTACTTAATTATTGGCAATGGGCGAATGAAGGAATTTTAGGACATTAAGGTTAAGGTAGGCAAATTTTGTGCACACGAGTTTACAGGTAATCGGCCTGACCTTGAATAAGGAGCCATCTCGATATTTATCTGGAATTAATGATGGAATCTATGGAAAACCCCAGCAAGCTGGCCGGTATAGGAATTACCGTTTCTCGGCGAGAGGCAGCGAGAAAAAGTCCCGGTCACATCCGCCTCCTCCAAGATTCGAACCCGTTACCTCCCGAATGCAAGTCTGGTGCTCTCACCACTACGCCAACCCACTCGGTCATACATGTATATTCAGATGTGAGAAAGAGAGGGAGAGAGTAAAAGTCTATTTTACTTTATCTGTCACACAAATAATAGATATACAAAACATTGCTGTTTGCGAAAGCGCAGTCTATTTATTTTTTGTCAATAAGCAAACGTTCTGCTTCGTCTATTTGCTGATGAGGTCTAAGATATGTATGTACACAAGTCGTACACAAGATAGTTTTATCGCGCTATAAAACCGCACGGAGCGCTGACATTCGTAGATGGGTGTTTCTTAGACTCAACCCGATGCAACCACTGACATAGAAAATTGACTGCGCAACAAGTCGAGCAGCGTGTCGTTAGAGAGACGGATAGACAATAGACGAACATCGAAGTGATTCGTTTGCACGGTACACTAACAAAACAGGAAATTATGGTTGCGTCATCAATTATCTTATCAAAATTGAAACAACGATATTTATATCAATCATACTCGGAACAATAGCGTTTATAGAGATTCAGATTCGAGCTAATAGCATCGACAAAGATTCAGATTTCGACTAATAGTACCTCATTCAGACTACCAAAAATAGCTTAGAAGTCGGACCAATTACAAGCGAATTAGAAATTAAATATTATTATTTTTTATATTTTTTAGATAAGTTCTGAAGAAGGTCCAAATCCGTTAATGTATTATTGATATTTTTTGTTAATATATTGTCTGAAAAATTGGTCGATAATTTTATTTATTGAAGAGTTCTAATCAGACGTTAATCAAAGATTTGAGCAGAGCAATTACATTAACAGATATTCTGACTCGAGCCAATAACATTCACAGAAATGTAGACTAGCACCAATAGAAGTTCGTAGAGATTAGAAGTCGGACCAATTACATTAACAGATATTCAGGCTCGAGCCAATAGCATTCACAGAAATTTAGACTAGCACCAATAGAGTTCGTAGTGACTTAAAGTCGAACCAATTGCATTCATGAAGATTTTGACTCGAGTCAAGATTCAGATTTCAACCAATAATATCTCAGAGATCGGTAGAAACTTTATTATCTTCGATCGAAAGTACATACTTTCGGCATCAATTTCAAGGCAGAAAGTCTAACATTTACGCATTGGTGGGATTACACATAACATTATACGGGAAGTACGTACGTTCGGGCGGCAGTAAAGAAAAAATAGCATATCAACTGTTGTTAAGATGTCGTTTCCATAGCAACCCTATAACATTTTAACTAATAGTAGCGACCAACTGTCATTTCTGTGTTTATGTATAACCTCAAAGCTGCTTGCTTGGAATTTATCTGTGTTATATGTAATTAATTAATTAATGTATTTAATAAGCGTACTTACGACGGAGGTATGCAGAAAAATAGTATACACCACACTGTCTGAAAATTTGATATTTTTGCACTCGGTTTGCCTCGGGAGCCATGGCGCGCAGTGCAAGAATATTAAACTTTTGCCCAGTGTGGTATAATATAATAATAATAATGTAGCTTTATTCTAGAATACTGTAAATACAGTGTAGAATGCGTCATATTAAAATTACAATGGATATTTATAAAAATCTATCTTAAAATAGTCATTTAAATTGTACAAAGTTTCTTCAATTAAAATGTTTTTAACATGTTTTTTTAGTTTAAGTGGATCTAAATTGAATAGTTTATATGGTAATTTGTTGCAGATTTTTGTGATTATATTGTAAGTACCATTTTGTACAACAGAAAGATTAGAATTAATACCTACAAAATTATTTATTATTTTTTATTTAAATTATTATTTATCCCGATGAATGATAATGATAATGTCAGTACATCGCTGCTTGAGCAATCAATTCTCTATGTCAATGGTCGCAACTGCCTTATTGCTGGCCGTAGGGAGTTTCTGCTATCCTGTGACGTAGTATTATACACGTACATTTGCGCGTATGTGAAAGAATTCCTGTGATTTCATCTGTACGGTTATGTAGAGACTGTTTATTTCACAAGAAGGGAATAGCATTACGGAACTTTACCACATAACGAATTTGAAAAATCGATATATAAAATAGGTCTATCCTGTGGAATATTATGTATTTAGCTAATTAAAACAGACCGAGCTGGTTGGCTTGTGGTGAGGGCACTATACTCACATTATAGAAGTTACCGGGTTCGAATCCCGGCGGGAGCAGATGTGGCTAGGACTTTTTCCTGCTGCCTCCCACCGAGAAACGAATTCAATACTGCAGACTGATTCCGTTTCAAATTCGCGAATATCGGCTAGCCTTTACCGGCGTCGTGGTTAGAGCACTAGACTCGCATTCAGGGGGTACCGGGTTCGAATCCCGGCGGGGGCATATGTGGCTAAGACTTTTTTCTGCTGCCTCTCGCCGAGAAACGATAATTCCTATACCGATCATCTTGTTGAGGTTTTCCATGATTTCCCTCAATAATACCAGATAAATATCGAGATGGTTCCTTATTCATGGCCGATTACCTGTCAAACTCCTATGCTCAAAATTTCCTAATGTCCTAAAATTCCTGCATTCCTGCATTCGCCCATTAAGAATAGCTTTTATTCAATTGAAGAGTTTTTTAATATTAAACTTTAAATTTTGTAACTTTACGACTTGTGTAAACTTAAATTTTAACACCAATAAACTATCTTATCTTATCATTGCTATTAATAAAGTGTAAGTTTACGAATGCGGAAAATAATGGAAAGTGTGATAGATGGAAAAATAGTAATGGCGTCTGATGATTGATACAAAGTGCCATTTTACTTCAATGTACTTAAAAATCAATTCGTTTTAAACGAAAGCATAACCTACTAAAAACAAACTATAAAAATATCTTGTTTTCCATAAACAAACACATTATCAGTTGTAAGATAGGAAAAGATGTCGTTTAGATGCTGCATTTACATATCTTGAGTGCTCTTGCTTCGAGACTGCACGTTGAAGATAGCATTGATTGACAATGTGAGACGTGCATAGAGCAACGTATGTTATCTCAAGTTGGTACACTTGTATTCAGGGGTATGGCGTATCAGATAACTTACGGATTTACTGCAGCGGAGCATAGTATCTCGTAGGTTACAAAGAACTATCGTCGGATGCTAACTCGATCCAGTAGCGTAGCTATAACACCTGAGGCCCGTGGCAAATCATCCGCATGGGGCCCTCCTTTAATATAAAAAAGCTTCACGTTGTAGTTTCATCTTTATAAATCATGAAGTAAAGTAGATATTTGTATAAGTCGTGTATAGTCTTGAGTTGATAAAATACACACCGTAAAGGGGCAAGCAGGGCAGTGCCCCAGAGCACCCGACGAAAAGAGGCCTCTTTTTGTTGCCTACTTTTGAAGGATTCGAAGGTGTCCACACTCGTTTTTTTACTTTCTGGAGCCCTTCCACTAATTACTTTAATTACATTGAAAAAATTGTATTTTTTAACATAATAAGTAATGGCCTTTTTAAACACTTTTTATAAATTCTACGCAGGGGGCCCCAATTTTACTTTTCGCCCCGGGGTCCCCGAGATTGTAGTTACGACCCTGAATACACAATTAATATATTTTATCAAATTTTGTAATTAAATGCTCTCCTCTTGTTCTAACGGCGTCTCTGGCCAGGGGCCACCTTAGGCCAGAAGCCCGTGGCATTTTGACTGTTTTGCCTAACTATTGTTACGCCCCTGACTAGATCCGAGCAGGGGCGTATTTTAAGACACCAAAACTAATGAAAATTTTATTTTTTCCTCTCCCCATACAGGAAATCTCGAAAACCTTGTTTTTGCACAAAAATTCGATTTTGAGATTTTGATAAATTAAAATGTTTTTAAGTGTCCCAAACGGAAAAAAAATTCCAAAAAATGTCTGTGTATCAGTGATTGTACGTATTTTGATAGTATTGCTATAATAACACGACGATCTATAGTCTTTATAATAGCTGCTTTTCATACCATATAGCAGTACAGCGGTAGTAAAAAGGCCCTTTTTCACGGTGGTATGTGAAGTACAACCATTATTTATATCTTTGTCATTTGAAATTTAAATCGATAAGAGTAATAGAGAGACAAATTAGGTTTTGTCTTCATAAACAAGCAATACCATTATTTTCAGCCATTCTGCACGAGCAACAAATGTTCGTATCTTGTTTATGACTCGACTGTTCAAACTCGCTGGTCACTCGTCTTAACACAATGTCACATACTCGTATAATACACTCATTTACGGACACGATATAAAAATAACAAGTTTTGAAAAATTAAAAAAATATTTATGTGGTGGAAGTTCCGGTGCTGGTGGTGGAAGGACGGGTCTCTTGTCGTTCCAAAAGTTTTCTTCGTAATAAAATAAATAATGTTTTTTTTTATAAATTGGCATAAACGTAAAATTCCATATAAGGCGTTGTTTATCTGTGTTGGTAAAATAAATGACCACAATATCAACTACACAAAAAACACTGAATTACCATAATTTAATTTTATAGAAAAACACTAATTCTATTTATATATTTCGAGGAAAGGAAAATTTATACAAGTTTTATCCAGATTGATAAATCACTTAACTGCTTAAAGTTGTTTGAAAAAAGAAAATTTCATCAGAAATGCGCGAGGAAAAGAGAGACAAAGAGAGGAAAAACTATACCCCAAACTAGATTTATCTATCAGCGTAATGAAATATAACAGCAAATAAAGTCCTGCTAAAGCAAAGGGAAAATGCAAATTGCAGTGGCGTGCAATAAAAAATATATAAACTATTTTGTTCTCTTTTATTTTTTTATTTCCACTAAATAATGTAAACTCATAATTTAAGTTTATTATTATTTTTAATAATAAATTTAAAATTCAATTTATACATTCACTAGTTCTTAGATTTGAACTCGACAACTAAAACTATAAAATTTTCGCTGATTTTTTAAATTTGAAGACAAAAAAGGTTATTATTATTGTCTGTACCAAAAGTCACAAAATAAAATGTTTGTCGTATACAGTGCATTCGCCTATAAAGCCTATAAAAGTAACAAACAATTCGTGTATCCTATTAGATAAAAAAAAACGTCAAAATTGTTTTTTGTTCAGCTTAAGACACTATTGGGAACTGCTGAGATATATTTTTTGTACTTCAAACTAAACCGGAAGTCTACATGCGTTTTTTTTCAAAGGGCAGCATATTTTTCCAAAAATATAAATTTGGTATTTGTTCACAAGAGTTGTTTTTTGCGTAACATTTCGAAAGATTAATTATAATTATTATAAACTATTTGTTAGTAGAAGTTTTGTTCCAAAAATATGTATTGAAGGAGATTTATTTGGTTGAGGAACAACTGAAAAATAAGCTTTACCAGAGTATCGCTTGTGGCCAACGTTTCGAAAAATATATTTTCATCATCAGGGCCTCGATGCAATTTGAGATGGTAAATTGTTCAAATTATTGTAATATACATGATCATTTATTATGACTTTCAACAGTTTTTATATTTAAAAATATCATGAAACAGTTTTTAAATAAAATTGTTCTGTTCAATATGAAAATAATTAATATTGTACTATCTTATGTATAAGATAGACTTTCTATACTATGTATTACAATTGTGCAACCATCTTCTCAACTTGCATTGACGCCCTGATGATGAAAATATATTTTTCGAAACATTGGCCACAAGCGATACTCTGGTAAACCTTATTTTTCAATTGTTCCTCAACCAAATAAGTCTCCTTCAATCATTGCTTAAGCCATATTATTAAAAATCTAATGAAATTAATGTGTGCCCAAAATTTTCTTTGAAATGATACGCCAATGAAAAAAAAAACAAGAAAAACAAAGTATTTATATTTTTCGCAATTTTCGTAAATACATCATTGACCTACATATCGTTATTAAATTCTAAGTGGCCATTTGGTTTACGACTTTTGTTCCGAAACTTCGTTATTTTTTGGATGTCAAAAGTGATTTTTACACCCACATCCCAAATAGTCCGATAATATTCAATCAGTGGATGAAAATCAACCATTAGAATTTTCTAAATACTAATAAATGTATACAATTTATTTAAAAAAAAATAATTGAAAAGCGAAAGCCGTTTAGTTTTCGGATAAAAACAAAGTTCTGTTTTAAATATAGATGAATTAAAAAAATAGTTACGAAAAACTAAATTCATTAATTATAATTTAATAAGCCAATAATAACATTAATAAACTTGGGCCGACAATATAGTCTATTTACTTAAATAGGCAGTGTGGTTTTATTACATGAACTTAACTTTGTTTTGCGATGAAATAAAAAAATTAATCCCTTAATATATCCCATAAAATTTGGTACACGAATATAATGATTCCTGAAACCAAAGAATAATCGCGTTAATGTAGAGCTACCCTGCAAACAATAGTATTTTTCACACATCAACAAACGAATATATTGATTTTTTATTTCACAGTTTCTGTTTATTTTGTTGAAATACTGTAAAATGTACCTAAAAGTAGTCTAATTGTAAAAAATTATTAAAAAGTGTGACGTATATTTTACAATTATTGAGAAATCTAGTTATTAAAAGTAAACGCAAGAATTATAAATTGAATTGAAATTTAATTCATAGGAATAAAATATAATTTAAGAGATTTTTTTTTAATACATTACATAAATCATAACCTACTTTTTAATCTAGGCTTCGCGTCAAAACCGAATTGAAGTGAGCGTAGGTATAAGACAAAATTAACGTCGAGCACGCTGCATGTGAAATCCATAATACATATAACGCTAGAAAAGACGCGGATTCAGGCTAGTATTCAATAAAAAATCGACGTTATTTCAGCTCGAAATGGTGTAGTTCTGAGGTGAAAAGAAAATAAAGTTTGCGTCGGCGTTTCTTTTTGTTATCCGCTGTCGATTCTAGGACGAGCTCAGAGCGCATGTACTATGTTGTGAAGCGTATCGTTTCTTCCGCCCTTGAGATTGAGTTAGGCCACCCTACTCGTCCTTGTGACCTCATAGTACACGAGGCGGAAGTGAGCTGTCGATATTATATAAGCTCCTACCCTTTCGTTTTCGTCGCACGAACCGGTAGCGAATTCAATACTTTCAAATTCGTTTCAAATTCGCGTATATCGACTAGCCTTTACCGAGCGGGGTGGCGTAGTGGTAAGAGCACTGGACTAGCATTCGGGAGGTACCGGGTTCGAATCTCGGCGGGGGCAGATGTGGCCGGGACTTTTTCATGCTGCCTTTCGCCGAGAAACGATAATTTCTGTTCCGGCCATCTTGTTGAGGATTTCCATGGTATTTTCAAAATAATTCCAGATAAATATCGAGATGTTCGGGAGGTACCGGGTTCGAATCTCGGCGGGGACAGATGTGGCCGGGACTTTTTCCTGCTGCCACTCGCCGGGAAACGGTAATTCCTGTACCGGCCATCTTGTTGAGGAATTCCATGGTTTCTCATAATAATTCCAAATAAATATCGAGTGGTTCCTTATTCAAGGCCATGGCCAATTACCTGTCAAAATCTTTTGCTCAAAAGTCTTATCCTTATGTCCCAAAATTCCTTCATTCGCTTATTGCTATTAATTAAGTGGAAGTTCAAAAATTTAGAAAATAGGGGGAAGTGTGATAGATGGAAAATAGTAATGGTGCGAATGACGTTTGTTATGACATAAAATCGAGACGTTAAACGCATTATTATATTATGTGTACTTATAGAAAAATGACGCTGAATCCAAAGAGACCACCCGCAACTCTGTATCTCCTTTGGCTTAGGAGTTAGACGCGTTTTTATAAATTTTTCTTGAAAAAATTAAAAACGCTATAATTTAAAAACTACAATAGCTATAGACTTCTAGATACGCTCATTCGATTCAACATGATTTTTTGCATAGGACCAAGTCATTTTCAACCATATATTATATAAATTTCCGGTCAATACTGCACTTTATTTAAAATGAAAAAATAATCGTCGCGCCCCCCTGTGAAAATTTTCAAAATCGAAGTCTCCCAGAACAGGTCGATATTAAGGTTACCCGGCAGATTTTGACACGCTGAATCCAAGGAGCACAGGCGCAGCTCTGTATCTTGTCTAGTTTCGAAGATAATCGAGTTTGAAATTTTCAAACTTCGAAACCAGAAGAGATACAGTTCTGCGCTTGTGCTCATTCGATTCAGCGCACTTTTTTCTATAAGGTCAAGTAAATTCAGGCATATCCGTGACACTTTTAAATTTTCCAAAGAATTGCAGTTTTTCGACTTTTTCGCAAACCGACGACTTTTTGATGCACTAAAAGCCTTCTGATGCGGTTAATATTATGTGTACTTATGGAGAAAATCACACTGAATCTAATAGGACCACCCGCAACTCTGTGTCTGCTTTTTTCTTGAAAAAACTATACTGTCAATACTCGTGAATATACCTATGTCGACGGCTACACCAGAGATTACTTTTTCCTTGTTGAGGGGGCTAAAAACCTTTTGAGAAGCAGCATGGGACAGTCACGACTGACTGGATTTGTCTTGATGAGCGTTCATCGTGATGTCGATAGCAGTCCAGAGATCGTTGTCCCGCGTTTTATTTCTGGTGTTAATCTGCGTCGGTTGCCTTTTAATTAATTTTTTTATTTATGTCAAATTATAATGAGCATATATTATATTTTTACATAAATAAAACTGTTACTTATTGTCTCTGGTCCAGAGCTTGCCCCCCCTCCCGAAGTGAATTCCTGACTACGGATCGTATTCTGGGAGCTGGATGTTTATAATAAAGAATCCATGGCTACGCCATTCAAACAAAAACATTCCTTCGGTATCAGCGAAAGACCGAATATCTTCTTTTTTTTTCTCCAATCATTCTCAACTCTCATTTTATTTTTTCTCTTGCATGCGAAGCTGTCTTACTTAATTTTCTTGAAATGCTGTAAGTAAAAGCAATGAGATATAGCAACAATAACAAGAAACGAACAGTTTCAAAGCGTGTTGACTGTATCTGTTTTTGTTAAACTGGACCCGGGATGTATAGATTTCAAACTGTATAGTACAGTACGCGCCACGGATCTAAATGGTTCGGAAGTTAGTCACAAACAGCGTCGCAAAGGCACATTTTAGAGCCGTTGATACTCCCACCACCTCCCAGCTACCTGCACGGAACGTACGCGCTCGTCGGTGATTGGCCGTGATCGCTCGTTGCCTCTGTCACTTGTCGCTTTCCTGCTTTAAAGTACAGTCGAGTACACTATTGTCATGTTGTTATTGCTATGTTTGTTTTGCTGAGTTGCGAGTTTGTAGTTTTTCAACAGACTGTACAAGCGCAAGCCTTCATTCGCATCTAACTTCCGAGTCTTTTAGATTCGTGGCGCGTACTATACTTAGCTGTTAATTGCCATTTTCGATTCTTATTATAATAATTATACCTATCCTACTTCTCGCGAGTAAATAAGCTCTGTTCGTCCACTAGCAACCTCCCGGCCTCAAGCTTCTCAAAAAATAAACTACCAAGTGGTAAAAACCGCATTGAAATTCTTTCGGTATAATTCTTGAAAAAAGCTAATAAAGACAGACAGACATCTACCAGAATTTTCTGTTATACAAGTATAGGTAAGTTGCAATAGTAAACTAAGCATCAGGTAAAATAAAAATTAGTTACAAATAGCAAAACTGATTCAACAGTACATCGTTCATGATAAATATTTATATGTTTTTAGTAAAACGGAAACATATAGTCAAATTGAACGCAGCTATTACAAACACATCATCGGTATTAACATCGGTTTCCTATGTTATAAGCTTTACATTATATACGTGTCTAGTTACCGACCACACTGGTAATGCCGCGCCTAAAACAACATAATAAGCCTAACAAACACAGCTTGACAGTCCATTATCTATTTTACTAATTTCTAATTTAATCTCCAATTTCTTCAAATAGAAAATAATCTTCTACTTAATAAAACGCTTGCACTGATTGATTGACAGACAGCGCACAGCCTAAACCGGTAGGTCTAGAATCATGAAATTTTGCACAGGAGTTCCTTATAATATAACTAGCGGCCCTGTACGTGCTTCGCTACGTATAAAGTGAAATAATAAAACAATTTAATTGGAACATCTATCTATCTATCTATCTATTTTATTAATTGCTAGCTATTTTATACATGGGCGTATATGTGTGTATGGAAATATATATGACTGCATACGTCAATAAAAAAATAGCGTAAAGTATTCGTGGATAACTGGTCTTTAAAACACTTGCTCTATTTCGAGCACTCCGGCTGCGTCGTCGTGCTCGAAAAAAAAGCATTTGTTTTAAACGATATTCAGCTTTTTTACATCCTCGATCTAGATATATGGTTGTTAAGTTCGTTGCGCCATCTATTGAATATTCACTCAATCCAGTCAACAGATAATTATGACTGTCAAGGAATAGACAAATAATTTGCAATAAAATAATATTGCGACTATAAATTGAAATGTAAGCTACCCTATCTTTCAAGTTGGGTCTAATTGCACACGGTGTGCAAATCAAATTTAAAATCGGTTCAGTAGTTTAGGAGTTCATCGCGGACAAACATGTGACACGTAATTTTTATATATAAAGATGTATTTATTCGTTTTGTGATCAATTTACTAGATTAATGTTAATTAAGCAGCAAAAAATTAATTTGACAATGACCTTAGAATTTGATCATATATTTACAATTATCATACATCAAGAGCAGTCTAATGTCATATTCCAACTCCCTGTCATCTAAAACATAGTTTCTCAACCTTTTTACATAAATACTGTAGCGTTTGCATGATTCCTTTACTAAAATTGGTTCATTTATTTTTTTTTTGTTTCTACTGATTTTATATATTAAATAAATAAAATTATCGATTTTTCTGACAATATATTGACAAAATATAAAATTATAACTCATAACATAAATTAATAATTAATATTTTGATATTATAAAAAACTCAAATTGAATTCTATCAGAAATTAATTAATAATTAATTTTTTTTATATATTTCTAGCTCGAAGGCTCAAATCCAGGCCGAAACGTATTGAATTATAATTTAATAAAAATCAGAGGAATAGGATCAGGAAATCAGTCAAAACTTTATGCTTACTCGCGACGTTTCGGCTTTAATTAAGTCTTCCTCAGGCGTTCTGAAAATACATTACAATATAGTACACATTAGTATAAATCTGAAATATTTTATTTTAATTCTAGTTTTAAGATGTGTGTGTGATGTATTTTCAGAACGCCTGAGGAAGACTTAATTAAAGCCGAAACGTCGCGAGTAAGCATAAAGTTTTGACTGATTTCCTGATCCTATTCCTCTGATTTTTATTAAATTATTTACATCATCGAGGATCTTAAATAGTATCACAATAATTTTATATTTTGTCAATATATCGTCAGAAAAATTGATCGATACTTTTATTTATTGAAGATTATCAGACGTTAATCAAAGATCTGATTCTATATATTCATAAGACGATTTCTGAATCGGCCTGTATAATAAAAAAAAACATAGCGACATAATATTATACGGACAACTTTTATACAAAATTAAATTCCCCTTCAACAATGGTGCTTAGAAAGGTAACATAGTAGGTACCTGCTAGTATCCCACACCGTTTTAACACAAACTTTCCACATACATTTCCCATTTTCTTCGACAACAAACAGACCATTATTTTCACTTAACTGCAACCGGGAACCTACCTTTACCAATTTCAAGAGGAAGTGGTCTTGTGAAACATTCTTCTCGTATAAACTAAACTGATCTTCATTGCTAAATCTAGGTATACTAATATTATAAATGTGTAAGTAACTCTGTCCATTTGTCTGTCTGTCTGTTACGCTTTCACGGCCAAGCCGCTGGGCCGATTGTGATGAAATTTAATCTATACTAATACATAAAGCTGAAGTTTGTTTGTTTGTTTGAACGCGCTAATCTCAGAAACTACTGGTTCAAATTGAAAAATTTTTTTTTGTTGGATAGCCCATTTATCGAGGAAGGCTATAGGCTATATAATATCACGCTACGACCAATACGAGCGAAGCATAAATAAAAAATGTTGCAAAATTTATCTCAAAAATGAGCTTCTATTTAGGTGAAATGCGGTAACTAAATATACCAATATTAGCCTAGCGCATCAGAAGCCCGAATAGCTCAGTCGGTAGAGTACGTGACTCTTGATATCAGGGTCGTGGGTTCGAGCCCCACGTTGGACGAATAAGTTTTTAATTTTTTTTATTTTCTACATTACTTTCTTACATATAAATTTATTTTAATTTTATTTACGACTAATTAAAATTAAGTAAATCTAATTAATAACTCATTTGAAAACAGTTATAACTATAGGGACCTATACAAAAATAATTTTCCTACAGTGGTTTCAATTAAATATTTATTATATTTTATTAATTCCAGTAATTATTGATTTAAAAGAAATTTATTATCTATACTAAAAAGTATAATTACTGCTTTTAACGACAAAAACTTTTGAACGGTAACTCCGATCATCATGAAATTTAGACACATTCATCTCGGTAAACTAAGATGAATGTGCGTACTCATGTCCCTCCCTTCCTTATTCGTTCTTTTGCGCCCGGGTGAAACCGGGCGGGACCGCTAGCATGGAAATAATTTGAAGCCTGCAGAAGGACATATAGGCTACTTTCTTTCAACCCCTATGGGAATTCACTTCAAAATTAAGACCGCAAAATTATTTATTTTTTAAAGAAAACAGTAGATCTTAATAATTCTGAAAGGAAAAATAGAGATAATACGTTCATTGAATTGCGATCATAGGTCTAGTTAAAGCGCACTACAAAACTATGATCCACTTTTTAGTTGCACAAAACTTCTACGTAAAGTGCAAAGTTCAATGATCACGATGTGAAAGAATGAAACAGATTCACTCAAGAGTGAAACAGACATAGTAAATCAGAGTAAACGCGGTGTAATACCATTCGTTCCAGTCTATTGTCACAAACTCTGAACTATTTTAAAACATACGCTGTACCAACGTTGTGAAACGGAGTTTGGAAACTATTAGTTTTTCCCTCTTCCAAGACTATCGACTCACTGCTGCTTGTCTTCTCCCGGAAAAGAAAACTATTATAAAAAAATAACTTTAGTTTTATCGTAAATGAAGCTATTTCTGTTCAGAAACGTCACCAATTGATGTGTCCACATGACTCTTTATTGGGAGCTGGCTCCGTGCGCTCCGCTCACTAAAAACAGGGAGTCGTTCAAAGGAGCGACACTAGACAGTACGCACTACACAAGAGTTCAGACTGCAGAGGTGTGAACTGTCATCATGCATGCTCAGGAGTCGCGTAGCATTGCACAGCACAATACACACACTCAGCTCTGAGCTCATTTTCATATGATTCTCATTTTATATTATTATTCGCATTTCGGATAAACTATAAAGCTTTAACAATAATAATGATTATTGTTACAATATTATATCTTTGTCAACGACGTCAATGTAAGCTTAGTAGGTACTATTACACTTACGTCTTACGTGTGTCATTCAACATTAAATGACTGCAGCAAAGATAACTCCGTACGTGCAAAATTCATTAGTGTCTCTGTGGCCTGTGCTGTGTGCGCTCTGTAAATGTGCGAATGCAAGAGCACAGAGCAATGGCACTCGGAGTGAGTCATTCGCAAAAAAAAGAGCGACTCGCTCCGCTCCGAGAAAGGAGTCGTTCATTATGAACGATTCGCTCAGGAGCGACACATCACTAGTCACCAATAACAAGACTTCAAAAAAAAATCTGCACTTTTGCCATTGTTCTTAAAAAAAAATGAAAATCCAAAGCGTCTACAATTTTGTAAAAGTTAAATGCTCGTCAAACTTTTATATCGTAATGTCGTCAATAATAATAACGCACTGGATTAAAAATGACGTAATGTGACAAACAGCTTATCGTATGTCGCTGATTGGTTCTTTTTTATGGCTCCACCATATAAGTTATATTAAATATCAAAGCTGGATCTAATCGACATTACAAAATATCCATGAACAGAGAGCTCATGACAGAGAATGCTGACCATTATACCACACTGCCCTCATTGGTTCATGTTTTACAGCGATTATATATATCTTAATATCGCTATTAGGGGCTGGACTGTTCGAATCAGATTACGTCACTAGTCAGTAATACTATTCTTTTTTTTATCGACACAACTGTAACCCGTGATGACATTTGAGTAGTAAATATTTAAATGTATTCAATCGAATGTCGGTAAATAAATTTCCACTTTAAAAAAAAAACTGAGTAAATACTAGAGCATGTACAATAAGAACAAAAACAAATATTAAAGAGCAGAAGTGACGTAATGGCGTTCAACAGCAACACATGTAAAGCCTTTCAACACATCGATTGACACAGATAAAGAGAGAGAGAGAGAGAGAGAGAACTACGCTCGATTTCTCGATTCTTAACGCTCAGTTGAAGTTTCTGTCTGTCAAAATCTAATCCTGAAACGGAGTGATTCATCGCAAATCCGCGCTTTGTATCCACCCCCTTCCCTCCTCCTTTCTAAACCCATTCTCCAATTCTGCATAGCGATGCTTGTCATTGCAGCATTCTCTATATTTGTGACAACAACACAAATTGGATTATGGAGAAGTTTCTATAATTTTTTAAGTGAAAACTTCTTTAGCGGCGTTGTACACTTTTTTTGTAATGGGCAAAAAATGTTAAACTCGCGTCAGATCGAAAATTCGTAAGACCTGATCGAAAATGCGTAAGACAAAATTCGTAAGACGAAAACTTTTTTGTTTTTTTTGCTTAGCTATTTTAAAATAAATACAAAATGTAATCACATATTTTAATGGAGTAAGTAATTGTCTTTCAAATGCAAGAAACAGTTTTTTGATTTAATGAATATATTTTGACAAAATCAAATGTTTGTACAAACGACTCTCACTAGTAGTGGATTTCTGAGTAACGCTAAGTATATATACGAGTTGTTGAGGCACGTCTACCGTACTTGCTTCGGCAGTACACTAAAATTGGAACGATACAGAGTAGATTCAAGTTTTCACTTCTGCCGGCACTCCCAGAGTGCAACGCGTCTTGTTTTTCTTCATACCTCGATCGAAAGTACATACTTTCGGCATCCATTTTAACGCAGCAAGTCTAACATTTTCGCATTGGTGGAATTACACGCACTGATGCGGGAGGTACGTACGTTCCGGCGGCAGTAAAGTAAAAATGACCTATCAACTGTTGTTTAGATATCGTTTCCATAGCAACCCTATTACGTTTTAGCTAATAGTCGCGAACAGCTGTCATTCGTGCTTTTACTTATAACCTCTAAGCAGCTAGCTTGGAATTTTTCAGTGAACTCTAAGTCATTAACAAAACATGTTCTCAGTATCACGTATTAACCATAAATAAACGAAATATGAATGCATTTTAGATGTTAAAATTTAATAAAATCTTTATAACTTTTTCTTCTAAAATGTAAATATCAAAGAAACAACATTTTCTAAAAAAAATTGCGGGAAAATAATTTTTAATCTGTCTAATCACCTATGATTTTGGTTAGTCTTTAATAGATCAATAAAAAAGATAAGATAGCCAACCCTGCCTTTTTTTGCATTAAAAATATAGAAAGAGAATTGTTTTAACAAAATAAAATAAGACACCTTGGTATTATGGTATGATAAAATTATACGGGATACGAGGCTAAAATATTAAAATAATTTTTATTCACTAGAACATTATTTATTGGTCTACGTTTCGACAGTATTTCTTCTCTTCTTCAGCACCATAAAAATTTTTAGAGAAAAGTCACAAAATTAAAAACAATAATGATTTTAAATTATTTTATGTTTTTAATTTTGTGACTTTTCACTAAAGATTTTTATGGTCCTGAAGAAGCCAAGAAATACTGCCGAAACGTAGACCAATAAATAATGTTCTAGTGAATAAAAATTGTTTAAATATTTTAGCCTTGTATCCCGTATAGTTTTATCAGAGAATTGTTTTGTTGGGAAAAAATACACATAGAAATGATTCATTTTCTTTTTCACCGCAGAGCAAAATGTATAACTGTCGTGTAAGAAGTTTTAATGTCATAAATCCAATTTTACCGCAGATCCGCCATAACCCATTTTACCTTGTGACCGCAGGGACTTAAACTCGCTGTCTTCGATTGTCGTATTGAAACCTATTATATTCGCATCTAAAGCGCGAACAACTAATTCACTTATAAATCCGCTATATATAGTTGATTTTACCTACCCTCCCCTACATCAATATCTATTAATAAGCAAGGATTTATCTTCGACTACCCATTGGGCTCTACTATTCCGTACTTAAAGCGCTCATTTATTTACAAATCTGTATCTGATATTTTTTATCAAAGTGCAAAAAAAATAGGTAGAACTTAACTGCAAAAAAAAAACAATTTTACACAAAAAATCAAGGGTTTACACACAAACAAACTCTCCTGGAAACCACATATTGAAGATTTAAACAAAAATTTAAACAAAACTACGTATATTTTACGACAATTAAGAAAAATTGCATCAGAGGAAATAGTTATAAATGCGTATTATGCTTTTGCACATTCTCGTTTAAAATACGGAATAATCTTCTGGGGAGTTTCATCACACATCGATCTTATACTACGAAAACAAAAACTTATTATTAGAACAATAAAAAACATAAAGCAAAAAGACAGCTGCAAACCACATTTCCGAAATCTAAAAATTTTAACTGTAACAGGTATCTTCATTCTAGAATGTGTCATGTTTTACAGAATAAATACAGATCTGTTTACTAACCGAAGTAATATACATAATTACCCTACACGGAACAAAAATAACATTGAAAAAATTCAGACCAATTTGGAGGCAGTAAATAGCGGTTTGAATAATACAATAGCAAACATTTACAACAAACTGCCTAATACTTTAGTAAAATTAAATAATAGTAGACTGAAAAATAAATTAAAACAGGAATTGATAAAACTAGCACCATACACTTTGGATGATTTTTATACATTTAACTTCAGCATTTAATTTAAGTTTTCTGACATGTTTTATACTCACAAGTTGAGTAAATTTTACTATAATGTAAAATTAGATAATCAAATCTTTGATTAACGTCTGATTAGAACTCTTCAATAAATAAAATTATCGACCAATTTAAAATTGGTCGATAATTTTATTTATTGTAAAATTAGATAAAATAAAGAGTATTATTATTATTATTATTATTATTATTATTATTATTTTGTTGTTTAATATGATCAACGTTTCGGCTGACACAGGTTTATCCTCAAGTAATTATGGAACCAGAGAATGAAATATTATTACCCGAACTTTGGTTTTAAAGCCTAGGAAAATAAAAATTCGTAACTGCTTCAGCTTTGACAACTTGATATCGGTTATACTCCCGAACTTCAAGTTTACATTGTAAATGTTTTTTGAGAATACACCTTACTGTAACTAAGATAGTAGTTAATTTCGAATTATTATCTCTAAAAATTATGTCCGTTTTTCAAAACATGATCATTATTAAAGACGACAGCTCAAAATTTTAAATTTCCTAAAAATGGGAATTTCTTTATTATTATTTATTTTTTAAAAGCTCCTAGTAGCCAAGGTCTAGCACCAATTCTAATCATCTTTATATATAAAAATTACGTGTCACATGTTTGTCCGCGATGAACTCCTAAACTACTGAACCGATTTTAAATTTGATTTGCACACCGTGTGCAATGCGACCCAACTTGAAAGATAGGATAGCTTACATTTCAATTTATAGTCGCAATATTATTTTATTGCAAATTATTTGTCTATTCCTTGACAGTCATAATACAACCATATAAGATGGCGAACCTGTTGACTGGATTGAGTAAATATTCAATAGATGGCGCAACAAACTTAACAACCATATAAGATGGCAATACCTGTTGACTGGATTGAGTGAATATTCAATAGATGGCGCAACGAACTTAACAACCATATATCTAGATCGAGGATGTAAAAAAACTGAATATCGTTTAAAACTGCTCGGCACGACGGCGCAGCCGGAGTGCTCGAAATAGAGCAAGTGTTTTAAAGACCAGTTATCCACGAATACTTTACGCTATTTTTTTTTCGAGCACGACGGCGCAGCCGGAGTGCTAGACATACACACATATACCCCATGTATATTTTAAAATAGCTAGCACTTAATAAAATAGATAGATAGATAGATAGATGTTCCAATTAAATTGTTTTATTATTTCACTTTATACGTAGCGAAGCACGTACAGGGCCGCTAGTAAATAATAAATTAAAAACCCAAATAATATTTTTTCCAGTTCTCAAAATAGAACCTGAAAACTGAAGGAGCTACGGCAACGCCACATAAACAATAGCTCTGCGCTACCATAATCTCTAAAGTTAGGATAAATAAAAAAAACGTTGATACATTTAACGACATATTGATATAAAAAAAATATACACCGTAAACAATAATGCTACACACCCTACAATAATAAAGTTGATAAAATTACTTTAGTTAAAAATACCAAGCCAATTGATCTTTGATCTTAAAGAGGCTATTCTCTAGCCAATTTATAAAAGAGACCAATCAAGCAGTTAGTGAACTCTACAGTAAACAAGAAAAAGCTCGAATACTTGAAAGAGGACAGACAGTAGCGCCTCGTGCGATTCGGAGACATAATTATTTATTTATATATTTAAAACAAAAGCCTTATTTCACTAGCTAATCCGCCAGCAACATCTACTCAACCGATTGACATAATTAGTTTTTTTTAATTGAAGCTTTTAGTCCACAGATATGTTTTCGCTATTTTTTTTTTTTGTGAAATTTCGTTAAAAGCGATAATAATAAAAAAGACGAGGGGGTAAGCGGGGTAAAGAGGAACGTAAACAGAGAAAATCCATCGATGTTCACGATACATGAGTATGAGAAATGCAAATATATACACATGTCGGAGATTACATACATACATAAAATCTTTATTTAAAAAACAGTAAAATGCTGTATGAAATGCGTCATTAAAAATCATTAAAAACAATATAAAATTACTTGTTAAAATAGTCTTGTAGAGTGTAATGGCATTCGTTTAATAGATAACTTTTTAATTGAATTTTAAATTTCTTTAGTGGCAGGTTTTTTTAAATAATACGACAGTTTGTTAAATATTCTTATTATTGAGTTGTAGGGTCCAGTATAGACAACATTTAATTTTGTTTGCAGTATATTAACCGATTGAGTTGATTTACTTTTTGTGTTGTATTCATGTTTTCTCGTACTAGTTTCAAATAGTTCCATATTTTGCAAACAGTTTGACAACTTGACTTTGACAATTGAAGTGTATATTTAAATTAGTTAGTTTTTAAGCGCGAATATTCAAAATATTTTTTGAACAGTGGCTAACTTATGTAGCGGCAACGTTATAAAATTTTTATGCCATGTGTCGTAACCATTTTGAATTAGTTTGCTCTTTTTTGACATAAACCCAGCAATGGCAGATGTAAAAGGCTCATTATTCAATATTTAATAAAAAGAGACCGATAGCGTCACTTCTGCTAATACTCGATGGGCGCAGCCTTCGGTATATTATACTAGTACCGAATTTCTATTTTTTTTCTCCTTATCCCAATCATTAATTCCGTCACGCTTTATCCACATCCGATCGAAATCACTCGCGTCTGAAGACGTTGCACATCACAAAAGTTAAGATATTTATATTTTATTTATAACTAGCGGTCCCGCCCGGTTTCATCTGGGTGCAAAAGAACGAATGGGGAAGGGAGAGACATGAGTATGCACATTCATCTTAGTTTACCGAGATGAATGTTGTGTCCAAATTTCATAAAGATCGGAGCTACCGTTCACAAGTTTTTGTCGATAAAAAGCACTATTTACAGTTTTTTTAAGCAATAAATTTCTTTTAAATCAATAATTACTGTAATATAATAAAATACAATAAATATTTAATTAAAAACTCTGTAGGAAAATAATATTTATATGTAGGTATCTATAGTTATAACAGTTTTCAAATGAGCTATTAATTAGATTTATTTAATTTTAATTAGTCGTAAATAAAATTAAAATAAATTTAAAAGTAAGTCTTAGAAAAAAGTAATGTAGAAAATAAAAAAAAATTAAAAATATTTTCGCCAAACGTGGGGCTCGAACCCACGACCCTGATGTTAACAGACGCATACGCTACCGACTGAGCCAGCCGGGCTTATAAACATACCACGCTAATATTGGTTTAGTTACTTAGGGCATTTCACCTGAATAGAAGGTTATTTTTGAGATACATTTGCAAAATTTTTCATTGATGCTCCGCTCCTATTGGTTGTAAATAAACAATATTTTTTTTTCAATTTGAACCAGTAGTTCCTGAGATTAGCGCTTCAGCTTTATATATTAGTATAGATTTATGAATATCTATATAAAAAGGCCCAAAATAACGAACCGCCACTGGCACGAAGACAAAAATAAGTTCAGCCGATAACTAACAGAAAGCTTCACTTGTCAAACATCAAAAGCTCTTTTAAGATGATCCATTAATTCTGTCTCTCACAGCTTACAGAAAATGCTGGTGTGTAAAGTTCAAGCTCGAACTCAGATGAATGCATTTTCCCTGCAGTTCAATGTCCCACGTTTACCCTATTTAATACATTATATGCCTATCCAACATGCTTGCATAGGATAAAACTGCTTGTGGTAAGTATATTGTAATGACGACGCCGCCATTAATAAAGGATTGGATTAATTCGTCTCAACGATATAAATCTGTTGGAAAATTATTCACTGCATATTCTTGATATTTTAATCTGCTGTAAAGATTCTGAAATTTAAGCCCGCTAAGTTTATATGTTTCTCTTACTTTTCCTATGCTTGTTTATTTTCTCGTTAAGCACCGGTTCACATTATAAATTTATTATTTTTTAATATAAAAAATTGCTGATGCAATCTCAAGAAATTTTAAACCCGTCCTCAAACTTTATCGAAGAGTTATGATGTCACAAGCAGACAAAAACAAACAAATTAATAACATTCCTTTTTTGTGGGTCAGGGTATAATAAAATGGTATCTTTCCATTTGCGGTCTGAACAATTTTCGTCCCAGTTGCGGTCAATCAACATGATAATATGCAAATATCAAGGATGATCTCACTTGCGGTCAAGAAAATAACTTTATAAATCGGCAATACCAAATTTCCTACAGAAAGAATAAGTCGTCATCTATACAATTCCGAATGCAATCTAACAGATTTTTCCAAACACCAAAATAATAATATGGCACAATTAATTGTAATTCTTATTACTAAAGCTTATATTTGTCTTCATTTTTTATTTAATTCAACATTGTTGATGCGATGGTGTTTTAGTTGCACAGTGAAAAGCGAGGGAGGTATATAGTCAGAATTTTACTGACACATACTCTCCCCAAACTTTGTATATGGTTTCATTAGGCCTAGTCTGACACCTATTTCCTCTATGACTTTTCTTGATTTTGGGGCGTTTTCCCTCTAAATTTTCCGAAAGATGTCGTTTTGACGACATGTAAAAATTTATAGATACTGTTTGTTTTTTTAATTGGATAGCTTAACCAAAACGCTAAAATAATGTTCTCTGACAAATAACATGAAACATATTCGAGGTGTCAGACATTTTAAATGGTTCATGTTATTTCAGTAAAATTTTTGCCGACGGGCACTCTGACTAATAAGTGAGTTCCTTAAATCACGATTACGGGGTGCTGTTGATGCGATAGTGTTTTAGAAATTATCAAATTTTCTTTGACCATTAGTGTAGTCACTTGTAACAGTATTTTCTTTTAATAATATCGATTGGCCGCAAGTGGGACAATAAATGTTTTGACCGCAAATGGCGCGACCGCAAGTGGCACTATTTCAATAAAATAAATACGCTATATTTGACATTTCAAGATTGAACGGAGCTACTGCAGTAAATTGAAAGAAAGAAGAAAAATAAAAATTCCGATTTTATCAGATCGATATTAGCGCAAAGTGTTTTTGCGTTCTCGATATTACTGTTCGTTGATATTTTGCTTATAATATAAAAGTTAATTTTATTCACCCTAATCGGAGCTCATAGCGACCAAAAGCAATAAAGGAAAATCGACCATTAAGATATTCGCATTTTCGCGTAACTGGCGTACTTCTCCGTTACCTTAATACCTCTGCTGTACAGATTCACTTAGGGATGGGGAAACTACACTTCACAACCCCTTCTCTCTCTGTCTCTCTCGCACCTCAACATGTTAAAAATTTATAATTAAAAATATTGCCTTAAAATTTTTGTTTAAAAATGGATGAGGTATAGTCGTAGCATTATTATAAGATTGTAGCAGCATTGTCAAATTGAACCGAAAGTTATATTTCGGTACAGTTTGTTAGAAAAAAATACATATACAGTGTAAATTCAAGGGACTGTGCACTTTGTGGCGTTATTGAGAGTTGTCGTTAAACGGAGAGAAGAAATACTCCATTAATATTTTTTTACTATAATATGTATTTTCTTATAATATATAAAATTTATAGACCAACAAACATATGAAAAATAATCCCACAGAAAAGAACGCTTTTCTTAGAATATTCGGTACGCATGATGCCGACAACAAGGCAACAAAATAACAAACAAGTACTGTTTATTGCTTAATTATGACGTACCTATTGTTGTCGTTATTTAGAGTGGGTGTGTCGTTATTTACAGTGTATTATTGTATGATCAACAAGGTAAACCAACTAGAGTTAAGTAGTTTCGACGTTTTAAGGAGTTTGTCGTTATATCGAGTGACGTTAAATGGCGTTTGTATACATATTAGTTATACGTATAAGTGAGTAACTAGGATGGAAGATATTGTGACAGCGTCTTACTTAACAATAATTAAATTTTTAAATGACATTGGTTAGTTGTCAAAAGTAAGGGGCAGTTATAATTTTTATTTGCCCAATGCTAAAACCGTACGCTTGGCAAATTCGCCGCTGCCTGTGATGTGTGATCTAATCAATAAAAATAATATTGATATTATGGATAACTCTTTGAATTCCATAAAAAAATTATTAATTATTATTTTAAACTGTTATAACTTTTTTGACGTGATAACGTCTTATAAATTGATGAAAACACCAGCTGCACGCACGAAAAAGTGTAACGCCGTAACGTTCCGTAACGTTCCGCCTGACCCTGTACGTGCAAGCGAGAGCGCATTATAAGCGATAGAGAAGCACGATCGGCGTCGGCTTGTACGCATTTCACTCTTCTCGCGTGACGTCAGAGAGTAGTGTGCGTTCAACATGTTTTTCGGCTGTTCTAGCGAAAGCTACATCTGACAGATGGCCTTTGTTTTTATAAATCGTGGAAATTAAGACTTAAAATCAAGATATCTAATAAAAATGTCATAAATTATCAAATTTTTAAAGCAATTTTTCAGATAATACATCGTTATTTGTTCGTTTTTGCACGGATATTTTTTGTGTCATATAATTATTACCGATTCATCCAAGCCAAAGTATAACTGAACGCACGATAATGGCATGTATCAAAAACAAATCTTCATAAGAGCAGATAAATTATACGGTTTGTTAACAAATATATAATATATATACCTACATTCTTTTAAATGTCTTTTATAATTGCTTAAAAATATGTATTTTGCTTTGGTTGATCAAATTATTAGTCGGTAAAAATATAGTTTGACAGCTACTAAAATTTAGGTTATGTATTATTAAATATGATATTTGAGCGAAATACGTTATCACGTAAAACTATCGTCCGTAAACCGACTTTACAGACAACCAATTTTTAATATATAATACTACTTATGTATTATTTTTTTTCTTTGGCTTTGGCCTGTAAACTCATTAATACTTGTTATTTGAATAAATCATTAAATCATTAAAAACGTTTATAAACTCCGACAAAAAAGACAGTAACCATAGCGAACATCACGCTACAAATCTCGACAAAATTATTGTTGATTGATCAAGCCCTGCTCATTGCAGAATAGAAAATTTCGCCTCTTAAAATCAGTATACTTTTTAAGAATCATTAAACATAATGAAAAGTGATCATAAGACAACCCTTATTTCAAGGTTTCTTTTCTATTCTCTGTTCATAAAAATAATACACTAAAAAGCGATGTTACCTTTCAAAAATCATTATTTCCTCAATCAAATTACATAACATTCTTTTATACTCAAATAAAAGGTGTAACAACTGTTCTATGACGTCGTTTTATATAAGAAACTTCAACGTACCAAGTTCTATTCTCGCTCGGTTTATTAGATATTTAATACGAAAACTTCACTAACTGCGGAATTTAATATGGAAGTGACTATTTTTATCGCTAAGATTGGAAAACTAATTTAATCGTTCAAATCAAATTATTATCACTGATTTTTTTTTTGTGTGGACTTTTTAGGCGAGTTTTGCTTTTTCACGAGACGGTGCAGAAGTAGGGTCCGTCACGGGTCACACGAAGTTAAACTTCTTTAGTCGCATTTTGCATTTTCACGCAGTATTCTGACGTGCTTTGCATTTTTGCTTACTACTCAATCTCAATTTTGTCTCAGTGTAATAATATATGTCACTCGGACAGAAATAGATTTTTAAACAACGAAAGATTTCTTTTTTTTTTTGCTTTTGCCGAAGCATTTTTTTCAAAATAAAAAAAAAATTGCAAATAATCATCCTTGAAAAAAAAAACTCCGCCTGGCATATATTTTAGATGATTTTCACTTCATTTTCAGATATTTTCAACATTTAAGACACTTGTGTATTAGGTTGTTTATGAAAATTACTAGTCGCGCCTGCCTGTTGTTTTTCATAATATACGTCTATAATGGTAGACTTAAGTGTTTTATGAGAATTAAAGTGGAATTGGTTAGATAGCATTCATTTATTTTACTTTACACACCGCTGTTAAACAGGCCATTTTACGACCGCTATGCATGCATGAAAAGCAGCTTTTTTGTAGGGGATCTGCTAAAAAAAAAGAATTAATAAATAGAGTTGTTCAACTATTTTTTTAGTTACACAGCTATCCAAGGTTATTTGAGCGTAGAAGAGTTATTTTTAATAATTCATGATTTATAATACAAAAATGACATCACAATATTATTCTTGGCGCATTGGCACTTTTTTATAAAACGCATTATATGACTTCGAATAGTCAGTGCTAGACTACAAAATAAAACATATCATAATAATAGCATGTTTTTCTGAATTAACAAAATGAAAACAATAATTCAAAATTGCAACAAACATCCACACAAACAAAAGAACATATTATGCATATTTCGCCGGCTCGTTAGTACATAAATATCAGAGGTGACAGCGCAAAAGGGCGTATGTCGAATTTCTGGTAATGTAAGATTGTTGATAATATAATACCGTAGTCACCTAACAAAGTAATAAACCGTGCGTTTTAAAGTTGAAAATTGATAACCAGTCAATGTTCTGTAGTTAAAAACATTTAACATATCGTCGTTGATTCTGTAATAGCTCTTCTGAGCATAATTGGTAGATTTTACGTTTTTTAAATGAAAAGATTCAGGAAACGGAGCTCTATACACTAGTAATACCTCCAAATTAATTTTACAGCAACCAACAAGGGGAAGTAACTCTTATGTGAAAAGTTGTATCAAATAATTCCTCCCATGTGCCAATAAACCCGAAATTAACGTTAAATATTTTTTAAGAAAATACTTCGTCATAATTAAACATGTATAGTGAAGATAAGTATGAATTAGTAATATACCTCTGAAATTGCTAGTTCTTACCATCCAGTGCTGAAATAACCACTTTTTGGCCTTTCCTGCAAATTTTACTTTTTGCACATAAGAGGTATTACAGAACCAACGACGATATTTCGATTAGATTAAAATAAACAAAAAAAAATAGGTACAAGTTTTCTTAAGATATACTAAACATGTCAGTCAATTGAAGTCAAAGAAGATAAAATTAAACTAACGCGTGCGGTAACGCTAGTATTAAATATTATATATGCTATTCGTTTGCATAATATATTATCATTTTATGTAAAAATTAACCAAAACAGGCATCTCAGCTACGTAACTAATTTCTTTTTGACAGCTCTACAGAACAAAAGAATAACTAATTGTTTTTTTAATTTTCAAAATATTTCAGAAAAAAAATTGTGTAACAAAACTTTTTTGTAAACACAAATAGAATAATAAACCGTTATATATAAAAAATTCTCATGTCACAATTTTGGCCGCGCTAATTCCTGAAACCACTGAATCAATTTTAATGACATTTTGTAAATGTGTCCTGCTTGGCTATAGAATAGTTTTTATTAAATATTTTATACAAGATTACAGTGTTTTCTCAAAAAAACTGTTTTAGTTACATGTAACGACATCTGATAGAATTTACTCAAAGCTATTAGTTCAGAAGCAAACAAAAAAGACTGTTTTAGTACCAAGTAGCTACATCTGTTAGAATTCGCTCGCAGCTATTAATTCAGAAACAAATCTGGTAGAATATGCTGAAAGCTGTTAGTTCAGACGCCGGGCCGCAAACGAAATACATTTTGCAGAATTATATCTATCGCATCCGGGTAAAACCGGGACGGGTCGCTAGTTATTACATAAAAAAACAGCGTTATAGCATATATCTCTTCTGTAAACAACACGCTGTGTTTTATTTTATTTACATTAAGGAACGGCCGAAAAAATTATAATATTAGAAAATAAATTAGAAAAAATTCGACTTGAACAGTTTTGTGTCCTGGCCGCAGATATAGTATTGTAGGTACAAAGATAGAAAATATGAAAATATGTTTGTACGCTGAAGCGAAAACAAAAACGTCATACGAAGAAAACATTAAAATATGTATTCACGTTATTTGACATGAAAACATATTATAATATCGCAGTGAAAAAGCCATCAATCTCAGTTCCGTTTGCTGTATAGAGTCGCATAGGTACAGCGAAATGTGTGAAAGTTTGTAGCTTTTTACAGGGGCGGGCTACGATCAATTTTGATTCTTTTAATCAGTCGTATTTTTATCTGCAGGTATAATAAAAATATATTTTGTTTTTAATTGAACTGACTTCAGAAAATGAATCAAAAAGTATCTGATAAAGAATAAAATATTTTTTTCTGTGTTTAAAATAGTATTGTTGCGCGCCCCTTGATGGGACGACTCTGGAATTGGTAGACACTACTAGAAACAACAACAATGGAAAACAGGTAAAAACATCCGATCTGCAGACAATCGCTTGGAGAGGTGCCAATACGTGTAAAGGAAGGGATCTCGATGCGTGGAGAACATTCTAGAGCATGGGCCGAAAACTATAAAAGGCGAGCAGAGTGGGCAAGTCGGTCAGTAAGTTATACGTGTTGTTCATATTGTGTTGACACAGTGCTCTGGCATTACTACATAACTTATTCAGTTATACTGTGAAAATAAATAAACTTTAGTGAGTGGTTTTACATAAATGATTTATAGTTAATAGACAAGTGTGCTGATAAACTTTGTGTTGTGTTCCTGTGTTGTAAACATTTTGTGTATATAATTTAGTGACTCTATATTCTCTGTTACTTAGTCTTGTATTTTTATTATTTAGAACTATTAGTTTTATTTCTGTTAACGTTATTGTTTCTGTTAAGTTAAAGAAGTACGCTTTCGTTTGTGTGTTTTACTGTTTTGTTAAACATTTATTATTGTAAATAAATAATTTCCGCCACGGACTACGGCAGTTTTGTTACAGTATATTATACCACAAGGGCCGAAAGTGTGATACCTTGCCCTGCGCGCCATGATGTCTTAGGTAAAAACACGAATGACAGCTGTTCGCGACTATTAGCTATAATGCAATAGGGTTGCTATGGAAACGACATCTAAACAACAGTTGATTGGTTGTTTCTGCTTTACTACCGCACGAACTTTCCGTATTGATGCGTGTAATCCCTGCACCAATGTTAGACTTTCTGCGTTATAATTAATGCCGAAAGTATGCACTCTCGATTGAGGTATGAAGAAAATTGCCTTTCCTGACCTGCGTTCAATTAGAAATCAGTTGAATTGTTAGTCTAGGGTTTACTGCAAGTAAAAGGCTAATTTAGTTATAATTCTCAGAGCTTTTTTGAATGACAAACATTCTGTAATGAACCGGAGAATTTCTTTCTAAATTTACTGATTATTTGGGAAAACTAAATCAACCGAAATTTAAATAATTTGACGCTTTTTTTATTATATTTTCACTTTGCATAATATACCTTGAGCAAATTTTATTTTTTCCAGTTCCGATAAAACAGTCAATACGATTTATTTGTAAGAACTACTACTTTCTTGTTTTTATTGTTATGTAAAAGTTTCAATCAAAAATTTAAATTATCAAAATTATCAAAGTAATCTATGTTTACATAAATTTTGTAACAGGAATGTCAAGTCTTGAATTTCAAGTTTCAATATGATAATTTATATATTCGATGATCGATCAAAAATCATTAATCGATGACCTCATAGATAGATGTTTCATTTCAGATGCATTAAATTTATTCAAACCGAATTTTTTTACACTTTCCGTTAGTTTTATTTATAACTAGCTACTGCCCGCGGCTCCGCACGCGATTGTGATGAAAACAGTAGTGGAGCTTCCGGCTATATCTACACTAATATATAAAGTTGAAGAGTTTGTTTGTTTGAACGCGCTAATCTCAGAAACTACTGGTTCAAATTGAAAAAAAAAAATTGTTGGATAGCCCATTTATCGAGGAAGGTTATAGGCTATATAATATCACGCTACGACCTTTGGGAGCGGAGCATTAATGAAAAATGTTGCAAAATTTATCTCAAAAATAAGCTTATATTCAGGTGAAATGCATTAACTAAATATACTCATATTAGCGTTGTGAGTACACAACGTCGGATGGCTCAATCGGTAGAGCATACGACTGTCAATATCAGGGTCGTGGGTTCGAGCCCCACGTTGGGCGAATGTATTTTTATTTTTTTTTCTACATTGCTTTCTTCTATGGCTTACATTTAAATTTATTTTAATTTTATTTAATTAATTAAAAAAAAATTATTAGTTAAAAAAGTATAAATACTACTTTTTATCGACAATAACTTTTGAACGGTAACTCCGATCATCATGAAATTTAGACACAGCATTCATCTCGGTAAACTAAGATGAATGTGTGTACTCATATTCCTCCCTTCCCCATTCTTTCTTTTACACCCGGGTGAAACCGGACGGGACCGCTATAGTACGATATAAAGAAACTCCTGTACAAAATTTCATGCTTCTAGATCCACCGGCTTAGGGAGTGGTTTGTCAGTCATTCTGAGTAGTCATTTCCACTATAAATGTTTCGTTTTTCCTATCATCAACTACAATATTTATAATTCTCCGGAAAAAGATTGCTTTTAAAAGGATTAGCTAAAAATCAATTTTTTATCACTCAGTAGTTACGCATCGTTCATTTTAAAATTAAATTTTCTACTAGGACAGTTAGTAATGTGTTTTATCAATCAATCATTAATCTATTTTGAAAAACAATTACACATCTGTGTATATTAAAACAATAGCCATATTGTAATTAAAAAATAATTACAAATAAATTCCAAACTGGTATTGTTTACTGATATCAAACAAAATGGAGTCGACTATTGTATAAGCGACACTATATACCGACTCTACATAACATGCGTCATTATTTCTAAATAATGATATAGTATTAACATCCAGGAAATGTGACGTAATTATATAAAAAATTCATAAATATAATAGTAAAGATAACAGTTATTGAAAGTGATTATTTCATTAAAACGTCAAATACTTGTTTCAACTTAAAGCTCCGTCTTTGTCGCACTCACTAACTTATATCTCCCTCTCAACTCCGATGATGCACTTCAGTAAACGATTTCGTCAGGCATCGCGATGATGCACTTCCGTAAACGATTTCGCCAGGCATCGCGATATGATGCACTTCCCTAAACGATTTCGTCAGACATCGTGATGATGCACTTCCGTAAACGATTTCGTCAGGCATCGCGATAATGCACTTCCGTAAACGATTTCGCCAGGCATCGCGATATGATGCACTTCCGTAAACGATTTCGTCAGGCATCGCGATGATGCACTTCCATAAACGATTTCGTCAGGCATCGCGATGATGCACTTCCGTAAACGATTTCGTCAGGCATTTACCAGCTTACTCTCAAAGTCAAGCGTACCTAAAGAAGTTTTATTTCAAAAGCTATTTATTAATAGACTTAATCAACTTAAGACATCGAAATATTTCAAACTGACCGCGCACTTTGATTAAATAAAACAGCATCGACGAGCCGCCATTGATCATTTTATGACGGTAACATATGTGGTAGTCTTAGCTACGTAACATTAATCTTATAGACTAACACAAAAGAATATGGTGTCACATATTGACTCCCTGTGCAGGAACGGTGAAGCTTCGACGCCAATAACGTACTACACATCGGTCCCCTGCGCCATGTTCCCGAATACCAACGCAACATGGAAGTCTAATAACAACTCTGAAGTCATGTAATCCAGTAAATGTGGCAGTTCCCTGGAATATACCGAAAATGAGAAGGGTTAACGCAACCCGTTCGTGTATTTTAGTCATCAGAATTGGTAAAAATTGTTCTGAAATACTGTTTTCCATTTTAGATACTTTTTGTATTTTTATTCAACTCATGTGCGTTATTCATGTTTTATCATGCCTAAAAACCGAACCCTAAATAGCCATTTACCGACTGGTGACAATTACTTGTCATAACTCAATGAAGATTCCTACTAGCTCGGCCATTCTGGAGTAATGAAAATAAACGTAACTATTTTCTGAGTCGTAACGAAATAGTAGGTAACAACAACTCCGTTGTTACCCATTGAGACTAAAATTGAGAGGCCGAATGTTTTCGACATGGAGTTTATTCATAACCGGCTAACCTCAAACCAAAACATTGAATCGTGCTGTTTGGTGCTGTTAGTACTGACAGTTTTTTTTATAAAGAAATAAATAGATATTTACAACATCTCATTATAATTAAAACATGAATAACGCGCAATTGTTGAATAAAATTATGGGCGCAACTTGTAGGCTGTCATGTACTGTCGTCTCCGGTGCGCAGTATGCACTCGCTTCGCTCGTGCCTGCGCACCTACGACTCGTGCTGAAAACATCGCGCTGACACGCCATGAATGACTTAGACTACTAGTTACGCCAATGACTATTATGAACACCTACTTTTTATTGAAAATAAAATATATAAAGCTGAAGAGTTTGTTTATATGATATTTTACATATAATATAGTACGGTTGTCCGGTGTTTGTACCTATATATAGTAACGGATTACAAAATCACATACTGTGAGAGTTGTTTCGTTAATGAATTTATACAGACGTTAGCTCAATTAATTCAAATAAATAAAACCGTAACTTAGTCTGTAATTGAACAGTTTTAAAGATACCTAGAGCGAATTTTCAGTTTTCATCCCTTTTTTCTGTTTATTTTTTTTGTACCTATCTTCTATCTATATTAATATATAAAGCTGAAGAGTTTGTTTGTTTGGTTGAACGCGCTAATCTACTGATTCGAATTCAAAAAAAAAAAATTTTGTTAGTTAGTCCATTTATCGAGGTAGGCTATAGTCTATATAATATCACGCTACGCCCAATAGGAGCGGAGCATCAATGAAAAATGTACCTAACTCAAAATTTATCCGTCCAACAAAAAATTTTGAACAGTAACTCCGATCATCATGAAATTCGGACACAACATTCATCTCGGTAAACTAAGATGATCGTGCGTACTCGTGTCCCTCCCCCCATTCGTTCTTTGGCACCCGGGTGAAACCGGGCAAGACCGCTATTACAATATATAACTTTTTATGATGATCTTTAAAACGCCACAATTGTCAAAAAAAGTGCCCCATTCCGAACTAGTGCATTACTAAAAAACAAAAATGGGCACGCTCTACCAATTCCATAGTAAATCAATGTTTGTTTGTCAATTGTTTATTGCCTACTGACTATTAGATAAAGTTCTATCGCTTCTACTGGAAAACTCTTTATATAGCCGTATTAAAAAGAATGAGCTACAAATGTGTTAATATACAAAGATAGAACCGCAATACTTTTTTATAAGGGGATGATAAAAGTTGGGGAAGGTGTCTTCTAGTGCAACTTCATCCATTATGATGGTAAATTCATTTCCATTGACAAGCATATGCGATGTTCGGAATATTTAATGCAAAGTTCAAAACGTGATAAATCTTTTCAAACTAACAAGTAAATTTTCTTTGGCCACGAATTGCAAATCGGAAAATTTGTTCGGCTACACATGCGGAATATAAAAATGTTATTAAATAATACATAAAAAAATCGGGCGATTATTATCACAATTCCAACTCCTCAAGTGGTACTAGTTTAGAATCAATTTCATTAGTCAACCATATTACAATACTTCCCTACACGATGCCCTCGAATTTTTTTTTTCATTTCATCCTCTGAAATTAACCCCCACAATAAAAATTCAACTTTTTATAATTCACGTCTGCAGTTGGGCCACCACACTCTATCTCTATGCCAAATTTGAAACTTCTACATCAAATAGTTTCACAGAAAAGCTTTTGTCGGACGTACAAATTTTGAGTTACATTTTTCATTGATGATCCGCTCCTATTGGTCGTAGCGTGATATTATATAGTCTATAAATGTCCTCGATAAATGGGCTATCCAACCAAAAAAAATTTTTCAATTCGAACCAGTAGTTCCTGAGATAAGCGCGTTCAACCAAACAAACAAACAAACTAACAAACCAACTCTTCAGCTTAATATTGTAGCAAGCTTTGTTACATTAACTCTCTCTCTCTTTTTTGTAATATTGTCAAAATTAGTTTTCCTTAGCTACGCTGGAAAAATGAATGTTGTTATAATTTGGAAAAAATTTCTAACTGCTCTTGAGAAAACATCAACTTTCGAATTATATTTAATTCAAAGAGTTTTATTTTTTCGAAGTAAGAACTTAACAGTGCTTACAATATATTAAGTATAGATTATTATATACAAAATAAAAGTAGCCTAAGTTACTCCTTATAAACTCAGCTATCTGCCTGTGAAAGTCCCGTCAAAATCGGTCCAGTCGTTTCGTAGATATAATACATAGCCGAAAGCTCCACTATTGTTGTCGCTACAGTGTTTCATCTCATTAGCGTGCAGGTACGCGGGGAGCAGCTAGTATAAAATTAAAATAACCTGAAAAAAGTGATCAACGAAATATTTGCAAATTTTTAATTAACAAAGAACGCACTTCGAGCTACTTGAATGAAAAATATTTACATCTAAAAAATTTAAACTTCATCCAAAGAAAATCAATTAACGCGTGCTCAGTTTAAGCATACATAATTAAGAACGTTAGTTGCGTAATTTTATTTTCTTGTTTAACGAACCAGTAGAAGAAAAGAACTTTTCTTTCGCTTTCTTTTTTTTTTGTGAAGGTACACAAGCTAATCTGGCAAACACTAGAATGTTAAATTCCCTGCTTTAATTGTGTCAACACCCGCATTAAAAATCAAAAGAAACTCTTGTGTACATTGTGTCAGAGATCACTTTACTTTTAACTTGAAGTTTTTTAACAATTTTATCAATCTGCAGTTTTAGAACACCCTATTTTAGTGGTTATCTATACTAATATACAGGGTGTCCCATTAAGAATGGGACATAGAACAACCGCAGATTCTCCAATTCAAAATAAAACGATTAAGCGAAATATGCTTAGATAAAATGTTACTCGTTTCCGAAATACGGGGTGTTGAAGTTGAAAACTGAAAAATTATTAATGTCCATAATTAACACCGTATAATTTTACTCAAATCGGCACACTTGTTAAATATCATAAAATGCACCTAACAATAAAAAAATTACTTCAGTACGCTCTACCAGTGGCGTACGGCAGAAGTAAGTAATGCTTGTACCCCTTCTAAATGTTACGTCGCTGTCTAAATTTTAATTTTGACTATAATTTTAATTTTTTTTGATATTTTCTAAGTCAATAATGTACACTTGTTAGTTTGTTGTAAAGTCATTGGTTTTCGAGATATTCGCATTGTGAGTACCTAACAATAAAGAAAAATTATTAAAAACAAAATATTATTTCAAAATAATATTATATATATTAGAAGATTAAGAAGGACGAATCCCGGTGGCATAGGATCGATGAATAAAGCAAATACTGAAGGTTTTTATTGCATTTTTATTATCTGACGTTTCGGCACACTTTATGCCATCTTCGGAGAATCAATGCTGTCAATTTTTTCAGTATTATTGTTATGTATAAAATAAATTAAAATAAAAAATGTCATCAAAGGTATTAAATTACTATTTATCTTGAAAGAACGAATAAATTTTTACTGAAAACTGTATAAATGTGTCTGTTACTTGTATAAAATTATACTGATCATAAATATTGGCTTAAACGACCAGGATTCGTCCTTCTTAATCTTCTAACATTTGATACAGGATCATCATCTCTATAAATTATTAGAGTTTTTTTCACAATTATATATATTACTTAAATTTTCTGTGTCTAATTGCGCATTGAGAAAATTTTTATTTGATTTTAAATGTCTACTTTCAGATGGTGTATGATACGAATTTGCCTAATTAGGCCTAATCAATTCAGTGTCAATATTAAGCACGTCAGACCGACATCAGTCGATAGAAGAAACTGCGTAAATACGTTATTTCCGTCCGAAAAAAGATCTGACTTACTCTCAAGTTGCGCCTAAAGAACTTTCGCGTCAAAAATGCTAAAAGTATATATAACACTTTTTCTTCAGATGATTCTATCAGGAACATGTGGAAGCAATAGATTACCTGTTGTAGACGGGCTTATATGTAACTATAGTATTTATATAGCGTTCGAAATTTAGGGTATTCCCCGAAGCTTCAGCATTGATATATTATATACGTTTACAAATTCCCGATTAATGAAATGATTGCATATAATGCACATCTATGTTCCAAGCACGTGCAAACACTTCATCAACTATTATCTGACTGTTTTACGTGTCCGCTTCCATCGAATAGTCGGCCAGACTTACAAGACCGTTTCATAGAAGTAAAATTACAGAAGGGACAGGCGCGGCCGCAGCCTGAAATTTTGGGGGGGGTCACTCACTACACTAATAAAAAAAGTCGTCTTTTTGTATTGTAGCTAAAAATTTCCTTTTATTATTTGGCAAATTTTTGAGATTTTTCAATTTGACTTTAGATTTTGGGGGGGGTCATGTCCCCTGTGACCCCCCCCTTCGGACCGCGCCTGAGAAGGGACACTAAACCATATTTTTATACGCGTTGTTGAGTTTGATTGTTTTTTGTAACGGGCTGATCTATAGGTTTTCCGGGGCCTAGCGTTTACTGAAGTCCCTATTTTTGTTATAATTGAGAATCTTTAAATTGAGGTTAAAAGTTATTTTTAACTGCATCAAAACTTGGTGATCTGACAAAAAAAATAAAAATGAAATAGCTCAAAAAATTATGAAAATTCACTCCAAAAAATGTCAAAATTCATCGAAAAATCTGTTTTGGCACTAAAACAGTTTTTTTGTTTGCTTCTGAACTAATAGCTTTGAGTAACGTCTAAGAGATGGCGCTACATGCTATTAAAACAGTTTATTTTCACAAAACACCGTAATTTTGTACAAAATATTTAATGAAAACTCTTCTATATAATAAGTTGGACCAAACGAGACACGTTTTCAAAATTTCATTAAAATCGGGTCAGTGGTTTCGTAGATTAGCGAGGACGAAATTAAATTGGCGCTAAGCTCAAAACTTTATTGTTTAACACAAACTAGAAAATAAAACAGAAAATTACGCTCGCATATGAAAAACTCGAGTAACGGCTAGTATTAACTTATTGCACAATAATCTCAATTTAAATTAATTTTGGAGCACTGAAAGAATTCCCCTACAATTTATAAAGAATTATTATTAATAAATTATATCGGTTACAGCATTTAAAATTTTTAATAGCCTTTCAAATAAAATATAGAGCTACACTGGTTTATTAAATTGAAATTATTTTCAATTTCCGGTTGACATTTTTTTCCTTCTCGTTTTTAATGAAATATAAGATTTGAACAGGAAAATAACATTTGCAACATTTCTAAAAGTGAATGTATTTTTAAATTGATTTTAAAGTTTTTATTTATTTGTAACTTTCTAAGAGCATGGTTGAATTTTAATTGAACAGCGCACGGGCTAGAAATCGATAAACATTATCAAAATTCTATAAACTTTTTAATAGAATCCGTTAGCTTAAAAAAAAACATCAAACGTGGTATTCAGTAGGGGTGCAATAATTATAGTTTAAAACTATTTTAGAAATTATATTTCTCCGGTGTTAAATCGAAAATAGACAAAAAGTAGTTGTTCTTGGGGCTTTAATTATAAAAAGTTTAAAGTCGTTCTTATAATAAATAATTTAAAAAAGTGTATTATAGAGGTACTTAAAAGATAAACAAACGTAATAAAATTAACTGTCAAATTAAAATACAAGCAGTTTTCATTCGACAGTCCGCCCTACTCAACCGATTTATATTTTTGAAGTGAAACTTCTTTAGCGACGTTAAAGGGAATATCACAGTAACCTTCAATACGAAAAAGGAACGTATATAGCCTCTGCGAGTGATTTATTCATTAGTTTATTTTATAATATTGTACAACTGTCAAAGTACCACATAATAGAAAAAACCTGTCCAAATAGCTAAAAAAATACCTATGGTTCTATTTCAGAAAGAAAGTATACCTATACTATTGAAGGTTATCTCGTAAAGAATTTAATGCCATTTGTCATTGTATAACTGTCAAAGTACTACATAAGAGAAAAAACTGTCCAAATAGCTAAAAAAATACCCATGTGTCTATTTAAGAAAGAAAGTATACCTACTGTTGCAGTTTTCTCGTAAAGAATTTAATGTCATTTACAAATACATAGCTTCGATAAATCGTCAAAAATAATCGAGATATGGGCTCGGGGAGCTATGTCTGGGACAGTCTGTACAGTGACAGAGCCCAATAAGTGTCAATACAGTGTTTCCGTGATCCAGATTTACATATAATTGTTCAAGTAATGAAATGAACTACAAGTAAATTTAATTAAAACGTGCTTTTGTTTTCAAACACGTTCCTACGTAGCAAAGATGCATCCAAGGAACTCACAACGTACAAACGTGCGACCAATTGCTACTGAAAAGATACTTTATTACAGTCACAGGTGACTCGTGCTCAGTTAAAAACTCTTATCTACCGAAAAAGAGATAAATTTCATAAACACTCGTTTTATTAAATCTTCTGTAAATTTATAACTGAGTATCTTTCAATTTTTTGACCAAAAAATCGCGACAAATAAAGTGTAAAAGAGAAACCGAAGAGTCAAAGAAATCTTCGGTACGCATGATGCCGACAACAAAAAAACAAACAAGTACTCTTCATTGCTTAATGATGACGTATTGTTGCCGCTATTTAGAGTGTATCATTGTATGAGCAACAAAGTAAACTAACTAGAGTTCAATTTCGACGTTTTAAGGAGTTTGTCGTTGTATCGAGTGACGTTAAATGGAGTTTGCACTGTATATCCATTATTCAGTGATCCACTGCACCGTATTAATCAAGGGGCGTGGCTGTGTTGTTTAACTACCCTATTTTGCCGCGATGCAAGTTGTATTTTTCCAAACGAAGTAATGCATTTTCCAGCAACGTTCTACACAATTAAATTTTCTTCGTCTAGTATTTAGTACCAAACCAACATACAACTTCAGCTGTGCTTTTCTTTTTCTTGTTCCAGTTTTTCATTGTCTGTGTAGTATTTTTATTGGTGCATAATTATTCAGTTGTTTTACAGTCAAGTAACTACAGTTTCAATGGCTTAGAAACATTTAATAGTTTTCATTCATTAACATTGCATTCATTAACATTTTAGACACTTTAAAAATGCAGAGTCGTTAAGTTTAAATACTCAGTGCAATAATGTTGAATTATTTTGACGCAACGCTCTTTGGTCGGAAAATTACTAAATTTTCAAAAAAAAATCGTGAACTTTTCGCTACTTCAAGCACATATAAGTACAGAAACATGGCTACGACGCACGAATCTTTGTGTCCAACAAAACGGGGACAACTTCGAACAAGTTCTGTAAATACTTGATAATGACATAACATACTTCCATAGTGACATAACATAACGCCAGGACCGACCTCAAAAATTTGATGATTTAAAAAAACTTTGATAGCCCGTTTCTCTTTCATTTTTGAGTTTTGATAAAAAAGTTACTTGAAATATTTGTTCGTCTATTTGATTTCTACACGCTATTAAATAAGAAACTTAAAAATGATTCTGCGTTCACTAAAATCGTTGCCAAAAAATAGTTATCGAGTGCATGGTCAGTGCTATAGTAAAAACCAAATCTAAGTACCTAGGATTATTTAATAAAATTTGTACAAAACTAGCGGCCGGCCCCTGTTTCACCCGGGTGCAAAACTGTTCTGGCATTATCATATTGACCAGCGTTAGCCAAGTGTACAAAAACATTTTTTTTTTTTGATACAGCACCATCATAGTTCAGCCATTTTGCACAAAATATTTACAAATTATATACAGAAACCTTCCTCGTTTATCGCTCTTTCTATTAGTGAAAACCGTATGAAAATCCATTCGGTAGTTTTTTAGTTTATCGCGTTCAGACAGACAAACGCAGCAGAGGGACTTAGTTTCATAGAGATCAATTCTGTATTATGCTGACGATTTTTTTTCAGTTTTTGCTGCTTAAACCACTTAAGTGCAACTTTCAGTTTAATTAAAACATTTTAATAGCATTAGTTTTTTTTCACGTATAGAATGACGCATAGGCAAAAATCACATTAACGACTCAATACTCGGAATGAATTATTATAAGTTATATTATAACATACTTACACGCAACGAATACCTAGCAAGATTTGTATCACAAGAGCTAATGGCTTCTTACCTGAAACAAAAGAAATATATATTGCAAACATGCAAACATTTAATTTATTAAAAATTCATAAAATGTTAAATTTGCTGCAAAGTATAATTGCAAAAAAATGAACGATGTTTTATTTTTACACGCTTTATATTAGTTTCACTTGTAAGTTTGTATGTATGTATGTATGTATGTATGTATGTATGTATGTATGTATGTATGTATGTATGTATGTATGTATGTATGTATGTATGTATGTATGTATGTATGTATGTATGTATGTATGTATGTATGTATGTATGTATGTATGTATGTATGTATGTATGTATGTATGTATGTATGTAAGTATGTATGTTTGTAAACTCGTTTGGACTACAGCAAGTGGTTTATACAGTGGTATAATATGTGAGCTCTGTAAGTACACTGGCTAGCCGTGCAGTCTAAGGCACGGGTTATCGCTGACGTCAACTCTCGGAATCACGGGTCGTGGATTCGAATCCCGTCCACGCCGAAAAAAAAATTGTTCTTTTATCGGCAAATTTTTGACAATAAATCGAACTAAAAAGTGGAAAATAAATATAGTTAAAAGAAAAACTAAAAAAACACGCTTTATATCGAACTAAAAAGTAAAAAATATTTTTTTTTAAATAAGCTTAAAACAATAATGAATATAAAAAATACAAGTATTATTGTGAAAAAAGCGTAGGGCGCTTTGTTCCACATTTTCGTACATCGAGCGCGCCACGCTTTTTCACAATAATACTTGTATTTTTTATTCATTATTGTTTTAAGCTTATTTTTAAAAAAATTATTTTTTACTTTTTAGTTCGATATAAAGCGTGTTTTTTAGTTTTTTTTAAACTATATTTTTTATTTGACTGTTCAAAACTACGCAAAAATTAAGATTGATATTGTAAATTATAGACGCTCGACAACAGATATCATAAGCTTTTAAAATTGTTACAATGTTAAAATATTTCAGTTGTCAAATTCTAGCTTGTCAAAAACTTCAAACCAAACTAATATATTACTCTACGCTATTTCAGGATAGACTATACGCAATTTCGTAAGAAAAAATTAAAACCACTTCAAAAGATGAATCCAAATTCTTCTAAAAATCGGTTAAGAACCAACTTCGTTTGTATACAGAGGGTAGCAAGTTTCTGATGCGCAAATTTTTAATTGAATGTGGGTAGGGAAGATGACTGTAAAATCAAAGACATAATTATTTTATCCTTTTTAGAAACATTTCATAATGATTTCCTTTAATTATTTTTTTTTAATGCGTATCATAAATTCCGCTTATTATAAAGATACGCCTACGGAGAAGTCTTAAAACAAAATCGAAAAATTAATTTTCAAAAAGTAAAGTCAAACTAATGTTTATTTCAAAATAAATCTTGAACCATGTCAAGAGGAAATCAGCGGTACCAAAGGGATTTTACTTAATTACCAGAAATCTCATGGGAGCCTGTGAGAACACAGCTCGACTGGCACACTGTTAAAATAGTTGAATAGTAAATCGATAGACAAGGCAAGCTGGAATCAGTTCAGAACGGGTCCACACTGTCGTACCAGAAATTACCGAACACATTAATTGAGGAGATAAAAAATTTTGAGGAATTGACAGCGATCTGTCCGAATTTTAAATCACTACTAGCCGTCCTGGAGCAAATTTATTTAAGTAAAACTTCTTTACGCACGCTTGACTTGGGGAGTAAGCTGGTGAATGCGTGACGAGAGATTTACGGAAGTGTGATCGGGCGAGGCGAACGGAAGCTGAGAGGGAGATATAAATTGGTGAAGATAGGAAGAGGATGACAAATACTTCACTGGCTAGTGGCGCCATCAGGTGGCCGAAAATATAAGCAGTACTAACAATAGAATGACACATACTTTACTTGCCAGTGGCGCTATCGGGTGACAGAAAAACCTACTTTAAATAATATTTTATAAAGATTTACGCTTAAAATCCAACGAGAGCTAAGTAATTTCAATGTATTACTCTTGTTTTCATTATCTTTATGTTCATATTTCTTTCTTCTTATATTAGACTGTTCATTTCGTTCTTGCACAATTTTATAAATTAATATTTTGTTCAATACATTAAATATTCTACGTTTAAAGTGAATAAAATTGTAAAATCATTTTAAAGTTCATATTTTGTGAATTTTCGGGTAAATAATAACAAATTACGGCAGGAAGAAGTTTTACTTCAGTCGTGTGGTCTAAAGCACACTCGTTTTTTTCAAACTAAACTTACTTGTTTTGTTTTTTCCTTTTTGACATATATATGAAAATTGTTTTTCCAAAGCCTCCTCGTAATAGGTATATCATGTATTTTGTAACACTGAAAATCGTTTTTCAACCCTTAAAACCCTCTTGTTTCAATTCTGACACCCTAATACACATCTGTACATCGAACCCTTTCAAACGACACGTCGATCTTCGAAATCGGTCCAGTGGCTTAGGAAGAGATAGCCGTGCAAAAAAACTGCTACATCGATTGATGTTTCGAAGACTTTGTCAAAAACTTACGCAGCTACAAAAAAAATTAAATAAAAAGGTATCATATATATTAATATGCAAAGGTTAAAGATGTTTGCCTCCCTTTTTAGAACAAAACCTCACAATTTCTCCACATAAATTATATAGCGTTTTACAGATAATTGCTTGCTCTACTGACATCGACAACTAAAAAATTTATTATTGCTTTTGTTTTTGTAAATTAATTAAAATACAGCAACGCTGAACAACGTCTGCCATCTGACGTCAACACTTCGATCTGTCATCTGACCTTCATATTGCAATACAACAGACACAATACTGCATACTGCCATTTAGATCTAACGGCTTTAATTTTGAAACAGCGAGCAACGCTGAACAACGTCACAGCAAGGCTGCATGATGCCATTTGGCTTAGCTCAACGCTTTTGCTACTTGCGCCTCTATATGACAATTTTAGTAAAATATTTCTTCGATCTGTCATCTGAGCTTCATATTGTAATACAACAAAAAGAAGAACGTTATAAGCAGTGTGCAAAATTAGAAACGAATTGAATACCTGCAATCATATTTAAAAAATAATTTTGTAAAGTGATAATTATTATACTTATTTAGTGCGCATAATTCGCACAGGTCATTCTAGTTTTTTATAATCGTATTTAATGTTGGATGGTATAAAACATATTTTTGTTTAAATTTTCGAATTTAATTTCGTTACTATTTTATAATTCTGATTAAAATTGACTCCTCCCTGAGTTTTCTGTATTTATTTTTTAATAATTTGAGTTGTACGGATGGGGTTTGTTTTCTAATGAAACCAGGGTATGCTTTTCCAAGGAGTATGATAAACAGTTTCGACGTTAATGAAAACATCAGACAAATCTCCAAGGAGGATGTAGTTGCATCCAACAACACAACCGGAGACCCCCAACCGTCCAACTGCATCGCCGACGAACCAAGCATGGCGATGCGCCATTGTTTAGAATTTAGATGAAATCGATACGTCCCGTAATGTGATATTAGACACAGATGTAATCCTTGCACTAAGTTAGCAATCTGATATCTCCTAATATGTTTATCCTTCCGCCCAAATGACTATATACAGGAACACAAATGTGACTTTAACATCACTAATACCGAGATTAGAAGATAAATGCATTAAGCCGAGAATGTATCAAAATACAGTGTAAACTCCATTTAACGTCACTCGATATAACGACAAACTTCTTAATACGTCGACATTGCTTAACTCTAGTTGGTTTACCTTGTTGCTCATACAACGATACACTCTAAATAACGACACACTCACTCCAAATAATGACAACTATAGGTCATCATTAAGCAACAAACAGTACTTGTTTATTATTTTGTTGCCTTGTTGTCGGCACCATGCGTACCGAAGATTCTAAGAAATCCATTATTTTGTTTGTTGGGATTAGCTCAGCTGCTTATCGATAAGTTATCATATTCTTAGTTGCCCACAAACTTGCAAACTGTGAACATGGCGAATAAAAGAAAATAGTTGGCAAAACCAAAAGTGCACATCCCGCAAGTTTTCCACTGTATGATTAAAAAATAACAATTAAAAAATATTTTTAATAAATTTAAAAAGATTTAAAAATTTAAAGAAATAAATAATTAAAAATTGAAAAAATATTTTTTTTTAAGTTTGCAAAAATAAAAAAAATTAAGAACTATACATAATATAATATATAATTAATATCAAGTGGAATAAAATAAAACAAAATAAAAAGAAAAAAAAAAGAAAAATATCAATGATTTCGTAAGGAATCGAACCCAGGACCTTGCCCTTGGGGATCCAACGGCATAACCATTACGCCACGGCGGCCTAATACCTGTAGTGGTGTTATCACGGTATAGAAGTGTAGCACTTGTTTTATGGATTACATTATATTTACACAGTAATTATTATATTGTTTTTAAACTAATAGCTGTCAAAAATAATAAAAAATAAAACTGTTTATAAAAATTAAACTACTGAACACATTTTAGTGAATTTAAATAGGGTTCTGGTCTGATAGTAAACAAAGTGAATAAAATATAACCCAAGGCAATCCGACCAAAATTGCGATCTGTAGAGTCGTGACGTACGTACATACGTACAGACCAACCGACAACTGCTGTTTGTGATTTTCAATTACAATTTTAATAGTATTTATGAACTCGAATTGATTTAAAAATGGTTCTGTTTTATAGATTAGAATCTCCTCTTTTCAAAAAGCTTCAATTTGAATGGATTTCGTGTGAAATTAACTTAGATATAACTTCTTATATGAACGAAAGTCATCTCTGACGCACAAAGCGATAATAAAGCACATACCTCTAGTTTAGCGGTATGTGCAATATTTGTGTATTGACGAAAAAGTTTTATTAATACACGCAATAGAGGCGGGAGACAAGATAAGTGATGTTGGAAGATTTGGATTCAGTCGCTAAAAATATTAATGGATTATTTCTTCTCTCCGTTTAACGACAACTCTCAATAACGCCACAAAGTGTACAGTTCCTTGAGTATCGCTATATAGAGTTTACACTGTATATAGATGTACACGTACTACCTACATATAGACACTCGAAGAATTGCTTCTCTGTATACGAATTTGAAGACAATAATATAACAGGTATTCAATTTGTGCTTGCAGCGGCAAAGCAAAACGCAGAGATGGCCCTCGCTACGGAAAATGATCAAAAAGAACAGTACGAACTTAGTAAGCAAGCCAGGTTAAACGACCGCCCCGATGCCAGGTCCTTAGAAGCAGCAAAAATTATAATTATTGGCGTCGGTCGGATGGCGGGACCCAGCGATCAGATCAAAATTTCTCGACCTTTCACAAATTCATAAGCTTCTCTGCAAACGTTATCGTAATAGTCTTGCGCAGTATATAAAACGAAATCTATTTTTGAGCTACTGCGCAAGACTGTGACGACATTACCATTCGCAGAGAGGTCGGAACAGAGCTATAGCCTCCTGAATATCGCTTAGAGAAGATGGTCCGCGTCATTTCTGCGCTCAAACGGTTTTCTGGTCGGACGAGTCTATGTTTCCTATCAAGATAAGATAAGATAATTTATTGCTGATCCAATAATTAAAATTGGTTACAAACGTCAATTACAATGGATTGGTTTACAAACCATTTTTAACGATGCAATTGCGAGTAGGAATTTTTTTAGGCCGTTTTTTGGGGAATTTATATTTGTGCATTTCTTCAAATTTTGAGGTAGTTTTTCGTATAGTTTATTGCCTTTAGGTATATACATATAGGACATTTTTCGTCAAAGGCTGTTCTATGTTTTATAGATAAATTATTGTGTCTTGTAATATAGTTCTTAACTTCATTTTTGTTAGTTACCAATAAATTCGAATCGTAAAGAAACGTTATAAGTTCATACAGAAAGTTAAGATATTTTTTTTAATTGCTTTACAGCTTTCTCTAGGCTTCAAGTTGAAAATTAACCTTATTATTCTTTTCTGGGCTATAAAAACTCTAGCACTGTTTGTGCTAGTTTTTTGTCGCTAGACGAAACGCACAAATTGAGTATCATTCGGATCGATTTTTACACCCTTCTTGCTACGCAGATTTTACTATCTTCTTTAAACGATACTATACTCTAAAGACAGTTTAACGAATCAGTCAGGCCGAAGTACTTATAAACATAGATTCAAAGTAATTTATAGTATCAAATAGCTCAACCGCAAGACTCTAATTGTCTAGCACTATGCTATCGACTAAGAGTAGGTACTGAGACAAATTAAATTGTAAAACACAAACACTAAAACCGTCTGCTATTCACTGTTTGGAAATATCTTATACAGCATTCCAAATAGATTGGATTGGGAAATCTAATAATAGAAGAAATTGAGGTTGCTGCCATTTTCTGAGAAATTTAATAAATAGTTACCTACTAACATCTAATATGAATACCAATGAATACCAATCGAATTTTTTTTTAATATAACCTACGCTGACATAAATATATGTTAATATTATAAAGAGTGAGTGCGAATTTTGTAAATTTGTGTATAATATGTCGAGGGTAATTTTTTTCACCAATATTTAGAATGAACCTTCAGGATGGACATAGACTATACAGATTGTATCAAATCAAAACGGTCCATAGAACATTCTGTGTGTAAGACAGAGACGATATATAAAGCACTAAAGCAGTAAGTAAATATGAGATAAATGATCGCTAATAGTTACTGTGGTTACGTAAATCAATAATTACGTACACTGTAAATCTTTTCACCATTTTATCAATTAAAACAACTTAACTGTAATATTAATTCGTATTATTATTTATATCTGGTACAAACGTTTTAACAATACTTTTAATAATTAATTTATTAAATGTTCAAAAAGACCTCCACGTTCTGCCAAACAATATCCTAATCGATTATAAATATTTTCTCTCACATTGGCTAACATCTCATGGTCAACATACTGACATGCATTAGAAATCTGTATTTTCAATTCGTTCAAATACTGACATTTGATAAAATTGTGATTTTTACTGTAGAAAACAAAGACGATACTATCAGATTGTATAACCACAGTAACTATTAGCGATCATTTATCTCATTCTTACTTACTGCTTTAGTGCTTTATATATCGTCTCTGTCTTACACACATAATGTTCTATGGACCGTTTTGATTTGATACAATCTGTATATTATAAAATCACTTTTCGTGGAGAGCAATTCTGCAACGTTTAAGTCGACGAAAAAACGGTGACTATCTACAAATTCGGGCGAATCCGAACCGGGCCACTAATTATAAATAAGTTAAATATCTGGCGTTATATACCTGTCGCGTCGTCTTTGTCTTAGCAATCGTGAAACAAAGCACTAAAACAATTGCTGAATTAATAGTTAAATGCTTTTAATAATCAACAGTTTCAAACGTGGGAGCTTGTAATTAACGTTCTATATTTTAAAAGCTAATAAACCTTAGTTCATAATATTATAAATACGCAATATATGCAGTTTAAATTAAGCCAGTGCCGTGCGAAAAAGAATTCAATGTGCACCGTTGCATGAATACATAAAACAGGAAATATTCGATTTTGATGATTTTTTTAAGTTTTGTGTTTTTTATATTATTGAAAAAGAAACCGTTTGGGGTGGGGAACAAATTCTATAGATTGCTTAAGGGATTAGGTGTCGCCAGAGGCATGAAAAAAAAATATAATCTTTTTTTTCGACAATAACTTAATTTATTTTATAAAGCTAATAATACAGAGTTATTATATATAATACTTTATCTTGACTTCACCAAGTTTAAAAAAAAATAAATTTTGGACGAAGTTATAGTCATGTTTGTTGATCCCCTCTCACAAGATTAAAGATGCAATTTTTTTTTTCAATTTGAACCAGTAGTTCCTGAGATTAGCGCGTTCAACCAAACAAACAAACTCTTCAGCTTTATATATTAGTATAGATACAGATAATTAATACCGAAAAAATGTACAACATCTCAAAGAAGAGAAAAAAATAATAGATTGAAATCAACAAGTCTCTTAGATAATAACGCATGATGATGTGCCATAATCTGGAATACACTGCGCCATCTCTTGCTGACGGCAGAAGCTATCTTGAAACACTACAATACGTGAATATAATAAGTACGATATGCTGTACTTTTTGTTTGGTATTTCTATTTTGTTTTTAATCTTTTTAAAGAACTTTAACTATGACACAACAGCGAAAAACGGGGTGATACGGTAAACTGATTCCGCCACCCAGTGAATATTATAATGGTTAAGAAGCAAGCACCAGTTAGACTACAGACAACAGATATGTACAATAGAATGGGTAGCGTACTATGAATATTAAGATAGGAATTTTGCTGTGCTTAAGGGATGCAATTTTCCGCAAGCTGATTCTGAAGTACAGTAAATATTATATACACACACATGTACTGCAGAATACAGGATGTACTGATTTTAAAATAAGATAAATAGTAAATACCCACAGCTTATATGGCTCAATCGATATGTAGGTTTCGATTCGAATAAATACGGAAGTTTTGAAACTTTGAGAATTTGTAGATTTCGATGCTCTGATTGACAAAAAATGCAAAATATTTTAAACTAGCGGTCCCGCCCGGTTTCACCCGGGTGCAAAAGAACGAATGGGGAAGAAAGGGACATGAGTACGCACATTCATCTTAGTTTACCGAGATGAATGTTGTGTCTAAACTTCATGATGATCGGAGTTACCGTTCAAAAGTTTTTGTCGTTAAAAAGCAGTATTTATATACTGTTTTAATGAATGAAAATGAGAAAGAAATCCTTTATAAAAAATTTTTCTGAAGATGGACTAATAATATGTCCGAAAGCGCTTAATTAATTAATTAAAAATAAATATTTTTGGAAAGGATTTCCTTCTCATTTTCATTTAAATTTCCAAATTTATGTGCGTATTGAATAAATATACTGTTTTAAGTAATAAAATTTCTTTCAATACATATAATAAATATTTAATTTTAATTAGTCGCAATAAAGTTTTAAAAAATTGAAATGTAAGCCTTAGAAAAAAGCAATGTAGAAAATAAAACATATATTCGCCGACGTGGGGCTTGAACCCAAGACCCTGTCATTAAGAATCTTACACTCTGCCGACTGAGCTATCCGACCTGTAACCGTCGTGCGCTAATATTGCATTAGGTTAAGGCATTTCACCTGCTAATATTTGTCGGACGGACTAATTTTGAGGTACATGTTGCAACATTTTTCATTGATGTTCCTCACCAATTGGTCATAGCGTAATATTATATAGCCTATAGCCTTCCTCGATAAATGGGCTATCCAGCAAAAAAAATTTTTTTTCTATTCGAACCAATAGTTTCTGAGATTAGCACGTTCAAACAAACAAACAAACTCTTCAGCTTTATATATTAGTATAGATGAGGCGGAAAAAACAGGTTCTCTGAAATATTTTGGAACTTGAATAACCATGGATCTCTAATAAAACAACGGTTTAACTCGGAAATGCTCAACAATGGGGTGTAGATACGGAGTGCTAGTCTGGGCGGCGTGAGCAGAAAGAGATAGCGATAACTGTGGTAGCCATTCCATCTTTGTTTAACGGCATACAACAAGATGGCCCAGAAAGAGACACACATGTACCGTGTTTATCGTCTTCTCTTTCCTGTTCGTTTGTATGCGCCGTAGTACATTAGCACTTCATATCTGAATAATTGTCATTTTAGAAATTTCAACCTGAACATCTGTATTTCAGTTATTATCTTCTACAAAATTATGTTTACTTAGAAATAGCAGATTGGAGAAGTCTGTTTGTCTCCTTGGCTGTTTGTTACTTTGTTTGTCTGTGATAACGATACGGATGAGCGGATTGAAACCAAATTTTGAGAAGATCTTTGATATGCAATTATGAAGAGCCGTGTTGTTTCCGAGGAAAATCGGCGCATGCGCAGAAGTGACATATGCTATAACGTAGTTTTTATTTTTGCAAGAAAGTTTTATACCTAAAAAAGATATTTGTTCGGAAATATTTTGAAAATAAAAAAAATCAGCTGTTCATTTCGTTGAGATTTTCCATGGTTACTCAACAATTCCGGACAAAAATCGAGACGTTTCTTTATAGAAAGCTATGCGCAAACTTTTATTCTCATAAACTTTTATACTTGTTCCCCACAAGCAAATGTTGCAATTAACTAAATTGAAATTTAAAAATGTAAAAAATGATGGGAAATTGGTAAATGGAAGATGGTAATTTTTCGAGTGAAGTCGGTTAAGACAAGTCAAAATATAGACATTAAACGAATTGTTATATTTATTATTTTTGATGTGTTACTTTTCTCTAATAACGATTTGAAAATGCAAACGATGTATTCAGACCAATAACCGAGAAATGCAGTTTTATAATAGACGAGCCTTGAATGGTTAGATTAGAATTAGATTATAGACGTTTGACAACTGAGTTCATTAGCGTTTGAAGCACGCACGGTAAATCTACTAAATGTTCAGATTATCGTATTGCTTGTAACATACAGTATGTAAACACGTAAGGTCCACATAGGGAAATTAAAATTGGGAAAAAATGACTGGATCAGAGTGAGCCTAGAAATCTTGTTTTTCAATTTGACAGATAATATTCTTACAATTTTTGAATGAAATGTTTCCAAACAGATGGAGTTGTTTTATTGTTTTATTTTTGTACAAAAAAATTAAAATAATGATTTATAAGAGCTTTTTATTATTAAAAAAGCTAAGTAAAATAAAAATAAATAAAAATAAAATGGAAATCCTCAAGATTACCATGATAATTCAATAGAATTAACAATTAATGCAGTCATAGCTAACTCTGATCCAAGTATTTTTTCCCAATGCTAAATTCCTTATGTGCACCTTACGCATTTACATACTGTATATATATAAACACATAAAACTTTAAGTTCTTGTTTGCATATGTAGTTTAAAACCTTTGAGTTTGAATATATGAATGCGGTCTCAAAAAACCCGGCACGTACTCAAATTTTTACAGGCAGTTCCAAAATGTATGACGCCTACACATAATTAAAATTACAGTACAGTTAAAAGAAATTTTAATATACTACGTTTTTTAAAACGAACTAAAAAGTATAAAATAATTTCTTTAGAGAGAGATTTTTGACTTGTAAGAACCACGTGGGACACATAATTCGTTTTATCTCATAAATAGATTTTTTCATTTCTCTACACCACTTACTGTCGCATGGGCCCCACGTTTTTCAAATCCTACAAGTTAAAAATCTGTCTGTAAAAAAATAATTTTATACTTTTTAATTCGTTTTAAAAACGTTCTTTATTATTTTCTTCTTTTTAGTTAATAAAAACGTGATAAAAACAAAAATACATCGTAAAAAAAAAATATGATATGACCCATGGGGGATCGAACCCGCGATCTTCGCGTTATTAGCACGACGCTCTAACCAACTAAGCCATAGACCAGTGATTGCTATGTGCCTTACAACACTAATCAAATAATAATGAATTATATTATGTATCGATTAAATTATTATTTCTTTAATTTTAATCTTTTTTTTGTATTTTCTTGTGTTATCATCTAATTCTGAGTTATGTTAAAAATTTCAAGTCTCTATTTCATCAGGAAGTTTAAAATCAATTACAAAATTCCACCCGCAAGACGACATACAAGAAACGAGATAATAAAAACGTGGTAATTACCCCGGTCAACAAGTTTTTTATCCAACGATAATGAGTTTTATTATCAAGAAACTAGTGTGATCTATGCGAATTATTCGCACTAAATAAGTATAATAATTATCACTTTACAAAATTATTTTTTAAATATGATTGCAGGTATTCAATTCGTTTCTAATTTTGCACACTGCTTATAACGTTCTTCTTTTTGTTGTATTACAATATGAAGCTCAGATGACAGATCGAAGAAATATTTTACTAAAATTGTTATATAGAGGCGCAAGTAGCAAAAGCGTTGAGCTAAGTTGTCAGATGGCATCATGCAGCATTGCTGTGACGTTGTTCAGCGTTGCTCGCTGTTTCAAAATTAAAGCCGTCAGATGGCAGTATGCAGTATTTACAATATGAAGGTCAGATGACAGATCGAAGTGTTGACGTTGTTTCAAAACTAAAGCCGTCAGATGGCAGACGTTGTTCAGCGTTGCTGTATTTTAATTAATTTACAAAAACAAAAGCAATAATAAATTTTTTAGTTGTCGATGTCAGTAGAGCAAGCAATTATCTGTAAAATGATATATAATTTATGTGGAGAAATTGTGAGGTTTTTTCTAAAATGGGAGGCAAACATCTTAAACCTTAGCGTATTAATATATAATATGATGTTTTTTTACAAAATTTTCAAATTAATTTTTTTTTAATACACTGTCCAGACTGTCAAATCTGGTATCTACGCTTTACGCTGTTCTTGAAATAATCTCTAGATTCGAACACCTTGTACGGTAGATATACGTACTGACCAGTACCCGTGTGCATACAGTTAGTGTTCATAAGGGATTAAAATAAACATAAAAGCAAAAACATGAATTATTCAATGCTTTTAAACAAATACAGTGTCCGAAGCATACCTACCTATATTATATACCATGTACAGTAATAACGTATGAACACGTACAACCAGCACATCTAGCGGTATGACGCTGAAGTACACTGTTACCAAATTAAAAATACATACGCGTCCATCCATTGGCTTATAAATTTTTAATTTCGCGAAAAAACGAATTTTTAAATCACGAAAATCGTGTATATTTTTTTTTTAGTGAAACTTTTTAACGCGCGGTAACAATTTTCTGTGACAGAAACACGAACAGAGAAGTGACGTGGCACGCATTTTTCTAAACTTCAATAAGGACAGCATTCGGTGCAAGTAGCTATAAATATTATATTTTATATTCCACTTGAAATTAAATTATACAACATATTTAAGCGGGTTTAAAACAATTGAATGAAGACTGTTAATTTAAACTGCATATATGCAAATTAAAAATAGCGTTTTCAGACTGATGAAAATTAAAAAAAAAAAAACTCTAATTTGGCGCATTTCTCTCGTTTAGAAGAAATAAAAAAGAGCAGAAAATGTAAATCAAGCGTAACTGCAATATCATGGATTATTGTCAAAACTTGATAACTAAATTAATTTATAAAGATTGTTGTTACGACATTTTAGCAATACAACCACTACAATATATAAAAAAGTGCAGTCTATAAAATAACAAAAACTCAAATTTGGCTCTGGTAATCGTTAAATCTGCACAATTGCAAACGATTTTATTTACAGTGTAATCTCTATATAGCGACCCTCACTTAGTGCCGTTATTTAGGGTTGTCGTTAAACGGAGAGAAAAAATTATTCAATAATATTTTTTTACTATAATAATTATGTATTTACTGATAATATATAAAATTTATAACTGACCAACAAACATACGAAAGATAATCACAAAAAGAAAAGAACGAATTTCTTAGAATCTTCGGTACGCATGATCCCGACAACAAAGCAACAATATAACAAACAAGTACTGTTTATTGCTTAATGATGACGTATTGTTGTCATTATATAGAGTGGATGTGTCGTTATTTAGAGTGTATCATTGTATGAGCAACAAGGTAAACCAACTAGAGTTAAGAAATTTCGACGTTTTAAGGAATTTGTCGTTATATCGAGTGACGTTAAATGGAGTAAACGTAACGCCGACTCAACGAGTAGTCCTTTCGCCAAATTTACTTAAATCGGTTCAGCAGTTTACTGCAGTATAATAATAGGAAGAACAGTGTTAATAACGTGCCAATTACACGTTGCAAAGCCACTATAAAGTAAGAAATAAATATCTTTAAAACAAATTTGATCTCCTCTAAAAAGCGAAAAACAATTGAGGTCGTCGCCAATTTAGCTACTATAACTTTTTCCGTGCTTTCATTAAATGGATACCGACCACAAAACTTTACTACTTTTTGCTTTTTAGAAATCTTTTTTTAAGGAAGTTCTTTTTTACACGCTTTATATTATCTTCACTTGTAAGTTTGTATGTATGTATGTTTGTAACTTTCATTTGGACTACAGCAAGTGGTTTATATAGCGGTATAATATGCCAGCACTGTAACTACAATGGTTAGCCGTGCGGTCTAAGGCACGGGTCTTCGCTGACGTCAACTCTCGGCATCACGGGGTTCTTATCCCATCCACGCCGAAAAAAAATTGTTTTTTTTTGGCATATTTTTGACAATAGATCGAACTGAAAAGTGGAAAATAAATATAGTTTAAAAAAAACTAAAAAACACGCTTTATATCGAACTAAAAAGTAAAAAATATTTTTTTTTAAATAAGCTTAAAAAGCGTGGGGCGCTCGATGTACAAAAATGTGGAACAAAGCGCCCCACGCTTTTTAAGCTTATTTTAAAACAATTATTTTTTACTTTTTAGTTCGATATAAAGCGTGTTTTTTAGTTTTTTTTAAACTATATTTATTCAAAGTTTTTTTTTATTAAATGCAGTGCTGTGCAATGCTTGAGTGTGCAGAAAATATCACCGATGCAGGTACGTACCAATATAATGCAAGCCAGTAACAATGGAGTGAGCATACGACAAAGACGTTAGTTGTCGAGCATCTACAATCTACAATATCAATCTCTTGAACCTGTTTTGTCTGCGCTACTACCTAGTTTTCATTATATTTCAAAGAAATAAAACAATTAGGTACCTTCCTGCAAGAATAATAAAGACTTCTTAGTTACAAAATCTTCATGACAGTATATTCCTGCTTTAAAAGCTTGTTCTTACACATGTGTGCATTGTGCAATGTTATATTTTAGACGTCAAGTCAAAGTGACTAACGTAATTATGTTTGTAAAATGTAAAATTCACGCCGCCACTGGTGTTGTCACAGGGAAATTGGAGATATGTGAGGCGTTGGATGCAAGGCAGACAGTGGACTCGACATATGTCTGCGGAACGACAGTTTAACCTGTTTACGAAAGGATTCAATAGCCACACGTTTTCAATTATTCTTTATAATCATTTTATTATTCATTATTTGGTAGTGAACTTAATTCCTGTTTTCTTGATACCAATATTAATAGACACGTTGCAAAATTCTTGAACCGTATTTGAATCTTATTTTGCAGTGTCAGTTTGTCTTATGGCGCATTTTTTCAATCTTAAAATTTGGTAACTCAATCTATAGTTTATTTACTCTTTAAACAGGCCTGGATTTAGCGAACAGGCAACGTAGGCAGCCGCCTAGGGCGGTAAGATTTAGGGGGCGTCTTTTAGGGGAACTCAGTAGTATCAATATTGAAACACACGGTCTAAGGATTTTCTGCCTATTTTGTTGGTTCATGTACCAACGTAATAAATAGAAAAAAATATAATATTTGCTCATAATTGATTGAAACTTTTTAAACTGCCCAGGGGCACCACATTCCAAAAACCGAGCCTGCCTTTAAAGCCTACGTCACAGTATAGGAGAACACGCCAGGCCAGTATAAATTAAGAGTGTTTAAAGTTGCGGCTTCAACAAAATAGGCTTTACTGTAATATTTTGACGTGATAACGTCTTATAAATTGATGAAACACCAGCTGCACGCACGAAAAAGTGTAACGTTCCACCGTAACGTTCCGCCTGACCCTGTGCGTGCAAGCGAGAGCGCAGTAATGTATTATTAAATATGATATTCGAGCGGAATACGTTTTCACGTAAAACTATCGTCCGTAAGCCGACTTTACAGACAACCATTTTTTTTTACTTCTAGTATCACCTCGTATCTTCAAATGAATTCAAACACAGGATTCGAGAGAAAAATAAAACTATTTTTATTTGCTTACTTTATTGATCAACGATATTTTAAGATCCTGAAGAAGCAAATAAAAATTGTTATCTTTTTGCCTCAAATTCTGTTTGGATTCAAATATTTTTTACGTCAACCTGTATGGGTTATGTGCAAGGAGGTGGAGTTACAAATTTTTCGATTAGGGGAAACTTCAAACTCAAATTTTTCGTATGTCAGTGAGCAATGTTTATTAAAAGTGAAAATAGTTATAATTTTATTAAGTTTTTTAATTACAAAGAAAACATAGGAAAACTAAGCGATCTGGAAATGCTTGTTGTGTTCCAGGTTGTTGCGCCGATGGCGATTTAAGTAAAATAAAGACCATTGGCGCCCAAATTTGACGTTCCGCTGTCAGTGTAAACAAATTAACATCAGTTTTCCTTATTACATTTTTTTTTACACATCATGGTCAACTAAAGTTTTTGACTTATCACCTTAGAAACATGGCGCGATTTCCATAAAAAGTGAGTTAAATAATTCTTTATTACCCACTAGCGGCGCTAGTAGGCTTCGTGCACACAGCCTGTAAACAATTTCCTAACATTTCCAGGTTTCAAGGTTCTTCTCTTAATGCAAAAGTAAGCCACTTTCCTTGTGCTCCTATAATAACAAGACGAGGCAAGCCATTGTAATCCTTGCTGGAGAAGTGAGAAGACGACGAAGAAAAGGTGAAAGGAGCTGTTACTGTTGCCGTTGCAGTTGCATATTTTAAATGCACATCATCTTCACGGCTTTTGTGTTTCGCAGACAAAACAATAATTTCAATAGCTGTTATATAGCATGAAGTCGGAAATGCGGTAATAAATATTCAAGGTGCATTGTATCGACTTCCGTTCTTAGTAAATATTAACAGTGTTGCCAGATCTAAGGAAATTCCCTAGATCTAACAAATACCGTCTGATTTAGAAAAGATAGGAAACAAAAAAAAATTCCCTGACATTTCCTAGCCGTCGTGGAACGCTTAACAGATATGAAACATACATTTGAGCTAAAATTCTAGTACTCAAATCTTTGATTAACGTCTGATTAGAACTCTTCAATAAATAAAATTATCGACCAATTTTTCAGACAATATATTAACAAAAAAAATGGTTGTCTGTAAAGTCGTTTTACGGACGATAGTTTTACGTGATAACGTATTCCGCTCGAATATCATATTTAATAATCATGCACAGGGTCAGGCGGAACGTTAGGAACGTTACACTTTTTCGTGCATGCAGCCGGTGTTTTATCAATTTATAAGATTGGTGACTCATCAATTTATAAGACGTTACCACGTCAAAATATAATTAATACATTAACGCTTCAATTCGGATTTTGACCTTCTTCAGAACTGATCTAAAAAATAATTAATATTTAATTTCTAATTCGCTTTATATAAAATTCTTTCAAAATTATTACCTAATTAGTATATTTTTTCAATATTTTGATACTAATTAGTAATTTTGAAAGAATTTTATATAAAGCGAATTAGAAATTAAATACCTATTAATTATTTTTTATATTTTTTAGATCAGTTCTGAAGAAGCTCCAAATCCGGATTGAAACGTTAATGTATTTATTATATTTTTTGTTAATATATTGTCTGAAAAATTGGTCCATAATTTTATTTATTGCAAATTCTAGTAACTATAAATTTCGTCCCGTCAACTAACCAAAGTCTAGTAAATAAATATCGCCCTGTAACTAAACACCACCCTGTAACAAAAGCCAACTTATAATCAAACGTACACAGAAAGGCATCACGCGCTGTAATCTAACCAAATACCAGTATCTAAACTAGTAATTAAATTTCGCTCTGTTATATAGATGTCACCTTCAACTAAAGCCAACGCACACAGACGTAGCCTGCTCCCATGAAAGTGTCGCCCCAATTGCACGGTTGTACTCCCAACCCAACGCGCCATTAAGGACGTAGTCTGGTGTTCGGGTTTTGAAAAAACGAATTTATTATTTTTACATTTTTAGTAAGTATAATATATTGAGAAAATACTGTAAAAATTTTAGACCGAAATATTAAATATTTACAAAGCTATAGCATATAGTCGAGAGCAGCAACGGTCTTACCTGCTATTACCTCTCAATTTATTGTTATCACTCTCGCAGAGTAGAGCAAACAAATTAACAGAAAACGATGCCTTTGAAGAAACGGAATGTTTAATATACACCAGGCATAGCTGATTAGTGTAAATATTCAGTTTTATTTTTTTGTAAGAAATCTGAAATTAAAACTTTAAACGCGTTTTTCTCAAAACTACGTTTTTCTAAGCGGCGCGGGTGATTGAAACAATTGTATACAACCGATTGCTTTCAGTTTTGCACAGGGTAATCTACACAACAATAGCTCCGTCCGGTACTAGAATTACTTAATTATAAAAATTATTTCTATTTTTTTAACCGATTTTCAACGAAAAAATCACGATTTTCTCTTTGTTTTTTTTTTCTAAAACCCGCCATTTTGTTATTTATCAATAAAAATGTTTATTTCTAGTACGGGATACAGCCACAAGCCTACGAAACAATAACCAATTTAATTTTTATAATTCAGATGACTCCAAGTGACGTTATCACCCGCGCTACCCACCTACATCCATTTAAAGTTGTCTACTTTAGGTTAAAAAAGCAATTATGAAATGTCATAAAATTAAGCAAAAAAAATGTTTTTTCTTAGTTTGCGATGTCAGTAAAAACATGTAAAAAAATTGAAAACATCGTACATTATTTTGATATTAAAAAAAAATTCTGAAATAACGGTTGAAAACAAGCCTGAACATAGGACTACGTCCTTAAATGTTTCAAATCAATCATAATTACAGCAAAGGGTTCGTTACAGCTGAACCGATTTTATTAGTTCCTGTTTTAGTCGCGAGACAGCGTCGCAACTAAGACACACAGTTATATAAGTTTTCCGTTGCAACTGGTACAGAATAGCTGATGTTGTTTACCATCGTATGTTATCTAACATTGTAACAAAAACAAGGATAGATATATAATTTTACGACGGGAAACAGAGACAGAGAGAGAGATAGAGTTGAGTATAGCGCTAACAACTCACTTCGTATTATTATAGAGCTTCGCCTAATGCTCTACGACACCGTAATTGTAAATTTATTGTTATCATGCATATATATGTTACGGTCTAAGCCGGAATTCGATCAATGACCGAAATAAATGCGCAAAACTAGTTTTGACTAGTGATGTGCCGGATATCCGTATCCGTATCCGCGGATATCCGAGGGAGAAGAAAGATCCGTATCCGTTAGTTTTTGTGCGGATCTTTTACGATCTTTTACCTTATTAATTTTCAATTCATAGATGAAATTTCATATATATAGGTGATTAGGTAATAAAGAAAAACTGTTAAATTTCATTCAGATTATTTTTTATTTTTCTTATATCGTATTTGGCACCTTTATATTGCAAACATTTATCGTAGTGAGTACCATACCAATAGTACATAACTCAAAGGTACTAAAAAACTATGTTTATAACGAGATATTGCACAACGATCTTTGGAAAGAGACAATCTGTTATAAGAGTTAACTCTTAAAGAGGTCAATAACTTTTTCCCATTACAGATAGTCTCTTTCCAAAGGTCGATGTGCAATATTTACCGCCGCGTACTCTAAGAAAGTTAAGATCCGTATCCGTATCCGCGGATCTTGAAACCAAAAGTCCGTATTCAGATCCGTATCCGCGGATATACATTTTTAACGATCCGGCACATCACTAGTTTTGACCAACGAATATTTACCAAACCCGAAATAAGATTTCGGGTTTGGTAAATATTTAAACGGGTTTTGAGTGTTATAAAATGAACAAAACTAGTTTTGCGCATTTTCAATTGGACAAAACTAGTTCTATCCATTTTTGAACGGACGGTAGTATGGCATCGGAATCTTCTTTGCGTTTTTTAATTAACTTTTCCACATCAATGATACCTATTATATCAAAGCGATTTATTCTTCTGTATTGTTTAGCAGACAGAGGTTTTAATTCAGCTTTCAGTAAATTTGATTTCTTAACCTCACTTAGTGTAGTAAGGTAATTATGTTTCGTCATAAAATTATGTTTCAGAAGCCTCCAATAAGCGAACTAGTTGAGACTCGAATTCATCTTGCATTTTTACTTAATTATTACACTGAATATCCCACAATTATATTAATTATAACATTCAGGAGAACAATTCAATAGATAGGTACATAAACAAGAATATAACCCTACTTTTGTTCGGGTTCGGACGTTGATTGAATGAAACAAGCAGAACTAGTACTGTCCATTCAAAAATGTACAGAACTAGTTTTGACCAATTGAAAATGCGCAAAACTAGTTTTGCTCATTTTATAACACTCAATACCCGTTTAAATGTAAGATTTCGGGTTTGGGAAATATGCGTTGGTCAAAACTAGTTTTGCGCATTTAATTCAGTCATTGACCGAATTCGGGTATAGACCATAACATAAATAATAATATCATCTTGTGTAATGTATTTAGGAACTCAAAGACTTCTTATGCAGAAGACGGTGTAGAAGAGATGTTGAGCACGACATAATTATTAAATTATTACTAATATTATAGAACGTGAACGTAGAAATGACATTCAATAAATATTCTGAATTTAATTAAAAAAGTATTTTGAAGTCAAGCAATATTTTCAAGCGATCAGCATCTTGGACGATAAATATTTTGAAATCTAAATATTTTCAAAGTTGAAAAATGTTATGTCCGCTGGTAACCTTTAATGAAATAATACGATTTCGGGTTTGTAGGCCGTGGTATTTCTACCTGACGTTTCGCCTACGG